>JANBXA010000728.1:9242500-10512500 GCA_030556225.1 Cricetiscus sungorus | reverse complement strand
CTCACTAAGATATAAGAATTTGCTCTGATTGTGTGCCTTATTAAATATTTCACACATTTCAGTGGTGCTCAGGCTGCAGCAGTGGTAGTGGCATGATCACAGAGAAGGGAATGTGAGCATTGAGAGAAAGACTAGGTGAGCTTGAAAAATGGATGGCTTCTACCTTACGTGGAAGATACATGGCTGAGGGTTCTATCTGGAGAGAGTGGGCTGCTTGAGTGAGGACTGGCAGCAGAGGAGCAAAGGGGGTTTCAAGATAAGGAATATTCACCAGCTTACTTCCTAGTGTTGGATGAAGAGATCTGTTGGGAATGGTTCTGGAAGAAGTGGATTGTTTCCATTTGTTGCTAAGGCACTTGGCCAAAAGCCCATTGGTTAGATAAATGGGTATTGTCTATAAATTAGACATGAACAAAATATAGGGAGCAGGGCAAAGAGAAGGTCTCAGGCGCCCCCAAAAGAAAGTGTGAAAATTGAGCCCCTCTTGTTAGGGAGGAGTTGATTCACAAGTTTGGACTGGTGTGATACACCAACAGTTACCATTTGTTCAGTATTTAACACAAACCAGGTGCTGCATGGACTATTTTGCACAGATTGGCTGTCTCTTTTAGAATAACCTGCCAAGTCAGGGTAATTGGCAGCTGGTACAGCAGTTCCCCTTAGCCTATGTGTGCCTCAGTTTCATCTTCTGAGAAATGGGGATCATGTGCATTGAGACAATGCTGTTTCTTTGTCTTACTCACTCATCAGGACCTACAGGGCATCACCACTCCTCTTTCATTCCACCCCCAATCCATATCATTCCACTCTTGCTTCCCACAGAGCTCTGTGGGGCCTAGAGTGTTCAAATCACAATAGTCTTTTCCACATGACTTTGCACAGCAATCTAATGGGCTCAATATCAACGGTTCATTTCTCCTAACACTGCTGAGGCTCCAAGCTTGTACTGGGTCTAGCCAAGGCCCAAACCAGGCTCGCTCGCCCAATATGAACAAGAACTTTACATTCTTTCCACCCCCAGGCAGTTGCTAAGTCTTTGTCCATTGTCTGAGGCCACCTGATTTCTTAGCACGTCATCCTGGCAGGCACACACCAGATGATTTACAGGGAAGGAGCCAGCCAGTTGGGAGCTAAAGTGCTTATGATCTAGACAGGATTAAAAGTCACACAAACACTTTAAAAACATATTCTTTCTTTGTCTCATATCTCAACAACTTCCATTTGTTTAAGTTAGTATTTTTCCAAGTTGTGAGGTCCCACGCTTAATGGAACATACTTTTGACGGGGAGAAAAGAAAAGAATGATTCAAAGCTGTGAAATTGGAAGTGATTCCTAAAAAGGTTTTCTTTCCTCCTGACTTATGTGAGCATATCTATTTTTTTGCAATAGAAAAAAAAACATAAAAAATATAGTAGCTTTAGATAACAAGAAAAATGGTTTCTGTTTATACTGTGCTCTTGCAGGGAAAATGGACGTGATGGGTCCTAAGGCTAAATGCAAAGAAAAATGGCAGTTGAAGCCTGTAAAGGATGGTGGATTCCAACAGCATCAAGGGAAGTGGGAAGGGGACTGGAATCAAGGTGTATAACAGAGGAACCAGGCACCAGAAGGATCCTGGGCCAGCTCATTTCTCTTTTCTCCCAGTGATCCACACACTTCACACTTAACCTTCATCTGTATTTGTGTCTGCCCCCCCACCCAGGGTAGCATGAAGAGGATAAATAAGATGATGAGTAGAAGTCTACCCTTTCTCTCTAAATACTCTGGTTCACATGGCTTCAAGAGTTCGGTGCCATTAGAATGGATTAGCTCAAAATCGTTATGTACATTTCATAAAATGAAAATTATTTAAGCTTGCACTTTTTGGCACAAAGTATGCTCATGAATTTCTAAAATATTATCTCCTAATGCACGCAGTACTCAGGCACAGAAGCTAGCTGGAGCTACCACAGAGAATTAATAGAAAATATATGTGAGAGGATGCTATTTAATAAACCTTGGAGTCTGTAATTCTAAGGATTCAAGCCAACCTCAACTCTCCATTTATTAGCAGTCTCGCTCTCAGCTTGGATTCTTTCTCTCTGTCTCTCTGGCTGGCCTTGTTCTTCTGGATGCACTGAAGTCCATGGGCTGCCAATGGACACAGGGGGGTAGGGGGAGAATGAGGCAGGCACTGCCTGAAAGCCCTGAGCCATGTATGCTCTCACAAGGTTGAGATGTGCTAGAGGGAGAGACAAGTTCTCTGTTCACTTTGCTCCCATGCATACATGTCTTTCTGACCAGCAATCTCTCAGAAATGTCCTGGGTGCTTTGCTCATCCCTCATCATCCAGGTCACTGCTGTGGAGTGACTGAAAAACATTAATGACTATTTTTTTCAGGAAAAATAATTATCTCCCCTATACAAGCACGGGCTTGTCTAAGATTCAGGTATAAAGCTTGTCATCTCCAGTATAATTGTGTGAGAAAGAGCCAACAGACCTTGACCTCTGCATATTTCACTTAGGCATTTAGATGGGGCTTCACCTGTACCAGCCTTCTCTCTAGTTCTCAAACATTCCAGGCACTGCAAGGCCTTTGCACAGGTTATCCTTATTACTTGGAATGCATGCATTTTGTGTCCCAAATCCCCATGGCTTGTCACTTCTGATTGGAATCTGATCACACACCATTTTTTATAAAGTCACAGACATCACCCAATATCTGTCCAGGATCCCACTAGTCTTCTGCCACTTGTGTTAGTAATACTTTTTTCTTGGATAGTTTCATGCATACAAGCTCAATCTCACCAGAATTAAAAGTTTCCCATGTCAATTGATCTAGGCCCCCTGCATGAGTGTGACAGTTGTATAGCTTGGTCTGTTTGTAAGGCTCCTCCTAGCAGTGAGATTAGGGCCTGTCCCTGGCACTTAGCTGGCTTTTGGGAACCTGTTCCCCATGCTGGATTACCTTTTCCAGCCTTGATGCAGGAGGAGGACCTTGATCCTACCTCAGCTTGATTGTACCATGCCTTTGTTCAAGACTGTGGGAGGACTGCCATTTTTTGAATGGAGATGGAGAAGTGAATGAGGAGATGGGTGGGAGGGAGGAGATGGGAGGAGAAAAAAAGTTCCCTGTGTCAGCAAATCCCTAAAATAACAACCCAGCATCTGGAATGTGGAACGTCTCCAATCCTCCAATTCTCCTCCATCCTCGGTCCTCTTCTTTACCTTCTAGAAGCTTCCTCCCTTCTTTGTTCCCAAGAAAGGTTCTCCTGGAGGGAAGAGGAAGGAAGGGAAGAAGGCTCAACTACATTGAGGTTGGGCTCTATGACAAAAGCTGTGCCCTATATTCCAAGGACACATTCAGGTGCTTAGCCACCTGCCTGCTGCCTGCCTTTGTGCTCTGTAAATGTGCGCTGAATAATGAACGAGTGTGGAAGTCATCTGGAGTTAATTTTGTTTGCCAGATTATGTCCTCTGATCCTGTGATGCTGGGCCATATGCAGTCTCATGTCATTCACTTAGTCATTCGTTCCTTTACAGAGCCCCTCTAATGGTTTATGGATGCTGCTGGTCAGACCAAAAGCTGTGTTCCTTCATCATTTTCATTTTATTTTATTTAGAGGCAGGTTCCCCTGTCACCCGGAATGATTTGGAACTCTCTATGTAGCCAAGGATGACCTTGAAGTCCTGATCCTCCTGTGTGCTGAGATTATGGGTGTGCACCACAGTGCCTAGCTTCTTCCTTCCTATTTTTTTTAAGAGATGCATCTTTGGGACATTTGAGTGACTCTGGATGTCAGGGTTCTGTCAGATGAACCTCATGGATACTTTCATTAAAGACTAGAAGCCCCTGGCAGAACCATAAGGGTCCCCTCTGAAGGATACTGCTATTACTTACAATCCTAGTGGGAACCCTCCTCATCTTTAGCTCAATTCAAGAGGTTTCCATTGAGTGCCCAGCGATAAACATCTCAAATGGAACTCATGCCCTACTCCTTCTATTTTAACTGTCAAAAATCATAGTTCACATTGATTCTGACTGAATGTTTTGCAGTGGCTCCTGCTGACAGTCCCTTTCTTCCGTCCTAGGTGGGCTCTGACGATGCCAACACCAACAGAGACCTATATTGTGAGTGGGTATTTATTACAAGGCAATCAGGTGGCATAGAGAAGTATAATTAGCTTTGTAAGTATATAATTTTTATACAGTGAGCTTCTCCCTGGAAAGGCATTCTGAGGGAGGTCCAATTGCTAATTCTTGGTGTTAAACACACCTCTGAGGAGTAGTTCATGGTCCAGCTCTCTGACTGCCATTTCTTCCTGTGGGCCAGGGGAAGGAGCAAGACAGAAATAAAATTGTATCCAGCCTTTACACAGGCCCAAGCTTGTACATTCCCCAATATTGGTTCCTCCTCGAAATGACTTGAAAATTATTTAAAATTATCCCCATTATATGAGAGCAGAGATTCCCACAGATGTTAAAAACTTCTCATGAAGTCACTAGTTAGAGTTAATGGATCAGATACCAGTCTATGTGATGCTAGAGTCCAAGCTTCATAGGGAATATACAGACTTTGACAATGTGTCTTGGTGCCAAATTTAAGAATAAAGCACTCCCACAAAATTAGCTGCCACAAAATACCATCTACACAGCCTTAGGCCCCCAACTAACACCAGCCCACCATTGCAGTCAGTATCCCGAGGAGAGAGCCATACAATGTCAAAGAATACTTGTAGAATTTAAGTCATGATCTATGCAGAATAATTTGCAAAACTCATAAATTCAAAACTAAGACATTGTCAGGCCCAGACTGCTTTGAAGGATCGAAGCTCTCCTCTCAACTTGAAAGAAAGCAGGAGAGTAACCTGGTGCTCAGGGATACAGTACACTGCCAAGGCTAGATCTAGAGTGTTCTGGCCATGAACAAAGACACCATCTGTAGATCAGTTAGCCCCAAGCTCAAATTCTGCTCCTGCTGATACAGTAGTCCCCCTTGTCTGAACTGTGGGTAGTATGAAATCCATAATATGGATATATGATTATAGTTATTTATGAATTAGACACCATAAGAGATCAACAGTAACTAACAATAAAATAGGGCTGTTATAACAATGCAATGAAAGTTATTTAAGGGGCTGAAGGGATGGCTCAGCAGTTCAGAGCACTTGTTCTTGTGGAGAGAGTTCACTTCCACCTCAGATGGCCCACATCACCTCTAACTTCAGCTCCAGAGGATCTGACATCCTCTTCTAGCCTTCACAGGTGCTGTACTCATGTGTACATGTTCTGCTTCTAAGTACATTTACACAAAATTTGAATAAAAATGTATATTATTTAAAGTATGAATTACTTATTTCTGTATTTTTCTATTTAATGTTTTCAGACTATAGTTGACTGGGGGGCAAATGATACCATAGAAAGCCACAGCCGACTGATCAGTCCACCTGATTCAATGTAGGACCACTCTCACAGAGTTAATTAGCATAATGTCAAATGCTTGACACATTAACAGTGGCCAACATAGAATAATGGCATTTGCTCTACCTGTCATCTTTTTTCTGTATTACTGTTGGGTTTGTTCTAAAACATATGATGAAATCTCATCCCATTCCTTCCCAGAATTCCTCAGTGAGCACCTGAAATGTCTTTTGACCATAAAGACAAAGTATCACCGTCTGGACACAAAACACACCCTCCACTAGGGTCATGTGTCTGAACACTTGGTTCCTGTCTAGCAATGCTGTTTTAGGAACCTGTGGGGCCTCTGTGGTGAGAATGTAGCTGGGGAAAGTATGGCACTAAGGGTTAAACCTTGAAGGTGGAACCCACCTCTGGTTCTGGCCTGTGTTCTCTCTTTCCTGGTCTAGCATTCAAGTGAGGAGTTCTGCCACTTCACCATGCCCACCTGCCATGCTAGACTGCACCTTTTTAAACATGAGCCCAATAAACCTCTCTTCTCTCTTTAAAAAAATACACTCTTAAAGATTTGTCTTATTTGTGTGTGTGTGTGTGTGTGTGTGTGTGTGTGTGTGTGTCTAGGTGTTGATGGAAACCAGAGGAGGTCACCAACTCCTCTTAAGCTACAATTACAGGTGGTGGCGAGCTGCCAACCTTGGGGGCTGGGAACTGAACTCCTCAGCAAGAGCAGTAAACATTCAACTGCTGAGCCATCTCTTCAGCTCCAACCTCTCCCAAGTTGTTTTTAGCAGGCATTTTGTCACAACCCAGATAAAAGTAACACAGCCCATCCATGCCCAGTACAGTTTTAAAAGCACAACATTTTATGTTTCACACCTAGGACAAGTTAGCCTTTGCAGTGTGCACTTAAGTATCCACCAGCTCAACTCAACAGGCAATGCTCAGCTCTCCCTGCCTTTTCTCGTATCTGTCCACCCACGGATTTAGTTGATCATAGTATCATCCATCATGATCCATTTTGGACAGTAAGCCTCTGTATTTCCTCTAAGTATCTCCCCATGTATATTATTAGGTAGACATGAATATCAAATATCAAGATATTTTTCTTTTGTTATATGAGCTTTCTACACAAGGAGAGGCATAAATCTTAACTGAATTCTCTAAGTACACACACATACACACACTTACTGAGATATATACTCTCTCATTATTTCAGAAAGACCCCTGAATTTATCTCAGTTTATCCAACTTTTTAATCCCCGAAGTAGCCCCGGACCGAGTGAGCTTTGCTTCAGGATCTTCAGGATTTGGCAACCTGATGCCATCTGGTATAGGCATTTCATGGAGAAATGTTGTCGCTGTATGATACTTATAGGTTTCACCCATACTGCAGAACCAACATTCCTTTTGAATTGGTGAAAACCATTGTTGTATTTGAGTTGTACTTCTGTCTGGGCTTCTTCTGATGTCAGACTCCCTGCACCAGACCCTTATGAGTCCATCATGTCTTGCATTTTACTTCCCTAGATCAGGGTATCTACGTTGTACTTTCTGACTGTTCTCTCACCCCCACCTACTTACTATATGCTGTACTTCCTCCATGGCTCAGCTTGTGTGGACCCTCTTGGCCTTGTCAGCTACATTCTTTCTGCTTTGGGGTGCTGAATTGACTTTTTCTGCACATTGAGGTTTGGTTGGTGGTGTTTGATTCTTCAGTGAAGTCTGAGGAAGAAAGGGGTGTTGGGTTAGTGCTGAGTAAACGAAGAATGAAGAAAATGAGAAAGGTTGAGGCTGGTGGTTCAGGAAAGTAAAGACATTCAAGAGAGGAAAGCTGTGGTGAGCAGTCACTCCTGTGCAGTCTAAATGCAAAGCAAACAGACAGATGTCCCTCATGGTTGAGGGGAATGCAACACTCTCATCCAGCGCATGTCTCTTTTTCTAGACTGAATTGCAGTCAATGGCTCCCTATTGACAGGGACAGCATTTCATAAGGTGTTTGTTTATTCGGTTTCTTCCTGTGGTCCACTGGCAGGAGGCGCGGATAGATGCTGCTAATTGCCAATGGTGACTCTCACCTGGACCATCATTGCAGCAATTAGTTTTATTGATATTTTGAGACTGGACTTACTGTGTATTTGACTGAATTGATCATTTCTGCCTTGGCAACAGGTCTGCCTGTCAACTTAGCTTCCCCAAGAATGGGTGATGTATTACATTTTATTTCCATCCACAGCATGACACCATCCATTGATGTTCATGGTGGAAGGTGTTTCTTGTGCCTGCAAAAAAGATGCTATGGTTCTGATGACTGTGTTTATTTGTTTTAATAACCCACTGAGGCTGGTGAGTGCTGTGTGCACAGTGGCAAGAAGTCAGCCATTGCACTGGAGCATGGGTAATCTACCAGTGCCACGCCCTGAAGAAAAATTGTTTCTGCTTACCCAGCAGCCATCAACTTCTTTTAGCTCGTCAGGTAGAGGTAGGGCATCAGGAGCCTGTTCCAATCTATGTGTGAATGTTGAGGGGCTTAATCTTGTGCAGGTTTTATGCAGGCAACCACAGCTGCTGTGACTTTATGAGTGCAGCAATCATGCCATGTCCAGGAGTCAGTACTTCCCAGTAACCTCCCGCACCCTCTGGCTCTTACATTTTTTTCCTACTTCCTCTGCTTTGATATTCCCTGAGGAAAGTAGGTGTGTGTGTGTGTGTGTGTGTGTGTGTGTGTGTGTGTGTGTGTGTGTGTGTCTATGTATATGTGTGTATTTATGTATGTATGTGTGTATGTATATGTGCGTATACATGAATGTGTGTGTGTGTGTGTGTGTGTGTGTGTGTGTGGGTGGTTAGGGGGAGTTAAAGGTGTCTCATTCTTAGGGCAGAGCACTTAGCAGTCACTTGTCCTCAGCAGTCTCAGCATTAACCACTATACTGCAAAGAGACACTTCTCTAACCAAGGTTGAGAGCAGTGCTGATTTATGAGTGTAGACATAAATATTTAGAAGGCATTTGACAACATGTTGTTCAATATTGATGCCTATCTTGTTCCTTATCCCCTCTTTAAACTCCCTGGTGAAAGGAAGGTTGTCCATCAGACCTCTAGCCTAATGCTGCTTGTAGTTAACACATGTCAATAGGAGATGGGGAATAGAAATGACCTGATGATCTATCTATCTATCTATCTATCTATCTATCTATCTATCTATCTATCTATCTACCTCTCTCTCTCTCTCTCTCTCTCTCTCTCTCTCTCTCTTTCTCTCTCTCTCTGTGTGTGTGTGTGTGTGTGTGCATGTTTGGGGGTGTGTGCACACATGTGTGTTTCTGGTCAGAACACAACCTTGGGCATTATCCTCAAGAGACTTTCAATTTTTGTTTGAGACAGAGTCTCTTCTTAGTTGGGAACTTGGGCACGAAGGCCATTTAGCTTTGGGGCCCTACCTGTCTCCATTTTTTTTCATCTTGCCATCAGTAATATCGCAAGGGCATGGCATTATACCTACCTTTCTTGGGGGAGAGTTCAGGCTTGCAAGGCAAGCCTTTGCTGACTGAGCCATCACCTCATCCTCTCTGACCTCTTCCTGTTTCCTATCTCCTTGAGCCAGCAGGAATTCTCATTGAGGCAGAGTCTAACTCAGACCAATGGATATCAACTGCTCCTTTCACACCTTCAGAATTTTGCATCTCACAGTTCAAGGGGGAGCTTGAATATCCCTTATTTTCTCCTGAGGGCTGGGCATAAATGTTGAAGAGCCATCCCTGTAATGACATCTTGCAAGACAGCCAGTAAAATCGAAATAGAGCATTGGCCTCTGAAACAGCATGAGCAGGAATCTATTTTGGCTAGGTGTAAGCTTTTATAGGGTCACTGTGCTGCCTTCAACGAGTCTGACCATTTTACATCATTTAGATTGAAACAGGCCCATCATGTCACAGGCAAATGGCTTTATCATATTTAATTAACCCAACACCATGTAATAATCTCCTTGGTAATTATCCCTCACCAGTGCTTGAAAGCACACTGCAACAAATACACCATCAAAGTTGCAGCTATACTTAAACTGATTTGATGCCGAGCAGAAAAGAATATTGACAAGTTGCCTTGCAATGCTAATTATACTGAGGAAATGTAAACGGCTTCATCAGGAAAAGAAAGAGCCAGATGGCAGGTTTGTAGATACTGTATGTTCATGTGTTAGGAGATGGGGTGTTAAAAGTCATCCTGCCCTCTGTATTAGGGAAAGAGGAAGAAGAGGAGGTTATCTGCTCCTTTACTGACGCTAAGCAGAATCTCCCATTGTAGATACTGTCTAGGAAATGGCAGTGTTGTAGCCTGCCCTTATCTCCTCCCCACCTCCACCTCCTAGTCCTCTTCCTTTCCCTGAATGTGTACATGCATCTGTGTGTGTTATATTTACAGACTTTATCATATGTAATAGCATATGTGAGGGGGCAAGCACAGTATCTTTCTTTATTCCCTGCATTATCCTCTTGGTTCCAATCCATCTCTGTTTAGACCTTTTACTTCTACATAAGTCTTCTTTTACTGTGATATTATGCATGTATATGCATATGTTTTATTGTATTTATATGCATGTGTCTGTTTATGTATGTGCCATATGCATGTGGGTAGTCATGTGCTTTTTTTTTTTTTTTTGTCTTCAGATACACATTCAGTGGTAATGGCCATTGAAATCTATATCTTACACTGCCACTCTGAATATGAGTGAGTATAGATCAGTGTAAATGTGATTTGTTTGTTTGTTTTATGACAGCAGGTGGTAGAGTAGAAGTGTGATGTATTCTGTGGGGCCCTTATCATTCCTTCATGCTTGTCAATGAGAAGTTGCTCATGGGAGGACCCATTCTTACTAGTTGGTACATCAGTGGGTCTTCATTGAGTGACCTTGTCATCAGCAAGAACACAGTTCCCAGGAAACACTGCAATTAGAAAGCAAATTTCAGCTGGAGACAATGGACTAAAGCCCAAGGAATGTGACAGCCACAGTCAGGAAAGAAATTTGATTTCCAAGGTGAGCGTTGGCAAGCCCTCAAATGCATGGTGTAAACAGCAAGGAAGACTGAATTGGATTCCAATAAGCTGAGTTCTGACTCCCCTTGCTTTGGAATTGCACACCTCGGTGCCCAGCTGCTGTCCCCAGCTAATTTTGCTGGTGTTGAAGTGTCTGCTGAGGCATTGCTGTGGCTGGAACAATTCTCATATAAGGCAGATTCTTTTTTTGAGGTTGAACACTACCCTCCCTTGACATTGCTATGACTTTAGCCTTCCTTAGAAAATAATGAAAGAGGAGAGTTTGAATAATAGTGGTCTCCTTTGTTTTCTTCTTGCATGTTTATGCATGGACTGTGTGTGTGTGTGTCTGTGTGTGTGTGTATGTCTACTAGAGTGTACACACCTGCATGTTCATTTACATATGTGTGGTTGTACATGTATATGTAGGTACAGAGTCATATGGGCACACATCCACATGTGCATTCGTGTATATGGAAGCCAGGGGACAACCTTGTATGTTATTCCTCTCATACTATCTACCTTGTTTTTATTTGAGACAGTGTCTTTCATTTGTCTAGGACTTGCCAAACAGGCCAGAGTTGGCCTACCAATGAGCCCGAGGATTGGCCTAAATCTACTTCTCACCACAGACAGCTTTTTCTTTCTACAGAATCTGAGTGTTTAAACTTGGTTTTCATGCTAGCAAGGCGAGATCTATCAACTGAGCTACCTTCCCAGGTCTTCATTTCAATGTGTGTGTGTGTGTGTGTGTGTGTGTGTGTGTGTGTACATGCACACATTACACTATTGTAATTCAACTGATAAATGAAAATAGTTTTTGTATAAAAG
Source organism: Cricetiscus sungorus (assembly GCA_030556225.1). NCBI lineage: Eukaryota > Metazoa > Chordata > Mammalia > Rodentia > Cricetidae > Cricetiscus > Cricetiscus sungorus. Next base: position 10,501,238 of record JANBXA010000728.1, on the reverse strand, counting down.
TGATTCTCCTTACTTCATTAAAAATTAGAATATAAGAAAGGAGGATGTTATTGTTTAAATAAGAACAGCCCCCATAGGCTCATGGGTTTGAATGCTTAGTCTCAAGAGTGTAGAATTATTTGAAATTATTAGAAGGATTAGGAGGTGTGGCCCTGTTGGAGAAAGTCTGTCACTGGAGTTTGGCTTTGACATTCCAAAAGCCAAAAGCCCAAGCCAATGCCAAGCCCAATCTCTCTCTCTCTCTCTCTCTCTCTCTCTCTCTCTCTCTCTCTCTCTCTCTCTCTCTCTCCCTCTCCCTCTCCCTCTCCCTCTCCCTCTCCCTCTCTCTACCTCACCCTTTGGATCAAGATATAGCTCTCAGCTACTTCTCTGGTACCCCATGTGCCACCATGCTCTTCACTATGATGATAATGGACTGAACTTCTGAAACTGTAAGCAAGCCCTCAACAAACATAAGAGTTCCTTGATCATTGTATCACTTCACCCCAATAGAGAAGTGACTAAGACAAGGCATGAATAGGTGTATCGTGGTTAAGAGCACTGGCCGCTCTTCCAGAAAACTCAGGTTCAATTCCAAGCACATGGCAGCTCATAACTTCATTTGTAACTTCATTCCCAAGGTATCCAACACCCTCTTCTGGCTTCTGTGGGCACCAGACAGCTCATGGTGCACATACTTGCATGTAGACAAAACATCTATACATATCAAATATATTTTTTAAGTGGAAAGAAAGGAAATCACTCAAGGTTTACAGCCCAAGAATGTTCCTTGTGAAAACATTCCCTCAGCTAATCTGAGTCTTTCTTATGTATCCCTCTTTGAGTTGTTGATTTAGTTTTTATATTGTTTGATATGCCACCAATCATATATTCTTGATCCTGCTTAAAAAGCATCACGAGTTTAGCTTATGTAATTTCATATGCAATAACTGTGCATTGTGCTGTTATTACCATTCCAGAGACAGCTGTCATTTCACAAATCTCACATAGTCACTTCTCAAGTACCATATCACATCTCTCCTCCCAGATATGATATATTTTAGTTAAATGCTTTCTTATTGTGGCACATTTATTTCCAATGTTTCTGGAATTTTTCTTTGAATATACAAAGAAGATTAAGTCATGATTTTTTAGTAAAAGTAAAATTTATTCACAAACATGCTCATGTTGTTTTATAATTTCTTATGGACATTTTAATGGCCACAGACCTTCTCAACAAGTCAGCCCGAGAAGGCTTACCTATTGTTCTGTGCCTTCCATGAAGATGGGGTTGCTCTTCAAGTTACCACAAAGATACGCTGGTGGGTTGATTAGTTAAAGTGCATTATGCAATGATTTTGTACACAGCACTGTGCAGAGACGGGCTATGTTTGTGTGTGCCTTTCTGAGTTGGGGAGTCTTTACTTAGAACTTTAATTAGACTGACATCATCAGGTCCAACATGATCAGTGTTGTTGATGATAAAATAGAGGTTAATAGTGGCTTTTGGAAAGAGTGCTATTAATCTGTTTTGCCACTAAGCATTATATAAGTGTTAATTTACCATATCTGTGCTGAGTTAACTGATCCCCCCATCAACCTTTTACAAGGAGATGGGGACAGAGAGAAAGACACAGACTCAGAGGGCTCAAAGAAATTTCTCAAGGCCTACCATTGATATCAGAAGTTGGGCTTGAATGCAGGTCTGGCTTTTGAAGACATACTCTTAAGCATTGTTATACACGGTACTCCAGAAGGAGGCCCTGGGAAGAGAATTGGTGTGTCATACCTTCTTAGCAGAGTTTCCAAGAAACACTTTAGAGAAGCAGGTAAGTCTGTGAAGGGAACTTGGTGTCAAGCAAATCCAGTGCTATTAATTTGGCTTTCTTCTCCTTGGGAACTAAGTAACAATGATAAGTTCACACTTCAGTTTTGAGCCCATCAAGAGTAAGGGGACATGAGTACCTATACCTTTGAATTCACCAGTTTTTGTATTAGGGCTTTGGGGTATAGGAAAATCTACTCCTAGAAACTCCCAAACTCCTTAACCACAATTAAAGCCAAGCTAGGCAGCCTGAATGCAGTGTTGCTTATAAAAGAGAGACACAGGTGCCCTTGGTGTGTTTGGGTTGTAATGGCTGTGAGAACTGCATGTTAAGTAGGAATTTTGTGATCTATATTGCCTGACATGGGTAGCTTGAAAAAAAAATACCATGGTGGGGAGTACTTACACCAGGGGGAAATTGGCCAATTCTAAACTAGGACTTCCTCTCACTAAACAGGAATGGTTGTTAAATATTTACTAGCCTACTATTGCAGGTGCTGGCTTCCAGGAACAAAAGCACACTGGGAGCCTGTGTTCAGCAAAATGTCAGAGAGATTCAGAGAGATGGGATGCAGGTGGAGCATGGCAATGTTTGCTGCCCATCTAATCTATAATGCCAGTGAAGGAGTATGTGGTCCACACTTGGCCATCTGTACAGGCAAGACAGGGATGTCAATGAGAAGGAAACTGGTGAGAAGGGCATCTTCTGGATTCTAGGTCAGGGTCTTGGAACTTGAGCCACCTGGATATGAGCAGTGCTCAACCGACAAACCTACAGACAACCAAGGTATTGCATATAAGTAGTGGTAGGGGTGCAGTGTGACTCTCATCTTCCTAGGAATCCTAGGAGGGAGGTCTCTTAGTCATCCCCTCTGTGATGGTTTTGTCTAATAGCTAATTTGATACAACCTAGAATTGCCTGGAAAGAGAGTCTCAATAAGGGATTTGACAATGTTGGGTTGGCCTGTGAGCATGTCTATAGGGTATTGTCTTAATTAAGCTGAATGATAAAGAAAGACCCAGTACATTGTGAGTGGCATCAATCCCAAGTCAGGGGATTGTGAGCTGTGTAAGAGTGAAAAAATAGAGCTGAGGGCAAACAAACAAGCACACATTCATCCATTTCTCTCTGCCCTTGACAATAAATGTGAAGATGTGATGTGACTAGTTTCAGGTTTTTGCCTTGACTTTTCCACAATATTTGACTGTAAATTGGATTTGTGAGTTTAAATGAACCTCTTTTCCCCCTAAGTTGCTTTTTGTCCAGATGTCCAGATAGTTTTGTCACAGTAGCGGAAATGAAACTAGAGCATCCATTATCATCCCTGATTAACAGATAGTGAAGCTAAGACTTGGGTAGGGAAATTGACCCAACCTCATGAGTTGATCTATGAAATCATCAATTCCAAGTCTAAAGGCCAAGATCTTAATAACTATGTCAGCACACTTCCCTGGTCCCACTTTTTATGAACTGCATTCATATGGTAGCCATGAATGTGGCACTTGAGAAGAGCAGAGAGTACCCAGATCTTATGTTATCCTGGTTTGCTGAGGATGATTCTCAGAAAATGGTACAGAAGAGACATAGGAATCCAGCATTAGTAGTTTAATGGAAAGAACTGTGACTTAGGTTGCATCAAATGTTGGAACTTTGAGCACGATGTTTTCGTCTCCCAGAATCAGTACAGGCTTGAACCAAGGCAAGAGGGAAGAGATAGAGAAGGCTGGCTGGCTGGGCTAAACTATGAAAAATGCTTACAGTCAGGCTGTGAATGCCTTGTGACTTTAGAGACTAAGGCCTCTCATTTTCTTTCTGGTCTTTCTTGGCCACAAGAGCCCCACTTTGTGCAAATTTCCCTTTTATCTCTCTAGTTTGCCCACCTTTGCTATCAGCATGATGAACAAAAAGGTCAGGAAGGCTGTCAATTGGCTACATTCCTCTTCTGTAATTCCATTCTAGCTTCACAGGAGACATTGCTGTTGGTAGTCTTGGTAGTCCTTCAGGGAAAGTGTTGATAATGAAGGCTCATGTCCCTATGACTTAACACAGGTACACTGAGAAGTCCCTTTTGAATTCTAAGAAGTTCCAGCTCTGTGTTTTAAGGCACCCCCACAGTCTAGAGGTGCTTTCAGAAGTCATGATGCTCCAACACACTCTAGGTTTCTCTTTAGACATGTGGATTCATAGGCATGTATAGCCTCTGCCTCCATTTAGAACATTGAGACCTTTAATTCAGTGCTTTCATCTGTCCAAGGTCAACTCTGGTTCCTACCTGTTCTGTTTGCTTACTCTGCTTGACTTACAAAGGAAACTTCATTATAGGTAGATGTGTACAAAAAATTTTTAGCATGTAGCATTCAGGACTATCTACATTTGGAAACATCTGTTGTAGGCCTGTAGTCCCTAGAGCTTAGAGTGATGCATCACTCAGCTGAGGTAAACTGAAGGTAACATTTTGCTTTTTGTGTTAGTTTGTTTTATGTTTTTTGTGACAAAATGCCCCACCAAAACTCCTTAGGCAAGGAAATGTTTATTTTAATTCACAGTTTGAAGGCCCGGCCATCGGCATGGGTAAATCAAGGCATCAAGGACATGAGGTAGCTGGTCACACTGTGTCTACAGTCAGGAAGCAGAGACAGAGGAACACTGGTGCTCAGCTCACTTCCTCCTTTATTCAGAACAGGCCCCATCCTATGGTACTGAGCCATCTATGGTTGAGGTGGGTCTTCACATACCTATTTATATGATCTACATATTCCCCCACAACTGTGCCCAGAGGCTTTCTCTTAGGTGACTATAGAACCTGCCAGTTTAATAATCAATGTTAACCATCATTTTTAGGTTGCACCCATTGTATTTTCTCTTCTTAATTCATCTAGGGATATTGTTTCTGTTTATATACAGTGACTCATCCATGCTGTGTCCCTAAAATATTCTTTCATCAACTGTTTAATTATCTGCCCATGGAGAGGCTCTGGTGTGGTGAGTGGTCAAGTGTGGGTTCTGGCAGCACATACTTGTTCTCTTTATATCTGTACAGTTTTAGCACAGATGTCCCATTTCCATGTGCCCTGGCCTTCCCATCTGTGCATCATGGATATTGTACCTGTTTCACAAGTCTTTGTGAAGCATAGTGAGTCTGTGTATCAGCCTTTAGAAGTCTACACAACATAGAGTAAGCACTCTATGAGGTTTAAATTACCCTTTAGAGCAAGATTATTTTCCATTCCATGAGCTTGTTTTTGTGCTATCCCTTCTATACAGCTTCTCTCTCTCTCTCTCTCTCTCTCTCTCTCTCTCTCTCTCTCTCTCTCTCTCTCTCTCTCTCTCCTTATCTCATACTATCTTCCTGCATTAAACTCTTCTCAGTTTCTAGGCTCCATCCTGAACACCCTGTATATCCTCCCTATGTCAGTCAGGAGACCCACAAGGCTGGGGTGTAATCATGAATACACATAACTCAGAGCCTTGAAATGACTCAGGTTTAACATTCATTGTCATACATATGCCACTGAGTCAGGAATTGGTGTTCATAGGGTTATTCTTTCTGCCAGGCTGTCTGCTTCCTCAGCCATGACAGGTGCATCCACCATGCCTACTACTGGAGAAGGAGTGCTGTGGTCTTGGCAATGGGTTGCTTTGACATAGATGTGAAATGGTCCACTTGTACCTACACCCATAAGAATGAGTCACATGTCCCTACTTGAAAGTTTCATACATGCTAACCCTCTCAGAGATAGTGCTGTGATAGAATGGGATGCCCTGTGTACTAGTCCCCTCCCAGCTGTGACTTTCAGCATTTCAAATTCCAAAATTCCTTACCTGTGACCTGTGGATGATGCCAGTACAACTTTCTGCAGTTGTCACAGCATTGGCACAGTCAAAATGCAATTACTATATTCACAGGTACCTTCTGGGAGAAAGTCAGCACAGCCTTGTAACATAGTGACAACAGCATTGGATTCGGTTACTCATGGATTCCAAGTCTAGTTCTGTACCTGCTGTGTGAACTGGGAAAACCATTTCTCTCTGATGTGGATGTTTCTCAGTGGTGAAATGGAGTAGAGTTACACCTATCCCATAATCTATGGATAGGGGTAAATTGCTGGCATTTATTGAGCCTTTATTAAGAGGAGTGGTATAGTAAAACATACCAAAGAGAGATACTTTCTTATTCCTTCTCTTCCCAGGCAAGATTAAACAACAGCTTAGGACCTCTAACTGGCAAATGAGTAAGGGAGAGAGAGGGGAAACCCAGGCAGCCTGTTTTCTAGGCTAGTGATACCAAGAACATGCATCACAGTCTTCCATGACACTAAGAAACTCCAACATAGGACTGAGCACAAAGTTGACTCTTCAGGTATCAGCAAATGGGTGCATATGAAAGGACAGGTCCTTGAGCCTGTGGCTAACCTTAACATTCACTCCAGTGTGTGTGTGTGTGTGTGTGTGTGTGTGTGTGTGTGTGTGTGAGAGAGAGAGAGAGAGAGAGAGAGAGAGAGAGAGAGAGAGACAGACAGAGACAGAGACAGAGACACAGAGAGAGAATAGATAAAAGGAGTAGAAGAAAGGGCACAACATATATCATATTCTTTCCAAGGTTGACTCCTGTATGCACACTGCCCACCATAGAGTTGGGACACATGTAATAGATGGCCTAGATTGGTCTTAAGAGCCAGCCTTCCTTAGTGTGACTCTCCAAGTTCATGGCTCCTTCTGTAGTAAATGGGGTCCACATAAAGATCAGCTGGACCCACGGGCAGCTACTGTACTGTGCAAACAGCCTGCAAACGAGCCTTCTTTTTAAATTAGAATCTCAGTGCTGTCACCAGTGTGTTTGGGGAGCACTGGTTCTAACTGAATGAGGGAGTTAAACCCTGGTCCTGTCTGTCTGCTTTTGTTTTCATTGCACTTAGATGGGCTGATGATGGGATTGGGTTGCTTTCCAAATTGAACACCTGGTACTTCATGGTGTAATCAGATGCTGTTGGGAGAACTGCTGTACTAAAGCTAGGCTGCTTTGCAATGGCTTCATTTCTCTTGTCTCCTAGCAGAGAAGTGGTGGGAGGTCCCAGCACATATTGGACTGAGACAGAACTAGGCATGCCTTACACAGCACCAAAGCTGAGGAGAACCTGGCTAGTCCTAGAGTTCGTGCCTAGCCTCTTCTGTGTATCAGATACCAAATTTCATAACACCCTGTTTACCTTTTCAAGAAAACAGGGCAGGGCAAGACTTTTATACTACAGGCAAGGAAACTTAGTATCTAGAGGTGAGAGAGACCTTGTGTGGGCCAGAATATTTTAAAGGAAATTAAGTGCAAGTCTCACAAGGACGCAGATTTTAGAGTAGGTGTGACCATGGGTCTTCAATGCTGTAAAGCTTTGTTTGCATCATGTCCTCTGTAAATGGCACCTCACAGAATTACGAATCTCAAACTTTCATGAATGGACTTGAGTGGAATCATCCAGTAGTTACAACAAGCCTTCTCATTCCTGCTAATTCTGCACTATGATATATGTTTGTTTGTACCAGTTATATATTGCCATGTAACAAATCACCTTCAAACATAGTTGTTTACATGAAAACTATCCAAGAGTTCTGAGTATTAAGACTCTAGATATAGCTTAGCCATTCCCAAGGCTAACATCAAGGTTAACTTGGACTCTAGGCTCTCATTTATACAGCTCTCATAGATTAATTTCTGAATATAGCCATGGCCATGTGGGAAGGAATCTGTCTTTTAAGGCTATGGGACTGTGTGCCTTGGTTGCTGCATGGCTGGTGGCTCTCCCAAAGGGCAGCTTCCTTCATGGAGGTAAGTGAGGAAGGAGAGTCAGAGGATTACACGGTGCCAATGACTTCGAAGCTCAGTCTGTCCATTACTTCACTAGGGAAGACCATGTTCAGTTCCTAAGTCACTAAATCTTGATCCAACTTCATGAGATGGCTTTCCCAGGATATGGAATCTATGAGATGCCTTCCTGGGAAGGCAGAATTCACTAAAAGCCCCATGCTGCCTAGTTAAGTACCCAGGGCTACTTGGACACAAAACTTCACATAAATTACATATACCAAATAGCAAGATCTCTCCCAGAGAAAATTTTGTGTCTCAAGAATTCTTGCATAACCTGGTAGACCTTCTCCTCAAATGAAGGTGTGTTAGTTTGAAAAACCCAGGGCAGAGGCAAGTTTTCCTGGTTTAGAAGTACTTGTTCTTAGTCATGTCTCTTTGAATCACCTTTCCTTGACTCTTGATGATTAATCCAGCTTTCTACCTATGTTGAATATGGTGGAGGCATTCCCTTGATGTTTCTGTTGATGTTCTTTACAAATAAGGTTTGACTTTTGAAGCAATCTTTTTGGCATGGGAGGCTTTATGTTCTCATATGAATCAAACTTGGTCTAAAACCTTGTAGCTGGAAGAATCTCATTAAAAACCACCTTGAGATGCTCTCCCTCTCTACCTCTCTGTGCTCCTCCCCAGCCTCTCTGTTTTAGTTACAATGAGATTACCATAACCTATGAGCTCTGGCCACATAGAAGGCATCTTGTGTCCTGCTGCTTGTTTCCAAAGCTAGTAGATTTGAACTTTTCTAGAGCCCTCATTTTTTTCCTTAGTATTTTTGATACAGATATTTAAGAACTATATTTCTTTCTCATCCAATACACTGAATATGCTTATTTAATTTAGTTTGATGCTAAATGTCACCATTTCTCTTATGGTTTAGGCAAAGTAACAATGCAAGTTAATATAAATGATTAAAAATGAAAAAATGTCAATCAAAACACTCTCACTTTTCTTAGACATTTTCATTTATCCCTGCTGAATTATGGTCACAGCATTGCCGCATTCTATTATTCCTTTCATTTACATTGTACATTGCAATTGGTCTTAATAATTGGTTCTAATTGGTCTTAATAATAAAAGCCAGGAGTCTGATATAGGGTTAAACACTGAAAGATCAGAGAGTAGAAAGAGCACGCTACAGCCACATCTTATCTTGACAACTTCCCAGCTGGGGGAAAAAAAAAAGAGTAATTTTCTGTTTTCTACCACCTTTCTAATTCTTTCTCTGTCCAGTCATCTACTTCCTGTCTGTCTGTTAGCTAGTAGCAAATCCCACCCTCTGATCTTCAGACATACTTTATTTGTACAAACAGGATATCACCACACTGCATACACTGCAGTGTATGTCACACATTTCCCTTCATTTCAACTTTTAGGTTTTCTGTTTTAAAATTATTTATATAGTATGTAAAGCAAAGGTTAAATTATGACATTTTCCATGTATAGATGGTCCTCAATATGTACAGCATGAGGTTTGTTCATGCATGTATGTTTGTGTGATGTGTGTATGTGCAGGTTCACTTGAGTATGAGTGTACATGTCTATAGGGGTGTATCATGTATATATTGTGTATATGTACATGTGTATATTCTCTTCTACTATGTTCATTGAAACAAGGTTCCTTCTTGAACCCAGTAGCTTGCCAATTTGAGCTAGTCTAATGCTATGAGGCACTGTCCTCCCAACCAAACTGTCCCATCTTCATAAGATCAGCTGTATTTTCTTTCACGAGTCCATTTTGACAAGGCCTGTGGACTATTGGTATTCTCACCCAGAAGGAGGAGTCAGAGACATTCACTGGACTCTTACCTGGGTATGCAGCCTCTCTTTCCAGCCATTTGTATACAAATCTGTTTTAATTGAGCTTGTCCTGGGGAATGGGGGCTCTTGAAGAATCTCCAGAATATAGGTTGGGGTAAGGGAGCTCCAACTACAAGGCTGTGAATAAACCATCATCCATTCTGTGTAAATATTTTTCATCATGGATGCTTTGAGGTTGCCAATGCTCCTATAGTAATGCAGTAATGCACACCCATGCAGTGTAAGTAAACCAGATAAATCCAATGGTCCTCAGGGTGAACTGCAGGAGGACTGTGTTTTGTTTTGCCAAGAGAAGTGCAGGTGGACATTGTTCACATCTCCTCAAAGGAAGAAACTTCCATGAACTAGACAGTTTGGCCTGGCAATTCCCATCTCTGCCTCCAGAGTGCTGTGATTACAGGAGGTCCCCGCACCTATCCAGCTTTTGCATAGGTTCTGGGATATCAAGTCTGGTCCTCATGTTTGCATGGTAAGCTTTTTATCTAGTGAGCCATGTCCTCATATCCTGTAGTATGTTTACAGTATGCAAAGCTATTGGAGCCCACAGACAGAAGGTGGCCAGCGCCACCACCATCTCTATCCACACTTAGCTATCTGAGCCCCAGGAGCTGAAGTAGCCCTGCTGTTACGATTGTAAAATTTTCAATACAAATGTAAGTCTGAGAAGAGAATGATCAGGAGTGAGCCCTGGAGGTTGTGTGTATTGATCTGTCTCAAATAGAAGGGCTGCAATCTTAGAGAGAGGAGAAAATGGTCAGGATTTGTAAGAGAGAAAAGAATCATGATGCCAGCATTAGAATTAGCTGGGAGAAGGTGAGGCTCAAGCCAACATCAGATAGGGACAGCATCCACCTCTTAATGACACCTGCCTTCCCAAGTGTTTGAAGCTATTATTCAATGTGGTAGACATGTAAAATGGCATTTATAAAGTACTAAGCACTTGGAAAATTCAGTCCCTTAAAGGCAGGTTCTATTTGCCCAAATTTATAGGCAAGAAAACATAGTCACAGACAAGTAGGAGGCTGTATTTAAGATCACTCAGCCATAAAGTGACAGATAGGCCTCTGTCATGGAATGAAGAACCTGGGAGACATATCTAAACCTAAGGGTGACTTACATCATGGTTGCACAATAGTGGGAGTGATGGCCTGGTGTCCCAAAGACAGTATTCTTCTTCCCTTGGGACAGGAAGGATGTGGAATAGATTAGGAGACAGACTTTGGGAGTAGGTATAAGACAATGATGGATTCTCTACAAGTGTCAGGACTGAAGAGGCAAAGAAAAGTCAGAAAGAACACAGCAGATGTGCTTGGCCACAGCTGGACTGTTGCACTTGAGTGGATCAGAATGCACTTCTGGGTATGCATGCATATGTGTATGTGTGTGTGAGTGAATGTATGTATTCATGTGACTGTGTGTGTGTGTTACTCACACCTCTTTCTTACCAGAGGATGGCAGAGGACATGGGGGAAGATAATAGCTCTATCATATCCAGGCTCTTCTGAGAGCCCCTGCAAAATCACCCAGTCCCCAAGGAGCCAAATGCATTTATATTTGCAGTTTTAGGAGATGCTGTCTCTGCTCTTTGGTGCCAAGAGCAAACCCATACTGCCCTGGGTTTCAGGTGTACAGAAATACCATCTGGACTGAAATATGTGATGTAATAGCAAGAAAAATGATTGGAAGTTGGGACGAGCCATGGCCATATTTTCTTTAAGAGAAACTCTACCACATGTAGACTACAAGTGGCCCTGGCAGAGTTTCTTTTAGAGCAATGCCTGCCTGCAGAAATTCACTTAAGGACCAGGGCCTTCTAGGAGGGGAAGTTGTGTGTCTTTGATGATCTTTCTCTTGCTCTGTGATAAAAGAGATGGCAAGCAGGCTCGAAATGTCTGCTGGGTAGCAAGAAATATAAATATCCAGTCTTGACAGTCCCTGAAGGATAAATGACAGCCGCCCATACAACCTGCCTTCGACACATCTCCAAGTGGCTGTACCTCTGCACCCGAGTTGACACATGAGTAAATTGACTCCAGGTGATGCCGACATTTTGTAATTATCACTATCTATAATTTTCATCATATTCTGCTGAATATTTTGATCATTTAAAATAGAGACACAAATCTAATAGTGGTCATTAGTTTCACTCAAGAGAAAAAATTCATGGTTTAATAAACTTACATCAGAAATAACTTAGTCAAATCACAACTGGCATGATTAGTGCCCTCGTTTATTTTTTAATAATAACAGTATTTTAAAAATGGGCTGACTTGAACCAACCTGACAGCTTTCTCCTCCCCAACTGGCTCATTGGCCTACTGTTGTCTTTGAGGAAGCAAAGACATGTATAACATGTTGGAAGTAATCAAAAATGTAATAATCTGACACAAAAGCAAGGGTTGTGTTCCGTCCTGCAGTTGACAGCAGCTGACTGATGCCAGTGCTCTATTTTCGGACCAGCTGTGGCTGCAGTGAGGAGAACCAGGTGGCCTTGGAATGAGGTCAGGCCTGGGGTCTTCGCCCTCCCTTCCCCCTGCCTGAAGGGGGATGTTTTGTGAGGATTGCTGGGAAGGCAGGTAGCTTTGGACTTGACTTCCATATTTTCCTCTGTTTTAAGTGTATCCCCTGTAGCTTGCCTCTGGGTTCATTTTAAAGAATGAATGGAGTGGTATTCAGAAATGCTACTTTTTAAAAAATATAATGAAGCAAGTCTGACTATGGCTAAGGCACAGCCAGTAGTTGTCTGCCTGGAAACATTACACCTGTTAGCCTAGATCACAGCCCCCTTTGCCTCCTCTAGTGCTGGGGGTGTAAGCTACCAGAGTCTTGACTGCCAACTAGCTTGCTGGTGGCTCATGGTTTATAGGCTTACTGAAGTTAGAAGATTCTTTTTAACTTTTTTTTAACGTATTTGCCTGTGTGCACACGTGTGTGTGTGTGTGTGTGTGTGTGTGTGTGTGTGTGCCTATGTGTCTGTAGGTATGTGCAGGTGTGTATATGTGTGTCACAGCACACATGTGGAGCTCATAGGACAACATACATGTGCAGAAGTTAATTTTCTTCTTTCACCATTTGGGTTCCAGTGATCAAACTCAGGTCCTCAGATTTGACAAAAGTTCCTCTACTCACTGATCCATCTTGTCAGACCCAGATGTTATCTTAATGAACATAAGCTATGTAGTTGGTACCTATTTTATTGACCTGACAGTTGAGGTTATTATCCAACCATATAGCTACCTATGCACCCATAACACATCTACCCTCTCATTAATATGCCCATTCATTTACTTACTCATCTTTCTATCTATCCACATTTCACCTACCCACTGATCATCCATTCATCCATCCATCCATCCATTCATCCATCCATCTACCTGCCCACCTATCCTATTCATGCATTCATTTGCACAGTATCCCACCTTTGTATCTGTTAGTCCATCCATCTCTATCTTATATTATCTATCTATCTATCTATCTATCATCCATTGTCTACCCGCCAGTTTGTTCACCCAGCTATTCATTGATTCACTTATTTACCTGCTTGTCAATGCTTCTGCTCAACCATTCACATATCCATTCCTCTACCTATCCACTATATTCATTCAGGAGACCATCTAATTTCATACAAATTGGCCACACTTTGGATGACAAAGAAACACATAGTCATGCTGCTTCAAGGATTATGGTCTAAGAGAAGACACAGGCAAACTGGAAACCCAGTGCAGAGTGCTGATCATGAATGTAGACACAATGCAGAGTAGCTGTGAAATGCAGGACCAGGAGACCTCACTGTAAACAGACAGAAAGCATGACACTGTTTGTTGTTGGTATGGGAGTAGCCACTCAGCAGTAGGGACAATGACAGCCTGAAGCTGATTTGAATATGGAAGGCAGGAGCTGGGTGCCCACAAGTGTGCAGATTCATTATTTGGGAGAACTATCCAAATATGGACTGAAGTAATCACAGAAAATACTGGGGACTTCTAAGGTTCTGGGCAGATGAAGGCTTTGGGGAATAACCTAGGTTCTACATGAAGTAAATGAAATAGGAAGGAAAATAAAAAGACATGTGAACACATGAATGATAGCTAGCTCAGTATGTCTTAGGGGACAAGTTAAAACAATGTAGATTCAGTCAGTGTAGGGGCTTCCTCTATCTATGCATAGTAATACCCTGGATCAGAAAGCAGTTCTACTCCTAGCATTAACCTCAGCCTACCCCTGGCTGTCTGCCTCCTGCTGCCAGTGTCTACAGGAGATACACAGGACCAAACTGCCTTTTGAGCCCATGTTCCTGGCTATCAGCTCTGCACTGCAGTCGGCTCAAAATCTTTCCCAGAAGCCTCTGGGTGTCTATTGAAACACAGCAGCTGTTACTGGGGGCAACTCCACCTCTCAAACAAGAACAAGACTTTGTAGCTTTCCCAGGTGCTATGAGTCCAACATTGCCAAAAATGCTGGGAGACCCACACAGTCTCCTCCCTCTACAGAGATTAAGCAGAGTGGAAACAAGAGCTTGTTGACAACAGGTGTGGCTCAATGAGAGAAAATGTTCTCTAACGATACCACGGAGTTGGCATCAGAGCACATTTCCTGCCTTAAGGGCAGGTTTCCGGAACATGAGAGAATGCCTCAGAGCCAGAGCATGCTCTGGGCTGCCCCTTTAGGGCCAAAGGCATCTATCTCTGTGAACAGGTGTCCTCTAGGGATAGGGATAGTGGTGGGGGTGAACTCATGGCCTTGCAGATCCAGCCAGCTGACTGATTAGGTTCAGTGAGGGTGGAAAGAAGAGGCATAGTCATCAACTCAGCTAGATTAACTCACTCAGCAGAAGCTGGCATCATGGAGTGAGCCTGGTGACTTCCTTACAGCTTGAAATAAATAAAGAGATCAGACCATGAGGGCACAGAAAGGTGGTTTCTAGGACAGGGCCCAGTCCTAGAGACCCTGCATAAAATATCCAAGAACAAATAAAAACTTTTATCTATTGAAAAGTCAGCAGATATTTTTCCTCTCAGTTATTTTGTTGTTGTTGTTTTTGTTTCTCTCTCTCTCTCTCTCTCTCTCTCTCTCTCTCTCTCTCTCTCTCTCTCCCTCCCTCCCTCCCTCCCTCCCTCCCTCCCTCCCTCCCTCCCTCCCTCTCTCTCTCTCTCTCTCTCTCTCTCTCTCTCTCTCTCTCTCTCTCTCTCTCGGACCTGCTTGCTTGGTGAAATTGCCTAGCCTCCTCATGTTGCCTCAGGAGAGCTTCCTGACCAACCCAGAGGCTCTTTCATGCCAGGACTTGGTGCTGCCTCACTCAACATAAAGAAGAAAAAGGTCTCTAAGAGGCAGTTGTAGACATCTCACAAAGGAACTCAAGCTCTCAGGTTCTGTGGCTGCTTACAAGTGGCCTATAGCTATGTCATCCCTTGATCACATGATCACACCTGCCCATGAGGGCTTTTGGGAAATGTAGCTTAGCTATGTGCCCAGAAACAATGTGTGTGTGTGTGTGTGTGTGTGTGTGTGTGTGTGTGTGTGTGTGTGTGTGTGGGGGCACTTGTTTTCAGAGCAATAGTGATCTTTTCTACACACTATATTCATGCTTTCTCCTTGAGCTGGTAAAGAAAAGAAACACTGTAGAGTTTTAAAAAATAAGGTAAATATACTAATCTCTTCTAATATGTGTTATCAGAAACGCATAGGATCTGCTAGATGTTTGTGGGATATGAGGGGGCACGTTGGGGAAAACGCATCCTTTTCCTGCCATTCCCCAATAGCTGATTTGAATCCTAGTGCATTAGCTCAGAGAGGCCACATCCCAGCAATAAAAAAAGCCCCCAGGATTTCAGTAGCTTAACAGAAGTTTATGTCCTGTCCATGCAAGAGTTTTAGGCAGCAGAGCAAGGCCAGATGTTGACTTCTAAAAGTCATTCAGAAAACCAGGCTTCTGAATGGTTCCAACACTTGGTTTTCAAAGGAACCCAGGATGGCCTCCTTCTGGTTAATCAGGATGCAGAAATGCAATGAAGGTGCATGTACCACAGATTTATGTGGTCTTTGTCTGCATATGGCCCATATATTTATTCCCTATCCTGTGGTTCATGGCAACCCCTTTCTGTGATGGCTACTGGGAAATATAATCCAGTCGTGTGCTCAGGAAGGTCTAGGCAGCAGCTGTCGGTCGTCTCTGCACTTTACTTTCATGCTGTATCACTCTTCCAAGTCCCTTGCTTATGGAGGGTCTGCTGTGCACATTTTGTTGTCCTGGAACTAAGGATACAGCTGTTAATAGCTCATCCATTGTCCTTCTTTCTATAGTTAGAGTCCAGGAAAAGGAAAAGGAATGTTGTTAATGGCTAACTATAAAATTAATTACAATTTTGGTTCCTGCCCTAGTAAAGATGACAGGACATCCTTGGAGCTCCTAACTGTCTCTAGGGCAAGGGGAAGAGGAAAGCTTCTGGAGAGAATTGATGTTAAAGTTGGGAACATATGGGTGAGACCAGCAAGCAGAAGGTCCCAGGAAGAAAAGGAGTTTGAACATTAGATATTCAAGTGCTGGTGTTGGGACATATGTGGCTAAGCCATGGAGCCTTGTAAAGAGACAGGAGAGCTGCCCTGACTGAGGCTGTGCCAGGGTAGCCACTAACACTGGCCACTTAGGAATTTAAGAAAGAACACCACAAGGTCAGCTATGCTTGGTAAAAGTCTCCTCTATTTCCTAGAGCCCCTGTAAGGAGGCTGCCTCAGATGTGCAGGACAGAGAAGGGGACTGACTGGGGACTTGCAAGGGACGGTGGGAAAGTAGGGAGAAGAAAGAACTGTAACTCTTAGTGAGATTATTGAGTTGAGGTTAAAATGGCACATGGGTCTTACATCTAAAGCTTGGGAGAGAGACAGAGACAGAGAGAAAAACAGAGACAGAGACAGAAAGCTTGGATATCACTGGTTCTTCCCTTTATCTCTGGGTCTGATGCCTTTTTGACTTCAGGCCTGTTTAATAAAATCTGGCTCTTTAAGATACGGCTTCCACGGAACTCAACTCCCCTTCAGCCTGCACTTCCATGGACCTTGATTAGTATGCATGACGGGACTGTATACCTGATGTCCACAGCAGGCAGTTCTAACCACAGTGGGAAGAGGTACAAGATAAATCACTCATAGTAAATGACTAATTAATCATGCTCTTCATTTCAATGGCATATACCGTCTTGCTTAAGATTTGTCTATTTATAATCTTGCATTCTATTCTAGAAATTTGAAAATCAGTAAAACTGGCCATGGATTCCTAATTGAGGATAATTTTTAAGACTCCAAGCATTGTTTTGTAGCTAGAGAGAAATGAAGGGATGGGTATTTGTTATTGTGTCTATTTGAGACCAAGTCTCTCTGTGTAGCCCAGGTCAGCCTTAAATAATCAGGGTCCAAACACTTCATCCCTAGCTGCCAGGATTACACATGTTCAGTACCACACCCACCTGTTGGTTTGGTGGGTTTTTTTGTTTTGTTTGTTTGTTTGTTTTGTTTTTATATCTCAAAAAAGCATGATAGTCATTTTATGATACATAAGACCAAATTGACATACCTCATTGAAAATATGTAAACTCACTGTTAAGAATGCCTTTGCCTCGGCTTGCTTGAAACACATCTGTGCATCTCAAAATTCTTAAGAAGGGGTGGGCAAGAGCCATAAATACTGAGCTGCCAAACCCCCACTTCTGAGTCAATCAGCAGGGTGGGGCCTTTTGCCTCACATCACAAAATGGACTCCATCATCTGTTGCCAGTGCTGTGCTCTGTTTGGGCTGATTTCTGGCTGGGCCAGGTGGGTGCCTGGCTGTGGAATCCTCCTGGAAATAGACTGTGCTTTTTTAAATGACTGGTTCTGTGTCTTCATTTTGTCTGTATATACAGGTAGATGTGTCCAATCTATTGGTGCCTATCACAATGTCAAAACAATATAAAATGAAACTCAAAACAGATGAAATAGCACAGTGTATGTTCTGGAGTCTGAACAAATGTCCCATTTTTTATCATATTGCATTATTTGAAATAAGTTAACACTGCTGAGGCCCAATAACAACGACAATAATAGTAACAACAGCAATAATAGACGTGTCTTAAGCACTTGTGTTTTATTGGTCTTTAATCCTATAAATCTATGAAAAACTGTGTATATATGATTTACTTGTCATTTATTGTTTGGTAGGCATAAACATCCTTTGGCTCAATCCCTGTACTTAACCTAAGAAATAGGTTGTGCATTTATTGTCCTAAATGTGTAAAGGAGAGTGAGGCAGCCCAGGGACACTCCAGGGCTTCCTCTGTGTTCTCACAGCCAGTGGTAGAAGTCAGGATCTTCCCCCATGTTGGCACACAGGAAGTCACGTTGATTAAAGGCTTCTGCTATTTAGATTGAGATTCACTTTCTCCCGGAAATCTGATAATCTATTAAACTGCCTGTGGATTCCTAATTGAGGACATTTCTTCTTCTTCTGGAAAGTTAGGGATGACGGCGTGAGCCAGTAAAGACAGAGTAAGGGATAGAAGTGTTACAGGATCCCAGTGGGTATCCCTTGGGGGTGGGGAAAAGTAGGCAAGACACCAATGTCACAGGCATTGGGAACAAGTTGAAACAACAAGCTCAGTTAATTTCAGGAAGGGGTAAGCCTTATATATACCTCAATCCTGCTCCAGGGGAGGAGATCCACTGAGCCAGCATCTGCTGAGGTGACATGGTCAATGTCCCTAGGTTCATATCATCTCTGTTCTCATATTTGTCTACTGTTCTCAAGGCCCTCTGGCAGACCCAGACTGGCTGTCAGGAGATATCTACTATGCATGCTCTAAGCCAGCTGTCAGGCACATTCAGACATTGAGGCTTAGTTTTCCCACATGGGGGGATAGTGTGCAGTTTTTAATCTCAAGGCCAACCATGGATATTTCAGGGTTACCTGAACATTGGAATCAGAAGTGCCAGGGAATCACATGAAATCCTATGCCAGTCTGGTGAGTAGGCAAAGGTATCACCTGAAGAGTGTCATTAGTTCATGTGGCTTGTAGGACTTACAATCCTCTTTGAGAAGCTTCCTGTTCCAACGCTCAATCCGGATACTTCTAGAGAAAATGAACAAATAAAAAACAGCCTATGAGCATGGAAAAGCCCATGCACACAAAATCATTAGGAAATATGGAAGGAATAAAAGAAAGTGTCCAAGAAAACACAAACTTCCCCAACAGGCCAGGTGTGTCCGTATCCTCTGCACAGGTCCTCTGGGATTCATCCCCAACCTGTAGTCATTGCTCATCGCAGAACCTAGAAGCACATTACTGTCAAACATCTGCCTGCACCACAAAACCCCAGAACCACAGAAACCTTCTAGAGACTTCCTGGATGTGGCTCACTAGCCCCATTTCCCCATCAGGAACCAGGATCTCTGTACATAGCAGCATCCTCTAGCCTCACTCTCAGGCAAACTTCCCTCCATGCGTTCACCACCTCCCGTCTCAAGGCCCAGCTTAGGGAATCAGCCTGAATGAGCTCTTTGTGTTATTAAGCAATAGCACACTTACATTTCTGACATCTCTAATCTTGGAGCTCAAGGAATAGCTGGGAGAATTTGCATGAAATTACCCCTCATTCTATCTATAGGTCTAGCTGCCAGTGTTCGCAAATTTGGCACAAGCCTGCACATCTCGCAGCTAATGTCTTCCTCTCCTGCCAGGCTTTTCCGAATGGGGTGCATTAAAGTGCCTTGTGACAAAAAGCCGGACGGATCCTGGGATGTGAAGCCCAGGTGATGTTATTTGCATCCAATTAAAGAAGCAGGAATCGGCGGCATAATTCACATGTGAGACTCTAAATGCCTTTTGGCTCATTAAGCCTTTGGATTGACTTTTGTAGGCGGATTCTGGAAAGAACACAGACAAGGTTTGGGCCCAGGTAGAGGCGAACTTCCAGGTCAAGTCCCCAACAGGCTGATCCTCAATTGTACATTTCCTTTCTGGGCTCTCCTCTGGGTTCCAAAGGAATTTTCTTTCACAGTATTGCTCGTTTCTGCTTATTCTGAGAGCCAAGGAGCTGAATTAGACTCAAAGGCAATATAACCACTCCTGCTCAGCCCTGTGCTTGGCTTCTTCCCATTTCTCTCAGAAGTTCACTTTCCACCAGACCCTCAAGGTACCCTGAGGGCTCCGGAGACAGCTGGTGGTCATTCCATTTCTGTGTGGTTGGATTGCTCAGAAAAATTAGAGATGTCACAAACTCTAAGTGTTCCTCTGGTTAATTACACAAAGAGCTAATTCTGTCTGAGTCCCTGAGCTGGGAGTCGATGACAGCCATTGCAAGCCTATCCAGGGAGGGTGTTAGCATGATCAGGAGGAAAGCTCAGAGAGGCTGTGTGTGCTGTCACATAGGGTCATCTCAAGGAAGTCCAAGAGAAACTGGCTTAGATTTGTCGTGTCAGTGAAAGAACACTTCCGTCTCCCAGGGGCCAGTTTTCTTCTAACTTTTATTGAGGGAGAAGAATGAGAAAGATTTTCAGAGAGCATTCTGGGGAATTTATGGATGAGGATGACTGGGTGGTCTGACGGGCAGGACACACCTAATTCTATTAATAGAAGTCTACTTGGTTTTCATTCCTTTGTTTTGGTAAGCATTTTGTCATGAAGGAAACATCAAATACTTTCTTTTTAAATTTAATATTTATGTTTTAATTTTTTAAATGTAAATATTTGATATTTTAAAATTAAGGCTTTACTGATGTTTTGAAAAGTGCTGAGTGGTCTGAGTGGCTTCTTCCTGTCCTATGAATTTCTAGATTGTCTTCAGATTTTGCCAGTCTTTGCATCCTACGTCCCCTACTGAAAGTTCTGTTCCCCCTCTATGAGCAACTACCTTTGGCCTGCTCTTGGGGAAGGAGGCAGTCAGAGAACTTCCCTGATACTCTGTGCTATCCTGTGTGTGGAAAAAAACCATCACCTTTTGTTCACAACATAAGGAAGACAGCTTCCTATTTCAGTAGTTCTGGAGCTGAAGAGACAGCTGCCCAGTGGAGTCAAATTACAACACACACACACACACACACACACACACACACACACACACACACACACACTTAAAATATGTCTGACCTTCCAGATTTCTTTAGATCCATATTTCTTAAATAGAGCTTTTGGGCATATTAATAATCATACAAAATCTCTTTGGCTCAATAAGCATGAAGAGAGAATAGTGTTTGTTCACCACAGGGCTGGCTGTCAGGAGTCCTGCATTCCTGTGTTTTGAGGCTGTGCCCCCATAATCCTTTTTGTTTGGAGGTGGGATCAATGCTGAGCTTTGAGCCAATAAAACATGACCCTCTGCTCACAAGATCTGCCAAACTTAGAACCTTCCCTAGTTTCCTGGTGTTAAATTATTGTAGCTTCTGATTGCAACATTTCTTGGTCTTGGTGTCACAGAGCACCTTCTCCCTGAGCTGGTTGTCTGCTTCCTAGCATGGAAGTTGTCATTTTCCAAAGGGCCATTCCCCATTCATTCATTCAACACCTATTCGCATGTGCTTGGGACTAGACCATGAATAAAGATACCCGCCTAACAGATGATGTTTTAATGGAGGTTGCGGGTGGTAGATCTCTCTTTGAATCTGATACAGAAATAAAAACATACATTGGTTTATGATCCAGAGGCATCTTTAGCTTCTGTACAGATTTCCTAAAAGCTGTTTTACATGTTCCCAGTGAGTCTTGAATTCCAGCCTAAGTTCCTGCTCTCACTATGAGCCCACTCCCAGGCACATCTAACCTTTCAACATAACAGCATGATATTGTCATTTGCGGAGTTCATACTTGAGGACTATGCAATTGAAAATGTTTTTTAATCTCATAAAAATCTCATAATGGTAATGTCTTAAGCACATTTGTTATTTTGTCTTGGCCTACATTCTTAGCTGTCCTGGAGCTCCTATGTCTTGAGGGACTCAAGCTGTATTCACCTGCTTCTGTATAGATGTCCTGTTATGAATGTCAGCATATCTTCAACCCAAAGTCAAAGCCTAGTAGCGGTAGGGCCTCAATCCAAGTGAACTGTACTGAATAAAATATGCATCCTTAGGCTGGGGGTGTAGTTCAGTAGTGGACCACTTACCTGGTGTATGCAAGGTCTTGGCCTCTACCTCTAGCTCTACAAAAATTAAAATAGTTTAAGAAATAAATATAGGACCTGGTTTCCAGGAGCCTTTTGTCTGTTTCTGGTGTCCCAGCCTAACTATACATAGGTCTTGTGACATAATTCCTAACATTTCTGCATGAAGTTCACAAGCAAAATACAGTGTCTTTGTTCATTGGACTTCCCAGGGCTCCCAGGCACCTGGAAGGACCCCAGCACTGAACTCCTAAACTAGGAAAGCTCTCTCTTTATGATCCAGATGGAGCAGGGTGGCATTCTGACTTTGGATTTGAATGTGCCCCTGATGGAGTTATTCACAGATGGCTACGTTAAATGCAACCTTCGCAGCATTAAGGCATTTTAGAAGCATCTGAGCAAGTGGCCCATGAAATGGAGGCTTCACAAGCTTCTAGAAGCATCACCGATGCATCACCCAGCAAAGCCTTTGTATAGCTTATCGGTAATGAGCATCTCCAGGAGCAACATGGAGAATTTCCATCAACCTGTGAAGAGGTAGGGTGTGCAGATACTGCACTGTGATGGGGAGTAAAAAGACGATAAAAAGAAGGAGAAAAAATGGGCCAAGAGCCAAGAAGATACTTTGTATAGAAAAGGGAGAAGGAAAAAAAACCTCTTCTACCCCTTCTGTCCAAACGAAAAAGAATTTAATTGAATGTTCTTTATAGAGGTGAAAAAAATACCCCACGGAGTTCCCAGCATTTCATTATCCAATTGAGTTTGGTACCTCAAGTTGCAAAGGCCATTCTCCTGAATGAATATGCTTATTTCCATGTCAGTCTGCCTGTGCTCAGTGAACCCCTGCCAGGCCACATCATTTAAAAGTCAAACTCCTCAAAGTATTTTTATACCTGATATAGTAACAGAGCAAACCCTGGCATTACTCATTTTATTCTGCACAGCCTCTTCCTTCCTGTCTGTTGTGTAAATGACTGCACCTCTGAGAATGCTTGGAATCAACAGGGCCATTCCCCAAACCCTTTCTCAATACCCTGAAAGGCCTGTGAGGGGCAGAGACTAGAAGACTTAGTGGTTTCTTGGGGCAACCATTAAGGCTGGAAGATGGGCACCTCCAATTTCCCCTTGAAGTCAGAAATGCCAAGGTCAGCCTGAGGCAGCAGTTAGTGTCCTTAAGTCACAGCATTTGCAGTACTGGGTGACTCAGGCTTTGTAGGGTTGCAATGCAGTTACCCCATAGAAGCCCCTTGGAAGGGAAGTTAGCCAGGAAAGGGAGATAAAGAATGAAAAAAGAACTCACCAGCTTTGTGAAAAACAAACAAACAAACTCCTCCTGTTCTAGGAAAAAAAAATAAAATGTTTGAATGTCTGAGTGGTTCTTTTTTTTCCCCTTCCCCCCTGTGGAAAACTAGGAGTTGAGTGGGGAATCTTTTCAAATGCTTTCTCTCCAGAGGTAAACTCCCCAGGTGCCTGATGATCCTTCCAGCAGTTGTTGCAAAGACTGACCCAGGCCACACCCCGCATATTTGGTTCATTCAGAAAACACTCTGGAGCTGGAATGCAGTTGTATTGTTTCAGAGGCTTAAATTCTCTGTGACTGAGCTGAATAGTGGTATTGTCACATCTTTGCAAACACCCTGTAAACACAAAACCCTTTTAGCCTTCCTGTTTCAGAACGCTGAAGCAGTTATGGTATTTTAAAGTTGTAGAATAATTTAAACCAATTTTTCCAGCTTTAGTTTCTTCCAAGTTGATCATTCCGCCTGCATGGAACATGTAAACTCACTCCTCTTATCTTCATTGACACAAGGCAATCTGTTTCCAAGATTTGGGATTTGAAACAGCCACAGCCACAGAATGCTCTGTGGTGTCTCTTCCACACCTGAGCTTCCCCATCCAACAGAGAAGCAACTGGTGGTCTGAGTGAAAAAGCACAGCCTCCATCCTTCCTTGGATGCCTATTGGGCTCCAGTTACAATGCCCATCCATCTGGCTCACATGTTTTGTAGCCAGAGAGGACAATGGAAGGCTGGGTTCTGTAGTTAGCAGCAGCTCTAGACATGGATGAGTTTTGTTTTTGTTTTTAATATTTAAAGTTATTATTTACTTTTAGTGTGCATATAGAGTATGTGTGTGTATATTTGTGTGTGTGTGTTGCACATGTATGTATGTGTGTATGTATGTGTGTGTGTATGTGTATGTGTGTGTATGTGTATGTGTGTGTGTATGTTTGTATGTGTGTATGTGTGTGTGGTGCACATGCATGTGTGTGTCTGTGTACATGTGTATGCGAGTGCACAATATATGCACATGTCTATATTGCTCAAATGACAGTGTTAAGGAGTTGCTTCTCTCCTATCACATGGGACCTGGGGCTGGAACCCAGGATCTCCAAGCTTGATGGCGAATGACTTTACCTGCTGAGCCATTTCTCTGGGCCTGACTCACAGTTTCCAAAAATGCTTTTGGGCACTGGGATGCAGAATGTAGAAAAAGTTACAGTTTTGCCCTCTTGTCGTGAATAGTCTCGTGGTGGCTTCATCTGTATGGTGTGTTACCATGTTCTTGTCCTGATTTTCTTAGGCTCCCTGAGAAGGAAGCAAACATGGCTTCTTCTCACAAGGAAGACCAGATTCTGGGAAGGGAGTGGCAGACCTAAGTACAATTCAGCTACTGTAAGAAAAGTCAGGTGCAATCAACTGGCAAGAAGCAGAGTGCATCACCACTGTTGTTCAGTCAACTCCACTTCCTGTTAGGTCTTTGTTTTTGTTTTTGAGATAGGGCATTGTTAAGTAGCCTAGGCTGGATCCAAACTTATACTAATCCTTTTGCCTTAGCAACACCCCCCCAACCAGAAGCTGTGATTGCATAAATCTATTCTACCATGCTCAGCAATCTCCTGAGCTTTTAATTTTAGGATCACTTGAGGCAACACCCTAGTGGGTACCCCTGAATAATCTATATATTATTTCATAGAGCAACCAGATAGATATTTCTATTCCAGGCCACATGCTCTAAGAGTTATGCTCTTACTGAGTGTGTGTGTGTGGGAGGGGGGGTGGTAAGTCCCCTCCCTGATGGAGTGCTCATTCCAATGTGCATTTCCTGTGTTAACCCTTCTCAGAGATTCTCTTTCTCCCCTTTGATATTTAGGCCCACTCAGGATGACCCGGGCTACTAAGCATTCTGAACTTGAGCTCTAAATGTTTGATGACTAACTTTGGGGCCTAGAGGGTTTCTGGAGCTTTTCTGCTGTGTGCAAATACCAAGTCACTTGCATAGTTATTGTGAGGCTGTAGGTGATCCCATAAGCAGGATGGAATTATTTGGAAAGCTAGGGTGTATGGCACCCACACTACATGGGTAACAAGAGCATGTCAGGTTTCTGTCATGGCTTTGTCTGAGTGTTCTATGGATCATCTACCCTGCAAGGCTGAGTGTGGATATTTGCCTTTTCACCAAGACTAGGTGGTCATTGGGTACAGAATGTCATTGCCCTTTCCTTACATAGAATGAGGGTGTGATAGACCTGAACCATCTGTGAATACATACTCGACATGAGGTATTGTTTATTGTTCTGAATTTTGGTTTGAAAGCTGAGCAAAGTACAGATGAGATAAACACTACTTCTCTAGTGGAATAATGTGTGGTAGCTTTTCCCATGAGGTGAGAAAGAATGGTGATGCCAGCTGCTGTTGACTAAGATGTGCCAACTACTGCTCTCTGCCACAGTGGTTTAAGAGGACCCAGGGTTTGCAGTTTCACATGTATAAAGCTCAACAGGGCAATGTTGGTTAAAGAATAATGCCAAGCAAGGACAGCAGTGGCCATAGGAAGAGCATTGCCCCTTGTGTGCCATTAGCATTCTAGGGAGAATGAACAGGCTCTGCTGCCACCAGACCTTAATGCAGTTCAAGGGCAGATATTAATAATCTAACACCTAACTCAAGATTCTGGAAAATTCTTGTCACATCGCTCTCGGGCAATGATCTGAATGGGTCTATCAACATATCTGAATGATCTTAAGAAATGAGACTTGCTCATCACCTCCCATCAACACTGGTGTTCATCTAGGACCTAAAGGTAGGCCCTCTACTCACCCAAAGAGGTGCATGCCACCTTCATGTTAAAGTAAAATATTTAAACTTAGGCTTATAGAATGATTTAATTCAGCATTAAAGACATACCTGCCATTTGTGTGAGAATCCATTGGTAAATTTGTAGGGGCACAGAGTCACAAGTCTATAGTCTGTGTATGTATGTGTTCATTTGTGATCATATGTTTATTTGTGTGTACATGTGTGTTCATGTACATTTATGCATCCATGTATGTGCTTATGTGTGTGTGCATATGCATATCTGCACATGAAAGTATTTATGTGTATACATATATATCTGCCTTTATATTAGTATTTATGAATATGTATTGAATGAGGCTATGTGTTTGTGTGTATGTGCACATATATATCACACATATGTGTATGCTTGTGCATATGTATGAGTATATTTATACATAATATATGCATGTCATGCCTAGGTATAGATGCATGTGAACACATGCACATCATTGTGGGATTTCTTTAGAGCTGAAACAAATATAGCCTCCTCAGCAGACTGTGGCTGTGTGTCCTCACTGCTGACTATCCTGTTCTGTTCTTATGAATGTTCAGACTAAGATAGCATTCAGCTGTCACACAGTAAGGAGACGCCTCCTTTCCTCTGTAGATGTGAGCTGAGACAACTGTCTCTGGTGATTACCCAGTCTACTGCAGGTCTGGGATTTAAGTGGAGCCATGGAAGTGGCTCTTACTTAATGTACCTTCTTCCACTTAATACCACCTCACTAATGGGAGCCATCTCCCTGGCGATGGGCTGCATCCTCCCTGTTTTCAGCTCCGGAAAGCAAATACATCAAGCAGTTAAGCTTGTTCGCAGGAACAGTGCAATCCATAAGCTAGTATTAGGGCTCAGGATTATCTGATTCCAGACCCCTTCCCACACGACTTAAAATATTCATACACCCATGAGCACTCTCCCTGTTTCCTGGGAACTCTTTATGAAATGTGAAGCTCAGCTTTCTGCACAAGGTTTTCTGAAATGGGTGAAGATTCCAGTTATCATTTCCCAGCTGTTACTGCATAGGAAGGGAGACCGGAAGCTGCAGAGGTGTCATTAATGTGAGCTGTAAGTGCAGTTGGAAACCTACCCTTCATACCAGGCCCAGGGAATGTCTGCGTCCCTCAGGACAGTTCTTAGGAGTTGCTGCTCCACTGTAGGATGCCTGTGGATGCTGGGGAGTTGCCATACTTAAGTGCCCAGGCTAGCCTGAGGCTGGAGGCCAGCAGTGGGTTTGGGAAGTTGGCTGAGCTATACTGGGAAATGTACTTCAGCCAGACAGGGGTCTGTACTTGATTAAAATGATTCCAAGTTCCCAGAGAGGACCATGGCAAGGTTCCAGCAGGGTCACCACAGCCCACCCCAACTGGATGGGAGCTAAATGAGAAGCACGAAGAAGCATAAAATAGACATAGACAGACACCCCTCCCTCTGCCTCTTGGCAGTTCCCTAGTGTGTCCCAGATTGAAACCAGGAAGAATTCCTGGTGGGGACTGGGGGTGTGTGTAAGGAAAACTTCCAGGCTTGGCCAGAGTCTAAGCTACATACACAGCTGAGTAACTGGTGCTCAGCATTTAAAGAGGTTGCTGTGCTTGCTTCAGGCTTTATTGTAGTTGTGGGTTTCCTCTGGAAGGGAGACATTGACCACTAAGTGAGGGCTTGATCCAGCTCACCCAGTGGTTCTGTAGCTTGTTAGCATGACTTTTGAGGGGCAGTTTGGAGTCTAATGTTTGCAAAAGTGATAAACAATGAACAAAGACCCTGGCTTCCTGGGACCTGTACCAGCTCTTTCTATTCAGATTACCCATAAAGGCTTCCTTCCCATAGGCCCAAGGGGATTGTCTTTGACAGTCTCACAGACAGCTACAGTGGTGATTCTGCTGTGGTGTACTGCAATATCTCAAAAGCCCATGAGAAAGACGTGTTTATTATCCAGTTGATTCTAATGGTGTTTATTGGATTTTGGTGTGTTCTTTAGATTATTTAAATGCATGTAACATACAGGAGTTTGGGAGACACTTCCCTTCCAGCTCTCTATTATTTCTCTTCTTCCTTGTCGTCATCCCTGTCATGAGATGCAGCATGCTACCCAGTATTTATGAGGGCATTTGTATGTGCTAGGTACTGGGCTAAGTGTACATGCTGGGTACTGAGCTAAGTGTACATACTGGGTATTAGGCTAAGTATGTATTTAGGTACTGGGCTAAGTATACATACTAAGTACTACTATATATTCAAATACTGCTGAGTGTTTATGACCATCACCTTTATAGTAGCCATAACTGCCATGGATGAGCACAGTCTTAATTTCCATTTTTCAGATAAAAAAATAAAGAGGTCTAGACAGGTGAAGTGAAGTGAATTCAAAGATGTGGAGTTATTTAGGACTTCATGGGATCCCAAGCCAGGCTGTCTACTACCAAAGTCCACTGAAGTTTAGGACTATTCAAACCCAGGGAGTCCACTTAGAACAGCGAATGAGATAGATATATATGGCAAGTCAATAACATACCCCTTTGCTGTGTTTTCATTGTATTGAAAAGTGTGAAGCATTCACCATTGTATTTATAAAGAAATGAATCTAGATGGTGACCAAAGGAAAGACCAATGCATGGTTCTTTGCTGTTGTTCAGTTCAGTTGCTTATACATAATTCATTTATAAACTGATGCTAGTGAAAGTTAGTCTTGAAATATTTTCTGAAGCCCAAATTAGGAACTTGGCACCAAATCCCCACTTGAACTACAAATCATTTACTCTTGCCAAATTAGAGTGTAGCGTAATTTACCATAAGATGGGCTTTTAACCCTAATATCAAGATGCTCCCAGCAGTTTGCTGTGCAAGCTCATTAGCTTTTGGAGGTGGCTTACGGAGGGGACACTATCAGGGCAAACACTCCACTGTCCCCAACATTACCAACCCCTCCTTGTAATAAGGGAGAAATAAATGGAAGCTCTCACCGTTGATTCACTTGGACCTTCTGAGTGTCCTCCGGTTCAGTATGTGGTTTTGTGTATTCATAATTAACAGAGACATCTTTCAAATAGAAAAAAAAAACGTTTTGTGCTTTTTAAGTAGGGAAAAACATTGAGGCTATTGAAGTTGATTTTTCGACTTGAAATCCACATAAGCTGTAGATTTTTCATTCCAACATATGTCTCGGTATCTCTTGATGTTATAGATTTTGGCTTTATGGCAACTACACACTAGGTTTCTATCTGTCAGAATTGGACAATTTATTGGCTCCTAAGTAGAAATAATGAAGCCGCTATGTTATCTTGATACACTGGTGTGAGCACACAGCATCTATTTTCAGAGTAGATGCTGACCCAGGCCCTGCCCAGTGCACTCAGATGAAATCCAGCCCCACTTAGTGAACATGGTAGCTGCCATGCTGATTAAAAGATGGCAGACTCTTTGCCTTATTGCTAACAATTGTATTTCTTCAATTATATTGATAATTTTCTAAAGATTGCTTTTTATTTGTGTTTTTCATTTGGGGCTAACCAAATTTGAAATTATACCCAAAGCTCAACCTTAGTAAATGAGAAATTTAGATCTCAATCATTGAGTGAGTTCTCTTAGAAAAATCTCTCATGTTCTTCTGTCAAGACAAGTTCATGGCCGAGAAGATAGCTCAGCAGGTCAAATGCCTGTTGTGAAAGCATGAATACCTAAGTAAGTTCCATCCCCAGAATGCAAGGAAACAAGATGAATGTGGTGGTATATGTAACCCTAGCCCTGGGAGGAAGACATCAGCAAATTCCTGAAGCTCTCTGGACAGCCAGCTTGCCCTACTCATGGAATTCTAGACCAATGAGAGACCTTGTCTTTATATTCAAGGTGAATGATGTTCCAATCATTCCAGATGCATGTGCACATGTGCACGCAGTACACACATGTACCCCCACAGAAGAACATGTACAAATGTGTGTGTGTGTGTGTGTGTGTGTGTGTGTGTGTGTGTGTGCGCACACATACACACTCATGGCCATGTAGGTTAAAAACCATTCATCTTGGATGATTCTTTGAAATAATGGACTTGTGGTCAGATATACATGATTTATGTATATTTACATATATTTGCATGATGTTTGCCCTTGGCCATGCCAGTCAAATACTACACATCTTATTATATAAATGAAGAAAACAAGATTTACCTAAAACCCAAAGGAATACTGATCCTGGGCTAATTAAAGTTTGTTCTGGGATTTGAGAGTCTCCAATGAGAAGCCCAGAGTCATAGGAAGTTATGTTATTTCACTCATTTGTAGTCAGTATTCAATTATTTAAATAAGGCACATGCATTTTCATGCATCTTATTCCCTTATTTTGATTCTGTTTGGCATATCTGATACCACTAAGCCATGGAGGAAAAGGAAAGGGCTTCCTTAAACTCAAAGGTAGGCAGCCCAGAGTTACTTACCTGTTACCTCTCTGGTGCAAAGATGGATGTCAGTGTTTAACAAGGAAATGGGGAACTGCTTAGAGGGTCAAAACGTCTCTTAGTCTCTGGCTATACTCTACCATCCTGGTAGTTCCCTAAAGCATGGAGAAGAGAACTCTCCTCCCAACACACACACACACACACACACACACACACACACACACACACACACACTCTCACTTACACTCACTATAGTGTGCTTGCACGCACACACTATAGGAATGCTCAATACATGGGTGCTTCTGCTCCCGTTCCAGGATTTGCACATTGAGTTTCATCCTCTCTCTCCAGATGTATCTCCTAAGAAATGCACACCAGGCAAGAATACACATGGGAGAAAGGAATGAAGATGGAATGGATATTTTTGTGTGTCTCATCTTAAAAGATTTTATACATGTGTAGTGTATTTGCCCCATTTTCCCTGTCCCCCTCCTTCCAGTTCTTCCCACATCCCGTACTCTATTTCAAACTCGTACTCTCTTTTTCTTTATTATTGCTATAAATATATGGACAAATTAATATATAAATGCAATTCACTAAGTCCATTTAATATAGCTCAAATGTATATGATTTTAGGGATGATTATTTGGTATTGGTAACTGATTAGGGGGCTTATGTTTGGGACAGATTATCCTTCCTCTTTCAGTCATCATCAATTGCTTGTAGATCTTCGTCTGAAGGTAGGGCCTTCTGAGATTTGTCTCATTCATGTTGGCATGTCACCCGGTATTGCCGTTATTCAGGTTGTTTAGGCAACTGTACTGTTGAGATTTAATGTATGCAAGTTTCATGTCACATATAGAAGGTACAATCTCACAGCAGATGTCCTGGTCCTCTGGAATTTCCAATATTTCTGACCTTCTAGGTGGATGCTTTAAAGTTGACCATAGAGGGAAAAGTGAAGAGTGTGACCATTGCTGAGATGCCCTGGCACATTCCAACCTTCCAACATACTTGAAGTTGCAGGAACAGTTTCAGTGTGTTTCCCAACAGTGACAGATGGCTCTCAGCCTAATCACTCTTCTCTGTGTCCTTCACCTCTACCCTCTTTCTTGATTTACAATAAAGACCCAGGAAATCTGGGGAGTCTAAATCATCCCCTTGAATGCCAAGAATGGATACACCAAGTCCTGTTGGACTTTTTCCTTCCTTTGTGCTGTGTTAGAAGCATAGCCAGGCCATGGGGTTCAGGCAGAGTGAGGTTTACAGCTCTATGAAAATTTCTCTGAAGTGCTAGCTTTTTGTTGTTGTTCTTGCCTGGCTTTTCTCACTGACCTGGTACCCAGACTAAGATGAATACTGTGACTCTTAAGTCAGCTAGTATCTCCCTGTAAGACACAAAGAGTCCATGATTCATGATGCTCTTACTTTGAGGTTTTTTGTTTGTTTGTTTCACTCTACAGAGGGTGCAGAAGTAATATGCTCCCCAAGGCAACCACAACTGTAATTTTGAGTTTTGATTCATGTGCAGGGGATTCACATGTGGTCAGGGACACTCACAGCTGAGCTGCAGCCTTTAGCCATGCCTCTCAGTCAGCTCCAGAGTCACAAGGAGAAACATCTGTGCTGTACAGAGCTCCATATCACTGAGTTGTCATGTTCAGTAAATGGGCATGTTGTATGTAGCTTTGACTGAAGATGATATTTTCAACTTTTGGAAATTGTTGGTCATCACCCTCATCTCACTGAGGGGCATGTCCATCCTACAGGAACAGCTTTGTAAACACAGGGTGATTGTGTGTGTGTGTGTGTGTGTGTGTGTGTGTGTGTGTGTGTGTGTGTGTATGATTATAGGTACCTACAACTTGGACAATTCCATTCTACATTTATTTGTATTGGGCATTATATGCATTCAGTTTACTGGGCCTTCTTTGTATGTGTGTCTATATGTTCATGTGTGTACAGATGTGTATATATGTGTGCATGAAAAGGTCAGAGGATTACCTCAGGTGTCATTCTCCAATTTTCCAACATGGTGGTGTGTGTGTGTGTGTGTGTGTGTGTGTGTGTGCGTGTGTGTGTATGATTATAGGTACCTACAACTTGGACAATTTCATTCTACATTTATTTGTATTGGGCATTATATGCATTCAGTTTACTGGGCCTTCTTTGTATGTGTGTCTATATGTTCATGTGTGTACAGATGTGTATATATGTGTGCATGAAAAGGTCAGAGGATTACCTCAGGTGTCATTCTCCAATTTTCCAACATGGTGGTGTGTGTGTGTGTGTGTGTGTGTGTGTGTGTGTGTGTGAGTGAGTGAGTGAGAGAGACAGAGAGAGAGAGACAGAGAGAAAGAGAGAGAGAGGGGGGAGATAGATAAATAGATAGATAGATAGATAGATAGATAGATAGATAGATAGATAGATAGATAGATAGTTCATGCCATGGCACATGTATATAAGTCAGAGGACAACTCTAGTGCAAAGCTTTACCTTCCACCATGTTTGAGACAGTCTCTCTTGTTTGCTGTTGAGTCTGCCAGTCTACCTGTGTCATAAGCATCAAGTGACACTCCTTTCTCTGCCTCCCATTTCATTGTAGGGGTATCCTATGAATGTAGGCACTTGTGCTGTTCCAAACTCAAGTTGTCAGGCTTGTGTGGCATGCACTTTACCCACTAAGCAATCTTCCCAGCCACTACATGGTTTTTTTTTTGAGCCTGGATTGCTTCATTGGCTTAGAGTTTGCCAAAACAACTACCATGGCTAGCTACCAAGAAGGAATCTTCCTGTCTCTGCCTGCCTCCCCAAGCTAGGATTACAGGTTTGCACTGCTGTGCCTAGCTTTTTCACATGAGTTCTGGGGATCAAACTCAGGTTCTCACACTTGCAAAGCAAAGTGTGTGCAGACCAAGCCATCTCTGCAGGCTCTACAGAAGGGCAGCATGTTTTCTTCCCAAGCTACTGACTTTCACAACACCCCAGGTTCATATCCACAGTGTTTGTTTGGATTCTTTGTGCTACAAACACTTGGTTTTGTAAATGCCAACACACTGGCCGGATGTTGATTCTTCTTCATTTAGCTTGAAATGGAAATATAGAGAACAGCTCATATATACTTGTAATATTGCCAATCCTTTAGTTGCAGTGTAGAGTTAAAAGGAGGGGGCATATAATTAAATATTATTTTTCTCTACAAGAAAAGGATGGCCAACCATCCGTGATGTCATGAACATACCTGGAGGTTATTACACAAGTGAGAAAGGCTAGTATGGCAAGAACAAGACCAAATAGTTCCACTTATGTGAGAATCTAAAGTGATCAATTTTATAGAAGCAAACGTAGAAAGATGGTAGATTAACATTTCAGTTATAGAACATGACCACAGTTCTAGAAATTTCTGTGTGATACAGTGATCATAATTAATGATATTGTATGGTATACTTACAAAAAAGTGAGTGTAGGAACTGGAAAGATGGTTCAACAGTTAGGAGCTCTGGCCTCTCTTCCAGAAGACCCAAGTTTGATTCCCAGAACCCACATGTTAGTTCATAATTATCTGTAACTCCAGTTTCAAGGCATTTGGTAACCTCATCTGGCTTCTTCGGGTACCACACACACACCTGGTACACAGAAATATATGTGGCAAAAATATATGTGGCAGAAATATATGAGGCAAAACACTCATCTCATATACATATTTTTAAAACTATAGTGCTTAAGTGCAATGTTCTTAAACACACACACACACACACACACACACACACACACACACACACACACACACACCAAATGTTCAGAAAACATCTGAAGTGGCGGATCATATTTATTACCATAATAATTACCATGCTTATTACCATTACCATGTGGGTAATGGTATCAGGGATACATACAACATCAAAACTCATCAAATTCTACACAGAAAATATACAGTTTGTATAGTCTATTTTACCTCAATAAAAATGTTTTAAAAAAATTAAACTAATTAGGTTTCTTATCCAATAATTGAGGATGTGAAGTCCACGTCTGTTATGTGAACCTTTTCTCAGTCCCCTCATATTGATAATAATGGGGTTAACTGATACATGATTCATGGAATCAGTTGCCCTGAGCATAGCACAGAAGGACACTCCCACTGTGTGACAACAAGGACGTTAGTATACAGCAATGGAACCAGTCATGAACTTGAACTCCAAATCTCAGAGAAGGCATCCAATGGTGACAAAATGTCCGAGAGTTGAAAACACACCAGTGTAGTTGAAGGGTCAAAGAGCCACCTGGATACTAGAAGAAATACTAAAAAGATTATCTCAGAATCTTGAGGCTCCTGAGCATTATGCACAAATTCCTTAGATTAGAGCGTCTACCTTACATAAAGCCATATTTTCAGTTTCCTCTTGAGCAGAACTACTCAGTTAAGCACACAAAGGATGCTCAAGGTACATCTCTTCATTTCCATTATTTTTCAAGAAACAATGCAATCATGTAAATGCACAGGTACCATTCAGTGTCAAGTGTTACAGCAGAAGGCAGTGTGGGTTCATTGCCATTCTCACAAAGTCTGTGTCTCACCGAGTGCCCTTCAAGCCCAGCCTCTGGCCCAAGTGCTCTTCTTTAGTTAGAGCTGTAACTGCTGCTGGTCAGGGGGTAGGCTTGAGACCTAAGAGGGAGAGTAACTGGGCTGCAATTTGATTGGGGCTTTAAAGAAGAAAATAAATATTAAATACTACTGCAGGAGTGATTGTCCTTTTCTTCCATGAGATAACTGAATATACAGTTTGCCAAAGTCAGCCCTTGTTTCATCTTAGCTATGCAGTGACAAGTGACAAGTCCAGTTCATGTCTCAGTAGAAGTCCTGATGGATAAGGTCCAAAGCTAGCAAAGTGGTGTGTGTGTGTGTGTGTGTGTGTGTGTGTGTGTGTGTGTGTGTGTGTGTGTTGGGGGAGCTGGATTTCAAAATGAAGTTCAGGAACTGGGGCTTCTGGAACTGAGGTCAGAGTCAATGGGGGACAGTTTGGGACTACAGTTAGACATGCCCAAATATAATGATGACAAGAAGGAATTCCATCATATGAGTCACAATGTCAATAAAACTGTGAGAAAATATTCTGGGGACCAAGCATGAGAATCTGGAACTTTACTCATAGTCCAGGGATTTCTAATGCTGAGTGTGCTGATAGACATTCTAGGAGTTCCTAAGTTATATTTTAAAGCATGACTTTGCCATTCTTCCCAAAACATAGAGAACAATGTAGAAGAGAGAGATGATATGTGAGGGAGATGGTATCTGTTGACAGACTGTAGTGGCCAAATGAGAGGGTGGCCTCTGACTCCTAACCACACTCAGTTTACCTATTCCGGTCACCTATTCTACCAATCAGTGAGAAGTGTAGTTTGGGTCATTGATTACTTCTCTGACCCCCAATCCCACCCCAAGCTTCTATCTAATAACCAGTGTTTTGGAGACACTGGCATCTGCTGAGATGCTAGGGAAGTCTTTAGTCTTGTTTCCAAACTCAGATGTAGTTCAGGTCTCTCACTGCACTAGTTTAATCCTTTCCCACTGCATGTAGGGACCATTTGTTGCTACCTTGATGCACAGGACTTGGATTGGAAGTATAGGGAGGAGGCAGGCAGTTCATTGGAGGAACTAACAGCATTGTAATTTTCTATAACAACATTGTGATCTCTCTGCCATATTTCTCCTTACCCCTCCACTCCAAGGAGTCATTGTCTGGACAGCGGGTATTGTCCCCTGGGTCCTAATACATTTCTCTACGAGAGGAACACAACTTAGCCCTGAATTCTTTTAAGGGTAAAGCTTTGAAACACAAAATCCTGGTCTCCTTCAAAATTATATATATATTCTCTGAAACTGAGATTTTAAAAGGTTTTGACTGCCTAAATTTCCATCAGCACAGTCTCTTTCTTGGGGTGATCTAATGATGGGAAGTGAGGTAGTGGGTAGAGAAAAATTATGGAGAGGGTCTCATTTACTTTTTTTTTTAAAGAAGACATTTTTATTAGAATTTTGGTGACAAACAATAGTACAGCACCTGGCAGAGGATGGGGAGCTTGAAAATAAAGTCATGCCTCTTAAGGGCAGAGAAATAGACAAAGCTCAGAAGTCAAGGAGAGCTTGTTCAGGAGTTCTGAGCTAGGGATCTGAGGTCAAAAAGCAGCCCATCCAAGCTTCTGTGTCCTCAGGAAAAAAGTTTTTATTGTAGACACATGGCTAGAAAAAGAAATAGAGATAGCCTATTATGAAAGGAAAGACACTCTTTTTTTGAAGGTGAAATTTTTTTTTTATTTTTTTTTTATTTTACACATCAATCCCAGTTCCCTCTCCCTCCCTTCCTCCCTACCTCCCTCTTTCCCTCTCACCCCCTCTCACATGTACCCCAACCACCTTCCCCCTCCCACCCCCCACTCCACATGTAGGGTAATACCATCCAGGAGGGGTCATTTAATCTCATTTACTTTTCACCCAAACTCCCATACAGTCTGATCATAAGCTCAGTTGAATAACCCCTGCCTCCCCCAGCAGAGAAGGCTCTCAGGCACCATCAGGGAGGAAAAGATGGAGGCTGTGCATATTTTTCTTGAAAACACATGGAAATATGATGTATGAAACTGGTTTTATGTTTCCCTAGTGGTATATTTTCACC
Source organism: Cricetiscus sungorus (assembly GCA_030556225.1). Lineage (NCBI taxonomy): Eukaryota > Metazoa > Chordata > Mammalia > Rodentia > Cricetidae > Cricetiscus > Cricetiscus sungorus. The sequence continues at coordinate 10,464,464 of JANBXA010000728.1, read as the reverse complement.
CACCATATACAAAGTTTCCATTATGACATGGCTGAAATGCATCACTAAGGAATGCAGATAGAGAATAGAATTTGTTAAGAATACTACGTTCTATTGTAGTCCAGCTGATACTGACCTAGTGTGGGTGTTGTAGTTGTAAGGCAGGTAAAACCACAGGAAGCTATCTAGAGGTGACAGAGGAGATGCCTCTCCTTGCAAAGACCAAAGAAATTCTATGTACAAATGACAAAGACATTCATTTTGCATTTGGAACTGGACTCTTTTAGTTATTTTTTTTCAAACAAAAGACTTAAATTGCTTTTACCAACAACAGACATTTTCAGATTTATCCACACAATGGATAACACTACATAAAAATTCAGTGATTAGCAAGATTGTTAAGTAACCTGTTCCAAAAGTACTTGTATTTGTTTTAATCTTTTGTATAAAAAAAAACTTCTTATGGTTTTTTTGTTGTTGAAAAAGAGAAGTTGACGTTTTTGTGATTCTTTTTGTAGAAAAGAGATGTGTTGATTAAGGTGATGAGATGCTTCTCCATAGCAGGTAAAGGAGGATAACAGACAGAGTGGCTTGAGAATTACAACAGTGGAAACAAGTGGAGGATTCTGGGGTCAACAGCAGGGGTGAGAGGCCCAGGAGTGTCAGCTGGAGGGGTTAGAGACAACAGTTGACATACAGAAGGGGAAGCTAAGGGTGAAAGAAGGGGACGCTAAGGGGAAGCTAAGCAGGTGAAAACAACCTGTGTCCTGAGTTTCAATTAAGGCCCTCTCTAAGGTGGGAGCCATTTGGCCACATCTCTGGAGATCTGCCTGGTAAGTTCAGGGATGACACTCCAGCTAAATGCTTTCCAAGTTGCAAAAGGCCCTCCTTGTTAGAACTCAACCACTGAGTTTACTCCATTGCAGCACATGCGTGCGCGCGCGTGCACACACACACACACACACACACACACACACACACACACACACACACACACACACACACACAGAAACACACACACACACAAGAGAGAAAGACAGAGAGAGAGAGAGAGAGAGAGAGAGAGAGAGAGAGAGAGAGAGAGAGAGAGAGAGAGAGAGAGAGAGAGAAATTGATCTGAGCATTTGTGTGTGGATAGAGATGGCTAAATACTTGTAACAAGATCTGTAACTGCTGAGGATTTTAAACAAACATACTTTGTTTAGACTCTCCCAAACTTTAAACATAGTTTTCAACAATGTGTCTAGTTGTTTTCAAATCTTGTGTTCTTTTTCCTTAAAATGATCAAAGGGAATTGCTTATTATCCAGGGTCAACTTCTTAAGCAGAGAGAGAATGTTCACCAATTACAGGATCTCTTGAATGCAGTTCTCTCTGTGTTCCAAGCTAGGGGCAAGAGGAGGGAAGAAGGAAAGTGTCTTCTAAAAATCCCAGGGCCTGACTCTGGTGGACACCTAATTAGCTCAGTGACCCTGGGCAAGGCCCCTGCCCTTACTATATTTTTCTTCAATTACTAGATGAGGTGAGATGCTGTTACTCCAAGAACCCTTACTTTCTACTTTCCCTAAGATTTTAGAACTGCTAAATAATTGCATGCATGAGATGATTTACACATACCCTTTTTGAAATTGCGGGCTTATTTGCTAGGATCTCTGGCTCCTTGTATTTCTCCTAAGCAAGATCTAACGGCCTTTGATATCTTTATGCTTGCTTTTTTAGGGACTTAGAGATACAATATCATTTTATTGCAAGGAGACACTTGGTCAAAAGCTGTCACTGGATGCCTTCTGCTTCCCTGGTACTATCAGAACCGAATTCTACAATAGATAAGTGGAAGATGAAATAAGAAAGATTGGCAGGTGGAAAGCTCTTGGAGACATTTTAGAGACAAGTTTTTTTTTTTTTTTTTTTTTTTTTTTTTAGTAAAGCCACCAGAAAACAGACTCCTTCTCCCTCCTTGAAAGTCCTAATATATTTTTGAGATGATCCCAGAACAATGACAAGGTAAACATGTCTAGTATTTGCAGAGTACCTGCTGTATCCGGCATGGGCTAGGCACTCTTACACAAAATGAGGATGTTTTCTCCAGCTTTGCAAATAAAATAAATCAAGCCACAAGGCGATCAAACATGGCTGAAAGTCACAAAGTGAAGAGGATGGCATAACAGAGAGTTCCATTCAGGAATTCAAACCAGAGGGCAAATAGAAATTAATAGTCACAGCCAAAGCTTCTTTCATACCTTTTGCAACTGCCCTTCCCTTCATTTTTACAAGCAGAGGTCATGCTCATCTCACTGAGAAATGCACACAGAAATATCTTGTTCACTTACATAGCTGAATATTTGTGATGTACAGTCTACTGTAAAGGAATATATTCAACATCTTCCTTATCAGTTTCTGATATTCAGAAGACACTATAGCAAGCTTCCTCATATGTGTCTGTCTATGTGTTTACATATAATAGTGAACTTTGTGAGTCCAAGAAAGTTAAGCATGAATCTGTAGAAATGTGTATGTGTACACACATGTGCATATAGGCCTGTGCTATATGTTTGTATGTATGTATGTATGTATGTATAGGTATGCATATCTATGCAATATATATCTGTGTATATATGAATGCACATGCACATATCTGTGTGGAAATATGCATGTGGTACATGTGTATGTGTACAATTATTTGCATGTGTGTAGATGCTTGTGTGTGTACATGTGTGCACATGAAAATGGAGACCAGAGGTTGATGTACAATGTCCTCAGCAATCACGCTCAACTTTATTGACTGAGCAAAGATGTCTTGATGAACCTGGATCTCATTGATATGTCTGGTCTTGTTAGCCAGCTTGTCCTAGGGTCTGTATCTTCCCCCTGAGTGCTAGGATTCCAGGCAGGCTGACATACCTGCCTCGCTTTTAAGCAGATTCTAGGAATCTAAACTCCAGTCCTCATTCTTTATCCACTGAGCAATCATTCTAACCCTTCAAAGGCATCCTGCCCAATGGTCCCTCCAAATGTCATTATAACCCCCAGCACTATATGGTTCCATCTGCTTCCTATACCATCACCCATCACGAGGACTTTTAAACACTTATTCACTTGTTCTCTATTGTGTGTGCACAGCACTCATGAGAGTCTCAAGGGTCTCCTGAATTGTTTTCAGACAAGGTCACAATAAGTGAAAGCAGGGAAGGGTGGCCATCCTGTGCTGTGCAGAAAGATAGCCACTTTATTCCTGGTGAGGATATTGTACGGTCACTGAACCTACACATCCTGGTGTGGGGAGGTGGGCTAAAATCACACAGTCATTCCGAATCTGCCTAGGGGCTATAAAGGTAACTAAACCACCTCTTTAAGCCTGTAAGTGATGACATTCAAATCTATCAGAATCCTAACCCCGAAATCAGGTCAGGATTTACAGCCATAATATGTATCTTTGGATTTGGCTTTTATGTTTTTACCCTTGATTTATGTAGGTACCTTCCTTAGCATCCCATATCTCAAGCAACATAAATGTATTAAAGTAATGGAATTTAGCAAATATGTTACGGTTACCATCTTTGTTCCCAAGAGGAGATTTGGAAATCTGACAACATTACAGCTTTCATTTTCAGGACCCATTTTCTGAGCCGTTTCACTAACAAGTCTCCTGATTTACCACACCATTAACAAAAATAATTCTTTCTGGACAGCAGTAAAAGGAGTGGGTTAGCACAATTTATTGCTTTCTCAAGATACATGTAAGGTGCCTCGTAAGAAAAAAGGCAGGTTTTTGATTAACTGATACATTGACTTGCTTTTAAGATACCTGGGTTCATTCTTCATAAGCCTAGACATCAAAGATGCCTCCCTCAGAGAGGAAGCCCACCATTGCCCAGGGTCCAAACACAGTCATGCTTGCCTACGGAGATTAGCAACCTAGGCTGCCTCTGCTCACTTCAGTGATTGAAAGGGGAGACCATCTTCACTTCAAGATGAGAACACAGTGCCCATTTCCCCTTTAAGTGAAATGTTATACAAGAATGACCTTTCAAATCCATGCTCCAGTGTCCACAGCTCAACCAAAGACTCTTCTGAAATAGGCAGAAATGGAATGGTTGAGGGTCCAGACAGCAGCTCCTCAGTCAAAGGCTACCCATTTTTCACCAGTGAAGTCAGGGAGGAAGCATAATAAGTCTGCAGACATGAGGGAATGAGAGATCTCAGAGAAGAAGGTATGTAGCTGGCAGGGGTGGAGTGGGGTGTGGGGGGAGTACATTAGAACATTTTCCATGATCTCTAGGAATTTAACTCTTTAATGACCCTAATTGTAAGGGGACCTAAGAGTGTTTGGGGTTTTCATTAAACAGTTCCTTGGTGGTCCCAAAAGAAAGATGTCCCATAACAAGTTTGCTTTTGGTCACAGTGTGAGTTCTGTGACCATTGGTGAGGTGGCTGGCTCATTTTATGTTTAGGATTAGACAGCAATTCTGGGATCATAAGACAGGACTTTGATCTCTCTTGAAATTCTGAGATAGGTTCCCAGCCTCTTGAGCTCTGGATCCTCAGCCCAAAGATGTTCTGATAGATTCCTAGCCCCATGAAATAGGTTCTCACTGATTACTAGTCATGGGGTCAGTAAAAGTGTTCTCTAGTAAACAAGGTTGGGTGCACCATAATCTAACTTTGTTTCTATTAGGAAGATGAATAGAAACTCTTCATTTGGTTGTGGGGTGTGTGTCTATGAAGAACATGACATAGGAAAGGGGGAGATGAGGGAAATCTGGCCAGTTAACCTTGTAGATCATGGCAAATCTTTGGGCTTTATCCTAACAGTACCAGGAGACCATGAAGAGAATTCACTGTATATATTATGTGTCTGGGGCAAAGGAGACAGATGTCATGACATGGGGTGACCATCTTAATTAAATTTATCATTGCTACTACATTCTGAGAATAGCCCAGTTATTTAACCTTTTCTCTGCTGTGTATCCTTTTGTCTATCTAGTGAAGCCTGTGTTATTTATTGTGGATCTGGGCTCTTCAGAGATTCATCAGTCTGATTCAAGTTTCGGTTGTAATATATTAGAGGCTTTTTTATTTAAAAAAAAAAAAAAGACAGTCCAGGACCAAACAAGAAAGGGTTCTTTAGGTAAGGCCCTGGCTGACCTTAGTCCAGGGATTACAAAGACAAAAACCACAGTTATATTTTTGGGAGCGAAATTAACTCATATGCTGTCTAGGTGTGGACAAGTCTTGATTTTATGCCAGACATCTAGCAGGTGCCTCAGCCATCCAAGCAAGCAAGAGTTTCAAACAAAATCAGAACTTAGCAGTTAGCCTGTTTCATCTTGTGACCCACTATCTTGTAGGAATAGCTGGGGCAGTGAAATATTTTGCAGCAATCATCAATAGCCCAACAGCACCAGAAAGTGGTCCATTTCAGGCCAGCTGACAGGGTACATTCGAGGTAGGAGCAACTTCCTCACAGCTTGTATAAGCTAAAAGGAACTTTGTTCTCACAAGCCTGGCATAGTAAATTTATCCCCTAAACATGGTGTTCACCATTACAGCATTGTGTCACATACTGTGCTCAGACACACAGATTAAAGTACTTACAATTGTGACGGATTCTTTTAGCTTCGTGACATTGTAGCTCTGTGGTGTATTTGTTAAAGTATTAAAGGATCATCTGCGACAGGGATGCATACCCATACAGCTATGCTGTAACAGCTGGTAGGAGATGCTTGTATGAACTTCTCTCCAGATTCATGTTGAACGATGGCATGATGGGAGCTTGAATGAGGATTTACACCACGGGAATTGGGAAAACCTTACAAATATGAAGTCCCCTGTATCGGTTATTTATTTCATTGCTGTGACAAAATGACAAACACAAGCAGACTAAGGAAGGAAGGCTTTGTTTGGGCTCACAGTTTAAGGGTACAGTTCATAATGATGAGCGAGGCCTCCTAGCAGAAGCATGGGGCAGCTGGTCACATTGTATCCATAGTTAGGAAGCAAATGTGTGAACACTGGGACTCAGCTTGTCTCTCCCATCTTACTGAAAATTGATTCCTGTCTCATACAATACATGCCAACCACAATTTCCCCTGTTTCCACTCCTCCTAGCTCCCCCCCACTCCCTTCTCCCCAGATCCATTCTCTTTCCATTTCCTCTTCAGAAAAACAAACAAACAAACAAATAAAAAAAACAGACCTCCAAGAGAGGACAGCCAAACTGGAAAATATATAGCATGCAGGCTGGGCAAGGCAACCTGATAGTAGGACAAGAGTCTTAAGAGCTGGCAAGAGTCAGAGTACGCCTGCTCCACTGTTAGGAGTCCACAGAGGACCTGGTACAGACCCATGCAGGCCCTGTGCTTGATGTTTCAATCTGTGTGAGCCCACATGAGCCCTGCTTAGTTGATTTGTCCAGCCATGTTTTCCTGGTGTCCCCCACCTCCTCTGACTCCTACAGTCTTCCCTTCCCCTTTTTGAGTCTCCCCCCACCCGATATCTGAGGGGAGGAACTTGATGGAAATCACCAACTCAGACTCCCTTTCTGCAAAATGTCTGGCTGCAGGTCTTTGCATCTGTTTCCACCTGCTGCAGGAGGAAGCTGCTCAGATGATGACTGGACCAATCTATGAGTACAGCAGAATATCATTAGGAATCATATCATTGAGATTGTGTGTGTGTGTGTGTGTGTGTGTGTGTGTGTGTGTGTGTGTGTGTGTGTGTGTACCTGTTGCATTTGATTCTACTCTAGGTCTTTAGGCTCATCAGTCTCTGGTTACTGACTATGTAGGCAGTGTAAAGCATGGGCTCCCTCTTGTGGTGGTGTGGGCCTCAAGTCAAAGGGAACATTGATTGGCCACTCCCACAAACTCTTGCCACATCTTGCAAGAAGGACTGATTGTAGGTATAGGGTTCTGTGGCTGGGTTGGTGGTGTTCAGGCTTCTCTTTTTGTAGCCTGCAGCGTACTTTCTCTGACAAGACACTAGAACATAGTGGTGAAAGCTCCCAGCCCACAGCAGTTTGATCTCTACACATTCAGGACCCAAGGCCATGGGATAGTGTAACCCACAGTTAGAGTAGACAGATCTTCCCTCCTCAGGTAAGTTTTCCTGCAAACACCCTTACAGACATGCCCACAGCTATGTTTCCATGGTGACTCTCAAGCCAGTTAAGTTGGCAATGAAAATTAACCATCACATCAACCCTCCCCCAAGAGCCAGGTGTCAAATATTTATCTTCCTAGCGTGTTTATACTTCTTTACTGATGCCTTAAATAACCGGCTTAGGTGACAGGTGTAGTCACTATCATAACATTGAAGTGCTGTTGAGTGTAAGTAATATTTAAAGGCTATCTGAAACAAAGGCAATGAGACACAACATTTGTTTCTATAATTGGGCAAATAGAGGCATTGCTAATAATAATTGTGATGTGCTGCCTACATTCGTAGTTAAAAGAAGTGCTGTGTTCCAACAGAGATAAATACAAGAAAATATTTTTCCCACCTAGAGGGTCATTGAACTTCAGTGTTCAGAAGTAGGAAAGAGTAGGGCTGGAGCTGTGGTTCAGAGTGTAAGTTACTACTGAGAGAGCATGGGAAAGGACAGAGTTCGATCCCCAGATGTGGTCATGCACACACCTATAAGCCCAACAGTGTGAAGGGGCAGGAAGAGGATGATCTCTGGTCTTCCTGGCTGCCAGCCTAGCTCAAGAGTCAATGAAAGACCCTGTTTAAGGGAATAAGGCAACAAGTGATAGAGCAGGATGCCTAGAGTCTTTGTTTGAACAGACATACAGACAGATAGAGAGGAGAGAGAGAGAGAGAGAGAGAGAGAGAGAGACAGAGACAGAGAGAGACAGAGACAGAGAGAGACAGAAAGAGAACTGGGAAAGTAGTCAGTGGATTCCAAATGAGAAATCATGGGGTACTGTCCAGTGGGGAAATACAGAGATGTGTAGATATTAGACATTGTTAGGCCAGAAGGCCTGTAATTATTAGCCATGTTTAGGAATGAAGAAGGTACAAGGACTGATGCCTAGGACTGTGGCCTGTATCACTAGATTCAATAAGGATGGAGATTCTAGATAGGGCAGGGAAGGTGACTGTGAGTTTGGGGGAGGGGAGCTGTTGACTTTGAGGTAGGGACCTCTTAAATAAGTGTATAGACATGCTGAGAAGACACCCAGTCAGGTGCATCTAGGATGGAGATATAAGCAGGTCGTATTGTGAGTCCTTGGGTAGAACTCAGCTGTGTATAGGAGAGGGACTCTCTGTCTATACCACGTGGCTTTGGGCCAACTTCTGATGAAAGGGCTCCCACTGCTTCCACTGGTGTCTTTGTATCTCAACAATCCATGATCCCACAGGACTCTTATAGAAACTTGTAGGTGGTCCCACAATGAAGGACTTTGTTCATGGAAGGAGACTGCTTCTCCAGCTACTTTGCTGTGTCTGTAAGTCCAAAGGAGAGATGGAAACAATAGCAATGCTGACAGTCATCAGGACAGTGTTTATATAGCTGCAACTTCCATCCTGCTTCAAACTGCCCTGAAGGAAAGGCAAAGCAGAAAGAGAGATAAGTAGTCTCACAGACTTCCACATCCAGTGGCTGGCAGAGGTGAAGCCTAAAGATGAGATTTCAGAAGGAACTGCTGGAGAGGGATGGCCTGGCAGGTGAGGCGGGACCAAGTGAGACAGGAGGAGAGGGAGTCACCAGGAAGAGAGGACACATTAGCAGCTGTCAGGTGACATGGAAGACTGGCACATCTTCATTGGCTCTGTGACACAGAGGACTTTCATTTTACTGAGGCAGTATTGGTGGAGGAACCTGGTCAGAAAAGGGAGAGGCAAAGGCAGTAGTTGCTGGCATATCTTTTAAGGAATTTGGCTGCCAAGAAGCAGGCAGATTTGGATTGGGGAGATGGCTCAGCCAGTAAAGCATTTGCCTTGCAAGCAGAAGGGACTGAGTTAAACTTCCAGAGGCCAAGTAAGAACAGCCAGGCGTGATGGCAGACTCATCTCAGCTTTGGGAATGTGAAGATATGGAGGTCTTTGGGTTGAATGGCCAACAAGCCTGGCCTTCTTGGCAAGTTCCAGGCCACTGAAAAATGCTGTCTCAGTGAATAAGGTGGACAGGACCTGATGAAAAACACCTGAGCTTGTAATCTGTACACACACACACACACACACACACACACACACACACACACACACGGGGGGGGGAGGGCAGATTTGAAGAAGTGGAGAGTGGGTAGAGTCAACAAGTGTTCCCTTCCCCTTTCTGCCCATATCTCTCTCCTCCCTTTCTGCTTCCCTGTTGTGTGACACTTCTGGGGTCAAGTGAACAGAACCATTTATTTACCCCAGATGGGAAATAGATTATAGACCAAAGTACCAATCCCATCAACGTACAACATGGTAAACCAATGTTTTACTGGGGTTACTTACAGGAATATGGGTGAAGAACAGAAATGACCCAAGACAGCTGCATGCAAAAGTAATGCTGTAGCAAAATCAGAAACCTGGAGTGCAATGTATAACAAGCAAGCAGATCAGCAGGCTGGAGGGTATTCTTTCCTAGTCGACCTGAGCCTTTTCTAGGTGCCTCATCTTGTCTGTCCTTCCAGCTTTTACTACTTATATAATTTGGGGGAATGAGGAGTCTAGTGAGTCTACTCAGTTTCAGGGACTTTCTGAAGTTATTTGAGTGTTTACTTCCTGTTGTAATGTGCTTTCCTGCAGCATGGGGTGCTTTGCATCTCCTCAGAACATCCTCTTTTACACATTAAGTCCTATAATATCCTTGTTGTCTTATTTCCCTTTACATCCTTTGCTTTAAGCCATGTCTCTTCGAGATGGAAGGCCTTAACATCAGAGAAATTTGTTGCATAGCACTCCCTTCCTTGCAGTAGAGAAAGTGTAGGCTCTATTTGGGATAGGGAGGGCAGAGATACACGGGAGACAGTGAGTCAGTGATGGTGTGAAGTTCCTGGGAAGATGAAGGCAGAGTTCAAAACACAGTGGGGGTGGGGGTTCAGTTTCTCTATTGGGGAGTTGAAGGAGTGAATGTTTATAGACAAGATGCAACCACCTTTTAATGATGCTATTTACTGTCTTCCTCTTAGACAAGAGTCTTTTGTGGCTTCAGAAGACACCACATTTACTCACATCTTGCACTGTTGCAATGACTTAGCAGCTATGTCTTTTTTGTCTCAGAAACATTGGGTGGAACTTCAGGGGCATTTACAACCTTGAAGAGCTCCACATTCCCCCAGGGCCTGTCGGGAAATGTGTTCTGAAACAAGCTAAGAATGGAAGTGTTTTATGGATGTTCTCTGAGTAGGTTTAGAAATTGGAACTAGGAGTCATTATCCAGACAGGCAATATTTGAGCCAAGGCATCTGCGTGGTCAACACATAGGTATGGGGATCAGAGGCATGGTATCCCCAGGGCTACTGAGCCCTGTTTGTGACCCCTCCATCCAGCTGAGAGCTGCCTGCCTCTCAAGACCCAGAGACTAAAGCCTTATTGACCGATGTGGGCTTTTCTGCATCAAAGGCTCAGAGTGGTATTAGCTGGCAGCTCTTTTTATGGGCAGAAAGTGCTTCCGTGTAGATAGTGCTCCAAGCTACCTGGGGTTAAGATAAAAGGCTTCAAAAAAGGCGTCTACTCCTGGGAGCTGCCCCTGGCCACTCTGCTGAGTTGGATATGCTGACACCAGGGTACCGTACCAGCCTTGGCATATCTCTCTCTCTCTCTCTCTCTCTCTCTCTCTCTCTCTCTCTCTCTCTCTCTCTTCTCCCTCTCTCTCTTTCATCCCTCCCACCTCTCCCCTCCCTCCCTGATTTATAAAGTATTCCCGATGGAAGCATTGCAGTCCAGCTTCTGAGCTTCGGCTGCCTCCTTACAAGTCTTCAGCATCTTCACCATGTTGTGGAATACACATTTGGAAATCCAGGTAGCACAGACTTCAGGTAGCAGTTCTGATTGGCTGCAGGGCTATTCACTAGTATCTTGCCCTTTCTGAGAGTTTCTTATATCATCTATGCAACCAGGGGTATCTCCCCTTTGTCCTAGAACCATTGCAGAGACCCATCCATCTGATGTGTTTGAGCACCTGCTCAGACACTGGTGTGTTCCCAGCCCTAAGGTGCTCACTGTAGAACCTGGTGAGTAGGCAAGCTGAGGGCCTGGCTGTGATGCTGTACTAGGATAGGTGCATATGCTTCATCTCCACTCTAGGTTCTCATATATGGTCTTGGATCCTGTAAGCAGTCACAACAAGAAACCACAAAGCACACTCCATGGATAGAAAGAACAGTTTTAATAAAGAGGGAATTGTCTGGCTGCCTTGGACAGCAGAGTACAGCACCAGCTTCAAAAGCTTATTGGGTTATAGAGGGGTATATGAGGCATAGCTCAGACAAAGGGATGGGGGTTGCAGTTGTGGTCAGAAGTGTTCAAGTGCTGACTGCTGTGGCCAGGGCATTCAGCTAGCTAGGGCTTCTGAGAAATGCTTTTTGGTTTCTGCTTCTTAGCCAAACCAAGCTCAGGTTAGGGTGATGTCATTGCCATCAGCACTGTCACTTTGGGAGTCTTGTTTTATGGCCTAAAAGATCCCAGTTACTCACACAGATCATCCCAAATGCCTTGACATCCACTTGGTGGTAGGTGCATTGTTGGTGTTAATGAGTTAATCCTTAGTAGGCTACTATATAGCATCAGGGTTAGAGAAATGGAATGTCATCCCTCCCCTGCCTGAAGGAGGGCAGAGGGGAAGAAGTTCTTATGGATTCCCAACAGCTGGTGATCAAAAAGCAACTATGTAGACACAACGAGGCCTGAAGGACACAAACCCTGAAGGACAGAAATTCGAGATCCTCAGCATGCAAAAGTGGCTGAAATGGCCCATCCAATGGCAAGGGGGTGCAATGCCCATATCATATACACTGTTGTCCAGGTGTCCCATTATGCCTGTTGAGCTGTGGCATTCTTTAGGACTATGGATGAGGGTAAATGGATGCTGAGACACACCCTAGCCAGTTAATGGAAGCTGAAGGAGTTGTGGGAATTGTGTCAACACAAGTCTGAGAACACACCTGACCTTAGGAGTCCATTTAAAAGCAAGGGAGGCTTACAGGACTGAACCCCTTCACCTGTGAATTCTCACTCCTTCTGGAAGTGGACAGTCAGAATTAGACTGCATCATGTGGCCTGGCTGGAAGCAGCTTGAGAGTTGCACAGGATGAGGAGAAACAAGTTTTTACTTCCATCAGAAGTGTTGCATTGAATGGGGTGGGACAGATGTGACTCCTCAGTTTCTTGGTTCTTGAACACTGGTACAGACATCTTGCTTAACAAATCTTGTGTTACTTTCATTTCTTGTTCCTTGGATTCTTCTGGAAGCATACTGTGATCCAGTTGAATGTGCTGTGGGGTGTCAGGTCTGCATGCTTAGTAGTTTTGTGGGGAAGAGGAATGATGAGGCTGTGGAGCTAAAGTGCAGAGAGTAAGAAGGACCAAAGACAACAGTGATGAGGGTATCTGAACATCACATCGCAGTCTCACCAATTGCTAAAGACAAGATATGATGGTTAATAATGATGGTCAACGTGACAGAATTTATAATCACCTAAAAAGACAAGCTGCTGGGTAGTCTGTACATTAGGTTACTAGGGTGGGGAGACCTGTCCTCAGTGTGGGTGCCACTGTTGCAAGCACTGGGGTTGTTTCTGAATAGAAAGGAGAAATGAGCTGAACACCAGCATTCACTGCTCTTGGTGTCCTGATCGTGGATTCAGTGTGACTAGTCGCCCCACACTCTTCCCCGCAAGTGTAAGCAGAGAGACACAGGACCACAAACAACTGACTCACCCCTTCCCTGTGGCTCAGTTTCTTCTCACATATTTCTGAGAGAGGTAATGATGGGGAAGCAAGCTAGAGTGTGTGCATCAAGTGGTCATAACAATGCCTGGAGCTTGGAAAGTGCTTAATGTGTTATCTCCATTTTCAGAAATGGGTTGCATCATTATAGCCCACCAGTCAGAAGAAGAAGTCATTTGGGACCAGTGTTAGTTTGAGATTCTTCACCCAAGTCTTTCAGGATAATCGTCCATTTGTAGTCTCTTTTTCCCTTCTGATCCCAAGTATCCCCTCTGGGTCTCCCGCTGTGAACCAGCATCCCTAATAACACATTGTCACTTTGCTGGGTATGATTTGTTGACCACTCATTACACTGTGAGGTCTCCGCAAGCTTTAATTACAATAATTCGAGGTTTGTTCAAACCATTATATTCCACATAGTTCATGGATGCTTTTAATTTAATTATATGCAGTTTAACACCACAGAATACTGCTGGGCAAAAGGAAAATGATGTTGTTGTTGGTAGTGTTTTCCCCCCTCTTTTCTCTGAATGCAAGACACGTGTTAAGGACTGATAAAACACATTGCTGGGTTTTGTTTCAGATTAGGAAGAAATGTGTTATAAAGCGTGTGTCCCTCAATGAAAGCTGGGAATCCTGAGCTGGGGGGCCCTGTGCCCTTAACAGGCTAGCTCTGATTAAGGGGAGGGTGTGGGCTGTGTCTATGAATGAATATGGTGAAGACTGTTAAAAGGGAAACAGAGGTGCTTCTCTTGGGGAGAGTGTAACTTCACAGGAGGAGAATAGGGGGCAATCCTGCTATGGAACAGACCTGTGAGTTAAGTCCTGAATGAGGAGGATGAAGTCAGGGCTCACCATCCCTCCAAATGGTGGAGGATGTCTGTCTGTCTGATGTGTTAGGAAGCCTACAGGCATCCTCATAGAGTGGGGGCACAGGGATGAAGGTGAAGCGTGGAAGTGAAAGGGGAAAGCTGTCTCCATCTCTGAAATCCATTTATAAGAATTCAGATTTATTTTATAGTCATTCTTTTTTTAAAAAAAACATTTACTTATTTTATGCTGGACATAATTATACATGCCTTTTTTTTTTTAAAATGAAAACAAACATTTATAAACAATATTTGGAAATTTGGGCGTCGTTCTTTCCAAGCTGCTTCCTGCTGGTAGGGGGCGCTGTCATGGGAGAATCCTAAGAAGACGCAGAAATCCTGGCTGTAGTGGTCTGCAAGGCTGCATTGTCTCATTGATGTTGCTTCAGGGGGGTCTTGCTCAATCAAACCACATTATTCTGGAAGGTATCCAGAGCTTTTCATTTTCTGTAGCCAAAGCCTGGTGACAGGGTTTTATGGTCATTCTTATCAACATTTTCTCCCTCCCTTAGCTCAATGCCTATGCCAGATCTGCAGGGGGACATCGGGTAGTCTCTGCCCCCCTGAATTCTGCAAAGGACAGAGTGATGTTGCTGTGGACAGAGTAATCACCGACTAAGCAAACCCAGGCATGGACACAAAACACAGCCTAATGACTGAGGGCAAAGACATCCCCCTGGAGGACAGATGGCAATAGCTAAGGCCAGATCTCCAGGAAAGTGGGGGTCAACAAAGCATGTTGGTCAGAACACATCTAAGTTCTGCAGTGCCCTGCCTCTCCAAGTCCTCAGCAAGAGCCCATTCCCTTATCCAACCATGATTCTGAGCAGATTTCCTCTTACTCACTATGACCCAGCTCTGCCTTCCACTGTCCTCTGGGTCCATCCTTCTTGGCTTAGCACACTGACTAGCAGCTCTTTTCACCTCAGCCTGTTCACTCTCTTCAGGAATGGATGTCTGCTAAATCCATTGACTCTGAACACATAGCCCAAGCAAATCTACACTCTGGGTACTGGCACCTCTAAGGATTAAGGGTGATGAATAAAAGAGCAGTGGAGTATTCATACCCACATGTAAACACATGTTTACAGTTAAAGGAATGCACGTACACATGTTGGTCATACATATAGTTATATAGTATGGAAGCACATGTGTAGATATACATGCATATTCATGTTTTATTGTTGTTTGGGGTTTTTTGTTTTGTTTTGTTTTGTTTTTTGTTTTTTGAGACAGGGTTTCTCTGTATTGCTTTTGATCCTGTCCAGGAACTGGCTTTGTAGACCAGGCTGGCCCCAAACTCACAGAGATCTTCCTGCTTCTGCCTCCCAAGTGCTGGGATTAAAGGCGTGCACCACCAACACCTGGTCACATATTCATATTTTTACATGTATGCTCACACGTATAATTATAAATACATGCATATACATATATACATGCTCTCATAGACATTTATAAAGTTCCAGTTTCATACATATGAATATCTAGCTTTGCATATTATTTGGGTACATGCCTCCATAAACATTTATACCCAAAGTCATAGTTATGCACATATGAATATGTGGATTTATACTCTATTTGCATGCACACACACTAATGAATATATACAATGCATGTATGTGTTTATCCACAGATGTATGCATGTATATATGACTGTGTATGTGAATATTTGTGTTTTAGAAAGCCAGAATTTGCCACTTACTTTGCAGAAGTCTGCCTTTTCATGCTGTAACACTGCTATGCATGCACTACCACTTTGTTTTTCCTGATACACATACCAGGTATTAAAGGCTCTGGTAGTTGAAATTGCTTGCCAGAAGTCACATTCCAAAGCTGACATCCAGACCAACACTCAGAGGCAAGATAAGTCACCCAACCCTGAAGGTTACAGATGTTAACAGAGAAGCAGAAACAAAGCAACACAATGGACTCAATGTACATATAGAACTTGAGGTTTTCCCAGACAAGATCAGTGGTCAGACTGAAGTGCTCTGAGTCCCTCAAGAGGGAAGTAGAAGGATATGAAGAACTCAGAAGAGGGTATGGCATTGCAATGGCTGGAGGAGCTGGAGTTTTGTAGAGAGGAGTGTGTGTGTGTGTGTGTGTGGGGAGGAGAGAGAGAGAGAGAGAGAGAGAGAGAGAGAGAGAGAGAGAGAGAGAGAGAGAGAGAGAGAGAGAGAAAGGTTAGGTGTCTACTTCTATTGCTCTCCACTTTATTTTTTGAGACAGAGTCTCTCACTGAACGGGGAGCTCACTTCTGGGCTGCACTGGCTGTGCCGTGAGTACCTGGGACTGTCTTGTCTCTGCCTCAGGGCTGGGATTACAGACAAGGGCTGTTATCCCCAGCTTTTCACATGGGTGCCAGATCTGAACTCATGTGTGCCCAGTAAGCACTTTACCAAATGTTGAGCCATCTTCCTAGTCCAGGACTGGAAATTTTTATGTATCCCAGTGATGGCATAAGTATCCTTACAAGGTAGCCCATGAATGCCTTTTGGAGGAACTCAAAGGCCCAACACCTATTTGACTCAATAACTGCTGGAATGAGGCATTTTATGGAAAAAAGGGGGGCAACTGGGGAGGGAGGCACACCACACCTTGCCACAGGCATCTCTTAGCAGGGATGCAAATGATCTCAGGCCAGTGTCTGGGAATGGCTCTCTCTACTGCTCCATTTGCATATTTATGTATCTGTACAAAAACACTGGGTCCTGCCCTTTGGTGTCATGACTTCAAGTAAGCAAGGAAACAGGGCAGAAGGCACAGTGAATAGTGCTTTCTGAGCATTGTCGCCTGCCCTCTGCCCCAGCACTTTCTGAGAGCTGGTAATCACAGGCCCCTGCTTTGCCATGTAATGTCCTCAAAGATGGCCTGGGCATTGGGCTGAACTGTCTGTGCATTATTGCTTGTGTTCACTTAGTACTAAGCAATGCAATATAGAGCTTTGAGGATGTGTTCTATACAGACTGGGTTGTTTCCATTGTTTTAGTGTGCTTTATTGCTCAGAGTAATCTTCTCATTGCTAAATGAGTAATCCCGTAATTACAAAAACCAATCAATTAATTGATCTAAATTAATTGGATAACATATTATATCCTGCTAAGCATGAAGGTAGATTTCAAGTAACTTTCCAGGTAGAAGAAAAGACACATTGAACTTTTTTGGCCCCTTGCAAGGTAGCAGACAGAGATTCTAGCCACCTGCCTACAGCCCCTAGGCCTTTCCACTTGCTTTCTGTCCTAGCATTCAGCCCTCTTTCGTTCCCCTCACGGTCTCTAGCCCAGCTGTTTCACTGATGTTTGATGGGATATTGTGACACCTAAAGTAACGGTGGCAGCTACCCAAGGCAGAGGCCACAGAACACCAAAGGAAGGGAGAAGTTTCTTATCCTCCCTCCCTCCCTCCTACCCTCCCTTCTTCCCCCTTTCCCTTCAGTCTTCTCTCTCCCCTTCCTTCTTCTATTCATTTCTCTTCCTCTCTTCTTGCCCACTTCTTCCTTCTCTTCTTACTCCTGTTCGTCTCTTTTTTACCTTTCTCTTCTCCCTCCCCTTTTATTTCCCCTCCGACCCTCCCTCTCTCTCTTCCTCTCTCTCCCTCTTTATTTCCCTTAATAGTCAACAAATACAGTTTTCTAGATCTCTAAGCCAGTAGGACTGACCTGGCTAGCAAATAACACCAAGAAGTGAGCAAGCTTCATAGTCTTTCAGGCAGGGTAAGTAGGGTTGCAAAATCAGCTGGGGTGCTGGGGCTGGAGTGAGTGACAGGTCTTGTGGGAACAAACCTGTTGGGGCTGACACAGTCTGGAAAAGTTTCTGGGGCTACAGAAGCTGACTTAGAGAAGGTCTGAGGCCATCAGGAGGCAAGGAGCAAATCCTTCTTACTGTGAAAGACCATCACTGACTGGTCCTTGCCACTTAGCTCTCTAATTTTCAAAGCAGAGACAAAATTATCTGCCGGTCAGAGAAGGGGTGGGAGTTAAGGGTTTGATGGAGTCAGTGTGCTCATAAAGCTCCAAGCACAGGGCCCAGAATGTGCTGGGTGCTCAGTATAGGTGCTCATCTGTCACCATGGTACTGTGATGAGAGCTTATATGTCCCCTCACATGCATCAAGTGTTTTCCTAAGCACTGTGTGAGCACTGCCGTATTTATTTTACATAGCCCTGGGAGATGAGTGTGTGCTATATGCCCACTTTGTAGATAGTGAAACTGAGGCACAGATAAGCAAAGCAATTTCCTCAAGGTCTCAGAATAGCCATTTACTGTCAAGGCAAGATCAGCAGCAGACATGCCTTTGCTGTGCTCAGGTCCCAGGCTATGGAGTTAACCAGTTACTCATGCATTCAATTTATCCAACAGGTTTCTATTTTATTTATGTAGGTGAATGTTCATGTAGGCACACATGCGTGTGCAGGTTCACGTGTATATGTGTGTATGGGTGTGTGGAGGCCAAGGTCAGAGCTGTTTACTTTGAATTTTGAGACAGGGTTTTCCATTGGCCTAAGGTATTCCCATTGGGCTGTGCTAGGCAACCAGTGAGCAGCAGGGACCTCTTGTCTTTGCCATCCAGCACAGCATTACAGTGCACAGCAAGACACGTGATTCTTTTTTTTTTTTTTTTTTTAATTCTGGTGATTGAACTTGGGTCCTCACACTTGCAAAGCATGTACTTTATCTACAGGGCTATCTCCCTGGCCCAACAAGCATTGTTCTTCTACTATGTGGCAGGTTTTTGATAAGTACTGGTAATGGAGAGGCAAAGGAGGCAGGCAGGACCCCTTCCCGAGAAACTCATGACGTCATGCCAGACTTACTCTCTATTCATCTTATGGACTCTTAGGCCTGGGAGCAATTTCTCTGATAAGAATGATGCACATATGCTCTGAACTTCCTGGGTGTGGCCCTGAACATAAAGGGTTTGTGTCATTACTGGGCTGGGGCGCTCATGTCACACTGCAAGCGTACAGGTTATCCTTGCACATATGAAGACACGCTCTTTGCATCTGATGAGGTCCTTTGCTGCCAGCCAGTGGGACTTGCCTCTCCTATTGTGGCAAGCATTGTGACTTTGATACCATGGTCTCCTCACTAATGAAGCCATCAGTTATGTCTGACACTATCATCGTTGGCACCACTGTCAGGAAGGGATGGGCACCTGAGGAAGGTGGCATACTGATGACTATTTAATCCTTGAACTTTGACAGCAACAGTATTAGCTGAAGGTCTGTAATACATTTACGGTTCTCATCTGACATTTTCCCCACATCATTATTATTTTTTTTTCTTCTGGTTTTAGTTTTAAATTCCCCATGGGATCATTGACATGAAATTCTGAGGGAAAATTTAAAACATTAGTGACTGTTTAAAGCAAATGAGGCAGTGTTCTTTCCAAGAAGAAATTATCTTTATGATATTGGCATAAGGCGGTGTTGAAAATTTATACTAATGAGGCAGCTTGGGGAAGATGGATGGGGTTCCAAGGCTTGAATAAGCCTGTCCTGTACAGCTTCCTAGTCTGGCCTGGGGAACCCCCATTTGGCCCAAAATGTCTGGTTCTAGATGTTCTCCCCGCCTACCTTCTCTCATTGCTTTTTCTGGATTGGCTCATGGACAGCCAAGCATGAGCACGATGCTGGGCTTAGAATAGCCAGACTATCTGGGAGCTGGGTGCTCAGACAGCAAGGAAACCCCTCACCGTGTGAAGCGCTTGGGGCTGTCTAACATGCAGATGTGAACAAGAACCCGGGGGTAGGGAAGAAAACAGTGGTCTATAACTTCGAATTAGAAGGCCCAGAGCCTGTAAAGAGGTTGATGGCCAGGGAGGGCTTTCTTACAAAGATCTTACACTGAATGTGGTAGCACACACCTGTAGTTCTAGCATTTGGGAGACTGAGGTAGGAGAATTGCCCCAAGTTTGGAGTTCAGAGTACTAGCCATTATACAATGAAACCAATCACCCCAAGTTCAAAATTCAAGGCCAGCTTGAGCTACCAGGGTGAGACACTGTCTCAAAAAACAAGAACAGAAAAACCAACTAAACAAGATGCGCAAATGTGAATCTCTAGTGACATGCAGAGTTTAGAAGGGACAAGGAAACCATTTCAGGAAGAAGAACTATCAAGGGCCCCATTGATTACAAGAAACAAGTCCCTAGGGATGAGCCATGGCATAGCTGAGCAGTGTATAGGTGGGCCAAGGGAACTGCACCTCCTGACTTTGCTCCATCCACAGAGTCAGAGCTTGCATGAGTGGAGAGTCTACTGTATGCAGACACTGCTCCTATGGCATGCCTGGATTCACTCACCTGGCCTTGCCCATCAGGATGAATGACATTAACCACCATAAGAAATTATGTATGTATGTGCATCTGCAGCTAGGGACTCCTTGCAGCAAGGTTTACAACAACAAAGGCTCTACAACTCCTTGCCATCTGCTTCTATCTCTCCAGTGCCAGGGAGATGGGTATGTACTACCAAACCCAGTTCATGCAGTCTCGGGGATCAAGCCTGGGGCTTGAGTACTCTAGGCAAAGCATCCCACCAACAACCATTTCCTCAGCCCCTGTTACTATCCCTCATAGTCTAGAGACTGGTGACCTGGGCTCAGCACATTGGGTCTCCTTCAGGACTTCTCAGGTAGATCCTGTCATCTGGAAGTTTTCTCACTCACATGCCCTGTGTCTGGACACAGACAACCAAGCTTTCTGTCTGAGATCCCCAGCATGGAAGCTTCTGGGAGTCTGTGCTTTTATGCAGGTTGCTTTGTGTTCCACTATCGGTCCCAAAAAAAAAACACTCCCATATTTCTTTGAAAATGTTAAATACTGAAAACTTTGCAAAACCATAATAATAATAACATTTTCCCCAAAGAGCTTTCCATTCATGATTGTAGTGGTAATATTAGAAAATCATCAGAAATCCCGGGTATGTTTTACATTAGCTTGCCAGAGCATCAAGGGGACATCCTGCTGTTTGAACACCCTCCAAGACTTTTGTCACAACCTAACCTCACTAAGAAAATTCCAGGGGGCATTTTTAAATCATGCATAGTGATGGGTCCTATACAGATATTTTCATCTACGTGCATCACACACTTTGACTGTATTCACTCCCATACCTTCCTCTTTCCCCCCTTCTACCCACCCTGATAATCATTGTCCCCCCACACACTTTCATATGTGTATGCAAAGTCTTGGGCCCATATAGGAGCAAGAAATTTCCCAGAAAATGGCGCAGTTTCCTTCTTTTTATGATTGAGTAGACACTGCACGGCTACATTGTGCTCCTGCACCACCGTTTTCCATCCAGTCATTTTTTGGTGGTCATGCAGGCGGTTGATATCCCTTGGTCATTGCAAACAGTACCACAACAAACCTGACTGTGAGGGAAAGTGTCCCTTGTGCTTAGATCCCTTTTGTCTACTTAGGGCTGGGTTATATAGCAGTGATATTTTCAAGTTTTTTGTGGCACTTCCCCAATGTTTTTCCCCCTTTTGCTGTTCCCAAAAACAAAGTGAAAGAGAAATTTCTCATCAGCTCGAAGGTGCTCTTGATTCAAAATTGAATGTCCTCTCTGGTGAGGACTCAGTTAGCTTTGGCCTATTTCTCTCAAATCTACCCAATTTTAACAAATATTTTTGAGATGCATTGTCTGCTAAGGGAAAAGTTATTTGGCTTCTGAATTACTTTGCTATAAATAGCCACAAAGAGTCAAATGCAAACCTGAAATCAGACGGCTGTTTTTACATGCAGCCAGGCTATTTTAGGAGAGCAGAGCCTCCTATGTCGCCAGAGGCTTAAATTGTACAAGTCAAAATTCCAATTTTAGTAGTGAATGGTGACTGGGACATAAAATGGTCATGTGTTTTTGATTTTCTACATGCAATCTCAAAATCAATCCCCTACTGAAAGAGTTGATAAAACTTTAAGCATTTCCTGTAATTTTAAATTGTTTGAGTTTGCACATGAGTAAGAGCAGAACCTGTCCTTTTTGAAGCAGGTGTGTTTATACTATTTGTATTTATATAAGCTACTTTCAAAAAGTTAATTTCCTTTAGTTGTCATGGGAATAAAGCCCCCATTTGATTCCAGACTAGAGCACTCAGGCCTGGTGGAAAGTCAGAACCTCCCAATCGTTTCCAATTGCTTTGCACAGTGCAAAGCACCTATAAACTACAGTACATAGCAGCTGATTCCTTTGGCTTGGCTGATTCTTAAGTAGCTTGGTGGATTTGCTGGTGAGACAGTTTGACCGGTACTACTGCTGATGTAGACAGTGATGAACATGTGGCATTTCCAGACACCAGCCTTCAGGAAGAGTGAGATGGCTTTGTGTGTTTCAACAGCTGAAGAAACTGAGATAGTTGACTCCTAGGAGACTTAGGGAAGGTAGACAGGACACACAGTGGAGCTAATTACAGAAAAATGCCACGTGGTTGGCTTTTGAAGTACTTACCAAGCCCTGAGCATGTTCTGCTTACCCTCTACCCAGTGATAATGTGAAAGTTATTACTATCCATGAACACACTTGGTCCATAGCTCACTGAGGCGTCAAAGCCTCAGCCTTGCTCTGCCAAAACTCATTTCTTCAAAAAGAAATATGTAATGCTAATTTAGTATAATATGGATATTGAGCTTTGGGGAGGGGCTAAAAAGAGCTCAGATTTGTAATTTTCCAGCCAGAGTGACCCCATTCTGAGAGGCTTTGTCTATCTTTACTGTTAGAGGTCAGAATGCATCATTTCAATATAAGAAGACTTTGTATACAGGAGCTGCACTCTGTGTCTCTCTGTCTCTGTCTTCCTGTCTCCCCCAGGCTGTGTGTGTGTGTGTGTGTGTGTGTGTGTGTGTGTGTGTGTGTGTAGGTAGGTAGGTAGGTGTCTTCCTTTACTGGATTCCACCTTAGTTCTTGAGACAGAATCTCTCACTAAACTCATAACTTGCTGATTCAACTGGACTTGACATCAAACCCTTGGAAGGCGACCTGTCTCCTGATTACTATATACATACACCATGCCTGGCTTGTATCCTCAGGCTTATGTGTTGAACACTTACACTCTGAGTAATGACTCCAGCATCACTAACTATAGTCTTTAATATTTAATACTCAAGGTGCTGGACAACCCAAAGAGTGAGTAAAATGGTATCATGGTGCTGATCAAAGTCTGTCAGCAAATGATGGGCAAGGGCTTTGTGGTGAATGTCAAGGATGGCAATGAAGTAAGTCTTGAACTTTGCTGCCTAGAGTGATAGAGATCTAGGTCCTGTCCTTTTAGAAGCATGTTGTAGAGCAGAGGAGAGAGGTAGGCACAGCTATGCTAACTTCTCTCTGGGCAAGCTTTCATCCGTTTTGTCTTGGGCACTGAGAGTTACCACTGTTCTTAGGAGTCTCCAGGGTAGATGTTATCTGAACACTGATTCTGAAAGATCCTCAGCATCGAAGCAGGCCATATAATTGTTGAGCTACTTGAACAGAACGATAACAGCAAGAAAAATTCTGGTGAGATTTGATGACATAGGAATGATTAAATAGTATGTGGGTAGATCTACATCCAGATGGAAAATAGGCACTCTACCTTGTAAGATGCAATGGCATAGTGTGACCAAAGCCACCTTACTGGTTATACTCTCATCACTGCACACTGGGAGCATCTTGGTTCTGGGCAAACAGACACATGCTGGGAGAGGGTGAGGATAATGCATTATCTAGACAGGTGTATCCCAGGATTTAGGCTCACTGTGTTTTGTTACAAAGACTTCCATTAGAACAATGCACATTCCCAGCATAAGACCACTTCTACAGTTTCACACAAGAAGTGCAGAGGTAAGAGAGAAAGCGGCCCCACACCTTCCTTGCTTTGTGAGCTCTGGTTGTATCTGCTTCTAGATTAAGCTACAGAGATTAGAACCTTCTGCTCTGGAGACTGGGTGGGGCTCTTGAAGCTGAAATGATAGTGCAAGAAGCCACGGGCTTTATAACATATAGAAGAACACTATCCAGAAGTCAGAATGGTTCATAGGAAACATTACACATGGAGGGGAGATAATTCCTTACAAGAGTACATTTGAATCCTCTCCTTAGGCCTAGCTTAACTTTGTTTATATACCCCTAGCCCATCCTTTCTCCCTAGAATGGCTATAGATTAAGCAAGCATATAACCTTTACCATACTAGACTGGGATGGTGGGGGCTGGATGTTTCTGTATTAAACCATCTTTATATGCCATGCTCTTGAAACTTCCCAGGCTAGAAGAGTACCACACTGACTTTTACTTCAATTCTGCTTGTTTTTTTTTTCTTTTCTTTCTTCTTTTTTTTGTTTGTTTTGTTTTTGTTGTTGTTGTTGTTTGTTTTCTGAAACAGGATTTCTCTGTGTAGCTTTGGAGCCTGTCCTGGAACTCACTCTGTAGATCAGGCTGGCCTTAAACTCACAGAGATCCACCTGCCTCTGCCTCCCGAGAGCTGGGATTAAAGGTGTGTGCCACCAATGCCCACCTAACTTTTGCACCATTTATGAAACCATATTTGCTCAAGAGAAATTTGATCTGGGACTTCACAGGGGAGGGGGAACAGTCAAAATCCAGAGAAAAGCCCAGCAAGAATTATTGAGAGGTCTACGGAGGACCCAACTGGTTTCATCTTTCCTACAAGATGAGTTAATGAAATTTCATGCTTTCTTATATAGCTGTATTGGGTTTGTCTTACATTGTTTGGTTTGTAAAAGGATTTGGCTTTGTGTTACAGAACTAATTGCTCACTAGATACAACACGGATATCAAAATACATTATAAATATTAATTAATCCCCACCTAATTCCCTGGCAAGCACAAATAACCAGTGGCATATTTATTGAATGTGTGAGCAATAATCGGATTCTCAGAGACTTGTTTCCTTGACAGAGTCTTTCTCACCATTCCCTACATGTCAAAAATCCTCACCATCTTTGAGAGCCCTACTAGACACTGTTCCCTAATAACCATTAGAGCTGGAACAATGAGGAAAATGTCAAAACTAATGGGTATTTATATATTGATTGACAGACACCCTTTGCCTGGCCTTGAAGTGAGGAAGATATTATGGTCACCCACCACACCCCACCACACCCCCAAGGAGGGAAAGGGATTGCTATGAGTTCAATGGTGGCAGGGATGAGACCTTACCTTGCTCTGTCTGCTTGTAAAGTTCAGGATCAAGGCTTCTTAGTTGCATCATTTTCTCACTTGGATACTAAGCGGACATAGTCTGGTGACAAGTTCATTCATTTATTTTCCAAGGCATTTATTTGAATTCCAGGTCCTAATAGCACCATGCTGAGATCCACATAAAGCTTACAGTATTGGATCCTGTATGCTGATCTTGTCTACTAACAGTTTTTTTTTTTTTCTTTCCTGCTATACTTTGTGGTCCTCTTTGCATAGGACACCAGGCTTGATAAATAAGTATTTATTTTTCTTTTTTAAAATACATTTTAAATCTTAAAAGTTGAATGCACTTTTACATTCTTTAAGACTATCATATATGCATAGAATTTATTTTGATAAGATTCACACCTCCCCACACTGATCTGCCTAACTTCTTCTACACCCATCTCCACTTTATCCTAACTTCATGTTCTCTTCTGTTTTCCTTATTATTGAGTTCAATTAGTGCTGGCTTCATGTATGCTCATGGGTGTCATGATGGGAAATGTCATTCTGGAAATATGTTTCTCGTATTGGTTAATGAATAAAGCTCTGTTGGCCAATAGGAAAGCAAGATAGGTGGGACTAGCAGACAAGGAGGAGAGAGGAAGTAGTAGAGAGGAGATTCAAGATGGAAGACAGAGATTGCAGTATGCCAACCCCTCTCTCCGGCAAGATAAGACCACATGGAAATACTTAGATTAATAGAAATGGGTTAATATTTAAAACAGAGCTAGCCGATAAGAAATTAGTAACTGGCCAACAGAATTATATCTAATACAGTGTCTCTGTGTGTTATTTTGGGCTGGCATGGTGGTGGGACCAGAACAGCAGGAAAAACCTATTTATAACAGTGTCAAACCATCCTGAATCACGGTTGACCTTCCAGAGGCAACACCCTTTTAAAAAAATGGGATTTACATCCCTCAGTAGCCATTAGCTATCCCTATCTCCTCTGCTGTATGTGGAAGTTCATGTACCCCTCTGCCTTATGTTAAAACTTCAACTGAGTTGGTTTTGTGTGGGTTGTAAGTAGGCTACTACAACTGTTGGGAGTTTACGAGTGTAGTAGTTACATCATGAACACAGAATACTCTTTTGCCCCAGTCTTCTTGGACCCCTGCCTCTTAGGATCTTCTTGTTCCTTCTTGCATGACAATCCCTGAGCCTTATGGGAAAGGGTATGATATAGATAACCCCATTTGAATGCTGAGCATTGGCCATTTCTTGAACAGATAAAAAGCCAAAAAGAATGTATATTTTTTTGGTTTCTTGTTTGTTTGTTTATAGGTGGTAATGGGGAAAATTTAAGAGATGGAAGAAAGTGTTCATCTTTCAAAAATCTCATCTTGTTTAGTTACACATGTATTTATGTTGGCAACTTTCTGGTGTAACACAAATAAATAAATGACCCAAAGACTGATACTAGGGTTCAAACTTCAAGCTGAATATTAGAAAAGCAAAACAGCTGGCCACTAGCGTCTTACCTCTACCTCAGGCTGAATGGGCTGATCCTGTCTCCACAAGCTCTAACCATGCCTCAGACTGCTGCCTCTCCTCAGCAAGGCTGGAGAATGAATGCCTCTCTGAGACCTTGCTTAATGTTAGAATTAAATGTCTGAGCTATAAGCCTCTTTTAGACTCTTGTGTAGAGCTGGGTGGCCTTGTCTATCTCTTAATCCTGAGTCCTAGGATTAAAGGTGTATACCACCATCTCCTAGCTTCTGGCTGCTAGGATTGAAAGTGCGTACCTGGCTTCTAAGGCTTGTAACTGACTTTGCTTTCTGAATCCTCAGATAAGCTTTAATAAGTCATAAATAATATAGCACTGCAGTCCAGTCTCTCAGGGTGTCTTTCTTTGAGCATCATATTCTTGTACTTGACACATTTGTTGAATGAATAGGTAAATCATTCCAGACACAGAAAAAGGCCCATTGAAATTGTGTTCTCCACATATAGGAGTGTCTATGGAAACTTGCTCACTCAGTGTGATAGTCTGACTTCTCTGAAATTCAGACCCTTCTGGTGACAAGATGTGGAAGGAGCCAGCACCAGCAACAATGTTCCACTCATATCTTTCTAGAAGAAGGCATCTTGGTGCTGCCATGGGCAGAGCTTAGGGAGGATGCTTAGCAAATCTTTCTGAGAACTGAAGTAGAACCCTGTCTTGTGACCTTGTTTCTGTTTGTACTCCATCATCATTCAGGGCTCTGCCTTCCAACCTCTGGTCCACGGACCTGAGAACATGTCAGAAAGGCAGATGGGAGGCTGCAAACATCCAGGATCCCAGGTGATCACTGGTATGTATACTCCAGTAACTTCTTTGCAGTCAAGGCTTGAGATATGCCAAGTTTTAACATTTCAGAAAGAGCAACTGAAACCACACATTCATCCTAAGCTGCTTTAACATTGTCTCTTTGGGATAGAATTCTACCAGCTTAGCTTTGTGGTTTA
This sequence comes from Cricetiscus sungorus, assembly GCA_030556225.1. Taxonomy (NCBI): domain Eukaryota; kingdom Metazoa; phylum Chordata; class Mammalia; order Rodentia; family Cricetidae; genus Cricetiscus; species Cricetiscus sungorus. The sequence continues at coordinate 10,437,108 of JANBXA010000728.1, read as the reverse complement.
TGTAAGAGGCTTCCATTTGACAATTGTATGTGTTTGCTTCTTCCTCCTTCTCCTCCTCCTCCTCTTCTTCCTCCTCCTCCTCTTCCTCCTCCTCCTCCTCTTCTTCTTCTTCTTTTCCTCCTCCTCCCCCTCTTCCTCCTTCTCCTCCTTCTCCTTCTTCTTTGGAATAGAGGTGTAGAGGTCCTGGAAAATGGTATAATTATGAGTAATAGCAGTTTTCCTGGAAGAACAAAGTCTTTCAAGGAGTGAGAAGTATCAGAAAGAATCAAGGTGACCCAGGACATAAAGGTCTGCTAATAACTTGGGGGCTGAGACAAGGAGTGTGGCTGAAGACTATATTGCCTGGTGCAAAGCCAATCCTGCAGTAAACATAACAGCAATAGCATCCATGTATTTCTATTGAGAAATCAGGAGGAAAATACCCCATACTCAGGTAGAAATATTCCAGTAAATCAGCATGACATCATTGGGCTAGCACTGCAAAGGTAACCTTTCTGATGATTAATTGAAGCTTTCACCTTTTGTTCAAATGCTCTAGTCCTTTGGTGTCTTGTTTTGTTTTGTTACATAGCATCAAATGGCAAAGAAGACTTAGGACTATAGGATGACTTTTCAAGATGTGAGCATATACAGGAACATCTATGCTCATGGGTTCCCACACTTAACGGTGAAATTATATCAGGGATGACCTTTCCAAGGGATAAAACTTATTATCACATGGAATGTAATAGCTATAAAAGATCAACACTTGGAAGCCAAAGCAAAATCTCACATATAATAAATTAATTAGAATAGAAGTTACACAAATCCTGAACCTTTTCTGTGACCCTCGTCTTATAATTACCTCTCCTTTTAAAGCACACTGGAATCTTTTATGTATGAAGATGTTACTGTTGACCCTAAGTGCATTAAGAGTCAAGGAGACATTTTTCACATACTGAGAATGTGGTTTGATTGAGTGCTTGCAAGTGGCCTAGTGAAATCTCATTAAACCACTGTTTATTTTAATTCTATATAAATGACAGAATATTAGCCATTAATTATGAGCCTGAAACCAGTTCAAAAATAAAATTTTCAATGTCTAGAGCTTCCTTTCCCACTCTAATAAACACATGGCAATATCCACTTAGAGAAAGCAGACATCTGTGAAGACCAAATTCTAGTAGATTTCATATCCTTCTTCTTCTTTCTTTTACTTCTCAATGCCTATCAACATGATAGGAAAAAAATCCAAGCAGAAAATGTGGTCTATTAAATGTACTTGTAGCTGTGAGGGCCACACACCATCCATATTATAATTACATTATGAATCGTGTGCAATACCCACAGTGAAAAATACACCTTATTCTCTCTTTAAGTATTCCTACCACAAAGAAAACAAGACAAGACACAACACAGTAACAATCCTGAAATTGTCTCTGTGTCATTTCTGTATCACAGTAGCTCATATATCTGCATCTGCTGACATTGTACAAATAACTGTATTGTGAAATAAATGGATAGAAAGAAAATGAGTCTGCAGCATCTACCAGGCACCAGCCACTGCAGTCATATACAAGCCTGACTGCAACATGGATGACAGGCAGATTTGAATTCAGACAACTCCAATTATGTGGCAGCAGATGCTGGGGAGGCTGTGCTGGGAAGGATGCAAACATCATAGAGCATTACCCATGGATTACCAAGGTCTGTCACAAGCGCACTATTCTTAATTTTATATTCCTAAAGAGGATAAGTTGATTGTGGAAACATTTTCAGATGGTAGTCAGTCAGAGAACTGATATTAGAGACCAGTCCCTAGGCCCAAAGCTTCCCCTATTTGATAAATGTCAAAAGATGGATAGTTACGTGACTCGTCCTTCCCGTGTACCAAGCACATCTGTGTTGGGGGGTGGGGAGGCTTTAATGAGTACAGGGCCACTGCAAAACTACTAACATTGCTCTTTCGTGAATTCATCAAACGTCAGATCTGGAAAAGAAGTTGCCTCTGTAGAAAATGTGTAGATAAGTCAATGGTAGTTAACATAAACATTCATTGGGAAGTTTACTGGGCAACCAAGTTCAAGTTCAATCGAAGAAACTAGTGGCCTTTCACTGTGTTGTTCTGGTCCCTATGGAGTCATCATGCTAGCACATTGCTAGTTTGAAGAAGGTGTTCCCAGAATATTTCTTCTGACCCTCCCTAAGCCACTCATGGAATTGATGCCAATTTGTAATCAATGAGGATGGACAGATTCTACCCCATACCTCTCTGTTCTCATCTGTATCTGGAGAACAGCCTGATGTTAACTGGTGGCCACTCCATGACATCTGTCTCCAAGACAACCAGTAGAAGCCTCAGGGCCACATGAGCCAGGCCTGGGAGGAAGTCTCAGAAAACCCCACCATGCAGCAGCTATTCAGGAGAGAGAATGGTCCCTAGCCAGGAAAGGCTCTTCAGAGTTGATAAGATTATAATGTGAAAAGATCCTACATGGGAACCCCTAGGGGATGCATAATAATGCAATTGGCATTTTGTATTTAACAAAACACCTTTCTGGGAAAAAATGTATTACTTGCTTCATGGGTGGGGAATTGTTTCTGAACCCAATCAGGATTAGTCGCTGGCCCGTGACTATCTCATTTTTAATAAATAATAATTTTCTCAGCTCGGTGTTAGCCAGCTTGCCTGATTTCAGAGGACAGGATGCTATTGCATTGTGTTTCCTGTGTTAATCTCTACATTAGAATATTAACCCTTGCTAAACCAAGTCCACCACTTTCTGTCGGGCCCTTGCAGACCAGTTTCTTTTCATCCCACAGGGTGAACACATCTTTTGTGCACATCTTCCCTATGAATTTAAAAGTCAGGGCCTTGCACATGCAAAGCAGAGAGAGGTTTACATTAGACAGTTAAGCTACACCTTGTCTTTTGTCACTTTGACAACAGGAGGAGCAAGAAATGAATCTTAAAATCCCCTGAGCTCCATTCAAGACTCTTGTGCATTTCTTCTCTTTCTCCATTTGGCCAGAGACCAACTAGGGCCAAGCCTGGTGCTAGGGATACCTGGCATAGTTACATGGTCATAGGGAAGAGGAAATAAAAGGTTGATTAGGAATGTGAGCTTAGCAGTCACCTGCATCTTGGCACTAGTCCCACAGAGCCTCTAATTGGGTCCCAGTCTCGATTTTCTTTAGCTGTCACACACCTAGAAAAGTTACCTCACATAGCGGCTGGGATGTTGCTCAGCCAATAGAATATACTCATTAGTATAAATGGAGAATTTGGTTCTATCCCTAGTACCCCCACCCCCACCCCACCTCCACACACATGGCCATGGTGGCATGTGACTATAATTCTAGCACGCTAGGCTGGGCAGAGGTAGTAATATGAGAAGTTCAAGGTCATTCTTGGCTACATAGTGACTCGGAGTCTTGTCTGGGCAACATAAGGTGCTGTCTCAAAGCACACAGGCAGAAGAAAACTGGCCTCATCCAGTTGATTCTACAGAAGCAAACCTTGTGTTTACATTGAATGATTTGAGCAACATTCTGTCCTAGAGTAGGATTTGCAAACTGATTCACAGCCCAGATCTTGCTGGCACTTGCTGTGTCCAGTTTGCAAGCTAGGAACGAATGGGCTTATGTCTTTAAAGGAGTGTATTTCAATTACTTCTCTAAGGGGATACAAAATTGCCACAATTTCCCCCCATTATTCCACAAAACCTAACACACTTTCTATTTGGTCCTTTAAGAAAATGTTTGTGGATCCCCTTCTGAAGTAACCAAAGCTCTACATAGCATCTAAATCTTTCTGGTAGTTGCATTAAAATAAATAAAAAGAAACAGGTGATGTTAATTGTAATAAACTTTCTGGATCCAAGTGTCTCCAAAATGTTGTGTGGTTTCAACAGACTATCAATATAAAAGTTAGGAATGGGGCTGGGAACACAGATGGTCCTTAGGTTAAGAGCATTTGCTGCTCTTGCAGAAGACTGGAGTTTAGTTCCTAACACCCATTTTAGGTGACTTACAAATGTCTGTAGGTCCAGCCCCAGGATACCTGCCTCCCTCTTTTGGCCTCTTTAGAATCTACATACACATGGGATATATACTCACATACACACACATGCATGTAAATGAAAAATAAAAAATAGAGATGAAGTATCTTGAGATATTTACATGGTAACTATATTCCAGTGTGCATTCTGCTCCTACCAGCACCATCAGGAAGGACTCATTACATCTTCAGTGTTCCACACACATGTGGCTGCAGGCCACTGTACTGGATGGCAGCAGCTTTGAATTTTGAGCGATTCATGGTCCTTTGAATATTCACAAAGAAAGAGCTCTCCATAAATCCCCGTTTCATCTTTTCAAGGTCACAGCACACCTGGACTTAAACTCACCATTGCACCAAATTTAGATGTAGGGGTTTTATTCAAAGTCACAGATAAGGTCGCCACCCTCACATTTAGCTTGATGTGCTTCCTAGGAACATGAACCCTGCACTATTACCAGAGACTACAGCGATGGAGAAGGCTTTCCTGCTGGTCTTACCCTCACTGCCATTTCTGCTGCTGTATATTAAGCCTGTATGTGGCAACTGATGTATACAGCCCTAGCTTCCTACATGGATGGCTAAGAGGCCTCTGTCCACCAGTGGGTTCTGTTCCTCACTCCTGGCCTCAAATGGAAGTTTCTGCAGGCTCGAGGTCTCTGTTCACCTCCAGGAGCCAGAACCCACCCTGTTATGGAAAGCATGCCACACACTGAGGACTTTTAATTCTTGCCAAGGGTTTCATCAGCCCCATCAGTCTGTGACAATAAAATGAATACATGTCTCAGTCTCCCTAGGAAGTCTTCTCTGCATGCACCCCAGGAGATCACAGCTCTGGGCCCTTAAGACTCCTTGTAGAGGAAAACATCATTTGCTGCAGTAGCCCAGGGCCTCAACTTCCCCATAATTAGCTCCCAGTATGTGTCCTGTGTCTTCAGTAAAATGGTTGAAAGGCTTCTGTCCTTTGTGACTACAGTGAGGTAGGGGCTTTGCTTGTGAAAGATGCCTCTCTTTCAGGAATTATGGCATGAATAACTGATAGTGAGTGAATTGCCTCATACAACAGAGTCTGAGGACTCGTCCTTTGTCTCTAGACTCTGGCACCAGGATTTCTGAGTCTGACATTCAACATTTCCAACAATATCTGTAAAAGTTACTTTGTTCATTGTTGAGATAAAATACCTAACCAAGCAACTTGAGGAAGAAAGGGCTAAATTTGTCTCACAGGTTGAGGGTACAGCCCATCATGGTGGCAGGACAGTGAGGTCATGTTGCAGCCACAGTAAGGAAGCAGAGATGGATGCCCATATTCAGCGAGCTCTCTGCTTTTGATGCAGTTCTGGACCTTCCCCTCTAGGGTGATGTCACTCCCTTTAATTAAGTTAATGAAGAAAATCTCTCATAGACATGACTAGAGATTAGTTTCCAACATGATTCTAGATCCTGTCAAGTTGACAGTCAATACCATCACAACCTCCCAGGAACTATGGAATTTGAATTCTCAGGGACTAAAGTTTTGGAACTATTGATCCAAAATTCAGTTAAAACTACACTTTCTTGGGATTTCCACTGAGTCTGTCTTCAAGTCTGGATGCACTTGCCGGTGTGCAAACCTTCCCAGATAAATTATTCAGTCAAGGTTTCTCCAACTTAAATCTTGTATATGGTTTTGAAAACTACAATTGCTTCCTCTTTAGTCTTTACTAGCTTCTATTTAAGTCAGATTATGATGTTGTGCAACTATATCTAAAGAGGAAGTTTTCTATCAGCACAAATAGAAAGTCAATATCACTTGCTATAAATAGGAGGTAAGCATTAAAATAAGGCACAACCATGAATTTAAACAAAATGCTTATGAGGATACCACCTAAAAATATAACACAGACCAGAACATTGAATGCATTGAATGTAGCCCACTTTGGGAAATATTAATGAGCAAGAAGGCCAAGCTGAAAGAGATCTTTATTTTCAAAAGATTACAAATACATTAGGGGTAATAGAAGTCATATCACTGGGGATAGTCTGCTGCCTCTGAATGCAGACAACACCCATCATTATAAAGTAGCTAGTACCAGTCCCTGCATTCTGTGATATCCCTGGCTTGGCTTAGGAGGGTCCTCTCTCCTCATCCTTCTTTGTGACAGGATGAACAGAATTCAGCCAATAACTGCATTCCCATTTGCATTTTCATAACCATCCCTTCCATTCCCCAGGTGTGACTTTCATTTTTAGAAGAGAGTTATTCAGTGAATGGATATTCAGTACCTTTAAAGGGGCATTTATCACCCTTGAAGAACATTATTGAAGAGTCTTCATTGTCTTTCTTCTAACACCATCTCTAATTCAGTATCAAGATTAAGAAGTGGAGTCTAGCATAGCTTCGCTTAAGCATCTTATGATAAAATGGATTAAAGTCTTAAAATCAATGAGGGATCAGATGGGGAATCATGCAAATCAACAAAAACATCCCTAAGTTTCTTGCAAGCAGTATGAGCACTATGGGTAAACCCAGAGGAAGAGATGCCAGATAGTGAGTTAGGTCACCTGGGCTGTCAATCAGGAGAGCTGGGTGACCTTGGAGGGGAGCAGGAGTTTCTGAATTTGCAGTATCTTGTGTATAAAGCAGCAGTGCTGAGGGTGGGACCAGGATGTCTGCAGAGATGGCTTATGAAGGTGATGTGGAACAGTTTACACTTTTCCAGAATACAGATCTATCATTGCACCAGGAGTCTGTAAGGCCATGCCCACCCAGGTCCTGTGATTCCCTAGGGGGACTCAGTTGGAACCAGTAACAAGTTCCCAGGGTCCTCTCTAGGAGACGAACATAGGATGGGGCTCCTTCCCCCAGCACCGAAAAACTCCACCACTAGAGACTAAGTGTCCAGGATTTATACTGGGGACTCAATGTGTAGACATCTTTTCCTGTGTGTGTGTTCAGCGCACTCCATGTTGTGTATGCATGCTTAGGTACAGTGAGCTACTCTTAGTGGCTATGGTTGAGGGAACCCACTCAAAATCCCAGCTACCCAATGTCAGAGCAGGCCCATCTTGCAGGCAGGCTTTTCAGGCTGTTGGCTCCTGTTGGGGGCCCTTTGTGCTCAGATTGTCATGTTCCATAGATATCCCTGACCTGGCACTGAGCCTTTTCTACAGAGCTGGTTTCCTAGTCCTTTCAGTCCACATGTCCCTGCAGCAAAGCCTTTGCCTGAACTCTATGTCTGTGTCTTTCTCCTACTCACTGATGAAGCTCTTATGTGATGCTCAATCCCTGTCACCCAGCTCGAATTTTTTCATATAGACTCAAGGTTCTCTGAATTATCCTTTAATAAAGAATTTTTTTTTCATTTGTGTGTGTATGCACATGTTTATGTATGCATGTATATACCCACATGTGCCTATATGCGTGTGTGTGTGTGTGTGTGTGTGAGAGAGAGAGAGAGAGAGAGAGAGAGAGAGAGAGAGAGAGAGAGAGAGAGAGAGAGAGAGAGAGAGAGACCCATTGAGGTCAGAAAAGAACCTTATGTCCTTCTTATACACTAATCAATTTTCTTTAGATGTTGGAAAACATTTTCAGGTAACACTGAGCTTACAGAAAATTCACCAAATAATATGAAAGTGCTAACTGGCTTTCCAACTTCATCTTTCCACATCCTTCCACAGTTACCCTTTCATTTCATGAGGCTAATTCAACTATGGGGTGGCTCCTTCACAGAGGCTGAAGAGACATTTGTGGTCTGGTTGGTGGCAGGAGAATTATGGAGGATTTTGTTTTTAGCTTTTGGCCAAGGTTCACTTACTAGTTTTCTGATTCTATGCTTGGTATCACCAGCAAAATAGTGGTTAGTTTGTTGATCTGTATGGAGGTCCTGTGACCTCTGGATGCCAGTGGCTGTAGTAGAACCATATTGTAAATGTTTACTAAGTGAAGGACAAGACAGCCAACATTGAGGTTCTGCAGGGCATGCGACCTCTGTCCCAGCTACTAGATTCTGGGTCCTGCTGTTCTAGTATGAAAGTGAAAGTGGAAAGTAGACAAATCAGTGGTCATGGTTGGTTTAGATAAAGCTGTGTTAACACAAAGGGATAGTGGGCCAGATGTGGTCTGTGGGCTGTGATTTTCCCAGTCCATGGTTCTATTAATGGGGGATTAGGATAAGGGTTCCAAAGACAGGAAGACTGTGTGGTTCTGTAGGATGCTACCCTCCCACTAGGGTGGACTAGGGGTTCAGTTCTTTCCTTGTGATACTTTTTGTTGGGCCTGAAGCATGCCTCTCCTTTAGGCCTTCAGATACAGATATGATGACTGTGCCCAGGGTTACAGGGCTGCCTCCCCAGATGCTGACCCCACTCTTTGGCCATGACCTTGACCATATTGTTATTGTTCCTAGTCCTGTATCCAATGCTACTCCTTAGCTCAGTTTGAATAACCTGCTGGGGTTTGGAGCACACACCCCTGACAGGATTCCTGAGACATTGATGCTAAACATGAAGGGCCCAGGCTCTCCAGATCACTGACCACCCTAGACTCTGTCTTCCCTCCTCCCCTGATCCTTCCTAAAATGTCATCCCAGCCTTAGAACCTTATACATGGCAATGACCTTGCTGGCCACTCAACAGATAAAGTGGCTATAATGCTGTGTGTCTCTCTCTGATAGACCATACTTGACCTTGAAAACAAGTCTGTCAAACTGACTTTTGGCTTCCTATGGGGATTCTAATGGGAAGGCCCTCCTTGCTAATGTATTTTTCACTGTGTAATTTTTGAAGATGAGCCCTACTCCTCCAGCTTTTACTATGGGGAAGATATGCTATTTTCCTCTATGAAGAATCAAACTTCCTTTGAAAGCAGTAGGATTAGCTGAAGCTTTGAAATATTGTGTGAATATAGTTCAGGCTGGAAATATCCAAAGGACTGACTCATGAAATTTCAGGTAATTGAACTTCTGGAGGGAAGCAGACATGATAATAATAATTTTCAAAAGTTCTTTGTAAACTATTCCAGCTCAAACCTTTTTAATTTTGTCAGCTTAGAACCTGCTGGAAGTTTGCTTGTCAGGGAAGAGACTGGATTGCAAGCAAAACACCTTGCAGTTCGATAGCAGGAGGGTTTCTGACTTAGTGGCTTGTGTTTATACATCCTTTGTTTGGTTTTAGTAAGCAATGGGCATAAGTGGATGGAGAATATGACACCAGCATGAACCAAGGGTTGCTTTTATCACTTTAACATACCTGTGTCCTTGCACACATTGGTTAAACATGAAGAGCTTGAGGCTGCAAAAAGTTATTTAAATAGGAGAATAGGAGAGCAGACACAGACTTCCCAGGGGCTAGAAGAAAGTCAATATGCCAGGTGGCTTGGATAGAGGATGGGAGTGGCCTTACTGTAACATGAGAAGTTTCTCAGCATTCCATTGAAGGAAACTCTTGGTATAAGTATGTATAGCTACACATGTTTGTGGAGACTGGGTGACAATCATAGCTGTTCACCTTGCTTCTGAGGCACTGTCTCTCACCAAGTAGGCCAAATTGATTGGCCAGTGAACTCCAGGGATCTGCTTGCCTCTACTTCTCCAGTACTGAAGACTGCAAGTCTGTGCAAACACATCTGGCTGTGTGTGTGTGTGTGGGGGGGTGCTTGGTATATAGAATTCAAGTCTTCCTGCTTATAAAGCAAGTGCTTTAATGATGGTGCTATCTCCCGAGTCCTCTGGGAACATTCTTATCCTAGGAGTATTAAGAGGCAACAATCAAACCCCAGATACCCACAGTAGCCAGGAAGGGATGTAAATGGATGGAAAGAGAAGGGTGCAAGAAAAATCAATACCAAGTCACAGATGCATACCTCAATTCATTTTATATGTAATTTAGGCAAACTGGGGTCACACGCAAAGTAAATGGCTCATTGCTGTGGTCACATAGACTATAGTCACCTGAAGATGGAGCTCTGTCCATCATGAGTCACATAGGGTCTGTTGCCCTCTTTAATCCTAACCTCAGTGCTGACTAAGTTTCAATCACTTAAGGCAAACTCTTGATATTTAAATATCATCAGGTGGCCTTTATTTAAAGGCCATCTAGCAGATATTGTGTCCCTGAGGGGCCTGGGTCCACTAGATTGTAACATCTCTCTTAGTATGAACAGGACCTTGGAGCACAGTCTATAGATGGTATTGGACTGGAAGAGGCCAACATAGCTGTCTCTAACTGTAGACAAACATTTAAGGTCAAGCTGATTATCCTTCAGCTAAGCAGAGTGTCAGCTCCCTAATTGTGTCAGAAGACAGGATTATCTCTGACTATTTGAGCTAGGACTCTAAATCAAAAGCAATATTTAAATAACATGTGGCCACAAATCAAGAATTTTTGATATTTCCCCCATTAGCAGAGGGGTTTTCTAGGCTGTTTTAAATTCATATTAGTGTAATCCAGTATCTCACTGTGAGGTATCAGGCAGCCTTGTGGTTCCTACAAAAAGATACTCCAAAAAATCGCCTAGACAGTTCAGATTTAATATGTACCTGCATATCTAGTTCTGTTGGAGAAGCTTGTTAGACCCAGCTATACATATCTCTCCCCAAACCAGTACTCTATGGTTTCACATCAGTAGCTGACAGTATCATGTCTGGACTGGATAAGCAGGACACAAAGAAAGGAAACTACTGAACTTTGCCAAAATAGGGTAGGAGATTCTTTCAAAATTTTCTGCTTCTGAAAAAGAGCTGCCAGATATTCTAGGCCTGTAGGCCAAGATTGGATGCCCCAACATTGCAGAGGAACCTTGGGTAACTGTTCAGGTAGCCAGCTGTTTCTGTCATTTCTCACAGTTTTTTGGAAGTCACCTGCTTGCACTTTCTACTCACTTAGATAATATTATTTTCCTTCTCAGATGGGTCTTTGAGGGGAGAGGGTTGAAGACTAGAAAGTTACAGTGACATTTCTCCTGAAACTTGGCAAAAGACATATTAGGTACAAAACTTTGGACTCTTCAGGAGAGGACAGCTATTTAAATCTCTATAAACTTGCCAATTACTTATGGACTAGACATTGAGAATGTATTTCTTACTTAGTAATTGTTCTTGTTGTGTGTAGTATCATTTTTATCAAGGTTTATTTTCCTTCTTTTCCGCACAATGATAGTATTTGCACCATGGAAATGGATAGGCACTCAAGCAGAGGCTTTTCTTTCATGGAGAGTTGACTTAAATAATTACCAGGATTCCCCTGGGCAACTCTTCTGGAGACCTCCTCTTCTGCTCTCTTGAGATCTGAGTCTAATTACATCTTATTTAAATATTATGTTGAAATCTTAGTTCCTATTTTTGAAATATAAAAGAGGAAAAAGTTGCAGATATAAAATTAATTAATTGATTTATGTATGTTATGGTACTAGAGATTGAACCTGGAGCCTCATGCATGCTAGTCAATCTATCAAGGGAGTACATCCCAAGCCCATGTTTTTTCTCTTCCTTCCTTCCTTCCTTCCTTCCTTCCTTCCTTCCTTTCTTTCTTTCTTTCTTTCTTGTTCTTCCTTCCTTTCCTTCTTTCTTTCATTCTTTTTTCTTTCTTCCTTCCTTCCTTTTCTCCCTCCCTCCCTCCCTCCCTCCCTTCCTCCCTCCCTCCCTCTCTCCCTTGTTACGAGCAGGTTCTCTTCCCCCTTGCCAGTCTGGTCACGCCACCACACCAGTCCCCCAAAACACACAGAGACTCTGTATTTGATACAATCCTGTTGGCCAGTTACTAAATTTGTTACTGGCTTGCTCTGTCTTAATTATTAACCCTATTCTACGTATTTCCATGTGGCTCCTCTTACCGGCCAGAGTAGAGCTGGCATCCTACCTTTCCGGGCTCTCCATGTTGACTCCTCCTAACTACTTCCTCTTTCCTCCTTGTCTCCTAGTCCCACCTATCTTGCTTTCCCATTGGCCACAGTGCTTTATTCATTAACCAGTATGAGAAACATATTTACAGAATAACATCTTCTATCACTTCCTTCATTCCTTTCTTTGTTTTGAGACAGTGTTTTACTAAGATTCTCAAGCTGGCCTTGAACTTGCAATCTTAATGTCTCAGCTTCCCACAGAACTGAAGAGAAGGGCTATAAAACCAGTCATGTTGGTTTATGCCTTTAATACCAGCTCTTGAGAGGCAGAGGCAGGCAGATCTCTATGAACCAAGGACCAATCTGGTCTACATTGCAAGTTTCAGTCCAGGAGACTTGGCTTCAAATGAAATCTTTTTTTACTTATCTTTTCAAAAATTCTCACTTTAAACAAAAATAAAGTTGATAGAGAACTCATGCAGTTGTTTAACCATTGTTGCATTTTGAGATATCTGAGTCCTTCAGGTTGGTACTTAGTCATTGCTCTGAAGAGCCAGTGTGTGGTCCTTTTCGGTAAATATCTTTTGTTTAAAACAGGAGGGCCCATGAGCAAAAAAAAAAAAAGCTGTATTGGTGTGGTCTAAGATAGGGTTTCCATAGCCATCTTCACTCCCAACCCCATTTCCTTATGTCCCTCCTCTTCCATACCCTGACACCTCCCCCACATCACTGAAAGTAAATATGTGCACACCAGCCATTCCTGTTACTATTGCTGTCCCTTAGGTTTATGGACCATGTCTTACTGATTCATATTCATCTTAGCATTAATACAGAGCAGAAACCCAATGAATGTTATATCACTGAATGAATCTATCAGAATATGAATAATTGGCATCTAAAGAGCAGCCCTTGCATTGCCTTCTGATTTAGAGTAATTTCTTTTAATGTAACAAGATGTAGTTAGATTTTAAAGAGAGAAATGCAGATTGTTTTCCCCCTCAAAACTGGGGGAGTTGTGCATGCTGGAACTAAATAGATTTCTTGCCTTTCAGGCCTTATTTTTTCTTTGGTCTGGTTTTATTCTTTCTTTCCTGGAACTTTCTCAAGTGAGAACCTTTTGCAAGGAAAATAAAACAACATCTTAGCAAGATAGACATTTAGTTCAATAGGAGATTTTCCTTGTGTGAAGAAAAAAAATTCACCAAAAGGACTTTGCCTCAGAAAGATAATTAATAAAAACCTGCCTGTGTGTTGACAGATCTGACATCTTGTCTAATGTCTAGGAGAGAAGAAAGTGTGGCGCATCACACAGTTAGAATAAAATGTTCCACTTTACAGCAAGGCCAAGGAGGAACGATAATTATTTCTAAGCTAGAAAAGGTCAGAGTCTGGTTGTTAAATTGACAAAACATTGGGTCTGGATATGTGTCTTTTCACAACATAGCAGTCTTCTGTAGATTTCCCTGATCTCAACAGTAAATATTGTTGGGAATGGGAGGGATCGTGGAAGGCATTTTCTTAATTGTCTTGTTGTTGTGATAAAATACCTGACAAATTAATTTAAGGGAGAGAGTTTATTTTGTCGCACATGTCCTCATTGTGGGGGGGGGTTCCCTGAAGCACCTGTTCACACTGCATTCATAATCAAGGAGCAGAGAGGACAGGGAAAGAGGGTTAAGAGAGAGGTGGAAAGAAGGGGAATGGGGTGGAGAGATGAGGGGAAGGGGAAAGAAAGAGAAACTTGAATGCTTGTACTTACAGGCATACCCAAAAGTGATTGTAGATATTGTCCAATTGCTGATACTTATCATCATGGACAGTTTAGACTTGTACAGGTCTCTTTGTAGAACTTTGCTTTCCCACCCATAAGCGATTCATGTATTTTAGGCTAACTAACAGCCCCTATACATCTTTGCATCCTAATTCACAGAGTGTGTGGACATCATCTGGAGAAATAAGATTAACCACAACAGTCTTCATCAAGAGATCTGGGTAGCAGTGGGATGCAGGAAGCCAATGTTGATATAAAGAAGGAAAAACAGGAATGAATGAGACACTCTCCTGATGGCTTCCAAGATGGAGGAGGTAGGCCTTGAGCCAAGGATGTCAGTGGCTGAGCTGGAAAGAAAAGGAAACAGATTGTCCCAATGCTCACAGCCTGTGGATTCACTGGAGACAATAGTGACATCATTTCTAAGCCACACTAGGCAGGCACAGTTATTCTTTAAATGCACTAAGGTGCATTCTTGTGGGTGTTTATTTCCCTGATGAGTTTTTCATTTGAGCTTGCTTGATTATTCCTGGAACCTTAAACAGAAAGAGTTAATTCTTTTTAAACAAAAACTGATTTCACTGAATTGCTTCTGGCTTGGTTTGAGGCAGACAAGCCTCATCAATTCAATCCCATTTTGAGACAACTAAACACCTTCACATAATCTTGAAAACAACCCGATGGTTTGTTATTCCTACTGGGTAGGTTCCCATCTCTTGAACTGGCAGTGTAGCATTTGTGTTTAGCAAACCTCTGGCATGGAACATTCTTCCTTATAGCTTGCCACTTGAAAAATTTCAAATAGTTTTTTTCCAGTATGGTCTTGTCTGTAATGTGGTCCAAGTCTTGTCTTTCACCTAAGAAGTATATGATTCCTTCTCCCACATTTCTGTTGTATGTTGTACATGCTGCAAGAGATCAATACAAATAATAGCCACAGTTGCCTGGAACAGATGCAGGAAGCCAATCTCTGTCCTAAACCTTCTTACCGATAGGCCCCTTGAGCTAAACAAGTAGACTCCTTAGTTTACTATGCAAATGAGGAAATGGAGGCACAGAGGGGTAGATTGCAGCTTGTCTTAGGGTCGGTCACAAAGCAACTAAGTGGCAAGACTGGGATTAGAACCTATATTGTTTTAGCTCAAGTGTTTTTACCTTCAACTACTTGCCATATCCCTACAGATTTACTACACTACATTAATGATATATGTCTTCCTTTCCTCCCAGATGTTTCTTAAAGGCTTTGTCCATTTTTCAGTTCCTAGCATCTGACCTAGAAAATAGCAGATAATAAAAATTTTGAAACTTGACAAAGGACTAAAGATAACTCAGGAATAGAGAACTTACATAGCTTGCAAGGGTCCCTAGCATCAGTCCCCAACACTGAAAAATAAATTAATAAATAAGTAAACAAATACTACATAATACATAATATGAATACAAATAATACATAAATATGAAAATCAAAAGCTTTGGAAACGTAGCTTTGTTAGGTCACATAAAATTAACGCTGTGGTACACACTTTTATAACCAGCCCTCAAAAGGTGAAGACAGGGGATCACCCTTGGCTCCATGAATTTGAGGCTAACTGAGACCCTGTCTCAAGAGAAAAAAGAATAGTCCAGAGGTACCGATGAAACAAGAACTCACTCACTGAAGTAAAAGAGCAGACTGGAAAGGGAGGAATCTGCCTATGCCCATCAGTGCTCAGAAGAAAAGCACGAGGACAATTACTGCTGGTGTGGGGTGTTGCTCCCTTTCTTCTGGAGAGAATCCTCTGTGCCATTTTATTTCCCAGCTCTGTGCAAGCTCCTCCCTGTCTGCTGTGTGTGCTTCCCATCTTCAGGGCTGCTCCATTCCCTCTTACACAGGATACCTGTCTTCACTTCCACAGTCATGTCTGATGATCCGACTCTCCTATTTTCAATGATTATTGAGTTTGTTCTGGATCCTTCCACATCTTCTAAGATAACCATCTTACTTTAAAGTCAACTGCTTCTCTGACTGGATCCCTCTGTGCGATATGTAACCCATCATATTCTCAGGGTATAGGGGCCAGGATGGTGACATTTTGGTGTGTCTCACTTTTTTTCTCCTCCCTGTGTGTTGTTTCATTGAAGTTTCTCAGCACCTGAATATCACAAATATTATGTTGCATCTCCCAGAGACAACATGGACAGACGATCCATTTGATAAAAGGCACAGAAACAGCCTGATGGATAGAAGGCAGACTTTTTATCAAACTATCTTTGGACTGCCAGTCTGCAAATAATGATATGGAGGCCTATTATTAATTATGGAAGCTTGGCCTTAGCTTAGGCTTTTTCCTAAATATCTCTTATAACTTTATTGACACACACACACGCGCACACACACACACACACACACACACACACACACATTTATATATATTTATATTTATTTATATAAATATAAAATCTAAATTGTTCCATGTGGCTTGGTTACCTCTTCTTATATGGCATATCCCACTTACTTCGAGTCTTTTGGCAAAACTGCATCCCTAGATTCCTCCTCCCAGTTTCTCTTTGCCTGGAAGTCCTGCCTAGCTATTTGCCATTCAGCTTTTTATTACACCAATCACAGCAATGAATCTTCACACAGTGTACAAATATCTCACAACACAGACTGGTCTTAGTTTGGCCTTTGGTCTCATTCTTTTCCAGATTCATACACAGAACTCCCTTTCTTACAACTTGAGGGAACGCTGCCAGCTAGTCTCATTCCATAAGAACAGAGGTCCAGGGTGTTGGTTTCAAATTGTGCACAGAAACAGCCTCAGGACTCACCAAGGGACAAGAAGCACACACTCTGGCTTGTCTCCATGGGAAGACAACATCATTTCTAAATATCTGTTACCTTAACAGCTAGGAAGGTAGCAGCTGCTTGGGCTCCTGCAGCTTTAAAACACCAAGAATGTTTTGAGAAAGTTGGACTCCAGCAGAGTGTCAATAATAGGAGCTTAGGAGGAGTGCCTGCATGTGTGTGTGTGTGTGTGTGTGTGTGTGTGTGTGTGTGTGTGTGTGAGTGTGAGTGTGTGCATGAGAGTCTTGGGAATGTTGCCTTCATAGGCTGTCCTTGGATAGAGGGCCTTTATAAATCCTTTTAGGAATCTGGGCTTTTGGTGTTTGGCGGGATAAAGACTCAGTGAAAATACAGTGCTTTAGCATCTCTGTGTCCTGCAAGTTAGAGAGAGAGAGAGAGAGAGAGAGAGAGAGAGAGAGAGAGAGAGAGAGAGAGAGAGAGAGATATTTTTCTTTCCTGCTAGCCTAAGACCCTCCAAACTGGTTGCAGCAGAGCTACTCTGACAGAAGCTAACCTGAGGTGCTTTGTGACAAGGAGAAAGCACCTGTTCGTCTAGGCTAATAGCAAACACTGAGTTAGTCACTACTAGGAAAACATCACTGGAGACGTGAACAGCTGTGTCTGGAAGAATAATATCAGGAACTGGCTTAAGGGAAGATGAGATCTGAGGCTGTCCACAGCCCATGAGATAATTATTTGTGGCAGGGAGTTTCTTTGTATTTATGCTGCTCTGGACACCCTGTGCTAATCTGATTTTTTCTGTCTTGCTATTTCTCACTGGCCACTGGGACAAGTCTGCAGAACTAAGGCCATGGAAGCTCTCTGTGCCTGGTCATTGTGTCACCAGCCAGGCCAGCTCTGGGACAGACACCTATAAATCTCAGTGAACTGGTCCATGGTGATGTAGCTGTCTCTTGCCAGCCACCTCCCCCCCCCCAGATGTCTGTGTTCTGTACAAGGATTTAAGACAGTGTGATTTCTATTGGACCATACCAACATCATGGAGATCTTCCTCTGTTTTTCACTGAAGGAGGAAGGGATCATATGAAACATTTCAGTGTCCAGGCTGAAGTGGTGACAATCCATCTATGCTCATTGTGTTACCATTTATTTCTGGTCAAATTATTGCAGTGGAGCCAGCATCACAAATTGTGTGTACCTGTATGACAAGTGTCCAGAGGTTCAAATCAAGAAGGCTCTTGGCTCCAGAGCCAGTCTCTAAGTCTAAAGTGCAAGTGGGCAATTTAGCTGCTTGGAAGCCCGGGGGAGAGTAACATGGGACTAGGAGGTGGGAGTTAGGCATAGTGATGTGGTGCCATAGGGGCAGCGCTGGGAAGTCCTCTCCATGCAACATGATGATTTTTCTTTATGATATACAACATTCTGTCTCTGCTAGTCACATCTGCTGACCAGGTCCCCCAGCCATGAGCTGCTAATTGACAACTACATTAGTTTCTTGTGTTGCTAGAACCAAATAACTGGCAAAAGCAACTCAAAGGAGGAGGGTTTGTTTTGGCGCACAATTCAAGGGTTCACAGTCCATCATGGCCGAGAAGTCATGGCAACAGGAGTGTGAGGCAGCTGGTCACATTGCATCTGCAGTCAGGATGCAGCCTGCTTTCTGCCCTCTTCTACTCCCATACTTCGCCTGGGACCATAGCCTGGATTTATGGAGGTTCTTCCCACCTCAATTAATCTAATCTAGATAATCCTTCTTAGACCTGTGCAGGGACTATCACTATGGTGATTCTAAATCCCATCAAGTTGACAATTAAGATGAAGCATCACACACCACAACATGGAGGGGGGGGGCATACTCATTTCTCAGGAAGGAAGCTTCAGGATTGGCTAGGTCCTTGAAACAGCACCTGTCAAGATAAATGTACCCAACCCTTTTTCAAAGAGAAAATGTTTGTACTGTGGGGAGAAAGGAAGTCCCAAGGCCAGTCAGCTGTAAAGAAGATGGATGACCTGCTCTTGATTCTGGTGCATGAGTTCAGAGCAAGGAATCTAGGAGGGAGGACAGGATCTCCGAGCTGCTGCCACCTTAAAGGATACTTGATTCTTTTACAAAAGTAGTTTTCCTTGCTCAGCCAGTGCTGGTAAAGGGTCTATCACTTGAGGACACTGATATGCACATGCCCTGTACTGTTCTACTCTTGGGTGCATGTTTCTACCGCTCTCTTTTACACAGTTCTGAGCCATCATCCACTGGGTAGTTTTATAATAACAATTAGTAGTATTTTACTGACATCTGTTCCTGACTGTCTTGGGAACAACTGCAAATTACATGCATTCATTTAACTATAACATGCAGAGATAACAATGAAGACGTGTGAGTAATTGATGTGAGGCAATCCCCTCTGCAACCACCTCCTCACATAGTCTTCAGAATAACCCGCCACAGATCATCCTTCCTCCCATTTTCCATCTGGGAAAACTGAGACACAGGTGACTCACCCAGTGTGACTCCAGCAATAGAGCTGGGATTTGTATTGAACTGTGTAGCTCAGACCCATGGTTATTGTCTTTCCAGAACATGAATCTGCTTCCAGAGCCGACTGATGGTAATTTTCAAATAATGGGTATCCTTTGGTGATTATAAAACCTGATAGTTGCCATGCTCACAGTGATGCATCTGCACCTATTGTTTATGCGCAGCGAGTACTAATGCATAAATGAGCACATGAACCATATCAGAAGACCATTATTGTCATGGTAGTAATGATATATCTGAAGTGCTCACAGGTTCTGCCTGGCAAAGCTGCAGAGAGTGTGGGAAACAGTCTCTCCAGGTAGGATCTTTGTATCAGTGACATTGAATCCTGCTGTAGAAAGGCTGATCTAGCTTGAGAGGAAGACCAGGTGTTAATTCTTAAAATGTTATGTGATGGTTGTCCATGACCTGACCCCCACTTCTCAGACTAGTAGTCGGAGAGTGGGGATCCATGACAAGATCACCTGCACATACAGATGTGAGTTCTGAGAATCAGACAGTACCTAGAACATTCTTTCATTGCTAAGAAGTGAGGCATTCAGCCTTAGGAAGCGCTGTTCATCTGGACTCTTCTGTAAATGCAGTTTTGTGATTTCAAAGTATGCCGAAGGAAGCATTTCCATAGACACAGAAAATGATTCACGTGAAATTCACATGAATTGGATTTATGGGTTTGTCGTGGGCTGGGGAGGAGTCTCAGCAGGTAAGCACTAGTTGCTCAAGAATGGAGACCACAGTTCAGATCCCAGAGCCCAATTAAAATCCAGATGTGTGTAATGGCTACCTGTAATCCCAGTACATAGGGGACGGAGTCGGGGTCCGTGGAGCAAGTGAAAAAGACTAGAGTTAGTGAGCTCTGGATTCCAGTGAGAGATTCAGCCTCATCATATGACATGGAAGACACTCAACATCAACCCCAGGCCCTCACATGCACAGGTACACGCATGTGCCCATACACATGCAAATATGCCTATATAGATCTCACATATACGTGGAAAAACAAATAGATACTTATCCATTACTCTCCATTTACTCCACCTCTTTTATTCCCAAGTTTAAAGCAGAATGGTTCATCTTCAGGGGATGGATTTTGCTGAAGTCCCTGGATGAGGTTAGACCCTCCTCTGCCCAGCTTTTAAAAAGTCCCAAGGATGTCATGCTTTCCTTTCAACTTAGATTTTCATTTTAGTTAGTCGATTATTTAAATGAGGATTTGCTAATTCCTTTCTCCTTCTCTGAACCATAATACTGCTACAGTTAACATCTATCGATCACCTCTCCTGGGCGGCACTTTTCTAGTTACAACCTATGAATCCTCATCTCATTGAGTCCACACACATCTTTCTTCTCATGTTTCCTAGATGAGAAAACAGAGGTTTGGGGCAGCTATAAAGCACACCAATTCTGTCAGTGAAAAGCCAACCAAATTTGAACAAAGGAAAATGTCCCTGGTGACCACCCTTTGGAAAACTATACTGCAATGCTTTCCTTGAAGACCCTGGCTGGCCTGGTTTGTGTATGTCAATTTGGCACAAACTAGACTTACCTGGGAAAAGGTGACCTCTGCTGTAAAACCGCCTTCATCAGATTGTCCTGTGGGCGCGTCTGTCTGGTGTTTTCTTGATTAATCATTGAAGTGGGAGGGTCCAGCCCATTATGCGCAGCAGTGCCACCCCTGCTGGTCTCGTGTTCCAGAGCTGTTTAAGAAAATAGGCCGAGTAAACCATGGGAAGCAAGCTGTGTTCCTTCATGGTCTCTGCTTCAGTTCCTGCCTTGAGTTCCTGTGTTGGCTTCCCTAAATGAGGAACTGTAACCTGTAAGCCAAATAAATAAATCATTCCCTCTCCCAACTTCTTTTAATCAGTGTCTTATCACAGCCATAGTAAACAAACTAATACCCTGGACCTGGTGAGACAGAGTCTAACATATGCAAAGACTTCAGCTAATCACTTGAAGAGCAGACTGAAGGAATGAGTACCTGATGTGACACTTTTACGTCATTAAGTCATCTCCTTTGCATAGCGGGAGCCACTTTATTTTACAAGCTGCATTGGCTAGTTTTATGTTCACTTGACACAAGGGAGTCCCTGGAGAGGAAGGAACCTCAATTGAGAAAAATGCCTACGTAAGGAACCTCAATTGAGAAAAATGCCTACGTAAGATTGGGCTGTAGGTAAGCTTGGAGGGCATTTTCATAATTAGTAGTTGATGGGGGAAAGGACCATCCCATAGTTGGGGGAAACCCCTGGGCCTTCCCAGGACCCTTGAGTAGTACTGGGTTCTATAAAAAGGCAGGCTGAGCAAGCCCCATGAGGAACAAGCCAGTAAGCAGCACCCTTCCATGGCTTCTGCATCAGCTCCTGCTTCCAGGTTCCAGCCCTGATTTATTTCCTGCCCTGACTTCCTTCAGTGAGAAACAGTGATTTGAACGTGTAAGCCGAATACATTGTTTCACCCCCAAGTTGCTTTTGCTAATAATGTTTCATCACAGGAATAGAGACCCTAAGTAGGATACAAGGTATTTAGTTTTTGGTTGGTAGATAAAACTACCCCCAAATTCACAAAGATGAAACTATGCCTTTGGGAGGTCTACCATTGCTCCAACTTTTTCTGGGAGTCAGCAGCTGCCAAAGGTTGATTTTTCTTTTAGAATTCTAGAAGAATCCTGAACAGACACTGTCAAGAAATCAGGACTGAGCATACACAACATGGAGATTCAGGCGGAAATTTCTGTTCCTTGATATAACCAGAATTTCTCCCTCCTGGATGACTAGCTCAATGTCCCCAGGGAAATTGTGCCTTCCTCAATATGTCTGGGGTGACTGGTTGACTGGTCTGGGATTTGAGGGCAGAATTAGCCAATTAGGAGGTTAACGTCTAATCACAGGCACAAGGTATGACCTTTGCCCATTTCTGTTTAACTGAATTAGCATTAGCGGGTTATAGATTTTCTGCTTGCAACAATGCTGGCAAATTATTCTGAGCTCCAAGTCAACATTCTGCAAATGTGCCATTTAGGATGTCATCTCTATGAGGGCTTGAGAAGGCATCAAGCTAGAGCCTGGTCTCTGAACACAGAGAATTTTACAGGCAGATCCGCAAGACACTGAGCTACCTCCCCCCCCCACACACACACTCTCTGATTTGAGAAGGATAATGTCAGGCAGGGTGGTGACTTCTCCACCCTCAGCTCCTCTGAAGTGTCTCAGCTTGGCCACACCATCAACCTCCTGAGATTGATTCTTGCTCCTATTCCTTGGGGTTCAGTGCTTCCCAGAAGGCTGACATTCGGAGTGGAGCTCCTGCGCCTCAGCTGCCACCCTTCTGTATATTGTTTGGAGTTTGCTGGAGGAGAAGATAATGTATCTTCTTCACTGCTGATGTGCCCTGGTTAAGAATGCAGCATCTAGTTTCAGAGTTCGGTTTCTTTCGCTTTCTTTAGGAGCAAGTGCTGAGACAAAATTTTGAGTGCAAATCTTTGGAGGGTTGCTCTCAGATAAAGATGGATAGGGGTGGGGAAATCAGCCAAGAACGGAGGTAGCCAGTGAAAACTGAATTATCAAGCCACACCGGGTGCTATTGCATATAGAAACTGGGAAGCACCGACCACACACCTTCCAGCCATCTTGAAGGGGGCTGGGTTGTGTGAACTAATTCCCCTCCTCTGCCATCACAGAAAGGCTACCCCTAAGGATGTTACATTTCTAAGGGTTCGATGATGCTGATTTCAGCTCAGATTAGAGAAGCCTTTTCTGTTTTTTGGAGAGCTAGCTTAGAACAATTAGAACAAAACAGTCTCTAGAGCAGTGGTTCTCAACCTTCTTAATGCTGAGACTCTTCAATACAAATTCTTGTGTTTTGGTGACCCCTCCCCACAATATAATTATTTTTGTTGCTACTTCATAACTGTAATTTTGTTGCTATTATGAATCATAATGGAAATATCTGATGTGTAAGATATCTGATGTGTGACCTTCAAAGGGTTCTACATAGTCTATAGTCTAGAGAGAAAGTCTGAGGGTCAGAAGTGAGCAAGGCACTTTCCGGGAGACAGGACAGAGGACATTTAAACTTAGATTCGATTCAGACTCTGACTCCACCTGTCCATGTGTAAATCTTGGGCATAGTTAATTTGCTTCCTAGAAGTTTAGGTCTTCTGCAAAATACATGTTGTCTGTATATCATGAGGCTGCCGAGGAGACTATTTCAGATCATGTTCATGGTGAGCTTAACTCAAGACTTGCCATGTAATAAGTACTCTGACACCTCAGCTTTGCTTTTGATGCCTAAGAAGCAGGCCTGTGGGGTATGTGAGGTAGAGATTGGGTGTACCCAGGTGAGCACCAGGTCAGCACTCTCTTCCTGAACATGAGAGTCCCTGCTTATAGATCTTAAGGCCATGACTTCAGGGGAGTTATGAACAAATGTCTATTAACCCCAAATGGGTCACTCATATTCCACCCAAGTCTGGCCTGATGAGCCAGTGAGAATAACTGGGATTACTGAGAGGAGCCTGTGGCATCCAAGAAGATCCTCGCCCTTCTTAGCAACAGTTAACATTTACACATCCTCCTGGATGAGAGACTTCATGTACCATGTGAGCCTCTTAGTGTGTCACTTTATGAGCCACGTAACTCTGTCTCCTACCCGCCCTATACCTGAGAGTTTTGGTGGGCCCAATCTTCTAAGTGTCTCTTAGGGGTAATTATTTTATCTGTTCTGTTTTCAAAACAACTATGGCCAGGCCATGCTTAGAGGAAACTGCTTTATAGCCAGGTTTTATTTTTTGTTCATTTTGAATGATGGATGAGGAGAAATCCCAAGGACAAAAGTGAGGCCTTGGAAAGAATTGTACATTCTATTTTTGCCAAATTGGTGAAAGTGAAAAAAAGAACTGGTAAAATTAATTACAGCAGTCACTTTTATTTTACACTACATATAAAAATATTATCATTTCAATGCACATGTTGCTTTAAAAACACCATGACAAAAAGCAACTTGGGGAGGAAAGGGTTTCTCTGTTTTACTTATCCAGATCATGGTCCATCATTGAGAAAGCCAAGGCAAGACTGCAAACAGAAGCAAGGAAGGAGTGGCGGAGGGATGCATGCTACTCACTGGCTTACTCTTCACAGTTTGCTAAGTCTTACACCATCCACAGTGTGCTGGGCCCTCCCACATCCATCAATCAAGACAGTGTCTAATAGCCCAGTATGGGTGATGCCACCCCATCATGGTGTCAAGAGTTTGTGTCAAGTTGACAATATTATACCCAACAATGTCTTGGTTGTCCAGTGGCCACCTGTGGCCCATTGTCACCATGGTAGACCAGGATAAAGGTTGGAATACTTCTAGAAGTAACTCCAGAGAAAAAAGTTGTTTTATTTTTCTTCCTTTTGGGAGATGACATTGTTCCTTTGCATATATGAACATGAAGCTGGTTTTAACTCAGGCGTCACTGGAAATTGACAGTTTTTGTAATGAAATTTCACACATGACGACCATAGTGTAATTCTTAGCAGGTGTAAAACTCTTACAACATTATTTCTTTAACATCAACTTAATGGAAGTCTCAGCACCTGTTCCTAGTTTTGCATCTTCCAAAAAAACAAAAAAATCTCATTGCCAAAAATGAGCTGTTGGCAGCCATGAGAGGTGCATCAGATCACCTCTTCGTTTGGGGAGATGGAATTAAAACCTCAGCTCATTTCTAAAAGTTGCAGATTTGGTGAAAAGGAAGAAAAAAGTTAGTGGGGCACACATGCTAGCTGCTGTTGAAATATTGATTGCTTCCTTTCCTCAGGTGATCCTGGGAACATCTGCAGACGATTTGGACTGCACTCCTGGATTCCAGCAGAAAGTGCTACACATTCAGCAGCCTGCTGAATTCATCAAGGACCAGCCTGTTCTAAACTGTAAGCCATTCCAAGATGCCTTGGGGCCACTCATGTGGACTTCCCCAAATGTTTGTAATGTATTACAGGAAATAAGGTTTCCTCATGTTTTCTGATCACGTTTCTTATGTCACTGCTTGGGCCTGGGTGGATGCTTTCAAATGACGATGTTCCGGCTTGTGGAGTAATACATGACACGTGTCTCCTCTCAGTATTTTGTCTCCAATGAGCCCTACTGTCCCACAACCAGGAAGGGGGACTGCCAGCCTTTAGGGTGATTGTGCTATGTAGAGGGAATGAAATCTATTTTTGTGGGGTAGACCCAAGAGTAAAATCATTGCCTTCTTATAGATTGCTGTTCTACCTGCCATTTCTCACATGTAGCATTAGATCAAAATAATGCCGAGGGCAGGATATAGGTGGCTGGGAATCTGTAGACATAGGAGTCAGAACTCTCATTCTCAAAGCTGATAAAATGGTCTTGAAAAAGGATTGAATCTTTTCAGCTGCTTCTGTGGATTAATTTCAAATCCCCCAAATTTCAACTGATTTCCTAAAAAATGTGCATCTCTCAGATCTGGTTACGACCCTTCACTGTGCTTAACATCAATATTATATTACTTTACCTTTAAGAGAACCAAAGCCTAGAGACAAATCCCTAGGGAGCTAAATGTTTACACAGCAGAGTTTGAAATGTGTGATAGACCTAGCCAATTAATTATCGTCTTTTGAGCACCATTCTTTTAACATTTTAAAAATTTATTTTATCTTTAATCATGTGGCTGTATTTGTGTACGCTAGCATGTGCACACAAGTGCAGTTGCCTGGGAAGGGCAAAAAGAGGCATTGGATCTCCTAGAATGGAGTTATATAGGTTGTGAGCTGCCCTGTGTGGATGCTGGGAATTGAACTGTGGCCCTCTGCAAGAGCAGTAGGTACTCTTTACTGTTGAGCCACATATCCAGACCCCCATTCTTTAATATTTGAGGATAATAGATATGCAAACAGTGACCTGGTTTTGTCAGGTGCTCAAAGACAAAGTGGGTGCAAAGAGGGTGATTGCATATGTGTTTGCTCTTACAGACTCAGGGTAGGCTTTTGTGCCAACCCTATTTCTTAATTTCAGTGGTAGATGGATGATATGTGTACAGAAAACAGTTTGACTCATCAGAATATTCTAGGAGGTTGGTACCTGCTACAAGGGTTTAAAAGGACACTTCCATGATGTTGGGATGGTGAACATTGGGAATAGGAACACCCAGGCACAATGGCACCAAAGACATCATCTGAACAACTAGAGTCAAATGATAGGGTACAAGACCTGCACAAGAAGCAAATCTCAAGACACAACTTCCTAGGAACCATATTTCTGAGTGTGACTCTGGGGTCAGGCCTCAGGAACACTCATTTGCCCTTTGATGTCTGCACTGATAATGAATTTAAGTAAACTTTGATTGATGACAAACATCAATCTTTCTTTTTCTCCCATTTTTGTGTCTGTCTGTCTGTCTCCTCATCTCTGCCTCTTGCTTTCCTTTCCTTTTTTTTTTCTTTTTGTTCCAAGTGATTACCCCAAATGGCATCGATGTTAACATGTTGGGAAATACAAAGCCACCCTCAGTATGGAAATTAATAGAGCTGGTATGCAAAGCAGGCCCATAAATGTGATTGTTTCTATAATCTTCATGACATCAAACAGCTTTCAATTCACCACTAAGATGCTGGAAACCATCAGAGTTTAGGGGGTCTTTTTAATTTAAACTGCACCATACTGTACATCCCAATATCAGAGGCGTGTGTGAATGTCTGTGTGTGTCCGTGTGTGAGTGGTCTTAATCCCCTAAGTAATTAACTTCGTTATGGCCCTTGCTCCTGCATAAGCTATTAAATGCTAAATGAGAGCAGCCTTATTATCTATGACAACACACTCAGGAAAATCCAGTGATACGGGAATCAATCCCAATTTAAAATGTTGTGTTTGTGTGTGAGGTGTTGGGTCAGCAAAATCTGATTAGCCCCTCTAGTGAAATTGCTCGTCCATGTCTGTTACTAAGACACAATACAAAAAGCAGCTCTGGTTAGGTGCTTGTAAGTTCCTCTCAAGGCGACGAGGAATGGAGTTTGTTCTGAGGATAGCCTGTGGATAAGGTTAACTGTCTAGCTGGGGGAAAAAGGTTGTGGAATCTGGAGAATGCCTACTGAAAACTGTTTCAAACAACCCTGTGTCTTTAAGAGGAGAAATGCCTGATCTATTCCACCCAAAATGAGGAACTCAAAGCCTTAAGTATAAAATGGATATTTCCACATTCCCAGGATTTGTTTTTTAAGCCACTTTTGCTCCTCCACCATCCCAACTCTTTCTTCTTCTTACTCCTTACCATTTTTTTCTGTGCAATTTTCAAGATTTATTTTTAATTAATATGTGTGATATGTCTCTCTCTCTCTCTCTCTCTCTCTCTCTCTCTCTCTCTCTGTGTGTGTGTGTGTGTGTGTGTGTGTGTGTGTGTGTGTGTGTCTTTGTCTATGTCTGTGTGGGGCTATGCCAAACTGAATGCAGGTGACTACTGAGTCCAGAAAAGGATATCAGATTCTCTGGAGCAGTGGTTCTCAACCCCCCTAATGCTGAGATCCTTTAATATATATATAGTTCCTCATGTTACAATGACCCCCCACCACCATCATACAATTCTTTTTGTTGTTACTTCATAACTGTAATTTGTTACTGTTATGAACTGTGATATAAATATCTGTGTCTTGTGATGGTCTTTGGTGACCCCTGGGAAAGGGTCATTTGTCCCCCTCCAAGAGGTCATGACCCTCAGGTTGAGAGCTACTCCTGAGGAGACAGTTGTGAGAGGCCTGACATAGCCACTTGTAACCAAACTCAGGTCTTCTGGAGGAACACAGTGTCATCTTAACCCCTGAACCATCTCTCCAACTCCTCTGTGCATCTTAAAAGATTTAGCACAAGGCCCTTTGTCTCTGAGAAACTGTAAAGAACCAACTTTGACAGGTATGTGTGCTGACATGTACTAACACCTGATTGATAAATGGAAAGGGGGAATAAAAAAGAGCCAGAAAGTTAAAAAAGAAGATAAAAGCTTGAATATTTGAATTTATGTATTATAGACAAATGAAATGACTTGGCATAGTATGGTGATGTAGAAACAGAAGCTGATGTTGTGTGGGTATTGGAGGTTAAGAAAAAGTAGGTGAATGACATGATCCTGGACCTGTTCATGATATATGCATGTTGTATGCTTTCTCTCTTTGTCATATTTAAGATTATGGGCCAGCATGACTCCCCAGTAGGTAAAGATACCTTCTGCCAAGCCTGAGGACCTGGGATCAATGCCCAAGACCCATGTGGAAGGAGGAATTGACTCCTATAAGTTGTCTTCTGCCACATTTTTCATGTCACCTACACACACACGCACACACACACACACACACACACACACACGGGGGGGGGGAGGGGCAGATAAAAATGTCCTAAAATTTAAAAAAAGTTTGGTTATAAGTCCTTGTGAATCTTTATGTTACAAAGGCAGAGCTACAGCATAATCAATTCATGGACTGCATATTGTAACATTTTACAAAGTTACCTGAAGTATTGGCCTTTACCTGATGGATAGAACACCTCTACTCATATTCAAGACATGCATTCAACCACTTCCATGCTCTGCTTTCTGGGGTTCAGGGGGAGGGGTGTTTATTCTTTTCAGGATTCCTGCTTTCTTTGTTCTGACAGTACTATTTCCTTTTATCCTTTTTCATCTTTTTTCTTGCTTCCTGGTGACTTGCCTTTTTCTGCTTTAACCGTTACTAATGGCCACCTCACTCCTTTTATTTCCCTAATATTTTATTCACTGTTCACTCCAATACATCTTCCCTTCAGTTGTTCTAAGGCCTTTTATTTCCTTCACATCCAAATAACTCTTTATTCTACTATCCTTACTGCTAACTAGGCTTGCTTTCTTCTTTAAAGGACCATTTCCAACAAGCTGCTGGGATCAAAATATGGCATCCCACTCTCTCTTCTAATGTACCCAGCAGTACTCTTTTACTGTAGCTTTCTGAGCACAATGCAAAGCCCCCACAGCTCATCATAACTTGGCCAAAACTTTTTTGGTTTCATCTAAGTCTTGAAAGGTGAGTTGAGAAGAGGGGCTATTCCCAGTATCCCCAAGAAGTACAAGGAGAGGGAGAAATACAATTAGAAGGCAGCACATAGATGTGGCCATCTAGGTGTCTAACCAGGATGTGAAACACTATGTTGCCAAGTGCAACATCCTACCTCATTCCCATCAGCTCAGACCAACATTCCTGACACCACAGAGATCTGTAGCCCTTGAGTTCCCTACCCTCCTCTGCTGTTAGGTGTGTCTAGCAACCAGTATCCAGAGTGGACACCAAGTTAGCCACCCAGCCATTACCAGGACTGTATTCTTCCTCATATTTTCATTCTGTATTGCTCATGCCTCCTAATATGTACACACACAAACAAAACACAAAGATGCACAGAGAGTAATTACCACAGTGAAGTGCAGTGACACTATAAATCTGACTCTCCCTCCACCCTGATTGGCAGGCTGGAGGTTAGAAAGAGTGTAAGAAAGTATGATGATACCCAAGAATTTTAACTACTTCAGATTGAAAGTGCCATTTTACTCTGACTCATGAGCAGACTTGGTCATGTAGACAACTTAGCTGCAAGGGAGGCTGGGAGCCTTCACTATGTAGGTGCTAACAAGATGATATTTTCCATTAAAAACAAAACAAAACAAACTACCTGACAAAATGGACCACAGAGGAGGCAACTATCTCAGGGGAAACCAGAGTCCTGGAGAAGATTTGATCCAATTAAGAAAGGAAAGCAAGGGCCTGTACCTGCTGTTCTTAGCAGAAAGTGCTTTCCATTTAGCAATCTGTCTTCCTCACTCCTTCCTGAGGTTGGAGACAGAGTTAGGCTTCATGGATACATTCTGGTAAAGTCACATAGCTTTAAGCTTGCACTGACTATGAATCAACAGCACATCAGCCATACACTAGATGTGTCACCATGAGTGAGTTCTCTGAATCTTCCAAGTCCAAATGGACTCATTTCTGTAAAAACTACAGGCAAATCCTCAGCCAGAACTGACCCAGCAATGATGGGAAGTTTACTAGAGCAGTGCTTCTAACCCCTCCTTGCACCCTTTGATACAGTTCCTCGTGTCCTGGTGGCTCCCAGCCATAAAATTATTTCGTTGCTACTTTTATGAGTCATAATTTAAATATCTGACATACAGCATATCTGACATGCCACCACAAAGAGGTCATGACCCAGAGGCTGAGAACCACTGTCTTAAAGCATATCTGCATGAACACAGGAGCTGGTGTTAACACCACTGTCACCATTGCTGTTGTTTTCATCACCACTCACAGACTTCAGATAGTTCCAAGGACCCTTATTTTGGCTCTCTAAACTCAGAGTCTAAGATAAGAGATGGATCACGGCCACTCCTGGAAACCAGAACAGGTGAAGCACCATCTGTAGCAGTAGTCCTGCCTGGGGCATGGAAACCTCATGATGGAGTCAAACTCTTTGCTTCTTAAATGTATATTAATATCATAGATGTGAAAAAACATAAATGAAGGAGGAGTAGAGAATACTATACTATCATTTTTTTCCCAGAATTTTCTTTTAAAGGGTCATTTTGTCATCAAAATAGGGAAGGGAGAGGAAGGAAAGGGTATTATTACTAAGGAAAAACCATTCCATCTTCAGATAAATTATGCTTTGATAAATATACTAAACAGCTTCATGGACCATGCTCTAAGAGGAATGGCTGTTCTTCAAGGCTGGCAGTGGATCCCTTTTTGCTCTTGGCTTTCTGTTATTCTTCTGGAGATTTCTTCACAAAGGGCCCCACACCAGTGTGAAGATGTGGGGAGCAAAGCAAGTCTTGAATGACCATGTGTTGCTGACATGGACACAGCATGACAAGAACCCAATTCTTCAGCCCATGGATGTGGCAAAGCCTTCCTTTAGTGAGGCTCAGTGGGATGGCAAAGCCTTCCTCTGGTCTGTGTGAAAATTGACAATGTATACAGAACTACCAATCACAGCTTCTTCTTCTTCTTCTTCTTCTTCTTCTTCTTCTTCTTCTTCTTCTTCTTCTTCTTCTTCTTCTTCTTCTTCTTCTTCTTCTCCTTCTCCTTCTCCTTCTTCTCCTTCTCCTTCTCCTTCTCCTTCTCCTTCTCCTTCTCCTTCTCCTTCTCCTTCTCCTTCTCCTTCTCCTTCTCCTTCTCCTTCTCCTTCTCCTTCTCCTTCTCCTTCTTCTTCTTCTTCTTCTTCTTCTTCTTCTTCTTCTTCTTCTTCTGTGATGACTATAGTCTGAGACTGCTCCTTGACAGAGAATTCTTAGAGAATTAGCTAAGTGCCTCCTCCATCACTTCATACAACAAACTCACCTTCTCATTTGCCTCAGATATGTAAAATAAACATGATGTCTTTCCATGGACCAATTTGGTACCTCCATCAGAGAGAGAGAGAGAGAGAGAGAGAGAGAGAGAGAGAGAGAGAGAGAGAGAGAGAGAGAGAGTACAGAGTCAGAGACTTTCTGTGTATGGATGCATCTATCTTTTTTTTTTTTTTTATTCTTTTGTAGTCCCAGTTAGGTTGGTCCCTGTAGCCATGCAGAATGTGGCATGGAGGGAAGATGGACTAATTCTGAAAAGGCGACAGGTTGCATACGTTAGAGACAGACATAGAAACAGGGTGATGGCCATGCTGATCCATGCACTGTTTACAGTCTCGACACCTGACCTCGTGTGTGGTCCCCAGCTATCAAGAGTCCTGTGGAATATAGCAACAGCCTTTAGAGGAAAGATGCTCTTGTGTAACCATATTTCTGATGAGAACACCTAAGGCTAAGTGAGGTGAAACAGTGTACTCAAGCGAATGTCTCTTATGGCTGCAAGAGTCAAGATTTGAATGGAAAGCTGATGGTAATGGCACATGCTTTTAGTTCCAGCACTTGGGAGGCAGAGGCAGGTGGATCTCTGTGAGTTGGAGGGCAGCTTGGTTCACAGAGCAAGTTCCAGGACAGCCAGGGTTACAGAGAGAGAAACCCTTTCTTGGTGGGAAAAAAAAAAGGATTTGAGCTCAAAACTCTAAGTCACTGGCTTTCAGCCCTCTGCTGTCACTGGAGTCTCATTGTTTTGGTTGGTGTTGATAACAAAACACAAAGGAATTTTGCTATTTAATTTTCTCATTGTTTTAATCAACTTGGGTGAAAGAAAGCTTCCATAGTGTTTTTTAAAAGCATTCACAGCTAAATTCAATCTTCCTCTATAATATAGAAAAAAAATGACTCTTTTTCTTGGTTTTGGATTGGTGTCAGAACATATTTTCCATGATCCCTCTGCTCCTGGCTTCCCACTGTCCCCATATGTACCCTTCACCCAGATGCTGCCTGGTGGGGACACTGTAGCACCAACCTTGGTCAGCTGCCAGGTCATCCAGGGAGTCGATGGTGTGGCATTAATCACATTTGTACTTAACTCACAGGAGTCATGGCTTTTCAGTGTGTTTTTAATTGACTATAAATCAAATAGGGTGCTTGAAAAATGAAGGCAATTAATGAAAAAGTGATGTGAGAGGTGTTTTGCATCCTAACTTGGGGAGCACACAGTCAGTGAACTAAATGTCCAGACAAAGGCCCCTTTGACTCTGCTGTACAATCTTCAGTGGGATGGTGACAAATGATGAACTTTCGAATCTGGCCAGTGGAAAGTGCCTCCTTGCTGAGATGGATCTGGCTTTTCTCTGTCTATTTTCTCTTATTCTGGAGAGTAGAAGCCTGTGGGGAACTCCTGAGGTTCCCAGTTTATGGCCATCCTCCATATTCCTAAATTACACTTAATTATAGAGAGATTGACCAGCGAGATTACTGAATGGCACCCGGTCTGCATGTGGGTAGAGCTGAGAAAGGTCAAAGTTTCAAGTGTTCTCTCTGTTTTAAGCTGTCACAATATGCCAGGGGAAGTTATTCTGTGGTACTTAAATCTGTCCATCATTAAAACATTGAGTATGTTTTGGGGTGGGGCACAGACCTCTTCATGTGAACAGTATTTCCTTTTGCAACAGAGCTCTGTAAGAATGGCATCTTTTCTGTCTTTACCTCCTTTCCATCAATGTATCTATAGAGACCTTGTAATCAGCCAATTAATGTTTATCAAGATCCTCATGGATGTGTTATTACTAAGTATATGACAAATAGGAAATCATAGCTAAAAGTGCTGTGCTGGAAAATGAACTCACATTCACCCACAAGGAAG
Organism: Cricetiscus sungorus; assembly: GCA_030556225.1. NCBI lineage: Eukaryota > Metazoa > Chordata > Mammalia > Rodentia > Cricetidae > Cricetiscus > Cricetiscus sungorus. Next base: position 10,403,939 of record JANBXA010000728.1, on the reverse strand, counting down.
AGATGAGGAGAAAAACTTCTGGATCCTTCTAGTGGACACAGTTCCTCAGTTTTACTCTGAAGAAAAGGAAATACACCAAAGAACAGAGGATGGGGTTATATCACATGATGGGCAATGAAGCAGGTGGGGCTCGCTTAGCCTATGCTTTCTAAGCTGCAGAGAAAAATAAAACACATAGGCCAAGGTAACCCACAGCTAGCCTTTCAACAAACTGTCCTCTGGGTATGTCCTCTTTGGCAGCTCACTGTGATCTGTAGTACTGAATTAAAGAAATCTGTTACCAGCATTGGGAATTTTCTTTTAGTTTTTAAATCTTTGATTGATGAGCAGACCCAGGTTCTATCATAGACACACCCCAAGGCCTCTTGCATGTGCTCACATACACAAGGTCAGGGTTGACAAGATGGTTCAGTGAGTGAAGATGAATGCTGCCAAACCTGCACACTTGAATTTGATCCCCAGAACCCACATGGTAGAAAGAGACAACTGACCCCTACTAATTGTCTTCTCACCACATTTGCCATGACCCATGTGCACCCACCCCAAGCCAGAGAGAGATGGGAGGAGGGAGAGGGAGGTGGTGGGAGACGGAAGGAGAGGGAGAGTGAGAGAGGGAATATAAAAAATTTAAAAATAATCTAAGGTCAGCTCATTATTTGACATTAGAAAATAGAAAACAGAAAAAAACAAAACAAAACAAACAAACAAACAAACAAAAAAAAAAAAAACAAAAATTAAACCTCCCTATGCTTCCCTTTCCCTGTGAGAGAAGACTATGGTAATGGAAGGCACCACACAGGTTGCTCAGAAGATTAACTGTTAATCTTTGTAAAGGACTTTGAATAGCAGCTGATCTATAGTAAGCCCTGAAATGCTGGCTTCCAGAAATTGTGCTGGAACAATGGTAGCTGAGGCCTTCCCTGGGGCCCTGCCATCTCTTTGGTCTTCCCTATTTTTCTTGCTTGCTTCTTATAGACCTCTCGGTTCACTTTCATGAAGTGACCATTGCCGTCCAAACTCAAATGGAAACCAAACAATATACCCTAGATAGAGCACATGTCATCGCTATGATGGACAGCAGCCATTATTCCTGGTCAAGGAAACAGGACAATGTTAGGCAATGAAAGGCCTGGGTTATTAATGTTCATCATCATGTGTCAAGGATATACACATCAAAACTAAAAGAGACCACCTCATATCCCAGATAAAATAGTGGGAGGGTGAGTATAGATGAAACTGTGGAGATATCAGAGCCCTTAGGCCATTGGTGGGAAGAGAAAAGTTCAGCCTCTTTGGCAAGCATACCAGACAGTTACTAGGCAAGGAAACAGTTACCATATAACTCAGCATTTGCATTCCTGTGGATGTACTCATAACTGGCCAAAGACTTGGGGCTATATTGCTAAGACTTTGAATTGTCAGTTCAGGTGCATGCCTGCAGGGGCCATGTGTGAGGTTATAGTTCTGGGAGTTCAGAAGAGGAGGCAAATGGAAGAGGAGAGTGGTGGGGCTCAGGTTGGCCTGGAGCCATTTCAGAAGTTCAAAGATAAAAAACATGACATATCAGAACAGAATTGGTTGGGAGAGATGCAATGTGATTGAAGTATACCTGCCTGTGGGATAAGGCAGGAACAGAATCAGAAAGGAGAGGAGAGGAGAGGAGGGGAGGGGAGGGGAGGAGAGGGGAGGAGAGGGGAGGAGAGGGGAGGGGAGGAGAGAGGCAGGGAGGGGAGGAGAGAGGTGGGGAGGGGAGGAGAGAGGAGGGGAGGAGAGAGGAGGGGAGGAGAGAGGAGGGGAGGGGAGAGGAGGGGAGGGGAGGGGAGGAGAAGGGAGGAGAGGGGAGGGGAGGAGAGAGGCAGGGAGGGGAGGAGAGAGGTGGGGAGGGGAGGAGAGAGGAGGGGAGGAGAGAGGAGGGGAGGAGAGAGGAGGGGAGGGGAGAGGAGGGGAGGAGAGAGGAGGGGAGGGGAGAGGAGGGGAGGAGAGAGGAGGGGAGAGGAAGGGAGAGGAGGAAAGGAGAGAGCAGGGGAGGGGAGGAGAGAGGTGGGGAGGGGAAGGGAGAGGAGGGGAGGGGAGAGGAGGGGAGGGGAAGGGAGAGGAGGAGAGGAGAGAGCAAGGGAGGGGAGGAGAGAGGTGGGGAGGGGAAGGGAGAGGAGGGGAGGGGAGAGGAGGGGAGGGGAAGGGAGAGGAGGAGAGGAGAGAGCAGGGGAGGGGAGGAGAGAGGTGGGGAGGGGAAGGGAGAGGAGGGGAGGAGAGAGGTGGGGAGGGGAAGGGAGAGGAGGGGAGGGGAGAGGAGGGGAGGGGAGGGGAGGGAAGGAGAGAGGAGGGGAGGGAAGGGGAGAGGAGGGGAGGGGAGAAGAGGGGAGGGAAGGGAGAGGAGGAGAGGAGAGAGCAGGGGAGGGGAGGAGAGAGGTGGGGAGGGGAAGGGAGAGGAGGGGAGGGGAGAGGAGGGGAGGGGAGGGGAGGGAAGGGGAGAGGAGGGGAGGGGAGAAGAGGGGAGGGGAGGGGAAAAGAGGGGAGGGGAGGGGAAAAGAGGGGAGGGGAGGAGAGGGAAGGGGAGGAGAGATAGGGTGGGGAGGGGAGGGGAGAGATCCCATGAAAGACAACTGGAAGCCCACTTTAGCCAACTTCCTGGTGGAAACAAAGACTTGTCTGGTCTTTGGACTTCTGCTACTCATTCATGTAACAAGAGCATGCTGGTCAAGCCTGCTTGATTGTACTCTGTGATACCTCAACTATATGCAGGTCCACCAATACCATGTAAAGTTACTGTCTTAGTTTCATTTCTGCTGCTATGACACACACCCTAACAAAAGGTAACTTAGGATTTATTTGTCTTAGACTCCCAAGTTCATAATTGTGGAGGAAGTTACGCCAGAGACTCAAGAGGCTAGAAACATCACATCTAGAATAAAAAATCAAAGGTAGAATAAAGCACCTCTCTTGGCTCCCAGTTTCTCCTCTTCCATAGTGTTCAGGACCCATTGCATAGGGAATAGTTCTATCCACAATGGTCCGGTCTTCCTGTGCTAATTAACAATTAAGACAGTTCCCCCTCAGACATGCCCACATAGGTCAATCTGATATAGATAATGCCTCATAGAGCCTGTCTTTCCAGGTGACTCTAGGTTGTGACAAGTTGACAGTTCAAAATAACCAGTGCAGTTACCATCTACCACAATAGAAACTTCTAGGTGTGAACTGGCTTTCAGAAAACCTGGGTTTGATGATGTCACAAATGTCCCATCATTCCTCAGCTCAGTTTTCTAAAGTGTCTGTTATAACTCTCAGACATGTCCAAGATGTGACCTCATCTATTTCTTCTTCTAATTCAGCCACCCAGAGACTGTCTTTCCCAGGCATTCCAGCAAGTATCTCATGATCAACTAAATACATGGGCCAATTTGGAGCACGTCACATGACTGAATATGACATGGGGTCCAAGGAGATTTGGTGTTTTTTCTGGCCTTGGCAAGTGGTGATTCTGAACCTCCAAAGGGGAAATTATGCTGGGCTGGTACCAGCAAGAGAGTCCTCACATACCAGGTACTACATCGTATCACTAAGATTACATTTTGGGACTCACATCCTATGGCTGAAGACTAAACTCCATGCACATGATTTTGTAGAAGCTTGCACACATGGAAATGGAAATGTCTTAGGTAGCTGGGGATGAGGACAGCCATCCTGTTATGCCAGGCAGGCTTCTTGCTGGCAATGCTGGTGAGCAGATTGCTTAATTAAGAACATCAGAGTCTAAGTGCCGCCATCTGGCCTGTCTCTTCAACCTGTTGAGTGTCTTCATTCACATGGTCCTGCAACTGTCGTAAATCTCTTTTGTTTCTGCTTTTCTTCAAGGGCTTAGGAATACAGGAACATACGGATTTACAGGAGTATCTCCTAATTGAAGACATTAGAGCAATGTGGATCAGGCTAGTTAATGAGTGAGGCAGCAAGATGTAAATTGGGAAAGATTAGGCATGGCTTTAAATAGGCTGAGAAGGCTGAGGATCTTATTATCCTGTAATGGAACAAATTCACACACATCCTAATAACTGCTTAGTGCCCTTGGTCTGTCCCTTCACCGTCATTTTTATGGAAACTTCTTGCTGGCTAGAGAGCATGAAGGGAAGGCATTGTGAACACGGGGCAGCCAAAGTGTTCTCAAGCACTCTTTTACTTGACTAAGTCTATGGTCTCTCTCCCCCAGGCACCTAAGACATTTGCGTTTCCATGTGTGCTAGGTTCTAAAACTTCTCACTTGTGGGGTATAGCCTACATAGGATGTGAGTCCTGAAAGGGGAGTCTAATAAGGGGGCATGGCAGAAGAGAGTGTTTGCATGCACACTCAGGGAGGCCAGAGATTAGCCTCAGGTGTCTTTCTTCAGGATGCTGCCCACCTTGCTTCTTGAGGCAAGATCTGTCACTGGCCTAAAACAGTTCAGAAGGCCAACTGCCTGAGCACTCCTGATGCCCATCATCCTTAACCTCCTAAGCACAGGATTATAAACTTGAACCCCCACTCCCAGCTTTTCCCATGGGTCCTGTGCAATAGCACTTTCTTTTTCTGGGCTGCATATTCTTCTTTCCCTGACTTCATTCCTCCATCATTCTTGGTCTCTGGACTGAAGGTTAAAGATGTTTAATAAGTGTTTCCTCCTAAACACCAGTCCAGATGTGTTTTGGAATTTTAAAAGGTCGTGGGATACTTCAGATGAATATTGTACTATCAGGCCAGTGGGGTCTGGAGCAGTACCCTGTCATGAGACAGGATGTTGTTTCAGTACTAAGACATGCAAATATTTACCCCAACACAGGTTAAGATAAGACTACAGATAGGCTCACTCCAGTTCTGTTTGGGTTGTGAGTTATGACATGCTGTGTCTCCTGGACTTGGAGAAATCACAGACTTACTCTTTAAGAGTGTCCTCGCAAGAAGACACTCATCTGGTCTCCCCTCTGCCAACTGTTCTTGGGGCAGCAGAGGGTGGTGGCTCACTCTTCCCCTATGCCATTTCCCTACTGGCTTGCAACTTGGTAAATGGCATTTTGGCAGGCCACTCCTGAAAAGTGGCCAACTACCTCACCAGCTGATTTCTTCTCTATCCAAAGCCAGGACAGTAGTCAGCCATCCAGGTTCCTGTGAACCGCATGTGTCAGCTGATTGAGGAGACCTCCCAGAGGGTCTATTTTTAACTTAAACGGGTTACAATTTCCATATGTATATATTAAATTCTACAGAGGGAACAGGGAATTCCAAATGAGGAAACACTGATTCTGAATACTATGAAAGAAGTAATTAATGCCTGGGAAACAGAGAAGAATATGAGTCACACCCTCCATGTGGCAAGCACTGCATTTTGTTTTGGTGGAAGGAAGTCCTGTGAATTGAGAGTGGAGAGTGAGGACAACTGGAGATAAATCCCACTGTGGACAGAGTGTGCAGCCAATTCTAGGTGCTTCAGAGAGGTTGAGAAGGGGGTTAGACCTGAACTAGGGGCAGCTAGGGCCATCAGCATTGGGTGAGTGCACAGGGTGTCTGGAGTGGCAGGGAAGCATGGACCAGAACCACAGCCTGGTCCACAGTCAAGGGAGGGAGAGAAGCATGGCTGCTATACAAGGCATGGGATCTCACGCTGGCAGCTCTGGTCACCATTCCAGAGCTTTCTTCCTGAGGCCAAGATCTAGGCATACTTAGTAACCCTAACTAACTCTAGACCTTGAAGAAAGATATGTAATTAAGTGAAGTGGGAGGAAATTATGTGGATCACAAATTCACCCCAACATGTGGCCAAGTAGGCCTTAGATGAGACAGAAATGGAGCTTCAAGGGTTTTCAAGCAGTGAGAATTGGGCTAGTGCAGACATATTCTTACAAATACACACATAAGTAAAGAGAGAAGTATCTCAAAAAGTAAAAAATGTGACAAAAATATAAAGATAAAATATGTATAAACAAACTTACATATATGTTGTCTCATGCCAGTGGTTTTAATAGTTATAACAAACAATAAAGATAGGAATGGCCATGCGTATTTGTCATCCCAGCACTCAGGAGGCTGAGGCAGGAGACTCTTACATTTGAGGCAAATCTGTGCAGCATAGCTAGATCCTGTCTTAAAGACAAAGTAGGAGTTGAGGGTGGGAAGGTCCAACATACATTGGGGATGCTTGCAAGTGATTTAATAATAAAGGAAGCTGGGTTAAAGTCATTGTGCTAAGCTGTGTTCAAAGTCGGTTAATACCCTATTACCTTCAGAATTATCTTCTAAATGCACATGACTTCCTTCTCCACTGCAAATTAACATGTAATTTTGCCAAGCCTGCAATCTCCAAGTGGCTTGTCAGCAGTAATGGGACAGCTCGTATTTCTCCAGAGAGCAAAGTGATCTTTGGATAGCTATGTTAACACTCCATATGTGACATTGACAGGACACAGCACCCGCCTTTTTGTTATAGTCTCACAGTTCAATTACATTTGCATGATAATGTGATAAAATGATTGTAGTAAAATTAACAGGAGCCAAAGTCTCAAATACTAAATGAGACTTGGTATGCATATGACAATATCTTGTTGCTTTAATTTCTGTTCCTGTCTTGGGTTCTTAGGCATTTGTGTGTGGTCTGTGAACCAAATATTAGTCTTGGGAAACTTGGCAGGAATGGCTTAGCTGCAGTTCCCTGTGAGCATCTCGAGTTTCTGCTCAGACTCCTGGGAGGAAAGCTTGAGGTCTGAGACCTCTGGTCTGAAATTAGGTCTTATAAGCAGAGCCCTGGTTTCTATAGAAGGGACCCAGACAAACAAAAATAGAGGCATGTATATAGTTCCTGAATTATGAGAAAAGGAAAAGGCATGCTGTCAACACTGATCTAAAACTTTATATAAGTGTTGGGTGTGTGGGGGTTTTCCAGTATGCTTAGATGTGTCAAAAATCAAAATCTCCAGAAATCTAGCCTAGATGTAGAGAGTGATATCCTATAAGTTTATTAGAAACTGTTATGGAGACCCCAGCTTCATTAGAGAGGGATTTAGGTTTTCTATCATTGCCATAAAACACCACTACTAAAATCAACTTGGGAGGAAAGGGTTTGTCTCAGCCTACAATTCTTCATCAAAGTCCACAACTGACAAAATTCAGGGCAGCAACTCAAACATGGCAAGAACACGGATGCAGGACCTTATATATAGTCCAAGAAGGAGTGCTTCTTGCTGGCTTGTTCCTCATGGCTTGCTCAGCCTGCTTTCTTTGCCATGCAGAGCTTCATGCCCAGGAATGGCACTAACCCATAGAAGTTGGACTTACCTACATCAGCCCTTAACAAAAAAAAATGCACTACAGATTTTCCTAAAGGCAAATCTTATGGAGGCGAGGCATTTTCTCAATTGAGAAAATTCTCTTTCTTTCCAAATGACACTAGTTTATTCCAAGTTGACATAAAACTAGCCAGCACAGTGGGTTAGGAAGTAAGGCTGGAGAAGTGAGCTCAGAATTGCTGAGTTTCACCAAAGGTTGAGCCAACTTTCAGGGAGTTCTAATAGTTCTGAGTTGGGATAAGGAAACCAGGGCATCATGATAGTGTGCTAATCTTTCAAGGCTGTTCTCTGTGGGAAAGGGATGTGTGCAAAGGAGAAATATTTTGGTCAAGTCGATATAGGATGGAGAGGCATTAGCATGGTCCTTAAGTGTGGAGAGGAATAAGGGAGGTGGCTCACACAATCCCTTACAGGCAGGTAGGATGCAAGATATCTGTACCTACATAAATTAGCCTTAGAGAAGCCCATGTCCTTGGTGCCGCTATATGTTATGGCAGTGAGGCACAGGGGACATTCACCTCACTGTCCTGCTTGTGGTAGCAGAGTATCAACTGGTTTGTGTTCCTGAATCTCCTACCTCTTCTAAATTATGCATATCAAAACCTTCATCCCTTCTGGACCTTGGAAAAAATAGACCATAACGACTTTTTTTCAACTATTAAAAAAAAACTTTGTTCATTTTGTTTCATGGGTATGAGTATTTTGCCTGCCTTTCTCTCTTTGTCTCCCTATCTCTGTCTCTGTCTCTCTGTCTCATTGTCTCTCTGTCTCTCAGTGTGTGTGTGTGTGTGTGTGTGTGTGTGTGTGTGTGTGTGTGTGTGTGTGTGTGTATGATACATGTAGTGCCATAGAAGCCAAAAGAGACATGATATTTATCTTCTGAAATTGGAGTTACAACAAGTCGTGAGCCACCATGTGGTTCTGGGACATGACCTGGGTCCCCTGCAAGAGCAGACAGTGCTTTTAACCACAAAGCTCAACTATCTCTTCAGCCCCTTTCTATTTTGTTAAGTTCTTATGACATTGTTCCTGTGTATCTACACCATTGATGTTTCCTATTATTCTGCTTCCTTCTTGACTTAGTCACCTTCCTCTCCCAAATAATTTTTCTTTAGTTTTACTGTCTATTTAGTTTTACATATGTATGTATGGACAGATCCCATATATAAGTAAAAACATGCAATACTTCATATTTTCTCCCACCCTTTTGTGTCACCTAAAGTCCCTCTTTGCATGACATAGTCTCCATTCTTCTTTCTATGTTTTATACATGTGATTCAATGTATTGTTCTGCTGTGTGTTAAATACAAGTTCTGCATTAAAGTGTGAGTATTTGTCTTTCTGGGTCTGACTTACTTCAGTAGACATAAGTCTCCAGTTCAATCCACTGTCCTGAAAATGACATCATGTCATTCTTCTTTGTAGACAAATTAAACTTCATACGTGTGTGTGTGTGTGTGTGTGTGTATGTGTGTATGAATGCATATGTTTATTGTATTTTATCTGCTAATCAATTGGTTGATGGGTGTCTGGGCTGGTTCTACGTTTCCATTGCTGAGAGCAGTGTTGCAGTTAGCATGCTGTGCAAGCATCCCTGTGATGTGCTGACTTAAGTTCCTCTGCCAACCACCACCTTCTGTACAGTATTTACTGTGGTATTTTGCTGTTAATCTGTAGCCCATGTAATTCCTATCTTTCAAGGAAGTCCTCTCTTCAGGTGTCCTCATCATGTGTGTAGGTTTATTTGCTCATGTGTTCTCCATGTTAGTTTACAAGTGTGTCCCCATCTCCACTTACCATCTCGAGTAAAAGTCTTAGAAGTGTTTTCAATAGAAATATGGTTTAGTAAATCAACAAAGAAATGTTTTCTAAGCAAAAGGTCACCATTCCAATATTGTTTGCCTTTTAAGGGAGACCAGAGTGTTTTAAGAAAAAGTAGATCCATGCAAAGCTGAGCTCATAAATGTACTTTTGTCGGTTCATCCACCCATGCTATTGACAGTGAAGGCAGATTCCATCTCTGAAGTTGAACCTGGGAATGAACCTGTCTCTGATGGAGTACACAGTATTTCAGGTGTGACAGGCTATTTTGAAGTCAAAACCAAAAGGTACTGCATGCTTTGGAAAATATTTACAAAATATTTCCTCTGCTCACACCCCCTCCCCCTGGTGCCTGGCATTCTTAACTCAATATGAACCCTTTAAGAAGAGTAAGTGCTGGCCTAGGGAAAGATCCTTTGCAAAAGAGAAAAATCTGACATAAAATGCAGGATGACTGGAAGCGCTGCTTCTCTGTGTAAGTGTGCTTGGTGTACCTTGGCCTCTTTCTTTTTATGCTTAGATACAGGTTACACCCTCATCTTTCAAAATGACAATGAGTTCATTCAGTTTTTATGTACTAGTCTGTTACTTAGAGCATGGTGGACAATCAAATATCCAGGAATAAATCATGGAAGGTTATGTGAATTGGGGTGTGTCTATATGTTCAGGTGTTTACAGCATGCATATATGTTTCTGAAAAGATGCAAAATGTCATGGTGGGCTGAGAGATAGAACCTGGGTCATCAGGTTTGACAGTAAGCACCATTTCCTGATGAGCCATCTTGCCATCCCTCTGATTTTAATTTTTAAATTACTGAACAAGTATATGGAAGTTCACTAATCATTTTCTTAACCCAATATTATATATATATATATATATATATATATATATATATATATATATATGTTAAAAGAAAGCCAGAGTCTTTCCTATAGACAGCCCCCATCCAGGATATCAGTTCTTGGTTCCCATGTTGCTAAAGTTTTCCCAGACTGATACCTCCTCTTGGGTGGAGCTCTCTGAGAGGCTGTATGTCCTTCTTGACCATGATGAGTCAAAGCAGGCTATACCAAGAATACTCAATGAGTAATCTAGGTCACATTAGCTCACTCACCTGCATCCTCGGTGCCCCCCATAAGATGGGCAGCCTACTTTCTACTTGCCTTGTAAATATTAAATGAAGTAATTTGCTCAAAGAGTGAACACTAAGTGTTCAATTCATGTCTGCTAGCATTGTCATAAGCCCTGGGATCATTGTTAGCAACTATAACTTGCTGGTATAAGCAGGGATGAATTATCAGTGAGTCTTATAGCCTCCTTTTCACACGGTTCTTGACCAGATTCTGGAGCAGCTGAGGCACCTGGGGCCAGAAATATTGCTTATCTATAGAATAAGACCTCCCATCTTTAGCTCCCCTTCCTTCTTCCAAGTTTCACTCCATAGGGGCATCTTCTCCAATATATGCTCTGTTTGTATTACAAACGAGGTTGTTGTGTTCCACATTAAAACAATTCAAGAAAAATAAATGATGGGGCTGGTGACATAACTCAGTTGTGAAGTGCTTGCCATACAACCACGAAGACCTGAGTTTAATTACAGAACCCTTGTAAAAATAAAATGGAATGTGGTAGTACTTAGAATCCCAGTGCTGGGTACATGGGAACAGATGACACTGGAGATCACTGAAGGCTGTCCTAGGCTACTGAGAGGTCCTCCCTCAGATAACAAGATTGACAGTTACCCATGCCAAGTAGTCCTCCGGGATGTACACACACACACACACACACACACACACACACACACACACACACACACACCACCATGCAAATGGCAGTGACTTACCAATGTGACTAAAGAGTTTACTGTTTAGGCTGCAACACTCCATTTTATTTTTAGGAGACACTTATTTTGTCATAGAACAACTGAAGGCTGTGAACACTGGCTGTAGAGTCACCTCATGTGAACAGTTTTCCATACAGACATTCAGGATTGATGTTTGGCATTTTTTTTCTCTCACAAGAATTACTTCATACACATCAAAAAGATACAGATGACTGAAAGGCAGTATGTCAAAATATTAGTAGAAGTTATTTCTAGGTGACTGAGTGAAAGCAATATTTGCTTTGTTCTTTGACTTTTATCTTTTTTAAAATAAAAACTGTGCTATTTAAATTTAGTAGAAAATGTTGTTCCATGTTTTAGACCCTGCATTAAACAATGAGCTGTGGCGCAACATATTAAGTCCAGCAAACCCACTTTACCCAGTCTGAACACACAACACGTATGTACACACAAAGGAAATCCTTTTTCATATTTAAGATTCACATCAGAGCCATTCTGAAAGAAATAGCAGGGATTTTTTTTCTTTTTTGAGCATGTGAATTGTGTGATTCAATTTGCACTTCTTGCTTCTAAGTCTCTGCATGGTGTGAAATACAGTACACATGCCTGACAGAGACGTTATCATAATAATAGGTGCCAATCTTCACCATGGATCTGACTGGAGGGCAGGCAAGGTTCCCAGTGCTGTACCACACCAGAAATCCTTCCAGGCAGGAAGGAACAGCCAGAGTAGAGATCAAGTACCCCGTCACTGTCACCACACAGGTACATTGCAGGTGGCATACAGTCACCATAACCTCTGCTCAGCCTGGCCACCAGCAAAGCAGATAGATGCAGGCAGCAGAAGGCAAAGTTGTCCTTGGCAGGGTTGTGGCCAATTGTAAACTTAGGTTATCTCTGTAAGGTTGTGTAAGGGCAGAAGTTACACCTTTATTTCTGTGGAAATATGTGCAAGGATTCAGGGGCATTTCTGTTTGCTCTAGTTTCTATCCCCCCCAGCACCCTTCTATGTAAAAAAATAGACACTAATACAGACTGCATTTTTAATTAAAAAGAGAACAAAAACCCAACCATTCTGCCTGTGTCAGGCCTGAACCTGGTACCTCTAACAGCTGCTGCTGCTGAGCTAATCTTCCAGCCTCCAAGGAAAGGTTTCACCAAATCCTGTTGTTTTCTGTTTGCTGTCTCTAAAACAAATAACACTGAGTCTTCTCAGGATATTAACAGGGAAACAAATATTTTCATTTTACTTTAGAAGGAACTGTTTGACTATAGGAAGCATGGGTAAGCCTTCTCCTTTAATGCAGCAATTCTGTTAGTCCTAGAATTTGCCTGTAACTCATGTATGAAGGAGCACAGAGATCTGGTCTGTGCAAGTTCACTAATTTCAATTATCTTGGTTTTATGATCACTTTCTATGGGTCGAAGAGGCAGAATTTTATAGAATGCTATCACCTAAAACTAGGAATGAGCTTCCATGCCATTAAATTCAGAAAGCATAAGAGGAGGGAAGAGAATGAGAAGACCTTAAAGTACGTAGCTCTTTCAATGTTGAAAATCTGACCTCTGGAACATAAGAGCTGAGAATGTCTTCTTACTTTGACTGGCCTGTGCCTGTAAAGAACTTTCTGTGTTAGTTATCATCAGCACCACTGTCTTCATCATCACCCTCTTCATCACCACCATTATTGTCATCATCATTACCATCATCATCACGGCCATCATTATCTTTATCATCATCAGCATTTCATCACAAACATTCCTCATGTTTTCATTGTTGTTGCTGCTGTTGTCGTTTTCATTGTTGTTCATCATCAGCACCATCACCTCTCATCCCTCATCATCCTATCAGTGCAGAGGTTTGGGATGAAGCATTTAGCATGGTGCATACAAAGTAGTCAAACTTAAGCATCCATCAGAATCAACCAAGAGAGTCTTGTGAAGTGCAGATGGCAAGGCCTTTTATCCAGGGTTCTAATTAAACATTGTCTGAGTGGTGTGTGTGTGTGGGGGGGGGGGGGGGTTCTACATGTTCATTCAGACATCATTTTGATGCCAGGGTTTTAAAGGGGACACTAAAACAACAAGCCTATGAATCTAGTCACCAATATCTACTCACCTTCTTGTCACCTCTTGACTATGTTACAGTGCCCTTTGTTTCTCTATAAGAAGAATTCATACCTGAATACTTTGCTCATAGAATCACTGGGATGACTAAATGTGATACCATGGCTTGGGAGATATCTCAATGCATAAAGTGTTTTCTGTGTAAGCATGAGGACCTGGGTTCTATCCTCAGAAACCACATAAAAGTTAGACATGGTAGTGCACATCTGGAATCTGAGTTCCTATGGGGAGATGGGAGCACTGATGGAAGAATTCCTAGAAGCTTGTGGGCTAGCTAGCCATGAGCACTATAGCAGCAAACAACAAAAAGACCTTGCTTCAAACAAATGGGATAATGAGGACTAACATAGATGCATTGTGGCCATCATATGTCCGTACTCATAAGAGCATGCATAATCACACACATAAAGATGATGCATAGATAAATAGATAGTAGATGACAGATGATAGATAGGTAGACAGACAGACAGATAGATGAATGACAGATAGGTAGGTAGATAGGGAGCATATTGTGCATGGAGCAGGCTCTTATATTGATTGTGGTATCCCTAGAAAGCAGCAAGAAGGCATCCCCCACATTGATTCTTTTGGTCACCACATATCCCCAGTCCTCTCTCTGTGCCTGGGATAGCATTGAGATTTAAGAAACACAACAACCTGCAAAGTTCCCCTCAAAGCCTGACTGAAGGTGGGGCTTAAATGAGTCCACCAGACCTAATATAAATGATAAATAGGTATTTATTAGTGAAGCACTTACACAAATAATAGTAAATAACTGTTGCAGTCTTCATGCTCCAGAAAATGCATTATCTGCCATTCCAGTGCTCTCACAGCAATCCAAGTGAGTGAGCCAGCCCCAGCTCTACCTAATAAGAGGTTAGGTCTCAACATCTGAAGCCACTCCCATAGGGTGTGGCCACCACCACAAGTTCACTGGCAAAGCAAGATGCCTCTACACCTAACTATGTGGGTGGATCAGAATCCTGAGTCTCCAAGTTTCCGTGTCATTCCCCCGGGGAACTTTTGTCTCCTCACAGGTAAGGGTTTGGAGTGTATAATAGTTAGTTTTCTGTTGCTGTGATAAGACACCATGACCAAAGGCAACTTAAGGAAGAGATAGTTTATTTTGGCTTATGGCTCTGGTTCCAGAGCAATAACAGCCCAACCTGGTTGGGAGGAATGACAGCAAGCAGCAGGCAAAGCAATAGGAGCAGAAAGCCAAGAGCTCACATCTCAACCATAAGCATGAAACAGAGAGTGGCCTAGAGGTGGTGTGAAGCTTTTATTCTCAAAATAGATCCCCACTGACATAATCCCTTGGCTACATTGGACCACCTAAACCTCCCCCAAACAATAGAACCAGCTGGGGAGTCAGTGTTCAAATGCCAGAGCCTGGGGGCTGCCATTTTTCATTCATACCACCACAATTTATTATAGTCAATAAACTAGAATAAAACTCCAGACTACCCTCTTACATGTGACTGATGAGTAAAAGAACACAGATACTGTGGAGTGAGTGCAGGCTTGTACCATCCTCAAATCTCCTCCCTCCTCTTTCCTTCTAAAGTAATGCAGATGTAGCCCTGTGGTCTACAGACTTAAGGATAAGGTCTCTTTTCAGAAGCCAGGCTCCCAGGAGAAGGAAATGTGTGGGTATAAAATGGCTTTTGTAGGCAGCAGAAGCTGCTGTGTAAAGGGAGACTCCCTGGGGTGAGCATGAAGTTTGGGATTCATTTCTCCTGTCTGGGAGAGCTGACAGGTAAGAAAATGAGGCTCCTTCATTTGAGGGAGCAGACAATGCAAGATAGTTAGTAGTAGCAGCCCAGTAACTGTAATTTCCAAGCCTTTAGGGACATGGGACAGAGGACAGAAGTGGGAGAAGTGGGGGAGGATCTGACACCCACATTCCCTGTTGTAGGTGTTTGATTTACCTAAAGTTAACCCTGACAGAGCACTTGTTGGGAAATGCCATCACTGAAAGAAAAGTGTTAACATTTAAATTTAAACTGTGCCCCTGTTCATCTGTTTACTTTTTAAAATTGATTTTTATTTAAATTAAAACAATCTTAACAGTTCTCTCTCCCTCCCGTCCTCCTATGTCCTCCATTTCCCCCACCAACCCCCCATCTCACCCTCTATCTACTCACCAGGGAGGGTGAGGCCTTCCATGGGGGATCATCAAAGTCTGTCACATCATTTGGGGAGGACCTAGGCGCTCCCCCATGTATCTAGGCTGAGAGAGTATCCCTCCATAGGGAATGGACCCCCAAAGTTCATTCCTGCACTAGGAATAAATACTGGTTCCACTGCCAGAGGCCCCACAGACTGCCCAGGCCCTCAACTGATACCCACCTTCAGGGGGCCTGGTTCAGTCCTATGTTGGTTCCCTAATCAGACTGGAGTCTGTGAGCTCCCACTTGCAAGATAGATAAACCTTTATCCAAACTAACCAAAAGGCAGAGAGAATATGCAAATTAACAAAATTAGAAATGAAAAGGGGGGACATCACCTCAGACACTGAGGAAATCCATAGAGTTATCAGGTCATACTTTGAAAACTTGTACTCCACAGAATTGAAAATTTAAAGGAAATGAACAATTTTCTGGGTAGGTATCACTTATCCAAATTAAATCAAGAACAGATAAGCAATTACAGATAAGCAGTTTAAGTAGACCTATAATTCCTAATGAAATAGAAGCAATCATCAAAAGTCTCCCAACCAAAAGAAGCCCAGGGTCAGATGATTTCAGTGCAGACTTCTACCAGAAATTCAAAGATCTAATACCAATACTCCCCAAATTGTTTCACAAAATAGAAGCAGAAGGGTCATTGCCAACTCTTTTTATGAGGCTACAATTACTTACTACCCAAACCACACAAAAACACAACTAAGAAAGAAAACTACAGACCAATATCCCTCATGATCACTGATGTAAAAGTACTCAATTAAATACTGGCAAATCGAATACAAGAATACATCAGAAAAGTCACCCACCATGATCAAGTGGGCTTCATCCCAGAGATGATTCAACATATGAAAATCTGTCAATGTAATCCATCATATAAACAAACTGAAAATAGAAAAACCACATGATCATCTCACTAAATGCTGAAAAACCCTTCGACAAAATCCAACACTCCTTCAAGATAAAGGTCTTGGAGAGATGAGGGATAACAGGAACATAGCTAAACATAATAAAGGCAATATACAGCAAGCTAAAAGCCAACATCAAACTAAATGGACAGAAACTCACTGTGATTCCCCTTAAATCAGGAACATGAGAAGGCTGTCCATTTCCTGTTCATCTGTTAAGCAATGACACTGGAAATTACTTCAACCCTAAAGACACGTCTGCCCCTAGCCACCCAGGTTTAGGCCCTTAGGCCCTTCTCTTTCCTTCCTTCCTTCCTTCCTTCCTTCCTTCCTTCCTTCCTTCTTTCCTTCCTTCCTTCCTTCCTTCCTTCCTTCCTTTCTTCCTCTTTCTCTCTCTCTCCCCCTTCCTTTCTTTCTCTTCCTTTTCTTTTCTTCTTTTTGTTTTTCTCTCCAAGTACCTCCGCTTTGTTTAATTTTTGGGATGAAATTCCTTTGAAAATTGTTGTGGCCATGTTTTTCCTCCAGTCATCAACTTGCAAGGTGAAGATGACGCTGTGAAAAAGGAGAACTATCAAGTCTTGATTCCTAGCCAGCTTTGGCTTTAGTAAAAAAAGCTCTTTCCTTGCCAGAGGAAATCCTGTGCACACAAGCCTGCTTGTTGTTGTACTTTTCTGCAGATTCCGGGGTGGCCTTCAGGAGGCTGTCTAGAGCCTTGACAGAATGCTGGGATTTATCCAATGGGGCTACTTGCTACAGTGGAGGTTGTCTAGGATGTTGTCTATGCACTGATGCAGAAGGGGGCATTACTTCTTGCTCCACCTGTAGTTAGATATTTAGATACTTTAGCAAGCTATGGATACAAAGGCCATAATATTTGAACACTATTTTTGTCTTATATTTAAAATAAAAGCACACTTTTTGTAGTCTGATTACAAAAGCAAATGATAGAAATTGTAGAAAATTTTATATTCCTAGAAAAGCACAAAGGAAAAAAATCAGTTAAAATTTTTAAAAAAAGTTTAAAATTCCTTCTATCTGATATATTCTCACCATGAACATTTCTATCCATTTTTTCCTTTCTGTTCCTGTCCTTCCTTTCTACCTCCCACCCTCCTCCTTCCCTCCCTATCTCCTTTCCTCTCTCTCTCTTTACCCTTCCCTCCTTTTCTGCTCCCTCTCCTCTCCATGTATTCTCTCTACTCATGCCAGGAAAAACTTAAATACCTTAAGACTGCAGTGGTTAAAACACCAGCTCATCAGTGAACTGTTTTTGTACATTCAAATCTCTGTACCATTTTGCTTTCTTCTTAACCCTGGTTGGGTTTTCATGGCTTCTGTTTTTGCATTTATAAGAAAAGAGTTAACAGTCATGCCCACCTCATATGATTCTGTCAAGATTTAATAATACAATCCACATAAGATGTTTGGCAAAATGCCTGGAATAGAGGATGGTCTCAGGAAGCCCTAGCTATCCTCACTGCTGTGTTCTTACTTACCTAATAGAGTTGTCAAGACCTGATGAAAAAAACTGAAGAAATACTTAATACAGTCTATAGATATTATAATTATAAATGTGGTCATGAATACATACATTGATTTTTATGTTATTGAAGTCCTTTTCTTAAATGCATTTGTAAATGGCATTTCAATGGCTGAAAGATATTTTATATGGCAAATAGAATATTCTATGTGCAAATATTCACAACAAAACTATTATAACTATTCATCTAGAATGTGTCAGATTTCCATTGTTTTAAATAACATTGTGATAGGTATTCTTTAGATTAAATTCCCAGAAAGGTACTACCTCGTTAGAGGGTGCACACACTCTAAAAACTAATGGCATTGCCATGGTGCCAGCAAAGCTGTTCTATCTGTATCTGCACATGGATCCAGCAGCCAAAAGCTCTGCATGCATACCAACCTTGAGATTATCTCTGCAAAGACTTGCCACCCAGTAGACAAAGCACAGCAGGCCCCTGCTATTTTATTAACTTGTATTTATTTAAATAACAGCAATGTTGGACTTGGCCACATATTTTGACACTATTTGTTCTTATTTCTTAACATTGTCAACTTACAATAAATATTTGCTGCCCCCCCCCGCGACACTTTCTTGTCCTTTTCTTAATAGTCCTACCAGGACTTAAACATTTGAATTTCTAATGAGACATTTGTTGGAGTTTGTTCTTTTTCAATTTCTGAAGTCGGCCACAGGCTGTGTGCACTATTGAGAATCTTCCTCTGTGTTGGCTGCATTTGTCTGAAGTTTGCTGACTGGCCCCATCAGCCGGTCCTACGGCTAGTCAAGCAATGATGGTCCCCCCGCCACTCCCTAAGTGCCTCTGATGATTCTTGCCTCCCACCTTGTAAAGCATCTCATTGTGTCGCTGTGATATGTCCCTTGTCCTAAATTTCAAGTTCATTCTGTTCACTAAAGAAAAATAGTATGGAATAATAGCAGGTGTGGGCTCCTTTATGGCACCTCTTAAGTCCTTCTCCTTGTGTGCACTTCCCTTCTTTGTACTTCCTTTAAACCCGTGCTTAGATGGGTTTCTATGTAAACCTCTGTGTGGTGCTCACCCCAGAAGCCTCCCTTTTAAATACAGCAAAGAAGCTGCTGGAAGAATTGCCTTTAATGCCAGAAGAAAACTGCTTCAGACTCTGTTTCCAAAGATTCCTCTCCACTAATGGTCTCTTGAAGAGCTTAGAAAACTGTGTGGAGGGGCATATGATACACATTAGCCCAGGCTGTAATGAGTCCACAAAGACAGACAGCCAACCAATTTGGTTCATGGGTTGTGTCCCATCGACTAAGAGTGATCAGAGAAAGGGTAATGCATGACCTGAGGCCACTGCCATGGATTTGCTCATGACAGGAGCTCATGGGCCATTCAGAGTTCAGACTGTCAGGGATGGGCCTATGCTGTAGTCAAGTGGAGAGTCGTTAGTAAGTGTGTGTTTGGTGACTTGCTACCATTTGTAGCTTCAATCTCCTTATGAGATCCTGACTTATGGGGCCAACTGAAGACTCCCATCTGTAGCAGGATTTCTTGGACAACCAGCCTCCAAATCATGACACAGAGACTCATTAATTGTGAACACTCGGCCATAGTTTAGGCTTGTACTATTAGCTCCTATAACTTATTTCACCCTGTTTCTCTACTTCTACATTTTACTTTGGGGCTCTGTAGCTTCCTTCCTTCCTTCCTTCCTTCCTTCCTTCCTTCCTTCCTTCATTCATTCCATATGTCCCTCTTTACTTTCCTGTTTCCTCTATGTCTGCCTGTATGGTATCTTCCTGGCTGGAGGGTACTTGGCTGGCTGGCTCTAAGCATTTTCCTCTGATTCTCCCTCATTCTATCTGGAGTCTAGATTCCCCTCCTACTTATTTAGTCCTACCTATCCCTCTACCGCCTAGCTATTAGCTTTTTATTAGATCAATCAGGTGCCTTAGGCAGGCAAAGGCAAAACGGTAACACATCTTTACCTAGTTAAACAAATGCAGCATAAACAATTGTAACATGTCTTTACATAGTTCATTACTCTGCAACACACAAAAAATAAAATACATCTTTACACATTTAAACAAATATTCTATTCTACAACACTCCCTCCCATTTTGAGACAAGATCTCAAGTAGCCCAGTCTGGTCTCATACTCACCAGGTACCTGAGTATGATCTTGAATTCCTGATCTTCCAGTCTTTCTATCCATGCCTGGACTAAGGCTTCTTTCTGATGAGAGATGTCATTCTGTAAATATGTGTCTCGTAATGGTTAATAAATAAAGCCCTGTTGGCCAATAGGAAAGCAAGATAGGTGGGACGAGGAGACAAGGATGATTATGGAAGTAGAAGGGAGGAGATCCAAGATGGAGGACAGAGAGAAGAATGCTAGCCCCTCTTTCCTGTAAGATAAGAACACATGGAAATACTTAGATTAATAGAAATGGGGTTAATATTTAAGACAGAGCTAGCCGATAAGAAACACTAGTAACTGGCCAACAGCATTTCTATCTAATACAGGGTCTCTGTGTGTTATTTGGGGCTGGTGTGGCGGTTGGGCCAGACCAGCAGGGAAAAACTACTCGTATCATCTTTCTTTAGTACCCTTGTGCAGAGGTAGGGTCCCTGAAGAAATATCTTCTAATCCCCCTTTGGGATCTCAGTTCTCAATCAGAACCATCAACAGATGCAGTTGTACCACTACAAGTAGCGAGAGTGGGGGTATGTGTACAATTGCCCTACCTGTTTTTCAGTGAAGCTCTGGATCAGACACACCTCTATCTATAGTAAAATTAAGCATTTGAGATCCAAAAGTGAAAATCACTCTGATGCTTAGATGTAAGGAGACCGCTTCTCATAGCATGTATTGTTGCTGAGTTGCTTTTATTGTTGGGAGCTTGCTTCCTGCTGTCCCAAAACCTGTGGCAGTATTATATAGCTTGGTTTCATTTAACTTCTGAATGAGATGCATTCCAAGCTTGGACTTACTTGGAGAATCTGTTCTCTGCATCTCTCTCTCTCTCTCTCTCTCTCTCTCTCTCTCTCTCTCTCTCTCTCTCTCTCTCTCTTCTCTCATATTTCTTGAGTATGGAGAATGGTCCTCCAAGAAAGTAGTGGTTTTGTTGATGACAACCTTTCTCAAACCAAATTTATATCTTTTTATACATTTTAGAAATGTTTATAGAATCTTATTGGAGAGCCTTGGTATCTTTGTAAGGCTAAGCCCAAGAACTTTTATATCCTTGTCTCTGGTCTCTTGCATTGAGCATCATAGGAAGTCAAACTGATTGAAATACTATGACCCATAGCTCAAGACTTGGGTTTTCTGAAAAGTTGTGTCAAGGACCCTGTTCCATTGTTTTTCTAGCTACTCATACAGAGTTGGACATATTTTGTCTTTTGGAACTAGAAAATTCCTTCCCAGCCAGGCACAGTGGCGCATATATATATATATATATATATATATATATATATATATATATATATATATATATAATCCAAAAACACTGGAGACAGAAGCAGGATTACAAGTCCAAGGCCAGCCTGAATTTCAAGACAAGAGACCCCATTTCAGAGAAAAAGAGGAGAGGGAGACAAAAAAGAGAGAGGGGGGGAGGGAAGGGAGGAGAAAGAGAGGGAGAGAGAAAGAGAGAGAGAGAGAGAGAGAGAGAGAGAGAGAGAGAGAGAGAGAGAGAGAGACTCTCTTTGGTAGAACCAGGAACTATTCATGCTCTAGGACATTGCCTATGCTGTGTTTGTAAATGCCCCTGACTGTGGCATCTAGAAGACCATGAGTCATACTTGTTCTTGTGACTCAGAGCTAAAGAAAGAACAAGCCATACTTTGGACTTACCTGTGACTAATCAGCACAAAGAGGTGCCTGAGGATGGGACACTTGGGACTGCCAGGGCAGTGTGAATCTGTGCCTCTGGAAGCGGGGTGTGTGTAGCTGTAAGCACAAATGCATCTCAAAGCTTCAATGTGACTCGGGAGTCACTTGGTTCCTGCTTTGCCCGCTGTAATGATGAAGAACCATATGGTTTTGGGGATCACTGCTGCTTACTACAGTTTTGATCCTTTTCATGCAGCTGTTAGCTCAGCCAGCTAAGACTGTGAGGCTAAATCTCAAGCGATGTGGTCCCACTGTGTCCCTGCAAGTCTCATTTCACCCCTTGTGAGCTTGTGGCTGTGGGAGAATTACTTAGTCTCTTTGTGCTCTAGCTTTCTTCATCAGAGACTCTCAGATGAAGGGGTCCTTCTCTTCTGAAGTCCTTAAGACTATTGTTGACACATTTGATGCCTGGGACAGATAGAAAACACTGTGAAAGAAGTCACTCTTGCTACTATTAATGTTTTCTCACTTACACATAGCTTTCATGCCTGCACCCACATGCCATCATCTCACCCAG
Source organism: Cricetiscus sungorus (assembly GCA_030556225.1). NCBI lineage: Eukaryota > Metazoa > Chordata > Mammalia > Rodentia > Cricetidae > Cricetiscus > Cricetiscus sungorus. The sequence continues at coordinate 10,381,826 of JANBXA010000728.1, read as the reverse complement.
CTTATTCACAAGGATTAGTTCTGGCTGACATTTGCTTGTTTCCAAAACTCAATCCATGTTCCCTGAACAAAGAGGTCCCTCATTAAGGTTTTACTGAGGGGTGTTTTCTGCCCCAAATAGAGTTCTCCTGGGGAAAGTATTCTTGGTAAGTGACATTTTCCGGTTAGATAGTGAGTCATACCACTACATGGTCTAGTTTAAAGGGTAAAAGCATCATTTCAATGTACAAACTATTGTTTGGTTATTTTATTACCTACCAGCAAGGAGGTTGAGTCAAGAAATTTAAAATATATGAGGAAATCACTGCAAGCTTCTCTGTCATTTAGCATTGAATTAAAAATAGCTAGGAAAGAAAACTCCCTAATTGAAACACTCAGTATATTTCTTTTCTTTCTTTCTTTTTTTTTTTTCTGGTGCAACAATATGTTGACTGAATTTCCCAAATTACTAAAAGCACTCAGGCAGTTCTGGGAATTTGAATCTGGTAACCCTTCAGCTCTTTTTATTTAGAATGTTGGCATTTTATACCAGTGTCAAATATGATAATTATTTTCACAGATATTGAGCTTAATAGAGTAATTGCTGAACAGATTTCCACGTTTGGCTCTCCCAGACAACACTGAGGGAATCTGCAAGCTAGGGACAAGTGGTTTCTCTGAATGTGTTCCCTGGGAATTGTCTATGAAATTTGTTCTGGACGAATGAGGAAGAGCAAGGTGGGTCCAGATAGCAACACCACTGCAAGTTTTGAAATGGCTAGCACAGTCTCTTAGCTTCATACATATTATTCATCACTGGTGGAAACAAACAAGCAAGAAGGCAGAGACACCTTACAGTCTTCAGAGCCAACCAAAGAGTTGGAGGAAAAGCCTCCATATTCAATGTAGTTCAGAAACCATATGGATCAAATATGTGGCCTCCGCTGTTTTGACAGACATAGATTATAAAAAGAGAAGTGCATAAATGGATAGGAGGAATTTTAATAGGGTCTCGGGCATGGAAGAATGAATTAACTACATGCTGAGTTAGTTTGTTTGCTTGTTGTTTTCCTTTTGGCTCTAAAAGGGAATGCCTATTTAGAGTGCCCAAAGTGGGAAACACAGCCTCAGTTGAGCTTGTGGGCTTTAATTGTCGTTAATGTGTAAATAGGGTCAATGTATTCTAAATCCTAGTTTCCATTGTGGGTTATTGCTTGAAGAGATACACATGTTTCTGAAGTGATGTGGTGGCTATCTGTCACATAGGAAGATCAGCCTCTTTATTTTATGATTGATTGGGACATTCTCACCAGGTCTGGACCTGGCCTTTCTCCTGCTGGGCAAGAACTTAATGAAGCCAGAGAATGAGATTTTCCTGGACATCTCTGCAGCTGGCCTTTAAGTCCCAGGCTGTCTCATAGCACTAATGTGCTTGGACCAGCACATCCTCTTTGTGGATGTCAACCATGCTCATGGTACTTCCTCCTAAAACACTAACCTTCCTTCCTTAGGTTTCTCGCCCAAGATGCTGATTCCTTTCTTCCATGCCCCAGTGGCACCACTTCAGACATCTTCCAGCTCTGTTGTTCTGTCCACACCAGAGAAGCCAGCCCTCATCTCACTATCCAAGCTTTAACATGCATTGATTAAATATCTCATGTACCTCAGGCACTATGTTAGGAAATATCACAGTTCTTTACCCAGAGGCTCTACTCTGTCCCTCCATCCAAGCATGTGTTCTTAATCCAGGAAACTTTGTTCTGCATCTCAAGTGTATAGGTGGGAACCACTCAGGCTGCTTGGGCTTCTCAGGCTGTCAGTGTTCAGTGACAGATGTGTAAAGTCACAACGTAATAATGTAGTCCATTATTGACAATGGTGACAATGGTGATGGTATTCAAAAGGGAAAGTTCATAAAGGACAAAGACAGAAAATAACTAAGCTTTAGGGATGATGGCCTTGACAAGCCTTTCCTCTTGCTCATATCTGAGGGATATTGGTATCAATTCAGGGTGAGGGCTGCACCTTTTGGAAGCATGCTCTAAGAAGAGAGAATGACATGAGACCTTGGTATACATGAGAAGAACCAAGAAAGATAAGGCTGGTAATAGTGGCCATGGTGACTGAAGGAACCAGGGAAGGTGGAGTTTGAGGTAGTAACCCAGTAGGGCCCTCAGGCCATTAAAGGGTAGGGATTGCATCAGTCATGGTTGATCTTCATTTTTCCATCAAGGTGAAATTCATATGACATCAAACTATCCATTTTAGAATGGACAATGGGGTTACATTTAGTGATTTAGAATATTCTATGACCATTACTTCTGCCTCTTTCAAAACATGTTTATCACCCCAAAAGGATTCCTCATCCCTATTAGAAGTCCCTCACCATCTGTCTACCCCAAACCCTGGCAACATCAGTCCTGTTTCTCTGTCTTTGGAGTCACCTTTTCTGGATGCTAAAGAGACACATGCACAAGCATGCCATTCCCTAGCTATGAGCTCTGTCCTCCACACCCAGCATCCATAGAACCAAATCTAATTCAATGTTACTCCTAATCATCAGGCCCATCCCCATTTTCTCATTCAAATTTCTTGAACTGTTCAAGAGGAATGAGCAGATCTCTCTGCTTCTTCCTAGTATCCATGTGTTACAGCTGGTGATCACCAGTGCCCTTGCTACAGGAACCTCACCCTTGGTACTGTGCTTTCTGTTAGGAGATAGTAATGCTAAGAGGCAAGTCTCCATTATATCGTCTCTGAAATGCTGCAAAGAGTGGAAGACTGAGTGAATGTAGCACTCTAGATGTAGGAATACTTTTTGAAAGAGCATTCTCTGGGTGTTTATGCTCAATGCAAACTCTGAAATGAACTGTCTGTATATTCAGTGTGTTCATGAGTTATTTGTAGACTTTAATACCTGAAAGACATTCTAAAGTTTCCTTGCATAAACTTGAGCTGGGTTAAGATGACAAATACAGCCTAAGAAGAAGGCAATAACTGTTCTTTCAATACTCAAAGAGTGTGTTGCTGCCTTGGGACCTTTATATGCCTCTCCTGCTCCATATCTTATCATGGCTGCTGTTTTCTTGTCATCTCAGTCTGAGGCCTCATACTACCAATGGGTTTTCCCATCTGCTTATCACAGCACCATTCCCTTTTATTTTCCTTGTGTCCTGCTTTTACAGTCTGACACTTTTATTTATTTCATATGTCTCCTTCAAATGAATCAGGCTTTGGGGATATTGATAACCTGATCTGTGTCATCTGATGCATTTCTAGCTCCTTTTATAACTCTATCAATTGAATTATAAATTGGGCCATTCGGGGTCTTCTTATTATTATAAAGAACATTTATTCATATGTTGTGTATGTGTACACACACTCACATGCTTTGTACTACATTGTATTGTGGAGGTCAGAGGATAATTAGTGGGGGATCAGTTTTCTGCTTTCACTATGTTGGTTCTGGGAATCAAATTTAAACTGTAAGACCTGGTAGCAGGCACTGTTTTACCTTCTAAACCATCCTTGCCAAAACAGGCCTAGAACAGAATGATATAGCATGGGATTTAGTAACAGCTAAGTGAGGATCCCTGAAACATAGGGAAAGCTGTGACCCTGGTAAAGGTGGAGGGTGGAGAAAGGTGAAGTAGGATGGTTTCAGGCCTCTGCAGTTCTCAGGAACTCCAGTCACATTGTCAAAGCCCCTGAGACAAAGTTACGTGTCAGAATGTTCTGAGTCTCCTAGAACTGAGTCTTCCTGGGTGGACCTGCTTCACTGAGACATTGGTTGCGAGTGGCCTGTGGGAACATCACAGGAAACATGGTAAGAATTAATTGCAGTGCAAAACAGCTGGGCCTGTGGTCCACACTCAAAATAGAAGTCTAGAAGATTATTCTCATAGATGCTCTTAGTTACCCATAAGGGTGGGTAAAAGATGCTAATTCAATGAATGCATAAGTGATGAAGAAATGAATGAGTGGCTGAATGGATAAGTGAATGAGTTGCCCTTCATATTACATTACTGCCTGGCTCTTACTTTGGATGATCAAGTACACATTTAGTTTTGTTACTTCTTTCACATTGAACATCTATTATAGGCCATCTGACTTACCTGCCATGCTTCCCTTGCTCCTTATAGCACCCCTAGGCACAACTGTTGTCCATTCTCATCCAATAGATAAGAAAAACAAGTCTCCATTGAGGCTAAGCAGATTTAGTGACTGGGCTCAAACTCTCAAACTCCAGCACCCATTATTAAAATACTGAGACTCAATGCCATATAGCTCAGGGTCCTCAGAAGTAGCCTGGTACAGAGAGGTAGGAGTTGATTCTGGGCTCAGGTACCAAGATGAGCATCATGACTTTGCATTCCTTGTCCTTCCTTCCTTCCTTCCTTCCTTCCTTCCTTCCTTCCTTCCTTCCTTCCTTCAACATTGCTCATACAATCGGTGTACATTTGCCAAACACCTTTCGTGTGCTTATCCACAGAGCTACTCATCTTCCTGTCAGTGAGGTGTATGTTGTTCCCTTGGTTAGTTTTCAACTGTTGACTTAGCACAATCTAAATTCATCTAGAGTGTTTTAACTGAGGAATTATCCAGATCAGGTTGGCCTGTGGATGTGTCTGTGAAGGGCTATCTTGACTGTTAATTGGGGTAAGAAGACTTTTACCCTAAATGTGGGCCACATCATGCATTGCTAGGCTACAATAAATGCATATGAGCAAAGAAATCTAGCTAAGCAAACACTAGCAATCATGCAAGGATACGCCATTACTCTTAGGTCTCAACTATTCTGAAGAGACTGCCTGCTTGAGTTTCCACCTTAACTTCCTCAAAATGGTGAACTATAACCTGGAAGTGTAAGCTGATTTTGGTCAGGTGTTTTATCACAGAAACAGAAAGGGCAAGTTAAACAGTTGTCTGCACTGTCTAACCCAGTGAAGTACATGGGGCTCTTGAGTCCTTGAAGTATGGCTGCTATCCTGGGATGTGGAGTGAACATGAAACACACACCAGGCTTCAAAGACATTGTATAGAAAAGGATATTTTTAAAAAATCTCATGAATAGTTTCTATATTATATAAAATAATGAATTTTGACTACACAAACTTAAAATATATTATTAAGATGAATTCTATCATTATTGAAAATGTTTGATTTTACTTTTTAATGGAGCTCTTAGATAATTTAAACATTCATGTGACACGGTATGTATTAGAATTCTCCTGCTTAGCTCTTATCTGTTGAGCAGGAAGAGGAGTGCTGTGGAAGCAGGGGACACTGAGAATGCAGAGTGGTGACTATGGAGAATGTACAGCCATGGAACTTTGTCCACAGATGCTCAGGGGAGTGCTGTTGGTGACTGTGTGTGTGGAGAGAAGGCTTCACCCCGATGTCTGGGCTTGAATTTGTGCTGAGGTAGTCTCAGGCTTGAGAACCAAACTCACAGCTGAAACTTTGCCTCTCAAACTAGTGCCAGATTTACTTACAGACTGATGGGAACCATAGACCTCATTCAGGATTTGACTGTTAGTTGTCTTGGAAGGTGGAAACTTGTTGAGAAAGCTCCACCAGGTGAGGATTTATGTAGGGACCAAAACCAAAGGCTATATTAGTTGTTTGTCTTGTTGCATTGACAAAGGAAGGGTTATTTTGGCTTATTTTGGCTCACACTTTGAGGGTGTGTAATCTATCATGGTAGGGAAGCCTTGGCATCAGGACTGTCAGGCAACTGATCACATCATATTGACAGTAAGAAGAGAGAGATGAATGCCTGTGCTGGGCTTCCTCTCTCCTTTAGATTCAGTCTAGGTCCATAGATGAGGGCATGGTTCTGCCCATTTTTAGGATGGGTCATCCTGCAATAAGTATCATAATGTAGGACCTCCCTCATAGAGATTTGTTCTCATGGTGATCCTAAAATGCTATCAAAAATTAATAATAAAATATATTATCACAAAGACTCCTGGGAGATCACACTGGTGGGCTGGGGTTTTGAGTCATTTTTGAAAGGGTTATCAAAATAACTCAACCACGTCTTCTAAGCTGTACACAGAAATAAAGAGCAGAGTGACCTTTTACCTCTCCCATACTCAGTCTCCATGGTCCCACTTTAACCCAGTGTGTGGGAGGAAGACAAGTCTATGACGTCAGGTGTATACCATGGTGATTTGGTAAATTACATCCAGAGTAGCATGAATTTGTAGGCGTAATGCATTTACCCATGGCCCCTGGAGTGCACTAGAAGACAATTTCTTGGTGTTTAAAAGATTATCCTTTTAATAATTCATTGTTCTTAACAACACGATACATCAGTGGTTTACACCAAAGTCGTGTTTTATCTGCAGTGTGCTTCCAAATTGAAAGATCTCATAAAATAGCACTTAGCTAGCAGAATCCTTGTGTTGTCTAAAGCTCAGCCTCCTGTCTGTTTGATGATAACGAACATCCTGTCTCTTTTATCATCCAGTGTAAGCTCTAATTTAAGAGCTCTGGAATAAAAGCAGCTGTGCTTACAGGTGGGTGGGGTGAATGTCTGTGTGTATGCCTATGTATGTACGTGTACATGTGTGTATATGTATGTGTGTACATATGTGTATATTGTATGTATGTGTACATATGTATGTGTGGTTATATATGTGAGTGTTGTGTGTATGTGGTATGCATGTGCATACCACACACACACACACACACACACACACACACGTTTAGAGACCAGAGATCAATGTCAAGTTTCTTAGTTATTTTTCCACCTTGCTTTCAGGAACTCCAGAGACCCTCCTGTCTCTTGTCCCCAGCACTGGGATTATACACACATGTTATCATACCAGGTTTTTTACATGGGTGCTGGGTATCCAAACTTAAATGCTCATGCTTTCATTGCATGCAAATTACTATCTGATCTTCCCAGAACCATCATCCCAGCTCCCCTATCTTTCCTTTAATGGGTATAAAGACAGAGATGGGGCAGCATTTTGCCAGTCCATGGCTCACTATCTGCTACTTATAGAATGTGAATAAATAAATAGCATACCACAGGCAGGCCACACAGATCCAGCTCTGAAGTTGAGTTTTATTTTGTTATTTATTATCTTTGCTGTAGTATTTTCAGTAAGTAGATGAGGCATCTAGCTCATTGGCGAAGGCTTGGGAAGTACCCAGGCAGTATACAGAGGAACCAGGCAGAAGTGCTGGGCAGCCTTGAAGAGGGAAGAGTGGAGAAATGAGGAGAACTTGTTATTGTCTTAACTCCAGACATGTTTGTAAGCTTCTAGGAATTAGTCAGTGGAGGGTAAGAGATTAAATGTGTATGTGTGTGAAAGGGGGGGAAGGAAGGGAGACAGAGAGAGAGAGAGACAGAGAGAGACAGAGGGGGGAGAACAGTTTCCCTGGAGTGATGGGAGGTATGAAATTAGGAATGAGGGTTAAGAAGCAAGTGTAGGCGATGTGGGCGATGGGCACCAAGGCAGGCTATGTATCTGTCTAGCTCTCAGCTTTTGTGTGGAACAATAGAGGAAACATAAATCATCTCTTCCTTGGCTGAGCAGATACAAGAAATCCTAGGGTAGAGACTTCCCCAGCTGGGAGGCTTGAATTAGTTACCAGACAGACATAGAGTGTAAGCTGAAGAGCCTGTGAAGTACTGAGCACCAAATCCCAGGAACAGAGTCCCATCCTGTGGAGGATATGGGTCTGAGATTGGCCCAGGACCACAGGGAGCAGAGGACACTTCCAATGCTTGAGCTCATGTGACCATCTCTTAAAGGCTACTTCACTTGGCTGAGATATGTATTGATTTTTGTTGTTTTTGTGATTGCATTTCCAAAAAGAAAATATGATATCCTAGAATCTGTTTGGGTGATAAAAGTGTCTGAACAGGAAAAAATAAAATAAAAAGGATGCTGTGGATTTCTGTCAGCATTGTCTTGCTGTTCTTGTCACAGCTTGTTTGCAGGCAATGTGGGAACCCAAGTTAGGAATCTCCTTCAGCTCTTCTCACATGATTTACCTGATTTATAAAATCTTGGTGGAATAGAGTATTTGTCTGTGTGTATGTATGGTGGTAGGGAGAGACAGAAGCAGACAAGAGACAGAGAGAAACACACACACACACACACACACACACACACACACACACACACACACACACACAGGGCCAGGGGCATGACTATGGAGCAAGAGTGAGTATAAGCAAATTGACCTTATATTTTACCTAGCAGGTCTGATGATGGTCACAGTGTGTAACTATGATTGAAATATTAAGTAAACATGAAAGTGTATAAGCATCTACATATGTAGCCCAGGCTGGTTGGCCCCAAATCTTCCTGCCTCAGCTGAGAGTGGTGACTTTAGATGGATGGTTCATGAGTATACCTTCTGCAGGGTGAGGCACACTTCTTGGGGCACAGTATATGCTTACTATATGCTTGCTGCAGGTTCCCTTGAGGAACAGATGACAGGTAGCACACAGGATCACGCAAACTTATAACCATATATTACACATCTTGGTATGGACTAGGTACATCAAAAGTCCTGAGTAGGCCAAGTGTGTGCCAACTATATGCCAGGCTCTGCCAGCTGCCAGGTAGAAAACAAAGCAGTGCAGGCATAGGTGTGACATGCAACTCAGAATCCGAGGACAGTGTCTTTGAAATCTTGAAGAAGCATTGACTTCTTTACCACCAGAAGAGCAGGTTTCTATGCCAGCATCTTTCTCCCATGACCTCCAAGGGTCTCAAGAAATCAGACAGGTGTTTAGGTGTTTGTCTCCTCTGAATTGAACCTCTTTTAGTGACGTGCCCAAGGTCATAGGGCTACGAGATGGCAGAACTACGTAAATCAAACAGGGGTCTGATTTCAAACTTTGAGCCACTTTCCTATCAAATTGCCCTTAATGTGCTCATTTTAAAGTGAGAAAGAGCTGCCTAAAAGGCTCATGTGCATGCGTGGGAGGTGGCTTATAAGAGCTCAAGAAACTGACATATTCTGTAAGACCCAAGGACTTCACACACCTGCTTGAAGTGGCATTGAAGTAGTTCTTTATGCTTGGAGGGGGTTCCCCTACCAAGCTCAAAATTGTCAAACCTACTGGGAAGAAAAGCTCCCGGGGGGCTTGCCACCTAAAATAAACAGAAATCAATTTTGACTTGTTTTCTAATCATGATAAATGAAGCCGGGTTAAGGGGGGAAAACTCTCTGAGCGTTAGTTGAGGAACATTTTGTCAAGATGCACTGGTCTCTGACAAGCAATTAAGAAGCTCTCTGATTGTGCCTGGCAGTGCCACGGCTCAGCACACTTCTGATTAATTCTCATTTTCATTCTTTCCTTGGGATTTATTTACTCCTCTCACCTGGGATGTGTGTGGCTCCTTCACCTCACCTACCACCATTCTCTCTTTCTCAAGTGTCTGTTCTTGGTCCCTTACAGCTATACCCAGCCATTGATCAGTTGTACACACACTGCTGCTGCTGAAATATCTACCTTGCAGAACTCGCTAAATCATCTCTTCCCTTGAGTCATCCATGGTAGACTTCTCTATGTAAATCCATCTTCACATCCTTTGGATGTTCTCTTAAAAGGCAGAGATGCTGGATCCAGCAGCATGCAGCTGTAATGGTAACACTGGGGTTACTGAGGAAGGAGGATTGTGAATCCAAGGCCAGTGGGCACTATATAGGGAGACCCTATTAAAACTAACCAAGAAATGTCAGAGGAAGGGGAAGGGAGGGGAGGGAAGTAAGAAGGGAGAAAGGGAAAAGGAGGAAAGGAAGAGAAAGGAGGGAAGACACAAAAAGCTAAAGGATTCTGGACTTGGCTGGTTTGGTAGGGACAGTGTATTCACTCTGAGTTGTCACTAGTGGGTTGGAAGAATCCATCAGTGAAAGTCTGAAGTTTGAATAAACTGGGAGGTAATTACAAAGCAAAGATACTGGAATCAACACCATTCTCTTTGCCTTCATGGCCACCAACTGTCAAGTCTTTTCTACAGTCTAGACACTGTTTAAATCTTTCTTAGACTGTTTCTTATCAATCCCTTAACAACCTATAAAGAGTAACGAAAGCTTGACCTTATTACAGGAAGTCAGAGGTGTGAATCTGTTGACTGGTTCTCTGGATTACCCACATCTACTCATGAACCTGCAGTGAACATGCTGTGACCCAGATTTTCCTTTTGACTGGGTGTCCACACCTCCACAGAGTCATGTCAGCACCATACCTCCAAGCACAGCTTGTCCTGGGACAGAAGTCAGGCAGTGGGTGTTTGTTCCTAGCAGGAGACTGTCCTTGGTGGACCTGTCCACACACAAGCACTACCTCATGGTCTCAGTATTCTTCCCTCATGGTTCCTTCCTCATCTTGATCTGCAAGGCTAATTGTAATATACTTCTGCCCTGGGGACTTTCCTCTGGGAACCCAGACTGTCACGTGTTTTCTCTGTCTTTAAGAGCAGTGCAGACATATTTGGTTGTTTCAGAGTAATAAGTCCAAATGATCCTTAGAGTGCAGTGTTGAGTGTGACAGTCAGTTTTGTCAATCTGATGCAGCCTAGAATTACTGGGAAGAGAGTCTCAATGAGGAACTGTTTAGATACTCTTGGTCTATGAGCATGTCTTTGCAGGGTTGTGTTTATAGTGTTCATTGAAATGGAAAGACCCAATCCACTGTGGGTTGCACCATTCCTTGGGTTCTGTGAGTTGGGTAGAGACATACATCAATTTCTCTCTGCTTTTGACTGTGGATAAGATATACCTATCTCAAGTTGCAGATTCCTTGACTTCTCCACAATGATTGACCATAGCCTATAATTGTGGGCTAAAATAAACCCTCTTTTTTCTAAGTTGTTTTTGTTAGGTTATTTTTATTACAGCATCATAAACAACACTAGGATAGCAATGTAAGCTTTAATGTGCCTGTTTCATAAACAACCACACTGAGGCATGAAGAGATAATGTGGAATTTTGAAGACCTTATAGCTAGGATCAACTCCTAAGCCCAGGATCCATTCATTTTCTTCCAAACTTTATTTTCTCCCATCTGTCTGTCTATCTATCTATCTATCTATCTATCTATCTATCTATCTATCTATCTATTTATCTATCTATCTATCTATCTATCTATCTTCCTATCATCCATCTCTTTATATAATATCTACATACCTAAATGTAATCTAACATCTACCATCCACTCATCTATCTATCTATCTATCTATCTATCTATCTATCTATCTATCTATCTATCACCTATTTTATACATTGGTCAATAATCTATCCTTCATTTATATACCTATCATCTATCTTTTATCTATCATCTGTCTGTCTTTTTCATTACCCTCTCCCCCACATAACACTCTCTCTTCCCCTGGAAGTTATGGAATCCTGTGATTTTCTTCCAAACTTCATTTTCTATTAAAATTATAACCTGCCACAAAAATATTTAAGCACACAAATTAACTCATGTTAATTATGATATTTTCAAAGGTGACAAGCAATTAGAGTGAGATTTGAAAAAAAAACACCTAAATATACCTTGGCATCTCTCATAATAACTATAAACCTTTGTCAAACATAACTTTATCTAACCCTGATACATGTTAGGCCTAGACAGGATATAAATGGCTTTATAAAATGTTGGTACTTTCAGACATGCTGGCATCAAAAGACATTACAAGTGGCTTTATGTTTAGTCTCTAATATTCTCTTCAAAAAGAAGTTAAAGTGATGGTTTTCTATTTTGGTCAGGAGACACACAACCTTCCCCTGAATGCTGCCATTAACCCCTCCCCATTACTCTCTAGTCTTGTAGTTCTGTGTCAGGCATTATGAAAAGGCAGGGCACTATATTTGGGGGAGAGGCAAATGTTGCTTAGGTGGGTTATCACAGTCGTGTGCAGTCACAGGTTCATAGACATACACTGTTGTCTTTGCCCTATGTCTCTGGTTCTCGAGCCTCCTTTCAGATAAAGGCACAATGTAGCAGAAAGCAGCTTTAACATGGAGTCTGTGTTGACCAGAGCTGCTTTCTGCTCAGACCAGCTGGACAACTTGACTAGCGGGTCACTGTTCCATCTGCACTGTAATTTCCCATGAGGATAGGGCAACACTTGAACTTGATGAACTTGGCTTTGTCCACAGCCCCAATGTTCTGGAGGCTCTGACTTTAATTACTGCACTTTGACTCTTAATAGAAATTTCTTCCTGAGTCCCTGAAATTCATGCCAATAATTCTTTAGGGAGGCTGTAAGCCTCTGCAGTTTTCATAAACATCCAGTATATGGCAGGACTCACAGGTGGAGAATTCTGTCATACCTCCTCTGCAACAGCTTCATCTGTAGGGGAGATGGTACATCACTAAGTTTAATAGCATTTACCTTAGGAACCAGGTGAGGAGGAACACTTCTGTTGTCCCAGCACTTGGGAAGTAGAGGTGAGAGGTTCAGCACTTCATGATTATTCTTATCTATTATTCTTATCTATTATTCTTATCTATATGATGAGGTCAAAGAAGGCCTGAGATGCATGAGATCCTAACTCAATTCCCTACCATTCAATTATTCCACTTATGGACATATATACAATGGAAATGATGTCCTACCATAAAGATATAGGCTCATCTATGTTCTTTTCTACATGCTGCTCTATTCACAGTAAACACGGGAATGGTGACAGCCTAGATGTCTAACAACAAATGAATGCTTAATGAAATGTAAAATATATACATAATAGAGTTTTATTTAGCTGTAAAGAAAAACAAAATTATGAGCTTTGTGGGAAAATGTTGAGTCTGGAAAGCATTTCTAGTTTTTAAGCTAGATGCCCCAGATTCACAAAGACAACTGTCACATGCTCTCTCTTATATGTCAACCCTAACTTTCCAAAATGTATTTTAATTATGTATATAGGAATGCGCATGCTTGCCTGTCTTATAGTACTTTTACTGTATCTCACTTTGAAGAAGCCAGACTATGCATGTGTAGTAACCACAATGGCTGCCTAGTTCTGTGGGTTGTTTTTCTTCACGTTGAAGTTGTGTCAACATATCAGAAAGGAACAGTGTAGATGGAGTTTCTGTTCTGCCTGGTGAAAGCAATGGTTTGAAGGAAAATGAGATGGTCTGCAGGGGCTCTCCATCATCCCTCATCTTGTTCTTGACTAGATTTCTGGGAGAAAATTCCAGAAGCACCAGTAAAGTCCTATTTAGCCATGCCTATCTATTGTATTGGCCAAGAACCAATATTTTTGTCAGAGAGATTTCTTTTGCAAAATCTCACCAGAGCCCAAGCCTTCCTTCTCTGTCACATGTCCATGCTGACATCCCACCCCAATGATGAATATGTTTTATTCTGGAAATGAAAAGAAAACATTCTGTGCTTGCCAGTGCTACCACCCCCTTGGATGTGCACAATCACGAAGAAAGGTTCAAGGTGAAGTTGAAATCATATCATCTCATGTTGATTTTATGCTTTTAACTAGAGGAAGAGCTCTCAGCACAGCCACATTTTAGTCAAGTTGTGAGGAAGGAGTCAGTCACATCAAGGTCTGCTCTGAGTAGTCTCTGCTGTGGTCACAATTGACTGTGACTTCTTGGCAAACAAGTGCTGTTGATGAAGATCTTGAGAATTTCTCCCTCACAGGGAAGACAGTGTGCCTTTGAATGCAAACCATGATCTGCACTCTCCAAGATATTCTTATTTAACTTTGATTCTTCTATATATCTTTTAAATGAACTACTTTCATTTCTCAGAGCAGGTCTACTAAGGGAACAGGGAATTGAGTGCTTTGGAATGCCCATGTCTTCCATCTCCCCATTGCATAGCTCACTCTGCCATCAATACCAATCATTAACTTGATGCTTCAGTTACAGTTGATGAGCCAGTATGTATGTACAGCTATTAACTAAAATGCAGAGCTCACGTTAGGGTTCACTTTATGTTTTACAGTGTCATGTGTTTTAAGAAATACATACCATGTGCATGTGTGATGACTAATCTTGGTGGCCATCTTGATGGCATTTAGAATCACTATGGAAGCACACCTCTGGGTATTTTGTGAGTTTACAAATAGGATTAACCAAGGTGGAGATGGGAAGACTTAGCCTAAATGTGGATGACATATTCCATGGGCTGAGTTCCTGGACTGGAGATAATGAAGGAGGAGAGCTGAGCAACCCCCAGTGTGCCTAGCCACCTCACATTCCTGCCACGGTGTCTTTCCTACCATGGTGATGATGGAGTGTCACTCACACTATTAAGCATATACCCTCTTCCTTCTATGATTGTCTTTCTATCAGGATTTGGTCACAGCAATGAGGAAAGTAACTAATGATTCAAGTACCCACATTTGCATATTCAGACTCAGTTTTATTGCCCTCAGTGGTTTCACACTCTGTGTTCCTGTCTCCTCCCCACTGCTAGAAACCAGTAAAGTATGCACCCTCTCTATGTAATTTTTCTTTTCTCAGAGTGTCCATGCACTCAGATTCTTCTAGTATGAGCTTACGTCAACTTAACAACAACTAGAGTCATCTGGGAGAAAGGAACATACATTTAAGAACTGCCCCTATCAGTTTGACCAATTAGTGTCTCTGTGGGGGCATTTTCTTGATTGTTGATTGATAGAAAGGAAGGTGCATCCCATTGAGTGATGCCAGCAGGTGGTCCTTGGTATTTAAGAAAGCAGATTGAGCAAGTTGGAGAACAAGGAAGTAAGCTATGTTTCTCCATGGTCTCTGACCCCAGGGTCCTTGCTTTCTGTTGCCTTGATAAAATGTTGATCAAAACCAACTTGGGAGGAAAGGATTTATTTGGCTTAAACTTCCACTTTAGAGTCTATTGTGAAGGGAAATCAGGGCAGGTATTCAACACAGGAATCTGTAGGTAAGAACTGTAGCAGAGGCCATGGAAGAATGCTGCTTATTGACTTGTTCACTTTTGCTTGCTCAGCTTGCTGCATCATATGTCCAAGGACCACTTGCCCAGGAGGGCACCATCCCCAATGGACTACCCCGAACATCAATCAATAATCAAGAAAATACCTGATAGGCAATTATATCAGAGCCAATTCTTTGAGCTTTCCTCTTCTTGGGTAACTATAGTATGCATTGAATTGATTAAAAACTAACCAGTACACTAACATTAAACCAACAATGGGACAGGGGACTACATTTCCTACTTTCTTGATGCCTGGGCCCTGGTTCTGGCTTTGGACATGTATGGGCACATAGTATGTGACACTTCTAATCCAGAGCATTGAATTTTGGGCTCAATTCTTCAGTCTTCTTATTCAATAAGATACCAACGCTTCTGTTGTCTGTGTCCCCTGGGTATTGTGAGAGTCACATACTGGAGCATGAAGCACAGGCAAGAATTGAATCCTTTGGTGGTAGAGAGACAGTGCTGTCAGTAAAGCACTTGCCACATAAATATGAGGACATGAGTTCAGGTCAACAACAACCACATAAAAAAGCCAAGCTGGACACAGTACATGTCTTTAATTCTAATTTTGAGAAGGCAAGCCTAGGGATCTCCAGAGCTTTCTGGTTAGCAAGCCTGGCTGAACAAGTGAGCTCCAAGTTCATTTAGGGATCTTGTAAAAAAAATATGGTTGAAAACAACTGAGGAAGACACTGCCATGTGTCATCCCACATGCCACACACAGAGTAACATGTATATAATGACACACAGAGGGGGTGGTGAGAGAAGCAAGAAAAAAGAACTGAGTCTTTGTTTGACATCATCAACTGAGGATGTTGCTGTCATTACATAACAGGGTCTAATACAGGTCATACTCAGAGCTGTGAGTAGCTTCATGTATGTTTTTGTCTGCACCTATGACCTCATTTCTACAGCAATGATGTGCAGCACAATGTCAAGACGTGGAATAACTTTGAAAGCCTCACCCAGCCCCCAACTTTGTCCTCTGCATCTCTTGACTTAGACGCTATTATTTATTCATGGTTTATTAGGTAAATATCTTCCCCAGACAAGCCTGGGTCTCCCTGGAGTCTGACAGTTCTTCTGTGCAAGCCTCCAGTGTTAGTGATTGTTTCATTAAACTCCAATCTAAAGGATAATCCCTGCTGGAGAATTCGTTCTGTCTTATAAAATTCTCCCAGGCACTGAGGCTCAAACTGCTAAGCAGGTTGCCCAGTTGCTTAGTGAGTGGTGTTTATTGGTGGCCACATGATATTGTCCTACTCTTTGTGCATTTCCAGCCTGATTCACTCTGTGGGAAAGATTGCCTTTTGGTTTGGGAGATCCCAAATTAGATAATGAGATTTTGAAAACCCTCACTCTCTCCTTTGGCAAGGAGCAAGGGTTCCCATCTCTATCCAGAAGGCCAAGGATGTTATAAGACTCAGTGCTCATGAGTTTGCCAACTCTGACCCTCAACCAGTGAGGTAGAGACTGGGGTGAGGGGTTTATTCTGGTGGACAGTGCTCTCCCCCAGAAGTTGGGAGCAGAATAAAGATGTAGAGGTGGATGAGAACTTAGGACTCATCTCTTCTGCACAAGGCAAGTGCTTGACTTATGGCATCTCCCAATGTGGTAGGAAGGTCCTATCTAAGTAGGAGGCATGCATACAAATAGTCAGGGCAGAGCTCAGAGCACTATATCTCAATTTCAGGACTTCTTTGAAGGTTGACATTCCATCCAACTTCCCTTCCTTCAGACATCTCACTGGGGCATGGAGCATAATGAGATCTATATGGGAAAGCAACTTCTGTCCAAGGAGGCAGGTAGGAGTGCACAGTAAAATTCATGAACTGTCAATCAGCCCAGCCCATTATAACCTCTTTATCGTCAATTTCCTTTCATTCCATCTCCTTCCTCACCTCAAGCTACCATTACCTAACAGGGTCCAAAGCATCCCATCACCACCTGTTTGAGAATTCAGTGACCTGAGTGTGGCTCTACAGGGCTGAATATTGAGTTGGTTGCCATAAGATCCTGAAGGCATCCCTTTCCTTTCTAATTCTGTCTCCATCTGTATAATGGAAAGAAGCCCAGAGCCTGCTCTGCCTGCCCTACAAGACGATGGCCAGAAATGAATGTGCTAACCTAAACATATGGGAAGCATGTTTAAAGAATCATACCAGTGTCACCTAGAGCCCCTCATGCAGACAGACCCTTGTAATGTGGAAATATGGGCTGGCAACTTCTTCTAATGACCCTTGCTCCTCAGATCTCAGCTCTTAGGTGAAACCTTAACTTTTGGTTCTGGATACTCCCAACAACACCATGATATACTCCTTCTGAGCAGATGCTCCCCCTAACCCACCTCATTTCTTGAGTCCTTCCAGGGGCATAGAGTTGTGGGCTTCCTCTTTGGCTGGAGTTCCCTGCATGGACAGACTCATTCCTCATGTGCTCCTAATTCATGGCTCTACCCTGGTCCAACAAGCTCCTCCCGGTGCAGTGCCAGAGCCCCAGTTCTTTCTGTATCAACTCAGAAGCTGTCTCTGCTCTCCCTGGAGGTCCCATTCTGTCATACTGTGGACACATGTGGAAGCAGTATCTGTCTTTTTCCTCCTGCCTCTTCCCTGTGTCCCTCTGAGCCTTATCCAAACATAGCCTCTCATGTCAAGGAGTTACCATCTGTAGCTTTGTCTGTTTTATTTTTTAAATTGGCTAGTAGAACTTGGCATTACAGAAGCTTTCCATCTCAGTTTACAGAAACTAAATTTGACCCACCTAAATTTCCCTAGTCTATTCCATCCTAAAACATGTAGAGGCCTCTACAATGCACAAATGGAGCTCAGACATTTATTAAATTATGTATGAATGAATATAGATAGCCAACTTCTTAAACAAGTGGGGTCCTTTGCCATAGAATAAAATAAAACATTTCTTTAAGAAAATGAATGATTAATAAGAAAGGCCATGATGTACATAAAATAATTTGATTAAAATACTGTTAGCTGAGTTTACTCCACTGACCCCTGGGAAGTAGACAACTATAATTTGTGTCTTCTATTATTGCACTTAAGGTCTCTCTTCATGTTTGTTGTCTCAACATTATAAAGTCTGTTTTAGTCCTAATTCAAACATGGGAGTTTGAAAATCTCATCATCCATACTGAGGAAGGAGTAAGACACTCAGTAAATGTTGATTTTAATCAAAAATTTAAAATTGGTAGAAAGTAGTAAGAATTAGAACTCAGAATTTTAAAGAATGTTGAATGGGATCTGAACCATGTTTTCTGAATTCAAGTTTAACATGCTATTCTAAAGGGCAAAAGGTACACCTACAGCGGAGAGGCACTTCATGTAGAGAGGCACTGGGCTTCAGAACCACCTGGATAACTATACCAGGTATGGGTGAGCATACAGGTACCTATGCTCTTTCAGCTACTATTTTGGGACTGAGGTCCTTCCTTTCACAGATCTGGGTTTCTGTCTGACTCTGTGGCCCAACCTAGCACTGTAATGGATAAAAGAATGTAGCCAACCAGGCTATGGCACTGAAGCCTATGGTGAATGATGCTCATAGACTGGCTATTTGTGTGGAGGCTGGCTGGGTGCACAGGACTGAAGGTAAATGTACTGCAGAGACCATGGGTGGGTAAATCAAGGAAGAGGCTTCTGGGTGATATGACACAGTGATGGCCCTTGGGTACATATAAAAAGGAAGGGCTGTCTTAGCTTGGGTCCCTGTTGTGGTTTCAAATTGAAGTGTCCATTTTAAAACATTAATTCTTGGTCTACAAATACAGCAGTATGATGTGGGGCTTTCAGGAATTCCAAAATGGACCAGTTCTTGAGTAAAAATGAATTGGAATCAATCTATTGACGAATTAGTGATTCTACTCAATAGTGATTCATAATTCACCATTGAGAGATTGTGGAAACTCCAAGAAGAAAATTGACCAGTGGATGATTGTATTAGTTATTCTGTTGTTTCTACAGTGACAAAATGACTGGCACACAAAGCACTAAGGGAAGGTATATTTTGACTCACAGTTTAAGGATATAGTCCATCATGTGTAAAAGTCACGTTGTCAGGAATCGGAGGCAGCTGGTCATATGCCTCCACAGTCAGGAAGCAGAGAGACAACTCTGGTGCTCAGCTCACTTTCTCTTTCTTATCAGTCCAGACCCTCGGCACATGAAATGGTGTCACTCACATTTAAGGTGAACCTTCCTATCTTGGTTAACCCCAATACAGACCAAGGTTTGCTCTTTAACTGACTGCATCTTCCTTTAGTGCCCTGTACTTCCTGGTCACTATGAGATGGATGGATTTGCTCTACCACAGCTCTCTACCATGATGCACCTTGTGGCCTAGAAACAACAAAGTCAGCTGCCCATGGAAGGAAATCATGAGCCACAACACAATCTTTCTTACTTTTAATTTGGCCTGTCATCTACTTGTAAGAATGAAGAAAGGTCTGATTGATACAGTCAGATCCTGAGACAGTGGTCTAAAGGTCACCATGTATTTGAGAACTATGTGAGGGTGTATAGATAGATGAGAGGGCAGTGGAGGGAAATACAATGAACTTGCTAGTCAAGCTGGTACCATTGAGGTGGTAAACATGAGGCAGCTGGAATTTGCCCTTCAGGAACCACTAAGGACCAAGCTCAGAGTCATTCCAGCTGCGGTCAGGGAACCATTGCATGGATAGACACAATCACTCTCAGTTTGGGGTCAAAGGCTAGAAAAGCAGACATCGGAAAAGAAAGGCAGTGCTTTTGAAGATGGTGTAGGTTGGTCAGGATAAGAAGATGTAAAAGAAAAAGCCATTGCTTCCTTAGTGCTAGGACTCAGATTCCATTGTACTCCAGAGTTGGCTTCCACACAACACAACTGTCCCTCAGCAGGCTCCCTGCTTTGGCCCCTCATTACCAGCAGTGACAGTGTTCAACCTGAAGTGGGCACCAAGTGCCCCATATGCAATCTTGGTCCTGCCTGCCTGCCTGCCTTCCTGCCTGCCTGCCTGCAGAAAGGAGCCTTGCCTTTACAGTGAGTATTGTTGCCTCTGTTTCCAGGGGGCACAGAAGAGGAGCTTAAAGTTTAGCATGGTGAAGCGGTGTAGTCAGTTCATTAATTGCAGTGTTGGTCATTTTGTCCTCAGCCCACCTGTCTGCAAATGTCCTCACTGTGATCCTTGCAGCTGTTGTTTTCTCCAGAGGAATCTAGTCCTTAACAAGCGGCATTGCCTCAGCCAAAGGAGGTTTATGGTCCCCAGAGAAAGCTGCTGGAACTGTGAGAGTACATGAGAATGGGAAGCATTTGTCCCAAGGAGACTTCCTCTTTGATGAGGGGTGAGAGCTATATTTACCTGTGGGTATAAGATAAATGTTTAGAATGTAGTAGCAATTATGCCTTTTCAGTAAAATGATGGTTGTAGGCTCTCCACCTAGATCACTGACCTCACTAACCCCAGAGAATTGCTAATTCCTGTACCTAAGGCTCAGAGATCATAGTAAAAGAGGTGGCATCAGAAAGTTTGTAAGAGTCAGGAGGGTTTGTGTGAGAACTCATCTTTTTGAAATGTGAGATAAGCTATATCCATGAAATCTCATTAACGTGGCAGCCTAAACAAGACCTAAACAAGGCAACACCAATAGACATGCTGACATGGAAAATCTTATGTATTCTTCATCTTAGATAAAGAACTATAGGATACTAAGGAATGAGAGCACCAGTCTTCCCTGGGGATGAGCTCCAAAATTTGTTATTCAGTACCAAATGGTCAGCCCTGAAATAATACGTATACAAGTAACATTATGTGAACAATCCTCCCACCTTAAAACTTCACAGTAGCTACAGCAATATTAAAATGTTAAAGAAATTGTAAATCAATATAATACAATCATATAGGGTTCAAAAATGAGGGGGGGAGGCACAAACATCTGTTGAATCTTCAGCAATGATATGCAGGCAAGCTTCTTGGTTTAGTTGCTAGTTCAGGGGATGAAATCCCAAACCCTGTGACTGCAGCTCTTAGAGAGGGAGGAGCAGTAGGGAGTCTCAGACCTGCTGATCTGTGGTCTTTTCTCCAGAGTCATCCCTGCAGCTCATTTCCCAGGCACACTTAGCTAGCGATTCATCTCCTTAAATGTGGTGACATCAAGAGATTTCACTGTGAGCATCAGCAGGTCCAGTTGAAATTTTCTGAAAAATATGGGCAAACATTCCTGCTTGGCATTTCTCAGGGATGGTGAACAGAGTATATGTTAAAGTTTTACGCTGAGTAATGGTCAAAACTTACACTGAATCCTAATTCACTTAATAGCCTGTTGCTTTTTTGGAAATGGGATGATGAAATGTCACCCTGAGACAGCTTAAGCAGAACTCTGCCAGGATGCTCCAAGTGAAATGGCCTAATTTGGTGGTGATGGTGGCAGTGTTGTGTATATACAGATCAAATCCTGTGTTTTCAGTTGTCCTTTTCATGGTCAATTAAGATAGTCTTAGGGTACAGATTTAACAGCAGAGTTGTCTAATGTAACAGACTGAAGCATGCCCTGTGGTTGCAGAGAGAATGCCAGTTTGCAACAGTGATTCCCAGGATGTTTTATCCACTTCTGCTTTTGAACTTGACTGAAAGGGCTGAACCAACACATTGTGGAAATGGTTTTGTAAACCGTAACGAAGGTATCTTTCTTTAACAGCTTCCTGCCCCAAAATGCCAGAGTGCTTTACAAACTTATCAAAGTGATATACACAGATCGTTTGAGTCTTGGCTGAAATACTGGGGCCTGAGGGAGCAGTAGTCATTGGTGAAAAATCTCCTATGGCAGGCCATGGGCAGGGAGGGAGCGTGTCTAGCATCTAAAGCATCCTGCCCAACTAGAGGACCTACCTGAGTCTCAGGAACTACAGCCCAGTCTACCATGTACTCCAAGGCGACTCTTCCATGGGATCAAGGTTTGAAGTTTGTCCAGATGTCATTGTTATGCAGTTCCTCATAAAGCTGCTTCCACACTGGGGATATGGCTTCGTTTGTAAAGACTTTGCCACGCAAGTTTGAGGATCACATTTTCAGTTTGCAGAACCCATGGAGGGGAAAGGTAGGTGTGGTGGTGCATGCTTAAAGTCCCAGCACTCTGGAGGTGGAATAGGTGGACCATCCCTGGAGCTCACTGGCCAGGCTGTCTAACCTGTTTGATGAACTGCAAGCCAATGGGAGACCTTGTCTCAAAAGAAGCAAGGGAGCTCAAAAATAATTGGGGAAATGATTTAGTATTAAAAACACGTACAGCTCTTGCAGAGGATTTGTGTTGAGTTTGGCTATTAGTACCCATACAGAGTGTTTCACAGCCATCTGCAACTTCAGCTCCAGAGGCATCTGAAGTCTCAAGTCTGTCTGCACTTGTACTCATATGAACACACACACACACACACACACACACACACACACACACACACACACACACACAAAATAGAATAATGATAAATTTCCAAACAGCAGCATATCTTGTTCTATTTCTAAATATACACACCAACATGAGGGGAAGGGGGACAGGTTCATGGCAGCTTTTTGAATAATTTTTAACTATAGGAAATAGCTGCCCACTCTTTAAAGGACACATTCGAAGCACTGAAGGCTTTCAGATGCACTTTAATAGTTTAAAATATTCCTATTTAAATTGCTGTTTAGAGGCATTTGAACACTGCTAGATGGCATAGACACTTATCCTAGGGACAATAAATACTTGGAGTCCACAGAGTAAACCTTATTTGTTCCCTTCCATGGACAGGATGGAATTCAAGGATCAAAGGGGATATAGAAGTGAGGTGTCCCACAGGATTAGGGACTCAGTTGTGGTTTAAGTAAGGGTGAGTTTGAGGAGTATTTGTTTAATATATTGAAACGAGTCTGTGAAGTGGCCTAGATGGTTTATATATATGCAATCCACAGCGTGGCTGGGCTTTTGTATGGTGATAGCCCTATCATTTACCCATTGAAACATTTCATTGTTTACTTCATTCTTTTTAGACAGAAGCTAACATGTAGCCTAGGCTGGCCTGGAACTCTCTGTGTAGCTCAGGATTGCCTCAAACCAGGTTACCCTGCCTCAGCTCCCCTAGTGTTGGGGTTATAGATGTGTACTACTACATCAACCTTATCATCGTATGTCTTGACTTCAGTTCAAGATAAGAAATCAAGATATCTGAAGAATATTTCCCACTAGGGGAAGTTTGATTAATATGCAAAATCATACTTCTTCATGTTTATATTACACATTTAAGATATTCTTAAATAAAATAAAATGGGTCAGCTAGGTTACGTAGGAATCCCTGAAGCCATAACAATAGTAAAATATTCTCAAGTGCAGACTCAAATATGCACACACACTATAAAGTGATTACTGGCAAACCCAAGAGGAGAGAAAAGCTCATAAGTTTTTGGTACTGGAACTGACATGACACAAGGATTATGGGAAATGAGGTCTAAGTTAAAGAGAGGCTGAAGTGCTGCTATCCTCAAAGAAGGTAGACGATGGGACAATAATCACAGGTGACAGGGGAGAACAGGCCACAATGGTGCTAAGCAAGGGGACAGATGTCTCTGTAGAGTCTGTGGAGTTGTGGGAAGAATGACTTTTCTGGCCTTGGTGAGGGATGCTAACAGAAGGCACTTTTGTCTATATCAGAAGAGTGTCATTGGTTGGAGGAAAGGGAACTCCTACTTAAGTATGTAGAGTCATGAAAATGAACAAATAAATAAATAAAACCCTAAAATGTACCCTTAAGGGGGAAGCCTAGTAATGTAACTTTTAAAAACCTGTACAAGTAGAGAAAGGGAGAGAGGAGAGTGGAGGGGAGGGAGAAAGTTGAGGGAGGGAAAAGAGAAGGGAGAGCAGGGGGGAGGAGAGAGAGAAGAGAGTCTAAGGGAAGCATATTGTGACACATGTGAATTTCTCTAATAAACTCAGTGAGAAAGAATATCTAAAATAGACAGGTGTGTCTGTAAGGGCCATAACCCATCATGATCATACAAGGTCCTAAAGTTTCCTGACAATAGCAAATTTCAAATAAGCCAAAGAAAGTGTGGAGAAATTTGTGCCAGCAATTGCAGGCAGACCTGCTGTCTGGCAGCTAGAGCTATGGTTGAAATGGTAGCATGAATGCCAGCCTAGGTGGGCTCAGGGCACTTCCATTTCTATGATCAAAGAAAATAATCATCACCCTGTAAAAGACTTGAACAAATATAAATAGAAGAAAATTGGAGCCTGAGATAGTTGAGAAGATGATAAAAGTGCATGCTATTGATTGAAGCAAACCCCCCTTATAGGAGCAGATGAATTACTTCTCACAGAGACATGAGGAGACTGTGCTTGGGATGCAGCAACAGTTTCTGTAATTCCCAGGCATCGAGAAGAAAGAGAGGTGTGAGGAGAAAGAAGATGGGCATGGCTGCCTTCTTTTCTTTTTTTAACATAGAGAAGGCATTTTCTCGAAGCTTCAGGCCAATGAAGCCAATCCCCAGCCTCAGCTCATCTCTGAGTACATGTAGGCATTAATCCTAATCTACCCATCTGTTTGTTCAGTTGTCTCTATACTCACTCAGCATTCCTGTGTCTTAGATTCCAGGAATATACTGGAAATCAAGACAGAGAGAGTCCCTGCCTGAATACCAGATAGAGTCAAATAGATGAAACATAGTTTAATATTCTGAGAGGAGGAAAGTGAGATCAAGGCTAAAATGGAGGATGTGAGGCCCACGTGTTAGGATCCCAATGTTAGTGAAGGTGTCTGTCATTGCTGGGAAGTCATATCCAGTTCAAATGGTCAATAGTTGTTAGTGCGTGAGAAGGTTCAGGGAGAGCCTGGCATTGGGTCTGGCTGGATATAAAAACCTAGACACCACCTCCCATCAGAACTCCGTTAATGGCTGCCTTCTATGTTGGTGCCACTCTTCCAATTCATTTCTTTCTCACAGTCTCTCAGTTTCCCAGGAGGGCTGGCAACAGCTCACACACTCAATCTTCACAGGAAGTGGTTCATATTCTTCCCCTAACTCAAATGAAAGTATAGGACAAAGTCTACTTTTATGTCTGTGTGCCATACATGCCACCCTGAGCCAGCCATGGGGTCAAAGAAGACCAGATACACACATGGTTATGACAGGGTTCCAAGTCAAACACTCCTTCTGCAACCAGCTCACCCATCTGTGGGTTCATGTAGACTGAGAGTCTGTTAGATGAGACAGCTCTTCCAAAGGCAGGAAAAGAGGCTGAGTGGGCAGAGCAAGGTCTTCACTGTCATGTGTCTGTTCTGTCTTCCACAGAGTACAGGGGCAGTATCAGAGCATGCCTTTTGTCCAAAAACTTACCTCTGTTCTTCATTCTTTGTTTCTACTTTATTCTTTGGTGTTTTTTGTTTTGTTTTTGTTTGTTTTGGTCTTTTTCTTCTTGTTGTTGTTTTATTTGTTTGTGTTTTGTCATCTAATATTTGACTGGAATGGAGCCTCTAGTAGGACCATGCCCAACAATGGTCAGAGTATGATAGATACTAAGAAACCATCCCCACTATTAAAACTTCATGCCATTAAGTGTGGTGCAGCCACAGGGTTTTCATATGCACTTTTTATCACCCTGAGAGAAATTTCTTTAATCCTAGTTTGAGAGTTGTTTTAGCCATGAATCAGTTTGCTAGATTTTATTAGGCTTTCTACATCCATTGAGATGACTGTGTACTTCCCATTCATATTCTTCACTACATTAATTGATTTTGAAAATCAAACCACCGCTTCATTCCTGGAACAAAGCATGCTTGGTCATGTTTTCTAAAGCCTGTAGAACGTTACAGAGGGTATTCTACCCTCTGGTTACCATAGCAGGTTACCACAAATTTGGTTGTTTCAAATAAGAAATTTAGTGGTTGGAGGCAAGACATTGCTTTTGCAGAAGATCCAAGTCCAGTCCTCCAAACTCATACTGAGCTGCTTACAACCAACCACCAGCTCCGGGAAATCCATCCTCTGGCCTTGAGCATCAACACTCACTTATAGACACACACACACACACACACACACACACACACACACACACACACACACACACACACACACACCCAAACACACACTTAAAAACATAAAACAAATCTTTAAAATTAAGCAAACATACTCTGTTCCTATTTTAAAGGTCAAAAGTCAAAACCAGTGTCACTGGATTATAGTCAAAGTGTTAGAAGACCACATCCTACATCCAGGATGCTAGAGAAGAGCCCACTCAGCCAGCAGTCAGCAGTCTTTGACTTCTGCTTACTTAGCTTCTTCCAAGTCGCATTTTCAAGTGTCTCTGCTCTGTCCTGTCATGGCTCATGGCCTTTCCCCATCGCTCAGGCTCAATCTTCTGAGCTAACAGTGAAGGCACTAAAAACCTACCTGGATCATCCAGGGAAACACTCCCAGTTTACAGTCTCTAATTTGATCACATAATCACAGACTTATTTTTTCCCCAGGTAAGGTAATATTTGCAGGCTCTAGGGATTAGGACTTGCTGTGTGTGTGATCTGTCACCAGCCTCCTACTTAGGCTGACTTTAGCTTGCCTGTATGTTGCTTGTGATGTTTGTTTACGTAATTGTAAGGGGACACTGAGCTTCTGGGTTGTGGTATTGTTATCTGTCTTTGTTTTTTGTTTGTTTGTTATATGAGATGAGATCTCTCACTACATATCCCAGACTGGTATGTAGTGTGAAGCCTAGGGGTCCTCCCAAATACTGTAGTTATAGTATAGTGGCCAACTCTCTTTTGACAGCCTTATATGGCTTATATCAGTGAACTATTGATTTTATACACCACATACGAACATGTTCACTATTTGAGGAGGGAAGAATACATTGCAAAATATTATTATTTTTGCTTAAAATTTAGTTAAAATACTTAAAATACATATGACTTTAAAAATGCTTCATAAAATTCCCTAGAGAAACTCTACTAGTCAGGACTTTATTTTCTGAAAAATATTATTAATTACCGTTGATGTTATTTGCTATTTTTCTGTTTTCTTGTTGTTTGGGGGTACTAAGAATTTTAGTTTTTTCTGGAGTCAGTTTGGAATTTGTGTCTTTATAGCAATTTTCCTAGTTCCTCTGAACTAGTTGGCTAGCATGCAATTATTCATAATATTCTCTTATAACCCTTTCCATGTTTCTAAGATCAGCAGCAATGTTCCCTGTTTGCAGTTACTAATTTGGTGGTCTATGTTCTTCCCTCGATCTTAGTCAGTCCTGTTTGCAACCATTAATTGATGATCTATGCCCCTCCCCACCACCTTGGGCAGTCTAGCTAAGATTTGTCAATCTTGTTGACATTTTCAAAGAACCAAATTTGGGGACTGATTGATTTCCTCTATTACTTTTCTACACCTCACTTTAAAGAAGACACTGACAAATTAAGTTATATCAAGCTGAACAACTATGCCACACAAAGTAACTGAGAAACGTAAAGAAGGTACCTGAGAATGGGGTGTCTGAAGGGCTGTGAGACCAACTGAGCAGATTCTGTCATGCTAGAGCGAACACATGTGGCACTGTCTCTGACCTGGTATATGGGCTCTAGAGTTTGTCAGATTTGGACCCAAATCCTGGCCTTACCCATGCCAGCTCAGCTTATGTATGTTGCTGCAGTAACAGATCAGCCTCCAACACATAGCCAATCCCTAGTGCTTACTGCTTGCTCTTAAGAGAACCTCCCATGGAGGAAAGATTTTGTGATTCTGGTCTGCAAGTTTTAGCATCATATCTGTGCACAATTCATGGACCAGACCCACGGGAGGCTGGGAAATGGTCTCATCATGTGCCTAATAGGGTAAGATTATCTTTGCTAAGCCACAAGAAATTTGGGATGCTGGGTATCAAACCCAGAGTCTTGTACATGACAGGTAAGTATGCCCTCTATATAGCCAATTTTTGTTCAGCCACTTCCCAAATCCTGTTTCATTAAGTCTAAATGGAAGATCATAATGTCTATCCCAAAGAGGGAGGGTCCCCTGTTCTCAGTGTCTGGCACAGAATGGGGACTTAGTGACCAATTGTTTCATAGATGAAGTGGTCTTGAAGATCTATGTGTGGTCTTCAGACCTGGATTTGGCTGATCCTAAGAGTTGCTGCTGTTGATGTACTAAAGACTTTACAAAAGAATAAGTATAGTGTTATCATCCAGGCAAAGCTTGCCCTGCCCCTTGGGGACCTGCCTGCACCCATGGCAGGCAGTATGCTGGCTCTGTAAGTGGGTACAAATGTCCCTTTAAGAGACAAGCTCCACCCACTCCTGCTCTCACTTTTCATCATTTCTCTGAGGAGGCTGACAGATCGCTGTCTTTCTCTCTTTTCTCTCTGTCTCCGTGTGTATGTCTCTCATTTCTCTTTGTCTTTTCACTCTCTTCACTTTCCTTACTCCTTTCCCCTCCCCCAATAAAATTCCTACATAAGTTCTGTCTGATGGCATGCTTGTCCCTCATCTACCAAAGTTCCCCTTGCACCACATATCATGACATCTAGTCCAGGGTATTTCCAGCTCAAGTCTTGGAGTCTGTAGGTAAAGGTGGCCTCTTAGGGAGGTGGCAGTAGAGTCCCATCCTTGCCTGTAGCTTGGGGCTGTGTATGACTGTGGGACTTGAGAACTGGCATGGTTGCACTTGCTGTCTGGACTCTTGGGGTAAGCCATGTCCTTTGATAAGACTGCATCATCAACCCTAAGTACTTCCACAGGACAGTCTTGGAAATTCAGGGAGGGAAGCCGCAAGCAACCACAGAGCAAAGCCTCTGTGTGAGCATCCCTGGTGTCTGGCCTCCTCTCACCCTCTTCATCTCCCTTGCCCTTGTTTCCTTTGTTAGTTTCCTGTTCTATGCACATACTAGTCCATATCAGTTGTGTTTAACATGGTTGCTTGTTAGCATTGAGGCAAAGCATCCTTGGGATAGAAATGCATTTCTACAGCCCCTCCACTCTATATGTGGTCACAACATCATACTGTGGGCCCAAAACAGTGTTTCATTACAGAGAACTCAATGCATACATGTTTGTAGCAACAGGCTTCTCAGAGCTTCTACAAACCATTCATGGGCAAATGAGTCATGAACCTGAGTTCCTTATATGCAATCAAACTTGATGAAGGATAACCAATCCAATAAGGCATTTCTAGGGAAAATGATTAGATGCCATATTTTTGTAACAAGATGCTTGTGATGGCTCATCTCCATTGTCAATTTGATGTGATTTAAAATCACCATGGAAACACGCCTCTGTATGTTTCTGTGAGGACGCTTTCAGGAAGACCGAACTCATCTCATCAGTTAGGATCCTGGGCTGAGTAAAAGGGAGAAGACTAGCTGAGCACCAGTGTTCATCTCTCTCTGCTTCTTGACCACAGATGCAGTGTGACCAGCTGCCTCAGGTTGCTACCACCACCATGCCATGGTGGCCTGTACCCTCCAGTTGTGAACCTAGACAAATCCTTCATTTCTCAAGGTGCCTTTGTTACATGTTTTGCCACAATGGGGAGAAAAGTGACTAATGCAGTGGTGAGTGAGAATCTGGAAACTGAATGTTAGCAAGGGATGACATCAATCCAGCTTAATTTCTAGCTGGCAGATTACAACAACTACCTTGTTTTTCAGTAAGCAGCATAAAGATCCTTCTCCTCAGAGCTGTCCCTCCCCCAAGTCTTAAAAGTCAACATTATGTATAAACAAAACAGAAGCCTAGATTTAGGTTAAAATCTATCCACTCATCCAACGAGCTTAAGGAGAAAACATTAGAATAAAATGTTTGCCCAGGTGGCAATTGTGGCATCCTAGAATTTTCTGTGCTGCTCAGGATCTGTGCTGTCCATTTCCGTGATGCCATCTCCTTACTTAGGGATAAGACTTCCCATATGTGTTGTTGATTGGGTCCTGAGATTATTCTAGCACCTTAAGAAAAGCCACCAGCTACCTGCTTTCAGTACTTTTAAGATAAACTGAAACAACACAGGGCAGCAGGGTGCATTACCATTACCAGAGTGGAGTTGAGGTCTCCTGTCTGGCGACACTGCTTCTCCTAAGTTACTGTGGCCAGCACTTCTCAGAAAACAGAGCCAAATCATAAATAATACAAGCATGGAGTGGAAACCTTGAATAATGGGTGTGGCTAGGGTTTAGAATTTTATTAGGGAGGAAATGTCTCAGATGTCCTCTGTGACTTGGTCACCCCCTTGTTAGAGCTGAAAATTCTTTTTATAAGCACTTTGCTGCCACTCACTGATGCATGCCCAAAAGAAAACAAAATGAAACAAACAAAGCAGACGTCCCTTTTCTCCTTGGAATCTTCTCAGGAGACTTTTGGAACTGTGTGTACACAGTAGACTGACTGTTCAAGTCTGGTATGTGTGTGTCCTTATCAGTTAGGCAGCGTGAGAGAGCCAGCCTTCCCTCATTGCGGGGTACAAGCTGAGTGCTATGTGATTCCCATTCTAGGAGAGAACAGGACCCACCCAGAGACCTTGGCCCTGTGTGGTGTCATGGTTGGATTCATTTGCTAATTTGACACATCAAGGAAGGGAAACCCTCAACTGGGGAATCGCCTCCATCAGATTGGCCTATAGGCACGTCCATGAAACATTTTTTTTGATTACTAATCATGGGAGGGTCCAGCCCACTGTGTGCTGTACCACTTTTAGCAGGTGGGTAACTGAGCAGGCCAGAGGAAACAAGCCAGTAAATAGCATTGCTCCACGGTATCTGGCTTCAGTTCCTGCCTCCAGCCAGGTTCCTGCCTTGAATTTCTCCTTTGACTTTCCATGAAGAAGGACTTTAATCTATAAGCTAACTAGGACGTGGGGGCAGCTGCCTCTATTAGCTCTCAGTAGGGCCCACTCCTAACTTCCTTATCAAACAGAAGAGACAGGGAGAAATAGAGAAAGGCCAGGAACACCAGGGCTACTCAGAGTATGTTCAGGGGAGGTCACACAGAAGCAGGGGTGACACTGTGTTTAGAATAACTGCCAGTTGGGGTGTAGGTTCAGCAATGCTGGGTGTTTATCAGGTAAAACTGAACATCAGCCACTGTCTCTATTCAAGAACAGAAGACAATGTCAGCCTTTTTATTTGGTTGGTTTTGTTTTCTGGGACAGGGTTTCTCTGTAGCTTTGGAGCCTGTCTTGGATCTGTAGACCAGGCTGGCCTTGAACTCAGAGATTCACCTGCCTCTGCCTCCTGAGTGCTGGGATTAAAGGTGTGCACTACCACTGCCCTGCCCAATGTCAGTCTTGCATTTGCATTGCAACCTTCTAACAGACATCTGCTTAACTCTTATGGGTCAGACAAGTCTCATGGTGACTTTGACTGCATTTGAGGCTGAAACTGTATTTATATCCCTAGCCATTGTGGGGGAAGCAGGTTGGGGAAAGAATTTAAGAATGGGTGTTTGGCCAACTACCGGGAACTGCCTTCCAACATGGAGATGTTATACTTGCTCTGTATAGAGGGGATGAAACTCATCAAGGATTCAGTCTGGCCTGTGTCCTGAATATGTGACCCTTGCAGACAGCTGACTGCTACCATTCTCTGCTTTTCACTCCAGGGCACCACTGTAGCAGATTCAAGTTCCAGGTCTTCTAACAGCCAATCTTGTCTTCTTTTGTTGAAGCATTCTGTTTACAAAGGATATTTTGTTAGGTCTGAGTTTAACAATTTTGAAACATTTAACAGAGACATGTAGAAGTAGCTCCCAGAGCCTCTGAGGGGCACAGCTGACCCAAGGAGAGGAGATGCAATTCCAGAAGGCAAGTGGGAACAAAAGTTAAAACTCCAAGAATGAATCATTTTAATTACTATGCAGATGTGTGTGGAATGAAAGGGTACTTTGCATAAGGTCACAAGTTGTTGACTTTTTTCTAACATATTAGATATTAAATATTGTAGGTTTGTCAGGTCACATGGGTTTTTTTTTTGTTCCCACTATTAAAATTGCTAATAGTGCAAAAATCAGACCTATCCACACCTGCAGATATATAAATGAATCAACACAGTCGTGTTCCAATAAAGCTTTATTAACAAAGTCACTTAGCCAGTGGACTTTGTTAACAAAGATATTTGTTTGTCACACTTAGCCAGTGGACTTTGTTTATTCTTGCATGAGGCTTTTCAACGCATTAAAACGGTTGTACACCCATGGGCTTTCCTGAAAATTCAGAGGGCACTGGCTTGAGTCACAGCCTGTCCTGATCACAATATTTCCACAATCTGGATCCCAATAACATTATTAAGAATGATGCCCCTCCCCCTTCTATAAAGCTCACTGTCCACTAGGGTATTTCCTCTTGCCCTGGAAAGTTTCACTTTCTTAACTCTTTGGCTGCAGGCTTGAAGACCAGGCATTCTGAGGGAATACTAGCTATGCTTGAAGCTCTAACGTCTTAGCTAGAGTCATGTACTTGACACTTCTGAGCCATCTGAAGCATTGATGGGAGAACTCCCACTGAGCAGTGCTCTATTCATCCATGTTTGTCAAGGGCTGTCACCAGCACCCTGGGGATCAAGCTAAGCTGTTATTCTTGGCTGTATGTTTGATTCCTCTGCATGCTCATGACTTCATGAAGAATCATCACAAATCTACTAGTGTAAAGCAGTAACAGGCATTAGCCTCCATCATCATTGTATGGTTTCTGAGGCTTCACTGGGAGGCTGTTCATCTCTGTTTTCTTAGTGTCAGTCGAGGTAGCCTAAATGTCCTTGTAAGTCAATGATTTGAGATTAAAGTCATTTTGCCTTTGTTTTCTGGTGTGTCTGGTGGCTGATGCTGGCTATTGAGCAGAACATCTGCACACAGCTTCTCTATGTGCCTCCTCGGAAAGTGGTACTCAGTGACAAGAGTGGGCATACCAGGAGAACTTGGGAGAAAAGCATGGCCGTGGCCAGGGATGATGGAGCACAGGTGTAATCCCGGCATTTGGGAGGTAGAAGTGGGAAGATCAGGGATTTGGGGTCTTGATTCCATACTGAATTTGAGGCCAGTTTTGGCTAGATGCAATTCTGTCTCAAAATGAAAAAGATGTTTAAAAGTTTTTGATACTGTTTGACATTGGCATATGCATAGTACTTAACATGATCTGTACTGTCTAAGGTGCTGAGGTCAAGGGGCTGGAGCTTGGGCCCCACTTCCCAATGAGAAGCCCATCTCCTTCCATCTCCTTCACATCATACTGCGTGCAAGCATCTGAAATACTCTGTGGAGGCAGCTATCCTGGGGAAAGCCAGTCTCCAGAGAAGAGCTTAGTTGGGGCTATTTTGAGCCAATATTTAACCATTTCCATAAAACCCTTTAAAAGCCAAGTTGAAATAAGGTTACTTGATTGTCTTAGTTAGGGTTTCTATTGCTGTGAAGGAGACACAGAAACTCTTATAAAGGAAAACATTTAACTTGGATGGTGGCTTACAGTTTCAGAGGTTTAGTTCATTATCATCAAGGTAGAGAGCATGGTAGTTGGGAGTATGGCAGTACACAGGAGGACTTGGTGCTGGAGCTAAGAGTCCTGCATTTTGGTCAGCAGGCAACATGAAGTGAACCAAAATACTGGGTGTGGCTTGAGCATATATGCGACCTCAGGGTGTGCCTCCATAGTGACACACGTCCTCCAATAAGGGCATAAGTATTCCAACAAAGCCACATCTCCCAGTAATGCCATTGGGGGCCAATTACATTCAACTATCACACTGATGTAGGTAAGAGAGGAGTTGTTGAGAAGTTATAAATAGATAGGGGGCGGGGAATCTTCATCCAAACATCACTATTTCTTTGCAGCTCCCTCCCTGCTGCCTCCAACTCCTAATTTTGTTTTAAATCTTAGATTAGAGATAGCTGAACAATTTTCCTTCCAAGTAGATTCATAAAACCCCATGTTTTGTACTATCTCTTGTCATCCTGCTTGTCATCATCTATGTGGATCTCTGGCCACTTTCCAGTGCGTTTTAACAGGTAAGATACCCTGCTTTGTATTGTCTATGACCCAGCCCTCAGCACATGCTCTCTTCCTACTTCACAGTAGACTTTCAGTCATACACATGTGGGAGTAATGGACACTCATGAGAATGGGGTTACTCTGTGGGTGTAGCAGAAGGGCACTGAGCATCAGGAGTGCTATTTGTTCATAAGCATCCCTTAAACATCTTTAAAAGAGTGGTCATTGCAATAGGTGAAGTGCACGGACTATTGTTATGAGCAGTTCTCTCACCAGCCTGGTCCCAGAGCCACATCAGCCCCAAAATATCACACAGAGATGCTGTATTAGATATAAAGCTGTTGGCCTGTTACTAGTATTTCTTATTGGCTAGCTCTGCCTTAAATATTAACCCAATTCTATCAATCTAAGTGTTTCCATGTGGTCTTGGCTTACCGGAAAGTCCGGACTTCTTCTCTCATGTCTGTACATCTTGAATCTCTTCTTTTATTTTTACATCTCCCAGAATCCTTGTTTCCTAGTCCTGCCTATCTTGCCTTCCTATTGCCAACAGAGCTTTATTCATTAAATAATAAGAGAAACATATTTACAGAATGACATCTCCCATAAGACTATAAGCAATATGTACTCCTGCCTAGCTGAGGGTTTAATAACCTTTTGTATTAGTCATTCACTAATACATCCTGGGCACTATGCCAAGGACTTTAACAGACAGACAAACTCCCTCTCTCTCTCTTTCTCATTTCATGCCATGTGATGGTTTTGATTGTACAATTCTTCTCAAGAGTATTACATTATTTTCTTAGAGACATGATAATGGCCTCAGGGTATGGCTTAGTAGAGAAGGCTTGTGTACATACTTGAGGCCTATCTTTGAGTCACAAGAGAAAGCAAAAAAAAAAAAAAGAAAAGAAAAGAAACAGCATTCTATATAGTAAGATCCTGTCACTTACCCCACTCAATGTGTATAGCATATAATCTCTACAATATTGTATATATGTGTGTAATCTACATAGGGCCTTTTGGTGCTTATGTATTATTTTCACCATTTATTTGATCACTCAATAATTGAAGGGCATCTGTATTGCCTCTGATTCTTTACTTCCTTAAGTAAATAATGACATTTATTCACATAGACCCATTGAATGTAGGATTGGTCTAGAAATTATACAGAAGTCCCATATAAGATGTTGGCCAGGCCCAACAAACTGCTTCCCAAATGTCAGTCCATGTTGCCATCAGCTTTAGACATGGTCGATCACCCTCAGTGATGATCTGCCAGTCTTTGGGGCAATATAGGATTTCAATTTTTTTGTTTGTTTTGTTTTTCTTAAATTTCTTCTAAGAACTTAAGAAGTAGTTTCTTTTAACATGAGGTAGGATATCCAAGACATAAAATTTACAGTTCTACAAAATTACTGCTGGTTTTGGTGATTCACAAACCTGAGTGGTTGCACTCTCATAACTCCTAAATCACTAAGTGCCAGGATATTTATAAAGAGTTTACCCTTCTTACCACACCTGGCATTCATGATAACTCACCAGCGAGTCAGGAGAGTGGTGGGAGCATCACTCACTCACACCCCAGCACATGCCCACTGTCCTATGTTGAGTCTGGTTTTTCTAACGTTGGATAGCATGAGTTGCTTTATGTCACCCCTCCTACTTGGTTCATGAATTTGGTGTGGGTAGCACCACACTGCTCACTGTTTGCGGGCTTCATTCTCTCTCTCTCTGGCATCTGCCTTTGTAGAAATAAATTTCAGTATCTATTTTTATAAGAATCATTTCTTTTTTTAAGTTATTGGATAATATTCTACAAATATTTATGCTGTACCTTGGATCGGATTGACACTCAGGGTTTCTGTTTATGAAAATTATGCTTATGCATAATTGGGTATCAATATGTTTTATGATAGGTAAATATGATCCCTGTGGTGAAGGGGATGATATGATTGCTACAAATTGGGTATCAATATGTTTGATATATAATCCCTGTTCTGATATTTTGTTTATGCTCTAACAAATAAAGGTTGCCTGAAGATCAGAGGGCAGAGCTAGCCACTAGCTAACCATGGAGGTCTGGAGGTATGTACAGACAGACAGGAAGCGAGATGGCTTGGCAGAGAGAGGAATATAAGGTAGGAGGAGACAGGCACTCAGTCTCTTTAGCTGCGAAATTGAGGAGGTAAAGTGTGGCTGTGGTTTGCTTCTTTGTCTCTGGGATCTTTCAACATTTATCTGACTCCAGGCTTTTATTGTTAAGACCTATTAGAACTTGTGCTATACCCATAGTGGTAGAGTTTAGAATTCGGGTCTGTGTAGGCAGATGAGCTATTAAGGGTGGTGTCATGATGAAGGGGATTCTTGCCCTTATAAAAGAGTGACCTACAGACCATGTGAGAACACAATGTAAAGATGGCTTTTGATGGGCCAGGAAGTGCCCCCCACCAGACTCAGAAGCCTCTAATGCCTTGATCCTAGATATGCAGACTTCAAAATTCTAAGAGGCAAGCTTCTGGAGTGTTTTTAAGATGTATTTTATTTTTAATGGTATATTTGCATATGTATCTATGTGTGTATGCATGTGCTCACAGATTCACATACAGAAGCCAGAAGCCAGAGAAGGGCATTAGATCCACTGGAGCTGGAGGTTACAGATAACCTGTGAACCATCTAAATTAGGTATTGAGACAGGTACTCAGGTCCCCTGCAAGAGCATTATAAGCTCTGAGTAATCTCTACAGCTCTTTCTGGTCTTTTTGTTTGTTTGCTTGCTTTAACCCAGTCTATAGTATCCTATTACAACACTCCAAAAGGATCAAGACAAAAATACATATAGCAAAGTGATAGGTAATGCATGCCCAGTCTCCAGAATTCTGCTGCCAGCCTCCTTTCAATATTGAACTAGAGTTCCCAGAATTCTGACTTTTAATAGCACAGGTTAGTTTGGCTCTTTTGTGTTTTATGTAAATGGAGCCATTCAGAGTGTCCTCTTTTGTGTCTGACTGACACTCTATCTTTTGAAATACCATAACAGATCAATAGCTAGCACTGAACAAACAGTCCATGCCTGGTACTTTTTTAACCATTCTATTCTCATTAGATTGAACCCAGTGCATTAACTATAGAGCAGGTACAGCTGTTTTCATTTTTACTTTGAAGTAACACTACAGCTTGCACTGGGATGCCAAAGATACATAGCTCCTTTTTCCATAGCAGATTTCTTTCTTCATATTTCCCCCTTTAAGAAATAATTTATTAAAACTAGGAGCCCCTTCAAGCCACAAATGCAAAGAGAGCTCTCTGCCCTGTAGTTTTGCATGAGGTTGGTAATGAGTTCTTAATAAACATGTTCAGATGTCCTGAAGCCCCTGAGCAGAGTGTCATCAAATCACTACCACAGAATATGGAGCCTCAGTAGTGTCTTCATCAATCAAGATCTGAGTTCGGCCAGGGTGAGAAGGACAGTAGGGCTTTAACAACCAGCCCATTCATTTCCTTTTCCGGAAATGATGAGCTATGCAGGGGCACATAAATCACCCTGCTCCCAATTACATTATAGTTCTGAGGTTTAAGCTCGACTCTGCCCAGGATTCTAATATTAGAGTCATGGCTGCAGTACTTCCCCTTGAGGGAAGTTTTGGATGGCATTCACTGAACAGAGAAATTCTGGTTCTATTACTAAAGAGTGTGACCCTCTCTTAAGTAGGCTCCCAGCACAATGTACCCCATCTTCTGATGCTAGTGTCTCCCTGGGGCAACCACTGAAGAGGGATCGGGTGATTACATATGTGACTCTTGTAAAATCTTGCTTTCAGCCTCCCTTACATCTAAGTTGTCACCCCACCTTGTCTCAAGGTATGTCCAACCTCACTTAACTTACTACCCACCCACCCTTGTTTTCTCGTCATTAAAATAATATCACTCTCTCCTTGGACACCAAATCAGTTCACAAGTGAACCGATCTGAAATGTGAATGATGAAGCCACTGGGAGATCTGAATTCTGTTCTCCATCACTAAACACGCATGCCATTTCCTTTCTAAAAAGATTTGAACTCAGGCCATGCGGTGCAAAATGACTCTGGGCCTTAACAAGTGGTTGGTGATTTTATAAACAACAGGGGAACAAGAGACTGGACCCCAGGAATATTTTCCAAGCTAGGAATTAAGATAATCTTGCAAGTCCCATGGGCTAGGAAATGCTTCTACCTACTCCATGCTCAGTATACAGCCCTGTTAATTTGCACTACCCTGGCTGGAGCACAGTTCTAGGGAAGAAAAGATAGAATGAGGCAGCTTGGTCCAACCATTTGCCCCATTGGCTACTAGGGTCTGTGCCTCTTCTTTGGCTCTCTTTTGAGGTCCCTGGGGACAAGTGCAG
The DNA here is from genome assembly GCA_030556225.1 of Cricetiscus sungorus. Taxonomy (NCBI): domain Eukaryota; kingdom Metazoa; phylum Chordata; class Mammalia; order Rodentia; family Cricetidae; genus Cricetiscus; species Cricetiscus sungorus. The sequence goes on along the minus strand of JANBXA010000728.1, from coordinate 10,343,563 downwards.
ACACATTCTTTTTCTAGGACCTCTCAGGTGTGAGCTATAACCCCAATGTGGTATCAATATAACTCAGATGTGCCCCAGGCAGGCAGTCCCATGCTTATCCTTATGCATCGTTGAACAAATGAGATCAGCAGAGGACTCCATTCTGTTTAAACAATTAACAATAATAACCAGCGTTCAGCAAAAAAAATGTAAATTCTTGTTCCCCATGGAAAGAGTGGCCTCACTCATGCTGCATTGTTTCCAATGTTTGGGGATTTTTTGTTTGTTTGTTTGTTTGTTTTAGTTTTGCCCCAGCTGTGACTCATGCCCTATGCTGATTGTGAAGATATTAAGGCCCATTTCCATAAACGCTCACAATGGTTTTTAAGCTGTTTCCTTTCCTGGCTGTTTTATTTTTGTTGGTCAGGTGGGGAGGACTTTTAACGGAGTTACTTTCTCTCTGAATCACAGATTGCAAAGCTATGACATTACTCGGAGACCTACTCACAACCATGGTGTAGGAACTCACTATGTAGACCAGGTTAGGTGCTGGGATCACAAACCCTGGAATCATTCATTATTTTTTCTGCCCTGTACTTAATACTCTTTTCCCAGGAGAACCACCAAAATTGGAATAAATGCCCCCAGGCTACAGGGTCTTGGTGTATCTGAACCCCATCTTCCTAAAGTGGGATACTCTGACTCCGGTCTTTCATGTTGTTTCTTTGGCTCTCTTACTTTATTACACTTGGCTGCCCATCATAGCTTAGTTCTTCTTAATGCTACACCAGCCCTCTTTCCCTTTCCCCTGGCATTTTCCCCTTTTCTTTTTGTGCTAAGGCATCAAACCCAAGCACGTTACCACTGAGCTACACATGCATCTTTAAATAGTTTAAGAAAGTCCCAATCACAAAAAAACAAGATTTTTTAGAAAAGACAAAATATAATACATAGGAACAATAATTACATGTTAGTAATGAAACATAGTACAAAATTTACTTTGTGTTTTTCTGTCACCATGGAGAGCTGGAACTGCCTGGCTTTCATCCTTCTGGTGATCAGAAGACAGAGGCGATGGCAAAGCGGGCTGGTGACAAATGGGAATGAGAAATGGTCCCTCCCCCACTTGGCATTTATTTCTGGCAGAAAAGCAAGAGCCTGTATGGAAAGGGCACCAAGCCACACAAGGAATAGCTTTTCCAGCAGCTATTTTTTCAGAGATTTAAAAACAGCCTAGTTCCTTTGTAAATCTTACCTCAGCGAAGAAATGGAAAGGGACATGGAGGAAGTGAGTGTAGTCCTACAGAGAGTTTAGCTTCCTGGTGGTCTGGTTAATTCAGGAATAGAGCTCAGAGAGCTGAGAGGATTAAGTGATCAATGGTTCTTTTAGATTAGCCCTCTCAGATATCAGTGGTCTCCACATGGCTTAGATGAGATAATAAGATAATTTCAATATTGAGCTTTTCAGAGCCTGAAAAGACTGTGGTGTGGGAGAGATAACTCAACTTCAACCTTACACAGCCCGGAGCTGGCACTGGCATTCTCGGAGTGTGTCATTGTTCAAAGCCTGATATCCTGGTCTTGTGGAGACACCTGAGATGGCATGAGATTATGGCTGTGGTAAATGGAAACTTCAAGAAGACACCAGGCTGAGTGTGTGTAGCTTACTTAGGGACCATGGAGAACACAAACCATGAACATCAGATGTGTCAAAGCAGGCATGAGCAGTATTGAGCTACAATGAGGAAAGTTGGGATGAGTAAATTCACCTTACAGGGTACCCAGTGCCATCCATACCTTCCTCTACCATGCTCATGACATATTTGGGGAACACTAAAGAATAAGCATGAGTTCTTCTGGAAACAATGAAAATAATTTAGCTGGCACAAAGTTCTCTCACCTGAGAGCTCTCTTGGTTGAGGGCTAACCCTGGATAAGGATGTTAATTTCAGAGTAGTCCCCACAACAATGGATTAATATCTGGTTGGAATATATTTCAGAGTTAAATATGGTCATTAGTCTATGATTATCTCACTCTCATAAAGTTCCAAAGTTTTCCTAGATACCACTGGCACGTACAAGGCATAGAATGAGAGTTTAGGACAGTGCTTTCTTGGTCCCATGATGTGGAAACCTACTGGGCAGGAGGTAGAGTTTGGTTTTGAAGAATGTCTCCTGTGGCTTTGGAGGAAGTCCTTAGCCACAACCTGCAGACCTTCCTAGGGGTGGGGGTTGGGGTTGTCTGGCACAGTGGGTTGGGATGGGATGGGATGAGATGGGATGGGGTCTGAGGAGTGAAACTAAGCCCCCATGTGGTGGTTGATTTTATCAACCTTATAGGCTGCAGAATCACTGAGGAGACAAGCCTCCCAACATGCCTATGAGGGGTTAACTAAATTAGGTTAAGTGAGGCAGGAAGAAGTACCCTATATGTGGGTGGCAATGTTCTAAGACTCAGACTCACTAAAATGTGGAAAGCTGGCCGAGCCCCAGCATCCCTCCCTCTCTGATTCCTGTGTGTGGGTGAAAGATGGACAGCTGCCTCAGGCTCCTGCCTCCAAGTCTTCCTGGTCATGAAAGACCATATCCTTGAATTGTGAGCTAAAGTAAACTTGTTCCTTCCTAAAGGTGCTTTTGTTGGGGATTTGGTCACAGAAACCAAAAAGCCACTAGTAATAATCTACCCTGACACTTTGTCCTCTGTCCATTAAGATTCAAAGAGTCAAGGTATTAGATAAGTTCTGATCACACTGTGGGACTTCAGAGTAACTTCAGTTGTAGAGGTTTGCCTGCACCTGTTCTCTTATCATAAGTACAAAATCACCTTGTAGAGTCTGTAAACCCTCCACTCTTGCTAATCCTTTTTCTTTTGTTTTCACAAAAGTGAAAGTCAGCCTCAGGATCCTTACTGCTTTTGAGTACCATCATCTAGTGAAGAGTCCCCAGTCTTTGTTCTGTTTCCACTGAAGTTCATTATATATATATATATATATATATATATATATATATATATATATGTATATATATACATACATATATATATATATATATAAACGTTGTTCTGCATCTGCAGAAGCAATGTGGGCTCTTTTCAAATAAATATGCTTCAATAAAAAATAAAATTCAGTGCAATGAATAAATAAAAACAGACACAGTGAAGTGCCTGCTACATCTAATCATCGGACCATCAGAAAACAAAGCACATCACAACTGATGGTGTGTGCCTATTTCTGCAGTGTAAATACCCCTGCTGTATTGAGCACCAAGCTGCCCATGTGGCATCTGTGTACCTGGGTTTGGAAAGAGTTATACACAGTTGGTTCTTAGAAGCTGGAATGAGTTAGGGCATGGGATACACTGTGCTACAATGACAGGGTGCTGTTCACAAAAGGAGGACTTGTGTTTCTTCTTGAATATTCCAAAGGTGCCATAGTGAATATGTCATGAGAATGCTAAGTAACAGGGCAAGGAGCAGTTACTCACATATATAAACTAGTTCTTCAGGTGGCTTCCTTGATGTCATGCCCTCAGGTATAGAACTGGATGCCTCTTCCTGGACAGATGTGAAAGTTGAACATTACATTGGCTCCTACTCCACTAGAATGAATGTTTCTGGTTCCTTCCAGAAGTAGCATTTTCAGAAGTACCTCTCATCCTCCCCACTAGGCCTATGGGTCCTGGACTTGTTAAAATTGTGCCCTGCTTTCCCAGTGCTCTTGTTATGGGTACTGTAAATAGCATGTGTGATTCCTTGAGTTTTGTGGGGTTAAGTCAGCTATAAACCTGAAATTTAGACATGAAGATATCAGAAAATCCTTACTCTGTCACCCAAATATGTTGCTTTGCTGAACCAAGGAGATAGCTCAGTCAATAAAGTGCTTTGTGAGCATGAGAAACTGAGTTTAATTCCCTAAACCCATGTTTTTGTTTTTGTTTTTTAAAAGATGGTATGATGGTGTACACCTAAACGTCCCCAAGAAAGTACACAGGAAAGGAGACAGGTAGGGTCCCTGAAGATTGCTAGGCAGTTAGACTAGCATTTCTGTGAATTACAGGCCATTGAGTGTCCCTGTCTCCAAAAACTAGGTTGAATGTATCCTAGAAATGTGTCGCCCCCATGCATCCACACATATATGTGTACACACACACATACACACACACACACACACAGACACACACAGACATACAGAGAGAGAGAGAGAGAGAGAGAGAGAGAGAGAGAGAGAGAGAGAGAGAGAGAGAGAGAGAGAGAGAGATTGCTTTGAGCAAATTATCCTCTTGTTGAATCTCAGGTTTTACACCTTAGCTGTGTTTAGGATTATGTTATTGGCAGTCATCACATAGAGTCATTTTAAGACCAGAATGAGAAAATCAGCAGCACCCTCCTTTCACAGAGGTCAAGATGAAGGTGAACCTTAGCAGTTGTGACTATGTGACTATGGTAATTATTATTGCCACCATTATTTTTCTCAAGGACTGGCTTGGGGCTGCCTTCAGTTTGGCGACTTGGCCCACAGTTTCTCAATACCAAATTTGTTTCAGGTGTAGTTGCCAAACAGAGGGAGTAGAGTGCGCCTTACCTGCTCACCCAGGGCCCCCAGTGCATCTCTCAAGATGTTTGGAGAAAACTAATCAGCGTGTCCATTTGTTTTCTCATTTTCTTTGGCTGGCATATACCATGGCCACTTGATTAGCAATCAGTGCTATGTTGGCAGGCACACTCGGGGCCTGTTCCTCCTAATCAGAGATGTAGGAAGCAAATGCTGGTGTGTAAAGAGAACCCTTTTTCGAGCTCTTGTCCCATGACTCTTAATTGTTGTATTTCTCAAACTCAACCCAGCTGCAAGCTTTATCAGGGAAACATTTATTCAGATAACAAGCCTCCAGGATGAAAGAGGGGTAATTATTTTGCAAATGCCTTGGAATTGCTGTATGGTATAGTGCAGCTTATTCCCTAGTTGGGGAAGGTGCACATTTGGGGCTGAAACATTGCTTTGTAAATGGACAATTCAACAAGCATATGACTGGAAAGTTCTGGCAACTGGTTCCAGAAAAACGATTTAGTGAAAACACAGCATCAAAATAAGAAGTGGAAATTATGATCAGTACGCACTGAAAGCTGGACAGACTGCACAAAGTGCCTAAATACCATGCATTCATTCATTCATTCACTCATTCCTTCATCCACTCACTCATTCATTCACTCATTTGTTTCGTAGCTAATGTTTTTGAGCGCCTATTATATGCTTTGTTGTAAAGAACCTTAATGTTTTAACTAGAAAAGAACCAATGACAATGACAGTCTACTGACTATCAGCTGCCGTTTCTCAATCCATGAGTTCTGAGTAACTTTGGTCCAAACTCTATTCCATGCCTGGAAGTGTTCAGTGCTATGCATTAATCTTCTTGAATTTCATGGAGGTGGGTGCCAATGATCACTCCAGCTCTATGGTTATGCTTTCTGCCTATCCACTCATCTTTGTCTTCTTCATGTTCCAAGGCCTGCATGTAGGGAACAGTTGCTTCTCCCATTTCTATGTAGCATTGTGCAGGTAGTACACTTTGTGGTGTTTCCGGAAAGACTGTGAATGGAACACTGAATGTGACCACCTTTGGCTGTCAGTGCCCAGCTTTCTGGCTCCACCTTACACTTTTACTGCCCTTATTTTCATCTTCTCCATTAATTTTCTACCCAGTGTTCTATGCTCAGTCCCTAAGATCCAGACTTGAGTACTAATTACCTATTTCCAACCTGCTCCCCAAATATGACAGTTTGCTTCCCTGTTCAATGAAACTCCTTGTAGTGACAATTTAAGAACTTATTAATCTATTCTGAATGTAAGTCTTGGTTAGATGTGGGAATTTGAAGTCTCTCCATTTTGTCACTTTTCTTTTACTTTCCTATTTAAGTTTTTTTTTTTAAGCACTCTATATTTTAATGAAGGCGAATTACTCTCTCTACCCTGGCTCTTCTTGTGTCCTGCTTAAGCAGTATTTTGCATACTCCAAAGTCATGAGCTTTCTATGCTAGATTTTCTAAAAGCTGGATTTCCTGAGCTTTCATGGTTAATTTCATCTCTAGTTCATTTTGGGTGCTGTGAGGTAGAAATCAAAATTCATTCTTCCAGTTGCTCCAAAGCCACTGATTGGTAACTGCCTTCCTCTTTACTTTTTGTTGCCATTACAGTACTGCATGAGGAGGGATTGAATCCACTGCCTCTTGCACTAGCCCTGAGCTGTATGCCCAGGCCCCTTTTTCCAAATGAGACAGGGTGTGTCACTAAATTCCCCAAAATGACCTTGAACTTACGTTCCTCCTGCCTAACCTACTTTGGTGGCTGGGATTATAGAACCTCTAGGCTCAGTGTATTTCTGTAAACTTTTCCATTTCCCTGACCTTCATCTTCCTGCTAATGGTAGAATGGGGCTTTTAAAAATTATTTTCCCTTTTGCATGTTCATTTCTTTATTTTTAAATTGGTCTTACTTATTATTTGTGACTGTGTGCATGATGCATGTGTGGTATGGTGGGGGTGGGCACAGAAGACAACTCTATTGAGTCCATTCTCTTCCTCCACCATTACCTGGCCTCCAGGGATTTACCTCAATTAGTGAGGCTTACTCAGAAAGTACATTGAGCTGCTGAGCCACCTCTTGGGTCCTACTGTGAGGTGCTTTAATATTTAAAACAGACTATAACTTAAACCAGAGGGCTTAAGCTGAAGGAAGAGGATCAGAAATGACATTCCACCTTGAGTCAGTTGAGTGAAGCTCTTCACAATTTGCCCTCCAGGGCAAATCTACCTTTTCACAGGCCCTGATTTCAGTTAATGTGAGCCATGGGAGGTAGGCAAAGTCTGAACTAAACTAGTGGGCGACATGGAGAAGTCACCAGCAAAGGAGGAAGAGGCACATTGAATAGACAGTGAAACCAAGGCTCCAAGGGAATTTAAGGTTTGCTCAAGGTCACAGAGCTGGTGAGCTGCAATGCTTAGATCCTAGATTAGAATTCAGTGTCTCAACAGATCTATCTTCTAGGGACCATGCACTGTTCTAGGTACCATCACTCAAGCTCACTGAGCTGTTATAGGGTGTTGCCTAGATCTAGGCTCAGTTCTGCTTATCTCTAGAATTTGTGTTCCACCTGTTTCCTCCATGGCCTTTCTGGGAAAGCTGAGTCTATTTATATGCTCAAAGAAGAACACACTAATTGATTCTCATTTTTTTTTAAACATGACTCTGCTCTAACGCTATCAATATGTGTCCACAATTCCTTATGGTGTGTGACTAATTGCACTTGAATTGTACATATTTAATTACATATTTGATTTGATAGTAGCATTGACAATTATTGTCATTTCTCACTTGCTGATCTTCCATTCTTACATTTTAATTGCCTTTGTTGCAAGCTCCTTTCTTGAACATGGAGAACAAGCATAGGAGTGCTTTCTTCTCTTCATATGTTATTATTTATTGCCTTGCTAGCATGCAAAGATATATGTGCTAGCATAAACTTCATCCACTCTTTGCTTGTTTGTTTTGTTTTTCAAGACAGGGTTTCTCTGTGGCTTTGAAAGCTGTCCTGAAACTAGCTTTTATAGACCAAGCTGGCCTTGAACTCACAGAGATATACCTGCCTCTGCCTCCTGAGTGCAGGGATTAAAGGCATGTGCCACCACCACCCGACTAACACTTATTTTTAATTATGTGTATGTATGTGTGTCTGTGGGGGGAGTATATGCACATGAGTAGAGTTGCCTGCAGGGGCCAGAAGAGGGCACTGGTTGCCTTCAAAATGGAGTTACTGCCAATTGTAAACCTAACTGCTGAGCCATCTCGCCTGCCCCATCAATTCGTCTTTTTAATGTATATTTACAAAATAGACTTCTTGAAATTAATTTTGGAGAAGTGATTGGAATGGTTGTTAAGGGTTTGTCTTATGGTGTCTGAACCCAAGTAATGGAGACTGACAGTTTAGGGGTTAACAACAGAAAGTGGGAGACAGTGAAAATCTTCTCTGGGTGAATTAGATGCTTCTCTCTGAGTCACTTCCTAGTGGCTACACTGTCATCGGGCAATAGATAATCTGAAATGGTACTGAGAGTAAAACCAGACACTTCTACTAAGTCTATCAAATATTTGCTGAGCACTTATTATATCTAAGATACTTTGGGGAACAAAGAAATCTAAGCCTGTTCTTGCCTGTGGGGAGATATCAATCACGTTGTAATTTTGGTGTCTGCAGCCAGTGACACAAGATGCCTGTAACTTTAGTATCAGGATCCTTGGTGCAAACAAGGCAAAGCACACTAGTAATGAGTGAGGAGCCTCTGTGGAAGGATTTAGCTTCTCTCAGCATTCAAGTGATCCTATTTTCTTGTATCTTCTCCAGTTGTCCACTTTAGCTGAGTCTGCAACATTTGGAGAAAAGGCTGCAGACACTGTTGTCCTCTGCAGTATTCAGCTCTTGTTTCTCCAGTTCTGAAGGCACTCAAATAGCCTTTATCAATTCAGACCCCTCGAGATTAAGTATTTAATTTCTCTTGATCTCCAGCCTTAGGAAATAACCCAATTCATTACTTAGCTATCATTTAATTCATTACTGCCATTAAAGACTAGGAGAATTGTCTTACTAGGGCTAAGAGTACATGACATGCCTTACCTCTCTTTGTTGAGCACAGCGGACAGGCTATGGGAGGATTCTAATTTGGAATCCCACTTGTGGGATTTCTGTTTATGACATTGTCCAGTCCTAGGCTTCTGCTGAGTGACATGTGAGGAGGTGGCTTAGGTTGATGGGAAGATGGCTGCGACTGCACATGTTCACCAGGACTCTGTGTCCACAGTATGCTTGGATAGACTCCTCTATGGGATTATTGAACAGAACAGTGGGTCAGGATATGTTTTCAAGGTAGCACATGGGGACCTACTTTGTCTAGATTGGTATGGACACAGAAGTGGCTTCCCAGGGACTACCAACAGTGTCTATAGATAACTTTTGTTACTGAAGAGGGTTATGGAAGGCCTTATCTAGTGACAAGAGGCTGGAGGGCTGCTAGCATCCTACAATGCAGAAATTCACCACAGAACATTCCAACCCAAAATGATCCTACTGACCTGTAATGAGTATGTTTTTCCTGCCGGCCGGTTGCCTGGTCCAGCTGCCATGCCAGCCCCCAATAACATGCTGAAATTCTGTATTTGATACAATTCTGTTGGCCAGTTACTAATTCCTTATCAGCTAGCTCTGTCTTAATTATTAACCCATTTCTACTAATCTAAGTATTTCCATGTGGTCTCATCTTACCGGGGATCCACGGCCTGGTGTGCTGCTCTCTTTAGGCTCTCCATGCTGACTCCTCCTTATTCCTTCCTCTTTCCTCCTTGTCTTCTAGCCCCACCTATCTTGCTTTCCTTTTGGCCTACGGTGCTTTATTCATTAACCAGTATGAGAAACATAGTTACAGAATAACATCTCCCATCACTGACCCCAATGAGACACCCTGATTACCTACCTATCACTTCCTACTTCTAGCCTATACAGAGTTTTTCATAGGGTTTGTAGCATTGTTTTGTTGAAATAATAATGCATGTTATATTAGTGACCTGCCCCATTGCTATGACAAAAAGAAACTTACAGATGGATAGGTTTTGTCTTCTAATTCTACAGGAATATGGTTCACCATGACAGGGAAGGCATGGTGTCAGAAGCTTGAGGCAACTGGTCATATGGAAGCTCTTTGTTTTCAACCTCCCATACTGGTAGCACATTTCCTATTGTTCTCTCTCTCTCTCTCTCTCTCTCTCTCTCTCTCTCTCTCTCTCTCTCTCTCTCTTGTCTGTCTCCATTCCCCTCCCTCCCCCTTCTCTGCTCTTGACTATAACTATGGTTGAGTTCCTGCCTTGACTTCTCTGAAATGATGGATCATGACTTGAGATTGTAAGTCAAACCCTTTCCTTCCCCATGTTGCTTCTGGCCAGGATATTTGTCACAGCAACAGAAATAGCACAAGAATAGAATCTTTCAGAACAAATATCCTTTGCTTGTGTTTATTATAACAACTAGAACATACTAAATAACCATAATTTGTTAATTAAATGAATAAATAAATTTGAACAAATTAATCAATGGAGGGAAAAGTGAAAGAACTGTTGATATATGTGTGAGAAGGCTGGAATGGATGGATGATGAATGGATAGTTAGGTAAATGGATGGGTGTCATTGTCTAAGAAAGGACATCAACTATTCCTCAAACATTTAAGTCCAAAGACAGATAGATATATTAATTGTGACATGTTTTACTAATAGCCAAGAATTCTTATTAAAAGTGTTCTCTTTCCTCATTTGATTCATTAACAGGACAGATTTTCAAGCCAATGTATCTGATATATGAGTCAGTAGCTTAAAATATACATACCCAGATCCTCACCAAAGCCATAATGATTTATATGTGCAGCCATTAAAATAGAGTTACAGATGTTTTAAACAAAAATCTACATTTATATTGCATATATACACATGTTACAAAATTGTTATAACAGATTAGATTACACAGTTGCATTGTTGCTAAGTACAGAAGGCAGTGTTTATATGTAGATATTAAATGACAGTAAATGTTTTATAGTCTGGAGGGATTTCTCTTCCTTGGACTGTGATTACTGTCAAATGCTGATCAACTGACAGAAACACTAGCCAGTTTGTATTTTAATTTTAAGCCTGTAGGATCCCATTATCCCTCAACAAGAGCTTGGGGGTTCATACTTCTACACTTTGGATGATGGTTACAACATCTGCCTCTTTTTTGCTTCTTTGACTATCTTCCTCCTCAACTGTGACACCTCTGCCTCCTACCCTCCAAATAGGGATGACAGGAATTATAGGATAGGTGATGCTAAAAGGAGATACATACATTTTCAGAACACTGAAAACATAGCCACAGCTACAGAGCAAGTATTTTGGAATGCTCATGGAAAATGAACTATCATGTCATGGAATTAAATGTTGTCCTTGTGTTTTCTGTAATGTTGTCCTTCCCCTCCCCCTCAATATCTCAATTCCTGAAACCATTTAAAACTAAGTGCATTTTAGTAAAGGTGAGTCATGAAAAGACTCCCCTTCCAAGAAGTCTCAAGAAATAACCTACCAGATTAAAGTCTTTCTCCAGATATAAAATTTTAGAAGCCATAGCTCTATATTGTCTGTCTTTTACTCATATTAAACTGGCAAGTGTCAGGGTAGGAGTTGGGATCATGGTTCAAAAAGGCTGTTTTGATGCTACCATACCAGGTTTAGAGTTTGTCTTTCATATTTTCAGAGGGATCCCATTTCTCAAGTGGAATTTTATTAGGGATGGCTGGGAAATGGTATTTAAAGTGGAAACCCTGATAGTAAGGATGTCACACCACAGTAATGAATTCATGATGAGACCAGTTGGAAGTGTTTGACATTTTAAGTGTCTCATTGCTCTGAATTCATTTGGCATTTATTGTAATAGAAATGACCATATTGGATTCATTTGGCATTCATGTGGACTTCACATGTATTTATGGAGATGTAACTTGGTAATTTAACATTTACTGTACTAAGCATTATTTAATGGACATTGAAAGACATTGTCGCACAGTGCTTAATACAGTCAGTAACTCTAAAGTTAATCTTCTGTCAAAACAAAGAAATGAAAAACCATTTTGACACCCCAAGCTCCACAAGCAAATCATCTGCATAAGTCAAAATTATGTATTTACTCCACCAAATCTTGCTTTCTAAATTTTTAAGCCAGAAGGTTGTCTCTAAGACCAAGACAGGGAAGCAGATGTTCAATTTAGACCTCTTTATATTCTACAATTGTCTACAAATACGTTAATCTCAGTCTAAAAATATTAAGGATGATTTTCTTGGCTCATCCATAGTAAATTTAACACAGGGCATGCTTTTATAGGTTTCTTTATCTCTTCTTCCGCCATAGCGCTTAGCATGTCCCTGTTAGCATACCCTAGCAAATCAATTTCTGCATCATCCTTGCAGAAGAGCTATTTTTAAAACAAACAAGTCATTATTTAGAACAGTTGAGAGAAGAAAGGTAAGGGAAACTTCTCAGAAAAGAGAAGTAAGAACTCTTCGGAAACCACGATTGTGACCTTTCATTTTATTTATTTCCCTGTAAGAACAGAGTGGCTTTAGGGACAAAATAGCAGACAAACTTTGCTGGTAGTCACTTTCAAAGATGTTTCATACAAGCCCTTGCCCCTCCTCTAATTTTCTCTGCTACCTTTTTAACACTTCTCAGAAGCAGGGCATTTACTGACGATGTGTAGAAGGCACCAGGCCTCTGGTCTTCCAGACTTGAAATAAACCAACTCTCTGCTATGATATTGGAAAACCCAATGTTTTGTCACCAAGGTACTAACAACATTGTTAAACTTCTTCCTTTCAAAGTGTGTGTGTGTGTGTGTGTGTGTGTGTGTGTGTGTGTGTGTGTGTGTTTGTGTGTGGTGGGGACTGTGCACAGCACATTAGTGCAGTGCCTGTGGAGTCCTGGATAAGTTGCTGTATTCTCTGGTGCTGTAGTTGCAGCTGGGTGTGCACTGGGATGTAGGTGCCAGGAACTGAACTCATGTCACAGAAGAGGAGCAAGTAGACGTGTAAGTGAATAAACCCTTTCCTCTCTTCTGGTCAAGCTGTCAGAACTCATAACTAAACATTCCCTCGCTGCATGTTTAGCAAATGGGCAATTTTGGCTGGCCAGGGAGCTTACGGGATCTACCCTCATCCACCTCCCCAGTGCTGTGATTGGAAGCGTGCACCACAATACTTAGCTTTTTATGTGGCTTCCGGGGTTCAAAATCAGCCCATGCTAACCCAGCAAGCTCTTTGCTGACTGAGTTGCCTTCTCCACACTAGAGCAATTTTGAAGAGGGTTATTAATTTTCTAGGGCTATGGTAATAAATCATGATGAACCAGGTAATTTCAAAAACAAAATACATTTTCAGGTAGCTACAAGGACCAGAAGCCCCACACCAGGTGCTGCCAGAGCCCTGAGAGGGTGGCCCCTGGAAGGCCAACTCAGGTGGCTCCAGGCTTCTCTTGATGTGTAGCCAAGCCTCTTCTATCAGTGCTTATGAACTCTCTCTGGATTCTGTGTCTTCATGTACATATGTATATATATATCAACACAAATCTTAAGGAATTGGAACTTTCTCTAAAGACCTCACCCTAACTTCATTCCATCTACAAAGATCCAATTGCAATAAGGGCACGTTCATGTGTACCTATGCAAAGGACTATCATTCAGCCTACAATATGGGTTCTATGTGTTATTTTACCAAGGTTAATATTTTAATGCATGCTTTTGTTTTTAAAATTATCTTTTCCATGGGAGGGGCTGAGACAAAATGAACTTATTTACTCTTAAAGGCATTTGTTTGCTTTTTTGTTTTGTTTTTGTTGTTGTTTTGGTGGGGTTTTTTTTGTTTTGTTTTTTATGTTTGTGCTGATATTAGAGAAATGTTGTTTTCTTTGTAACAAACTGTGCTCCTTACCCTTCATGTGTCAGGAGGAATTGCTATGGCAGGCTCATCTGCTCTTTGTTCTAAATACATCACCTTGATCTCTTTGATGGCCACTGCAATCCACTTTGCTTTCCAACATATAATTGCTGTTTGATAAGGAACCATAACACTTATATGCAAATATTTGAAAATGCCATTCAACTTCAGAAGCTACACGCCCTGTGGAGTCAGTTGGGTTTCTCTGGGAGTAAGCAGCGAGAATCCACTCAGACTAGTAGCTAGCAGGGAAGGAAAAGACTATCGCTGTGTGGATTCATTTCCTAAAGGTGCAATAACAAAATACCAAAAACTTGTAGGTTAACAACAACAAATATTTATCAATCATTTCTAAAGACTAAGAGACTAAGATCAATGTGTGGGAAGAGTTTTTCCTTCTATGGGAAGTGACATAGAACCTATCCATGACCCTTTTTCTGCTTTCGTTGCTGTGCCGACAGTGTCCAGCATCTTTGGCATATAGATGCATGGCTTGTCCATAACTTCACCTCCATGTGACATCCCTCCTGTGTGCATGTCTGTCTGACCACCCAACTTTCCCTTTTTATAAAGGCACCATATTATTGCAGAGGTCTTCCTTATGACCTCATTTATTAGCGTCATAAAGAACCTGCCTCTAAATAAAGTCATAGAGGGTTAGAATTCTAAAATGTCTTTTTTGGGGAGTAGAACATACATCAACTCATAACAATGATAATTCATTATGTTTGAAATGAAACTGGTATGACTCATGAGGAGAAGGAAACCTAGTTGTATGTGGGCATTGGAATTTGTGAGCCTTCTAGAATGTTTTCATTGATACACTTTCTCATAGTCATTGCCTCGTGCCATCTTTTTCAGTACAGAATGACCACATGTTAGTATTGTGAGGTTGTAGGCATGTGCATATGCAGGCATGCATGTGCATATAGGTATTTTGTCTTCTACAAAAGTAGATGTAACCACTGAACTGGCCAAATACTTCCTTTTCTACCTACTCTTCTCTGACCCTGTTTCAGTCTCTGAAGATGAAAGGTGTGCCTGTACTCTTTAAGGTAGCTGCCCAGTGATTGAAATGATAGAACCAATTGATGTCCCTGGGCTGGACACATGGGGGTGTCAATGGGTGCTGATTTGAGACATTCACATTGTTAAGCCTGAAGTAGGAATGGGTTTATCATCTCTCAAGCATCACCAAGCAGGACTTATATTAGCTCCTGAAATTAGATCTTGACACAACTCAGTTAGCAGTACCAGGCACTCATATCTTGTAGAGGTCTCCTTCCAAGGCTTTCCTTATCTCACTGAGAGGCTCCTGAATGTGGCCTAGAAAGACCATAGGATCTGTGTAATCATAGAAAGCCATAGAGGACTGTAGAAAGGGGACCCTTTCTTCCTTAACTTTTGCTTACTTGGTGTCTGTAACTATCTCCCAGTGGGAGTTTGTTGACTGTGCAAGGACATAAAGAACATAAATCTTCCAACTGGTTTAGCTCTAAGGCCCCTGGGACCCAGGAAACTCATTGTGTCTTCTTAAATATTCTAGTTCTTTCCCAGAAGCCACAGAGGTGCCACAAAAAGACAAGGCCAGTAAACCACCACATATGTTTGTCATTCTTGCTCAATGAAAATTTTATAAGCACATCCTGCTGCCCCACTCCCAACACAGGGTCACAACCTTAACACATGTCACTTTGATGTTTGTATCTCTGGAACATAGGACTGGAGCAGAATTCAATATATAATTACAGCATAGTTTTCTCAAAAGGAGTTTTGACAATGATAAATGCATAGACATTTTCCCTTCTTAGACAACCTGACTCCATGCCCATTAACTTGCTCAAAATTAGCTTTGCTGATATTATCTTAAATGTGAAATCCTGGATGTTGCCTGTGTGGTACACAGACTTCAAATGCCATCCCCACCAAGTGTGTACCACTTACGTGTGGCAGATTTCTTGTGTCTGTTAGCCTCAGTTTCATCATTTGGGAAGATGGTTTGAAATGACTGCCTTCATAAAGCCAGTGTGTTCTATGAGGCCAGGAATAGACAATTATGAACACAGTTCCTGGCAATCATAAAGTTCCCAGTGAAATTGCTGGCTAGTGTTCTTGCAGTTATGTCTTCATGTTACCTGCAGTGATGGCTCTAATATGAATTTGGATCCAAATAATATGAGAAGCAATGGTTGTTGTTGCCAGCAAAGATGGAATGAATAGACATTTTTTTTTCCTGCAGACCTTAGAATATAGAATCAGTAGTTAGTGTCTATTAATTATTTATGATGTATTTGGCAGGGCATTTGGAATATTCTGTAGACCCTTCTAGTTAAATCCCACACTAACCTTGAACTTTATGTGAGTAATTTATCTTATACAGTAAGAACCCTGGCAGGTTGGATGTGCCACAATACCCTCCAGATCTAATTCCATTATCCTACATTATTCCTGAACTGAAAGATGCTGACCAAAAATATATCTAACTGTGTCTCCTGCCCTAACTGTGTCTGTTTCAGGTTTGGGTCATTAAGGATGTCAGTCAGAGTCCTGACTGAGGACATGGGGTACCACTAAACTAGTAGCAAAAGCACAGTAAAATCCCACTTGACCAAAGTATGAGCAACTCACAGGGAAACTACAAAGAGTGGTCAGCATCTTGGATCTGGAAATAGTATGCTATCACTCCTGCCATAGAGCTTACAAGGTAGAGAATGGGTGTGGTAACCAGAGCCAGATATGCAGTTGCCTATGGACAAAATGCTGTTGGGTTAAGATGCAGCCAGCTTTGTGCCATCAGGGAAGAAACAAGGAGAAAAGATACCACATCTCCTCCATCTTTGATCTCTAGCAGATGTTCCAAATTTACCAGCCCAGCTAGACACCAGGAGACAAGGCTGCCAGGTGCTCTGCTCAAGGACAGAGCAAAGCAAAGAAAGGAAATAGAATCAGGAGTGCCCAGACATGTACCCAGCACATCTGTTTGAACATTGTGCCAGCAAGTGGCATTTGCTCTAAGTGGTAGAAAGCTGGACCACCCTCCTTGCTGCTGCCCTTAACTGTTTTCTTCTTTCTGTCTGTCTTTCTGTCTGTCTGTGTATCTGTCTGCCTTCCTTCCTCCCTTCCTTCTGTCCTTCCTTCCTTTCTTTTGTCTATCTCTCATATTACCTTTTCCCCCATAGACTATAATCTTGCAGTGCTCTAGTGGAGGACCCGAAATGGCTCAGCATCTTAATGTAATCTAGCGACTCTTAGATATGAGATTATTTCACTGTAAAAAGGTCAATGTTAAAAAAAAACAAAGCTCATTACTAAATAGCCATTTATCCCTTATTTTCTCATAATATAATCATAATACAAACAAATGTTATTGCCAAATATGATGATAAAGGTTTTATTGCTCCAACTTTTATAACAAAACAAGCATATCTCTTAATGAATTTTATTAGATCAGTGATTGTCAACATGGGGTTCCTGGGTCTTAAGAGACATTATAGCAATGGAGATCAGTCTGGGAGCCATTTACAGGATTTCAACAGATCTAATCTAATCATACTTTTACAAGTGATAAAGCATCTCACACTAACAAAACCATCAAGTTTCTTTGTTGTTGATTGAAATGATATTAGGTCTGCTTGATGGGAAGCTCTGATTGGCAGCTCCCTGTCTTTGATTAATAAAACATGAGTGAGCAAATGAATTATTACTCAAGCCATGCACTTTGCTAGATAGAGTCTTTGAAAACCAAGAGTCAACTGGGGAAAATAATTAGCTGGGTTCTCAGTAGTGAGATAAGAAGCCCAGTGATAATGTGCGCCATGAGGCTGAGGCAGGCTTCCAGATGGGCCAAGACCTGATTAAAAATTCAAGTTAATTTCTTCTTTTCTTTTTTTATAATATTTTTTTTATTTAAATTTGAAACAAACTTGCTTTACATGTCAATTCTAGTTCCCTCACCCTCCCCTTCTCCCCTGCTCCCCCCCAACTGCTATCCCATCCTCTTTCTGCTCCCCAGGGAGGGTGAGGTCTTCCATAGGGAGTCTTCAAAGTCTGTCATATCATTAGGAGCAGAGCCTAAGCCCTCCCTGATATGTCAACGCTGACAGAGTATCCCTCTATGTGGAATGGGCTCCCAAAGTCCATTCATATAGTAGGGATAAATACTGATCCACTAGCAGAGGCCCCGTAGACTGCCCAGTCCTCCTAACTAACACCCGCGTTCAGGAGGTCTAGGTCAGTCCTATACTGGTTTCCCAGCTATCAGACTGGGGTCTATGAGTTCCCTCTTGTTCAAGTCAGCTGTTTCTGTGGGCTTCTCCAGCCTGGTCATCACTCCTTCCTCTCTGCAACTGTATTCCAGAAGTTCGGCTAAGTGTTTAGCTGTGGGTGTCTGTTTCTGCTTCAATCAGCTACTAGATGAAGGCTCTAGGATGGCATATAAGGTATTATTAGGGAAGCACATTTAAGACAGCCTCTCCACTGATGCTTAGGTTGTTAGTTGGGGGTCTCTTAAAACCTATGATGGCTCCCTCTATTATGGTATCTCTTTTCTTGCTCTCCTTTATGCTTCCCCCAACTCAATCTTCCTGCTCCCTCATGTCCTTTTCTCCCCTCTTCTTCTCCCCTTCTCTTTCTCCTGACTCCCTCTCCCCTACCCCCCATGCTCCTAATTTTGCTTGGGAGATCTTGTCCCTTTACTCTTCTCAGGGGGACCATGTATGTCTCTTTTAGGGTCCTTCTTGTTTCCTAGCTTTTCTGGCATGGATTGTAGGCTGGTGATCCTTTGCTCTATGTCTAAAATCCATATATGAGTGAGTTCATACCATGTTTGTTTGTTTGTGACTGGGTTATCTCACTCAGGATGTTTCCTTCTAGTTCCATCCATTTGCCTGTGAATTTCAAGATTCCATTGTATTTTCCTCTGAGTAGTACTCCCTTGTGTAAATGTACTACATTTTCTCCATTCATTCTTCAGTTGAGGGACATGTAGGTTGCTTCCAGGTTCTGGCTATTACAAATAATGCTGCTATGAACATAGTTGAACAGATGTCCTTGTTATATGAATGTGCATCTTTTGAGTATATGCCTAAGAATGGAATTGCTGGATCTTTTGGTAGACCAATTCCCATTTTCAATAGTAGCCATAAAAATAGTAATAGCAACAGAGTCAACAGTCAGTGGCAGAGCATAATATTGGGACATTTCATGTGTGATGTCTTTTATTCTTCCTTTGAACTTATGGAGAAGGTAGTCTGATGACTTTGTCTTGGGTTGGTCTCCCTCAGTGCTGATTAAACAAGAGGTTCTGTGCACAATGTTGTGTAGGAAGTGATGCCAGGGGCCATTGGTCAGGAATGGAGGGTTTGCTTGGGGAAGGGAAGGGGGTCATGTGAGGACAGTATAAATCACACCTAGATTGTTCTATATCACTCACAAGAAGGTTGGATATTGACAGTGGACAAGAACTGTCTCTTCAGGCACAGATCTTCTAATTTGCCTGATATGGCAGAGGTGCCGTATGTGAGTAAGTTCCAGGAATGAGAGGGGTCTTTCGGGTAGAAAGAAACAGGCCCTGTTGATAGGACATCTTTCAACAGCTGTACCCTGATCCCCCAGGTGAGGAAACCAAGACTCCCTGAGTTAAAAGAATCTGTGCAAAGTACTGTGCTTGTATGGACTGTCCCATGGGATTTTGTTATGACCTGTGTATAAAGATGGCTGACTTAGAATCAACCAGCAATGAGGTCTTGTTTTTGAAGTCTTTAAGAGTATAAAAACCATTTTATCTTTGCCAAAAGACTGAGGAAAGGTAGAATTATATTTTTTAATGCATCAGCCTTTTCTGGGTTGTAATTCATATTCCATACAATTCGCTCATTTAAAATGTGACATCCATGGTTTGCAATGTATTCACAGTTATGAACTTATCGCCACAATCAATCTCAGAATGTTCTCATCAGCCCAAAAGAAATCTTGTATGTGTTGTAGTCAAGGATCATTTCCTCCATCACATCCACAGTGCATGGACTCCTTTTCCCATATTTTTATGGCCTTGTCTTTTATGAGAACTTCACATTAACAGAATCACAGAATATGTGATTTGGAGGATCTGTCTTCTTTCACTAAATACAATGTTTTTAAGATGTATCTCTACTGTGGCCACTGTCTATGTTTTATCCCTTTTTATTGTCAAATAATATTCCACTGTATGGACATACCACTTTTGTTTATGTGTTTATTTGTTGATAGACAGTTCTTTCCCCTTTTTGATTTTCTGAATCTTGCTTCTATGGAACTTTGCATATAAGTTTCATATTGACACATTTTTGTTTCTCTCTGTTATCTACCTAGGAGGAGAATTGCTAAGTTTTATGGTGACTCTATTTTTAACCTTTTGAGGCATTGCCAAGATTCTTTTTTTCTAAAGCAATTCGGGGGGTTATTGATGGCTTTAATCTGCTGTTCAATTAAGCAAGCTGTGTGCCTCACACTGTTCTGGCAGAGGAGAAAAATTGCTACCACACATTTGTAGAACCTGATAGTTCTAGGTTCCACAGGCATTCAGGACAGACATGATGAGCACCCAATTGGAGGTGACTCAAGCTGGCCTCAGTACCTGCAGGTCTTGCATTTCATTTTAAATAATGAATACTTTAGCTCGGCTGTTATCTGTTTAGTTTATGATTACACATAGTCTGCTTAACCCTACTGGGTGTAGTGATGCATGTTTGCATCCACTATATTTTTTGGCCTGAAACTCCTAAATAGCTAGAATTTAAAGCATGGATGGGCAGCAGTTTATTAAACATGGATCCCTTATTGTTTGTGTTCAACACCTACTGTGAACCCCGCGCTGTATTAGGTACTGTGAAGGCAGTATGAAAACAAAGGTAGACAGTTAGAGGAAGTAATGCTTGGTGGGAGCTGCTCCTAAGGATGTGCTGTGTAGCCATTGCTGAACCCATCCTCACAGCAAGAGCTACTGCAGACCTGTAATTCACTCTGCTGAAGGCCAGCTCCACTCAGAACTGCCGTATCTCCAGAGACGTTGCTTGGCTAATCATAAGCCACACACAAAATTGATGCACACAGGGCTGCACTGCAAACGCTGTTCCAAAGTGCAGCCCCTACCTGCTCAATCCGAAGATGATCAGTGACTACCGATGAAGATGGTGGTATCTAGAGGAGATTTTCTTTCCCCACGATATTCTGAATAATTGAGAAAACAAAATGTTAGCCAGTTCCCATGGTTGATAGAAATGCTTATTTGGGCTGGGGAGATGTCTCAATCAGTAAAGTGCCTCCAACCATTTACTCACTAAGACCTGGGTTCAGTCCCTAGCATGTAGTTCCACCATGAGAGGTGAAAGCAGGTGATTCTCTGAGGTCCCTAGGCCAGCCAACCTAGCTGAACAGTGAATCCCACATCCTAGTGAGAAGCTTGCATCTCAAATAAGATGGATGCTTCTTGAGGTCAGATATCCAGAGTTGTCCTCTGGCCTCCATATATTTTACACGTGTGTGTGCAGGCACACTCATGCATGCATATGGACACACACACACACACACACACACACACACACACACTAAATGGAGGCTTTGTTGTGACATACTTATCTATGTTGCACTTTCATTTGGTCATGGTTTTATTTATTCAATTTGTTTGCTTACTATTGGCTATCATCTGGCTGATGCCTAGTGAGCAAATACAGATCTGTGACTACACAATTAATTATTCAGCCACAAAATTAATGCTCATCAGACACCACCCTCGGCCCAGTCCTCAATCTACATTGTGCCCCAGGGTACATCTCATACTTTAGCAGACCAATGCTGCCTCTTACCCAGCTTTTGTCTAACATGGGCTTGGGTGGTTTTTGTTTCTTTCTCCAGCTTCCCTCAGTCATCTACCATTTGTTATCAAACTTTAAAAGCCAGGACTCATATGTGTCTTTAGGACATACCTGCTTCTCTTCATCCCTAACTTCACCCCCTATCTCAGCCACCTTCCCATCTGCCTTGCAAGTACCTCTCTTTTAGGGTAGTCTGTTCAACCTCTGGTCCAGAAAACAGGTAAAGGGCATATCTGAGACTCAAGACTAATCATGACAGCCCTCTGTAGAACTCTTCCTGGATCACCATTATCCCAGGTTCAGGTTCATTTTCTGTTACACAGTAGGGCACACCCTTTGTGACCCAGCTACCAATGATGCTTCTGTTTCTGCTCTCACCAGCCCTCTTGGCAGGTGTTCAAAGTCAAGCCAAAGCAAACCATCCCTGGAATGTGCCAGGCAGACCTGGCTTTTGATGAACCTTAATGTGTACTCTTTTAGCCTCGTAGGTTTCTAGTCTTCCTCACATTAGCAAGGATAGGATTAAGTCTTTACAATAAAGATGCCAGTCTCAATGGCTTCAGCAAGATTCTTGGGTGGGTCTCACTTGTGTGCTAATTCAGGCAAAGCAGTGCTGGCTGCCTCAAGAACTTGATGGAGCTGTAACTCAGAGAAAAGGTAGAGAGAGGGCTGCCATGAGCAGTTCCATTAGAGTAGGACTGACTAGGAGGCTAGATCATAAAGGCCTGGCTCTGCCATTTTCCCTGGCCTCCTCAGATTGCTGCCTCTGCACTGGTCCTAGTTTACTCAATATCACATTTTAGTGAGAAGCTACAGAAGCAGCAAGCCTCTTCCCTTGGGATGTATGGTTGGGAAATGACACCAGCCCCTTCTGCTCCTATCTCATTGGTCAGCAAATGATCATGTGTGACCATCTGTTAGTCTGAGTAAATTGGGAATTATTGTTCTTACCTTAGGGGGCAAATAGTAAATTCTAGCCTTTAGTTTTTATAAAGATAATCTTGTGGAAATGAGTTAATTTCCCTTCCAGTCATGTACAACCTTGGAACCATTGAACGGGCCAGAGTCACACAAGCTTTATCCAAATGAACAAATTTTTAAACCAATAGTGTCAGTTGTTGCAACATCAGGGTTTATAAAGGGTCCCAGGAGGGTGGTAGTCGCATGGCCACTTGCAAGTGATGAGCCTGAGCTCAGAGAAAGTAAACACTTCCCACACACCTTCCATCTGTTACCCCAGTCTGCAGGACACATCTCTTATGTTGATCAAGAACACACATTTGTGTGCATCTCTCACTCATGGTGTTACACTGACCAGTGCTTTAGCCTTTCTTAGCTTTTCTCACAAGGATGTCAGAAATAGATGGAGAAACTGTGGAGGAAATGACTGATAGGGAAAGAGCCAGTATTTTTACTACAATTCATACCTTTTTAATGGTTTTGTTTATTTGTTTTGCTGTTATTATTACAACTTTGGGGAATTTGTAGGTTTATTTAATTTGTGTGTGTGTGTGTGTGTGTGTGTGTGTGTGTGTGTGTGTGTGTGTGTGTGTGCCTACAGAGGCTAGGAGAGGCTGATAGATCTCCTATAGTGACCTGAAGCTGTGGGGTTCCTGAAATGGATGCTGGGAACTGAACTTTGGCCCACTGAAAGAGCACTATTCTAGTTTGATTTCCATTGCTGTGATAAAATATTCTGACCGAAAGCAAACTGGAGAGGAAATGGTTTCTTTTATCTACTTTCCAAGTCATAATCCATCATTAAGGGCAGTCATGGCAAGAACTAAAGCAGTGAGTGAAGCAGAAACCATGAAGAAATGCTGCTTGCTAGCTTACTCACTAGTTCTTGCACAGCTAGCTTTCTTATATAGCCCAGGACCACCTACCTAGGTGTGGTGCCACCCATGGTGGGCTGAGCCCTCCCACATCAGTCACCAATGAAGACACTCTCACAGACATGGCCACAGGCCTGTCTGATCAAGGTGATTCTTCAGTTGAGGCTGCCCCTCCCAGGTGACTACAGGTTGTGTCAAGTTACAATAAAAGCCAAGAAGCAAGCACCCTTAGCCCTGAGTAACCTCCCTGCTTCCTATCACTACTTTTCATTGCTTGGTAATTGAGGAACAAATGCTCATCTCTGGCCAGGATCTTCCTAAGGCAGAACTAAAGAAACCCTTTAGCATTCTCCATCTACCTGGCTTTAGGTATCCACACTGTCTGAGAGATAGTAAACTTGCAGGTTTCTAATTAAATACTTAGACTCTAGAGGGAACCAGACCAAAGCTTTGTAATCCCAGTTCTATCTTTTCTTTAGTATCTGGCCTCAGACAAATATTTGACCTCTCTTAGCACCAATCACTTCTTCTTAAGGGCGAGAATGACACAGTTACCTGCTTCATCACTTTACAATAGCAGTAGCTGAGGTAAATCACGCAGAGGTGCTGGGTGGTTCAGTAGCAGACTTTAGATCCCCCACCCAATTTCCCAGTATAGAAAGAGAAGATGAAAAATCATACCAAAATGTGGCCAGAATGTGATGTTACCAAAGTCTACCAGGTGTGGTATTTAGGTGAGGAACAGAATGCCCTAGCTGTGTTCATGGAGTGTACACAAATAGCAATACTTGTCTTTCAGATGTAATTATCTTCCATAAAACAATGTCTTCAAAATGAGGAAATTTCCTCCATTATTTTGTAAGGCCCCACTTCACAGTTTGTGCAGTCTTTCACATTCTTCTCATACAACAAACCTGGAAAGACAACAGGAGTGATGATGCATTGATTAGGGCAAAAGAATTAAAGGATATTCATGTCACTCAACCTGTGTGGCATTTTTAGGAGAGAGCTGTTTTGTCTCCCATATTAGTTTCCTAGTGATGTTGACTCTGCCAAGAATTTAGCGGCTCCAACCTGCATGGTGTTTGCCTTCCTTTCTGGAGTCCTTTGCTGGAGACATTCTGTCTTGCATTTCCAGCACCTAGAGCAATGGCTCTCAAACAACCTTTTTACATGGGGTCACATATCACATATCCTGCATATCAGATATTTACATTACAGTTCATAACAGTAGCAAGTTATGAAGTGGCAAGGAAAATAATTTTATGGTTTGGGTCACCACAATGTGAGGAACTGTATTAAAGGGTTGAAGCATTAGTAAGGTTGAGAACCATTGGTCTAGAGGCTCACAGTGCCTCCCTCCATCTTCAAAGTCACATCAGTCACATCTCTTTATGACATGTCTACCTGTATCCCTGTGTGTGTGTGAAAGAGAGAGAGAGAAAGAGAGAGAGAGAGAGAGAGAGAGAGAGAGAGAGAGAGAGAGAGAGAGAAGAGAGATGGGGTACTCATGTGTGTGGAGACCAGAGGTCAACATTGTGTATTTTCTTAGTCTCCGCTTTACTTTTTGAGGCAGAGTCTCTCCCTAAACCTGTAGCACACCATACTGGCTTTGTGGTCTGGTCAGCAAGACACAGGACTACTCTCTGCTTCCCCAGTTCTGGGATTATAGATCACACTACCATGCTTGGATTTACCTGGGTCCTAGGGCTCCCAACTCAGGTCCTCAGGCTTGCATGGCAACACTTCACCAACGCCTAATCTCCTCAGCCCTGCTGTTCCTCATTTCTGGATTCTGCTGCTTTCACTGTGCTCATCTTGGAAATCTTGATTATCAACCTTAATTCTTCCCACCAAGTTCCTCTTGCTTTGTGGGTTTATAAATTCCTTTGTATTACTGAATAGTATTCCATGATATAGATGGACTACTGTTTGTTCAATGATTCACACACTTCTAAAGGATGTCTGGCTTGTTTACGATCCTCTATAGATTAATAAGGTGACATTGAACACCTGTGTCCAGGTGTTTCTTTGTTCTCTGAAATGAGTGCCCAAAAGTGTAGAGCCTAGGTTGCATGGTAATGGCAAATAACTTACACATACATGTTACAAAAGTGTCTGTGCCTTGTATATTTTACTAGCAAATTTTGAGCCACTAAGTGATTGATTAGACCCTATTATAAGACACTATTTGTTTTTTAAAAATATCTCTGGCTGGGGCATCAAGAATACCTGCAGGGGAGGCTAGCATGTAAGTTGAAGATGAGAGAGTGCTTTCCAGAGTCCAGGAGATAGATGAGTGAGGAGATCATAGCATACCAGGAGGTGATGTTGCAGTGTGAGGGACAACAGCATTGGGCCAGATGCTGAACATGTGGTGGGTGGTTACTGGAGAGTTTGTTTCTCATAAAAAGAGAAGGAGGGGTGGATGTGGGTTACTGAGCTTTGAACTTGAACCAGCAGGTGTCTGTCAACCCTGTTTATCTTGAGAACTCATACACTGGGCAAGAGCTGGTGAAGGGTGAGTGCCATAATTATGTTGTACTGCCCATTAGACTTCCAAGTGGAAAGCTTGAGGTGGAGGTAGCAGTAGGGATCAAGAGCTAGAAAGAGAGGTGAGAAGCTAGAGACATAGGGAGAGAAAGACCGAATGTACAAAAGTGCCCAGTGAACAATGTTGCAAAGTCACCAACCAAAGCTCAACAGTGTTCAAATTCAAGAGCATCCTCTTGTCATTTTCTAGGCTTCCTGAAGAAAACAGCACCCCAGAAAGAGACGGGGGTCAAAGTTTCACTTAGGTTCCCTTCTGTTATCTCCATGGTGTTTCTTTGTCAAGTTATAAAGGAGCCTTGTTCTCTGTGCTGGTCTGTTGTGATGTGTTCTCTCTGTTTTAAAAAATGGCTAATGCAAACATGTCCATTGAGGTTTTTTTAATTACAGGGAGCTCTCAATGCAAATCATTCTGACTACACACGTTTCTGTTTTATGTTATGATTCAGGGTAGGGATGTGGTAATGTGAAGAGGTGCTTCATTGCCAGAGTTTGTCATGCTGGATTCTGCTTTGGCAGTGGCTGTTGTGAGCTGCAGCTGAGGCACCAGAGCAGATGTCCTGAGTCTGAAACTGGGCCTCTGCCTTCTGCATCCCCTGAACTCTCCTCAGCATGGAACAGCTGAATCTTCACACCTCCCCAAACCCTGTCCACACCAGAAACAGCTTTCCATCTGTATTAATCACTTTGTCTGTTGCCATGATAAAATTCTCTGACAAAAGCCATTTAGTCTCAGGAGAGTTCACCTGGGTTCATGTTTTAAGGCCATAGTCCATCCTAGTGGAGAAGTCATATAAGGCAGTGTATCACTTTGCATCTAGAGTCAGGAACCAGAGAGAGAGATGCTTATTCTCTCATGTTCTTCTTTTTATAGAGTCCAGAACCCCAGCTCAGGGAATGGTGCCACCCACAGTGGCCAGGCCCACTTCAGTTAACTAATCAAGATCATTCCCCTATAGCTATGCCCAGAAGTGCTGGTGATTCTAGGTCTCATCAAGGTTGTGATTGAGATCAGCCATCACACCATCTCAGGACCCCAACGGTAGTGTCTTCTCTACAACTGTGGTTCAACTTCAACTCCATCCTAACCTTATAAACTCTCCTTGGCCTCTACACTATAGGGGCCTCCTGTACCTCTTATCTGATGTTTTCATTAAGTTACCACCTCCTGACATTCTCATATGTAAACTCAACTTCCTTCCTTTTATCCAATATCAACTGTATTTTTGTGTCATTTGCCCTCCATGTCTAAGATTTTCACATCTGGGCCTTTGTCTAACTGCAGGTCAAAAATATTTTAAAAACAAACAAAACTATGTGTGTGCTGAATATATAGATACTGGCTTTTTTCTTGTCTGTATTTTATAAAGAATATGCTATAATAACTATTTTCATATTACTCACTATTAATATGAAGAAGGCTGGAGAATCTATATGTTATATAAATATGACATCATTTTATAGAATGGTTTTGGGCATCTGTAGGTCTTGGTATATAAGAGAGTTCTGTAACCCACATGCCAGACTGACAATGGGGCAGTGTCTCAGCACCTTTTCCAGTTGCTGTGATTAAATGTCCTCACAAAAGGACTGTAAGGGAAGAAAGGGATATTTTAGGCTATAGTTCTATGGAGATGCTGTCCATCATGTCTGAAAACCATGGCAGCAGGGAAGTCACAGTGGCAAGAGCATATTGCCTGTTCCATCCAGGAAGTAGAATAAACAGGAAGTGGGGGTCAGCCCATAAGGCCTCAAGGCTCACCCTCCAGTGACCAATTTCCTCCAGCAAGGCTCCACCCCACAAAGATTCTACAACCTTCCAAAACAGCCCCATTAGCTGAGTGCAGAGTGTTCAAGCATGTGAGCCTATGAGGTTCATTTCATATCCAAATCACAGTAGACAACTATGGTGCATTCTGTTCTATAATGATTGATTTAATCTTCTTTCTTCATAACAATACACTTTGCATAGGGACAGTGCTCATAGCTGACTTCTGTTTGCCTACCGAATCCTCCACACTTAGAACAATTCCCAGTATGGAAGAAGCGGTTCTTGAAATGACTAAATAATCTGTGTGTACCAGGAGAAACATGAAATACCTATTTCCCCTGGAGGTAGGAAGCCCATGGGGAACAGTGTTTTCCTCCCTGGCTTGTGAAGCCCTTTAGTCAAACTCCTGTAGGAGAGATAGCAAAGGCTCACTGAAGAACAGAGACACCCAGTGTGTCCTCACAGTGGGACAGGACAATTCAACATTACTGGCTCCTTTGTGGGAGTCCCACACTGCGTGTTCATACAGGGAACAATCAGCACCCGGTGGAGCTGGGGGCTTTTGAGACCTCCTGAGTCACTTTGTGTGAGCCACACTCTGCCTCTCGATTTACACAGTGTAATCCTCAAACACTGGAGAGGAAATGCAGGCCACAGAGAAAAAGAAATGGGAGATCACTCAACTCTAATAAATCCACAGTGGGCCCTCTCTATACTTATAAAACAATCTGAACAGTGGCACTCCATAAAAACGAGACACAAGTTAATGTAATTTTCTTTGAGTCCCCTATAAACTATTTTATTCTGTAATACAGCTACATTTGTGAAATGGTTTTTATCTCGAATGATCCCAAAGAGCTTACTAGACTGAGTAGGAGACGATCAAGTACATGGCATCTCAAAACACCACCAATGTACTCTGTGATAAGGACCAGGGACTCGGTGACAGCAGGTAGCCATCTTAAAGAGCAGATAGTGGCTTATCCTGGGAAGCCTTCAGGGAAAAGTAAAGAGAGGGAAAGTGAAGATAATTATCCACATTGGATCAGAGGCACAGGAGCTTTCTGCATTAATAATATCTATGCCTTTTTCCATCCACTATATGAATTTAAGTGAGTGTCTCCTATCAGCCTTCCTCTTCCCGACTGAAAAATGAGGACATAGGATGCACAACTCGGCTTCATGGAGAAAGTGGTACAGAGCTGTCAGGCTAATGGGGGTCAGGAGCCACCTGTGCAATTTAAAAGTTCTGCATTTTAAAGAGTAAGGTTTAACCCAGAGTTCTCCAGGCTCTTCAAATATCATTTTCCCACACAACTTTTATTTAATTCATTCCTGCCCAAAGGTAGCTGTGGTGTGGACTAGTAATGGATTTTTCTTCTTCCTTGTCCTGCACAGGACACACTCATGCAGGCCTATTTCAGCATATTTGTGGAGATAAGGGGGATGGAGTGGCTGGTGGGAATTAAAAGTCTTTCAAGATGTGGGACCTTTATGACAGTGAAGAGGGATGGTGGCAAGGGCAAGTGACCTTCCTTGGCAATCACTGTGCTTTAAAGCATAGTCCAGCAATTCAAATATTATGAGAGCCACATGTCCAGTGGACTGGACTGAAACCATGTCTTCTGACATGGCAGGACCACTACACTCATGAATGCACAGCAGTTGTGGTTGTGTTTGTAAGACCAAGCCAGTCAACATGGAGGGGGATCCCCATCCTTAACTGAGGATCTATTGATAGTCAATGGCTTCTTAGGTAGGGAGGAACAAATTGCTTTAACACTGTGGCCCCTGGTAGATCAACCACACTCCAATGGCCCCACGCCCATGGGTGTATGGGCAAAAATGAAAGGAGACACAAGTTGGGAGAAGTAGGGAAGTAAGGATGAACTGGAGGGAGGGGGGAGAGTAAGAGAGTGTATAACCGGAATCTATTGTAAGAAATCCTCCAAGAAGAAATAGAAACATTCTAATTTTAAAAGTAAATACAGTTGTCTCTTTTCCTTTTTTAAGCACATGAATAGGTGTGTGCCACTGCAGCTGGAGCCTAACCCCTTATTTTGTAGTTTCTTCCAGGTCCCACGCCTGTCATCATCGTCTAGCTCCAGACTGTACCTTGAATTTCTATTTCTTCTTTCTCCATGTATAGTCCAAATGCCTAGAAACTGGGCTGGGCATGAGAGTAATCCCCTGAGCCAGAAGAGAGCACATGGAAATGTTTGGCTCTTGTTTTGTTTGTGTTCTCATTTATTAGGTTTTCTACAGTGTATTCTTTTACAGAAAAAGCTGGAACCCAATTCATGGCCACCCCATCCAGCCAAGAGTGAGAGTAAAACTGAAAATCTGAAAATTATGTGGAAAGGCCTTGTCAATAAGTTTGTCAAGCATCTTGGGCCAACTTAAGGGTTATTGGAGACTGAGGAAGCTGAACCGGACAGTATCTCCATGAGATATTTTGCATCGGCCCGAGAAATAGGGGCCATTCTGTACTACTGTTCTAGAGCATGAAGGCTCAGAGAGGCCCATAAAGTGAGTAAGGTTATACAGCTAATGGCTCTGGGTATGCTAATGCATATTGGTATGTTCTAGACAGCTTTCCTTAGCTGGATGTTTGCTGATGGCTTTGTGTCTTGAAATTAATTTAGACTATATGAAAGCTGGAAAAGAAACACAGTTTCTTTTATGCCTGTCACCTCTTTCCCTAAATGTTACCATTTTTGTCACATTACTTAATTACTCTTCCCTCCTCAGACCCTTGGAGAGTAAGCCAACAGCTGTTGCCCCCTCCCCTAGTATCAGTTGGTGATTTCTGGAAAACAAGGGTTTTTCTACAGAGCCACAGAACAGTAATCAAATCACAGCATTGATACTGCTGGAAGGCTTTTATCTAATTTACAAAATCTATCTAGATCAGGCTGATTAGTGCATTAGTGTTCTTTACAGCAAAAGTAAATTAAAACAAAACAAAACCATAGATCTATGCTGCATGTAAGCCGCATGTCCTTTTACCTTCATTTAGTCTGGGAAGCCCTCACCCCATCCCCTTGTCCTAGCTTCATTTCCTGTAGCTGTGAGAAAAATATTCTGACAAAAGCTACTTAAAGGAAAAAGGGTTTGTATTAATGTCACAATTGCAGGTTACAATGCATCTCTGTGGGGAAGTCTGTGTGGCAGGACCTTGAAGCAATGGGTCACATCATATACATGCTAGAAGCATAGTGAAATAGGTTGATGCATATGTTTTTAATGCTCATTTCTTCCCTTCTTCTCATTCAGTCTACGAACTAGCATGGGAAATGGTACCACTTGCATTCGGAGTGAGGCTTCCCACCCCAATTAGCCCAATTGAGAAAATCCCTCATAGACAGGCCCATGGACCAACTTAATATAGACCAGTGATTCTCAGCCTATGGGTTACTATCCCATTTTTGGAGGTGGGGAGACAAAGAACAATTTCACAGAGGTAGCATATCAGATATCCTGCATATAAGATATTTATATTATGATTCATAGTAGTAGCATAATTATAGTTGTGAATATCAATGAAAATAGTTTTATTGTTGGGGGTCACACAATAGCATGAGGAACTGTATCAAAGGGTCACTGCATTAGGAAGGTTGAGAACCACTGATTTAGACAGTTCTTCATTGTCATTCCCTTCCACATGATTCCGGAGTATATCAGTTGACAACAAAAACTAGCCATCACATCGATCTTGAGAAATTTCAATACCTTAGGGTACATAGAGTGTTGCCTGTCCCGTCATTTGTCTGATGTTGCCCATGGTTAGTTCCTGGCAACATCTTTGTGGTGAGAACATCAATAGAAATTTCACATATCCTCTTCAAGCCCTGGATCTAGAACAGCAGTGGTTTTTGTTTGTTTGTTTGTTTTGTTTTGTTTATATCTGTTCTAGTTTGATTTTTATCACCATGTTAACATACTCTGATGAAAAGTGGCATGAGGAGGGAATGGGGAAATGGTTTATTTGGCTTACACACTCACTTTCTAATCTGCCATTAGAGAAAGGTAGGGCAGGAACTCAAGAAGGAACTGCTTGCTAGCTCTGACAGACCCATGCTTAGCTAGCTTTTCTGTACTGCTCAGGATCACTTGCTGAGTATACAGTATTGTCCACAAGGGCTGGGCCCTCTGTCATCAATTAATAATCAAAGCAATCCCCTCAAACGTATCCACAGGCCAATCTGAGATAGGCAAATCCTCCACTGAGTCTCTTCTGCCACATGCTTGTATGCTGTATGAAACTGATAGGTAAAGCTAACTAGTACTGGTAGCATTAACTTGGTTATTTTACAGTGATGTTGGCCATTGGCTAGGATTCTCCTATTACTAACTTAACATCTTTGCATTTATAACTAATTAGTATCTCATATTTTCATACTATATAAACATCGTATATATTTTCATATTTTTCCCACTAGTTCTAGCCTTCATTATTATTTTCACCCAGTGTTTGCTGTCAGACTACTATTAGTTGTCATTCTCTTTTCAGGAAGAGCTTTTTCTTCTCATCTTAGTAGCTTATTTTTTGTGTGACAAAGTTAAATCAATGTGGTCTTCTAAATTCTTATTTTATTCCTTGGTATCATGATCTGTGGCTACCATGATCTAAACCTCTATTATACTTGTACTCAGTTTGAACACTTAGAGGCCAAACATGTACTTTCATACCCAACTAATCTAACACTCCCATTTTTATTGCTTCTTAGGTTTACCATCTTTGCTGGTTTTGTCTTGGATCTTTTATCTAAAGAATTTATTTTCCAAACAGACTGAAAATGCAGCTATAGTCTATTCTTGTTGACCAACTCTTGAAGTGAAAGACTTAAAAGTTGTTAGTGGGAATAACAGGAAGTAAATGGTGACTCTCCTGGGAAGCAGTCACTGTGCTCTGCCAGCTACTCAAAGGTAGAAGGGTATGAGCTGCCATCTTTTCTGAACATTTTTTGCTTTTTCACTTTTTTCCTACTTTCTTTTTGACACCTCTCCCTTCGTTAACCTGAAAATACAGATGCAAACTCAAAATCCTCACTCTCCTGTGAAGCCATCCTCCCTCCCTGGGCAAAGCTAATTACTTTCTTCTTGACAGTTTTGTAAGCCCTGGTATAAGTTTTTATTTGAGCATCAGTCATATGGTCTTATAATTATTTTTGACACTCTCTTTCCCTCAATAGTCCGTGAGCTTTTCATAAGCATGATCTCACATGTGTTTTCAGAAAAGCAATCCCCAACACTTTAGTGGCATAATGTCCCTTAGAATCCATTTCCAGGTCTTGGTATAAGCAAAAGCTCATCACTCTTTGCTATAGAGGACCTGCTGGGCTGTGAAGTTGATACTTGGAACTACTGCATCTGGGTAGAGAAAACATTTACTGACAGTATGTATGTGTGTGTGTGTGTGTGTGTGTGTGTGTGAGAGAGAGAGAGAGAGAGAGAGAGAGAGAGAGAGAGAGAGAGAGAGAGAGAGAGAGAGAGACTGCATTTCAGTAAAAATTTATTTATATGAGTAGGAGGTACTGGCTTTTTGCTCCAAGGCCAGGGCTGTATTCTGTGAACTTCTGAGCTTCCCATTGCCTGATTCATCTTTCCTAGGAAATGGCTCATTTCTCCTGGTTAATTCTTGCTGTATTTAAGTTCCCAACATCAATCTCACTTGGTTGGAAAAACTTCCCAACCTGCATGACAGATTAAGTCCCAACACTTTATTTTCCAAAGTACCTCCCCATCCTTCCTCTGTCACAGTACTTTTCAATGCTGTCTGCATTAATTTTGTCTTTGAGATTTTAGTGATGTGATCAGAGAACAGACCTGTCAGCCCTTCCTGTGTCTAAGATCTCAGAACTCATTCAGTTCATAGTACAAACACTCTCTAAGTATTTGTTGAATGTTCAAAAATTAAACATAGGCTTTCATAGAGAATAGCTTTAAAAACTGTAGCAGAAGCTGTGGGTGCCCCTCATTGCACTAAGTTATACAGGCATGCTTTATCATCTGCTTTCTGGGAAGAAAGCATACATTCAACAGAAACCAGCAGAAACAAGTGTGTAAAAACTCCAGCTCACTCTCCTCTCTAGTAGGATAAAGTAGCTTCTAGAATTCACCAGCAGGTCCTGGGTCTAGTCTTCTCAGCTGCCTGTTACCCTGAGAGCAATCCTGTGTTGTCTGTTGACCCTAATTTATTTCATTCCCTGTTTTCATATAGATGGTTTCTTCTCCCAAATAAACATGGTGAATAGGTTTTTGTTTAAGTGCCTGCCTCTTGCTGTGTGGAAGGTGGAGATGGGGGGTGATGGTAGAACAAAATGTAATATCCACAACAGAGCTAGATGTGTTTCTCACCTTGTTTAATGGAGGGAGATCTCAGTGATTTAAAGTAAAGGATACTATTTCAGGAGACCCAGGGTTCAATTTCCAGCATCCAAATTCAACTCTGGATACAAATGGCTTCTTCACAGTCAAAACTTGATGTTCATTGTGCAGGATGTTTCCATGAGAGTGAAAGGTGAACACATAGACATGTAATGTGGTGGGCTTCTTTTTCTTGACCTAAGAGTACCAACAGCTGCTGCCTCTTTCTGACCAGATTTGACAGCTAATCACAACAAGCAAACAACTAAAGCACCTCCAAAAGCCCACTCCAATATTCATGGATCTAGAGCAACCACTCACTTTGTTTGCAGCAGTAACTCTGCTCAAGTAGGGTGGCCTGTGTGGGAAGTTTCGTTGGCTTTGGAAGGCATTAACCCTCAAGCACAGGAGGGCTTGCATTCCAGCACATGCCTAGGAGCTGAGTGCACTTCATGGTGACCTGCACAGAAGCAAGCAGAGAAAGACAGATAAAATTTGGATGGGCTGCCATGATTGAAGATAGTGGGGGATGCCAGAAG
This sequence comes from Cricetiscus sungorus, assembly GCA_030556225.1. Taxonomy (NCBI): domain Eukaryota; kingdom Metazoa; phylum Chordata; class Mammalia; order Rodentia; family Cricetidae; genus Cricetiscus; species Cricetiscus sungorus. The sequence goes on along the minus strand of JANBXA010000728.1, from coordinate 10,309,125 downwards.
CAGCAGGGACAAAGTTACAGTTCCACTGTGTCATCAAGGGGAGCTTGAGGATCCCCTTAACCTACTATAAATTACTATTCTGCTAACCCACACTCTTGGCTCCACCAAAGAAGGGATGTTCAGGATAAGCCAGTGTGAGACAGAGTTGGAGTTGAGTAAAATATGTTCACATGAGGGTAAAGAGAAAGTGGTGCTGTTGACAGAAGACTTACCCAAGAGCTGCAGTGTGAGCTGCTAACAGACTGACTCTGAGGAGCCCTAGCTTTGATCATGCATTCTGTTCGGGTGGCTGTCACACTATACAGCTCAACAAGTTGCTGAGCCATGGTGTCTCTTCTTTTTCAATAAACTAAATTATAGATTCTAGTGGTGTCTTGGATGGTACTACAAGGTAATAGGATAAAACCAGGAGCCACCAGAGTTTGGGACATATCCCTTTATTGTAAGGGGGTTTCTGGGAAGATTCCTAGATCATTTTTAGAAAGACAGAAAGAAAGCTATTAAGCACATGCTAATTGTTGTGTGGTTCTCGTTTTTGGCTTCAGGATTGCTTCATTTAGACTCCTGGGAAGGAGGCTTCCTTCCCTACCCATGTCCCTCTTTCTATCCTGACTGAGAAAAAGGTGGATTCCAAAGCTGACATCTTGAACATTAGTTGGGCATAAAGTAGGAGCAGGAGATGCGGCTGTGGGAATACACCCACATAAGAGGAGGAAGACTGTGCAGAGCTATAGGAGACAAAGGGATAGGTAAGTATGGGGCTTGCGTTGAGGGTAGTGGACAGCTATGAGAATGAGGCAAGGTGCCTCTTCACTCTGCTTATGGAAAGGCTTTTATTTCATGTTTTCCTTGAAGCTCTTAATGTAGAATATTTGGTACATTTTGCTATTCTGATTTCTGGAGGGAACTGTCTTTGGCTGATGGACCTGGGGAGGTGGCTTCATCCTCCCTACTCCTCACAATCTTCACATGGAAAGCAGAGCAATAAATACAGTATCTTCCCTGTAGAGTTGTTGCTGGGAGAAAGTGGGCTACTCCATGCAAATTGCTAATGATAGCGCCAGTCACGTGGTGATCACTTGGTGCATGTCAACTATTTTAATATTATGAGTGGTAGTATTCCAGAAACATTCATCGAGACTGGTACTATTCCATGAATCATTGCCATTTGGGTGTGAACATTGCCAAGGCAAGCATCTGCTGTGTCTTTAAAGCCACCAAGAGAAAGCTTATTAAGCTGCAGATATTCCATTCCAGGTCTGTTTTTCTTTCTTTCTTTCTTTCTTTTTTTTTTTTTTTTTTACCATTTGATGTCCTTGAAGGAAATGAGGTCACTCAGGCAGGACTTGATTTTAACGAACCCTTGCGGGCTTCTAAAGATCACTCCAATATTTTCTTTTTACGAATTCAGAACCATTACTTTAATGATAGGTTCTGGAGTCTTGACCCAGAACAATGTCAGTCTCATTATAAAGTCTCAGAACCTATTGCACCTTTTGAAGCATTAGGAGGAACCCCGCCTATTGCCCATGTCAGCATCCCCGCCATTTTTTTCTGGGTGGAATTTATGTAGAATGCCTGGTGCTGCTTCTGCTCTTTATTCAGCTTGAGGTTTCTGTCACTTTTCTTTGTGATGTTCTTTTTTTACTCTCCTGGAAATTTTGTCTTGACAACTCAGGGCATCTGTGTCTTCTGTATTCTTCCTCTCTTCTCACCTGCCGCAGCACACTTTATGATTCAACTCTCCCTTCCAAACATAGCTTTAAAGGCCATCTGGGTGTCCTTAGAAATTTTCCTAGGTGTCAGCTCACTGGAGTCACCCCACTCCAGATGTCTTGTTTTTGCTGTTTGCCTTAAAGTTGAACAAAACACATGTTGGGTACCTGCTGTGAGGCGGGCTTTGTACAGGAGCTGAAAGGTACAAAGGAAAACAAAATGTACTCCCTGCTTTCAAGCAAGAAACACAAGCAAACACATACAAGGGAGCATGTAAGAACACTGTTTGGAATCTGCACCACTCAGCTGACCTTAGAGGACCTGTGAAGTGTCAGGCATAGATGGTGTTGGGACATATTTATGCTTTTATTCCCCCTTATTCTCCTACCTCACATCATTTCCTTCTTGAGTCCCACAAGCATTAAGGATGCATGGAGACACTGCATTGCCTGTGCAGTATTCATATAAAATGCATACCACCATTCATAAACATGTATTTAGTTGCAAACAGATGTACACGACTCCATGTTACATGCCTTAGTCCAGGTCATGCTTTCCTTCCATGATGATTCATTTATGATGGTGTGGAAGTGTCCAGGCTGTTATGTCTGACTGCTTCATCATGTTCTGGCTGTGCACCCTGCATACTATTCATCATTTCAATATGGGACATCCATGTGGTTCCCTGATCTCATCAGCCCAATTAACTGCATCAACATGCTTTGTTACACCCTTAGGGATGGGCATGAGAAATCCTTTAGAGCATACATATTCAAGAATGGGAATTTCTAACTCATAGGAGGCAGATCAACCCAATGATACCCATCTTTTGATGTCCAGATTCTGCAAATATGGCAAAGTAGATTTTACAAGTGTGGGATTAAGATCTTGAGAAGGAGTGTTTGTCCTGATCATAGAGAGGCCTTTATCAGGGTCTTTGTAAGAACAAAGAGGCAGGAAGACCCAAAGTCAGGAATACACTGTTGGGTTTCAAAGCACATGAAGGGTCCAGGAACCAAGTAACACAGCAAACTCCAGATGTAGAAAGAAAGAAAACAGGCTTTTGCTACTCCCCTCAGAAGAAAGCAGACTGGAAGCTTACCCACAAGGTCACACTTCTGTATTCTTTTAAGCTGCTTAGTTTTAGTGATTTATAATGAAAGACTTGAGGTTGAAGAAACACATGTAACCGATACCCAGACAATACTCAGCATGGCTACCTTGACCTACACCCACAATGGCTGTGTATGACTTCCCTAAATCTCCATAGGCAACACTTGCTCTAGTTCAGCTTTCTGGTCTCTGATACTCTGATAGATACAAAGTATAAGTAGGTATCTTAGTTAGCTTTTTTGTTACTAGGACCAAATACCTGACACAAAACAGTTTAAAAGAGGAAAGGTCTCTCATGACCCAGAGTTTGAGGGGATATAGGCAATTGGTCACATTGTGTCAAGAGTTGGGAGGCAGAGAGCAGACAGGAAGTGGGGCTGTGTTATAAAACCTTAAGACCAGCATCCAGTGATGACCCACTTCCTCCAGTGAGGCTCTGTCTTCTCAAAGTTCTCAAAAACAGTGCCACCATCTAAGTACCAAATGTCCAAACACATGACCCTAGCGGGGAATATTTCACATTCAAACCTCAACAGTAAATGTTCTGGAAAGAAGTAGAACACCTCCAAACAAGGTGAGGTGTTGAGTAACGTGGAGTGTGATCTTGAGCCCCTGGCTCTAAGACTGGTCTTGTAGGTGGGGGTTAGGAGACATAAAGTCAATTATATACTGAGGATAAGGTCTGCAAGAAGACTGTTAGGAGAGAATAGGTGGGGACATGGGTACTGTGCAGACTTTGTGTGAACAAGCCAGAGATAACATCGGCAGGGCAATTCTTTGTTCCAGTTGCACAGCAGATATGTGACTCTGGGCAAGTTAGTAGCCTTTTCTTTGTGTGTATGCACTCTTGGCATTGCTAATAGGCCACCAGGAATCACAACTACCTTGCATATGGAGCAGCCTGTGCACTTCTACTTATCCCTGAATCCTTGTCATCTGAAAGGTGCAACAGGAAAGAAGGACCTATTTGTGTTTATGGTTTCAGGGGGTACAGGTGAAGATATGGCAACTGTGAGCTTGTTTACAACTGGTGAATCAGGAAGAAGAGAGAGAGAAGATTGGAACCAGGGATGGGCTATAAACCTCAAGGCCTGCTTCCCAAAGGGATCTACATCCTCTAGCAAGGACCACCTCCATCTCTCCAGAGGATTCATAGCCTCCCCAAACAGTGTCACCAGCTGTAGGGCAAGTGTTCCAACACAGTCGCCTATGGGGACATTTCACATTCAAAACACAGAGGCATCAGTAGACAGTAACAGTAATGGCACTATTATTATCATCATCTCAGTAATTATAATAATGATTATGGTTTTGTATTCTTTATATCAGAAGAGGAGGAACTTGATTTTTCTTCCTCATGTATGGTATCCATTGATGACCTTGGTCTCTTGCCTGGAGAATAGTGAATTATAATTTATTTATCATATTTACATGCAAATGATTTGGTCCATTATTTTCAAGTAGATTCCCCAATTTATCCACCACCAACTCACATATATCCCATCCCTAAAACCAGAGTAGTTTGGAGTGGGGGGTTGTGGCTCAGTGGGTTAGAAAGCCTACTGTGCAAGCATGAGGACCTGAGTTTAAATACCCAGCCCCCCACAGGGGCTGTGCACTCCTGCTGCTCCAGAATTGAAGAGTGGAGTCAGGTGGGGCCCAAGAGCTGACTAGTGAGCCAGCCTGCATTCTGGTTCAGTGAGACAAACCCTGTCTCAAGACAATAAGGCAGAGAGTAGTTGAGGGAGATACTGGGAATCCTGCTCTGCTCTGAGCCCCACAAGTGCCTACATTGGACACTCACATGCACTTAACACACACACACACACACACACACACACACACAGAGAGAGAGAGAGAGAGTTTATTTTTAGTGTTGTTTACAGCAGGGTGCAATCACACACATCTCCTTTGTCCCATAAGCTCTGCTCCAGCACTTTTCGGGTCTAAATAATGCAAGAGAGGAAAGAATAATGGGAATCATATAAAAGCCAGAAAACAGCATGGTGGTTCTGCACTACAGAGATGAAAGCTTGGGTCAGAAAACCAGGAACAAGGCAGAGGAGCCTTGCAAAGGCATTGACAAGGCAAACAAGAAAAGCATTTTTCAAGATAAGACTTACAGAGAGTTGAAACACGGGTGACTCAGGAGACAGTGTAAGAGTCTTCATTAGAGGGTGCTTGGGAAGAGGTGCACCATGGAGAAACCAGCCTTCTAAAGGGCCAGACTGCAGATGGGTGAACACACACCAGCTCCCACTTCCCCGGCCTCGGATGACGACTTTGACTTGCACAGGTAGAGGCAGGTACTTCCTCCTCCCTGGATTCCTTGTCTCTTTTCTCACCTGCCATAAGAGGTAGATTACAGTTCTCTGTAATTGTCAGTTCCTGAATATCTCCCCCCCATTTTGATTGAGAATCTTATAATGCAATATAAATGTGCTTTGTTCAAATCCACCCCACCCTCTCCTCTCAAAGTCTTCTCTTATCCCTCCACTTTCCCTCCCAACTTCATGTTCTGCATTATGAAGGCCCACTGAGTCCAGTTAGTGCTGCTATTCTGTCCATTGATGCTCCTCTAATGGAGCATGGATAACTCTTAGAGGGCACATCCCCCAAGGAAAACTGACTCTCTCTTGAGTGGCCATCAATTGCCAATATCTCTTTGGCTATGGGTGGGACCTCTTGACTCCTTCTCCATTCATGCTTGGATTTTGTCTGGCCTCATTTTGTGCAAGTCTTGTGTGCGTAGTTGCAGCTACTGTAAACTCATATATTCAACATCCCTGCCGTGTCCAGAAAACAGTTTCATTGCTAACATGTCACCATCAGTATCTCTAAGGATCTATCACATTGATCCCAGGGCCTTGGCACATCTGTGTCTCTGTGTCTTTTCTTCACTGTTGTACTTGAGGCCAAGATGCATCTTAAACATTTTTTTTCTATTTATACCCATCATGACTTAAGTTACTCTTTACTAGCCATTTGCTCTGTTGGCAGATGAGGGCCTTGCATGCATTTTATAGAATGTGCTTGTAACAAACCAAATGTTCCTTTTGTAACAGTGGTAACTGAGGCAGGAGGGACTTTGAGAGACGTTCATGGTTATGTGGGTGCAAAACATGAAAGTGGAGTTTACACTCTGCACTTCTGGCTCTAGAAACAAGTTACTGAAGTTCTATAATTTCCAAATAAAATATAGAACTGGTTGCACAGTATGCACTAGGGTTTAGGCTGGAAAGCTGCCTCAGTGGGTAAGAGCTCATGATCTGTACACTTAAGAACATAAGTTTGAACCCCTAGCACCAAGCAAAAAGCCAGGCCACATGTGTGCCTGTAACCTCAGAATTAAGGGAGAGAGACAGGTGGATCCCAAGAACTCACTACCCAGACAGCTTCGCTTCTGGTTTAGTGAGAGAACCTGTCTAAGGGAATAAGATGGAAAGCAATAGAGAAAGACAATGGACATCTTGCTCCAGTCTCTGTCTGTGCACAAGTTCATAATACTACCATTCATGCACATAATACCCACTCATGCACACACACACACATTCACTCATTCACTCAGCCAACCAAACAAATATCATCAGAAATGAAGGCTCCTCTTCTTGGTACTGATTTTGGCAGGGCAATGGGAGAAGAGGATAGAGGAGATGCCAAGGTTCCAATAACAGGTCAGGCCTAGATCTGCTGCCACATAGATGGGCAGTCTATCCAACCCAAGAAGATGAAGCCAGAAGGGAATCACATAAGCTATGTCTCTACTTTTGTGAGAGTTCTATGATAAGTAACTATCAAACCTTCCCTGAAAATATTCTCCAAAGCTCCAAACCCTTGTAGCCCCTCTACTGACAAAGTTTCTCCATGAGTTCTACATAAATTTCCCATAGTCACATCCTCTTTTCAATTGTGAAGCACAAAGTTGTGGCAATGAGGCCAGCATCCTTGGTTGGGAGCTGAGTTGGCCAGGTTGGGGCTGAGTTGAGATAGGTACTTCAGGCATGAGAGGCCAGGACCATCAAATTGTCAACCAAAGATACAATAACCATTTTACTATTAGCACTGAGTTGCTCCAACACAGACCAACAGGGAAGGTTCAGGGAGACTTTTTCCTGTAGTGTATTCCTAAAAGAGTAAAACAATGTTCTTAACAAATGGTAACAGGAACTACCAGGGAGACATTGGGGTACAGTGACATCATGGGACACAGTGAGCTATGAAGAAGATCTAGGATCTCTGGAACTTTCCATTTTTGTGTCTTATTCCTTTGGGTATTGCTTAATTTGGAGTCCCGGCAGAAAATGTACTCAGTTTGGTCATTGCCAGTGCATTGAATAAAGAAAGAGAGAGATATGGGGGCACAGCAGAGGAAAGCCACCAGTTCCTGGGGTTTATCAGCCTAGAAGAGGAGGAAAAGGATGACGCCTTCCCTAAAATTCTAGAGAGTAGAGCTTGGGCACAATGGGTCATTTCTCAGACATTGTCACCTTCAGTCTAGAGACACAGCCAGTACTCAGAATCAAGCATGGAGAGGGAAGGACACAGACTTTTGTCCTTGTCTTCCCTCTGGCATGAATTTCTCAAAGCCAGAGGTTCAAAGGCAGGCTAAGTAAGACCAAAGAACCAGTATCCAGGACCAAAGCTAGATGGAAAGGATAGAGGGACAAACTGGAGCTATCTGGAATAGTTCTTCTATATCAATGCTAGGCACAAGATGGCAAATAAAAAGCAGGCTGACACTCACTTTTGGGGTGACCAAGACATGTGTTTAAAACTGATGCAATGTGAATGTGACTCTTTTGAGATTCATTCAATAGTAACACCATACTGAACATCTAAACCAAATGCCTTCAATCCTCCCAGTGAAGAATGGTGGGATGTGCTCTTCATCTTCTAAGTGGAAGCTCAGGTTGGAAAGGTTTCAGTAGCTTCTTTAAGCCAAGTCCTCCATACCAAACCAGCATTCCTGCCCCAACAAACCACAGAAAAGCATCATTTACAACCCTGGGTTTCTTGTCTTTCAATGTTAGACTTAATAAAGTTCAAGGTAATATCTGTCTAAAGGTTGGTTTCATGACTGGGCATTTCACAAGGGAGTTTTCATTCCCTGTATGTGGAGGTCTTGCTGACTGTTCCATGATTGTCATCCTGAATCCCTTTTAGAGTTAGGAATTAGTTGTCTAGCACAAAACATGGCTTGGACTTCGTTCCCACCCCCATGACCCAGCTCTGCTATTTAGGCACAAAAGGAGCCTGGAGCCTCTGAAGCCAGGCCTTGGAGACCTGCCTCTGTGATTGGTCTATGTACACACACACACACACACACACACACACACACACACACACACACATAGGAGAGAGAGAGAGAGAGAGAGAGAGAGAGAGAGAGAGAGAGAGAGAGAGAGAGAGAGAGAGAGAGAGAGAGAGAGAGAGAGAGAGAGAGAGAGAGAGAGAGAGAGAGAGAGAGAGAGAGAGAGAGAGAGAGAGAGAGAGAGAGAGAGAGAGAGAGAGAGAGAGAGAGAGGAGAGGACACTCTCTAAGGGATTCCCTTTCTACAGGGCTAGTTTCCATTGAGTTAGCTGCTGACTTTCACTTGGTCATTTAAAAATGATTCAAAGGGAGGGAATAACAATAAACTTCTATTTTGCCATTCCCAGGCACATCACAGAGACAAATGAATTCTCAGCTTCTGTGAGTACAGTTTGTGTCCTGATAAATCTGTTCCCTCAAGTAGGCTTTATTCATCTTTTTTCTGTCTTCCAGCTTACTGCAGGCTATACTACCAACCCTAAACCTTTTCCTGGACAGATGTCAAATCATGAGGTCTCTTCTAGCCCTAGCCTTGAAGGGTGGTTAGTAAACCAGGTTATCCCTAGTTAATGGCCCTTTCCTCTTCTTCACTGGAATGGTGGTCTTTGCTTCTAAAGTTTCCTTGCTAAGACTCTTGGGGATTTTTTTTTGGGGGGTGGGTGTTGTTTTGTTTTTGGTGTGTGTGTGTGTGTGTGTGTGTGTGTGTGAGAGAGAGAGAGAGAGAGAGAGATGAGAAGACTATGTGTGTGTATTTGTATGAAAGAGTATGCTTACATGTAAGTATGTGAGAGAGAGACAGTGTGTGTGCATACATACATGTGTGTGTGTGTGAGAGAGAGAGAGAGAGAGAGAGAGAGAGAGAGAGAGAGAGAGAGAGAGAGAGAGAGAGAGAGAGAAAGGGAAGAGAGAGACTTACTCAGTAACCTAGGCGCCTTCAGCTCACTCTTCCTGCCTCAGCTTTCTGAATCTCAAACACAGTGTGTTTACCCATATACTTTCTACGGCACTAAGGCAGTATCTCATCTCCTAGGAGAGGCTGGACAGTGCTGGCTCCTCATCCCCACCACCTCCAAGTGCCTCCATTCTTCTCCTTCTTGAAAACCAGGATCGTAAAAGTTTTAACCATGAAAAGGAAAGCTCCTATATTTGAGCCCCTTCTGCTTCCTTCTCTGTGAGTGTCCTTATGCCTTGATGTCTTTCCCTACATGGACTCATAAGTGTCTTTTGTCAAAACACTGAGCCTTTTTACTTCCTACATTCTGGCCCATTTCTTCCATTTTGATAACCTCCAAGACTGCTGCTGACTTCTATTGAGCACTTCACAGTAGTGGTGCCCTAATCTCTGAACTTCCACACTGGACTTAACCTTCTTTCTCATCTTTCCTTAAAAGCACTCCTCCTGTGGCCTTCATGGTGTATCATTTGTCCTCTCCTCCCACCTTGCTTGCTGAAGCTTGTTTAACCTTTTTTCATTCATTCTGGAAAAGCAAGAAAGGGTATCTTCCTGGTTCACCCATCTTCAGCCCTCATTAACCCTTGAGATATTAGGCAATGCATTAAGAAACTTTGATCTTGACTTATGTATCTGTGAAATGGGGATAAAATGCTTTGTGGATTATTAAGGATGTTAATTCATAGAACATCAGAATAGTTTTAGGAAATAACTGACACAGTCAATGTTTATAAACTGCCAGTTTCTATTATTATGGCATTCCAACTGTGCTAGGCTTCTGTTATTGTGTTATTAAATGACTCTAAACTTAGAGGCTCAGAACACTGAACATTACAGATGTTTTATTGTGTAGTTACAACAGTCAGAAGTCCTGAGTAGGTCTTACTGGAATAAAATTACAAGAGTAAGCAAGCTCTAGGGAAGAGTCACCTTTTGACTTCTCTAGCCTTTAGAGTCCAATGTGTGGTTGGCTCAGACACTCATCCTCCATGGTTAAATTCAGCAGGAGGGAACCTGCACACCTGTCTTGATTCAGAGTCTCTTTCACGAGGACCCTCAGGATGACTCTGAACCCACCATTTAAATGATATGGGGTTATTTTTCTACCTCTAGGTACCCTGGTTAGTGGCCTCAGTTCTACTACCAATTAACTTTCTACCTGTGCAAACTTGGTCATGTGATGCAAGAATTAGGGCCAACCCTTTTCTAGGCCTTTCTCTGGCTTAATTTAAGGGCTGACTTTTCTTTATATCATTTCCCTGTGTGACTGGCTGAGATAGTCTGGCTTCAGTGGTCACATCTGTGCAGACTTCTCTTCCTGGTGGGCAGCTTAGTGTCAGTCTCAAGTTCCCTAAAGCCTCCACTGGTCACCTGCTAGGTCATTCTCCACACGGATTCAAGGAAACTCATTAACATCCCATAACACATTTGTTGCCTTCACTTGATAAACTTAAATGGATGAACCTGCCTGCCTCCATCTTAGGCTTAAAAGCCATTTGAGAGTAAAGACAATCTAGACTCATTCCTGTTTATGATTAAACCTCTGCTTCTCAAGGATTAGACTATGCCCTGCCTGTAACTGTAACTATAAATGGTTCTGTACAGCCTGTTCCAGGAAATGGTAACCATGCCTTTGTTTTAAAAAGTTACAGCCATCTTGCCACTAATTTTATTTCAAAAGGTTGTTATGACTACCTGTTGATATAACTGCTTTGTTATGATTACATGTTGTCATGACTTCCTTGGTACGACTACCTCGCGATCATGTCTTTGTTTCAGGAGGTCATTATGACTAACTTGTTAAGCTTATCTTCTGCTCCTGTAACCCTGCCTATTTTTCCTGACAAATCCCCCCATTTGGGAACCTCACACCCATGAGCTATAAAAACCTTGTCTTCCTCACGTTCAATATTACTTTCTTAAACACTATCTTTAGGAAGGGATTTCCCACATATATGAATAACAAAGCTTGCTTTAGTTAATTGCTCTCTTTGATTTATTTGGCAATGATCATTCAGGTTAGTAGTCTTTCTCCTAAAATATTGGGATTAGCACAGTCAACAAATATTCCAGGTTTCTCCAGGTCTTTTGGCATTCATGGAGAACTATAGAAGTCCTTCCAGTACCTTGCATTTGCCACGTATAGAAGCCATGAGAATATATTTTGCAGAAACCCCAGTCGCAAAGAGCATAGTTGACTGCTGGGCTAGCTCCTGCTTGCTAAAATACATAGAGTATTTTTTTTTCCAGTGCCATTTGTTGAGGAGGCTGCTGTTTTTCTGTTTCTCACAATGAGTTTTTTGGCATCTTCATTGAAATAAATCAGGTGACTGTAGTTGGATAGGTTTATAGCTGAGTGTGCTCTTCCATGCCACTGGAGTGACAGTTGGCTTGGTCACTATGGCTCTGTAGTATAACTTGAAATTGGGTATGGTGATACCTCTAGCATTGTTCATTTTGTTGAGAATTGCTTGAGCCATTCAATGTCTTTTGTACTTATATATGAATTTTAAGACTGCCTTTTCTACTTCTGTGAATAATGTCATTCGAATTTTTATGGGAATTGCATTCAATCTGTAAATTTTGGTAGAATAGCTATTTTTATATTTATTCTTCCAGTCCTTGAGCACAGAAGGCCTTTCCATCTTCTAGAGCCTCTCTCTGTTTCTTCAGTGTTTTAAAATATTCATCTAAAGTATTCTTTCACTCCTATGATTAAGATCATTGTGGATGAGATTATATCCCTGACTTCTTTATCAACATGTTTGTTATTGGTATGGAGGAAGAATGCTAGTTTTATATATTATTTTGTGCCCTATACTTTGCTGAAAGTATTTATCAGCTCTGAGAGTTTGCTTGTGGGTCTTTGGGGATTCTTACATATAGGATCATGTGATGGTTTGAATGAGAAATGTCCCCCATAGGCTCCGCATTCTAAACATTTGGTCTCCAGCTGGTGGCACTGTTTGGGGAGTTTGTTGAACTATTAGGAGAGGGAGCCTTGCTGGAGGCAGGCTTTGAGAGTTTATAGGATCATCCCACTTCTCTGCTATGTTTTGCTCTGCTGCTCTCTGACTGTGGTTGAACATGTAATCACTCAACTTCCTGCTCCAGCTACCTTCTGCCATGCCTTCACCTCATTTATGAAATTTTCTTGTGGAACCATGGGCCCCAGATAAGCTCATTTCTATAAGCTGCCTTTGGTCAGGTCTTTATTCACAATAAGAAAAAGTAACTGATACAGATCAACTTCTGGAGATAAACATGCTTTGACTTCTCCCCTAACTAGTTATGTCCCTTTTATTTCCTCCTCTGATCTTAATCAAAAGTATTCTTCCCATTATGTTATCTAAACAGCAACATAGCAAGTTAGGAAAACTGAGGCAGATCTGTTTCTCAGATCTAGGACTGTTTGATGTTCTTGGGAACTGTTTCTTAGGTCTAGGACTGTTCCAATGATCATGGGATCTGTTTCTCAGGTCTAGGACTGTTCAACGGTCTTGTAAGACTTAAAGGCCTAAATAAGCCTCCCCCTTTTCCATTGATCAGGCTTGCATTCTGATCTAATGATATTGGATCCTCACAGCTTCCTAGGCCTTTTCTTTTACCTAGGAATCTCCCCTGATGAAATTATTGCCTTTTAATTCTACTTTTCCCCTACATCTTGGGGCTTTATAATAACATGATGTGTGTCTGAAATTCAAAGTTTGGGGTCAAGACCTGATGATGAAGCCCACTTCCCTTGAGCTGTCTGGTTCCAGGAAGACACAGAGAGTTTACAGTTGCCAGGAAGGGACTCAAGTAACAATGCGAACTTCCTGGCACCAGGACAAGACAGTGGGAGGAAAATGAGATGTTTTAGAAACAATGAAGGGTTCTGTGAGACAGAACTGCTGTGCTATGATGTCATGCTTGACATAAATTGACAGTTAATCGACTAGAGATTTGGGAGCGGTTCAGCAGGGGTATGTGTAGGAGAGAACATGACTACACTGAATAATAGGGATAAGTGTCTGTGTTCAATGCAGTGTGTTTTGCTCTAAATTCAGCTGCCTTAGTATGTGAGGCTGCAGTCAAGAGGAAATGGATCTGTTCCCAGTGCAGTGAGAAAGAAAAACCACAAGTTCAGGCCACTATATAGCAACAATAATTTAATGTAAAGAGAGCATTCCTGCTGCAAGTCTCAGATCACAGGTACCTGGGTTCAAGGGCTTTTGTGACATGGATGATGTGATGCCTAAAGTTTGGTTGTCAGCTTGACAAGCTCTAGGATCACCAAGGTGGCCAGTCTTCTGGCACACCCATGAGGGGTTATCTTGGGGTTAGTTGAGCAGAAGTTGAGCAGAGAAAACCCCTCAGAATGTGGGCAGCACCATGTCCTGTGCGTGGGTCCTGGACTAAATTTAAAAAAAGGAGAATTTAGCTGAGCACTTTGTCTATCCTTCATGGATCCTTCAAGATCCTGATGCCATCACTTTTCCATTATAATGGACTGCACATTGATTTGTGAGCCAAAATCCCTCCCCCTCTCTTTTTTCTTCCTTCCTTCCACCCTGCCTCCCTTCCTTCCTTCCTTCCTTCCTTCCTTCCTTCCTTCCTTCCTTCCTTTCTTCTTTCCTTCCTTCCTTCAGTTGCCTTTCTCAGGATATCTCATCACAGAAGCAAGAACATAACTAAGATAAGTGGGGACCCATGTATGTGGCTTCTTGTAAGGTCTCACAATCAGAGACTGTATAGGTTCATCTTGCATTTGAGCTCCATGCTTCACACGGCAGGTTATCTGAATCATCCAAGAAACCATTGCATGTTTCATTGTGGATCTCAAAGGAAGGGTCTGAAGAGGGTAGTTACAACTCTGAATAAAACCATAACCAACTCTTCTCCCTTTATAATTTTATTGGCCAGGGCAGTTTGAAAGCCATGTGGTTTAACTGTAAAGAAAAACTGAGGAGATTGCCCCAGATTCCTGAAAATGCCCAGTACTGTTTCTACCTTGATAATAATTGATGCCATCAGAAGTTATTTTGATGTGCTGGATGGAGATGAGGGACATCAAAACTCTTTAAATGAAGATTTCTGTCCCACTGCTTACCTCAGGAGTGATTGTGGATTGGATTTTCATGGATCATCAGGATGGCTCCTTGGGAAAGGGTGCTTACTGAAAGCCCAGTGACCTGAGTTCAGTCCCTGGAACCTATAGTAGGAGAGTACAGACTCCAGTAAGAAGCCCTCTGACCCTGCTGGGTTTGCTAGGGCATGCCCATGTCTACATAAGCACACACACTAACAATAATAAAAAAATAAAGACATTCTGTTGTTCAGAACCCTGCTTTTCCAAGCTGTATAATAGGATAATAAAAGCACTCCTTCCTGGGTAAATTATAATTTCAAGTAAGATACTTGTAATAGCTAACATTTGTCTTCAACCTGCTCTCCACTGATTGGTTTCAATCACATTTCTTAGCTCATGAATTTCTAATAACTCCTCCAGATAGATTCTGTCATTCCCATTTGACAAATGAACAGCTAAGGAATCAACAGGTTAAAGAGTCATGGCGGTACATGGCTGTTATCACAATGACCTGGAGTCAGAGGCAAGAATGGGATGCCAGCTTGAGCTGCTCCAGAACCCTGGAAAGATTAGGGAGAAAGACCAGAAGATCTGAAGAAGAATAAAATGAGGATGTGGAAGAAGAGTAGAAGGAGGAGGAAGAAAAGGAGGAGGGCGGCACAGGAAAGAAAAGCAGGAAGTGAAATGAATTACTAAAGGCTGCACAACCCACAAGGGATAAAGCTGAGCTGTCTACTTTGGTCAGTGTATTGCAGCCTTTTCTCCTGAAGGGTCCTACTCTGCCATTGTTGCCTGGAGCACGTTCCTCGAAGCTCAGAACACACTATGTGCTCACTAGCTATTAGCTAATGTTCTAATCACTACTTTACTCAGGTGCTCAGGGAGCAATTGTCACAACTGCACCATCTGCAGGGTCACAATAGGTACTTGTGGAGTCAGAGCACCTGTGTCCACAGAGTGTGTCTGCCTTGTGGGGGATGGGAAGGCGGCATGCATGGAGACATGTGCACACGGAGACTGGGGCTGTCAGAGGCAGAGCCTGTCTGGTCACACAAGGTCAGGAAGGAGTACTGTTGGCTGCATTTCTCACCAGTTTGAAAAGGAATTCTTAAAGAAATCAAATCAGAGCCCTTTTAACCCAAGTGGTTTTTGAATTCTGTAGGACACACAGATACCCCAGGAACTCTGGTGTCAAAGAGAACTGTTTGTGAATATAAAGAAAGGGTAGGTGAAAAATGTCTTTGTCACAGCAAAAAGAAATTCACCCGGTTCTGTGGGGAAGCACAACTAAGATCTTGAAGTGCTTAAGACTTGGTGGTTGAGTTTGAGAGGAAAAAAAACATATACCTTCCAATTTATAAATTCAATGACTCTACTGAGGCTAACAGTGCTTTGGTGGTGGCTATATGTATTAGACATTTTCTAGACCTCCCCTCTTACCTCTACCAAGAATTCTTACCCAAACCCTTGGGAGATAAATATGTGCTTTAGTCTGGTCTGGGCTTGGGACCAGTGTTCTGTTTGTGAGAGACTAGACAAGAACCATTACCCATAGTGAACTTTGCTCTATCTGAAATCCCCCCATCTCTCTCCATATCCATCTCTCGTTCCCTCCCCTCCCACTTACTCTCTCTTTCCAGGATGGAACACGGAGACAACCCATCCAATCTTTCAACCCTTGCAGCGTTTACACCATGCATTCCCTGGCCATGGTCTCACGTCTGAGCAGCTGTGGGGATGACTTTGATCTAATCCTAATTAGAGGATGAGGACTCATAGCTGTGAATCTCAAGTAAGGCAGTCTCTCTCTTTGACCTATACCTGATCAAATAGGCGAGGCTAGCTGTCCAGCTCACCCCAGGGACCCACCTTTCACTACCTCTTCAGCACTGGGTTTACATATGTGTCACCTCCCCCCAACATTTTAAAAATTGGTTCTAGGGATAAGTCTTCATGTGGGCATGGCAGCCACTTTCCTGACTAAGCTGTCACCTGAGACCTAAATGCTGGCAGTACACTCCAATGTCTTGGGGGCTGTGGGACAAAATGAGGCCATATATAAATGTGTCATGTGTCCCCAGAGCTCAGTCCTGTGCTGTGCAGATGTGGCTGATGTTCTTGTTATGGATGCATCCTCCTGGGGGTACCTTGGAGCTCCAGTAATCCCACCGCTGGCTCCTGCTGAGTTCAGTGAAAACCGTTTGACATTTGATTCTGTGAAATCAAGAATGGTTTGTTGAAAGTGTTCATCAGATACCTACTATCCACACTATAAATATGTGAAATCCACAACCACAAAAGCCCTATATCAGAGTCTTTATCTCACCAATTTTCTCAGATCCCCATTGCCCTCGGTGTCAAAAATACCTTAAAATTGCAGTGCTTTACTGGGACAGGCATTTATTTCTTGCTCACGCATCTGAAGGTCATCATGAGCACATCTGATCTGAGCAGGGGTTCAGGTGGATTTAGCACTAACTGAGTTTGACTTCAGGTTACTCCCTACATTTCTTACTCTCTCACTGATGGCATGAGGCAACCCTGATCTTAAAAAACCCATCTCTGGCCTCTGCTGCTGTTACACCTAAGAGCACAGGTACATCTGTTCTAGTTTTCTCTGTGTTGCAGCTATAACAACACTCAGACCAAAAGCAACCTGGGGCAGGAAAGGATTTAATTCTGCTTACAGGTTGTGTGAAGTCAGGGTGGAGAAAGCATGCAGGAATGTGGCTTGCTGTCTTGTTGAGGGAGTCAGGCTTAGCTAGCTTTCTCATTTATCCCAGGCCCATTTGCCCAGGAAGTGGTACCTTCCACAATGGGCTGGGCCCTCCTGCATCAATTAGCAATTAAGACAGTCCCCCACACATGTAGTCAAATCAGATCTGGGAAATCCCTCAGTTACAACTCTTTTCTTGGGTAACTTAAGGATGTGTCAAGATAAAATTAGGATTAGATCAAAGTCATCCCCACAGCTGTTAAGACGTGAGACCATGGCCAGGGAATGCATGGTGTAAACGCTGCAAGGGTTGAAAGATTGGATGGGTTGTCTCCGTGTTCCATCCTGGAAAGTCCACGTCCCTGAATCTCTTAACCCTTTATTGAGCCAACACTTTCAGCATGTATAGGATAGACCAGGTATAAGTGACTTTACCCTGTGGGGAGGTCATGTAGAGCATGAGGGCGGATACCTGGCAGCATCTCAGCTTGATGGAATTAGAACACAGTAACTCACTATGAGGTTACAACTGCCCAGTAATATGCCTGGTACAAAGTAGATGCTCAGTGGGTTATTACCTCTGTGATCAGCTGCCTTCACTTTTTTTGTTTTTTGGTTTTTTTTCAGAAGTAGATTTTATTCTTCTGTAATCATCAACAATGTAATAATTCAGCTTCTCTGTGTTTGTTCTTTCTTGACTTTTTATTGCTTTATCTTTTTTAATTTATTTTTTTGTTTAATACTGCTGCATCCTTTAAGTGTTCCCAAGAGGAAATAATCCATTGGATGAATTATCTGTTTTCTAATCTATTGGACAGAGCTGTTTAGTATAAAACGTTACCTTATTGGCTTACTTCAATTTCATTTGCCCATCACTGGTTCAATGGAACACTATGAGGTGTGTGCTAGGATTGCCTTTGGCTCTGGCCTCAGCATGGGGCTATGGGTTTGGTTGTCACTTAGCAACTGAAGAATGTTACTTTAGTTTGCTTCTCTTCTCAGTTTGTGGTGCTACATACAGAGCTCCAAAAAAGAGAGCTCTCCTCTACCCAAGAGAGGCTTTTCTCCCCTTGAAGTGTTCATCATAAACTGATGAGCCAGCAGCTCCTCAGCTCATCATTTTGTATCACAACTGGCTAGAACACCATCCCCTAGCACAATACAGCCTGCCAGAAAATGAGTGTGCCACTAGCAGCTGAAGCAGGAAGGTACTTTACATCTTGTAGCAAGAACACTCCTCCCAAAATCATTTAAGACCAAGATGAGGACCCAAGGTGCCTGACCCCAACTAAAGAACAAGAGTGGCATGTGTATGTGTGAATATGTGTGAGTTTGTTTTACTAGAATGAAGTTCTGCTAAAGAGTGAAACATGTTGGAGGCCATCTAGGTGAGGGGTAAAGAGAAAATGCAATCTTTCCAAGATGGGAGACACAGTGTGAATAGAAGGCATGATCTCTAGGCCATAAGCTTCTGAAAGCCTCGGTTGTGTCCTTTCTATTTTTATCTGTAGTTCTGAAGATGCCAGTGACCCTTGAGTAGGTCCTATGGATGCTAAGTGAATGAATGAAGTTATGAATAAATGAATAAAATACTAGGATGCTGAGTTCCTTTCAAAGTGGAATATAGAGTGAGTCATGGACTAGAAAACACCGACAAAGAGAATTGACCTTTACAGATGTGTCACACTGACAGAATCAATGAATACCCTATTAATACCTAGAACATGAAAGAGTGGCTATTCCAGGCACAATGAAGGCACCAACATGAAGAGCTATGTCAGGGGTCTATATCATGTTCAAGTTACCCACAAATAGAAAACTTCATCTCCTTGGCAATATAGAGTTTGTAATGACAATTCCTTCTATGTCAGTTATCAGTAGGCTTGAATCTTACTTGGTAATGGCCATGCTACCCTAGCTTTGACCAAGTGATAGTGGTGGTGTGTATGTGGTTGTGTGGAAGTGGCAAGGTCACGTGTCTCAAGAACATATCTCAACAAACTTATTCTGGGTTGGAGGAGCCAAGGTTGACCAGCACAGAGGTGGGAGCAGGTTCAGAATCTAGTCATTTCCATTTCTTTTTTTTTTCTGTCTGTCTCCTCTATTGCGCTGTCTGCAGAGCCCAGAAACCAAAACTCTGTGTCATCCAGGAAAGTTATGAAGACTTCTGTCTTCTATTGATGTAGAATATAGAACTCAGTATGTCTATCTGTGCCGTGTGTGGGACTTGGGGTTCATGTCTGCTGCTTCTCCTCATTTAACCCTCCTAGTTAGAGGTGACTTGTTTCCTTCCCCATCTGGGCCACTTTTCTCTTTAACTAAGAATTGTGAGTGACATGTAAGCTTCCCTTTAATCCCCCAGTTTCACACGGAACCACCCCCGCTGAGATTCCTGGGTACCAGTTATAGAAACTCCTGCTTCTGCTCTCCACACAACACGGTCGAGCAGATTTCACATGGCTCTCCTCCCTCCTACTCCACAAGCTCCCTCCATGCCAGTCTCTTGTCTCCAAAGTCTGAAGCTTGGATTCTCTTCTTGGCATTCAGTATACTCATTTCAGCCTGCTTGGGACTTGGCTGTACATAGGATCATATCATGGTGTTGTGTTTTATTTTGGGGAAGCCTTTTCTTTCCCCTCCACAGTGTCCCTACAACAGTCTCTTGTGCCTAGAAGTCAAGGAATCAGCTGCCCATCAGTTGAGCTCAGCATTTCTGAAGTTCACCTTGGGGAAGAGTATCTTCCTGCTCTGTGAAGGAACAAAGATTCTAGAAAAAAAATAATAAAACATGCAAACTGCACTTCAAGGAAGCTGGCAATGTCTGCATGCCTTCCTGGGAATGACTCAGCACTGAGGAAATAGGAATAGATGTCTGTGGCTCCACTCATCTTTTCCTGCTAACCCTGCTACCACTGTCATTACTGGCACAGCCTGTCACATGAGTGTCCATGCCTGTGTCTCCAGAGCAGCAGTGCCTTGTCTCTCATGGGAGTGACCATAACACTTTGCACTCTGTCTTCTCCTAAAGGATAGTGACAGTTCAGGTGGTTTGGAAAAAAAATAAAAAAACAGTTTCAATGCAACAATAGCACATTTCTCAATAGGTCCATGTACCCATGTGTTACTTTGAGAGCTGATGAACCATGTTTGTTAGTTATTCCAGAGATTAGGCTTACATCAATTTTAGTAGTAATCAAGGACAATTTTAAGGCAAAAATCAACTCTTTAATATATAGTGATAAGTACCCATTTTCTTTTTTATGTATTCCTGTTAATTAGAAGATGTGAAATGTATATATATTTGGATAATTCAAATTCATCTCAAATTTCCACCCTTTTAGATACCGTGGATTGAAAGAGACCATCTTATCTAGTCTGGTTATTTATCTCTTTCTCTGCTTCTCAAGCCTCTTTACTACTCATGAAAGGACCAGTTTGCTCTGATACATCATCACACAACCACCTCTAGGACATAAATGATAAAACTTCTCTCTTGGCCAGTGGGTAGTTGAAATGAGCTATCAAGGGCAGGCCAGGATCTGAGGGCACAGTAATCTCAACCAACTGCTGACGTGGACATTGCATGTGGAACAATGTAACCTACAGGGCTGCTGATCTTGGCAAGAATTAGGAACATGGCTCAAAGCAGAGAAAATTACAGAAGTTTGAACACAGCTAACCTTAGCCTTGAACATAGTCAAGAATGAGTGGAGGAGAGATGGAAACATTTAATCCTGCCAATTTAGCCAACTTATTTTATGCCACTATCTAGGATACATGTGAAAAGCTACACAAACTTACCAGAATCTTCTATTAACCAGAGATGGCAATGAATAGGCAAGGGGGTTAATCACATCAAAAATGCTAGAATGGGGTGATGAAGCTGTTTCTTCTAGAAGATTCTACAGTAAGAGTGAGTTTCTGCTTAGGGTAGCTGTGAGCAAAGTAGAAGAACAATCCCAGAAAGTGAGACTGCTACTGGGCCTCTCTGAGAACTAAGCATATATTGTACCAAAAACAAAACACCAATATAGTAAAATTTGGTATGAAAAATTATATTAATATAACCAAGAAAAGCAAAAGCTCCTTGGGGACTCTTACTAATTTTAAAGAGTAAGGGCTATTATGGTCAAGCATTTCACTTCTGCAAGCATGTTGTGCCACAGGCAAGTTCCACTGCTGAAAAGGCAACCTGCAGAGTCACCAGCCTTGGCAAGCATAGACCTGCCTGGGTTTGTCTATTCTGATGTGTGAAGCACAGAGGCTAGCTTGGAATCTGTCACCTTCAGACTTCATTATGCATCAAAATTATTTGACATGATTGAAAAAAATAAGGTAATGCCTGGGTTTTTAGCCACGAGATATTCTGCTATATGCTGTCAGTATGAAGTATACGAATGGCAATACATCTTGAGGCTAGAGTCTCCCGTAAGTGGGACTTGGTGGCATCACTAGAGGAAGATTGGTTTACATCTAGTTCATGGCCTGGTGAGGGTGAGGTGCAGAATCTACCATTCTGCAAGATCAGATTTCTGCAGTGTTTTAGAACTGCGACAAAAGGATCACAGAATTTTAATTCAGTGTTTACGGATCAATAACTTGGTCTGATTTAACTAATTACTCTATAAATACATTTTTAGAGCAACACATAAATCAATGTGAGATGTTAAAGGTGTTGTTCACAGGGGAAAAAGTTGCATTGGGCTTTGGGTTCTCATCATCAAGGAGATTAAAGTTGTCTTTGAAGTAAAGGAAATAAAAATAGTGGGACCTACAAAAATGTAACCAGTGATGGACAGTTTTGAGGTGTGCTGGTTTGAATGAGAATGGCTCCCATAGACTCACATCCTTGAATATTTGGTTCCTAATTGGTAGATATGTTTGGGAAAGATTAGGACATGTGGCCTTCTTGGGGCAGGTGTGTCAGTAGGAGCAGGTTCTCTCTGCCTTGTGGTGGATCAAGATGAAGGCTCTCAACTGTTCCTTCAGTCTGCCATCATGGATTATAACCCCCCTGAAACCAAAAGACAAATGAAAAGCTTTCTCTTTTGAATTAATAATAACCAAATTTATCAATTTAATCAGTAATAAGTAAGAAAAAAAGGTGTTAAAGAGTTTTGTACTCTGAGCATAATTGTTGTCAGCACCCTGTACTCTAGCCTGAGACCTCAGCACTTCTCTCCTGGACTTCCTTGACAGCTGTGCACATTTCTGTCCCAGCTACATGTGGTCCTCGGTCTCAGTAGATGATAAAGTAAACGGACCATAGAAGGTTAACTAGTTACAAGGAAGTTGTCATCCATGCTAGAGTGTAACTTTCTAGTGGTGAAGATGTGCTGTAGTCACCCATGATCCTGTGAGTAAACCCTCACCTGTATTCTATAAGTAACTAAATAAACTTAAGCACTGGTGGATTCATACTTTGCCCTGTCATTAGTGCCCCATCTGGAGGAAACATGCATTTACTTATATCTCCAGAAAACATTCATTCAACAGAAAGACAAGAAAATCAGATGAGGGATGATCTTGAGACTGAAGGGAATGAAGCCAAAGTTAGCCATGACCTTTGCAGAGAATGATTGGGACCAGAACAATTTCATAACCTCTAGGTGAGACCACCTAGATTTCTATCTAGTCATGGTCATCATCTCATGGTCAAAACTGTATCTTCCTTTGATGATATTTAGATGCCATGCTAACTTCCTTTGTGTGTGTGTGTGTGTGTGTGTGTGTGTGTGTGTGTGTGTGTGTGTGTGTGTCTTTGAGACTGTAGTGGTTTGAAAAAAAATGGCCTCTATAAGCCCATAGGGATTGGCACTCTTAGGAGGTGTGACCTTATTGAAGTAGCTGTGCTGATTTTGGAGGAAGTGTGTCACTGGGAGAGGCCTTTAAGATCTCAGTTGCTAGGTCTGGCTAGTGTGTTTCATATCTCTTCCTGCTGCCTGTGGACCCAGATGTAGAACTCTCCAGCACCATGGCTGCCAGGAAGTTGAATAGAACTAAATCCTGTGTTCAAGGAGATAAACAGATTAAGAAATGGAATAAAGGGATTGGTGACTCGGGGCATGATTCCACCCAACTAAGTTTCCAACTTGTGAAAATGAACTAAAGAAAAATTTAGATCTGGGTGTGGTGGTGAATAACTTTAATCCCAGCACTCAGAGGCTTGTGAATCCTTGAATTTGAAACCAGTCTGGTCTATAGAGCAAGTTCAAGGACAGCCATGCTTAGCTAATAAAGAAACAATGAAAAACAGGAAGCTGGTGAAGATGCAATTGAAGGAGGGGGCCATGTTCCAGCAGAAGAACTTGGCAGCTTCATCCACATAGTTCTGACTTTAGAGTTAAGGATAGAAGAAACAGGTGATGTAATTTTCCTCTATGCTTAAGAAAAGATGCTGAGGCCTGGCATATGTCAGGGGTGTCCCTGAAAGGAGTCTCAGAGATCCCATTTCATGAAGCTGTGAAGTTGAAGCCTGGATTGCCTTGGAGAATCCAAGTTTTTGGAGATGCCAGCACCATGGGATACCTGTTAAGGAAAGCTATTAACAGGGAGTGGAATCAATCCAAAAGAAAGAAGTGTGTTGCAGTGAACAAAGCTGAACAGAGTTGGAAGTCTGAAGTGTTTTGACATCAGACATAGAGATGCAGAATCCAAACTTTGCCCAGCTGTGTTTCAATCTTGCTTCAGTCCAGTATTTCCTCCCTATGCTCCCTCCTCTACATGTTTGAATGTTAATATATATCATGTGCCATTGTATGTTGGAAGTACATGATCTGTTTTTTTTTATTATTATTTTGTAAGGAATTACATTTAAGAGATTGTACAAATCTCAGCAGAGGCTTTGAACTTTGAATTTTTAAATATTGTTGAGGTTGTGATAGACTATGGGAACTTTTGAAGTTGTACTAGATACATTTTGCATTATGATATTGGAACAGTCTTATGGGAAACAATGTATTATGGTTGTTTGAGTGTAATTGGCCCCCATAAGTTCATAAGAAATGGAAACTATTGGGAGATGTGGCCCTGTTGAATTAGGTGTGGCCTTGTTGAAGGAAGTGTGTCACTGTGAGGGCAGGGTTTGAGCTATCTTTTGCTTAAGCTTTGCTCAATGTCTGGGACCACGTCCTGTTGCCTTCTGATCAAGATTTAGCTAGTACCATGTCTGCCTGCATGTGGCCATGCTCCCATCATGGCCATGATGATAATGGACTGAACCTCTGAAACTGTAAACCACTACCTCAATTAAATGTTCCCTTTGTAAGAGTTGCCATGGTCATGGTGTCTCTTCACAGCAATACATCAAGAGGGACACTAAGACAGTGTCCCTCTTTTCCATACACCTTGGGTCACCCATCATGGTATATTGGACCACTATATTATACCTTGAAGTCAGAGACACCCTACATCTTACAAAAGTTCTAATGAACTATTGCTTATGATTTCAATTGTTGTGAGTTTGAGTCAAATGTAGAGATTTTACTAGAGAGAGAAACAGAGAGAGACAGAGAGAGACAGAGACAGAGAGAAGCTGGCATCCCAGGATAGAGACCAAGAAAGACTTCAGAAATCAACTTTTTGTTTTGTTGTCAGTCTCAGTACCAAGCCCCTAGCCCATCATGACTGTAAACCCAGAAGTTGATGATGCTAAAAGAGCTTATTTTAGACCCATTAGAAGTAATTGTAACTAAGTCCTGTTTAAATGATGTCATATTGTAGTGTGGCTTCTAGTTCAGAGGATGCTGCTTGCCAGACAGGATTTGGTTAGAAACCTCTCCTTTTGTCTGAACATTCTGTTTTCATAATGAAAAACAAAGAAAACTGGCCATAGCACAAACAAACACCAGCAGACACTGTGTCAGTGGGAACTAGCAAGCCAGTGTGCCTTGAATTCCAGGGTTGTGTCAGGTGCAGTCCTTTGAGAGTGGTGCCACACTTGACAGTTTGGTGCCTAGAGAAGAGCTACAGAGACCAGCATGAGGGAGGAACTCGCTTCCCATCTCTGAAGCCCTGGTTCATTCCCCAATACCTTGTCTCTTTCCAAGACACTCTTTCTGCAGGGCCAGCCCATTCCCTCTGGTGCTGGTCTCTGGAGAAAAGCAGCAATTGGCTCCTACCCTCCATGTAATTGCCCATCTGCTTGTGGGAAGAGAAGGAGGGTTCTATTCTCCTGCTTCCCAGACATTTTAATGTGCTGATGTGTGACAGTGGTAGCAGCTGTATCCTCAAGTCTGCCCCTGTGGCCCACACTCACTGTTCAGCTACACCCTTCAGGTCTTGCATGGGGCTGCCTGGTGACTTAAGACAACACTTGTGTGCCTTGACTTGTGGTCAGTTGTAATGACTCAGGTTCCATGCTGTTCACCAAGTCAACGTGGCAAAGCCTCCTCAGGGGCCTGCATTCTCCCTTTTGGAGAAAGGTTGGAGGTCTTCCTACTCTGCTCCTGCCTCAGAGCTTCCTTAGGCACCAACAAAAGCCTCAGTCTTTGCACCCCAGCTCCCAACCTCAACTCCACTAATCACCTTCTTGTGACTTCCCCTTTCCACTGTCAATCACATTTAGAGAGATCTCATGACCCATCTGAATTGCATTGAAAGAGCAATCCCTTCACTCATTTCCCAAAAGTTTTAGAGTAAGTCAAGGTCTGCATAAGGCCAGCATTCTTACAACCCACAAATAGGACATCCACTGTAAATTGCTGTTATCCAAGTTATAAACAAACCTTTCAGTGCTTAAGAGGATCTATGAATGGAGGAGACTGACAGTTTAATGCCTTAATAATGGGGTAAGGGTGTGATTTGGACAACATATGAAGGTTCTGTTTGGCCTCATACTAGTTACGTGTCCTTGAGAATGTGTCTCAGCTAGAACCATCTCATGTTCTTCATGGATAAAATCAGGATGATTCCACTATTGATCCTTGTAATCAACACGAAGGGAAAATGTGTACTGCTTCGAACATGCTCTGTTCAGAGAGAAACAGAGGAAGACATCTGTAGAAGTTATCTGCAGCTGTCAGCATTTCTCATCATCATCAGTTAACATGACAAACCCAAAGTGCCCATTAGATTAGGAACCCTGTTCT
Source organism: Cricetiscus sungorus (assembly GCA_030556225.1). Classification (NCBI taxonomy): domain Eukaryota; kingdom Metazoa; phylum Chordata; class Mammalia; order Rodentia; family Cricetidae; genus Cricetiscus; species Cricetiscus sungorus. Next base: position 10,283,158 of record JANBXA010000728.1, on the reverse strand, counting down.
CAACATTTGGATAAATATTCTCAGGTACCCTAGGGCTCCCTCAGTCCCTAGTTGACCCATTCTCTTCCTTGGAAGTAGTGGTAGTTTCCTAATCACTCAATTAAGATTCTTTTGTTCAGCCACTTTGGCATCTAGGTGTGACCATGTGTAAGGGTGACAAGCATTAATGCACAAGTGAGGAGAGTGTGTGTACTTGATGTCACACTCTTAAAAAGAAATTTGCTCTTCTGACTTGTCTCCTTCCCTTTAGCTGGCTTGCAGACATGGTGGTGGGTCCATATTCAGCTCAGTCAAACAAACACAATACCAGGCTGGAAAGGTAGCTCAGTTGGTGGAGTACCTGCCTAACACATGCACAAGGCCATGGGTTCAATTACAGCCCCACATAAATTTGACACATCAGTACACACATATAATTTCAGAACTTAAGAGGATTAAGAGTTGAAGGTTGGGGCCAGAGAGGTGGCTCAGTAGTTAAGAGCACTGGTTGATCTTACAAAGGACTGGGCTTAAGTTCCCAGCACTTACACAATAGCTCACAACTGTCCATAACTTCAGTTCCAGGAAATCCAATGCTTCTGACTGTTTTGAGCACTAGGCATGCATGTGGTACAGAAATGCATGCAAGCAAAGAACTTATACATATTAAATTTAAAAAAAACCTTTAAGATTGTTTTTGGTTTTTTGTTTTGTTTTTTTCTTTTTCAGAGACAGAGTTTCTCTGTAGCTTTGTAGACCAGGCTGGCCTCAAACTCACAAAAATCCACCTGTTTTGCTTCCCAAGTGCTATCATTAAAGGTATGCACCACCACCACCTGGCTAAAACTTTTTAAAAGAAGATTTTAAGGCCATCCTTGACTACATAGAGTCTAAGACCAGCCTGTGATATACAAGAATCTGCCAGAAGAAACAAACAAACAAATACAACAACAATACTGGAGGCACTATAATGGATGTCACATAGAGAAAAGACCATGTCCCCACTAGTACCACCTCACTAAAGCCACCATTGCAGTTCTACCTTAGATTGTCACACAATGAAAGAATAATTGTATCTGGTGCTTTAAATGACTGAATCTTGGGGTCAATTATTTCAGTAGCACATTATATCAAAAACACCAATGTCTTCAAAACAGTAAGTGGTGCTTCTTTCCCAGCTACACAACTTGAAGCCCAAAACTGCAGTGTTTTCTGAGCCTAATGTGTTCTTCTGGTCAGACATGACTGTCTGATAATAGGAATGGTGCATGCTGCATCCATGGAGAAGAAAGACCACTCAGCCTCACTATGAGATTCTGGGGAATCAATATCTTTTAATTATGAGAAAGCACATTGTGTTTACATCTCCCACAGTGGTGAGAAGAAGGTCAAATCGCAGTCCTCGCAGCCTTTATCAAAATCGTGTAGGGCTTGTTTGTCAAGTGGGAATCAGAATAGGCTGAACCTGGAAGGCTTTCATCTTCTTATTTTCTGCTGTTTGTTTATGTGGCTATGCCTTGCAAGATTAAAAGATGTCAAAAGGGAGCACACAGCAAAAGGAACCGAACTCTGTGGACAGATGAAATAAGACTTCCATATTAGAAGAAAAGGCAATTAGTCACTTGAGGTTTTCTGGGCAGGGTAGGGACTAGGCAGCTATTATACTCCTTTCCTGTAGTACATTAGAAACATTTTTAAAATGATCAAAACTCCAAGCTATAACAAATAAAAACAAGAAGAAGACTAAACCCCTCTTTTCCTCCCTCTGCCTCTACTCCATGATTCATCCACTTCCTGAACTGGAAGGACACCATCTTCACAAGCATGGAATTGTGAGCTGTGAGAACAGCCTGTATTTCTTGACATAAGACTCAGGCAGCCTTACCAAAGCCAGCCCCGGACCCTACTGCTCTGCCTGGTTGGTCTCATGTTCATCACAACTATCTGGCTTCTTGACAGGCAATTCCTTCCTGTGTTGGAGCCAAGTCTTTCATTGATGTCAGCAAAAACATTAATGATAGTAGTAAAAAATATTGTTGTATACTTTAAAAGGGGGTAATAGCTTTGACCTAAAACTGAGGGAGCTCAAACTCAGACCTAAGAAATTTATCTAGAATGACTTAGAAAATTATGAGAGTTATGAGGAAGATGGTGGTGATAATTATGGTGAATAAAGGAGGAGGATACTGGTGATGGTGTTTGTGATGATGCTGATACTGTTGATGGTGATAATGATGATGGTGCTATCAGTGATCGCGATGGTGGTGATTGTGATGATTGGTGATAGTGGTGATTGTGGTGATTGTGGTGATAGTGGTGATAGTGGTGATTGTGGTGATAGTGGTGATGGTGATAATAATGGTTATGATAGTGATAAAATAATAGTTTCTTACTCTAGGCTAGGTATCATACTACATGTTTGAGTTACATAAATATATAAAATCAAAGCACTCAGAGTATTTATAATTAACATCACCAAGACTAGAACTAAAGTGTCATTTGGGACAAAATTTTAAAGCACCAAAATATCAATAATCAAAGTAAAGAACATTTAGTGAAACAGTGTAAAAATGAATGGTAATATAAAAATACATGATGAAAAATATTCTTTTAAATAAAGACTGGCCCCCGTGTTTGAGCAATTTCATCTTCATCCTGTTGTCTCATACTCCCATCTCTTTCTGTAAACTGAAGATAATATTATTTTTTTAAGCAAACTTAGTGCATTTGTTCTTGTCACTATTTCACAGGTGAAAACGCTGATGCTCATGAGCTTGGTAAATGTATGGAAAAGATGGTATTCCAGGGCAGGATTATGCGACATAGTTCAGGATTTCCCAGTGTTCTATCTTATAGAATAAGTCTCCCACATAGCTGTAACATCCACCCTCATATTCAGAGTTATATTTAAAGGCTGGGGGTTAAAATAGATTTGACTATTAACATCACCTCTTAGGAACCCAGCAGTATCAGGTAACATAGTTCCTGTGGAACTACAAGAATATGCATTAATTAGGCATCCACTCATATGTTTAATCCATTCAACTCAGACACTGTGCATATAAGGCATCTACATTGTACTCTATGGACAAGGACATGGAACCTCTGAGTTGGGTGCTCAGAGTCAGTGAATCTGCTAAAGAACTAGACAGCAATTTGGGTATTTCCAATGATAATTCTATCCTTGTTGTTCCCATTTCGCAGGTGTCTGAATTTCCCCCCGAAAGCCTAAACTTGCCATTTCATCATTGTACTTTCCTTGCCAATGTCCAGTGTGCTAGTATCATTTTCCCTCAAATGGCTATTTCCTAAAATGCACTCATACATTAACATACAAGTGTTTTGTTCCTTCTATGAAATTTAAAATCAGCTTGTATTAACTGGAGACATTTTGGAAGACAGAGTAGTGGAAGAGGGATAAGCGAGAAGTGGGAAGATGGATGGTGGGCACTGACTTCATTCAGAAATGACTAGGAAGATGGGGTCCTTTCCTAGTGTCTTTCCTTGGCTTTTGTTGTTGTTGCTCGTAAAGTGGCATTAATTTTCTTCTAAAGATCCCATCTTTTTACTAATGATAGAACAGTCACTGGAGGCCAGGTGAGAACTCTGGATTAGAGTAGCCTCAGGACATACTCCTGAATGCGTTCTTCCTCACTTTTGCTTAGGCTTTGTTCAGTATTTCAATCTTCTCTCAACTATCTCCATGAAGACCTTTCTAATGGGACATTGTTTTCTGGTAGGATCTCATAGATATTACCCTAATTCTCAAGAACATTTCTTCTTAACTCTTACCAATAACTGATAAAAAGTTTCATAACCTGAAATATGTGCAAATTAAATTTAGCTCTATAGTTTTAATATGCTCCCCATAATTATACTTATGTATTCTCTCAATTTAAGGGGCTTATGATTCTTAATTTCAGCGCTCAACTCAATTAAGAAATACTCCAGGCACTAATGAGGCACACTTTTGAGTGCCTGTGGAGCCCTTCCAGACAGAAGTATCCTTCCCTAAATACGGGCAGCATGATCACATTGACTTGGAGTCCATGGCCAAATAGAGGGGGGCAAAATACAGAAAACTGTCTGGGTACCAGAATTCCACTTTCTCTGCTTTCTGTTCTGCACGATGTTAGCAAGCAACCTCCTGCCACCATGGACAGAGCCTCTCATTACTTTAGCTTCCCACCAAAATGAACTGTCTTTCCTTAACATAGAAGCCAGAATAAATCCTTCCCCTTTGATTTGCTTCTTGCCAACATTTGGTCACATAATGAGAAAAGTAATTAATATGTAGTTCAATATAAGAATCCTCTTATATAACTTTGTCTTGATCCATCTTTTTCAGATATTTTATCCCTTCTCATTTTTAATTCTCACCAGATTTTTCTTAGTAAAGAAGCTTCCAACTTCTGCCTCTACAATTTACCCTCTTCACATGAGAATTTGTCTGATTGAACACGAGTAAATCTCCTCTCCATCCTTCAAAGTATCCATTCAGTTACCACATTGTATGTTCTTCCAGGACCCATCAGTCGTAGCTTCATGCTGTGTTTGATATTTGAAGTGTGTTGCTATAGCAAAAAAAAAAAAAAAAAAAAAAAAGCCTCTTTCCTGTTTTCCATTATGTTACATTCTTTTGACTTGTGTCCTCTAACTATAACCTTTCTAACTTAATTTTTACCCCTCTTTCTTTCTCACTACCGACACTCCCATTCACTATTAGCACTTAGCTCTTTTCTCTTTTCCTTTGCCAGCCTCCAAACTCCTGCAGCTCAATTCTTTGTGCACCGACCAACAGAGAGGCAACTGGAGGCATTTTAAACAAAATGTTGCATAGCTATCTCAAATAATAGAATTTAATACTATGCCATTTTGTCTTCCTGCTTTGTTTTATTAACAAGGACAAATTCCATATGTAAATGAATAGTGTGTGTGTTTATGTGTGTGTGTGTGTGTGTGTGTGTGTGTGTGTGTGTGTGTCTTTATATCAAAATTAATTCCATGGTTCCATGGTACCAAGAATGTATTTAAGGAAACCATAAAAGACTAGAAGGAATCAATCAAAGATGTATTTTTTATAGTCTTGTGATAAGGTAGAATTTAAGCATTTTAGAAAAAGTCAAAACTATACGCTGAAAAATTGATGTAGTTGACTTCATAAAATTTTAATGGGTCTCTAGAGTTAAAAAATAGCTCTATAAGTATGAAATCAAATGACATGTTGAGAAATATATGCACCATATATTCTAAAGAGTGAGGCTTTCTCTTCAGCCATGTGCCCTGAGGTTCATACTTAACCTTTGCATGTCAGTCTTTCCCAATCAATAAGATGGGTTAATGATGCTGCCTCATAGGAAAGAAGGAATGTATCAGTGAATCACCGTCAGGAATACTTTTAACTCCAGAAATACATTTGGCACCATCCTGTGTCATTTTTGATTAGCACAACAGGCTTTGCTACTGGCCCTTTGTAGGCAGAGGTCAGTATATTCTTGAACATACTATAATGGAAAGGCAAAGAATGGTTCTGCCTCAACTGTCAGAACAAGCATTGTTAGAAAGTCTTGGTCTATACAGGGAATCTCCAGAGCACCTGTTGTACAGCCAATGCTTGCTCAGTGTCAGTCAATGTTGAACATTTCCAATCATTCATGCCTGTCCATAGCTACACCTGCTGCTGTTTGGCCCTTTCATGAATAAGGTGATTAGAGGAACATCTCACTCATCAATGCTAGTGACACAAGGAGAAGTCTATAGTTGAGAGCTTGCTTTTCTCCCAGCTTCCTCTTCTAGCCATCAGCCAATAGACCCATCATCTACATGTATCAACCCAGAAGCAGCCCCTAAGTGCTGTTGATTCCATTTTCTGGTTATGTGAAGACATTATGCCCACATTCTGGAAGACTCGGTGTCCTTTGAAGGAAAGACAACTTTTACATCCACTCCTGTAAACCCTTGAGGCTGCTACTCAGTGTAGCATCTGCACAAAAGACCCACACAGTGATTCCAAGATTTTTGAGTCTTTACAATTGGACACACACAGCCTTCTATATGAATTACATAGCACAAGTAATTCCCATTGGTCTGAATTCCTCAAACACACTTAAATAAATTGATTTTTCATGCAAGTAAAAGTTATTCAGCATGTCTAAACAAATAATGTCCCTTGCTGAAAATGTGTATGTTTTTTATCTCTCCCTGCTTCAGTGGGCCAGAATTCAAACTGCCACTGCCTGCATGAATGTGGGGCCACCAGATCACAGTTAAGGTCTCAGCCATGAACTGCGACTTTCATTTTAATTTCAGAAGATCAGAAATTGACTTTATTGATATGTGTGTATGTATGTATGTATGAATGAATGAATGAATGAATGAATGAATGTATGTATATGTAAAGTTCTAAGGAATTATCTGGCCACTGTGTTAATGGATATTCCACACTCCACACTGGGAAGTCTGTTTCACATTCTACCTCTCCTGTCAGCGGGGTTCTGTGTGACCATTTACATCTATGATGATTGGATTTGACTGGGGACACTGATATAAAATGTGTGCTTAGTGCATGGCAGTGAATCCTATTCTGTGTCTCTGCGTTTACTTAAGACAAGATGGTAAGACAGTTTTTTGACTGGAACAGCTGAGGAGGGTAGACCAGGTTGGCAGAAGTCATGGTCTTATTATGTCACTCTGCTCCTCAGGAAGGTCATCCCACACAGTTTGGCCCTATGACAAAAATGGGATGAAGAGAAGTATGCTTGTTACTTTTCTCATCATTGTAACAATGTAATTGCCCTAACAACTCAAGGGTGCAAATGTTTGATTCACAGTTTCAGAGGAGTCAGTCCATCATGGTGGTGAAAGCATGTAGAGCAGCTCTGCAGTGGTAGAAACATGGCTGTGGACCAGGAAACAGAGAGCTAGAGTTGGGTTAGGGTCAGGCTATAAGCCTTGAAGAGCCACTCCAATAATTTATGTCCTTACCTTTTAATGTCTCTATAACACACAATATCACCAGAAGCTAGGGATTGAGTATTCAGAACAGGAGTCTAAGGAGAAAGATTCACACTGAAACTGGACAGGAAAGGAGATCTCCATGAGATTCTGCTGCTCCCGCAACCGTGTGTATCTTGCCTGTCCAATTATTTGACGCAGGCTTGGGCATCTTGATGTTCTACACTGTTGGCACTGATGATGCAATTGGTTGCTGAATGCGCCACCCCTCTCCAACACATACCAAAATAAAATATGTCTATACCCTAATGCTTGGGACCTGTAAGTGTGGCACTGTTTGGAAAAGGGGTCATTGCAAATGTGTGGGAAGTCAGGGTAAAATGAAGCTGGGTTCCCAAAGAGGAGGCTAAACCCAAAGCAGATGTCCCTGTGAGAGGCATGCAATATGGCAATGTGAGGAGCAAGCTGGTATAGATGGCTGCAGAGATTAGAGAGCTGAGGCCTGACCTAAGGATTGCCAGGGAACATCCAGAAGCTGGGGTAGAGAGAAATGTCATACCCCCATTTCTGCCCTCACCTCCACCTCCGGAACTATGATAAAATAAATGTCTGTGGTTTGACTTGCCAAAGCTTGTGGTGGTTTGTTAGTGGCAGCCACAGGAAACTCACACAGTATACTAAGGAAATGAAAACCCCTACTCTTGGGAAGCATTCACTGTAAGTAGTGAGGGAACAGACACATTCTGTGAATAATATGTGGTAGGTGTTAGGTTGTGATCAACATGATAAAAAACAATAAAGATGGTCAAAAAAAAAAAAAAAAAGCTAAGAAAAGAAAAAATGACCTTGGCTGGAAGAGGGCTGCAAACTGTACATTCAGACAAGCCCCAGCCCCTCCTGTTAGGGGCATTTAAAGAGAGACAGAGAGGTGGGAACTGTACCATTCTGGGGTCTGGAAGTAAGTGGTTCATATAGGATTGTATAGAATGTCTATTGTTCTGAAGGAGTGGAATGTAGATAAGCCTGAAAGAGAGTAGTCAGCCTATGTCCATCCACTTACTCAACATGTTTCTATAGCGAATGCACTATATGTTTTATTTGTTGGCATCTTTACTGCAGGCTAGAGAGGAAACTTTGGAAATCTTTCATAGTTGAACACATTGCTGCTCAACCTGGGTGACTATCCTCATCGGTGGCAGCACTGGAGCAGAAATCTTAGGTCAATGTCAGAGTCAGCACCCTTTATCCAACAGCAGAGAGCTTTATGCAAACCCTCATCTGATCTAAAAACTGTCTGCAACCATCCAGTTCCCTGTGACATCCTTGATGAGCCCAGCTTGTTTCAGAGTCCAATGCAAATGCTTTAGAAAAAGTGTCAACACTGTAGATTTCCAACTCTCCCGGTGTCTCCAGAATGTTGAAGCAGTTGTGTGACCCCAGATCTTACTGAGTCAACTATGTTTCTCATTAAATGGCTTAAATATTTTTATTTGATATCTTAAAAGTCAGATTCATAAACAGGGACAAAATGAGGGCAAATAATTAAACGTACAACCAGGAGTATCACAATGATGTCTGATGTGGTCCATGTATGTGAAAAAGAACACAGATAGCCTTATGCTAGCAAGCATGGTCCTCAGAGCAGAGTGGTTCAGGGGGCTACTGAGTGCCATGCCCTGCAAAGCCGAGGGATGGGTGAAAGACTCCAGTGCAGCTCCCCCTAACACTGCCCCAAAGTTAGGACACAGAGCAATTACACTTCCCCAGGGGGAATCTCATCTTCTCTGTTCTCAGAAAACTCTGGCTGTTTGATGGAAGTAGTTAAGGATCTGTGAACTGTGCTTACCCAGCATGCTCCAGCTCCTAAATAATTCTCCATTAAGCAGGAACCTGAGTATTTATGGGGCCGCCCTGCCACTTCCTTCATGTTCCACTTTGTTTTGTTTTGGAAGAAATTTGGAGTGAATTTTCTTCATGTAAACACTCTACTTCCTCGTTAAATTAATGGAGAAGCAGGAAAGTCAGAACAATTGAGAGAGTTGGCCCACAGTAGAGCTGTAATATTCCTGCAGTGCTCCTAGGCTAATAGTTGGAAACCAGGGAATGTGTGTTCAGCAGCAGACTCCCTTCCCTCATGGAGTGCGTATCAGTGTTCTTGTTTCTGATCTTGTAGAAGATAAGAACAAAAAACAAAATGGAGACTGGAAGGGAGGAGTGATGGGAAAGGGGGGGAGAGGGTTCTGGAAACTCAAAATGATGTGTGCCAGGAAGAACTGAATCAATAATATACAATGCCAGCTTGGAGCTGGGCATTTACATTAGTTAGAATATGGCTTAGGAGCTCTAAAGGGATGCTGTTTAAACAGTTACTTAAATGAAGTGGAATTAGAAATAATGCTTTCCCATGATGCACTGCAGTGAATGTAGGTGGTTTTCTTCAGTTTCATTCTGGGACCTAAGGCTGGACTGGAGTTTTGCTTCTTTTGCTTTGCCCTTCATTTTACTTTTAATATACTAATAAGGGTTGAGTCCTTTAAAATAGCTCTTGACATTTAAGAGACTTTGCAGAAGTTCTGAGTTTGGGGACTGGAGAGATATGTCAGTGGTTAAGAATATTCAGTGCTCTTCCAGAGGAACCAAGTTCCATCCCTAGAACCCATGCAGGGTGACACACAGGTGCCTATAACACTAGCTTTGGGGAATCTGACATTCTCTTCTGTCCTCTGCAGACAAATACATATACATGTGAATACTAACCCACAGACACATGATATATATGATATATTAACACACACACATGACAAAGTTATGATTTGGGGGGACCATCTGCATCAATACAAGTTCAAAATGAAAATGAAATATTAAGAAAACTTAAATTTTACCTCTCCTATATTGTTCAGAACATTTCCACCCTCGCCTATTTTGTTTTGTTTGTTTGCTTTTAATGTAATAAAAGTCACTGGTTTGCAGTTGAACTTGTGTTGACATTGCTTTGCAATGCCCTCTATCCAGGATCAGCATTCCATTTAGCATCATTGAGGTCAACAGCTTAAAATGGCTTTTGTTTCAGCTGCACAAGGCTGAACCCAGCTGTCCTTTAACTTGAAGCTTTTTGGTAATTTCCACCAGGTGAAATCTCAGTAGGGATACTTTAAAATCTCAATCACATCTGAAATTAAAAAAAAAAAAGTGTTTTAAGAGAGTGTGTTGGCATGTTAGCAGTGTGTTTTCAGATCCAAGAGATAATATAACCTTTTGTTAATACAGAGGGGAAAATTTGTGATCTGAGACACCTTTCTCCAGGTGTATAAGAAAACAATATCCAGATATGTCTTGTAAATGGTTTTGACTGACACATCTTGCTTCCCCCAAGTCATCTTCTTTGTTTTGGGATTTTTTTTGTTTTGTTTTTGTTTTGTTTTTTAAGAAGGAAAGCCTGCATTTCCAGGGCAAATCAAATCAAAATCTGTGTCTACAGAAGACGGTGTGAGGCAGGAGGTTGGCCAAGCCTTCGCAGTGCTACAGCTTTAATGACATAGTTCTCTGGGGTGCCATTTGCTCATCTTTTTGACAGCCTGTAAATGGAGATTGTTCATTCTCTGAATGGCTGCTTTGCCACTGATGGTGTCTGAACAAGAAAACAAGGGAGCAAGCCACAACTAGGAGAGAGTTCATGAGAAGCCAGGCATCTTTATTGATGTTTACAAACTGATTATTTTCAATGTTGTGTCAATTATATTTTCATGCCCCAGTTTCATTCCAAGATTATGGATGGCCAAGTCAGAACAGAACAAGTCTAGCTCCTGAGATTGCAACACTGATTTAGCGCTAAAGTCCTGTATTTGGTCTGTGTTTCCAAAAATACCCAATCTCAAGTGACAAAAGTTACAGTGAGAACACTGTGGCATCCTCTGACCCCAACAAGTGAGCTGCAAGCAGTTTCATTTCATCTTCACTGAGGTCCCAGGGACTGTGTGTAGTAACATAAAATCCACCTTGCAGATGTGGGAGCTAAAGATCCAAGTGTAGATTAGCTTGCCCAATGCCACCTCAAATGCCAAGCTTTAGGCAGATAAGATCTTACTCTACGGCTCCCCTGGTAAAGGTAACATACCAGATGGAAAATATGATATTGGTGCTGGTTGAAGTTTGGTGAAAACTCAAACACAGAGAAGACCAAGACTTTCTTATACTCCCAGAGAAAGAATTTAGAGATGAGACAAAGGAAGGGATTGGTGGAAAGCTTCACTGCAGGGTGAAAAAACACTCAAGAGGTAGGTCCTGGGTCCTAGAGAGAGTTACACTGGGTAGGATTTTAGAGATCGTGTTTTATAGATAAAGAATGGAGAGAAGAGAGGATTATTCATGAGTTAAGATGTGAATTCTAGCAATGTGGTGTGACTTTCCTAAAGGGAGTTGATACAGGGGTTTTGAATGTGGTATAGCTTGAGATGCACAATGGAGGCAGGCACTTCTGCAAAGCTGGTAGTAATAGAGAGACATCAAGAGTTGTCTTGGCCACATTTGTCCAAGCTGGTGTTGGTTAGTCTTGAGTTTTTACTGTTGGAGTAATCACATGACAACATGATGTGACCTAGCTCTGCGGTGACATCACCCTCCAGCTACTAAGCCATTCCACCTTCTCTCTAGCCCTCCTATCTAGATGAACTCTATAAGGAAAATGTTCAACACTTGATAAATCCCTCTTGACATTTCTTTTTTCCACCACAGCCATACTTAATGTTTATCTCAGCAACAACTAAACTTTGAGTCTGTGTTTTACTTTTCCTCCATTGATCATGCCTTCAGCTTCTTCTTCATCATTAAGTAACTGATGGCCAAAAAACATTACAAGTACACGAAGGGCAAAAATTAATCTATTCCATGGTCAACTTGCCATGCCTAAGAGCTACTAATAACATGTACTGCTCCAAACTCTTGGACTCTGAGCTTCTGTTCTAGTGAAAGTCACTCAATAAATAATATAACAATCAAGAATCATGAGATTTATTCTGACACTGGGAGCTACCAAAGAGGCAAAGCTACAAAGAAATGCCAAGTAATGATGGATATAATATATAATTATGGATATAATATATAATGATGGATATAATATATAATGATGGACTCTTTGAACAGATCCCTGAGGAAAGTTGATAATTGATGGAAAGTTGATAATTGATGGAAAGGGGGCCCTGGACATTCTGGACTAGGACACTGAAGGCAGAGAGACTGGTAAATACAAAATGCCTGAGGCTGGAAGAAGGATTCTGGGAGTGTGATGGAGAGCTGGGATATGAGAAGGGCTGAGTGATTGAGTGAAGGTCAGATCAGTATATCACAAAGTGAGCCATTCAGAGTAAAGTGTTCTAAGATGGATTTTACTCCAGATGAGGTAGAAACTCTGTGATAGTAATATAAAGCCACATTTTGGCTTGTCTTTGTCATGTTGGTATCATAGAAAGAAGCCACCTACAGTGGTCCAGCTAGAAGATAGTAGTGACCTGGATTGGAATAAGCCTTCCACTCTCCTTCCCCATTTCTCTCTGTTCTGATCATTTCATAGATTTGTGCTGCCTGCCTATTCCACTTAAAAGAATCACCAACTAAAGGACATTTCATGGGACCCTTTCACATTAGCATCCATTATGTTGCATCTTCTGAGACATATGTACTTCTGCTAATAGTGTTACAGATAAACAACCCTCTCCATTTAAGTAGAGTAGATCGATAAGAGCTGTGTTTTCATTTGCCTAGAGTATGGTATTTATTAAAGGAGAAGGGCTGTAAACTGATTTGGTTGAGTCTATTATCTTAATAAAACTACACCTGCAACTATTTCACATTGTCTACCTATACAACAGATGCTTTTCTGGTTCTCTTTTGTTTTCTGGGGACAATTTTAGGTAATAGGTATGGTTATTTCCATTTTTCAGAGTGAGAAATTGAAGGTCAGGTATTTCCATGCAAAATCCTGCACAGGGGGAGAGTGGGGAGAATGTGTTCACATCTCAGCCTGATAACACTCTGCCTCCAAAGCTGATATGTTGTCTGAATATCTTAATTGGCAATATTTTTAAGATACTAATATCAAAGGCCAGAAATAGCTTAGTGGATAAGGAAACTGCAACCAAGTCTGAAGACTTGAGAATAATTCCTAGAATCCACATGGAGAGCCTATTCTGCAAGCTGTACTCTGACCACCATGCTTGGATAATGCCACATACATAAACACACACACACACACACACACACACACACACACACACACACACACACACACATACACACACCACAATCAATACATTTATAAGTCAATTGTTTTCAAGTTGTAAGAACAAAATAGTATCAAGTAGTGCAAGAATTACCATGAATATGTATTTCATGGATGTAATACATTGTATAACTGTAAGAGATGTATTGGCTTCTTTTCTCATTGCTCAGAATACTTGCCTGGCAAGAAGCAACTTAAGGGATGAAGGCTTTTATTTGATTCATGATTTGGGGATCCAGTCTATCATAGCAGGAAGCCATGGCACCATGGGTGACTCTTGTGTGTGTGACAGGACTGTGAGGCTGCATGTTCACAGCAGAGTGAATCGGGATGGTGCAGCAAGCAGGGCATGACCCACCGCCTAGAACGTCTTTCTCCAGCTCACCCCCACTTCCTAAAATCTTCACAATCTCCCAAATCAAATCAATGCCAGCTGCTGGAGACAGAGTGTTTCAAATACACAACTCAATGGGGGACATTTCATATTCAAACTTTGACAGAGATGCTCTGGAGTTCACTCATGACAAGTTGATGACCCCTTATCTAAAATATATGGAGCAAGAGGAGTTTCAGATTTCAGATTTGGGGAGTGTCAACATATACATAATTACACATCATGGGGACAGAACTCATCTCGAAACATGAAGATCCTTTCTGTTTTATTCAGAAAGTTATTTTCTTTTCAAAGATCTGTTCACTTTATTTGTGTGTATGAGTGTTTTGCTTGCATGTATGTATACTTAAATTATAGATACTGATAAGCCACCATTTAGATGGTGGGAACTGAATCTGTGTCCCATGCAAGAACAGTAACTGCTCTTGACCACTGAACTATCTGTCTAGTCCCCTGAAGTTTTTTTTTACACATTTTTTATTTTAAAGTCTCTTCTCTCTCTCTCTCTCTCTCTCTCTCTCTCTCTCTCTCTCTCTCTCTCTCTCGTGTGTGTGTGTGTGTGTGTGTGTGTGTGTGTGTGTGTGTGTGTATGCACATATGCCATATGGAGGTCATCACCTTCTGCCTTGCTTCGGGCAGGCTCTCTTTGCTGTTTGGTAGTGCAGTACACCAGGCCATCTGGCCCACAAGCTTCCAAGGACTCTTGTCTCTATGTTCCTGACTCTCTCGAGTAACACTAGGATTACAGACACACTACCAAGTCTGGCTTTTACATGGGCTCTGGGCATTTGAACTCAGGTCTTCATGCTTGCACAGCAGATACATGACTCCCTAAACCATCTCCCAAGCTGTATGCCTTTCTATTAAGACACTGTGGCCAGCCTTTAATAAGTATCATCATACCTATGCACAAACAAGAGTTGCTGGGCTCCACCCAGAGCTGCTGATTTAGTAGGACTCAGAAGGGGGACTGAGAATCTTAGATCCAATAAGTCCCCAAGGATACACATATTACTAGCCCAGGGACTTCGTCCTTCATCAATGTCAATCTCATCTTGTTCTCAAAGGACAAATGGAGATCAAGAATGACTATTAACAAACACCAATAAAAGACACCCCACCCCCGTGCCTGCACTGGGAAAAAGTTTTGATTGAGGTAAATAATTAACTCTCAGTAATGAGGGCTTGAGGTCTTTTGGCTTCTTTGCTTGTTTTAATCCAAGTGCATAAACTGTAGGATCCAGTCTTTGTTCTCATGTTTTCTCCAAGTTCATCTCTCTGGGAACATGAGATCAAGAGGCACTCTGTCCCTATGCATGCTTTGCTTCTGCTATCCAGTTTTTCCTTCCCTGTTTGAAATATGTGCTGTCTTGTTCTTACTGAGATTGTTCAAAGGCACCACTTTTTCAGTGGACCTGCTGCCAACCAGACTGAAGGCTCTCATGGTACCCACCCCGAGCCTTCCCAGGTCACAGAGATGCTTCACTTTCAGGGAACTGGAAACAGCTTATGAGCATGAGATCAGATGCAGCCCACATTGATATTGACCCATCCATTTTAACATCGGTAGAAACAGCTCTGCTTCTCCTTATCCTTCAAGCAAATGCTTTTTTCCCCTTCCACTGTGGAGCTTTTGTGGCTCAAGTTCAAAGCAGATGACCTCTTAGTTCTGTTCAGACTGTTTGGTTCCCATGTCTACACAGCTTACCACCAGGCAACATTGTCTCTTTCTTCTAAGTGACTGATTCCCTGACCAAAGCCACTAACTAGCCATATGGACAGAGGTAGAACTAAGTTTTCTGAGTAAATGAAAGAGAAAAGGTGTGAGCTTTAAAGTCACATAGGCCGGGTGGAGATCAGGGCTCTCTACGTATGTCTCTTTGTTTCCCTTTGGGCTATGTTTATCAGTTGAGGGAAACTGATGAGGAGGTGACGTAATGCATGTTGTAAACACAGTGTCTGCCTGGGGATAGAGCTGGATAAAAACTAGATATGAAACAGATATGCATGGGCCCACCGCACTCCCGGGGTTGTGCTCACAATGAAAGTGAGCCAACTACTCCTGTAAGTTGAGGGGACTCAAGCCCTCCCTGTTGTATATAGCTCTCTGAGACTTTATACCTTCACTGTCCCCCTTGCCTATGGCTCCCATGTCTCAAAAACTATTTGTTGTTTTAACCCAGGTCAATGAGAGAGTAAAGCATGCTTCCTACATACAGTTGTTCAATAACCACAGTGATGTACATGCACACACACACACACACACACACACACACACACACTCACACACACAGACACTATTCCTAAGGAAAATACATTTGTTAAAAGCTCAGTTCCCTAGCAGGCACATGAGTGGTCTACCACCACATTCCCTGACCTCCCCCCTCTTGTTTCATTCCCCTTTAGTTTCTCACCCTTCCTTGCCTGAACGGTTCCTCTCTTCTGTGTTCACCTCTCATTGCACAAAGCTTTTCAGCAAGCCCTGCATTTTGCTCTCTCTAACATCTACACCCAAACTCCACCAGACAAGGAATCTCTCCCTTTAGTTCTGTCTGCCTTCCTTGTGGGTCCATCAATTTAACAAACGCTGCATTTCTGAGGGCATGCTTGACATGGTCAGTTACTAGGAATGCAGGAATAAGTTGCTGTGTTTTACTTTTCTTTCATGGCACACACTCCTACTGATGTGACCACCACATTTTACTTCTGTGCTTTACTCCAGCCCAGAATGGCACACTTGTTGCTCCAAAGTATTTGAACGTTGAGAGAAGAACTCATTCAATGATGCTTTACTGAACAGTCATTAAAGACCAATACAGGAAAGCAGTCAACACAAACACGCAAAATTACAGAGAGGATTTGTGTCATAGTTTAAATGGGTGTTTCTCTGGGTTCACTGGATTTGGAAGTACTTGCTATACATGGTGGCCATTTCTTTTCAATAACAGCTCCTAACTTCCTGGAGACATTCAAGCAATTTGAAGAGTTTTGGCTTTCAGATGTTTTTTTTTTTGTTTGTTTGTTTGTTTGTTTTTGTTTTTCCTGTTTGCTCCTTTATTCAAAGAAATGGTACTTGACTGTTTTGCTAATGACCCAAACCCTCATCAAAGAAAAAATAATCGTTATTGCTTTCTCAATTTTGGGCTGGTTAATTCCTATTAGTGTTTCTAGGAAGCTAAATGTTCAAGTGGTTCCATTTAGAGAATAGGTGGAGGTGGAGACCAGCTCTCTTGGCCATTTGAGAAGAAATGATGATAGACTATGTACAAGAAAAGAGCACAACTTTATGATAAATCATGTTAATATATGACAGATCTTTTCCCGTGTGGGAAGCCGACCTTGAAGACAAACAATAAAACATAGAAACTTGATAAAAAGCACAAACCAGGCAGTTTCTTAACACTAAATTAAATTATTGTCTTAGATACATAAATATATGGATATGCATAGTACCCTTCTGCTCCTTGGGGACAATTCATCTCCGCTATAGCCTGTCCCTATACTTAATGACTGATAATGGATTTTAAAAGAGTATTTAAAAAGCTGAGACTCTTGAGATTCTATTTTGAATGGAAATTTTCTCTCAACATATTGCATTTTAGAAAATTAAAGGCAACGTGCATGCTGGCATAACATTTATGTGCCAGTGTCTGAGTCATTTTCCCATTCTGTCAATTGTCTTTGTGGTTAATCATGAAACCAAGAATGTGAAATATGTTCTACACAAGTTTACTTGCCTGTGCACCAAAACTACTTAGAATAACTCTTTCTGAATGTGGGTGGAATGTGACCTTGCCCTAGAATGGTCAACAGCCTCCTTTTGCAAAATACCACGTAACAAACATGTAAGGCTTGCAAGGCAGACTGCCCTTTTGTTGCTTTTTCTTCTTCCTCTGCCCCTTCCCCCTTCTCTTCACCTCCTCCTCTTTCTCCTCCTCTGTTGTTATTTAAAATGTATTCAATTCTACATATGCAGCACTGTAGAGCAGTAGCTAAGATCACATGTAAAATGGTGTGGCATTATCTCACAAAATTTATTTGCAGAAATGGGCAGAGGGCTAGAACTGCATGCTAGCTGTGAACCCTTGACTTCTGGTTTAGAGCAGTGTATGGTCCTATGACAACCCACAAGCCATTTGTGTTTCTGGGTGGACTTTAAACCTTCATGCCAGCCTGTAGGAGCATGAGACCAGCTTCCAAGCTTTATCTACTATAGGGAGGATACCAGAGTATCCCCCCTGCCTTAATTTATCAATTCCATACATGCCTAATTTTTAATCTGTGGAAGGGAACTCAGCATTTCAAGAGGAGCTCCCTTTAAACCTCTCTCCCTGTTCACATGATCAGGAGAACAGGGAAGCAGAAAATGCAAGAAGTGCACTCTGTTCCTTAGTTAGGAACCAGTTAGGAGCCAGCATGGACCTGGGTATGGACATCGTCTGAAAGTCTTAGTATCTACTGAGTGCCCACAGCCCTGTGGGCTCTAAATCTATGATACATGCAAGAATTGCTGGACTTCCCAAGTTCTTGCTGGCCCAAAGATTTCATTCTGTTATAGAAAAACAAAATATAAGTGGGAAAGAGACTTCTGAATCAAGTTGTTCTATTGAAAGCAATAATCAGGCAAGGGGGTGTGTTCTGGCAAGAAGATAAGCTTTCTCTACACAAGCAAATGTTCATTCCATAACACACATGTGCAGGTACCTGCAGAGCTCTGGATACAGAATGGCCAACCAGAAGCTTTTCTGTTTCTGGAAAGCTCATAGCCTGGTGCAAAACAAGAGGTAGCAGGGGCTCTTTAAACACCCATGTGTCCTACAAGTCAATGCCATGCTTTGTTCTCAGCATCAAACAGGCAACAAACAAAACAAAAGGCACCAACATTAGCTGTCATTTATTCAAGGACATAGTGCACAGGCTCTTCAGATTCAAGCCTACATTGATGAAATCCTCCAGAGGTATGGTTCCTGAGTCTGCATAAACTATAAGTGGTATTTCCTTTGAAGCAGCAGTTTTCTGGGAGTCTTAACTACTCAAACATCTGCACAAGAGTCAGGAATGGTGCTATCTTTTATTGCGCAGCTGCTTATTATGAAACAGGAAACACCTAGGTACTCACCATTAGTGGGAAGGTTTGCAGATATGACATCTACACTGTGAGCTACAATGAGGCCATGGCAAACAATGTAGTTGATCTATTTATTGTTATAAATTAATTGCTGAGAATCTATCTACCTGATGTGACAAAGGGGACTTTGGCTGTGAGATGCAGCCCAGGCTAGCCTCAGACTCATTATCTTCCTGCCTCAGCCTCCCAAGTGCTGGAATAACAAGTGTGTGCCATCATGTATACCATCATGGGAAAAGTTTAAAATAAAAGTCAAACTCAACTGTAATTACTGATATACATAGTTTATAGTTTGTAAACTTGGTAAAATAAACATTATCATGTATGGCTAATGAGAAGATAAAGGGTTATCCCTTCCCTGTCCCTTCAACAGACCACATTTTAGCCTTTTGTATTTAAAAATGACATTCCATAATGAGTCCTGGGATGGATGTAAGTGAAACATTGTCCACTCTGTATGCTTATCTGTGTCCAGAAGTAGATGCAGTCACTGTCTTAAGAGAATAATTAAATCTACATCTCCAAATTTCCATTGTTATTTTGAACAGTGTCTCTGAGAGGGAGGGGGACATTTCTTTCTGCATGTCTTCTGGAGATGTGTAAATCCACATTTTTCCTGATACTCTCTGGAAATCAACATAATCCAAAGGTCGTCACTTTGTAATGTTTGCAGTAAGATTGCAGCATCTTAGCATTTGAGTGTTTTCAGATTACACTCATTTAAACATCTGTGATTCGTTATCGTAAATATCACAGTTGTGTGAGACCATATGCTTCAGCTTGAAGCGTATATATAAAGAAGGAAGCGTGAGCTATAAATCTCAAGAACCTTAGACTTGCCGTGGGTATGTTAAAAGAACATTTTAAGACACGTGGGCCCTTCTATAATCACGGTAATGTACTTGACATCCCATAGAAGAATCCTTCAGTTGTAAAAGTTGCCACTTTTCACGGGAAGCTATGATTTACATTTGGTTCATGAGCTTCCAAAATTCAGGCAGAAAGAAACAGAACACAAAAGCCTTTGGCTACATTGGCTTTTACTTCCTGGGAAAGGTACAAGGGTTATTGTGCAGTGAAGAAATCATGAGAAACTAGAATACTTTTAATGAATGGCAAGACACACTTGGCAGACATTTTCCTCCATTCCCACCAGGCTGGAGCTTGGGATAATGCAATAATGCATGAAGTATTCAGTATCTCTTGGCAACTGGATGGTGAATAGGCATGACCTAAGGGCTCCTCGTGTTCCTGCTGACATCAAAAATATCTATATATGCATACAAGAATTAATTGTGCTTCATGTACTACAAGCCAAATTACTGTATTTTAATTTCTTGATTGGGCCTTGTCAACTAGGCAGAGCAGTTTGTAATCACAGCTGGTGAGAGTCTCATCTACTGCAATTAGGGAGGAGGTGAATGAATTAATTGGTTGCAACCACAATGATTCCACTAATACTCTTGGGTTGAAATCTCTGTGCTAGGAATAACACTGAGCATAACTGACCCGATTCAGGAAGTCCTGCCCTTACAGAGCTCCCAGGTTACCAGAGTGGAAATCATGAGAAAATGTTTATAGTGTAGAAACTAGCATTTTAATGGCTGTAGTAGTATAACTGAGATAGCCCTGTTGCCTGCTTAATAGCGAAGAGCCTTGAATTATGAAAGGCACACACTCTAGGAAAGACAAACACTGCTGCCTTAGGTCATGACCTTCAGCCCCCAAATAACACCATCTTCTGGGAGATATTTTTACACTCTTATTTGGTTCAGTCTATCTTTCCATAGAAGCACTCCAGGTGTCATAATGAAAGAAGAGTGGGGAGCTCAAAATGCCCCCAGTTTTAGGTCAAAGACACACAGCCACATACTACCTATCCATTGCCTATGAGTTTGATAGAGAACAAACCTAACATTCCAAAGATTATGGATGAAATTTCTGTACTGCCCTTGGCCCCAGGACTTGTGATAACTCAGTAGAGGACTAGCAAGGAAAAGGTCTGTGCTCAGCCTGATTGTCAAGAATTCTTTGGTAAGAGGAAGGGTCGTTCACTTCCCTCTTCTGTTGTTTCAAGCTTTACACATGTCACTCTAGTAAAAGCCGTTGACCAGATTTTGATGTTCTGATGTGCAAAATGGCATCTATAAGTCCCACAGATGGTTCTCCCATGTCCTCTCAGAATGCAGATATTTCTTGGCTTTGACCCATGTGTAGTTTTTGACTATTGTTTTGTGGGTTCCCTCTGGTAGGCATCTTCACTTTAAGATTCTGCTCAACTTAATCATTGGTAATTCTTCTAGCTTCATGAAGAGAGTGTTCAACTTCCCATTGAGCCAGGTGCTGCTAGTCCATGGAACAGCTTTCTGTCCTCCCCTATTCCCCCCCCCAGGTTATAAGGCAGGGATCTGTGATTACCACAAAACACACTGTTCCAGTTTTACTTTTTGCTTAAGAAATAGCCTTTACTTCTATAAGTCTCAGTTTTTCTTATATATAAAACTGGGCTTTCATGAAACTATGGGAAATTTAAGAAATATTGTTGGTTAGGTGGTGGGCTCACTGCTAAAAGAGTAGAGATTGCTCTGCAGATGGGAACTATTACTAGGGAAGTCAGATGGCACATTGAAATGGCAACACCCTTAGACTCCATAAAGTACCGTTAAATCTTGAGGAAAATGTTTTTGTGATCCTCAGTGTATATTCATATGAACCAAGATCCTCTGATGCCAGAACAGCTCATGCTAACTACATTGGAATAAGTATGACTAGTGTCATGTGACACCTCTAGCTACCTAAACCAAGGCTTGATATTTTGCATAGATTCTAATATTTTACAGATTTTTGATACCCAACCAACTTGTCCACTTTAGTGAAACCAACTTATTCAAGATTGGCTTATTAAATTTTATGTAAAATAAAAAGCTAGCTTTATAATTAAGAATGTATAAGCTCAATTGTCTAGAACAAATTCAATTTTATAATGAATTCTGTGAAAATTAGGCTAAGATTGGCTTCCAAAGATATTTTAACAAAGCTCAGCTCTTTGGTGATACAAGACATATTTGTTGACAAGCTTTTGCCTCAGTGCCTCTGGGAGTGGCAAGCCTGCTCTCCTATTGGCTCACTCTCCCTCCTAGAAAGAATTTATTAGATTGAATTATATCTCTCTGTTTGTAATTTCTGCCATATGCTACTTATTTGTCCTTTTGACATGATGACTAAATGAAACACTGAGTTTCAATATGGCAGCCCTCCAAATCCTTACAGGGTCAACTTTCTAGAGTCTAAATATCATGGAGGTAGATAGCACATGGTATTTATCTTTGTGTTGGCATTTGTTTCTTCCTGTCTACGATCCTGCATATTATAAGTGAACAAATGACATTTTTAATGGGCTACTGGATAAATATGTTGAGCTTTGGGATAATCTAATTCTCTCATTGTATGAGAACCATCCACCACTGGACTCTATCCCAATACATTGCTCAGTAGTTAGATAGGTTCCAGTTGAAAAGATCCAGTGACTGGCAGATTGTCTCATCCAGAACCAGGCCTTCTAAGTGATAACCTAAACTCCTGATGGCATTTCTAGGATTTGGATAAGTATGAGGTGAAATCAATGCCAATATTCACCTGCAGTAATTATTATCTACACAACTGGATCCTCCCAACCCACCTCCCACTTTCCCTTTTCTCCCTGAGCTTTCTTTCCATGTGATTCTGCAGGAGCTCAGAGCATCTCCCAAGTGCTTTCCTGTTCTCTCCTTGACTGACATTTCTGGAAGGTTCTTAGAGCAAGGGCTCCCTCACTGCCCTCTTGTGGGAATAATTCTTCCTCAAGGTCCCAAATCTATGACTCCTTTTAGAAGTGAAGGCATAAGACTGTACTTTCAGGTATCATTTCTGTAGTTCGTTACTAGAAGTGAAGTCATCCCATCACTGCCTTGCCTTCCCAGCACCAGCACAAAGCCAGTGAACAGGGCTAGGCTGCCATTCCCCATTAGTACGTTGCTTTCAGAAACCAAAACAACAGTGACTGGGAATCTTCTATTATTTTTCCCCAGTGGCTTGCAAAGTCTTGGAGCTTGTATATACAACCTCCTCCTTGAACCATGGCTCCACAGGACTGGCCAGGGAGGCAGTGCCATCTATTGATTCTGTACCTCTCTCTAGATGCACATACTGTCTGCCTTATAGGCTCTGTCCTCCATGGGAATTTCTGCTGGTAGAGCCAAGAGGAACCTTGAATTTTAAGACTTGCCAGGGTCTGAATTCCAGTACATCCTACTACAAATGAGTGTCCCCATCACTACAACTGTCAGCACATTTATCTTAAGTGAAGGCAATCTCTCCTTGTGTTCACTTACCCTGAAGATACTCAGCAGGAAAGACACAAATATACATAAATTAGTAGGGACATGGCAAGTTAAGGACTTTGGAAGAACTCATCTGAAGTGACCAGTGAGATCACTCTACACTGGGATGTGGTGGTTCTCAGCCTTGCTGAATCCACAGCTCTATCCCACTGGCTGAGGAACTTTCTGATCAACTGATTCAAACACTGACCTGCACTCTTGTCATTCTTTCTCAGTTTGAATTAGGAAATAGTTTCAAATGCTTAGCTGCCATGTTACAGTCCTGATGTTTCTTCATTCAACTGAGTAGAGCATGTACAGTGTCAGGCTCTCTGCAGAGTATAAAATCACTCCATCTCCAGCCCCAAATTTGCAATTACCATGGGAGAGACTTGCTCAGCATCCAATCAGAAAGCAGCCTCCCATGTTTTAAAGACATGGAAGATGAGTTTGACAGAAAAGAAGAAACTGGAAGCTAGCAGCTCAGTTTTTAATGGTCTGCAGATGTGGAAAAAAATCCCCTGAAAGGAGATGTGGGCTCTGTTTTTTTCCTATGAGGAAACCCTTATAGGTTTACATGGCAAAAATAGGTTTGTACTGAGGATTCCCTTGACTGAATCATTCATTATATCTTCCCTGACTTGATAGAATTGAAGCTCTATTTTATCAAAGTTGGAATTGATGCGTGAGATGGTATTAAGGCTGTTTTATGAGTGCTGTGCAACTATCAAATCTACACTGTCTTTGGAGGTACAAATCCACTCCTGAGCTCATCTGTCATGGTGAGATGCTGCCAGGACCTCACATAAGTTCTGTGGATGTCAGAACAATTCTGAGCCAAACACAGAACCCAGAATATAGCTCACTGCATTCAGGTACCAGGAGGGTGTTATGCATGGAGGCTGGAGGACAGACCTGCCATCACTGAGTGCCCCAACATGAGTGGTACTGCATACATGTGGGTGACGGTTTATTGTCTAGAAGGTGTGAGAGCTTGGGAAACCGGATGAAGTGTTATTTGTGTCATTCATGGAGTTGAGGAGCCTCTGGACAAAGCCCATGAGTTCTTTTGGAGGTTGCTAGTGCCTCTGGGCACTAGTGGGGCACGAAGGGCCATCAGGTAGTTTTGAACATCTCATGAAGTTCCATCTGATGGTTATGAACTAAATACCAGTTTATTCACTAGAAGGGCCTTGTTCACCAAGCCCCCAGATGTTAAAGTTCAACTAATAGGCTAGTCCTTTCTGAAATATCAGGGTAGTTGAATTCCATGTTTTTAGTTAACTACAGGGTCCTGGAAAGATAGGTGCACTTCACTGAGAGAATACACAGTTTACATTTACCCATTCATGGATAGCACAAAGTCTTTGAAGGTAGCTAGGACAGGTAGTTCTTTGAAGTGCTATAGTTCAGAGAATTTGCAAGGCAGTTGGAGACAAGTTGGTATCATGGAATCTACAGTGTGATTGAATCTGACAAGTGTTACTATAGATCAAGACTTTTCTACACCATGGAAAGAGTCATTTTCCTGCATGTGTGGGTAGGGATGATGGGAGCAGACCCTGTCTGTCCATGTGAAGCCTACAGTTCCCCAGGATGGCTGACTCACAGCCTTCCCTCCCACATCACAGACATCCTTGCATCAGTACACAAAGACTGTGAACATCAGTGCTGACAGAATTTACGGCATATGCAGTTTGCAAGCCTCCAACAATGCCTACAACCTTTAAAACCATTTTCCATCAAAGATGGGAGAGCACAGGGCACAGATGGAGCCAAATGCCCTTGTAAGTATATCACAGGCCCTATACATCTGTAGGAGCAGAACTCTTCAGTACTTAGTAGATAAATTTAAATCCACCCGCATTTTCTTATTTCCTGGTAATACAGCTTAATTTGCTCCTCTGCTCCATTTTTCTGTGATGGTAAGAAATCTATGCCTTTGGGGTCCTCATCCCTAAGATCCAACATTCCGAACAAAGAAAGGGAAAAGCATTGGCACTGGGGTCAGGAAGATTAAGCCCCTTAATTCATGTGCCAAACTTTCCATTTCAGTTGTGGCTTTTGTCTCCCAGCTAAAGTTTGTCTTTTTGTGACATTTGCATTAAGCCCAGAGGACATTTTGAGTGGAAACACGCTGAAAGCATAATTGAAACGCGGAGTGGTGCCATCATCTAATTTGCATTTTCCCCCAGGTGGGGTGTTTTCACCTCCCCCTCCCTTCTCCTGGGGTGCTCACAGATTATCTCAAAGAATGATGTTATGCAATTGATTCCCATAAATCCTCATGTAGGGTGTATAATATATCTAGCTTTTTCTTCTTTATTTCTTTCTTGAAGCTATTTTAAATGTCACCATGATAAAGTATGTGAAGAAATCTCCAGTAGGTTCAAGAGATCACGGACAGATCAGTGTCTTCCCCAACCATAGAGGCTTTAGATATTAGTTCGCAAGTTTAATTGCGTATTAAAATTTTTCTTTGAGTCATTCCTGGAAATATTACTGGGAGCTACTAATACTGTGAACATGGTCACTATAGAAACAAACATTTTAGATCATCATAAGCTATGGAATTCTTCCTTAGATGTGTTTTTGTTCAACTCTGCACTTTTAGGCATCCATTGCCTTTATCTCTGTTCCAAGTTGGCACCACCTCACTGATGCTTTGGAGAATTCACACACTTACTAATAGGATATTGAGGGACATGACCATCATTGTCAAATGTACACATTAATGGGGAATTTCATATAGTATTAGAACAAATAAGAAATAAGTAAAAGAAATCTCTTTTTATAGGAAAAAGTTATTTCTCTTTTAAAGAAGTATTTATTCTTCATGTATAACAAGTCTGTCTTACATATAGGAGTTATCTGGACCTGAGCCTTTGCTAGAATGTGTGTTTTTAATCAACCCTTCACTACCGATGTTAAGTATATTATTTCATCCCAGTCTGTTATTGCACTAGGCTTGTGTGTTTGAACCTTTGCTCCCAGCTGCTGGTGTTAATTTAGAAAGTTGAGAACCTTTAGGGAGTGGAGCCTGGTTGGAGGAAGTGTGTCACTGAGAGGGATTTGACCCTGAGGTTTGACAGCTCGGCTTTACTTCCCAGCCATTTTCTGCTTCCTGATATGCCTAGCTGCTCATGCTCCTGCTGCCATGCTTCCCTGCCATAATGGACTGTGTCCCCTCAGAGTGTGTGCCAAGATAAATATATCCCCCTTCAGTTACATCTTGTATTTAGTCACAGTGATGAGAAAAATATCTTACCTGTGTTATAAAGTGACAAGGGTAGAGCTCAGAGCTGTATGAAGGATGGGCAGAGAGGAGTTTAACCAGAACCAGGGGTTCCTAGGAGTGCTAGGTATCAGTGAGAGGAGTTTGTGACCAAACTTACTTTTATTGATTTGGAGTTTTAGGTTTATTTCAATATGTATGTATATTTACTAGAAAAAAAAGCACACTTTTCATGTTCTGCATTAGCTTAGTTGCTTTTCTATTGCTGCAACAAAATACCATGGACAAGGAAACATAAAATGTAGCATTTAATTGAGCTTTTGGTTTCAGAGGGTTAAAGTCCATGATAGTGGAGCAAAGGACTTGAAGAGCCCACATCATGATCTGCAAGTAGAAAGTCGAGAGAACACACTGGGAATGGCCATTCTTTTGACACCTCAAAGAATGCCCTAGTGACACACCTCCCAGGTTTTCCCAGTTTCACCAACTGAGGACCAATATCCTGACAGATGAGAGGGACATTCTCATTCAAACCACCACAGGCATGGTATATCCCCCCTTCCCAGAGAAGAATTTCTACATAGAACTAATAGGAGAGAGGAGGAGGAATTGCAGTCTTGAATGTCGACTTAAAGCTCTAGGTGCAGTGTCTTTTTTTTTAGGAATTATCTCAGATTAGGTTTAAACAGGGTGATCCTTATAAACAGTGTTGTGTCTGCTGTGGGCAAAACACAGTAGCTTTACTTGCTTAATATCACTTTCCCTTCTCAATACTCTCTCCAGGAAGGGATTGAGCTTCCTTCACCTTGCTAAGAAAAGGGGTTCACAGGCACATACACTGGACCTTGGAATCAGCCAGAGTGGAGCCGCCTAGAGTGCCCGTCTCCATGGTAACAGCTCACTGTTCCTGGTCTGAGCAAGGAAGCCTAAGAGGAAGTGGAGGGGCACAGGAGTAGGGGGACCCTTTGGGAGAGGGAAGCTGTGCAGGAGGAGGGGATGATGGAGAGTCAGGTGTACATCCTTGTCAGAGAGACAAGTTCAGCCCCAAGAGCTCTATGCACACAGGTGTGTGTGTGTGTGTGTGTGTGTGTGTGTGTGTGTGTGTGTGTGTGTGTGTGTGTGTGTGTGCGTGTGTGTGTTATTTTGATACAGGTCCCAAGGGTCTCAGTGAGGCCATTTCCCAGAAGGCAAGAGTAAAGATGCAGGGTGTTCCAAGGTAGCAGGGCTCCAATAGGATTCAGAATCAGAAACCAGCATGAAAACTGCCATTCTTGTGGCACAGAAATAACAATTCATAGCATGCCAGGTCCCCAGCCTCCACTCTGTGCCAGGGATGGCTAGGAAATGTGGAAACCTGACTTTCAGACAAGCAGTTTATTATCTAACATCTCAGATACTGACTTGGTATACATTTAATTCATGAGAACTTTTTCCTTCAGATTCTATGTTTCAAATTAATATTCAGCGAACACATAAAATGTTAGTTCCTTTGATGTGTCCACCTGTCACCTCTGATGCCCTCACTGGTACCTCTGCTGACATCCAAGGATTTTCAGGATACCCAAGGCGATTGAGATGTGAATCTGCCCTTCTTTTAGTTCCTCTGCTAGTAGGAAGTGAATGCACTTGGGCATTTGAAACAGACAGGTCTGACTGTGGGTGGGTTCTTGCCTTGTGACTTTCTGTTCATGTGATCCTGATTAAGCAAGTCCCTAAGTCAGTTTCTTCTGTAAAATGGAAAATGATGCTTCTATATTATTCTCTGTTATCCTCAGTGGGACTGTATTACCCCCAAGGAGACAACATTCATTTTCGTGTGGGAAGGAATAAAGAGTTACTTAGAAAAGAATAAGCTGAGATAGACATGAAATATGTAGACAAACATCATTGTATCTGTGATGTTAAATTTTTATGATAGTGATAAAATTTAGGAAAATATCCAAAATGTCTCTTTAGGGAAGTAGGTAATGAAAAAGTAAAAACCAGAAAACACTGCTGTAGTGTGGTCATGTGGTGAAGAGAAGATATGAGCCATGCAGGCCTTGGCACACAGCTGAGATGTCAGGAGCCATGCAGCCAATGGTGGCTGGTGTGAGCTGTCCTTTGCTTCAAGCTGCTTTGATTGTCTTCAGCTGTGTTTAGGGACCATGTAAAGCTGCATTAAGGGTATGGGGGGAAGTGATCTAGAACCTCCTCTGACTTTACAGATACATGGAGTCAGTCCAAACATGGGAGACTGTGTGCTGTGTGCATGGGTGTGAGCAGAACTGTAGCTCGGTCCTCTATACCTATCTCAACCACAGGGGCGCAGCAAGCCTTGATCTCAATTCATAGCCTTGTTTCCAGTCTGCCCTGCTCACAACAGGACAGGAGCCCTTGTCCTCACCAATAAAGCATCTTTTTACTCTTGGATAATAATGAGATTCAAGGAAGCTATTATTAGCTTCTCATATGGAATAAAAGTGGCTTGTTTATTGCTAAGTATATTGAAATGGATAATAAAACAAGATTCAATTTCTGTTCTGGGCTGTGAAAACAAACAGCTAAAGTAGAAATATATTGATATGATTGATAGATGGTATGATACATGGTTTGATACAAAGGCCTTATATTAGAAAACAGTAAAAATGGAGCATGTGAAAAAGTTATATGTTGATTTGAAGACTGGTTAGTTTGAGCTGTCAACTTGACATGACCTGGAATATCCTGGGAGGAGAGTCTTAATAGGGACCTGTCTAGATTGGTGGGCCTATGGGGCTGTGGGGGATTATTTTGGCTGTTAATTAGGAAGCTCTATTATAGGTGGTACCATCCCCTTGGTAGGAGGCCCAGAACAGTATGAAAGGAGAAAG
Organism: Cricetiscus sungorus; assembly: GCA_030556225.1. Classification (NCBI taxonomy): domain Eukaryota; kingdom Metazoa; phylum Chordata; class Mammalia; order Rodentia; family Cricetidae; genus Cricetiscus; species Cricetiscus sungorus. Next base: position 10,253,984 of record JANBXA010000728.1, on the reverse strand, counting down.
CTCATAGGAGCAAGCAAGGCTCCTTGTATTTATTCTCTCTCTGCTCTAGCCTGTGGATGTGATGTTTTAAGTTCCTGCCTCAACTTCCCCACTGTTGGAAATCTCCTCTCCAGTGTCACTCCTCCCTTTCCAGACCCCACCCCTCAAAAAGCTCACCAAGGGTCAGCTCCTCCCCTAGAGCTGCTCAAGACCATGCCTACAGAGTGTTTAAGACCTGGTCACCAGACCTGCCCTGTGATCTCTCTTCTGCCTTCCTGAAAGTCACCCAGGAGTTGCTTCAATCTACTTTGGTCTGTTTATCTGGTATTAATAATTCAGTTTGATTTGGTTTATTGCATCAGTGGAGGAGACCCAATCACTGGGGATCCAGTGCTTATCACTGACAACATTGAACTATAACCAGGAGTTGTGGGCCAAATAACTATTCTTTCCCCAATGTTGCTGTTTGTTCAGGGCATTTTACCCCCACAGCATAAATTAAACTAGAAGAAGCCAAATCGTGGTGGATAGTTAGGAGTTTCCAGGGTGAAAACTGCCCAATGCACCTTCTGCCTGTCCAGACCCAGTACTGAGACCCAGTACCAAAAGCAAAGTGTGGGAAGGCAAACAGGAAAGCTGCAGAAGCAGGGAAGGTGGCAGGCATGGTGATGGAGTCCAGGAGGAGCTGACAGACAGCCTAGGCATGAAAGATTTTCATGGCTGTGTATCATTTTGCAATGAGAAGCCATCGCCTCCAAAGACTCAGGGGGGGGCAGTGTAGAAACTCAAGGATTCCCTTAGGAACAAGGCTTGAGTGATCTTCAGGCCCCAGCTCCCAGGCCCCAGGCCCAGTCTTCTCCTTGCTTCTTGCTTCCTGCCTTAGCCTCTGTGACTGTTCCTTGCTTATGTACAGCTCAACTGGTACAACAGGACTTTTGCATATGCTGTGGTTCTGTCTTCCTAAAAGATAGAACTGTTACTCATGGGAATGTGGGATTCACATCTGTGTTCTCATTAAATTTCAAGAACCATTGGTCTTTGTGAGCACTATGAACTCAGAATCTCATGCAATATAGGTTCCTGTTTGGTATTTGTGGAAGATGCAGGCAGAGGGAGGGAAATAAGAAGGGAAGGAGCAAGAACACGGGGAAGCTAAAAATGAGTAGTAATTTGGCAAAACTATCCCATGTATGAACCTCTCAGAAATCAGGTTGAGTGAAGAAATTCAAACACAAAGGGGAATCTGCTAGGTAATTCCACCCCACCAGATGTAATATATGGTGTGGACTCTGTGGTTTCATCATTGATGGTGATGAGCTATTTTACTCAGTAAGGGAAGGGACCAATCAAATTCTGTGTCATGATCTGAGAGATAGACAGACCTCTGTGCTGACACCATGAATATGCACTGAGCTGTGTGTTCTGGGTCCCATAATACAGATCTATGAAGCAGACAAGGCTGTCAAGTACGGCACTGAAAAAAAGGTGTGCCCTGCTCCTTATTTGTGGGTTGGCTTTCATTGGCTTTAGGTACCTACAGTTAGCTGCAATCTAAAAGTGTTCAATGCAAAATTGAACACACACACACACACACACACACACACACACACAGAGAGAGAGAGAGAGAGAGAGAGAGAGAGAGAGAGAGAGAGAGACATGGAGAGACTGACAGAGTCAAAGAAAAAGAAACACAAACATAATGAGACAGACAGAAATAGAAATAAGAGAGAAGAGAAGAGAGAGAGAGGGAAAAGAAGGGAGAAGGAGGAAAGAGAGAGAAGCAATGTTCATTGTTAGTAGACTTAATAAACCTGGTACAGCCAAATACTGGAATATGATATTATAATTAGGATCAATATAGTGGTTTGGATTCTAGCCACATAGCTTTGTATCACAGAATAGTGTTATAATTGCTCTTTTTATTGCTCATTATTGTTATTAATCTCTTACTGTGCATACTTTATACATTAAACTTTATCATAACTATATATGTTCATAAAAATAAACATACTATATATTTAGTTCTAGCCAGTGTTTTAGGAATGCAGTGGAGTCTTAGAAAATAAAACACTTACTGTTCATCTGGAGGACTTTGGTTTGATTTCTGCCATCTCCACTGGGCAATACACATCAAACTGTAACTCCAGTTCTAGGAGATCTAACGCCTTCTTCTGATCTCAACTAGCATTTACACTCATATGGCATACATAGACACTGGTACACAAATGAAAAACAAATCTTTAAGAAAATACAACCCTGTGTATAAGAAGCTACAAGTGTGTGCTTACATACAAGGAACGTCAGAATCAGTAGCAGAAGGGAGACAGGCAAACGGATATAGAATGCATGGAGAAAGCAAGAATGGTGGGATTGCAGGCATGGTAGAGGCACTCACTCCAAAGGGAAACATGATCACTGTCACCAGCCACCACTGGTGACATTGTGTAGGACTCAGGTGGCTCATCCAAGGTCTTAATGTCTCTATTTTTCCACACAACTAAATCATGATCTTGTCTTTCCATTCCCCATGTCCCCAGGACCACCATCTCTATTGTTACCACATGTCCTTAGCAAAAAAGAAGGAACTTATTTTCTTGGCTTTTCTTCTTGCCTATCTATAAACCACTTTCTATAGCTCATGTCTATGGTGGATCTCTCTAGAATTTCAAAGGGCTCTTGTGTGATTCCCAACCCTGTTCTCCACTAGAACCAGAGTACATCCCTGCTGCTCTTACAGTTCATACTGTAGGATACTGCACAGCTTCTAAGAAACACCCCAATTTACTGTTTTTGTTTGTTTGTTTCTAAAATACATTTCTACATTGCCCTTCCACTTACCAATATTTCTCACTCATTTCCAATTCACCTCTCATAAATGCCCCTCATTGTACTCCTTCCTCAAATTTAGTTTGTTACCTCCCCCACCTCCATGAACACCCATCATATCTTTGAATATATCCTTAACTGCTACAATGCCTTCTACCTTCTGCAGGGCCTGCTGTTCTACCCAGTTTCAACTTCCAACCCAGATATTGTCTCTTCAATGTCCTCTTTGAAGCTTCTATCTGTTGTGGTTCTGCAAAAAGACTCACACATTGCAAACCCAGGTCACTTCCTTTAAACCCTCACTTCATTAATAACCATTGGGGGCAGGACCTGCCCCATTCCTCAGCCTCAAAAATGCTGAATGCTTGCCTAGAAACTAAAAGTTGATCAAGGATGGGCCTTTTTGTGTTTCCCTCTTTGAAATGATCTCATGAAGCCCAGTGTAGTCTCAAACTTGTTATGTAGTCAAAGATGATTTTTATCTGATCCTGCCCCTACCTTCCAAGTGCTGGCATTATAGGCACCTATTTCCGTACTCAATTTGTACATTGCTGAAGACCAGGTAGAGCTGAGCTGCACCCCAAGCCCATGGCTGTGTCTAGATTGTGTGAATTCCATCAGCATAGTCCAAGTCACTCTGAGACAAATGGCTTGGATCAAAGTGGAGGATAGTTTGGTGGAGAAGTGGTACACTCATCCATCCATGTTTAAAAGATCACCAACATCTTAAGTGCTAAGCTGTCCAATCTATTCACCTTCATTCCACTGTTTCTTTTCTTTCCTTAGTGACCTTCAGTGACTGCAAGGGCAATGAGAAGCTGCACTATGAGGTCTCAAGCCCACACTTCAAGGTGAACAGTGATGGCACCTTAGTTGCTCTCAGAAACATAACTGCAGTGGGCAGGACGCTGTTTGTCCATGCGAGGACTCCTCATTCTGAAGACATGGCAGAACTCATCATCATTGGGGGAAAAGAGATCCAGGGCTCCCTACAGGTAACCTGACTGCTCAGTGTGGATTGCAAAAACAATGTTAGATTCAGTATCATGTGGGAAATGAATGTTTACCATGTTGGTCGAGAATGTTTCTGCTGTTGTTATCATTGCTATGAGTGACAAAAATCCAACTCAAAAATGAAAGGTGAAGGAGAAGGTAGTGCGACTTCCTTCTCTACCAAGTGTGGTTATGCATTGGTCCTAGACAAGGGCATCAAGTATCTTTCTTCTAATTCCACCTTGCTCATTTTCCTACCATGTAGGTGTCCCCGTGTAGAGGTCCCCTGACAAATCCACTTCATTCTCCAGGCTAAAGTCATCTAATTTTATCTTTTCCTGATGACACCATCCAAAGCTTGTGATTGGATCTCATTGGCTCATTATATCACATGGTGACCATCCTAAAATAGGTCCCATAATCATTTGACACTCTGGTTGGTTGCATGCCTTTTTCTGATGATGTTTCCAGCTGACAAACATATGGCCATGGAGTAAAAGACAATATTTACTCAAAAAATAATGAAGGTGCTATTATCCAAGAAAGAGGGGTGATGATTTGGCATAACAAGAACACGGTGGTTCATAGAGCTGTATAACAAGGTGCACACTAACCACAGAATGACTTCTTGGCCATGAATTGGCACTCATTCCCTTTCAGATACTCATATGCAAGTCCCCAACAAATCTGATGAGTGGTACATATAAGCACAATTAAGGCAGGGTCTTTGGCTATAATCTGCAACCAATTCTTCCTTCTCTAGGGGTTCTTTGACTCCTGTATCTTCATCAGAACTTTTGAAGGACACTCTGGCAGACTCTCACAAAACAATGACAGCAACAATGGTGGCATCCCAAGCTCCTGCCTGCTGTCCTGGTTCTCCTCTCTAAGAAGCCTGTGACCCTCACTGACTCTCCATCCAGTGCTGTTCACAAGCCTGCCTTGTCTGCAATGGAGTTTAGTGGTGGAGGGAAAACGGTGCCACAGCTGGGGAGCTGATAAGTATAACTGGCAATGAGTGCTGGCTTCATGCCAATATTGTCTCTGCACTCTTAGGAGAGCAATATAACTTCTCTATCTGCAGACTAGAGGGATGACACGGGCTAGGATGGCTCACAAGGGGCCCCTGTACTGTGGTATTCTTTTACCACGCTCATGTCACATGTGGCTGAATGCCCCTAGCTGGATAAGAGTATCTTTCCCAATGCAGCACTTATAGAATAAATGTCAATTGATCATGTATAGATATTTCTAGGGATGGACTATATGTACCATGTCTGGGAAGAATGAACTCCATGGTTCTCCTTTGGGTTTTTGAATCTGAAAGTTATATCTCTCTCCCTCTCTCTCACACACACACATACATACACATGAACATGAGTCACTGATACTGTTGATATTTTATCTCTTATTTGATAATTTCATACTGTATGCAGAATGTTTTGATCATAGTCACCCTAATATTTCTTTACTCCCTCCTTCTTGATTCTTCTGTGCTTTCCTTTCCAACAAGTCCCCCATTTTATTTTGCATCTTTTTTCTTTCTGACCCACTGAGTTTAATTTTGGTTACCTATCTGAGCAAGTAACCTTGGGGTTTGGGGTAATTTACTTGAACAAGAGCCACTTATTAGTAGCCAAGTCACTGAAGAAAATGACTGTCCTTCTCCCAGCAGCCATCAACTTCCAGTAGTTCCTCAGCTAACAATGGATGATCATGAGCCCCACCCCCCAAATACCCCCATCCATGATGGACAGTTGCCAGGCTCAGTCTTGTGCTGGCAGTCACAGCTGCCATGAGTTCTGGAGTGCAAAGACCATGTGATATCCAGAAGACATCATTTTATGACACTTCTCCCCATCCTCTGGTTCTTTCATTCTTTCTGCCCCTCTTCCACAATGTGCCCTGAGCCTTGGGTTTGGGGTTGTACAGATGTCCAGTTAGGAGTCTGTGCAGAGACTGATGCCCACCAAACAAAGAAGTGTGACCAAGGCTGAGAGCAGCACTAGACTATAAACATAAATATTTAGAAGGCATCTGACAGCATGCCCATTATTTAGCAAAACAACAGTGTCACCAATCTTTCTAAAGACAGCAGGACATTGGTAACTGGACTCAACCACGTGGAAACTCATCCACAGACAAAGGCAAGCCTGTTTCTTGCTTAGCTGGTGCTCTTTTCACAGCATCTCACTGACTTGTGGTACAGCAACTTGGCAAATAACTCAAACAACAGAACTGCCAGCCTGTGGGGAAAAAATACTTCTCAGGAACCTGTAAATGATATGAAGATCAAGAGAGGGGATGGTTACATAAAGGATTAAATGGTTATAATAGACATTGTTTACCATGATTAGTGGTTCATATTTATAGTAAGTAAAGAATGCCATACTATGTTTGCTCAAAAGACAAAAGGGGCATTCTGGGTACTTCTCAGGACAAGGTCTCTCCTGAAGGACTGGATTTCATGACCAAAAGATCTGGCTATGATATTTGGGTCTCTTGAGGCCCCAGGCATGTCTTCCAGCAGCACAGCTTGCCCAAGCCCTGTTTTCCTGTTTGGTTCCCATTTGCAACTACTGTCTAAAGGCACCAGAGACAAAGCTTAGCTGAGGTTGTTTTATGAAGTTTAAATATGTTCAGATGTGTCCATAACAAAAGCCCCCAAAAAGGAAAAAGTGAAAGGAAAAGCAATACAGGAAAACAACAGACAGCAAAATGCTCCTTTTGGAGAGTCAGTATCATATTTCTCTGTCTCCTCTGTCTCTCTGTGTGTGTCTGTGTGTTTATATAGGTATGCACACACATGCATGGGGATACACATGCACTAGTGTGCCCAATACTCATCAAACTCCATCTTATTTTTTGAGACAAGCTGAGTTTTTTTCCCCCTGATTTTGAAGTTTACCAGTTTAGCCTGACTGTTTAGACAGTGAGCACCAGGGACCTTTCTGCCTCCAAGGTTACAGACAGGCATTGCTGCCTTCTTAAACAGGTCCTGGAAATATGATCTGAGGAAATATGCTTATGTGGCAGGTGTTTTAAAAGGCCCCAATGTGTGTGATCAGGCAGGATGAGGCTACAGAACACTATCAGTAGGTAGGAGTATTAGTTTGCTTTCTTGTCACTGTAACTAAAATACCGTAAGAACAACATAAAGGAGGAATGGTTAATTTGGGATCACTGTGTCAGAGATTTCACAGCAGATATGTTGGCTCTGCAGATTCTGGGCCTATGGTGGGGTGAGAGCATCATGGTTGTAGCAGCATGTGGGATATTGATACAGAAAGGATAAGGCTGGGAACATGGCAGAACCTTCAAAGGCATGCCCTTGATAACCTCCTACCTGCAATTAGACCCCACTTCCTAATGATTCTAGAACATTCTGAAATCGTATCACCAGCTGGTGATCAAGTAGTCAACATATGGACCTAGGAGGAATATTTTATATTCATACCATAACTGCATGAATTGCCCTAGTGTCCTATTGGAAGTGAAAATGAAGGTATGGAGAGATAGTTTTAGTACTAGACAGGGATGTAAAAGTGAGGGACACTGTGTGCCTTTGGAGAAGGGAGAAGTCAAGAAGCCTGGGCTATTTGTGTCCTGGGTCCATCTCTCGTGTACTCTAATGGTTGGCTTGTGTAATATATCAAATGTGAGGCACTTGCTTCTATTCCCATCCTATTGAGGAGGATCCGTGAAGACTGGATGACTCCTCTAAGGTTACTCAATGTTACTGGTGAGATCTCTGCATAGTCACTCTGGCTGCTCAGCCCATGCCTCTGGGCTCTTTTGGGTGCTGCCCTATCCAGACATGAGCTGTCCCTTGAAGGATAATCCCTTTGGAGAGTGAGGAATGTGCCATGAGGTCATACCTCCTGAGGGAAATGACTAATTGCCTACAGGATGTATCTCTCCTTAGCTCTTTGACCTTGGGTAAATTGCTGTGCCTCCCAAGCCTCCACTTAGTTTGAGTTTATCATCCATAAAGAAGAGATGGTAATGGACCTCCCAGGGTCTTCATGAGGATCAAATGAGACAATATATGCAGCAGTAACTGTTAGCATTAGCTGGGGCTACAGTAATGACCAATGCTGGTGCTTATGTAATGCACTGTGAGCTCAGCCCTCCCCTGTCTTATTCATTCCTTACATCCCACGGCATGCCAAAGGTAGAACACATCATCTACACCTCATGGGTGAGGAGTCTGAGATGCCGTCTGGTATCTACACAGCAAGTAGATCACAGAATTGAGACTCAGCCCTCACACCATTTTTCTGACCAGGCTGGGAAAGCAATCTCCTCACAGTCTGGAACTAAGCATTTACACAAAAACCACACCCACAGAGACTGTGATGACAGTAGAAAGAAGTAGCTATGATCTAAACTGGAATGTCACAGGGCCCTATTCAATACTATTCTGACTCTCCCTGTTCCTGTGGCTGAGACTACAACATTCTGAGAACCCTGCTCACATTTAGTTTTACTCCACCAGTGCATCTTGCTTCTATCCCTAGCCAGGAGTTGAGATTGATCTTGTCAGTCAGATAGGAGCTTTTCAGTCACAGCTATCAGAGGCAGGTTTGTCCCCTCAAGCTTAGCTAGCACACTTTGCACTTCCTGTTGAAGTGAGAACTCAACATCTCAGCATTCTGCATTTGGGGCTGGAGGAGGCTAGAGAGGTAGTATTGAGTAAAACTCACAGGAAAGGTGGGCAAGCAGAAAGAAGTATTTTAGACTAGTATAAAAGCAATGAGGATCTTTGTAGCTCCTTGACAGAGGAACAGACAGGGTGGAAGATGGTGGCAATATTGACTCAAGCAGAGATAAGGATGAATGGTTAAAATTAAGGCCACTATTCTTTTCAAGACTCTACTTCATGGAACCTTTGAAAGAGTGTAAACCTCAACATATGTTTTAATAGGTGTCTTTTTCTCATTTTTACATTCTCCCTATGAGGTTGGTCATATTATTCCCCTACCATATTCATACATGAGAACTCAGCCAAGAGCCATAACTTGAAATTGGCAATAAGGAGATTGAAATAATGGCTCCTCTATTCAAACACACATCCCCTAATCCTCTGCTTACAGGAATACAACTCTAGGTAGGTGCTGCTACTGCCTATGGGTCAAGAGACTTGCACTACACAGCTTACAACTGTATAGAAGCAACTGAGGAAACTGGATGTACAAAGTGTGTCTTGAAGGAAGACTGGGTCAAGATGTGTGTCTGGATGGTCCTAAGTTTTCTGGTCTGGAAGATGGGGATAAATGGGGCTGAGTAGGACAAAATTAGATAGGCAAGTTTTTTGGTAAGACCTGTGCACATTGAGATACAGGCTCTTGAGACATCTTGACAGTGATTTCCAGGAGTTGGTGGCTAACATAGAACAACTCAAGATGGTGGGACTCTTGCTTTGGAGCAGAAATCAGCAGGCAAACACATCCACTCCTCTACTTACTTTGGATAAGTCGCTCGGTACTCTGAGTGAAATAAGGATAAGAATAAAATCCATAGCTCTGTGTCTTCCCACTGTGCATAACAGATGACCTCAGGCAAGAGATGGATCAACAGGGTTTGATTGGCATCCCCAGAGGACATATAGAGAGCTTCAGGTCGAAGTTAACAACTGAGGCTATAAGGCAGAGCCAGAAACTGGGATGTGGTAGAGGCAGAAAATGTGGTTCAAAGAAAGCAGGTGTCTCACAGTGATAGGTGTGACACCAAACTGGAGAGACTATAGTCACTAGGTCCATAGTTCATATTTTGAAAAGCATATACATGGAATTTTCAAAGAATAATTTTAATCAGTATTTAAAAGATATAAAGATTCTCTAAGACAAACTACAGTACAGTCCTAGTTTAGTGATGAGGAACATAACCTGCCTTGGAGGGAAGACTGTATTTCTCTTCTTTCTCCTCGCTATATAATATCATGTCCAATAGAAACCCCTGCATCCAGTCTTTGGCTTGTAAGTAGCTTAATTATAAAAACTATTTCTGGATCTTTAGTGGGCTTCCTATAATCTAATACTCAGCTGAGCTATGTAAGTTTACCTTAGACCTTAGCTGTCCAAGACAATTTAATCTCCAGTCTTTTGATGGGCTGTGAGTTATTATGTAAGTGGACAGGTTAACCACCCATGCACAAACCAGTTTGCTGGCTGTAGAGAGTGACAAGGAACCTGAATCACCAAATGAGCCTAAACCAAACTGTATCTTCCTGTCACTTAACTGTCTATCTCTCACTGCCTGATCAAGAAGAGATGGAGAACATCAGAAGGGTTTTGTGTGTGTGTGCATGTGTGTGACTGCACACACATGTGCACATTCGTTAGTGCATGCATTTGTACCTGGTCACTTACATTTGTGTGTTCACCTTATGTACAGAGCTTCAGAGAATTACCTGGAAAAAATCTCTGTGCTATAACCCTTCTGGTGAGATGTATTTGTGCCTATGTAGAGTCATCCTTTCTCAGCCAGCCTGTCAGTCCCTGTACTATTTGTTTATTATTTATTTATTATTTGCTCATTTTCATTCTGAGTTCATGAGTTGCAGTCTTATGACTGGAGGAAGCAGAGAACCTAATGGAGTCAGATCAGTAAGTAACATCAAGGAACCTGCAAGGATTTACTTTGACTGTGGTTGGAGAATTGAAGTGACCATGCTTGGGTTATCTTGAATCTGGGAGCCTGGGCTCTGAGGATTTGTGGAATATAGATACCTTGGTCTAGGTGGTTATGGCCTCATTACCAGGAAGATGATACACAGTGCAAAGGGAGGTACCCCATCCACTTTCTTATAAACTGTACCCCAAATCCAAGGTACCTGATGCTGGGTTATGTGTGTCTTCAGGTGCAAACTCATCTGAGCACTTGGTGCTCCCCCCACCCCCATCCCTTCATCTGCCCTTCAGTAGACTCAGGGGAGGATGCAGCTCAGAAAAGACCCCCCCCCTCCAGCACAGCAGCTGTGTCTCTGCAGCTTCTCTGTGATCCATTCAACTTCTTCTGGCCTTCAGTGGCTTCCCCTGCTGAAATTTCATCTCTTGAGCGTCTCCCCTGCTCCTTTTCTGAGGAAAACACACACACACACACACACACACACACACACACACACACACACACACACAGAGCAGCTCGCTCCTAACATGAGTGCCTCTCCTTTCTGTCTTTCCTTCCCATTTATGGTATGTTATTCCCTGTTTCCAAGCTCAATGTGTGGCTCTGTTTTACAATTGTAAACTTCCTGAGGGCTATGAGAACACAGCCTCTTTCCTCCTTATTTGCTACCTCTCCTCATTCCTCTGCCCCTCCCTCTCTCGCTCTTCTCCTGTTCTCCTCTCCACTCTCCCTCCAGGTTTTCTTCTTTCTATGTACTCATTGCCCTTCCCTCAGCACCTAGAAACTGCCTGCCACACAGTCATATGGTGTGTTTGGAATAAATGAATGAGTAGAATGACGGTCCTGTCTTGTCACCCCTTCATTGAAAATTGTGTTCCCTAATAGCAAACTATGGTGTGTCCATGAGTGGTCCAAGCTTTCCTACTCCTTTACAGTGGCTGCCTCTCTCTTCAGACTGTGCCACATCATTCCAATATGATGTCAGATACTCATTGGACAGCATTAGCTAGTCTAGCTGACACATGGATACTGCATCCCTACCTTAGATAGTCCTTCTTTGGTGATGCTTCTGTGAAGGCCCCTCTGTCTGGTTAGTTCTTTCCTTCCATGTTTCTCTTATAGTCTTGCTCAATCTCCTTCAATAAAGATCAACTACCTTTCTTTTTCTTTTATTTTTTCTTTTATTTATTTATTTATTAGTTAGTTTTGTGCTTATATTCATCTCAATTCTGAGCCTCTGAGCTCTGGAATTGGCACCAAGTGGCATACTAAAAAAATGATGTTGACCAAATTTGGAAGAAATGTCAGCATTGACTGTGCCCTCTGCTCTGGTTTCCTTGGCTGTAAAATGGGTTCGTCAGTGCCTTAGCCTCATGCGGGTGTCATGGTAACAGAATGAATTACCTGAAAAGACATTCAGAACAATGACTGAAATGTTTAAGTGCCGTGATGATGGTAATTATTCCTCATGATTGGGTTGTCAAAGCCAGATCCATAACATATGCTCAGTGAGTGAGTGAAGCAAATTGAGAACACTAATCCTTGTGCTTGCCCAACATGACCAATTGCTCTCTCCTCTAAATCCCACAAGCAATTCGCTGTTCCAGAAGGCTCTAAGTGTGGCAATTCCTATCACTAGGTGCCTTGTTTATGTAAGTCAATGGCTGGACTTTTGGAGAAGAGAAACTCTATTTCTCCGGGTCTACTTAATAAATGCCAAAGACTTGGCAGTGTTTAAAAGTTAATTAGGAGTGATGTATACTTCTTTACTGGAAGTCAATACACATAAACCAGCCCCCAACAAAAGAAAAACTAGACTTTAAATCAATTCCCTCAAATTTAAATAATATCCATATGTGTTGTCCTATTTTGTCATTTTAAGAATTCCTTAACAATAAAATATAAAAGTTGATTACATAAACTACAAGGGTTGTGTTCAAGACATATTTATCTTCTTTGTTCATCATCACAGCATACCTGTGATTTCAATGACATGGTTTTGGCTCCTGATCCAGCTCCAAGGATCAAAATTCAAACTGCTCCAAACCAGCTAGAGACACACACACACACACACACACACAGAGAGAGAGAGAGAGAGAGAGAGAGAGAGAGAGAGAGAGAGAGAGAGAGAGAGAGAGAGAGAGAGAGAGGCAAATGTCAGAAGAAGCCACTTTCAAAACAACACTTTGTTAATTTTTAAGTAATATATAAAATACATTACCAACCTCTCAGAAGTCTGTGCGAGATCATGGTGTTTGTAACGATGACTTCTCAGGTAATTACTTTGAGGATGTCCTGAGTAATAGACCCCAAAGCAGTGGCTAAGGGCCCTTGTCACTGCTCACACACATTCTGGGGATGTATAGCCATATTACTATGGATCATGTCCAGGGAAACCTAGACTTGCCCCAGATGTGCCTCACATCACCTGTTTACTAAACATTTCCAGCCATATGGTCCTGAGTCATCACTTAGATCTTTTGGTATCAGCTTTCTCATCTATACATTGGGAGTATTGGTTCCAGGCATGGAAGCCATGATAAGATCCATGAAATTTAAGGCTTCTTGTCAGCCCAGGAGCCTGACAGTTACTTCTCTATCTCTAAAGTGCCCAGTAAGCACTGTTATTCGTTTAATCTCCCCCTCACTTTCCTTATCACACATTCTAGGCAAAAATACAACTGTACAGTTGTTTCGTAGGTAAACCCTGAACCTTCAATCCTGAGCCATTCATGTGCATCTGTTTTGAGCCCTTACACCAGCTCTTGTGCAAGATAGCTCTATATAGGTGATGTGACTTGATTTCTATGAAGCATTCAGACTATTGGTGCTTTCCTGTTGTCTGGATAAGGAACCCTGACCAAGGTGACTTAAGGAAGGAAGTGTTTATTGTGCCTCACAATTAAAGAGGGAGAAGAGTCCATCATGTGGTAGGGACACATGGCAGCAAGCAACAGGCCTAGTCACAAGGAGCAGGATGCTGAAAGCCCACCTGCAAATACAAGCAGGAAACAGAGATAGCAGGCCAGCAGCAAGCTTTTACTCTTCAAAGCTCACTCCTAGTCAGGCTGCACCACCTAAACCTCCTGAAATACTGCCACCAACTGTGTCCAAGTGCCCCAGACCGTAGGAGACATTTCTCATTCAAACCACCACGTAGATGTCATTAATAGGAAAGTAGTTGGCTAAGTGAAATGAATTAGCTTATATCAAGACCTCATCACACCAACTGGGAATGACGTGGATTCTGTAGAGCTAGTCAATTACATCAGTTTCCCTTGCATGAAATATGTTTATAAACATCCCCACGAAGGATCAATGTGTACATTTACTGCAACCATAAAGAAGTGATGAGTTGAAGATACAGAAACTTAATGGGTACCGATTTAACAAGTGAGATAACACCAAACACCTGCGAATTACCACCCTCTATGGCAAGAGCCTCTGAAGTTACTATTAAGGAAAATTAGTATCCATTTAACTGTCACCCAAATTGGAGAATATATACAGCTCAAAAATGATCACACAGAGCCGAGAATTGGGCCTTAAACAGTGTATGGGGCTGTTCCATTTTGACACTTGCCTAAATTGTTGTGTTTATGGCTCTTAGCTCCAGGATAGCATTCAAATATAGATAAAAAAGACATCCTTCGATTCATTAATTTAAGTAGATAACAGATTGCTTTGTGGATCAGAATCTACAAAAACTATATTCTGAAGATTAATTTTAATTGGAATGCTTGGGGAAAAATAACTGAAAGTGGAGATAACCGTATTCGGCCTCTTTCAAGCCTGGGAAAACTGCAGACTTCCGTTTGTGCACAGTTCAACCCAGAACTTCAAAGTCACATTTGTCAGTTCAAGTTTTTTTTAGCATCCCACTAAGCAGAAACCAAGTGAAATAATGTCCAATATGAAATGTGCATTCTCTCTGTCTGTGCCACATCGTGTTTCTAATATGTTGTCATTTCAGCAGTCAATCAACACCAAGAGCAGCAAGGATGTTTTTTTAAAATGTTCTTCTTTTCATGCCAAGTCCTTGGATGTTGGTCTGGGTCCTCTGTTGAAAGTCCTAGTTACTGCTGCTGTGTAAATAACATGAGCAGAAGCCGTGTAGGGGGAGACAGCGACTTCCTTGGCTTCTGCTTCCAGAGGGCATAGTGTCCACCATGGTTGGGAAGGCACGGTGGCTGGAGGGCGAGGCCGGTGGGCATTCAGGAAGCTGAATGATCACATTTCATCCACATGGAAAAACAGACAAATAGAGCACAGGAAGCAGAGCCTACTGTAAAACCACTCCTTAGTGACATACTTCCTCCAGCAAGGCGCTACTTCACTTCCTACAGGTTCCGTTTCCTTCCCATATAGTGCCACCACCTGGAGATGGAGTGTTCAAACACATGAGCCTAGCAGGGCATTCTCATTCAAACCACAAGTACATTTCATCAATTTGAGCACCCATTTTTGAAGTGTCCACTAGTCACTGGTGGCAAACAGATGCACATGAGGCACACTTGTTCTTGGAGTCTACAAGAAAAATTGTGTGCTTTGAAAGGAGGATGTAATAGTGAGCCACCTAATGCCTGCCCCTCAGAGTGTGAACTCGGAGCCGTTTCTCCAATCTCCTAGCCACACTGTGACCCTAGAATATCATAGTCCCATTTGACATCTATGGATGCGCCACTTGGAGAATTAAGTTCTGCCTCTAGCGATGAGTGGTAGAACCAGGAAGTGAGCTGAGCCTTCTGGTTGAACACAATCACTGCTCTGTAGTGATGACATCATTGATGTCACCACTGTTCTTCGGCTAGCCAGTGAACACTAGAGAAGGATGTGAGAAAAGAAAAAGGTGTTGAGGAATAAATGTGAATCCAGAGTTGAGCAGAAACACCAAAAAATCTTTTAGGTTCATGGACAAGTCTTATGTGGTTAGGATACTTTTGAAAAATCTTTCTCCAGGAATAGAACCTTGGGGAAAAGGTGCATCATAAGAATAGTAAAAGGCTTCTTATACTAATGCTTCCAAGCCAGAAAGCTCATTCATATTCAGAGTTGAGTCTGAGGAAAATGCCTCACATTTATCATTTATAACTAATCTTATAAATTACAACCTCCCATTTTATTTTCATGTGTGTCGTCTGATTCAATCCTCACAAGACTGTCCTGTCCTGAAGCTGCTCTTCCTGTTTATGCCAGGGACATGACACCTGTAGACCTAAAGTGTTGAGCCATGAAGCTGGTCACTGGCATCCCCTACAGTCAGGCCCACGGTGATTTCCAAAGTCATCATTATGACCTTTGTTAGAGTCCTCAACAGTCACACAGGGCTTTGAAGTTAACAGAAAATGGGATCCTGAGAGGTGAGGCTCCCCCTCCCCTGGTCTGGTAGAACAGGATAAACAGATACAAAGGACATATTCCAGGCTCTCCCATGCATGCCTACTCCTCCAGCCTTTATGGTGACTATAAATCAATCACTGGGGACATTAAAACATGGTGACAGTGACCCTTTCAAATCACTTCTTCCCTCTAACTCCTAGGGATGTTCACTGGAGGGGCCTGTCCATGGTGCACTATATTTTCAGTAAATACACAGCTTCTCTGCTCAGAGATGGTAGGAAGAAAGTTCAAGGTGGATAGAAAAAAAAGCACTCTAAAGTGAACATGCCCCTGAGAATACCTCAGACAGGTGGGTGAGCCGTGTGCTGGTTTGGTGTGTGATACTGTCCCCTGAGCTGCTATGGTGTGTGTGTGATACTGTCCCTTGTGATGCTGCAGTGTGGTGCTGTCCCCTGACTTGTTGTGGTGTGGTGCTATTCCCATTTATGAGAGTTTTCTTCATGTATAATGGCAGCATAGAGATAAACACCTTGAATCTGGGAACACAAAATCTTGACATGAAGTCACAGTCCCTAAGCAGACTACAGGCTGTCACCATTTGGCTGAAGACTCCTAAACTAAGGAAAAGGGGAGACTGCACATCAATCAATTCTTTCTCAATGCAGCATATGCAATGACCAAATCTCAGGGTCTAGCTTACCATCTCCTCCAACCTATCTGTAGGCCTGTGTCTTGGCATGATTTGTGACAGATGCCAATATTAGGACTCCTCCCTGGCCACTCTGTGGGTGCTATGTGATCCTCTCTCTACTCAATTGCTTTTTCAAACAGAGTGAAGTCTTGACTCAAGATACAGCCAGCAGGAAGTGCTCGTACCCTTCCTGGGTCTCATCACATTGCAGTTGACATCTTTCTGGTTCCTGTTGTGCAGCTGCACATCTTTCCCTTCTTGCCTGGAATCTCCATGGGTGCTACATTTAAAATAATGGAAAGGATCTGGGGAGACAGCTCAGTTGGTAAAATGTGTGCCATGAAATCGTGCAGACCTGATTTCAGTCTCCCAAAACCCATGTAAAATGTGAACAGAGGCAGCATACACCTGTAATATCAGCACTGGGGAGGCAAAGGCAGAAGAGCTCTGTCCCTCACTGGTCCATGTCCAGCTGAACTGTGGGCTCTAGGCTCAATGAGAGACCCTGTCACAAAAAACAGAGGGAAGAATGGTAAGGACACCTGAGAGTGACCTCTGCTCTCCATATGTTAGCAGGAACACACACACACACACACACACACACACACACAACACACAACACACAACACACAACACACACCACAAATAGCAAGAATTCCCACATCTCCTTGGGACCCTTAACAGGAACTAACAGTATTCCTTGTGGAATTGTGTTTTCAAAATAAGACCAGAAGTAGCAAATGGAATGACAAATTTTGTGTGCATGATCATCGAAGGGTGCAACAGCGGCTGCTTTTTAAGGCAGAAAACAATTTTTTCAAACTGTCCTTTTTTTTCCTCTAGCAGGCAGAGCAATACCAATTCTCAAAATAAATAAATAAATAAACAAACCACATTCATTTTCAAAATTTTATTCAGTAGCAGATCTGAACCTAAGTGTAGGCAGAAAAAATCATAGATACACAGAGATGTGACCTCAATGCTCTTGGCAATTTCTAGTCCCTTCGGACAGGAAGACACAGCCAGTGGCTGGAGTAAGGGCTTCATGGGGGTGGATACAGGTCTGCCCAGTGCCAAAGACACTCACATGGCTTGACATGTGGGAAAGCTCCCTCTTTGATCACTAGTCAGCTCTGATACAGCCACACACACACACACACACACACACACACACACTCACATTCTCACACTCACACACTCACACTCACACACTCACACTCACACACACACACACTCACACACACTCACACACTCACACTCACACACACTCTCACACTCACACACTCTCACTCACACACTCCACTCTCACACTCACTCGCACACTCACACACTCACACTCTCACACTCACACTCACACACTCACACTCACACTCACACTCACACTCTAAAATGGCTCCAGCCATTGCCCCAGCCTCTTACAGTTCAGAGGGAAGAAGTGGTACACCTCTCCCCTGCCATTGCTTTTTCTCATTCATCAATCCTAAAATCCAAGGCTTGTGATCCAAGGATGGGGTGCTGTGCTTTCTCCACATACACAGTTCCTTCTGCCTCCCAGATTTTTATGGAAATCAGCCTCTACCTTCAACTCTCTATCTTTTGGCAACAAATCCTTTGGCAAAAACTGTGCACTGTAAACCAAACCCTTCATTGTGTCAGGCAAATTGGGCTTCTGCTGACAGCAACTTTCTTCAGCTTCTTTCCTTTGAAGATAGGCAGCTATAAACCAAGGCAGTTCTCAGGGAGACTCAGATTGTGACTTAAACAGGTGTTTTGGAGGGTCACCCTCTGCTCCCTGATTATTGCTCACATTCCAAATACCTGTATAGACTGGCTCCAATTATTTTGTTTGTTTGTTGTTTGTTTGTTTTGTTTTCTCCTCCTCCTTCTCCTCCACCTCCTTCTCCTTCTTCTTTTGCAAAGTTATAAGATGCAAGCCAGGGAACCATGCTATCTCAGGATTGATCTCCCTGTATTGTCCATTTTTCTGAGTCCTGGTTAACAAGATATGACTGCCTTTTTACTCCAAGTCCCTTATTCAATCTGACTCTTGTTAGCAAAGCTGAGCCCTAAAGAGCATGGCCATCAGCTAATTTGCCTTATTCATTAACTACGATTTCCTCTTCCACTCTGACCTATGGATAATATCTCTCTAGAGGTGAGGGAAACAGACACTCCAGAAACAGAATTTTGAAAGAACAAATGTGGCTTGTGTGGTGTAGACATGGTGTAGTCCCTGCCTATTGTGGATGAAGCCCTAGATTCAAACTCCAGCACAGCATAATAGGGGATGGTGACATAGGCCTGTAGGTCCCAGAACCTGGCAGGAAAAGGCAGGAAAATTAGAAGTTCAAGGTCATATATAGAGAGTTCAAGGCCAACCTGGGCTACATGAAACCCTTATAAAGGAAAGGAAAAAGAAAGAAAAGGAAAAACAGGAAAGAGAAGGAAAGGAAATAAATGTAAGGAATTAAGGAAAGGAGGAAGGGAGGAGAAAGAGGGAGGGAGAGAGGGAGGGAGGGGTACAGAAAGAAAGACAAAAAAATAAAAATTTTCCTAAATTCTATGTTTCACAATTTTGGTATGGGCCCTTTGGACAGTACAATAGATAACAGAACTGTATGCTTCAGAGAGTGGGGACTTTGACTTATTTACTGATAGAAATATAGTGCTCGACACAGTGTGTCACTGAATAAATAAACTGTCGGTGGAGCGAAAATTGATGGTAATCATGAGGACCCTAGCCAAGCTTCTTTAGCTCACACTCTGTGGTCTTATACGAAGCAAGCTAACCTTCACCACAGCTCTACAAGACAGGTACTGGTGTCTTTACAGCTGAGTGGAGACAGCAAATATGTGTGACCTGCCCAAGGTCATGGAGCTAGAATCCCTCAGAGCCCAGCTTTCTACTCACAAGCTTTCATAAAAGCGCTCACTGGGACAGTTTATCCTTTTCTTCAGAAGGGGTAAATGCGAGCTGAATGTTATTACAGTAGAGGAGACTCATGTTAGCAGCTGTACCCAGAAGGTTTCCACAGCAACTTCTGTTTGCCTGGTGCAGAGCTTCCACGTTCAGTCTATGGGCCATGCTGATTGCTGCCCACTCCTACATCCCCCCAAATAGAGATGAGAATCTGAGGCTGTATGTCCTTAGCTTTCACAGCTCAAGGCTTCATGTATGATAGGCTTGAGATTCAAAAAGACCTCAAGCATTTCTATGGGCAGACTAGAGTTGACAAGAAATCACTCAATAGGCACAAAAACAAACCCTCCAATTAGAGTGGAACTTCTGACAGTCAGGATGCATGATGTGAGAAAAGTCGGGTTGATGAGACACTCACAGCCAGGGTCCCATGCCAACTTCCTTTCTGGTGGTGTCTACATTCCTTGCTTCTCCTCTCATTCATCTTTAATTTGTGACCAATCACCTGAATCACCACAGTGAGACTTTCCCTTTTGACCTAAGCAGTCAGTCCTGTTCAACCTTCCTAGAGTTTTCTATGACTAGTTTTTGCTAAGTTCAGAGTTCTAAGTTCTTGGGCTTGCTTAGCTCCCTCTCCCATCACTGACCACCTCTCCCACTCTCCCCTCCCTGAGGAAACCTAACCTTATCCTATCGTCACTCTTGACTTATTCCTTAGAACCTTGACCACTTCTGTCTTCCATTAGATATGTTTTAGTGATCCCCTCTACGTGTGTCCTCCCCTTTGTCCCCATGCTCAGATCAACCCCTGCTAAAATAAATACTGACAGTGCCATGGCCATGGCTTCTTCCTGTTGTCCTTCCCTTCATCGGTCTTAGAGAGCACTTTTCATCCACATCTCACTCCTCTGCTCACTCTTCGCTTAGGAGTATAAAGAGAGGCTCTACCCTCACCATTTTCCTAACATTGTCCTCTTATGAAAGTTATAAGCAGCAAAAACACCTGAATTTCTTAACTTTTTCTTAGTTCCAACCTGCTTGAATTCTTTGAAGCACCTGGCAAATTATTTTTAATGTTTATCATATTGATGTTCTCATAACATAAAGTTAGCCATTTCAATTAACCATCTCAATGGTATAGTACAGACACAAATGCTGTACAACCAACATCTTCTAGTTCTAAGCTATGTACATCACTTTCCAAAGACAGACTGGTATTTACTCCTCAATCTCCCTTCTCCAAGCAATTAGCAGCCATGGACCTATATTTCCTTTAGAAATCCCTGTTTTGTGTATGTTGAGTCATAAAACTCATTGCTTTTTCTGCCTAGCATGGTTTGGGGTTCATCAACACTATAGCATGGACTGGTATTTTATTCTATTTTGGAATTAAATAAAAGTACATGTATAGGCCAATATTTGTTGACATAGTTATGTGTCAGTTGCTATTTCTACCTTTTGGGTCCTGTGAATATTGTTCTGTGGTGTGTGTGTGTGTGTGTGTGTGTGTGTGTGTTCATGAATTTGTTAGGATACTCCTATCTCCTATTTGCTACTTTGGGTTATTCAACTGGGAGTAGACTTGCTGGGTTAAATCCTGTCTATGATATCCAATTTGTAAAATTAACATGTTTTTCCATAGAAGTTGAAACACTTTACTTTCTTACTAGATAATTGGGCAATTTGGTTCGTTAAAGTGTCTTCACTGTGTCAAGAAAGATGCCATACCCCCGTTGTTCTCCTTTTTCAGGTACATGACAATTGCATTTCTCCATCTCTAACACTTTTCTTATTTCTGTACTGTAGCAGGTGCCTATCATTGTTCTTTCCTGATTTTTCTCTGCTGTTTTCCACCTTCTTCAGCAGTATCTTTCAACGTGCAACTTTATACTTTACAAACTCATAGCTGCATTTCTGACCTTGAGTTCTTCACATTTCTGTATAAATATCATTTCCACCCATTCTCATCTCTCAAAGTTTCTCTGTCTCTGTCTGTGTGTGTGTGTGTGTGTGTGTGTGTGTGTGTGTGTGTGTGTGTGTTTCATTTTCTCAAAAACTCTGTTTCTCAAGATTAAATCAGATCTTTGCAGGCACCATAGTTTTAGATTGCTCTTTGGTTTACCAACACTTAGGTGATTCTGGGCCTTCTTTCTCCTATGTGGTTTTCCCCTGAAGATTCTTCTCTGTTTCAACATCCACACTGTTTTAGATACCATTTCCTCCTTTCTGCTTACGACAGGAAGTTTTGAGTCTGGCGTCTGCACTTCCCTTGTGGTGTGTCCACATGTCTATTAGTGCTAATTGACTCTTTGGTGTATATCACAGATCATGTCACATCTTAATCTCAAGCTATTAGTTTGCAATGCCTACGGGGTAGCAGCATTCAGATAAACTCTAAACTTCTCTGATTCTTCCATCAAAAATTATTGTTTGTCTTACATGTTCACTTGAAATGGCATGGATCTTTCTGTATCTGCCCCAGGGGTGGAGAGTGTAAGCTATATAGAATTATAAGAATGAGGAGGCATGAATTCAGTTTGGTAGTTGCTAATGGTTTGGAGAAGTGAGATTAGGATAAAAGGCTTATTATGTAGTGAGATAACCACCCCACCCACGCCTGTAGCACTGACCACGTGGGTGCCAGATGTGGATGCACTGATAAAGATTCACTGGACTAGGCTCAAATATAGACTAAATAGAATTTATTTCGAGGAAAAGTCACACAAGAAGCAGGTGACTGCTGGAAGTCCCCTCTCCAAGGATCCACCCAGGCTGTCCTCTGTGACCCAACTGACTCAAGAGAGAGTTCCACCTGTGCTAACCCCAGACCTACAACCCCCTCTTCATCATGTCCTCACCCGTGACTATGCCCAAACAGGCATGGTCAGTGCTACAAGTGTGAGTGGGGTTGATAACTCACTACATTAGTAGGTTCAGGAATTTCTTTTGAAATGATTTAAATGTTAGGAGGTATGACATGAAACATTAACTCCTGACTTTTTTGCATTTATATGTGTGTGTGTGTGTGTGTGTGTGTGTGTGAATACATATATGATGTTCATATGTGGAGGTCAGGAAATAACTTGGATCATGTGCATCCTAAAGATCAAACTCAGGTCATCAGTCTTGGCATCAAGCATTTTACCTACTGAGACATCTCTCCAGTCCTTGACTTATCATTTAATAGTGTATCATTTTAAGTAAAACAAATGCCACATGCCAAAAGATAATCAATTTTATGTAGTTTCTTATCTTTTAAAAAATATTCTAATAATATTAAAATATATGTGCATATATACCCATGTATTTTGATCATATCTATCCACAAAATCCTCCCTCCAACTTCCCCTAATGTGCCCATCCCATTACCTTCCCAATTGCCTGTCCTTTTTTTTGTAATTAGCAATCACCTGAGTCCAATTAGTGCTGCCCATATGTTCATCAGTGTGAGGCCATCCACTTGGGCATGACAACCAGAGGCCTTGTCCCCAAAGGAGAGTGATTCTCCCTCAATCAGCAGCCATATACTTCTATTTTTTTAATTCGTAATTAATCATGGTGGAAATAAGGCCATTTGCAAAGATCGTAAGCTATGTAGTCGCTCCTGCTTGGTTCTGAGAGTTCCGCAGGTTATAGCTTCATGAGATGCTATGCCTCTCACTTACGGTAGAGTAACATCATTGTGCAAATCTGGACTCCATTGCCACCTGTGCTGGCTAGTCTGATGTCAAGTTGGCCCACAAACTAAAGTCATCTGAAAGGATTGAATCTCAGTTGAGAAAATGCCTCCACAAGATCAGATCATAAAGCATTTCCTTAATTAGTGGTTGATGGTGGCCCCATTTCAGTTGGTGTCAGCCCTGGGCTGGTAGTCCTGAAGCAGACTGAGCAAGCCATGGGGAGAAAGTCAGTAAGCAGCACCCCTCCATGGCCTCTGCTTCACCTCCTGCCACCAGGTTCCTGCCCTGTTTGAGTTCCTGTCCTGGCTTCTTTTGATGAAGAACTGTGATGTGGAAGCATATGCTAAATAAACCATTTCCTCCCCAAGTGGCTTTGGTCATGGTGTTTCACCACAGCAATAGTAACCCTGACTAAGACACCACCCCAGCCAAATGTGAGCCTGATTCTTCCTACTGTCAGATGCCCTGTTTTTTATAACTTGCAATAACTATATGATTGTTTATTGAATTAAAATTGATAAAGTATTTAAATCCCTAGGGAAAACTAAGGCCAAGAATCCTTGGTCGTCCCTGAGTGACACAGCTCTCTCACCTAGAACTCCTTCTTGTGATTGATTTATCTGACTGTGGCTTCTTTGGTCAACTATTTAATCCCTTTGGAAAGGGTTTAACATCTTCCTTGTTGACAATCTTGTGCTCCTCCAGTGTAGAAATGAGAGTAACATAGATATGGTAAGGAAAGGAAAATGGTTAGATAAACTAGAAGCATGAATAATTTATGGAGGAATAATTCAAGCAGCTAACTATATCATGCATTCTCTGCTTCTTTCATGAATGATCCATATGCCAAGTCCATGCATGATAATGTATATTTCTAGAAACCTTTACCAAAATGAGCAAGAAATACTAAATGCTTCATTATCCTCTCAGAGTGCCTAATGACACATTATTTTCTGTTATAAAACTTCAAGGTTTCCAAATACATTGTTGTAAATCTAAACTGTCAACATTTCCCTGGTAAGAAATAGCATTGTGTCCCATAGAAATAAGATGTGAGATTTACAACGCAGGGTCATGTATTTTCATCGCTCCCCGAATTCTCCAGCACATGGCAGAAAACCACAATCCATATTTTCTTAAATAGAAAATATGCTATGAGGACCCATAAAACATTTAAGGACATTTAGAGGAGCCAGAATGAGACTTTCAGAAGTGCAGCCCAGGACAGGGAAGCTAAAAGGACAGCGAGATAGACATGATTAATAAAATA
Organism: Cricetiscus sungorus; assembly: GCA_030556225.1. Taxonomy (NCBI): domain Eukaryota; kingdom Metazoa; phylum Chordata; class Mammalia; order Rodentia; family Cricetidae; genus Cricetiscus; species Cricetiscus sungorus. The sequence goes on along the minus strand of JANBXA010000728.1, from coordinate 10,229,655 downwards.
GACATTTAAAAAACGGTGTTTGGAGAGGTAAAGAGGTTGTATAGATCGGTTCAAAGTCTTAATATCAACATCTCAATATATCCGGACATTCTTTCTACTGCAAAAGATGCAATAATGGGATACATTTCATAACTCAGCTACTCGGCTCAAATTTCTAACTTTTCCACCACAGCTCCAGAATTCATCAGCCCCACAACTCCTTTAAAAAAAAGTTTCTTAATCTTTTTTAAAACTTAAGTTATTCTGTTGGTGAAATGGGAATTGAAGTGTGTGTGTGTGTGTGTGTGTGTGTGTGTGTGTGTGTGTGTTTAACAATTATAATCAAAGGGGAAAAAAGAGCAAAGGGGATAAGGGGTGTCCTGGGATGGTTTAGAGGACGTGATGCAATTATATTTTAACTCTAAAAAATTTAAAGTGAGTGTAAAATGTTTCAAGTTGCTACTCCTCTCCTAGAGATGCTGGGCAAGTTGAATGAGGAGGAATTTGTGAGATTTCAGGACAGTCCTAGGAATGTGAGTGTGAATGGCACATGAGTATATGCACAAGAGAATGGCACAGAGAACTGGCTGTGACTGTAACTATATTCCAAAGGTCCCAGTATGTGTCACAAAGATTCAGTATTCCCTCTGTGATTTTTTAGTTTGTGTACATTGTTTAAGCAATATGATCTCCTAGTTATCAGAAGAGTCACTCGTGTTATGTAAAGCAAACAGGTGGTCTTACAAGATAATTTGCTCAAGTATTGTGAGGTATAAATGGAGCAGCTGGGGTGTAAACTGAAAAGCAACCTTGTACGAGAGCTAGTGAGACCACTCAGTGGATAAAGCACTTGACACACAAACCCAAACACCTGCGTTTGATCCAAGGAGCCCATCCCTGTAAAGGCAAAGGAAAGAACCAACTACTCAAGTTGTCCTCTGACCTTCACACTAAATGCTGTGGTGTGCACACTTTCGCATCACACCCACACTTGCAATAATGGCAAAGGTTTTTTAAATATTCTATTTGAAAGCAAAGGTTCTTGGGTTAAATTTTGAAATAACTATGAATTGCTCAGTATGAATAAGCTTTAGATGTAAACCACAGAAATGGCTAACAACTTAAAAAATTTACTTGTGAAATATTAATAAAAAGAAAATGGTATGGCCATGCAATTCTGAAAAGAAATGGACTTTCAGGAAGAAAGGATGCTACCAAGAGAGAAGCTATCACTGCAATGGAAGCAGGCAACAGGCTGCCTGAGCCAATGCATCCAACAACACATATAAAACCAATATACAATGTATAACTAATGGCAGAAATGGGAAAATCCCAGAATGACATCTGGAAATTCAGATTATTTATTTGTTGCTTTTTTGAGACAAGGTCTCATCTTGTATTCCAGGCTGAGACAGAGCCCACACTGTCACTTAGGACAACTTCAGAGTCATGGATAATTCATTCTTCTACCTCAGCCTCCCAAGTGCTGAGACTACAAGCATGAGTCCACCCAACTTATATAGCTTCAGGGTTAGCACACCTTTCTGTAGCTGATATAAAATAGCCATGTAAATATATGCAGAGATCATGAAGATTTCAGTGACACAACACAGTGCATTGATGCTTTGAGATGCTGCAGGATATACATTCTCTGCAAGTAACCCTGGAACAGTTATGGGAATATGATGTGATGATCACAGAAATCTATTTAAACAGTTGAAAAGCAAAAAAGTCCTGTGGAATAGGTTGTCAGATCACTGTGCATGTAAACCAGGAGTCAATAACAAAGAGAGCCAGAGAAGCCCCACATGCACAGAATCTAAGCAGTATGCCTTGAAACATGACATGGGTAAAAATAAAAAAACAAGGAATAATAGCTGAATAATTACTGTGCAGAATATGATGGGAATGAGACTCAACAAAGCTTGTTGGGTGAAGCTAATGCAGAGGGAAAGGTCAGAGAGTAGTAAACTTAGCTACCAAAGCAGGTAGAAGGAGATAGTGGAAAGAAAACTAGTCACAAAGAATGTAGATTCCAGAAAGGAAAAGCCAGCAAAATCACAGCGCCACTCTGAAAGATGCCTAATGCGCAAAGCCTCCAGGAAGGAGGATGGAGAAGAGGCGATTGGAAATGAATGGGGTGTAAAAGGAAACGTGACTAGGTATAACAAGTGCCAGGGGCCTCTGAGACTGTGTTCCTGAAAATCAATTTGGAAGTTGAAGCTGATAAGTCCTCTGAACAGTATAAAAACTCAGTGAATTGGAGAACAAAGAGAGGTGCCAGCATCTCCTGACCTGAGACTCTGCCAGCCAAGATCAACCCAAAGCCAGGTGACTGCACAGAGGATTCTACCAAACTTTCAAAGATGCAACACCAGCTTATGCTCTAGTAAAGGAGTCTTTCAGCTTCCTTTTTAAAGCTGATGTCACCTTGTCAGAGTAGAGCTGACATGAGCACTGACAGAAATGTTGAAAAACAATCTTGTGCATAAGTACCTTCAAGAAGATGAGAAAGTGAGAACAGTGAGCATGGAGCCTGAATTCATCAAACCACTCTACCACTGAAGAGGAGAAATAGCAGGTTGCTGAACTGAACCTAGGTCATGCATGTATCTGCATGGGATCTTTGCCAATAGCAACAATGTCTGTAAAACTGATGGAAGGGCAGACAACTAGTTTAACAGTGGGGAAAGGATTTTAACAGTCCCTGTACAGAAGAGCGCCTTGAAATGACCTCTCAGCATTAAGAATACTTTCAGCATCCCTAATGGACAAGGAGATACATAGTAGGGCTATATGAAGATAATACTGAGACATAAACACACACACACACACACACACACACACACACACACACACACACACACACGAGAGAGAGAGAGAGAGAGAGAGAGAGAGAGAGAGAGAGAGAGAGAGAGAGAGAGAACAAAAAGGCTTCTGAAAAAGAAAACCAGCAGCAATGATACCATGTATTAGCTAGCAAGCATATCATCCAGTAACCCTACACACTGCAAAGCTGAGCATTCCATGACTTAGAAATGCAATCAGATGTAAACCTAAAATAAACATATAGAAACCTTCCCGGGTAGGTTTATACTAGCATGCTCGTATAATACAACACTACTCATAGCAGCTTTAGCTCAGCAACATGCCAAAGCCCATTAAGACATAAGGGGATACAGTCTTGATGATGCAATAAGACCTGTTCAAGAACAGTGGCTGATGCAGACCAAATATAGGGTGAAAAGGGACAATAGGAAGGATGAGGTTTACCTGTGGGTAATAGCAAATCTCTAGAAATCCCTGGAAGTCAGCATGGTGGGGCCTTGGGGAGGATGAAGACTAAGAAGGACTGAAGGATGTTTCTGGAATGATGAGGATTCTGTGTATCTGCATTGTCAGAGTGATGACAGATTTCATCACTGTAAAACATACTAGCAAACTGATGAAGTTTTGCAACTTCATATATGAACAACTAGAGCATACTTTCATTAAAATGTTAAATGAAGGTGAGAGAAAATGACAGGAGACTCCTCCTTTTGGTGAATTAGCAAGTGATTCTCATTGCCACGTGGTATAAGAACACAGATAAACATGGAGACTGCAGCTCTCAGTGCTTAGCCTGTCACATAGTCTTCAGGACCAGTCTGAGCTCCCATCCACCCTGCTCTGTTGTGTCTTACACAATAATGAGGAAGAACCTCCCTGTAATTACTGAAATTACTGGACTGTGGTATAGGTGAAAAGTGTTCCCCACAGGCTCATGTGTTTTGAGCACTTGGTCCCCAGATGGTGGTAATGATTAGGTAGGTTGTTGAACATTTGCGAAGTAGAGCTTAGAGGAGGACAGGGCTCACTAAGGATTGGAGCTTAACCCTTCTCACCCAAGTCTGTTTCTTAGCTGGCCAAAGTAAGAGAGCCTTTCAATTTCCAACTGCCATAGGGTCACCCCACACCCTGATGTCCCTGCCAAGATGAACTGCATCTCCTCAAACCATGAGCTAAAATAAGCCCTCCCTTTCCCAAGGGAGGACTCTTGCCAAATATTTAATCACAGTGATGAGAAAAGTAACTAATCTAACATGCTGGGTTTGGAGACTTAAAACTGGTAGAGGGCCCAGCACTGGTGGCACACGCCTTTAATCCCAGCACTCAGGAGGCAGAGGCAGGTGGATCTCTGTAATTTTGAGGCCAGCGTGGTCTACAGTGCTAGTTCCAGGACAGGCTCCAAAGCAATACAGAGAAACCCTGTCTCGAAAAACCAAAAGAAAAAACAAACAAAAAACTGGTAGAGGACCTGTCTTACAAATGACTTAAAAAAAAAAAAAAAAAAGAGTGTGTGTGTCTTAAATTGTCATGGCTCACAGGCAATTTTATTTTTAAAAACAAGAAAACTTTGAGATCCATGACATCTTTCTTTTCTTAAAAATTATAATTCAGCTTGATGATTTTGTCAGTTAAATGCTTTGAGGATTTTAAGGTGATGACCACTTACACTAGGAAATGCCAGAACTTTCTGAAGTTACTTACCTTCCATCTTTGCTTTGTAGTGTGGAAAAGATGAGCTATTCTTTATGCACCAGATAGAGTCTGTGGTTTGGAGATGTAGCTAATTTGGTAGCAGACTGTCGGCCTCACATGTGCAGTCCATGTGTTAATCTCTAGGACTGCAATAAGCAAACAAAACCCGCCAAAAATAAAACAAAGATGTTGGGGCACTAGAGCTTACTTCCAGTAAGAGTTTCTTCTGTGACAGTTGTTAATTCTAGAATGATATGTATTATTCTAGGCGGGTTCCATCTGTGTCTAAACATGTGGCTATCTATTGGTTCATTCATCTTCCCCAGCACATGTGTGTGCTTTACCTCCCAGATTACAGGGTGTGGCTTAGGATTCCAGTCAGGTGCTGAAGGAGACTGGCAGGTCACCTCCCCTGAGCCTCCCTGACTGCACAATGAGAAAACAGCAACAACAGTGCTTCTGTAGTCTTGCTCTGCTGACAGACATATCTCCTGCTGAAATGGAACTGGACATGCAGGAAAGAAGAAATAGCCTCATACAGAACATTACAGAGTAGAAAGCTTTTGAAGTCAGCATCTGGGATGGTCCGAAAAACAAATGTGCAGTCTGAGGAGAAGAATTACTGCTGACACCCGCTGACCTCCCAGAAACTGCCTGGTGATGAGATTATCTCTCTTCCAGGGCTCAGGCAGCCTTTGCAAGGACATTTTCTTGCTTTGCTTTGCTTTATTTCATCCCTACCTGATGGGACCTCCAGTTCTGTGCTAATACATTTTCACTGAAAGATAGATGTGCTGCTTGTACTGCGTCTGCCCTGGTTTGGGTTACCTGGAAAGCAGAGCCCAAGATGAGGACCTGGGGTGGGTTTTCTGTCTGGGAAGCAGTCTCATGAAGCAGAATGTTGGAAAAGTTGTCAGTGAGTCAGGCAAGGGACACACCGGCAGAAAATGTGTATCATTGAGGATGCTCCTGCACACAGTGGGATACATTTCTGCAGTTCTGCCAGGACCTCAGAGAACCTCTGGAAAGTTTCCGGGAATTGTCTAGTTCCCCCACTCCCTATGGCATGAGTTACTTACAAGTGTCTTAACTGTCTCATGTGCAGGAGAAGTTCTTCCCTGTGTCAGAGAAGGTTCTGGGTAAAATGAGCTGCAGTCACATAGGCATTCTGTGGAAACTTGAGAGAGCCAGGGGACTGTTGGCTCATGGGGAGCTGTGAAGCATAGTCAATGCTGAGACATATGAGAAATGGGGACATCGAGTCTTCTATCACAGTCTAGGTGGGCATGGTGAGTGTTCGGCCACCAGTGTGCTTTGAGCCAAGTTATTCCATAGCATGTCAATCAGGGCAAGAGAGGTGCATGGAGCCCATAGCACATATGGCTTCTCTGCAAAGCAAAAGACAAGGATGAGCATCCCAGTGAGGGCAATGAGAATTGAACTCACTCTCAGCTTCTGATTCCATCATCCTTGTGCATCTAAGAACTGTTATCTTAGAAGAGTGGATCTCAACCTTCCTGACACTGTGACCCTTTAATACAGTTCCTCCTATTGTGATAACCCCAACCATAAAATTATTTAGTTGCTACTTCATAACTGTAATTTTGCAACTGTTATAAATTGTAATATAAATATCTGTGTTTCCTGATTGTCTTAAGCTACCCTTATAAAAGGGTCATTGATGACCTCACAGGTTGAGAACCACTTCCATAGAGCATCCCAAGTCCTCCTCAATACACTAGTTGTCTGGTGTCTCAAAAACCCTCTGACAGATGATTTTTGATATGAAAGGCTTGGGAGAGATAATGATTTGGGGCTACAATCATTGCAATCATGCTGGATTGAAGCAGAGACAACTGTGACTTAGGGAGTCAATGTAATTGCTAAATTCTGACATGTCACCAAATGAGTAGATGTACAGTTTGGATTTTTTTTTTTTTGAGAACAGATGAAGGTCTCATGTACCCCTGACTAGCCTTGAACTCACTGTATGTTGGAAGATGACCTTGAACTTCTGATCTCTGACTCTACCTCTGAAGTGCTTGATTTATAGACATTAGAGAACACCCCCAATTTATCATTATTCAGTGCTGGGCATTGACCCTCAGGCTGTAGGTATGGTAGGCAAACACTCTACCAACAGAGCTACATTTCCAGTTTTATATAATATACAGACCTGACTTGAATTATGAATTTCAGAGTCCGCTAAGAAGACTGAAAATAAATAAATAAACAAATAAATAAATAAATAAAACTAGAATGCTTCCAGACACCTCCTCAGCCTTTCTCAAGACCTGAGAATATTTCCTCCATGAGCAAACCAGTGTTATCTAGCCCAGGAAGAGGCATGGGGAAACAACTAAGCTATCCACAGGGTATATGTTTGACAGCTTATATCTTACAATGAAGGAGCTGAGCTCAGGGCTGAGTCTGAAGCCTGTACTCCTGAGCACCTGTCCTACCAAGCCTCCCCATGCAACCACTCTGGGTCAAGACACGTTAGCTTAGATAAAACAATACAGTAAATACAGTTATCATCTCATGCCTTCTTCCATTTTCCCAGTCAGCTATGAATCCTTAGGTAGTATCTGGAATACTACTAAGTACTTGACAGAGGCAACATGGTGGGGGGGGGGCAGGCAGTGGTTTAGCTCTCAGTATCATGGCAAGGAAAACATGGTGACATTCGTGTCGCCAGGATTATGAAAAAAATTTCTCTCATCTGACATGGGTGGGAGGCAGAGCTGGGCTCTAAATTACAAAGCCCACCCTGCAGTAATCCACATCTTCCAGCTAGACTCCACCTTGTAAAGGTTCCATCACCTCCTAAAGCAGCAACACTAGCTGGGAAGCAAGTGGGCAAGCACATGAGCCTGTGGAATCTTCTGCACTCATTCACAACAGTCACTTTGTCTTTTCTGTGCCACACAGAAGGACAGTTACTTCCACCCAATGTTATCTCCATTCTTCCTAATTGACCCATTCCAGCCTGTGCCACTTGCTTGATAGCCAGTGTCTCTCACCTGTGAGCCCTGTAGCCCTGTCTCTGAGCTTTTTCTGTTTAATGGAAAATGTACCTTGCTTGCATGCAGTCTGGCACAGTAGAGGCATAAACTCACTCTTTCTTCAGAGAGCAGGTGCTTCATCATAGCCTTTCTGATGCTGATCTTCCCCAGTCACTTATCACAGTAGAGGAGAGCTGGAGTTGCAACTCAGGTTTCCAGGTTCCTGTGCCCACTGTATTTGCAAACTCCAGTAAAGTGTGCTCACTTCCCACAGCCATGAGTAATTAAATTAATGTCTCCAAATATATCACTGTTTAGGTAACTCTCATGGCTGGCAACTGAGAATGGCAAATAAAAATTAAAGATGTCTCATCCAAGAAGTGACAACCGTGAATGGCTACAATGTTCCAGCAGGATTAGGAAGTCATAATTTTGAGCACGTTCATCTAGGGATTGCTATCTGGGGGAAATGCCTTCTACAGAGGCTTGATGGATTGGGACTGAGAAGCTGAGATAGTGAGTCAGGTGTGAATAGAATTTGATGGTGATCAGTACCAGGATTTCTAACAGTTGAGACCAGATGGAACTTAATAACAGTCTTAGGTGGTGAGTGGCTCTTGGTTTGGCCTTGGAGGATCAATTCTGATCTAGGAAAAAGAATGATAATAAGAATCATTCCTTTTGAGTGTCTAAATTCTATTTCTTCGGAGAAGTCTTTCATGACCATGTTGACTAAATTGGATAACCTTGTATCACAATACATTTTGTGTGTAGCTTTTTTCATCATTTTTCAGTTTTTAACTAGGAAGACATTATTTCTTCCTCTGTTTTTTTCCCTGCATCTACCATTTCCATTGGTTTTTCCAAAGAGTCCTTCATGCTTAGCTGAGAGCCTGGCACATACTCAGAGTCTCATAAAGAGGTATTGAATTAATAAGTCCAGTTCTAATTGAATAGCTGTTAGACCATTAATGTCCACTGACTTTTGTGATGCCTTATGGCAGAGTTCCAGGGATCAATAAGAAGAGTATCAGATGATAGGCTTCAGTGATTCTGTCTGTGGAGTGGGAAGCAAGGGGGTGACCCTCAGAAAACCCAAGATGACCATGCTGGCTACACTTAACAAACAGGAGCAGAAAGAGGGGGTCTTGTGTACCTAGAAATGTGTAATAAACTATCTCAAACATAGAGTTATAACAACCACTCCACTTGGTCATGACTCCCTGGGTCAAAGATTCTGCCTAGTTGAAAATCATCTCTTTTACTCATCTGTTTTCATCTGGGAATTGAATATATAAGAAAGTCTCACTCATACATCTGGCACCTTGGTGCTGATTCGTGTTCTCTTTCCATATGCTATCTTGGGATGCCTCAGAGAGAGTCAGATGTCTTTCATGATAGTTGGCTTCCAAAGGGAACAGCTAGAGCTCCTTTTAAATGACAAGCTAGAGCTCAGTTAAACTCCAGCCCCAGAAACTGCTACCATGTTCTGTTGGCCAAAACCACCCAAGCAAGATTGCTTCAAATTCACTACAAAGAGAACTGGGTCTTATCTCTTACTGAGAAGATTAGAAAACTTTGAAGCCATTATAATCCATCTAGGCTGGTTTGAGTGAGAATGGCCTCTGTTGGCTCATATATTCAAATACTTAGTCTCAGGTTGGTGGAACTATTTGAGAGGGATTAAGGAGTGTGGCCTTGTTGGAATAGGGGTTAGGCTTTGAGGTTTCAAAGACTCCTGTTATTCCTGGTTTCATCTCTCTGCTTCTGGTTTGTGGATCAGATGCAAGGTCTCAGCTACTGCTTGCATCATGCCTGCTTACCTGTTGCCATGTTCTGGGCACATTGGTCATGGACTTGCCCTTAGAAGCTATAAGCAAGCCTCCAAGTAAAGACACCATCTGCCCTTCCACCCAGTTAGGAGACTGTTCCCATAGATCCAGCCTGTGGTTATAGCAGAGAAGGTAAGGGGAAAGGTAAATAGGTTGGCTGTGTAATTAGGGGGAAGTTTGACTGTTGGCTATGATTGTCTTACAGCCATTAGAGAGGAGAGAACTCATTTGTCTTTACAAGTTTCCCATTACTCCATGGGGGGAAACATCACAACTTCCATGGCTTAGACATTATCAAGTTATCTTCTTACAGTTTTAAAGGTCATACATGCAAAATGAGTCCCATATATCTAAAAAGAAGGTGTCTGAGGGCTGATTCCTCTCTGCAGGGCATAAGACAACCCACTTCTTGACTCCTCTGGCTTCTAAGAGCTGTTTAGAGCCTCCTCATCTTCAAAGTCAGCTGTGAAGCATCTTTTCAGGGTGAGATGTCCAGAGGCAAGCCAAAGGGACAGAATCAAAATCTGATCAGGCTAAGTATGGAGAAGTATGAGAGATGATGTAAAAAGTCAGACATATGACTCATACATGAGTCTGGAATCCGGGGTTATAAATATCCATATCAGATTCGTCAATACCAAGTTATGTGGTGATTTCTGAGGTCATTTATTGAGAGGGTTTATTCCACCATTATCTGACAGAAATCAGAGTTGCCATATATACATGTTTAAATTTCCTTGGACTCATTCAATAGGAAAGGTAATGTTAGTAACAACTCTGTTAACTCTATGCTTCATGTGATTGCTATCCTGTCATTTGATCTTTGTACACCTAAGAACTTTCAATTACTTTTTTCTCATAGTAAACTATAGATCCCATATATTAGTTCACTTTCTGATTGGAATTGTCCAGATTTATGTCACTCCATGGCTACACATGGCTCATAGTGACAAAAGATCTTGATGCTCTGTGGAGAGTGGCTGGAAGTTCTTTCACAGAGCACAGAAGCATCCCAGCATTCAGAGTCAGGGGACAAAGGATGATTCAATGTACAAGAAAATCAAGGAAGGAATATAAAAATCCTGGGGGGGAGTCAACAACATATCCATTGTATTGAATGTGTAAAGATAGGTAGGATCAGGGGAGGAACCAGTGAGAGAAACAAAAACAAAAACAAAGAGATACCATAATAGAGGGAGCCATTATAGGTTTGAAAAGAAAACTGACTATAGAAAAATGTCCAGAGACTTACAAGAATGACCCCAACTAACAATCTGAGCAACAGTGGAAAGGCTAACTTAAATGCCCTTTCCTGATAATGAGATTGATGACTAACTTACCTGCCATCATAGAGCCCTCATCTAGTAGCTGATGGAAACAGAAGCAGACACCCACAGCTAAACACTGAGCCAAACTCCTGGAATCCACTTGCTGAGAGGGAGGAGTGATAAGAAAACGGAGGCAAGACCAGGCTACAGAAACCCATGGAGACAGCTGACCTGAACAAGGGTGAACTAATGGACCCCCAGACTGATAGCTCGGGAAGCAGCATTGGATCAACTCAGACCCCCTGAACATGGGTCTCAGTTAGAAGGCCTGGGCAGTCAAAGGACCTCTTACAGTGGAACCAGGATGTATCCATGGTGCATGAAAGGACTTTGGGAGTACATTCCCCATGGAGGGATACTCCCTTAACCTAGAACAGGGGGAGGGCCTCGGCCTTACACAAATAACTTGACAAATTTTGATGATCCCTCCTGGAAGACATTACCCTCTCTGTGGAGTGGGCAGGGGAATGGGAAGGAGAGAGAGGAAATTGGGATTGATATGTAAAATGAGAAGAAATAATAATTTTAAAATAAATTTTTAAAAAAGATAGATAGGATGGAATGGGAATCTACCACAAAAGACACAGAAAAAAAGTATCTTCTGCCTTTCATCCATATTTCCTTTGGGTGGTAAAAAAGAAGGTTACAGAAACACTACAGCCAGCAACTGCCCACTGGCAAAGTCTGTTAAACCATACCACACCACCGGCAAGTAACTGCCAACTGCTTTTGAGACATAAAAATGAGAAGCCAAGCTGTCTTAGACAGCAAGAAGTTCAGCTTGATTGTAATCCAATCATAAAACAATCACCTCTCCCTACATGTTAGAGTAAAACTTGGCTTCCTCTAAAATGCCTTACATAGCAACACTATAACATAAAATACTCATGGATGATATTGTGATTACATATCTAGAACTCATAAGCTAGTGACAGAGTAAAGGTCCTTCTAAAAGTAGACTTGAGGTTAGGATTTGGCACACATATATAAAGAGCTTCAGCCTTCTCAAAGCTTCATTCATATCAAAGATGCTAAGTTTTTCTCAACCAGAGGGTAGGCTCTCAGACAGTTAATGATCCCAGTGTGCATGGGGCTAAGAGACTTCCTGGCACAAGAGAGCTTCATTTTCTATCTCCAGACAGGCCCAATATTTAGGACTTTGAGTGCTAACTAATATCAGGAAAAGTCCTAAAGCCTAGCCAAGCTAGAGAGCCTTCTCACCAAAGACCTCTCAAGATTGGTAACCCCAAGAAAAGGGCATCCTAGGGCTGATAACTGACCAAAGGGATTATAAATTCACAATTCCAATTTATTAGATTGCAAAAGGAGAAATTAGTGTGACCAGGGCTAGAAATTTCCAAGACCATGCAATCAGCATTTCTCCTTCCTGGATGAAGCCAATCTAATAATTTTAAAAAAGAAGAATTACCATCCCATACTGAGATGCATGAGATCCAAATGATCAGCAAGTTCTCTTTGGGCATGAAGTCGATCTATTAATTTACAAAGAGAAATTACTATCACAGAGATGGGTAGCTCAGAGACCACCTGGTCAGCACATTTTGTGCTTTGCCTTCATCTTTTGTAGAAAGTGACATCCAGTGAGAAATCCCTCACAGAACAGCCTGTAAGGGACAGAGGGTCTGAAGGCAGCTGGCTATGAGTGTTTGCTCACCCTTATTCCCAGTGCCTGTCTTCATCTGTTGGCAGGCTCTGTCTCAGTAGCACCTTCTGCCTTCAGGATGGGTCTTGGCAACATAGCCTTGACAACTAGCATCCTACTCTCTAGGCTTTGAGCTCTGGTATCTGGCCATTCTTTCATTGCTAATATCTTCAAATATAGAGGCACATTTCACTTCCCTAGGTAACATCTCATCTTTATTACATCCATCTTTCTTCTCTTATTTTGAGTAATCTCTACCAACTTCCTTCCATATTTTACAATAGTAGAATGGGAAATGTCCCATCCTTCAGGAATCTCTATTAATTTTGTGGAGAAACCACAAACAGCAGTGATTAGGGGCACAGGTTTAGAATTGAAGCAACACCAGCTCTGATCTCCTACCACTGAGAACCTGGGCAGGGTGTTATGTCCCTTTGAGCCTCAGTTTTCCAGTCTGTAAAATGGAAACCTTTCAAATCCAGGTGATACAAGGATGAAATGATAAAGAGGTTGACCTGATTAGAGACAAACTTGATGATTAACAGATGAGAGTGGATAACCATAGCCATGAAAATCATTTTCTGTTATAATTTTGAAATATTAACATTTTACAACCTAGACAAAGATTAATGACTGATGAACCTGACTGAAATTTAACATTGGAGATAATATAAATATAACCCATACTCTATATTATATATAGTGCTATCGAAGTATTATATTCCAGAGAAAGATGGCTGAATAAAAAAGTATGTCAGGAAAATATTAAAACAGGACATGATGAAGAAAAGATTTTCAATGAAAAAAATGGAGCTGTGGTCTATGTCAGCTCTTCCCCTTCCTGGCCAGTTGTCCTGTGTTTACAATGCTCATCACTGTCTTCCTTTACTATCTGGATGTGTCCCAAGTCTCATATGCCCACCTTTCTCTATCCCATCACATTTTACTCTTACTGGAATCTGCAAAGGGAACCTAAGACATTTTTGTCTGTAGCCTAGACCCAGGAGTTTGGTACTACACACCATGGTTATTGTGGTTACCAGAACAGCCATTACCTCACTGTCTTCCCAGCTACCTTGCCAGGTGTTCCATGGGAATTTTGTGGAATATATAGCTCAGACATAGCAAAATGTCCTTTGCCAAAATTAACAGCTAAAGACATTGAGGAAAAAAGTACCCATTGTCAGAGTCACAGGTTGAATTATAATTGGTGCCCTCTCTCCAAGGCACAATAATATCTTCTAAGTGTCAAGGTTCTAGCCAACATAAATGTTGTCTCTCTGAGGGTCTAACTCCCTATACAAGAAGGCTTGCTTATTCACTGCTGATGGGAATGAAAAGCTGAACAGTCACCATGGAAACCAGTATGGAGATTGTTCTAGAAAACTTAAAGTATGACAACCATATGACCTAACTATCCCACTCATGACTGTATGCCTGCATTATTCTGAGGCAACACACATGCACATCCATGTCACATACCTGCTGCACTATTTACAACAGCTAAGAAATGAAACTAGCCCAAATGTCTACCAGCACATGAATGGATGGAGAAGGGTTGCTACATACACACACTGGGATTTTATGTGGCTGTGAAGAATTGAAATTGTGATGTTTCAAAAATGGATGAAACTGGAATCAGTGAGTTAAGTGAAATAAGCTAGAAGAAGAAACACTAATTGTCTGTGTGTAAAATAAACCCTACAAAGTGCAGTGATGACCTTCATCCCCACTCTACTGATGAAACTCACTGACTCGAGGTCTTAAAGCTTTTAAGAGGGACATCAAAGGCCTGGAGGTTCATAGGGGGCATTTCACCCAGGATGCTGGGACATTCTGGTAGATGTTATCTGAGCAAGCCAACAACGTGAGATGATAGTTCCACAAGGGAGCTCTCATGTGATGGCTTCCCAAGGGTTCCATCTTCTAAACCAGTAGTCCTGAAGTTGTCTTGGCTTACCAGTGAGCCATTGCTACCACCCCCAGAGTCTGGCATAGCAGTCTTCATCAAGATGTTATTCTTAAAGCATTTACCCCTCTGTAGGCAGAGTGAGGCAGTCAGTTATCATAGGAAGGTTTGGGCAGTGTTCCTGCAGGCTCACAGAGTGCAGGGTCTGTGTCTTTCCTGACTGACACTTTTCCCTGCCTCAGTCCCCCACCCCCACCCCCACCCCTCAGTTCTTTCATCTCTGCCCAGCTTCTAAACTTACCAAAGAAAATGTGGTTCTTTGCATCATGATGCATGAGCGCCACCCACTGCTGACTTTTTTCACCACAGAGACTCTACGGTTTGGGTTGCCCTGACCCCCTCAGCCAATTTTTTTCTAAGCCTGGCAGAGTCTGGATACCCAAGTCTAAAGAATATTCACTGCCTTAAGGAGGGTCATAAGTAGTCTCGGATCTCTCAGATAAGGCTACATGTATTTACCAAGCTTCTGGCATGGTTCCTAATTCACATACAAGCTCTTCCACTCCAACTGTGATGCTAAAGAAGAGCTCTGGACTTCCAAATAATAAACCTGGTTTACAACTATGATGATGCCATGTAGTCAGCACTGGACCTGAGTTTGATAACCCATATAAGAAAGCTGGCATCCTAGTACATGGCTGTAATACCAGTGTTGGGAAGGTGGAGACAGGAAAACCCCTGGGCTTATGTGCCATACAGCCCCGGCTACTTGGTGAATTCCAGGTTCAGTGAGAGACCCTGTCTCAAACAAAGTAGATGGGTTCTGAGAAGGAATGACACCTGAGGTTGTTCCTCCCCCACCCCCTCTGTCTGTCTGTCTGTCTGTCTGTCTGTCTGTCTGTCTCTGTGTATGTGTGTGTGTGTCTCTCTCTCATACACACATACCTCTATCTCTCTGTCCCTGTTTCTCACACACACAAACACCTCTCTCTCTCTCTCTCTCTCTCTCTCTCTCTCTCTCTCTCTCTCTCTCTCTCTGTCTCTCTCTCTCTGTCTCTCTCTGTCTCTCTCTCCCTCTGTCTCTCTCACACACACACACACATACACACACACACCTCTGTCTCTCTCACTCCTCCCCCCACACACACTTTTATTGTTTTACATGCTTTGTAAATACAGCCCCATACAATAGAAAGCATAGCTACTGTCATGGTTTTGGAGGGAAGACCTGAGGCGTGACGAGGTGAGAGCACCATACAGTAAGGTCCTGGACAATGCAGAGCTTCGTGAGACTTTAGCCTGGGAAATCTGCCACTGGAATCTCATCCTGTTCATGGTGCCATTTCTCAGAAAGATGACCCCCATCTCTTTCCAGCACCCCATCCTGTTCCTTACTGACATGGGGCCATCTTCACCCTTATCAGCTCTCCCCAAATGTTCTCTGTAACCATTGGATCCATTGATAACCCTGGTCAGCTCACAAGGGACTGCCCACACAGCTCCTGGACTGCAGGGAAGACACATTGGGACCTGTCTCTCACGTAGACAAGCAATTATCTCTTGGAAGAAAACAAAGCTTTTACACTCACTGTTGATACAGAATGTCTCTATTGAGTTCCAGGCACCAGTCTGAAATCAATATGCTTATTTCAAACCAGATAAGGAAATTTAAAAAGAAAAAAAAGGAAATATGGGTTCAGCCCACTTGGAAAATTCTCCAAAATTTTTGGGTCAATTTCAAGATTTTTCCAAGAAACTTGATGAAAATAAAGATTTTTTACCTAAAATACCACACTACCTGTCCTGGAAGCCTCTTGCTCCTTGAAGTGTTTATTAAGAAATGATATACTTGTTGCCACAACTAATTTTGGCTTCTGAAAAGTTATAAAATCATTATCTCTTAAAATGTATTATTAGAAATACATGATCTTTCTGTCTCTGTGTGTAGATATCTTGGCATGAACCACCATGATCTTAAATTGGACAGTCATGTGATGTCTATGACAACTTTTGACATCCCTTCTAGCCATCAACAACAATGAGTTTATGAATTTGAACTCAGATTACCAACAGATATATTGAAGTTTCCCTTTGTCTTCCTCTGTTCTTGAAGAATAGGTTAACAGATATTGATTTTTATTTCTCAACCTACAGAGAAATAAGTGTTTCACTGCTGTCATCTTTATGATCTGTAGTTTCCGGTCTTTTTAATAGCCTTAGTGCAGTGTTATAAAAAGGATCTTGATCATAAAAACTGTTTAGAAGATAAAGTTCTTTCAGCCAAGCAAACATGACTGAAAGAATCCACTTCCTCAGGGAAAGTCTTGGTGATAACACCAAGAAGAGAAACTTTAGTAGGGTTGGAACAAGGTGAGATTCTCATCATACACCAGGTAATGATTGACATGCAATTGCCCCTGAAAAGATGATCAAAATTGTTTATTTTTATCTGTGAAAGTCTGAGAAAACTTTAAAACCTGGTTCAGCAAAGGTATTGTCTGGGTCAACAGTATTTGAGTCAGACTGGCTGCAATGTCAAACAGCTCCCTTAGTATTTGCTAACTTAGCAAACAGTTTATTTATTGTTCATGGTATATTCATGGTATAGTATCAAGGTAGGCTAAAGAGAATTACATTCCACATAGTCTGTCACTAAGCCATGGCAACAATATCTGTCTCTTTCTCTCTTTCTCTCTCTCTCTCTCTCTCTCTCTCTCTCTCTCTCTCTCTCTCTCTCTCTCTCTCTCTCTCTCTCTTCTCTCTCTCTCTCTCTCTCTCTCTCTCTCTCTCTCTCTTTGGAGACAGTCTCACTATAGAATTCAGGCTGGTCTTGAACTTGTAGCTATAGCTATTCTCTTGCCTCAGACTCCAGAGTGCTAAGGTTACAAGCATGAGCCATCACATCCATCAAATACCTTGAAATGATACACCAGCTTATCTGTGTCATAAAAGGAAAACATTCCAGATTTTTGCCTTCCCAGAAAATGTTTTCCAAGCAACAATATGTTAATATTTCTTACTGTCACTTTTTAGTTCTAAAGATGATACAAATGCAAAGAGGACAGGAATGTGTATCTCTAGACATGTTCAAAAGAGATGGCCTAGGATTATACCCAAGTGTTAGGAGTCTTAACCATAGTAACCGAGACAGATTGAGTGTTTGGTGTATTCCAGGCAATATGACAAATTCCTACCAACTTTGTTTCATCCAATCCACACCCAGTGCTGTAAAGATTGTGCACCTATGAGGTCCTTTTCTCAGGGAAGGAGACTAGAGATGAAGGAAGGAAGCTAAACACTTTGCCAAGGTCATCACTGCCTGTGGACAGTGCCTCTGAGCTATTAAGTTGCTGTTCCCTGTGGGCTCTGCCCAGCTGTGGCCAAAGCACAGGCCATTGGCACTTGGAGGATGAGGAGAGCAGCTGCTGCCTTTACTGTGACAATAATGCTTCTGTATCAGAGAGAAAGAGGACTCTCACTAAAGGGAACTGCAGGTTCTTTCCCCCACACCACTGGGAAACTATTAGCTCTAGTACAAACATGTTAGGTTTGTTGGTCATTGTTTTGGGTCATAAACATGGAGAAGTAATGTCACATGAGATGACCATGCTAAAGGTTTGAACAAACATTTAAAATATGCATCATTGGGGCTAAAGACATGGTTCAGACATTAAAAGCACTTACTGCTCTTGCAAAGGACCCAAGTTCCTTTCCCAGCACCCATATCAGGTAGTTCACAATTGCCTTTTACCCAGCTCCAGGAATTCCAGCACCACCAGTCTCTGGCCTCTGCCAGCACCTGGACAAATTCGCATGCTCCCACCCCTAACACTCACACATACATATAATTAAAAATAAAAACAAACCTTTAAAATATGCAGCATGTATAAGTGTATATATAATCAATTTGAGAAGATGTGTGTGCATGAGAGAATTCTAAAGTGGTTTGTTTATACATATGAGGATTACACATATCTAACTTATGCATGAACTATAAATTACTTAGCATTCATCCTATGAATTCATCCTCTCCATCGACTTATCCATCTATCTGAACCAGTAGCCATTAGAAATATAATTAAGGCCACATGAGCAATTTAAAAAATTTGTGTTGGTGTTTAAAAACTAAACAGAAACAAGTGAAACTAATCAAATAATATGTTTCATTCAACCCATATTAACCCAATGCAGCCAAATATGACCACTTCAATATATGTTCAGTTCAGGGAATTAGAAATTCATTTCACTTTTGTGCCTAGTTTTTAGAATTCTGCATGCATTTTATAATACATTGCAATTTGCACATTCCACTGTCTTTGGAAATTCTTGATCTGTATGTAGTCATTGTTCATAAAATACACAGTTGATAAAAGGCTTCCTGTCCAGAGTGCACCAAAGCTACTTGAAACAGATGAATGAGTCTAATGATAAAGGCCAAACTGATGATGTGTTTACATGTAGTTCTAGAAATAATGTATATGCATGAAATCTGCACTTTTGA
The DNA here is from genome assembly GCA_030556225.1 of Cricetiscus sungorus. Taxonomy (NCBI): domain Eukaryota; kingdom Metazoa; phylum Chordata; class Mammalia; order Rodentia; family Cricetidae; genus Cricetiscus; species Cricetiscus sungorus. The sequence goes on along the minus strand of JANBXA010000728.1, from coordinate 10,210,917 downwards.
ATTTTTAAAAAATTATATCTGTGAGTGTTGGCCTGCACATTTGAATGTGCACATGATACAGTACCCATAGAGATCAATGGCACTGGAGTTACAAATGGTTGTAACCATGGTTGGAACCATGGTTGGAAACATGTAGGTGTGGATATAGAACCCAAGAGCAGTAAGCACTCCTGACTGCTGAGCCATCTTTCCAGCCCCTGCCGTGTACATTTTAATATGAACCTGTGCTTGCAGACTGCAAACACAATTATACTTTCCTTCGAGGAAACCCAAGGAAGCACCTGTTCTCCCTGCAGCCAGCTGGAAGAATTTCCTATAGGGAGCTGAGATATCTGTGTGTCTGTGGAATTGGGCTTCAAACACCTGAATCTTGGATATAATTTTCTGTGGCCTGCTGACTGACAGGGCAGCTCTATTAGAGTGATCTGCGTTTCCTTCCTGGGAAAGAAAAGGCTTATCTGTGTCTCATCCACTGATAGACGTGCAATGCCTCTGCCCCACCTGATTTACTGAGAGTCTGCATTCCAACAAGGCCCCCTAAGTTGGAGCCAAGTTGTCCAAGAAGATTTCTCAACATTTCTTGGGGTCAGAGTTCTTTTGTAAACATTATACCAAAATCCAGAGTGTCAAGATAGCATGGCCTTGTCAGAGAGGAGTCTCTATGCCTAAGATCTAAAAGATACCCTCATTGGTCACAGTACTCAAATGTTCTGAGTGCTGCATTTGGGTCTGGTGAGCTAGTAACCCATCACTTCATTACAAATAACCCAAAAAGGGCTTTTGGTGTCCCCATAAACAAAACAAAGCCTGACTGGCAGAGGTTCAAGAACCCCTGAATCCAAGGTTAAAGTCTAACTTGTTTCATTGTGCAAGTCAGAAACAATTTGTGGTGGGCCCAAGAACATTTAGTGCCAGAACCCAGCTTCTCTCTGAGGTATGTGTAGACAGTTTGACTTAATTATTGCACCTCTTCCCTTTAGCACTAGGCAGTATTGGAGCCTTGACCTTCTCTATGTATTTAATTAGGTATTATTTAATTACCCATCATGATGGTTGGCTAGGTAGTCACTCAGATGATAAGGAATATTTCCCACATCTTCTTCCCTATTCTCCCACCCTCAAATGATCTGGTGACATTCCAACTCTTGAAGAAAACTGTTTTCAGTGCCCTCTCTCTAATACAGGTTGCATTCATGTGAAGAGATTATACTGATCTTATTTTAGAGAGAGAGAGAGACAGAGAGAGAGAGAGAGAGAGAGAGAGAGAGAGAGAGAGAGAGAATGAGGGTATATTTGGTTATAAATGAATCATGTGTTGATTATTTCACTATCATAGCTCCCAACAATAATTTAAATATGATAATATAGTACTTATCAAATGATGTGCTTAACATAACAAAATAATACAGCACAATAGGAAACACACACAAATGCATGCACACACAAACACATACATCCAGTATCTTTATATTGTTGTGACACTTTTCCTGGGGAAATGTGAACATTGGCTCATTCTGGGTAGGGCACAAATTAGCTCTGAAAATGTAAAGTATGTGATAAAGGGCAGACTCTTACAGGCCCTTGGTATTGGATCTTGGTATTGAACAGAATTGCCGTAGAAACCAGCTCCTGACCTGTAGAAGAAAACTAGAACATATCTGTTGGTGGCAGGGTCACCGAGCTATGTAAGAGAGGGAAAGATGGTATGAGTGAAGGAATGTCTGTGAAGTGGCTATAAGCTGACAAGAGGCAGAGCCACAGTTCTGATTCTGGCCTGTTCACTCTAGACATCCTGCCTAGTACACATGAAACTGGAAGGAGAAAATAGCACATAGGAGCTAAGACAAGACCAAGTGGTCCATATGGACATCAAACTCAGCATGATGGCATTGCCAGACTTTTCTCCTCTGGCACAAAGAGCTTTTGAGCACTGTTTGATAATATTCCAAAAAGAAAATGAGAAGTCACATCTCCCAAATGTTCTGCCTAAGTCCTGGAAATGACTAAAGCGTTTACCCTGACTCCAGTGCAACTGTTACAGATGGGTGCCTGGTGCCATGCCTTGTTCATTTAGAGTTGTCAAGATGGGGATGTCACAACAGGACTGGTGTGTCCATAGCCAGACACAGACATATCCACAGCAACAGAGAACATACCTGGCTATTCTAGAAAGTAATTTCTAGCTGAATGTGGTAGTGCCTGCCTATAATCCTTGCACTCAGGGTGCTTAGGCAGGAGAATCATGATTTAGAGCTCAACCTTAGCTGCCTAGTGAGATGCAAGATAGTTTCTCAAAAATCCTGCTTTCTATATTTGTTATGAATATTGCCAGACATAAAGTTAGCTTTGTACTGAACAACTATGTATCTGCCTGCTAGACTCTTTGATTGACATTTTAATATTCTTGCTTAGGTTATTAATTTTAATATAGTTGTTTGCCTTTTGTCATGACTTACCAGCACTCTTTACATATCATGGGGACAGTACTTTGGGAAAGCTTTGCAAAATATTTTATCCCACACTGGGACTCAACTATACATTTTCTTACTAGTAGTTTTTGGTGATCAGAACTTTTAAATATTAATGCCTTTTAATTTTATTATATTGCATCTATAGTTTTGTTTCTCTGGATCCAGTTAAAGAAATACATACTTATACATCCAGAGTAGAAAAGTGTTTTTACGTTTTCCCCAGAAAACTAGAATTTTAAAGGGCCATTGAGCTGACTCAGCAGGTAAAGATGCTTACTTCCAAACCTGATGACCTGAATTTCTTCTTTGGGACCCACATGATAGAAAGTGAGAACTACCTCCTGCAAGGAATCCTGTGAGCTCTACATATGCACATACACATGCATGTATGTGCATGTACACACACACATACACACAAAACACAATCAGTCAATGTAAAAATAATGGCATAATTTTAATATTTTCCTTTAAAGTTGATTTTGTATCTATTTAGACCCATTTGCTGTGAGTTTTCTGAGCTAGGCTCTTTTTATTCCTTTTATATATCTAATTGTTCGAGCACTATTTATTTAAAAAGAAAATACCACTTTGTTTCCTTCATTGTCTTTCTTTGGGAAAGAGTCAATTGGCCAAATACCAAGTCTGTTGCTGGGCTGTGTATTCTGTTCCATGGAGCTGCTAGATGGTCCCTATGCTTTTTTGATGACTCATAAGCCTTCCAGAAAATCTAGAACTTTTAACTTTGTTCTTTCTCAAGATTCATTTGGCTATTCTTTGTGTGTGTGTGTGTGTGTGTGTGTGTGTGTGTGTGTGTGTGTGTGTGTACAGGTGTATGTGCATGCAAATGGAGGCCAGAGGTAAATTTTAGATGTAATTTTTCAAGCACTACCTATTTTATTTTTTGAGACAAAGGCTCTCAGTGGCTTGAAGCTCACTAAGTAGGCTGGGTTGGCTAGCAAGCCACAGAGATTTGCCTGCTTCCCCCTCTTCATGATGAGATTGCAAGTACCAACCACTTTATACATGGATGGAAGGGATTCAACCCAGCTCCTTACACTTGTATAACAAACACTGTGATGTCTCCTCACCCCCAGGAATGTCCTTTATGTTTTCACATGACTTCTACCATTAGATTGCCAGCCTCTGCAGAAAGCCTAGTGGCATTATGACCTGCGTCATGTGAGCCCAAGGAAAATTTGACAGAAAATGAGCATGTATAATACTGAGGTCATAAACATAGATTTTTTTTTGCCATCTCTGTATGTTCTCTTTAATTTCTTTCAGCATTGTTTTAATTTTTAATATAACAATCTTGACTATTTTTATTTTTGAAGAATCACATTTTAGACAATATAGTTATTGTGTAGTTATGTATATGTAGTAATTATAGCACTATAATTAAATTGTTCCCTAGACTTTAATTTCAAAGTAGGTCCTGTTAAGATATATAGAAGTTACAGTTCTGTTTCTACAAAATATATTTTACCTTTATGTGTCTGTGTGTGGGTATCCACAGAGGCCAGAAGAGAGTACAGAATCCCCTGAAGCTGGAGTTATTAACATTTGTGATCTGTCAGACATGGATGCTAGGGATGGAATTCAGTTCCTGTGCAAGAGCAGAGTATGAGCTAAAACATCTCTCCATCCCTGAAAGGACTCTCACCCTGCTGGTGTTGCTTATGTGATCTGGATCCATAATTTAGATAATGAGGTATTTTTGTTTGTTTGTTTGTTTGTTTTTCGAGACAGGGTTTCTCTGTGGCTTTAGAGGATGTTCTGGAACTAGCTCTTATAGATCAGGTTGCTCTCGAACTCTGAGATTCACCTGCCTCTCAGCCTCCCAAGTGTTGGGATTAAAAATGTGTGCCACAATCACCCTGCTTACTGAGGTCTTTCCACTTCTGTACAGTTCTATATGACAGTTCCACTTCTCAATTTTAATTCTGGTGGGGTGACTTTTGCCACTTCTAGTGCAAGGCTGGATGGATATGATGAGTAAGCACCCTTGCCATTTTCCCTGAGATTAGAGAGGAGGGAAGTTTTTCACACTCTCACTATAGTGTTCTGCTAGCTATGGATATTTCAGAGATATTCATCATAATGGCGGAATCACTTCTGTTCTCTGTTGGCAGAGATTTTCTTTTATAAAAAGTCAGAGCTAAATTGTGCTAGTTTTCTCAGACTTTACTGAAATGATTGTAGATTTTAATTAATTAATTAATTTTACTGTTTTATTATGTATTTGTGCCAATATGTGGGTTTGTTTGTGTGAGTGCAGTGCCTAAGGGGACCAGAAGAGGGTATCAGATCTCCAGGGGCCAGAGTTTCTTTGGTGTGGACCTCTTGACATGGCTGTTAGGAACTGAACTCAGGTCTTTTGGAAGAGCAGCATGTGCTTTTAACCATGGAAACATCTCTCCAACCCTCATACATTTTTTAATGTTTATTTTTTTAAATAGCAGAATCTGTTGATAATATTTTGAGTGGTAACCCAGACAGACCTGTGTTGCTGAAACAAAACTGTTTTGCTACATTTTACATACTGATGAAAGCAACTTGCTAATATTTTATACTGTATTTTGCATGTTAATTAAGATACTATTCCAGAAATTCTCTGTCACAATGTTTTGTCCAGTTTGGGGGTCACAGTTACCATGCCCTCCTAAAACAAACTGGGTGATGACCCCTCTTCCTCTGCTTAATGAAAACTGAGAGCTTGCTTTTATCTGCCCATCCTCACGTGACTGAAGGATTTGATGTATGAAACTCCATTTGATCTATGGACCTGTTACTGTCATTTGTAGGAAGGTTTATGAAGTTCTGTTTTAACAAATGAGATGTTTATGTGTGCTTCATATGATAGCTGTTTAATTTTAAGAACTGTTGACTTTACATTATTATGTTTGTTGGCATATGTAATATGTAATTTGACCTCACTATTTTGATGCAAAACCTATGAAGACAGGTCCTGCTTCATTTCTGATACTGCTTATCTCTATTGGTCTAGCTAGGCGTTAGCCGGCCTTGATTGCTTTTATTGGTATTTTCTATATAAGCAGCTTTTATTTTTGTTTTCTCTGCTGTTTTCCAGACCACTGATTTCTACTAATTATTGTCATTTACTTTGTTCTGTTTATTGCAATTGACACTCTCTCCTGCTTCCAGCTTCTTAAGATAGGATCTGGAGTCACTGGTGATCCTTTCTGCAGTAGAGTTCATTTGAGGATATAATTTATGCTTGGCTAGTGGCACACATCTTAAATCCTAGTATTCAGAGGCAGAAGCAGGCAGATCTCTGTGATTTCGGGGACATTCTGCTTTACATAGGAAGACCCAGGACAGCCAGGGTTATATAATGAGACCTTGTCTTAAGTAAATACATAAAGGTATAAGGTTATAAATTACTGTCTTAAGTAAATACATAAAGGTATAAGGTTATAAATTTCTTTTTATGCCTTCCTATTATTTTCCTTTTAATGTCAAGTAAACCTTGGATCATATCCTGGTCATTGTAGATGAAATTTTATAGAAAAGTAGATTTTGTTTTGTTTCTCAGTGAACAAAGAACAGTTTGCTGGCTTTCATTGGTTTGTTTGTTTGCTTTTAGTTTGTTTAAATTTGCCTTGAGATGAACACCTCAAATATGAATTCTGGCCAGTGAGGTGGCTCATCAGGTAAAGGCTTTAGCTGAACAAGCCTGGAAAACAGAGTTTAATCCCCAGTAGCCAGTTGAATGTGGAAAGGGAAAACAAAGATGAACGCTGCTCTCCACATGTGCACTGCAGTGCACATGGCCTCACACATGAATATACACACATAAAAAGCAATGAATAAATGAATGAATGAATGAATGAATGAAAACTTTTAGATACTGCTCATGTAAGAATGCTTTAGTTGTCCATAGCAGCAAGGTTAAGAACATTATTGACACTTAAAGTTGAGGCCTCCTCTCCCCAGTCTCTCCTATCTGAATTCTCCCAGTTTTCTCCAGGTGACTAGTGTTGCTCTGGCTGTGCCCTCTGTTGCATAAGTCATCCGGACTATGGGAATTTGTCCAGTTTTAGTTTCATGCCTGGCACTAGCTGATCTTATTGTGGGGCCAAGAGTCAAAGAATAGAAACACACTCATCTCATCATCACATCACTTTCTTCTTCCAAGCCTCTACTCCTCCCTCCTACCCAGCTTCTTCATAGTCCTGTGAGTGTTGCTTATTAAGTATGTGGCCAGGAATTTGCATCTTATGGAATGGCCAAATGCTACAACAAAATAATAATAGTAGTAGTACCAAAAATGTGCTTTTGTGTGATTAAGTAGAAACTTGACTTCCGCCAAATGCACAAGATGACATGCATAATCAATGTATTTGAAGTCGATACCACAAACCTGGCACAAAATTCAATCAAAGAATGTACTAATTTTTAGCCAGGCATGATGGGGCATGCCTCTAATCCCTGCACTTGGGAGGCAGAGTCAGAGGGATCTCTGTGAGTTTGAAGTCACCCTGATCTATATAATAAATTCCAGGCCAGCAAGTGCTACATAGCAAGACCACTGTGTCTAAAAAAGAATAAGAAGGAGGAGGAGAAGGAGGAGAAGGAGGAGGAGGAAGAAGAAGAAGAAGAAGAAGAAGAAGAAGAAGAAGAAGAAGAAGAAGAAGAAGAAGAAGAAGAAGAAGAAGAAGAAGAAGAAGAAAGAAGAAGAAGAAGAAGAAGAAGAAGAAGAAGAAGAAGAAGAAGAAGAAGAAGAAGAAGAAGAAGAAGAAGAAGTTTTCTGTTTGGGATATCTTTGTTGTCACTGTTGTCCTTGTGCCCTCAATTCTAAGCAGCCAACACAAGTAAGAGATTGGCTAGCAATTGGTGTGCTTGCAAACTTATATAAAAACAATACATCAATAATTAATTATGAGGATTTCCTTGCATTCATTAGATTGCTTTGGGGAACATAACTTTAATGGACATATAATATTTTACAAAACACATCACCATTTATTTAGATGATTCATGGTTTATGAAAACAAAGGAAACTTATGTAGTTTTGGTGTATACATTTTTATATGAGAAAAATCCTCTCCTGTAACCTTATTTCCAATGAAGCTTAGTGCTTACTGGATAATGCCAAACAGATAAAGTTAAGTAGCACATTTCAGAGTCTAAGATGCTCATTAAAAGCACTTTCAGATTTGGACTAATAAAAATGACATATCTGCCTCGTTCCTGCTTAAGGAAATTGAAGTGCTTCATCATCTTTATCTCATTAAGATCCCACGGCAGTGCTGTGGCATGGGCGAAGGTCAAGGAGGCTCTGCCTTTTGCAGAATGGAGTATCAAGTGTCAGGATGATGAAGTGCTCTCAGTAGGATTACCCACAGTGGGGAAGAGCCCTCCATTTCATGTCCCAGATTTCTTTACTCTGGAGGTGGTTCAGGGCAGACACAGCTCTCAGACTTAGGGACTTCGAGCTGCATGGGCCTAACATTGAAAAGCTATAACTTTAAAAAACTAACCATACTTAGATGTCTGTATACAACATGAATAGGCAGAAATGTTCATTTTTCTGCCCCTCCCCCACTCTTACAAGAAATATTCACCTAATGACTAAATGAATGAAGGGGGTGACTTCAGCTATGGCTTTTCCTCTTCTATCTGATGTGCCTTCTTTGAAAGCCACAGTCCTTCTTACTACTTCACATGTGCAGGGACCATTGCCATCTTTTGACAAAACTGAGATATACCCTATCATTGGTACCAGTTTAAAGTGAAAAAAACTAAGATTTGTGTAGTTTAGACAGCCACCCCAGGGTCCGTGTATGCCAGCTGTGAATCTTATGTTAAAATGAAATAAAGTCTATGCCTATCTTACATGGAACTGAGCAGTGACAATGTGTCCCTCAGAACATGGGCGCATCAACAGCAGGGATTTGTTCTAATCCATAAGGAAGCATATCATGTGGATGGTATAGGAATCTTTGCAGAAGAGTAGTAGCCTTTATTGCTGTCCTCATAAGCAAACTGTGATCTTTGGAGACAGAGAGTGTCCTTCCTTAAGGCTAAGAGCACTTGTTGAGAGCACTTGCTGCTCTGGCATCAGCACCCACATTGGGCAGCTCATAAATGCCTCTAATTCCAATTCCACCACCCTCTCTAGCCTTATATTTAAACACACATGCCCATAAATTAGAAGATAGAAGGTTTCGAGGTGGACATTTTAATTGGTGTTTATTGAGCACCTGTCCTATATCAACTACAGTAAAGACCTTGAAGACAGCATTGTGGTGAGACACATATGAACTGTATCATATGAACCCTCTTTTTTACTCTCAGACTGTTGCCTTCATGCCATATCTACACATAACATAGAGAATACTGGCCTTATAATCTCCCTAAAAGAACATTAATCCCATTATGATGGCTGTATTTTCATGGCCTCATCTAATACTATCCCATTGGCTTAACCTCCAAATGCCATCATGTTAGCAATAGAATCTAGCTTTTGAATTCCCATGCACAATACATCAATTTCTTCTATAGACCCCAAAAGTCCTTTTTCTTACATTTTACTTGTATTTTTGTTAATTTCTTATAATTTTCTTTATTCTTGAGAATTTCATAGATGTGTATAATGAAACATGATCATATCCATGCCCTCATTTCTCTCTTCTTAATCCTTCCATATCCTCTTGAACATGACTATTTCCCAGCTTCCTTTTTTATCTTTGATAACTCACAATGTCAGTTCTGTCCATATGTATATGGAGGGGATGCCCACTGGAGCATGGTGTACCCACCACTGGAAAAACCCATAAAAAAATAACAACTTCCACCCATCTATCAACTCAAGTAGCTCACCATTGAAGAGTATGGCTCAGAAACCACCTCCCCCACCTATAGGAAAACTGGGGTTGGCTTCATTTTGTATAGATGTTAAAATGATGTCTTCTGGGTATGACATGGCTACCATACCCAAGAACTCATAGCAGCTGCAGTTACCTGCACAAGACCTGCACAAGATCAAGCTAACCCAAAATCTTGAGGCCCAAAAAGACATGAGAGCTAGATCAGTGAGTGGATTAAAGCTGTGGAACTGACATTTCATCTTCCCATTAGTATATACAAGCAAGGACAGAATTAGGAACTGTGTGGAAAAGACCAGAAGGAATCCCCAAACTACAAGGTCAATACTCATTACAAAAGCATTCAGTATTTTAACAGCAACAATGTGAGGGAAAGCCAAGCAAAAGGGGGAAAACTGTTTTCTGTCTACTGCCAGATGGGATACTTTGAATGGTGTCTTCCCTTTCAACAATTTTGTGCTAAGATTTTTTTAATGGGGAAATGACTAATAAGTTTGGGAGCAATTAACTTGATTCTTAATAAGGATGATTCAGAACCATAGCAGGAGCTGATATTCTTTCAGGCTCTCTAAATATCATCACTAAATATATAGTAATTGGATATTTATATGAATTCAGACTCTCTCATGACAAAAGTGTTAATCATAACACATTGGTATGCAATGCAGTTTTAAACAGTATCTTACTTGGGTCTCAAAATAGCCTGAGAAGAACCCAATGGGGTATTGATGTGTAGTTTCTGGGTGTCCCGTCTACTTCAACAAGAAACAGGGACAGTTTATATAGCAGTATGCTACCTGGGATATAAAAGAATGTTATGAAATTAGAATGATACAGAGAGGAAGGAGAGGAAGGAGGTTGAATGGACCACTAACTGTCACCTGTACACTGGGGGCATGTCCACTGGGTGTACACCACTCCTCCATGTTATAGATGTAGATACTGAGATTTGTAGAAATTATCAACATGTCCAGCCGAGGTGGTGGGTGGCAAAACCTAGACCACATCACCCTTGCCCAAATTCTGTCACATCTATTATTCTGTGTTACTTTTCCATAATATGAGAAATGAAATTTGTATTGAAAAAGATGTTAGCTTGAAGAGAAACTCCATAGAACTATGGCTGGAAATGTATATGAACTTTGAGCTGTGAACAGATATGACCCCCACCGCCCCATCCCCAGTACTTACAGATTTTTCATCATAGGAGCTCACTACTTATTTAACAGACCTGAGATGAATCATATGATCCAGAGGGCTAAGTATAATGAAGGGCATTAGGCTATTATGACATCCCTCTGCCTCTACCAAGTTATGTAAGCGGAGTTGTCCATCTTCAGTCATCAAGAAAGATGACGCCAGGTAAATCTCAGGATCTCATCGATATCACTTTACCAACTTCAGCACTTTATAGGGACCAGAGTTCGCAGTGAGTTTTGTGTGCTGGGGAATCCACTGTAATTTTTACCACACTTTTGTGATTATGCTGACTTTTAGAAAAAGCAGTCTTAAAGCTTGTAATGTGATAAAAATCAATTTTCACATGTAAATCTGGTTGCCAGAGGTGACATTTTTTATGCCTGGTAAATTGCTTAAATCTAATTTTGAACTAATGATAATATTAGCAAAAATCAGAGCCATTCAATTGGCTAAAGAGAGTTATATGCCCAGAACATTTTTTTCAAGGAGGAGTCAAGGTAAGGACCTTTGTTTTTGAATCCGTTTGTTTGGGTGTGAATGCTTCTGTGTGTGCATAGAAGTCTTCTTTGGGACTGCTCCCTATGTGGCAGAAACACTTTTTGAACTCTCCCTTCTGATGTCTTTGTGAAGACTCCCTTATCTGCCTTCACAAAGTACCAGCTTTATACACCCCAACACTGTGGGAAGAAAATGTGCTTGTATATTCAACAAATACCAAGCAGGCTCCAGACAGAGTACATCTGGCTGCAATTAACAGCACACCTGGATGTAAGGTAGAGGTTGGTTTCTTTTCTCACCAGGATATCCAAGGGTAGATACTGGCAGGGTTGGATTGGCAGCTCAAGGGTGGCATTTGGAAGTTGAATTATTGCTATCTTTCACTCCACCTTATTAAATGTTGTACTTAGTCCTCACACTTTCCTTCATGTGTGTAACAGAGCTGAAGGGTAGCCATCCATTATGTCACTAAGCCTTGGAGGGGAAGATGAGACAGCCATGACTATCCTCTTTACAATAAAAGAAGTCTTACTAGAACAATTCTGCTACTTATTGCATAGATCAGAGACTTGTCTCAGTTTATCCTAGCTGCAAGGGAAGCAAAAAGGAAACTAGTTATTTTACTAGTCTGCTGGTGCCTCAAACAGAATTGAATTTGTATAGCAATAAAAATGGAGAAATAATAATTTAAGAAGACAGCTAGCAAAATACCTTTGTGTCAACTTGAGCTTCTGTACCTGCGGCAAGTACTTGGCTTGTCTAGTGGAGAAAGCAGGTCATTGAGATCTTTTCATATGCCTCAGGATGGGTAGATCGTGGCCAAAGTAAAGCCAGATGACAGACCCCACTGTGACTTCAAATTGTTGCCATGTTTAGTGAAAAATCAAGAAAGAGATTTTCTCAGACATGATCTTGAGGCTACAAGACAATTGAGACATTTGTCCCTATGGAGCATAAACCTGAACAATGCAGAGTGTTAAAAGGTCTTCAATTTGTTATTAATGAGCTCTGAGCTCTGGCAGCCTGGATGAGGTACTCTAGGACTTGGCTTCCTAGTTTGTAAAATAGGAAGAGTTTATACCACAGAAATGCAGTGAAACTAACACTAGTGAAGGTGTGTTCTTTGCAGACCCAGCACTGAAGGCATAGTCAAGTTGAATTCCTGTTCTTTTCCAGGTCTGCATTGGGCTTGCCGTTCTTAAGGTCTCTATGATGACATTGTTCTTCTGACCGCAGCTTTTGGCTGTTCTTTGAAACCAGGGTTTGTGTCAGCCTGCCTAATAGTATTTGCTCTGAGAAATAAGTACATAGCACTGTCTGGAATCCAATTCATAATATTGCTGCAAGGAATATCACAGACAAAATAAAAGAGGCAGTAGGTAAAATGACACATCGTGAAAACCTGTGGTGGAAGAAAAACTAACTGAAAGATCAAATATTTGTGGGCATGGTGGAACATCATGAGGATGACCTATGAAAAATTAGAAAATTGAAAAGAATGAGAACGAAATAAAATGACAATAGCCAAAGCCAACCAGAGGAGATTTATTGTTAGCTAGACATTGATGTAAGAGCCCAACAATCTTGTCAAAAAAGATGAAAATGCAAAAATGAAACTGGAAAACTGAGTCCTCCCCCAACTCCAGACAAACCCAAAGTCAGAAGTACTATTAGTAAGAATTTAATTTGATATAAACAATCAAAAATAAAATCATTGATGTAAAATTTTATATAGCACAATGAATCCTGATGGAAATCATTTTAGTGAAGTAAAACTGGTCTTCCTAATTTGAAATTCTTTTACTATGCTGTGTAGGAAACTGATCAATGACTTAATTTGGCTTAATAGAGTTTGCTTTGAGAAATATTGCTGGACAAAAATTGTTGAAATAACTCTGATTCACTATAATAGCTTTGAAATATGTATGAGAAGGTGGTTGAGTCTACATAATAGGATTCAGTATCCCACTGCAAGCCACCCACACCACTCACAAGCCATAATTATTAATGTTCTCATCTCTCATTGGACTTTAAACCTCAGAATATTTACTTTTTAGGTACTAACGTCTATTCACTATTGAATTGAAGGTGGATATTAATCCCAAGTCCGTGTTATGTGTGTGTTGTGAGTTCATGGACAAGATGGTCTTGTGAAATTGATCAAGAGAGAAGCAAGAGGAACAAATAAGATGGTTATCACCTTTACAAATTCTTGCTTTGAGAAAACTTTCCTGGACTGGTGAGATGGCTCAGTGGGTAAAGATGCTTACAAGCAAGCTTGAGGACCTGCGCTTGATACTCACAAACCATGTGGTAGAAAGAGAGAGCTGACTTCATGATGCACACGCGCGCGCACGCACGCACACTAAATAAGTGAGTAAATACTTTTAATAAAAATAACTGAGCAGACGTCCCATCTGAGAAAGAATTTATTAGTTATCTAATAAATGTTATTGCTGTGACAAAATAGCTGACAAAAGCTTAAAAAAATGTTTAAGGAAGGAGGAGTTTATTTCAGCCCAAGGTTGAGGGTACATCCAATCAGGGCAGGAAGTCATGGAGGAAGGAATATAAGGTAGTTGGTCTTGTTACATCCACACTCAGGTAGTATGGAGAGATGAACTCTGGAGCCCAGCTCTAGCTTTCTCCATTTTATTGGGTCCAGGACCTCAGCCCATAGGATGGCACTGTGTATGTTTAAGGTGGATCCTTTTACCTCAAATAGCTTAATTTAGATAACCCCTCACAGAAACATTTCCCCTAGGTGAGTCTAGATCTTGCCAAGTTGAAAATTGGTGTTATCATCATAGTTTTGATGAGTGAGAGCCCCCAGCATCTGCTATTTGGGGTCAGCCAAAATCCATGAGTGAACTCTCCTTTGGCTCACAAATTCCTGTGTCTTTAGCTTATGTTGACATCTTTTGGGCTTGACTCTGACATGTTATTTTTTCATTCCATGGGTATCTTGTTGGTTCTGTGCTGCCTATTAGGCTTATAACTCACAGAGCCGTGACTTGAAATGTCAGGGTTGTCACTACAACAAAGGAGCAAAAAGCAAACTGTTGACATTCCTTGGGCACAATTTGCAAGGCCTTTTCTTGTAATGTTTTCTTATTTCCAGGTGATACCTGCTCACCAAACCATGCGTCAAGCCCCCGAGTTTTTGCAGACTATATCTTGGTCTCACCTCAACAGTCATGGAATCTGAAAGCTATGCATGACAGTACCTTGAACAATCAATTCCTTCTGCCAGTCTGGATCCCTCTCTGTCCTATAAACAAAGCCATCATTACCCTCTCCACAGGGCTGGTGTGAGAAGGGAACATGGAAAGACACGATCATCTACACAACTCAACATGTTTAAGTCTCATACATGCTGTGTTATTGAAATTTTATGTATTAGAAAATGTTTCATGTGGAACTGACTCAGTAGTTAAAAGCAGTTAAATGCCCTTACTGTTCTATCAGAGAACTGGAATTCAGTTCCCAGCACCTACACCAGGATACTCACCAACACCTGTAACTCCAGCCCCAAGAGATCCAACACCCCCTTTTGGCCTTTGTGGATACTTTATTCATAAACACATACCCACACATAGACACAAACACACACACACACACACACACACACACACACACACACACACAAATCTTTTGTAGAAAAAAAGAAAGAAAGAAAATACTTCATGCAAATTAATGCACTCTGTCGAGTTTTCTGCCAGAATTTTTGTAGCTTATGGCTAATGATAACTGATATATGCAGGTATTTGGAATAGAGATTTCCAGTGATACCACAAAAGTCAGACATGACCCATTAACTGTTTTCAGCAATAAAGATTTATTGGAAAACAGTCTTGCCCATTCATTATATGCATCAATAGCTTCTCTAGTTTAATGACATAGCTGGAGAGTTGCAGCAGAACTTTGTGGCCTACAAGGCCAGTTGTGATCATTCCATGCTATATAGACAAAGGTTGGTGACCCCTGGCTTGGTTTGTTTATTGCTTTCTATGTCTATAGATTTATATCAGTATGTCACACAGGCCTATGAAAGGCTGCCATCCCATACTAAAGGTTTACAGACTGAGGATCACAACTTATGAATGACAAGGCCAATAGTTAAGTAGAGCCCAGTAATACCAGGACCTATATATATTGTTTTAAAAGGCCATATTTTATTTTCCATTATTACATACCTATTATATGTCTTTGACCCATGAGGGTTCATCACCGAATAGACCACTTCGTGTATCAGAGAACTATGCTTCTGGCTATCTGAACATCCTTATGGACACAGAAATTGAAATGTCTTTGTCACAATCATTCTTGCCATCTCTGTGGTTTGCCATGCAAGTGCTGTGTACTGTCCCTATAACATTGAACAACACAGTTTGTTCTTTGTCCTGGAGGTAAGAAGGGAAGGAGGTTCATTAAGTAATGGAAGATTGCCTTCAGGAAACACTTGATTTCTTGAACTGTATTTAGACTAGAGAGATTATGAGATGCTATGGAGGTGTTCTGCCCTGTGCTTCTGTCTGTTGACCCTGCTCAAAGAGCTATGTTGGAGGAGTCCATATCAACAGAGTTCAAAGTCTTCAGCACTAAGGAGTCAAGGATATCCCATAAATTAAGGTGTGTAAATGACAGTAACATACTTCCAATGTGATATTAGATGCATGAACAAAGTTAAAAGTGGTAGTGTAGGCAGGCCATCTCAGACCAAGTCTAAAGCGCTGACCACATCACGTAGACTTGAGGCTTTGGTTTGTCATTTGTCCAACCTGCACAAGGCTACATCTTCCCGCTTCTCTGTTTTCTTATTCAGTAACTCACACTATGTCCCTCTTTGCTTTGGTTTCTGATTCTTCCTTGCTACTAACCCAACCTACCACATATCTGTGGTTCAGACCACCACAGCCAGTATTGAGGACATACTTAGACATCCACTCTCTAATCTGATTCAAACAAGGGTTAATGAAAGCAGCCTCCCTGAGCCCAGATTTTTCATTCTCAATAATTCCATCGGATCCACCCCAGGTCTTCCCAGACTGTCTGCTCAGACTGCACAAGCTGGTGATTAAAACTCAGAACAATAATTAGACCCTTTATTTCCAAAGCAAATTTTGTTTCCAGACCAGACTTCAGCATTTATTACAGCACAGACTAATAAAAACAAAGCTAGAACCATATGCTTTTTAAAGCTTTTGTGTTGTAAAATCTGTAACAGCATTAAAATCATTTTGGAAAAAAAATAAAAATTATTATGATTCCCCCAGCAAAACCCTCAGTGAGTAGCCCTTTTGATTTCTCATCCCAGAATATTGCCTATGTATAAATATGTATGTATACGAGAGGGCACTGTAATTTTCCATGTATTATCTGATGAACATTTTCTGTGTTGCTACATATTTTTTTCGGGGAGGGAGTTATGGGCTTTAAAAACTTAGCCGTATTTCTCCTAGCTAGCAACCCATAATATCTGTAGAATAAAATGTACATTCTGGGGCTGGAGAGATGGCTTAGCAGTAAAGAGCTCTGAGTGCCCTTGCAGAGGACCCAGGTTCAATCCCCATCACCTACATGGTGGCTCATATTTGTCTGTAACTCCAGTTCCAGGGTATGACTCTGCAGGCACCAAGCATGTTCATGGTTCACAAACATACATGCAGCAAAACACGCATATACATAAAATAAATCTAAAAATATTTTAATGTGAGTATACATTCCTGGATACTCCATGGATTTCTTCTTTTTTCTTTCTTTCTTTTTTTTCTTCCCTGTTCCTTCTTCCCTCACTTCCCTTCCCTCCCTCTTTCTCCTTTCTCTTCCTTTCCCTTAGCCCTCACCTCTACCTTTGTCTCACCTTCCTTTTTTTTTTTTTTTTATTTTTTGCTCCCTGTGGGCTGTTGGCTTCCCCTCCCACTCTCCTCCTGGTTTTCCTGTCTTCCTCTACTGTAAAGAAGATGTATTTTGTGAAGATGTGATGGCTGCTTACTATGCACTGAAGTATGTTCCTGTGATCCTCAGTCAGCCATGGGAGACTTCAGGATGAAAACCCTGATGGCCAAATTGTCATGGTGCAGCAGTCCTTTAAGGAAATCTCAGAAGCGAACACCTAGGTGAACTTGCTGCCCACAAAGTCTTTCCAGATTATTCCATTGCCAATGACTCCTGATGCCATTGGATTGTGTGTCAAATGGAAGCAAAATCTGTCAAGCCAGGCCCCATGCTTAGTTCAGCTGTGTAAGAGGAGGTTGTCCTGCAAGACCTTTTTCAGTTCCTATGATCCCCAAAGAATATCATTTAGATCTGACCACACAGGTTGATCTCAAATAATAAATCTACTATAGCGTTGGCTTCTTATGGGACAGATTTTTGTCTGTTTGGTCTGATGTTATAACTCTGTATCTCAGTGCCTGGGATTTATTGGTGTTTAATACACACTTATTTTTATGTTTCATGAATCATTTTAAAATGTCAGGGCTGGGAAGAAGGCTCAGAAGGTTAAGAGCCCTTGGTGGGCAAGTATGAAGGTCTGAGACTAAATCCTCAATACCCATATAAAAAGCTACCTGTAACCCAGCACAGTGGAAGTAGCAATAAAAGAATCTCTGGGCTTGCTGGCTGCCAGCTTAGTGCCCAGGTTCAGTGAAAGTTTGTCTCCAGGGAATAAAATAGAGTGATGAGGCAGGACACCTGAAGTCCTCTGGACTCCATGTGTTCATGGATATATAAATCCTCATAAACAGGCGTGTGTGTGTGTGTACACACACATACACACGGGCATACACCATGACTTTAAAAATGCATGTGACTTTCTAAAAAATGTAATATCAGAAAGAAAAGAGACTAGATATTTGCAGTAGTTCTTAAGCCCTTTGGGAAGGAATACAGCTACCACATTTGAGCATTAGTAAATACAAGCTCACAGGTAATTTTAGCCAGGCCACAGGATCTTTACTATGGGTGTCAGGTGATGTTGGCATCAGAACTCCCAAGACTAAAAGATCCTCTAGGCTCTAACCCATTGGAGCAATCCCACAAATTAAAGGAAGCATGAAAATGTAAGGGATCTTTGCCACTTGCTCTATTCCATCTCGATTATGCTCAAAATTGGGATTGCTATTTATTCCCATGTGATAGCAGCAAGAATTAGGCTCAAAAAGATTCCAAGACCCATCCAGGCTGACACGGTTATGCAGTAGAGAGCCTGATTTTTAGAGTCCATCCTGGTCTGTGTTAAATACCTACCATTACCATTACGTTGATTTTCTCCACATTTGCCTCCTTCTTGTTTGATTGATGGTTGTTGTTACTGTAGATAATCCAGGTTCTCTTGTTATATGATCAAGACATTTTTGAAAGGCCAGATCTCAGATGATTAGGACAAGGGTGGTGCTAATGCTGGGCTCAGCTTCATCTGGAAATTTCTAACTAGAGTTCATTACCTTGTCACTCCTAGTTCCTTTTGAGCACATACTGATATAATAAAATGGTTCAAATCAATAGACACCTTAAACAGGCCTCGTCTGTCTTCCTTTGTTGCTCATTTTTTTCTTTCTTCTTTTATCATGACTACCTTCTTTCTCTGCTGCTTTAAAAGTGAACTCTTTCCTTCTTACACCCTGTGTGATTCTTTATTCTCTGTACTTCCAAAGCAATTGGGAAACCATGGCCATTCAGCTGTCCCTAAACATATCTATTGTCACCTGAAACAGCAGGCATCTCTAACTCATTAAAGCAACAAAGACATCATGAGATTGGAGGCCTAGCTTTTAAAATTTATTTTATTATTTATTAATTTATTTACTGTAACACAAATTAATGACCCAGAGACTAATAGTGGGGGCCAAACTTCAAGCTTAATATCAGAAAAGCAAAGCAGCTGGCCACTAACTTCTCATCTCTACCTCAGGCTGAAAGGGCTGATCCTATTTCCATGAGCTCTCACCAAGCCTCAGACTGTAACCTCTCCTTAGCATGGCTGGAGAATGAATGTTTCCTACTGAATACTTGCTCCTGTCTTTTTTACCCTTCTAGTGTTGGAATTAAAGGTGTGAGCTATAATTCTCTTTTAGACTGAGTCACTCTTGTATAGATCTGGGTGGCCTTGGACTCACAGAGATCCATCTATCTCTTAATCCCGAGTCTTAGGATTAAAGATGTGTACACCACCTCTAGCTTCTGATTGCTGGAATTAAAAGTGTGTATCACCACTGCCTGATCTCTATAGCTTGAGGCTGACTTTGCTTTTCTGAATCCTCAGTCAAGCTTTAATGAATCATAAATATCACTATAATTTATTTGGATGTGTGCATGTGAGTACACACACACACACACACACACACACACACACACACACACACACACACATATATATGCATGTGGGTGCCCAAAGAGGCCAGAGGGCATTGGATTTCCTGCTGTGGAATATTATCTAACTATGTAAAGGTATTATGTTTGTTTATGTTGCATTTGTTTAATGATATAAAGATGGGTTGCTTTGCATGCCTAAGGCAAGTGATTGGCCTAATAAAAAGCTAAATGGCCAATAGCTAGGCAGTAGAGAGATAGGCAGGACTGTCTGGCAAAGAGAATAAATAGGATGAGGAATCTAGGCTCAAGAGAGAAAGGAGAGAATGAGGGAGAAAGAGAGGGAGACCCCTGGGGCCAGCCAGGCAGGCAGCTATCACCCAGACAGACATGGAAGAATCGGGAACAGTAGGTCATATGGAATGAAAGAAAGGTAAAAAGTCGCAAGCCAAAATGTAGATGACAAGAAACGGGTTAAATTAAGATATCAGAACTAGTGAGACAAGCATAAGATAAGGCCAAGCATTTGTAACTAATAATAAGTTTCCATGTCATGATTTAGGAGCTGATTGGTGGCCCAAAAGAAAGCCTGCTACAATCCCTTAAATCTGGAGTTACTGGTAATTGTGAGCCACCTGATGTTGGTGCTAGGAACAAAACTCAGGTCCTCTGAAAGAGCCATGTGTAGTCTTATCTGCTGAGCCATCTCTCCAGCCCCAAGCCAAATTTTCTTAAACAATTCTCAGTGTCTATGTCTATGGGAGTGAATGCCTCAAAATTTTGTAGAACTATTTCATTTGTGAAAATCAAGGTGAAGGTGTTTTCCTAAGCTTTGTACAGCAGCTACAAATACACTGGGTTGGTGAGAGGGCACATAAATGAAAGAATTTATGGGTGGTGGCAGGCACCCATTCTCCTCATCCTCTGTAATCTCACCTGCTTGCTCTAGAAACTTTGGAGCCATTAAACCCTTTATCTACTAAAGAAGCAGCCATGCTTGGCTGAAGCGTGTCAGGTGACTTCTCCTTCTGTCCCCTTCCTACCTCTGACTGTCTCTGTCTTCTCCTGTACTCCTTACGGGGACAGGATAATTTATTTGTCTTGAGGAAATATCATATCTACTTCAGTATTACCAGAAACACAGGAGTAAGTCCAAATCCCTGTAGCTTTCACCAAGTCTCCATTCATGAATTTGGTGGTAGCTTGTGTTTCCTACAAACACAAGGACCTGAGTTTTGTTCCTAGCACCAACATCAGGTGGCTCACAATTACCAGTAACTCCAGATTTAAGGGATTGTAGCAGGCTTTCTTTTGGGCCACCAATCAGCTCCTAAATCATGACATGGAAACTTATTATTAGTTACAAATGCTTGGCCTTATCTTATGCTTGTCTCACTAGTTCTGATATCTTAATTTAACCCGTTTCTTGTCATCTACATTTTGGCTTGTGACTTTTTACCTTTCTTTCATTCCATATGACCTACTGTTCTCGATTCTTCCATGTCTGTCTGGGTGATAGCTGCCTGCCTGGCTTGTGTGTCCCTAGGAAGAGTACCTAGGAAGGGTACATAGGAAAGGAAAGAAATGTCTATCAAAAGCAGCAGTAGCCAAGTACCCTGTATAATGAGAGTGGAAGTCTCACATACATGCGAAAAACAGGAAAAACATGGTAAAGCATAGATATTAAGCAAGAGGTCAACAAGAAAACTTCATGAGACAGATGCCCCTGAGTGGGGCTTTAATAATGGGCAAGATAAGACCTAAAACCCTATTTTTAAGGTCAGAATATTTGGGCCTGTTATTAAACACTTGAACTCTATTAGCCAGGAATTAATACTCACCAATCTAACAAAGAAAGACCTGTCTAGCCACATGACTCCACCTTAACTGCAAAGGTTTCTAGGAATTGGATTCTGTACTGTGTTGTTCATGGACACCTGCTCACTCTGGCCTCTGGTCTTGTCTAGCACTGCAATGGGCTTGCTGGAAACAGTCTCTCTGGTTGTGAGTGGAATGTTGGAAACAGGGAAGCAATCTTTAGAATCTCATCTGTTGTTATCCAGCAGGAGAGATTCAGGGCTGTGTTCAGGGAAGAGCTGGGCAGAAATGTA
This sequence comes from Cricetiscus sungorus, assembly GCA_030556225.1. NCBI lineage: Eukaryota > Metazoa > Chordata > Mammalia > Rodentia > Cricetidae > Cricetiscus > Cricetiscus sungorus. The sequence goes on along the minus strand of JANBXA010000728.1, from coordinate 10,189,473 downwards.
GTTACAAAAAACAAAACAACCTCAGCTGACCCTACAGGAAGACTTCAAGGTCATTCTGAATATGAATTGCTTCAGGGAACTGAGATTATATACCTTTATGTAGATTTATCACTGAAGATGAACTATTCCAGGAAAGGTATATTCTTGGGGAAGGTGACTTGACTCAAGGTGCTTAGCTTGTATACCTTCCTGTGGATTTTCCACTGGAGATGGACTATCCTAGGAAGGGTATATGCTTAGGAAAGGTGACTGTCTTTGAGAAAGATAAAAACCCCTCAGTTAATGGCTTTGGGCTTTGACTGGGAGTATCAATAAAAAGTGGGGCATCTTGGTAATAATTGTGCCACTATCTAGTGTGATTATTATGATATTGCAAGACTAATATCTACTCTTTGCCACAACACACACAAAGCTACACTACCCATAATGATCACTGCAGCAGGGTTCTGCACTAGTAATGACTCCCCAACTGTAAAAACCCAATCTTTTCCTTGATCACCAAACACTCAAACTGATAAGGAACACACATGTATCTTAGGACAATTGATCTATCTCTTGTCCTAGTTGGTTCTAAAACTCTTTATAGACTGATTCAATGATTATCATCCTGCTTGCACTTCCTATAATCTTGATTTCCTTTTTAAAAAATAGTATTTGTGGAGATGGCTCAGCAGGTAAGAGCACCCCATGTACTTGAAGAGGACCTGGGTTTAGTCCCCAGCACCCACACAGCTGTTCACTACCATTCAGAGTGTCATTTCCAGGGCATCCAGTACCCTCTTCTGGCCTCCAAGGGTAGCAGGCACATAAGCAGTGCATTTACACACACACACACAAGCAAAACACTCATTCACATGAAATTTAAAAAATAGAATAATAATATTTTATTATATGGTGATATTCAAGACCATTTTCATGTATGCATACAATATATTTTGGAAGTATCCACCCTGTTCTCCATGACCCTCTTCTTTCTCACACCACTAGGTAGTTCCCTTTAGTCCCCTAGATAGTTATGACTTTAATTCCCTGTCATGTGATTTTATGTAATTATATAAAATCTAAGAGCTATAAATAAGATAAAACATGTGATATTTTTCTTCCTGAACTCAATGCCTATCCCAGCCTTTATCACATATTAGGTACTTAGTACATGTTTACTGACTTCTTGGTTGAACTGGTAGGCACAACTTGGCTAACTGAATAAGAACAATGACTTCAAATAGTGGGATTCATTAAACTTTTATGTAGCTGTATGCCATGTGTATGACTGAATGATCGTACTATGGGATGACCCACATAAGTTCTAGACTGGTCCTCCTCTTAAGGTCAACAGATACATGCAATGAATAGAATAGATAAAAAAAAATAAGAGGTTCAATACAAGATAGACATAGAGAAGGCACTGATGCCACCATCCATAGAGTTTTCACTAGAAATGTGTGGTATAGACCTTGCTTCTTTCGGCATCAGTTTGTACCAGCCATCAGGTCACACCAGAGTAGCTATGGACGTGGGTCTTGCCCAGCTTGTCTAAGTCAATCAGTACTCCTCAAAATCCAATAGCCAAGCACCAACAGTTGTAATATGTATCCACATTTCTCCCTGAGACCACACACAGGGACACATCAAATATCACCTCAGGGAGAAGACTTGATTAGAGATCTACAGCTGGGGCATGCCTCCTTTGGTAATTTCCCTTGCCTTGGAGATCTTATCCAGTAGCTATTTCACCTTGAGGGGAAAAGACTCCTCTCAGCACCAGAGCTAAAGGACTGATCACAAAAATGAAAGTGCAATTACAGAAAAATTATCCCTGGGCTATGACTGCAATTCATGAGCATTTTATTGCCACCACGACTCATGATTTCAATTTTCAGGACTGAGAGGATCTGCTGAAGCCTAATTTAAATTCTCACTATGAGAGCCTGTGCTTTATAGACATGTGTCAGCACAGATTGAGTTCATTCAGATTTATTTCTTTTGGACTGACCACAAGACAGCTTGGAAGGACCAATGAGAAGCCTATGCAAACAGGACTGGCCAAACATGTACCATTACTTGTTTGTTTGATTGATTGCTTGTTTATTTGTTTGTTTGAATATATTTGTGTGCTTGGTGTGCTTACACATGTATATGCATTCACATGTATATGGGTACAAATAGATAGATAGATAGATAGATAGATAGATAGATAGATAGATAGATAGATAGATGCTTGAGGCTGATGTTGGGTATTTCCCTCAATCATGCTCCACTTTATACATTGAGACAAGGTCACTTTATTGAAGTCAGAGCCAGTCAGTTTGCTTTGGGGATCTCCTATCTCTCTGTCTTAAACACAGGACTCACAGCAGGCCACCAGTCCCATCCAACATTAATGTGGGTGCAGAGATCTTAATCCCAGTCTTCATGCATGCATAGCAAGCTCTTCACCTTGAGGGAGCTACCTTCCAAGACCCACTCTGACTTTTAGTGAACACCAAGCATAGATGGAGGCACTGTTTCATTGACACTTGAACATGATATTTCTATATAAAAGTTGTTCACAGCTTAAAGAAACAGTTGGGATGTGACAAACTATTTCCCAAGTCTTACTAAGAGTATTCCTTGGATCACTTTGAAAATAAGAAAAAAATAAATCCTAATCCTGTCCTTGGATAATGTCAAGATAGAGTGTACCACTGGAGAAATATTGATATGGGCTTAAATCAATACTAGTCTCTGTTTGTCACTGTTTCTCTGTGTACTTAGGAAAAGTCCCTTCCCCTTGCTGAAACTCAGTGCTGCCGAAAATAAACTGATGTTACCACAGAGGCAAGGGACTGACTTTGCTTTTTTCTTTTTCTTTTTCTTCTTTTTTATTTTAAATATGTATCAAGCTGAACCACCGATGATACATGCAGGCATGCACCCAAGACCTGTCAAAGTCTGGGTGGTAAGAATGTACTTCTTGGCAATCTACATATCTCCAGCTGCCTTTAATCTGTTATAGTGCCAACCTTGCCCTGTGATATTTCCCATTTCCATCCACGCTACTCACAACCCTCTAGAGAAATGACTTGAGAAAGTGACTACATATTAGAGTTCATTAGATTGGCATGCATGACAAGGTGTGGGTAGTCAAACAATGACTGTCTCACACCAGAGGCTGAGAATCCTGTGTTGCTCGGTAAGCAATACTGTCTCAGCAACCCTGATATGATTCTGAACACCAGATCAAGACAACTCCTCACAGCAGTGGTTGATTCTAGAGCCAATCAAGTTGACAACCACAATTAGCCACCACACATCCCCTCAAACAAGCAGGAGGGCTCAAGATTATGGGGGTTACTGCCATATATGACACCATTCTGTTGTTTTTAAATAGTATTTTGCAAGATGAAGTCAAGAGTCAGTGTAGACACAGTGAAAGTCTACAGAATGGTGGACTCTGTCACAGTTGCAGCAGAATTGCAAGGCAGGTTTCTAAGGGTAAATAGAGTTGTACAGCAAATGGCCTACTCATTGCCAGGGCAATCTGGATTCCTGGGTCACACTACCTTCCTCCCTAACTTCCATAACTTTCTTGAATATAACCAAAGAGGGCATCTGGAAGGAGGTGGAGTTTATGTGAGATAGGTGCTGTATGTAAGGTACAAAGGCAGGGAAAGGTAAAACTTGCTTTGTCAGTGGTTCAACATTTGCCCTGAATGTACAAGGTCCTGGGTTTAAGGCCCGGCATTACAAAAACAAACAAGCAGCCAAATAAACAACACTGCTCATTGAAGAAGATGCTGTAGCGTTTGATCTTCAACAGACAATTCCAACAGAAAAGGTTCAATAGAAAAGGAGTGAAAGCTCAAGTTTTGGAAGACCTTCAGTGTATAGTTAAGAGGACACAGTCCACACTGTGAGCTGCCAAGAAACATTTTGTTGCTTGTTAATTTTTTCCAGTAACAAATGTCCACTTAGCATCCACTCTGAACTGTGTTAACTTTTGAAGGGTAGTATTATGTAATGGCTGGTCTATCTGGGTGGCTTGATAAGGTGGTTAAGCAGGACAGGCAAGGTAAGAAGCCTGTTGGCAGGGATGAGAGGTAGTGCTGGTCCTAAAGTTCAGTGACACTACAGTAGCAAGTGGTCACTGAAACCAAGTTCAAGAATGTATCTATATATTTAGAAATCTTCATTTCACCATCAATAGTGTAAGATGTTTTCACCAGGTATGGAACTCTGAGTTAACCACTCTTTTTCCTTCAGTCTGCAGCTTCTCTGTCTTCTCACTTGCATTGTTCACAGCAAGACATCTGCTGTCATCCTTATCTTTGTTTTGTTATGGGAGATGTTTCTTTTTGCCCATAGTGGTTCTTGTGCTTTCCTTCTTATACTGGCTGTAAGTTGATTTTGTGATTAAAAAAAGGAAGGAAGGAAGGAAGGAAGGAAGGAAGGAAGGAAGGAAGGAAGGAAGGAAAAAAACATTCTGAGGGGGAAATCAAGAGGGCATGAAAACAGACATGATGAGAATGTTGGAAAAGAGCTCAATAAAGATGAACTTCCATGTAATTGGAACTAGGAATTTCTTCTTAGAGCCAGTGCTAGCTAACATGGCAAGAGCTGAAGGAACCCAATTTAAAGAGTACACCAAGAAAGAAAAGTAATACCTTTGAAGGGTGCTATGCCAACATTTCCGTGTGAGTGTGTACACTAACATGGGAACATTAAGGTGTTTCACTATAAACATAAAAGCCAAGTTTTAAGATGTGTAGTATGTTGTACTCATGTATTTGAAATAAACCTGAAACTACAAAGTTTAAGTGCTTGGCAAGGTAGGTGTTCTTTATGTACTGGCCAGTCTGTTTTTGTACAAGTGTTCCATATGTACTATAACTTTGTGGTGTGGAAAGTATTATAAACCCCCTGCTGCATGTGTTAAAACTGGTACACAGGGTGTTTGAATAATTACACAGTGTATTTTAGTCCCTAGGAGAAGTCAAAGCTGAACAAAAGATATCAGACTCATATATCTGTTCTAAACTGACTCACAGTGACAACCAAGTACAAAACCAAGCTATTGACAGAGCAAGGGGTACCACTGTCAACAAGAGTCTGTGTTAAGATGGAAAGACACTGCTTTAGGATAATGGTCCACAGTCCCATTTCTTAGCCTCTTATTTAGAAATTGTTGTTATATAGATATATAAAATGTGCACAATTTTACAACCAGACACCCATGGAGATGATCCCTTTGTGATCTGTGTCTCTTATTCTGATGTCATTCAGCATATCCAATGGAGGACAGTTAACTTCTGTATAAAAGTGAGGTGGTTCACACACACACACGTGGAATTGAAGGACATATGCAAGAGAGACAGAGAGAATGTACAAAGCACTCACTGTCATTCTTCTGCCCTAGCTGTTGGTCTGGGAATGACAGGCATTATGTATTGAGAGTCTTTTAGAAGCTAAAGGCATCATCTTGTGTCTCCCACCCACCATTGGACTACTACTCCATACTGACACTTCAAAACTTTACTTTAGCTTTGAGGCACTGTAGACTTGGCTGGGTATGCCTCAGTTTCTTCAACTGCAATTAAAGCTAATGAGAATACATACATGTAAAGTATGCATCACCATGCCTAGCATGAGGGGAGCACTTAGGAGGTGTAACATGGGGCCCTGTTATCTAGCTGTGGCTCCTCTAGGTGAGGCCCTGAAGTCTGACCATCAGCTTCACCCAGGCTATCCTACAGAAGTGGGTTAGCATTCAGCCAAGTGTCCCATCCATCATCGTCCATCGTCAGTAAACACAGTGTAGCATCTCAGCGGATGTTATTGCTCCATTTGGGCTCATCTTGCCTTCTCAGCTACATTAATTCATCACTCATTTGATTCATATGTTGTCTGAAATCAAAACAGGTGCCAGGACTACTCTTTTTTTTTTTTTTTTTTAACCAGGGTTAGGGTGTTAAATGTGAAAGAGAAATCAAATCCCTGCCTTATGGCTCTTACACATTGGTGCATGGTGGGGGGAGGGGCGCAGAGACAAAATAATAACAGTAAGTAAAACATGAGGCATTTGGATAGTAATAGGTGCTATGGATACAAATAAAATGTGGAAGGGAAATGTGAAGTTTGGGGATGCTGATGTATTTAGTATTTTAGGCCCAGGATGACTACTTATTCAGAGGAGAGGGAACCAATGCTTAGAGAAGGTTTGCAAATTTCCTAGTGCCACACAGCATCCTTAATTCCAGATGCAGGTTAGAAATAAAAAGATGGCCCGATCCAGTGCGAGGCATTTCTGTCTGGCAGGTGGCAGCTGAGCCTGACTGATGCTCTCTCACTGAAGCCAGTGGTTCTCTAGTCCTCCCCATTACCCATCCTCTCTGAAATACATCCCCTTCAGGTCCTCCCTCTTCATGACTTAACCTTTCTGCGTGTAAATGGAGTTAAGGCTTAGGATCAGCTCCCACCATCTGGGGAGTGCCAGCATAGGGCACCCTCGACGCCTTCGGGTCACTCAGAAACAGCCATTCCCCTAAGGAACCCAGCACCCATGGACATACAACTACAGAAAAGAGGGTGGATTTTAGCCCTTGCCTGTATCCCCCAGGGCCTTTTGTGCAGTGCACAACCTTCACCACAATAAATGGCAGCCTGACACCTCCTCAGATGCAATTTTGTATTTCACACACCATTTAACTAATGGAAACCACATAATAGGCACTCAGCGAATCGCGGTTGATTATGTTCTTTCTCATTTTTCATCTCCTAATATGATTAAGATCCTTTGTATTTCAACTCATGGTAAAGGATGGAAATTAAGTTATTATTATCCACAAATCCAGGAATTATTGAACACCTACTATATGCCAGACACTGGGCTGGGTGGTGGTTGGTGACTTGCATGTGTGAGATTTACATACTGGTAGAAAAGAGAATAATAAATGAAGTAAGGCTATGTGTACTGTGTTAGTGTATGGGGAAGAGAGAAATAGAGTATGGACAATTAGGGATAAGCACTGGGTAGAGTGGCCCATCTAAGACTCACAAAGTGGGATTTTTCTAAGTGTTGATATGATGAAGAGAAAAATGATGTCTGTAGTTGAAAGAATGACACCCCCCTCCTCAACCGAGGTCCACATGCTAATTTCTCAATCCTAGGAATATACTGCCTTTCAAAGCCAAAGAACTGTGATTAAGGGACCATGAAGGCATCATGTTTGCATGAAGGCATAAGGACCAGAGTCACTCCCCAGATGCCACATGAAAAATCCCAGAGTAGTGATGTATGTTCGTAAGCTCAGTGATGGAAAGATGGAGGCACAGGTCTTTGGCTTCTTTGGTCACTCAACCCAGCTAAATCAATGAGTTCTGAACCAGTGAGTGATCCTGTCTTAAAAACATTACAAAACAGTAAATAACTCTTGAATAATAACACCTAAGATTGTCCTCTGACCCCCACATGCACACACACACACACACACACACACACACACACACACACACTTGGTTAAAGATTGAGATGTCGAGCATGCAGCATTGTCCTGAGGCTCAAGGTAACTGCAAATTTTCTCTAAAGAAAATAGGAAGCAACAGGCATGCAGAAGTATCAAGACACCACCTACTAGGTTTGACAGTGGAGGTGTCTATTAGCCCAGGACTTCAAACAGCCTCTAGAGTCTAAGAAAATGCTATAAGCACCATAAGAAGCCATGCCTGCCCACAAATTACTTCTAGCTTGGCAGTGGACCTAACTGTCACGACCACCAAAAAAGAAATCTATACTACTTTAGCCCATGTGTTTGCTACAGTCACCATGGCAGCAATAGGAAACAAAGGAAAAGCATTCCAGAGGGGGAAGCAGCCAGGGCAAATGCCCTGAGTTGGAGATATATCTGATATACCCCAAGATGCCTCCAGTTGGACTGAGAAAGTGGTTTCAAGAAGCTTGGGGCTACAGCGGCATGTGATACCTCACCTAGCATATCATGGGCCAATGAAAACTTACCTGTTTTACTCTAGTGCTAACAGTCCCACCTGAGGCTAAGATACAGAACAGTTATGCCATCCTGCTCCTGTTTTAATAGAACTCTGGCTGGGGGGGGATGGTAGAAATACACAGGTGAGATCACTTACCAGACTTCCCTTAGGAGGGGTATGCTGTTTTCCAGCAAAAATAAGGTTGGTGCCAAGACTGGTAATGAACATCTTCACTTCCAGCACTGTGATGCAGAGGCAGGCAGATCTCTGTGAGTTCAAGGTGAAGCTGACCTATGTAGTAAGTTTAAAGACAGCCAAGGACACATAGTGAGACCCAAAAACAAAACAAACAAAGAGAGGGCGCTTGAGCTGGAGAGATGACTCAGTTGTTAGGAGCACTGACTGCTTTTGCAGAGGGTCCAGGTTCAGTCTCCAGTGCCCAAATGGCAGCTCGCAACCACTGGTACTGCAGTTCCAGGAGATCCTATGCCCTCATTGAGCACTGCACACACACAGTACACATATGTACATGTAGAAAACACATTTGGTCACATAAAATAAAAATTAAAAATGATACTGGCTAAGCCCCGAGTGGTAGCAGTGAACTTGGAGGGCTGGGTAAACTCAAAAGATGATTTAAAAATTGATCCCAGGAATCATATCTCAGATACTATGACTGTCTCCCTGGAAGAGATCTGTAGCAAAATTCAGTAATTAAATTTTTCATGGGGAAAGTAAGCTATGCAGGAATCAGGAGGCACAGCAGGTAACTACCCAGACATCAGATTAAAATGACTCAGGTTCAAGTCCCAACTCCTCCACTCTCCAAATCACATGCCCAGGCTACATATTCAAAATTCCCCAACCTCAGTTTCTTCATCTCAAGCATGGGAGTGCAGTGACATGTCCCAAAGACTGTGTGAGTGTAGATTAACGGAGGAAAGGGTTTGGAAGGTCCACGCCTAATGCATGGCAAGCTCAAAACTACTCTCTCTGCTGCCCTGGAAGCCATTGGCTTGAGTGGCTTCAACCACTGAAAGGTGTATTGAGTGTTCAAGGACTCAGTGTGGAGGGGAGGTAGGAAACAAAGGAAACAGAGCCATTGTTTCCTGTGGGGTGAGTTCAAAGAGCAATGGGGATGCACACATAGCTCCCTAAACCCCAGAGAAGATTTTCAGAGCTCAGTCATCAATCAGTGTCTGCATTTGCCAACCATGACTTCCAAACAGGAGCAGGGCCCTTCTGCCTTTTAGGGAAGAATGCGAATTACACGGCAATTGAATATTTATTACGAGCACCTCTTTTTTAAGCAGTTGTTTTACCATTGCAACATCAAAACCACCCAGGCCAGGGAAGACTCAGATGTGGGAGAATATCAAATGTGTTTTTCTTTCTTTCCTATTATTTTTTTTTTGTCCTTTTTCATGGTAGATCTGATGCACCTTTGAATCTTCAAAGGATGCAATAATCAATGACGTGGGGAGACAGGCGACAGCATGCCCGTCACTGTGGAGATGAATTTATTAATGTAAACGGCATCGTGTGGAAGAGAGATGGGGCTGAATTAAAATGTGAGGACCTGTGATCCAACAAGAAACACAGAACAAAAGGAGGAGAGGGAGACTGAACAGGGAGATAAAAGACTCTTTGCCGATTCCAGGCTCTGCTGAAGAGCGCTACATAAAAGAGGTTATCGCCGAAGTGCGCTACTGCAACCCTGGTGTCTTAATTAAAATGTCTCCAAGAAACGAGGCAGTGGGAATAGTACCAGGGGTGTGGGTGAAACGACAGTGACATAGAAGAAATGCAGGGATTCAGGAGACGGGATTATTTAGTGTAAATATTGAGAATATGTTTCTGGACTCCACTCATGGAGAATATTTAAAACTTGCTTGGATAAAGGGAGTGGTTGACTTTGGCAGCTGGTGTGGCAAATAGCTTTCTTTACAGAGAGAGAGAGAGAGGGAGAGGGGGAGAGAGAGAGGGGGGGGAGAGAGAGAGAGAGAGAGAATGTGTGTGTGTGTGTGTGTGTGTGTGTGTGTGTGTGTGTGTTGCACCACATGAGTGTGTATGCATACTGAGGCCAAAAGAGAGCATCAGGACTCCTGGAGCTAGAGTTACAGGTGGTTGTGAACTGCCATATGACTGCTGGGGACCGACTCCAGGCTAGACCTCTTAACTGCTGGGCCATCTCTTTAGCCTTGGAAAATAGCTTTCTAATTTTAAAGACTGAAGCCATTATCATCAAGGAGAGAGAGAGAGAGAGAGAGAGAGAGAGAGAGAGAGAGACAGAGACAGAGACAGAGACAGAGAGACAGAGAGAGAGACAGAGACAGAGAGAGAACAAGGACTTTGAAAACAGACTAAATCCAGAGAGTGGGTCCAGTCAAAAAGGACGACTTCTCCTTCAGTGAGTTCCTATTGGCTCAGTGAGTAAAGACACTTCCCCCTAAGACTGAATTTGAACCCTAGGACCTAAGTAGTAGAGTGAGAATTGTGGATGTTGGCCCCTGGCCTCCACATGTATGTCTGGTATATGTGTACACACAGATTTAAAAAATGCTTTTAAAATATATTCTTATGTCTGAGAAAGAGGCATACCACTTGGGAGGAGTACAAAGGGCAGGACCACCTGCTTGCACCTTGATAAAGCTGTTCACTGCCTCTGAATCCACTCCAGAGTAGCCCAGCTCCATCACTATTACCTGAGCATCTCCTAGCACCTCATCGCACTTCATTGAAGAATAGCTGCACTGTCCACATTGGCAGCCAGCATGGTCTCCTGCCAGCTAATGAGGTGATTGGGTTACCAGGGAGAAGGGTGCTGGCATCCCTTTCATTCCATTGACAGAAGTATCAGACAATGAGTAAAAGGTAGGACTACTTCTTCCCTGAAGTCACCCTGAGTCTTTGGAATACAAAAAGATGGTGCTAGCTTTCTGTGTGCTGTTAGAGAGCATTTGGCAATGCGTACTCTCTATTAAAGTTTAAAGAAAATGTCTGTGTTGACCAGAAGTGATTAGAAAGCATCCCCAAACTGGTCTCTAACTGGAACTGGAGACAAGGGAGGGGAGGAGGAATGTGGGTGGCTAAGCTACAATAGATGGTTCTCCGTTCTGTTGAGGGTGTATAGACCCTGAGGGACCAGTGGGTAGTTCTGTGTGACCATCATGGAGAGAACCCAGGGTGGGCCAACACTCTGTACACACCCACTTGAGTTTCAAAGGCTCATTCTTCTAAGGGTGAGTGTGATGGTTGGTCTTAAATTTCAACTCATCACAAAGCATGATCCCCAGGAAAGGGTGTCTTAGTGGAGGCATTGTCCAGATCAGCAAGCTGATGGGAGTGTCTGTACAATTTTCTGTGGAAGATTGTCTTGGTGGCTCATTGAAGTGGGAAGACCCACCCTGGAGATGGGTGGCACTGTTTCATGGGCTGGGTCCTGGAACTGCATAGAGTGATGGAAGCCAGAGCATTGACCCTGCTCTTGACTGTGGATGTGGCATGACTACCAGCTTGAGTTCTCTGCCTTGACTTTCTTCCCTTCAATGAGGGGCTGGGATCTGAACCCATGAGCCAAATAAACCCTTGAGCTGATTTCAATGGTAGAAATCAAGTGACAGGGCTTTATGAGAGGGGCTTCCTCACTTTTTTCTGTTCTGAACTCATGCAGATGTGGGAAGAAAGCATCATTCCCAGAGTTTACATTCCTGCACCTAGAACACAGATTAATTCAGCTGTGGCGGCAAGGGGCTCTGTGTGTATTAGGAAAACAAGCCCATTTGTAAAACAGTAGCAGATCCCTCCAGGTGCTCAGAAGTAGCTATTTAGCATGAATATTTCATCAATGCCAGAGTAGATTGAAGGAAATTCTTTCCATTATATCCCCATCACCATTGCACGTGGTTGAATGGACTTCTGACTAAAGAATCTAAATATGCTTAAAACATTTTTCACCTCCAGTGGAATGAGCAGGGCCTGATTGGGTTGTTATTTTCCTGCTTCATGAAATATTTCAGAGGCAATTGTGTCTTGGATGTGTTGTTTGGCAAATTTTTATCTGAAGCCGGAGCCTTTGGATTATTTTTTAACTGGCAGCTTGGATGTAAGGAAGTTGACAGTTTAGAGAAAACATCTAGGGCCTGTTGTGGTTCTTGCATTCTCTGTTTTAAGACAAACTGGGCTTTGGGGTGTAATGAGTGTCAGGGTGAAATGGTGAATGAGTGTCAGGGGATAGAGACTGTTTAAGTGGGGTGAACTTCAGGCTTCATACCCCCACCCAGGCCTTGCAGAGGCTTTACCTGGTGGCTAGAGAACTGCCTGCTTTGTAAGACAGGCCTGGCATCTCCTTCCTCATCCTCTTTGGAACTTCTGAGGCACCTGCTCTCTCTGCTTCCCACTCCCGCCAATGCTGGCCTACCATTTCCTTCTGCCTCAGTGCCTTCTTTTCTTTAGCCCCAAGCCTGAAACCAGGCCACTTCCTTCCATCCCTTTTTCTGGAGGAAGAATCTTGAATTAATGTTTGAGACAAGAATGGAGAGTAGAAGCCTGGATGGAATTGGCCATGTGGAAGAGGGCAGGGTCCAGGAGGGACAGCACTTGCTGCGGTCAGCTGTCAGTATTCAGGCATCTGTACTGACCTGTCCTTGGGGTTCTGACAGGATATGCCCTCAGCTGCAGCCACCAAGCACACCACCTGTGCACATTCACTAGGTTCCCTTTAAGAAGTACCCTCTCTACCTTGCATCCTTCTCTCCCTCTTTGTCCCTCTCCCTCTCTCTGTCTGTTCCTTTCTCTCTCCCTCTCTCTCCCTGTCTTTCCTTTCTCATCTCTCTTGCTGCTCCTGCTCCAGAGGCCAGTCTTTCCCCTCCCTTTCCCCTTTTTATAATCCTTTTCCCCTACTGAACCCTACTGCTTGAACCCTGTCCCATGGGTGGCATTTTACCCTCACAGGCTGCTTTTCTTAAATTACAACATCAGCAATAGCATCAAGAACCTCATTCCTGGGCCTTCCCTGCCTCGGTCATACTGGGGACTTCAGCCCTGGTCATACCTACACTGAATGCCTTAGTTTCCAATTTTTGCCTGGCTTCATGCTATCCCAGGACCTGGCCAACCACATTCATCTTTCCCTACCTTTAAAGAAAATTCTATGTCCTCTTGTGACCAGATGATCTACAGGACAAACAAGGGATGCCAGAGGCACCTGGCTTCAGAGAACCGGGGCAGACACATTATCACAGATCCCATCACAGGCCTTTCTGACCATGAGCACTGAGGTTCTTTGTTGACACACAATTAGGCTTACATATAACTGTCACAGCAGAAGCAGAGCAATGGATCTAGGAGCGTGCCATAAGGGCCAAGGTGATTAGGAATGGGAGGAAGGAGGCTGCCCTGCCCAACTGCTCTCTCCAGGTGCCTCCAGGGTACACAGGAGTCAGCACACATGTACAGGAAGAAACTCCACATGCACTCTGACCATCAGAGTTGTTTCCCAAGGCCCAGAGTCCCCTGCTTCTCTGCTCTGGCATTTTACATCTGGGTTGACACTACTGTGACTGTCACGCCACATCTAGGGAGCTGGGAGGGGTGAAAGGTGGACTGGTGCTGCATCCTTAATGGCTGGTGTGCTGGGAAGAACAGGACACCAGGAGCGGACACAGGGCTCAGGGGCGCCCACAGCAGCGGCATCACCCTCAGCAGGCTTGCAGACACAAGTGAGCCCTTCATCACAAACAATGGAAAGTTTGTTGCTGAGAACACAGGGTGCTTTTTCATTGCTTTGGACACATTTACACACATACTGTCGTAATGAACGGAGCTCTCTGTGGCTGTGTCACAGCTCTGAATCAGCAGGCCCTTACGTATGCAAGGCACCTTAAATCTCCACACAGGGCTGTCCTGCGCTTTCACTCATGTGCAGCTCCCGAAGCTGTTGGTTTTCATTACTGTAAATGAGATTTGCATGTATCACCTATTTTACACATGTTCCATTTTTTTTCTGTCCCCCAATAAAGCCACAAAATTGTTGGCCTCTTTGCTAGTTATTTCCGCTGTCATTCATACACACACACACACACACACACACACACACACACACACACACACACCACAGAGGGGAGGCGGGGAGGAAGAAAGAGGGAGAAAAAAATCCAGTGTCCTGCTTTTGCTGTGGAGACTATTGTCTTTCTAGAAAGCAACCATCATTCTTAAGCACACATTTGTGTGTGTTTCTGTATGTATGTTGCCTAAGTGCACATGTGGGTCTGGGAGATGTGAGAGGTCACCTGATACTACATCTTTAATGACTTGTGTGCTGAGAAGAATGGGACACCAGCAGTGTCACCTTCACGAATGCTGCCCAATTTCTCTGAGACAGAATCTCCCAGCCAGTAAGTCTCAGTGACCCTCCTGCCTCCACTGCCCAGTGATGGGGATTCCATCACCACTCGGTCCAGCTTTCCAAAGTGTTTTCTGGAAATCAAATTGAGGTCTCTCTATGCTTGCAAGGGAAATGCTTTTCCAATTGAACCAGTTTTATATGTGGGGCTGGAGGAATAGCTCATAGGCTAAGGGCAATGTTTGCCCTTCCACAGGACCTAAGTCCACATAGTATCAGTCTTGCAGTTTTAAGTCCACAGGGCAGTGTTATGAAATGTACTCACACTGCTGCCTGGTCTAATTCCAGAATGCTTTCCATTTTACAGAACTGAATATATGTGCCATTAAATAACAGTTCACATCTTCTCTTCCAATCTTAGAAAATTTACTTATGACAAAGAAAAAGATTTAGATAGGTTTGCAACAATTATTCTGGCCTGTGAATTGGTTTGATTGTAGCTTCATTTTCTCAGCTTAGAAATGACATTTTGGTAAATCAACCATATTTCATGTAGATTTCTTAGCTTATAGTGTTATATTCTTCTTTTATAACACAGTCATGTAATCTAGAATGGTCACAACAAGATGTTCTCTAGAAATGTAGATAAATGTGATACTCTTTATCTCTGCTAGTTAAGCAAATTTAATTGGGGTAATTCTTACATAATCTATGCAAACTTTCTGCATTGGTCAAAGAGAGATATGGATTTATTGGGAGGATTTTGTAAATGTAAGGGCTGACACACATTAAGTGTCTTCATGTTGGCCAATACACACTTGCCACATTGCTTTCTAGCATTTTGTGGAGGGGCTTGGGGTGTGGTCTTCCCATACTAAGTTCATGTTTAATCTTATCTTTGCTACTCAACATTGGGCTGGTTTTTACTTTTGTCTTTTGTGTGTCCCGTCTCACTAAGGGTTCTTCTGTGTAGTTTTCTTCTCCCTTTGAGCTCAGCACTTGGGTGTCCTCCTAGAGTGGAATTATAGAAGGAAGGACTATGGATATGTGCAAGGCTCTTGATAAACAACTATTTCCCCATGGTTCTCCACAAGACTGTTAGTCTATATTCCAAGAAAAATCAAGCGTATTAATGTTTGTGGAGGTGTTCAAAAGCCTTAGCTGGTTTTGTTTCTTGTTTGACTTTCCTATGTATGTTTTCTCTTAAAACTACAAAATGCAGGTGTACACACACACACACACACACACACACAGAGAGAGAGAGAGAGAGAGAGAGAGAGAGAGAGAGAGAGAGAGAGAGAGAGAGAGAGTGAGTTATGGATCAGAGGCTAGTGATATCATGAAATTATTATTTACCGTATTGTCTCGATGGGAACTCACTATGGTATGAAGTCTGAGGTGCTTGCTCCTGATGACATAGATGATCACTTTAATTAGCATGTGCTATTTGATGAGATTGATTTACGTATTAAAAGTGGTGCTCTGTTTTCAACTCATTTTTCTCCAGCCCTCTAATTAGATCAAGGTTGTTCTACTCCCCTCTAGCTTCTCTCTCTCCTTTCTTACCTCTCTGTAAGCAACAGTTTCTAGCTTGAGTTTAACAATGTTGTGAGTCTCTGTATGTTTATTTTTATGTTTCCTTCTTTTAATATAATGTGACATTAGCACTTGATGTAAAATAATGATTCAACTTCCTTTGTTGAACACAGTTCTTTAATTAAAAAAGTATAATCCCTCAAAGGAATACATAGGTTATTGAATTTAAAAAAGGAAGACATGAAGTTGGGGGTTAAGGAGGTGAAGGAGGATCTTGGAGGAGTTGAGGTGTATATGATCAAAATAAATTGTATGAAATTCTCAAAGAATTAATTACAATAACTTTTAGAATGTGAAAGTCCTGACCATGTGCCTACAGTGAGTGAAAGAGGGACTTCATTGTGGGATGCATTCCAAAAGGCCCTCCTGATCACAACATGGGTACACATCAACAGCATCTCCATGAGGTCTGGAAGTAGTTGCAAAGGTGTCACTCACTGCTATTTAACCTTACTCTTCTGCTGGCCATGAGGGGAGCCATGCTTATGTCTGGAAATTGGTTGTTGACCAGGTGACTTCTCCTGTTCAGTTGAGTAAGACCAGTCCACACAGCATGAAAGATGTATAAATCCAAGGAGGCGCTTTGAGTAGATGATTCAGAAGCTGGAATTAACCAGCCTAATTATCATCATTGGGAATCATGTCAGCTTCTATGTGAGTCCAACCATGCACTTGGTCATTCTAAAGATATCTGATAGGATAAAATTGACAATGTCTAGAGAGCTGTGTCCTCCACAGCAAAGCAAAGTTCCCAGGGCAGGCTGATACTTACCCATGTATGAGAAATCTTAGTCAGTTCATCTTCTTTTCTCTTTTAGGATATATTTAAATTTGCAAGGACATCACCTGTCCCAAGACAAAAGAGGTCCATTGTGGTGTCTCCCATCTTGATCCCAGAGAACCAGAGACAGCCTTTCCCCAGAGATGTTGGCAAGGTAAGTTGGACAAAGGACAAATGGCACCACACTGAATGTTTTTATTAAGGAATAAGCATGCATGAGGCAAGCTGGCTGTGACAGTTGTGATTAGCTGGAACCGGCCTGCATGGTAAGAGGTCAAAATGGTCTTATCAAGATAGGAATTTCAGCAATAATTTTTACAAAAAAGAAGGAAAAAGACTGTGGGATCTACATAGTAGAAAATAATTTTGAAGTGATATTGTAAGATGTTGTTGGTTAACAACTGGCTGCTTCTTTGTCTTTGTAACTGATGTCCAGGTGACAGGCCGACACTCATGTGTTGAGGTTTGCTTTTTGTTTTGAGGTCTTGCTTTTCAAATGTGTCCGTCTAAGCTCACTGTTGGGGCAGCTTCCCAGAAATAAAACCACATTATAGGAAGTCAACCACACTAACTAGATGTTGCTTGAGTCTGAACCACAAAGTCCCCAGGAGGAAATAGCCACTGTTAAATGGACCACAGTACTGATGGAGCATTGCATCGAAAAAGAAAAAAGAAAGAAATCATCAAATTGAGTTTAATGATCTGGATATCTGTTTTGGTGATTCAAGACTCGGGCCACTTCCTATCTGTGAACTAGAAGGGCTCTCTGCTGAGCTGGCAGAAGGACCCGGCTTTACCTAGATGAAGAGAAGTAAGGACTAAAACGAATATGTTGTTTCAGAGTAATTTACCTTAAGGGAAAAAGCAGAAGGGCACCCTTGACTCATTGGTCACTGTGAATATTTTGGGGTTTTTTGTTTTGTTTTGTTTTTGTTTTTGTTTTTGTTTTTACAAAAACCTGAACCATTTGAAATCATTCTGATTATGTGTACCTGGCTACAGGTGACTCTAGTCTATCATTCTCTGCCCTATTGCACCTAGGAGAGGAGTCTCATCCAAAACAGTGGACTCTGGTAAATTATATGGAACACACATCAAGCACCTCCTGGCCCCACAGAAATGTCTATGTGGAGATTCAGATCAGAACCGTTTTCTATTTCTTGTTGAATTTAGAGTTGGAACATGGCTGCTTACTTGAATGTGTGATCTCAATGCCAGGATCTAATGCTTTAGTAACCTACTCATCAGGTTAAAATGGAATGCCTGTTTTATGCCACAGTCCCATCAGGACTGGGCAAATATAGCCATAACTAGCAAAGACTCCAACTTGTCTTCTGGGGGAAATGGGCAAATGCAACTAAATAACAAGAACATTTTGGTGTATGACAATGCTGTGCAAAAACAAAAACATGGTTACCTGAGAAAAAGAGCAAAGAGTACAACCCAGAGGGGTTAGAGGGAGGAGATTGTCACACAGCTGACTGACAGCAGCCGAGGTTTGTGATATCTGGAAGGAGATTGGAAAGATAAGGACTGGGGAGACCAGGTCCATGGTGTCTTGGAAGAGAGATGAGATGTGTGTTCAAAGGCCTGAGGTGGGAAGGGATAGCCTGCTTCGGAGGAGCAGACCCTAGGGGCCTGCAACACAGTGAGCTAGGTACAGCATGGCCAGAGGACCTTTGTGAGGTCTTGGTGGTGGTCTGTCTTTGAAAAATTTTGTGGAATCGGGATTTGATCACAGTCTGCAATGACTGACCCTAGAAGCTCTCCCAGTACCATGTGTGTATATGTCATAGACTACCCTGGCTTCTTGGTAAGGGATAATCTGTGAAAACAGAATTGAAAATAGGAGTGGGAGCAAAGAGACCCACTAAAGGGTGGGAGACATGGTCTGAACAGGAGACAAGGGTGTCCTAGACCATTGGAGTTCTAATTCTACTGGAAATTAAAGGCAGTAATAACCAAATATTCTGACGGTCGATATACTTCTCATTTTAAACTATTATTGTGCCGAAGATGTATCTCTGTTAGCAAATACGTTTTATGATTCATAGAAAACAGAGCAGCTTGTAATGGATAGAGCTGAGTTATGGCAAGGCCATGTCCCTCTGAACAGCTTTGGCTACTGTCAACCCATATGCTACATTTTCCACAGAGTCAAAGGCTCTACTTGCCAAGGAACTAACCTCCACATGTTTAATAGATTTTTGAGACCAATGGTAGTCTGTTTGCATTACAATAACGGAATAGCAGAATCAGGATGCTTTATAAAGAAAAGAGGTTTGTTTAACTCGTGGGTCTATATGTGAAGATCCAGAGTTGTCACCAAGTGATAGCTTTGTGAGCCGAGTCCTGAAGAAGTATGAGGAGTCATGGGTAAGAGAAGCAGCACACATGTATGTACTGTCTAGTCTCTCTGCCTCTGTATTTTTGTGTGTATCTGTGCATTCATACTCTCAGGTGCAGTTTTGTACATGTGTAGGGGATGCATGTGCACAAATGGAGTCCAGAGAAGAACCTTGGGTTGTCCCACAATGCACCATCTACTTTGTGATTTTGTGACATTGTCTCTTGTTGATATAGAACTCATCAAGTAGACTAGGTTGGCTGGCCAGTGAGCCCCAGGGATCTGCCTGTCTCTGCCTCCCTAGTACTGGAATTAAACTATTTTGGCTTTGTTTTAAATACATGATCACAAGGCAAGCACTTTACTGAGTTCGGGCTGTAATCTCGCCAAAATCTCTCTCTTTTAATACTGCCACCAGAATTCTATTATGGGGATTCTAGCCTAGAGAATTTGCCTAATTATAGTCACATGCCAAGGGTACCTCTTCAAACACCATATTAAGATGGTTTCTACATTCTTAGTGCCTTACAATGAAGTTTACATTCTAACATGTGAAATATTGAGGGTTAGCTTACATGAGCCCTATCTAAACAGTAGAAGGACCTAAACTGTGCTCTTTCAAGGTACCCTAAAGGGAAGATAGGATTTTCACATGTGACCGTACATCACAATCCCCAAAGACACTTAACACAGGTACCAGGGTTGAACGTGGATATTGTGCAAAAACCATGCATAGGTGTTATTTAAAAGACCTCAGGGAAGTCTGATTTTGTACAGCCAGGCTGAGGACTGCAGGCATATGCCATCCTCCTTCTAGAGACAATGTGAACCACAATATCAACTCCTCTAGGACCTTGGATCCCATCCTTAGGCCGCTGAACCAGAATCTCTTAGATGGAGACCAGAAACCAGCTTTTAAAATTTTACAGCAAGCTCTTATGTGCTTTCTAACTATATCCCAGCACTCACGTTTTAGTAAAAACACTTTATTACATGTCAGATATCCATTGATGGACTTGTCTATGCACCTTGTCTTTCAGTGCATGTCAAAACCAAACACTCGATTATGATGCTGTTTTAAAAGAGAGTGCCTATTCTAGATTTCTGTTGCTGAGATAAAACACTCTAACCGAAAGCAACCAGGGGAGGAGAGGGCTTCTTTGGCTTACACTTCCACATCCTAGCCCACCAGTGAGGGAAGTTAAGATGGGCATTTGAAGCAGGAACAACAGAGGAATGCTTCTTACTATCTTTCTGTTCCTGGCTTGCTCACCTACTTTTTCATATAGCCCAACACCACCTGCCTAGGGATGATGTCACTCTCAGTGAAGTGGGCCCTCCTATATCAGTTAACATTTGAGAAAATACCCCATGGAAGTGGCCACAAGCCAATCTGATGGGGGGAATTCTTCAACTGAGGGTCCTTCTTCTCAAGTGTATCAAATTGACAATCGAAGTCAGTCATCACAGTGCCCACCAGCAAGAGCATCCCATCCCATAGAAGATGGCTGAGAATGCTGTGAGCAGAGCCTGTACAAATTAGAAAAGAGGCAAAGTGACATGCAGCTGGTCTCCGTTGCTAACTCACTGTGTGACTTTATCTATTGCTTTACCACTCAGACTCCCATTCCTCTACTTGGCATGTTAGAAGATGATCCCTGTGGAATTCTTGTCATGAGAAATCAATGTAATAAGAAGAAAGGGCTTAGTGGAGTGCCAGACAAACCATGAATAGGCACAAGTATTTTCTATGCATCTCTAATCCTATAAGGTCAAGTATCCTGTCTGTTTCCATTGCTGTTAAGCCCCCAGGTCTTCCCATTGAGCCTTATAGCTGATACTCAATATGTGCTGGCTGACACAAACTAGGTTGGATTTCGGGGACTTTTCCTCCTGAGCAGCAGGAATACTTACAGAGGCCAAGAACATCCAGCCTCTAATGCTAGGAACACAAACAAGTTAACACAGGGAATGAGAAAAGATCAGGAAAACCTGTGAGGAAAAGTATGTATGATGGGAGATGTTATTCTGTATATATGTTTCTCATACTGGTTAATAAAGCTCTGTGGCCAATAGGAAACAAGATAGGCGGGGCTAGGAGACCAGGAGGAGGAGAGAGGAAGTAGTAGGAGTCGAGATGTAGCCCAGGGAAGAAGCAGGACGCCTGCCACGGCTCCCCGATAAGACAACCATGTGGAAATACTTAGATAAGTAGAAATGGGTTAATAATTAAGACAAAGCTAGCCCATAAACAATAATGGTAATTGGCCAACAGGATTATATCAAATACAGAGTCTCTGAATGTTATTTGGGGCTGGCGCGGCTGTGGGCCCAGACTGGCAGGCTGGCGGAAACATACATGTTACATATGTATATCAGGCAAGAGATGGTGCAGAATTCATGAGTGTCCTGAGTTTTCCCAGGGAACCACCCTTTACAGTGAATGCCACATGCATAGCTGTTCTGGGCATCTTGCTGACCAAAGGTTTTCTCTCCTCCAATGCCAGAATGCTTTGCATTCACACAGGAAGTAAAAATCAAAGGCAAATAAGGAGTGCTGGAGAACACAGAGCTCCTCACCTTCCCTTTCAGTGGGATGCTCCTGAGACTGTGATTGCCACCATTTCCCGGATCTCCCCTATGGGGTTATGTCCTAGTCACAACCAGTGAGCCACTTCCCTAAAAGTAGCCTCTACTGCCTTCTGAATGAAGTGGCCACAATAAAAGACTTGTCTCAGGGTTCACTTTGGGAGGATTAAAAACAAGGGAGATATATATATATATATATATATATATATATATATATATATATATCCATTTGTTTTGTTACCTTCTATTGCTAGGTTAAAACACCACAAATAGCTGCAACTTACAGAATTTATTTGGTCTTTCAGTTCCAGAGGGATAAGAGTCCAACATGCAGGAAAGTGTGGCAGCAAGCAGTGTGTGAGCATGTAAGGGACAGGGGCTGAGAGCTCAGATCTTGAAACACAAGCATGAAGCAGTAAGAGTGGAGTAGAGGTGGCTTGAGACTTAATCACAAAGCCCAACTCTGGTGACATGTCCTCCAGCCAGACTGCACCATCTACACCTTCCCATTCAAATCTGCACACCACTGAATCTCTTCTTCAACTAGTAACGTCCTATACTGGAGCCTGATTTGCAATACTAAAGTCAGAGGTGCACTGACCTAGAGAGATTTGGAGGACAGTGACATGTGGAGGCCAGAGATCGACCTCCTTGGTCCCGTACCCAGCAGTCACTGACGACACTTTGCATTCTCCTATCCCTCTATAGGGAAAAGCCTAACAGGCACAGGTAGGACTGATGAAGCTAAGGTGGGAGCTATAAAGGAAGGAATGAGATGAATGAATTAAAAACAGGTGAGGCCTACTCAGGAAAATAACTTCCTTCAGGGGATGCAAAACAAAGGTAGACTTTTTGCAACAAGCATTGTAAGAAGCATCTGGAAGTTTGGGAGACTTATGATGCTACCATCCTATCAGGACTGAGAAAGCAGACACTTTGTAGAGAATTTAGGTTGAGATTCTGTCCACGGGAACACATACTAAGCCAATAAGGGCCCTCAACTGAAAACATGAAATGACTTTTGATCCAGTTAAAGTAAGAGGCAATGAAGAAAGTTTCTGGTTAGCTTTCACTCATTCATTCATTCATTCATTCATTCACTTACAGACTAGCATGGCCCCAGCTGCTTTATGATTGACAGGAAAGAGGCTTGGGGAAATTACCTAGAAAGAGACTGATGGATGACTGTGTGGGACTAAAGAGAACTATACTATGGGAATGCCATTTATTGTTCCAATCTGGACAATTTTAAGTGAGAAAGGTTTTGCTCATCAAGCTAGCCAGTGTAAATGGAAACTTTCTAGGTGACCATGCTAGGCTTGTTCATATGATAAACTTGTTAGTGGATTTTTACTCTATTACTGAAAACCATGGTGATGGCTGTGGAGAACACAGCTTAGCTCCTCCTTCTGAAACCTACAATGTACACCATTGTTTCCTGAAAAGCTTTTAATTCTGCTAAAGGATAAAAACATCAAGAGAAAGGTGCCAGGGTGGTTGGACCCTACTTAGAGGGTGTCCTCATTTGATCCCATGTCATGTAGAACTGTCAACCTACAGAAAAGTTACATAGGAATCCCTGATGAGATAGACAAAGTTTGGCTGCTGCATAACTCACCAAACAATTATGAGATGGTGAGTTGCCAGATTACTAGGGCATAGGGAGTCCAGAGAACCCTTTCCCATCCTGAGAGTGCATCCTGGATAGCCATGATCCTCTATTCCACTTGCTTGTTGAACCAGCTGGTTGGGAGCACAAGGATAGAATGAGCCCACATGCTTTGGGAAGACAACTAGAGACACACTAGGCCATTGGGAAATGAGTTTTCCTCTTATTTCTTCCTCTTCCCCATGAAATCTACCCTAGAAACCCTCTCATTTCAGGAGAAAGAGGAAAGCACCCCATAGTCCTGAGCACACTTCCTCCAACTCCCACCTTCCTTACCATTGAATTTTCTTCCACAGAAAGGAGCTGGGGTTTTGTGTGTATGCCCCCAAGAAACATGTGGTATTCTCAACATGTGCTGTGTCCCCTCCCCCTCCAAAGTGTGACTCTTTCAGAATTTGCCCCATAAATAATTTCTCAATTTCACCAACTTTTGCTGATAAATATTTTACTGCATCTTTAGAGGTTTTTGAGTTCTTAGGCCCAATTGATTGAGAGCAGGGGACTTTAAATCTGCACGGCTGCATGGAGATCTTTTCAAGATGTATTTTATTCTGTTTTATATTGAGTTTGAAAGACAAGTCATTTATGAAATGCTTATTAGGGATTCCACTTTCATCACTGACCCTTTCCATCAAAGCCAATGGAAGTACATTTTACTGAAAATCCTTTTTTACACCCCCATAAATTAGTAGAATGGACATTGGAAAGGACATCTCTAACCCAAGAAGGAAGAAATATTTCATTGAGCCATGTGTTCTTAATACAAGGGGTCAACATAGATCATTAAACCAAAGCATGGAAACTACTCAGACAGGACTCTGCTTTGCTTGTGTCATGAGTGGAATTTCCCAAAGTATCTCACAGAAGTCTGGACATATGGTTTATCGGAGCTTTTGCCACATCCAAATACCCATTATCCTATGTGTACCCACTTCATGCACATACATAGGAGCTAGGAGTCTTTTGGCACTGGGGTTGAAATTGTGTTACTACATTTAGCAATTCTTAATCCTTTGACTTCTTGTAAGAACCCATGGGTCCTAAGCTAATCCTCAAGAGCTGAACCACAAGCTAAATCTAAATTTCCAGTCCCATGCTCTTTTCTCTCCTTAAATAACTTGTTTAATCCTATTGGCTCATTCATTGTACACAATGAACAGTCAGTCCTCCACCCTTTAGAGCTCTTGTTTCAACCCTTTATCCCAAACAAATACTCTTCCCAGAATCTTACAACTGTCTATTTGTTCATCTGTCATCATGTATATACCAATCAATCTATTCATCTATCTATTCATCCATTTATTTGTTCATTCACCAACCATCTATCATCTATCTACTGTTTATCTGTCTATTGATCTATCTATCTATCTATCTATCTATCTATCTATCTATCTATCTGCCTGCCTGCCTGCCTACCTACCTAATTTTGCATTGTTAGGAATGAATAGTTTTATTCAATGACTCAAACTTACCAGCAGCTAGAGAATAGTAAGGAGTTAGAAATCAAAAGCTATAAGATGCCCAGAGGCTCATTACTCAAAAATTCTCCTTGAAATGAACATCAGGTTTTATCTCTTTATTCAGCTTATACACATGCCTTTCCTATTTGCATATCTTTGAACTCTTCTCTCTGAATAGACACATTCCCCTCACCCTCACTTCCTGTCCCTATGTTTAGGATTCCATGGGCCATTGGAACATGACAACATCATTGAATATTCTATGCTTGTATTGTTCAAGTTGGTAGATGTAAACCTTAGGTGGCTAGTCATCGCTGGAGATATGGCTACTCAAATGAGGAAATGAAATTTTTGGAGGTTAATTTAATTTAAATTATATGTATATGTTTTGTCTGTGTGGAAGTATGTGCAAGTGACTATAGGTGAAAATCAAATCCCCTGGAGCTGGAGATACAGGCAATTGTTAGCCATCCAGTATGGATGCCAGGATTAAGAACAATAGCAAGTGTTCTTAATCATTAAACCATCTAACCTGCCTAGTACCAGACCACATATATTTGTAACAAAATAAAATGTTCAAATTGGAAATGGTATTAATGTAAAATGCACACTGATTTTAAAAACTAGTGCCCCTCCCCACACATATCCCTACATATGTACACACCCATACATACATGTATGTAAAGAATAAAATATAGCATTAATAATTGTTATACGTAATCACATAGGAACAAAACATTTTTGACAGGTGGGTCTCATTAATATATGTGTCATATATTTCCTTGAATGTGTTTTAAATGTGGCTTCCAGATTAAAATTCTGTTCTTTCTGTGGTTCCTATTATGGAGTGGATCTGACCTCTAGCCCATTTCCAACATGTTACTCTTGTGCAGTTTTCACTTGATTTCATGTACACTTTGTGTATTCTCCGTGATGACATTTAGCACATTTGAGCAACTGTACAATTCCTTCTGCTCTTCTATTATGGTCTTACTAAGTGCTACATGCCAGATGTGATGTCCAGGCCAACCACATAGCCCACAGTAGGCTTCTGGATATTCTTTGCCACAAATTTGCCATAGCTATGGCTGAGTAGGTGAACATTCAGTAGTTGCCGATTAATTAAAGTGATCAGAGCCTAGTTTGTTGTTAGAATGGAATTAACAGACCATTATATGACCAGTCTGGATATTTTCAACAAATTTTAATTTTCTACAGTGGCAATGAGGCAACTAACTAAATTGATTGGCAGTCAGCCATTATGTTGGTTAATATCAGTACCCTTAGCAAATTGAAATAGCTTTTAATTTTTGATGGGCCCTCTGTGGTGTGTGTGTGTGGGGGTGGGTGTGGATGGGGGTGGTGTGTGTGAGAGAGAGAGAGAGAAAATCTGAGTTTACTCATACTTGGTATATTTTTAGTTCACTCATAACTTTCACAACTCTACACCCTCGATTCTAACTTATTTTTGAAGTCTACTAAGAGTTATGCCCACTATTAGCATGTGTTGCCCTTCTTTTGCAAAGCTTAATTAATGATAAAACATAATTGGGTTGTTTTGGTTCTCTGCCAAATACATATATATGCAGAAATGCCCTACATGATATATACCCAGCCAATAAAGGCACCTGAGCCTGAGGGAGAAGACATATTTTTAACCCCGAGTCTCTCATCCTTCCAGGTCTCAATATGAACCATTTCCTGGGCTTTGCTCTTATGCACATTTGACCTCAGACTACATTTATGTTTAGTTATTTGTGAACATTAAAGCTTGAGTTATCACCCTAAACTTAGAAGTACCAAGCAATTTTCTTATTTGACTACAATCTGCAGTAGCTAACAAGAGACCGACATGAAGCCAAACACAGCTTTCTCTTTAGTTCCCACAGGAACACTGTAAACAATGTACCCATTTCTCAGATAAGAAAGCTTAATAGAAAGAAACTGAGTAACTTACCCATGATAACTCAGTTAAAGGTAAGCATTGCAGAGACTCAAGCCCAGGACACTTCCTTGTCCAACAGCAATCCACCCATAGTAACATATGGGTGTTTTGAGTTTCCCACTGGTCTTTGAGTGCATAATAAATACACTGACATTATTTCTTATTTGACTCAATCCTTGATTAAGCAAGCAGCATTAAGTTCTTGTTGTATGGTTGCAGAAACAGAGTCTCAGGAGCACACTTTAAGACGGGATCTATTCCTGGGATTAACTGAGCTCTTGTGTACGCCAAGGTTTGTGTCACCACCTGCAATGTACTAGGACTCTGGAGGGATTTCAGAATAGCATGAAATAGTTAAGGAATCAGCTTTACCACATTATGTGGAAACATACAAACAAGAGGCAAAGCAAAGACAAGAAGCAGGGTTCGGTATTTTTTAACAACCCACAGGGTGGTGTTTAGGTGGAGGAATCAGCTCCCCCATTCTCCCTTCATGTGCCAACACATGCACAACTCTGTTTCCTAAACTCAAGTGCCCAGATTTGTAGGAATTATCTGAGATTCCACAACTCAAAGCCTGAGGCCTTGGGCAGCATCATCCTGAGGAGTGACTGCCAGGGGAAAGAAGACCTGACCAGGAATGTATTTTAATTTCTTGGTGTAAATATTCTCATGATAGTCATTTTGAAGTCATTAACTTAAACTAGGCCTGCATGTCTTACTATGGACATTCATGGAGGAGTGGAAATGTATTTCAGTACATGAGAGCAACATCAGAAGGCACTAAAGGGTACAGTGGCCTTAAGGGGACTAAGCTTGAATAGAGCCTCCAGCTCAGGAAGTGCCTAACCCTACCACTTACCTACCATCCAGTTCTAGGCTGAGGAAACAAACAAATAAAAAAATAAAATATTATTTGTACATATATGTAATTAAATAGGATCTTATCTACCCAACTTTCCCTTGATACCCCAACACATCTTTCTCCAAAATTCATGTCCTCTTATTTAGTGTTTTAATAACAGACTAAGTTTAATTAGTGTTTTCCCTATTTCATGGGTATGAGGCCATGCACTGGAGCTTGGAAAAACCACCTGTTGCCATGTACTCAAAGAAGAATACTTTTCTGTCATCCCCCAGCTGCCATCTGCTGCCAAATCTCCTCAGTTAGAAGGTGGGGCCTCCAGAAAATCTCCCTCATCTATGCTGATAGTTCGGTTGGCTTGGTCTTATACATGTCATATGCAGATAACAACAGCTGCTGTGGGCTCATAAATGTAATGCCCAGAAGATGGCATTTAACAGCATGCCTGCCCATTCTCCCTATCTTATTTCTTTCTGCTTCCTCTTTTTCAATGTCTTCTGACTCTTGGTAGTGGGGTGGAAGGAATGTTGATAAAATTGTCCCATTTAGGGCTGAGCACTCACAGTTACTTGTTCTTAGCACTTTGACTAGTTGCATGTCTTTGTTGTTGACTGCTGGCCAATGGAAAAAGAAGCTTCTTTGGGCAAAGTTGAGAGGAGCCCATGATATGGGTATAAACATCAATATTTAGAAATCAATTTGGCAATATGAACATTCAGCAAAACAACAATAGCAGGCTCTACCCCGGAGATGGTGAATGGCATCCCAGCATGGTCACACAGCCAGGATGGAATTTAAGCAGAGCTTAAACTCATGGCTCTTCAGCTCACTCCCATGAGAGAGTCTCCTGAGGATGATGGAATGTTTCAGTTGTCTTGATTTCCCAGGAAGATGAGGAAAGGCGAGGAAATTTTTCAGTGTGGTGAGAAGAAATGGTAGTACATGCATAAATCTGGACTTGATGTACATTTTGGCACACTGAACCAAATCCAGAGGTCATGTCTCAGCTTAACAAATAGTTCATGTACTGAGAAGTTCTCCACCTGACTATGAAAGCTATTGCCTCGTTCACTGGTGTCTCTGCAGACAGCCTTGTTCTTACAAAGGGAACCATGAAGGACAAAACAATTCAGGAAAGGCCAACTGTTCATGTTTGTGGTATTGTGAGGCCATAGCTGACTATGAAGTGATAGTCTTGGGACTATGAAGAAGTAGGACCTGGGGCATACTGGAGATTAATAGCCCCTCTCTAACCCCAACTTTGAGGAGGGTGGTGACAGTTGGGTGAAGGCAGAGACAGGGATGTGGAAGTTCTTGAGAAGATGGGAGGGACTATGTGAAGAGCCTTTTAATTTCCTGGCTCTGGCTTTCAAAGAGCAGTTAGAAGGGAAAGATATGATATGAGGTGTGGTCACAGGGAACAATGTTTCTGAGTGCATGGACTTAGTCCTCTTCTATAAGCAGTAATGGGAAAAACTCAAAGTCCCTCCATTGTAAGACTCCCTGTGCTACCTATGAACTCCTCATTGAAGATGCTGATGTTTCTTGTTGTTCAGGTAGCTTAGATGAAGAAAGTCTCAGTTTATGGCTCATGAGAATCCAAACATTCTTCTTAGGCTGAAAACTTAGAAACCTCAACCAGAAATATGCACAAAGTAACCATTGTATACAAGGCAGTACAATAGCTAGCTAATACAATTCTTCCTCAAAAAGCCCCCATTCCAGAGAACAGACAGACTTATCCACAGGCAGACAAGTACCTGAGAGGGAGCAAGGGTGCTTAAGGAGTCAGTTTGGCAGAGAACGTAACTTAAGAGAAGGTTCCTGAATGATAAGGGAAAGCTAGGATGGGTGGAAAGTCCTCTGGGTGGTAGGAAGGATGTAGTCCACTGTGCCACAGATAGGATTTCATGACAATAGAGCAAGGCTAACTTGATAAGGGTGTAATGTGAGGAGGAACTTGGCAGTAAAAGCATTACAGAAATAATCAAGGACTAGAAGCCAGAGTTATAAAGGTGATGTTAGTGTTTGAACTTTATTCTGTGATTAAGGTTAAATTATGAGGCCATATGATCAGATTGGCATGTTATATGATCATATTGGCACATTAGGAAGATTACTATGACTGGTTGCCAAAGAAAACACTTGAAGTATGAAAATGGATAGATAAGGAGATGAGGATGGAGGTTGGGATTTGGAGGCAGGCTACAATGGACCCCTTGAAAGGGAGAAGTGGAGACTGTGCAGAAGATGACAGGTGGCATGGATGGATGAGTAGAAGGTGAACAGAAAATAAAAGTAAATCTTGGCTGGAAGCATCACAGCTCTGTAGGATTCTGAAGAATTACCTGCAGAGGCATTCTGCTACACCCATTGTCTGATTTGGGGTAGGGGGATGGTGAAACCAAAGCATCTCCTTTATCTGCCTCCCCAAGGATCTCTCTGTGGAGCCTTCAGTGCTTCCTTTCTTTCCCAGAGAAGGCAGGTCCACCTATGTGGTGTGTGTTATTGAGAAGCAAAGTCTCAGGGTGGCTAGAGTTAATGTGCATATAATGGATGTATAGGGTACCAGCAGCAAGCATAGGCAAACACTGGAGTGGCCACATATCCCTTCCCCGTGTCTCTCCAGATTCAAACACAAGCCCTGGCACAGTCTGTGCTTTTTTTTTTTCTTTAGTCCTTCCTTGAAGTAAATTTGAAATATTGTTTTCTGCCAAGTCAGAAGTACTGAACAGCTGTGTTCAGTATTGGCCTGCTAGCCTCAGATTCTAAGTACATTTCTTCTTAGTAATTTCTCTTTTGAATGCCGGTGTTTGGCTAGGCATTAGTCTACACAATTCACATGTTCTGTGTTGCTCAAATTTTAGTTCATTTATTTGACAACTTGAAATTCCTTGTAAGTGCTGCTTTTATTTTGCTATTTGCATGTGGAAAGCACTCCAAACACGACATAGAACAAGTCTGACTTCACTTTTTCTAATGTTGCCACCCCCCCCTTGTTAGTAATGCATGTTCATCACAGAAACCTGATTGAAATCTATGTATTTAAAATAATATCTACACTCAAAGTAGCAAGTGCTGGCATTCTAGGCTTCACTCCCAAGCTTTTAGAGCATGTATAAATCTGTGAAGCTTGCTGGTAGCGCCCTGGGCCCATTTTTGAGGCTCACATTCCACAAGTCTGATCTGGGCCCGGGGGGGGGGGGGGAGCATTCCAACAGTTACTGGTGCTGTTATCATATGTAGTTCATAGCCCATACATTGGGTAACTCTAACCCAACTTAAAACAGATTCACATTGAACCTTTGGGACTCATTGGCTTTGCTCTCAGAGTCTCAGAACCATATTTCCTGACTTCCAGTGATTCGCGCCAAAGCCATTCTAAATGGGAAAGGTGTAGACAATCTATTGTACAGCCCTTGGAGTTCTGGGACATCTTAATGAGGACTCTACTGAAGCTTTCATGGGTCACCCTTGCCCCCATGGTAATCTAGTAAATCCCACAGAGGGAAAGGTGACACTTGGTACACCAGGGTGACAAAGGAGCTTATAGCAGACAATGAATGACTGGAAACATCTTACAGTCCCCACTGACATTCATTGGTTCCCCTTTAACATTTCCTCATTGCAAATCATATTGTCATTATGGTCACTTATAAATCTTGGCATGAGGGCATGGAAGATGGCTCAGAAATTGAGGGCTGGCTGATTTTTCAGATGATCTGAGTTTGGTTCCTATCACCCATATGACAGCTCACAACTGTCTCTGACTCTGGTCCTAGGGGATCTGATAATCTTGTTTGAACTCTGAGGAGTCAGGCATCCACATGTTGCATAGGCATGCATACAGACCTAATAGTCACATGCATAAAATAAATAACCTAAAGCATATTAAATCTTAGCATATACACATAGGCACATATGTGTATTTGTATATCTCATGAACAAAAAGTATCAATACATGTATGTATGTGTAATTTGTGTGTATATGTGTGCATGTGTGTCATTATTTATCTATTAAACCTTGAGCTTGTACACAGTCAAAAGCTGTGTCCCCAACAAACCTCAGCAAACCTGGAAAGCCCAATTCCACTGTGTTCTTGTTCTGCTGATCTCTTTGCTCATGTTCACACAGCTCTGCTTCCATTTGGACCACCAGTTCTCCATCTCCAGGTCTAGAACGCCTTTGTTTTAATCTTGCTGTACAACTCCCATCTAGGGAAGTGTAGCCTCAGCCCTGATAATAATGAAAAGGCGTGGCTCTTTGAACAGTAACTCATTATCCATTTCTGAGAGTATAAAGGAATATACTGGAAATCTTTCAATTCTGTCCAAGGTTCCTCTGTCCGTCTCATGTGTATTCACCTCATTTGCTATCTCCCATTGGAGTCCTCTATGTGTACCCTGTTGCTAATTCCCCAACCAACACACAAGGTCTTCCCATGGCTTTAGCACATGATAAAGGTGAGTGATGGATAAATAAGGTATACGAATGGTGAAGTTCAGATTTTAAAAATTAGTTCTTCAAGTGTAACAGATAGATACATATGTGTGAGAATGGTAGAATACAATACATTGGGAGTTTACAGATAGGATAATATGTAATGATTGCCACAGTCTTGAAATAAGACATGAGAAGCCCCCAAAATGCCTCCTCATGTCCCCTTCTAGGCATGAGCTGCATATCTTCCAGGCATAACCAACATTGTCATGTAAGACTTCCAGTTAGCTTCTTTGTTTGGTACAGAACACAAATGGAATCTTAGAACATATGGGTTGAGTGTAGCCTTTGTGGCTCAGCTATGTGTTTATGAGATCAGTCCATACCATGAGATACACCTGTAGAATCAAATATACATGAGCGTATTTTCTGAATCTCCCAATTGTCCTTTCTCCCAAGGGGAGCCTTGGCTCATTTTCAGTTTTTAGTGATTACAAATTGTGCTGCCATAAAATTTTTTGAGCATGCCTTTGAGTGAGCATGTCTGCACATTTCTGCTGGAGATAGACTTTACTGTGAAACTGTTAGGTCAGCGTTAGTAGATTCTGCCACAAAAACCAATTCCGGAATGGGTGTATACACAGTGAAATTTAAATTCATTGTTCAGACTCTGCAATGCATTGTAAGAGCTGGACCAGTAGAGTGTTTATTTCCTAAAGAATATTATATCTAGGGACAATAGCTGTCCATATAAACTAAGTCAGAACCCATTCCATTTCTTCAGAGCCTGATCAAACCTGGCACCCATACCATCAATATGTAGAGAGCTGCCTTAATGGTGTCAATCTATAGCCAGCCTGTAGGGCTCATTCCTACCTAGGAAGCCAGCTCGCCTATAGGCCTCCTTCCTTTTACTCTTATCCTGGGAATAAACTCATCAATCAGTCAATATTTACTGGCCTGAGTTGAGGTCATCTCCTTATCCTCATCAGATCTCCATTTAAATTAATGTTCCTTTATAAACCAAGCAATAAAATATTTAGGACCCTAAATATCAAATCAAAGACTTTTGAAATTTTTCTTGGTCATGATGTTTTGAATATATACTACACCTTAGGAGCATTTGTTTCTCAATCTCTGCTGTGGTGAGAAATTACTTCCTACCTCTATTCTGCTTAGGTGGGCTCACAATAATAAGTACAAATAATGATCAGAGACTTAGCCATGGTTAAACCCTGTGGAGACAGCTTAGTTATTTATATTCAAGCTTCCCATGCCTACCTACAGATTGATAGAGGTAGCAGCTAATCACAACTTTGTCTTCTATATCAGGCTACTGCCATTTCAACTTCCATTGTCTCCTAGAAAAGTTACTAAGTAGCCATCATGCTTAAACCCTTAAGCCACAGGTATGGTTAAAAAAAATCACCTGAAGAACACGTCAGAACTTTTGATGATTTTTTCTCTTTTTTCTATCTCCTGGAAATGAAATGACCTAAGATTCATAAAAGAATACCCAGCAATGTATTACCCCCAGACAAAGGAGGATACATTATATGGAGTGGGACCAACAGTATTGGTCTGCTGAGTTCTAGCTGTTGAACACACAATTCTTGCATCATCCTCTGTTGAACACACAATTCTTGCATCATCCTCAGTGGGAATCCCCAACAAGACACGGATTCTCTGGGACATCCCCTATTCTTCTTCCTACGTCAGAGGATTTGGCCTGAAGTTTTGGATGTCTGGTTGCCATATTTACATCTTTCAGTACTTCTGCCTTCTCTCTTCTCTCCTTTTCTAAAAGAAGGAGCCTGGAGGTGACCTGGTCTCAAATCTCTTTCGACAAGATAGGTAATGATTTTCCAGGATCCTTCACATCCCTTTCTGCTTACACTTGCCTATCTGACATTAGCAGAGCTGGGAATGACTGCCTGGAGCAAAGGACACTTCCTGTCTTTCAGGAACAGCATAGCCCAACACAATTGATCTCAGAGGGCTCATAGTCTCTGGGACCATATTACCCCTAGTGTTTGTATTGCTCTTGGCAGTGTTCTGAGAGGGAGGACCTATCTTAGGCCCCAAGTACCATCCTAGACTCAAAACACTCCTCTGGGACCAGCATCCAAAGGTTTCAAGTACCCTGATAGAATCAGAGTGCTCCTGTGGGACAGAAAGAGCTTGCTCTGTGGCTGTGTCTCAACTGTACAACTAACTACTTTGTTGGGGGAAAGCAGCTTCTACAAGCCAAAGACACTGCTTGTGTGGGGACCATTTCCAAACTGCCCAATTTGTCCCTCTCTCTGGACTTTTATCTATTCATATGATTGAGTATCCTTCAGATCTCAGCTAGAATATCTTCCCTTTGGAGAAGGGTTCTCTGAGTCCCCCACACTAGGTCAGGGTCTTCTTCATGTGTACTCATGCCTCTGTCTCTTCAAAGGGACAATTTTGCTGGAAGCCAAGAAAAGGCTGTTTGGTTGATTGTTTGATAGCTTCTCCCCTTATATGTAGCAAACTCAAAGCCAGCAGACAAACATTCACACCTTGTCCTTAGCATCAATATATCTGGCAAACAAGGCTCTTGATAAATATTTGTTGGGCATGTGGATGGATGCATAGATGGTGGATGGATGGGTGGATGGTCTGTGTAAAAGTCTAACTCCAGTAGTGTCTAAGTAATGTGGTAAAAGTTTAATACAGATAACTTATACACATCTACGTTAGTGGACAGGTATTAAATATACCATCCTGTTATATATAGAAGAGATATGTTTATTTGTAAATTAATAAAAGTATTTTCCTTCATGATATCATTTGCAGTTAAATAAATGAAATGACAGATTTTATGGAATAAAGGGACATATTTAGGGAATTGTCAGAAAATTAACTGTAATGCTTAAGTGTGCATATGTGTCACCTTATATAACTCAGCATTATGTAAATTGTTATGTAAAGCATGGCTTGTGTCATAGGGTGAACTATCTATATTTAGCTTCTCATAGGTCAATATTCCAGATAACTGAAGCAAAAAGATGTTTTAGGAAGAACAAGCTGCTTGAAATTCAGTATTTTCATATGTATTTTGGTACTCTAGTTTGTTGTCCTAGGCCCTTTCTTAAAGCAAACTGAGATATCCTTTACTAATGGAAATATGACACTTGCTTTACTTTCCCAGCTATCAAAATGGAATTGCCTAGAACACCCTCGCATACAGAGTGTGTTCAGCATCCATGACCTCCCTTCCTTGGGTATTTCATGTCTTTGTGGGCTTGTTTTTTGTTTGTTTGTTTTAGTTTTTTGTTTTGTTTGATATTTTTGTTTTTGTTTTGTTTTTTGTTATTTTTTCTTATTTTACATATTGATCCCAGTTCCCTCTCCCTCCCCTATCCCCCAGCCCCCCTCCCATCCCATCCACCCCCACTCCACAGGGAGGGTATTGCCTTCCAGGAGGGATCAACAAAATCTGTCAAGTCATTTGGGGTAGGGTCTAGGCCCTCCCTCCTGTCTCTAGGCTAAGGGAGTATCCCTCCATGGGGAATGTTCTCCCAAAGTCTTTTCGTGCGCCAGGGATACATCCTGTTTTCACTGTCAGAGGTCTCTTAGACTGCCCAGGCCTTCTAACTGAGACCCATGATCAGGGGGTCTGAGTCGGTCCAATGCTGGTTTCCCAGCTATCAGTCTGGGGGTGCATTAGCTCCCTCTTGTTCAGGTCAGCTGTCTCTGTGGGTTTCTGTAGCCTGGTCTTGTCCCCATTTTCTTATCACTCCTCCCTGTCTGCATCTGGATTCCAGGAGTTCAGCTCAGTGTTTATCTGTGGGTGTCTGCTTCTGTTTCCATCAGTTCCTAGATGAGGGCTCTGTGATGGCGACAAGTTAGTCACCAATCTCATTATCAGGGAAGAGCATTAAGGAATAGCCTTTCCATTGTTGCGCAAATTGTTAATTGGTGTCATCCTTGTAGGTCTCTGGACATTTATCTATAGTCAGTTTTCTTTTCAAACTTATAATGGCTCCCTCTTTTATGGTACCTCTCTCTCTCTCTCTCTCTCTCTCTCTCTCTCTCTCTCTCTCTCTCTCTCTCTCTCTCTCTCTGTTTTTGCTTGTTTGTTTTGATGCTTTCTCATCTAACTCTCCATCTTCAGGATTTGTCAGCTGCCAGTCACCCTTGCTGTCCCTCTAGTATGACCAGCCAATCCTTAGAATTTCCTGCTTTAAGTTGCTGCAGTTTGGGGATGACTCACCCATGCACATCTCCATATGACCAGCTGAACCCAATGTGCCTATGACTCCTATCATGATATTGGCAAGGAGCTTGGCTCTTAGGCTCTTTCAGCCTTCTAGGTCCTACACCTCATTACACACAACAAGGTGAATTCCACCCATCTTCCGGGTTGAAGGAAGGGCAAGACAATATCACCTGACTGGTTTTGCCTGTCATCTGCCAAGTGCTCAGTTGAGGTGCAGTTCTCTGCTTTCTCCTCTTCCTAGCTGGCCAGATTGGCTACAAAAGGGACGGGTGACCCTGAATGTTCTTCCCATGAAGAGGAGGCATGGGTTTATATGTCTGGGTTTTTAAGACCTTCTTTTGTCCAAAGATCCAATGTTTCCATGGACACAAACTCACTTGAGATCCTGCTGCATTCAGATAGGGTGTTCGCTGGACAGAGCTTGGTCCAGACAGGGTAGTAATATAGAGTTTTTAAAAACTCCGTGTCACCATCTATCCTTCTGTCACTCTCCATGCCCCAGGTGAGGACAGGGGAATGGAACAAGGTGCAAGCACTGTGGTGTAGTTGGCTAAAACTATTCTCTTACGACCTAGGATGTAAGAGGCACTACAAACTTTCAGGAAGAATAAATACCTATCTCCCAGATATATTGAATTGTTCATGCCCATGCCCTGCAAAAAAAGAGATACATTGAGATCTTCTATTTGTATATTTTTTAAATCATGTTCTGATTTAATAATAATTTAATAATAATAAATTTCCCTAAAAAATATGATCTATGATTCCAGTTGCTAGCATGAGTTTGTTTCCTAGACTGGCTTTTGTCAGAAGAAGGCTCCATCCACCTGGGTACCTATTCCTGGTTTCATAAAAATGCCTTTTTCTAATCACAGTTGGTAGCCCCCAAGGCTACTGTCCCTTCATCACCCAAGTAATCCACTCTGGCCTGGGTCCTCATACCACCTCAGAGCCACTGTGGGACATGATTCCATACAAGTTGGGGCCTGAGTTGCAAATGGGGACAGAAGCAACAGACACATAGTGGCAGTCTTGCATTTTGCCCTCTCTGATCTAAGCATGAGACCTACATTCAGTCACTGGTCCCTATCCATATGCTCCTTCTCCAATTTATTTGTCCACATGAAAGGAGATGAAGCCTGAAGCAGCAGGCAGCCAGCCCTGCTTTAATTACAGTGATGAGCTATTTGTCAGGGCGCCATGAGCTGCAATGCTGCCCTGTTCTCCAGCAGACTCAGAGCAGGGGCGACGCCAACTCCCCTGTCAGTCACCCATCATGGGGACTTGTATAATAGCAACATCTGTTTGATATTTATTGTTTGAAGGCTAACAGTTATGACTCCACTGGGATAATGAAAAAAAAAAAAAACATCCTTATCAGAGAGGGTGTGAGAATTGGTCCAGTGCTTTTGTTCAAAGTTGCCATGCTCAAGTATTCCTGGCCTGTCACAATATTGTTGTCATCATTATGAGGAATAATACAGTCATTATTTTTGTACTGATTTAATTGTTCACTAGGCACCAAGGACCATGTCAATACAGCTCAGAAATACAAACAGATACCCGGTCCTGCTTTGCCTCTGCTTTATTCATTTGTATGTGTTTTGCTTTGTTTCTTGTGGAGACATATCACAGACAGAAAATGTTGTTCTGAACCTCTGACTCTTGGACTGTGTCCTCTCCCCCCATTCCTCTCAATCCACATGTCATTCACCCTGAACACACAGCTTGGGTCCTCACCATGACTCTAGCAGGATGCAGGTGGAGATGGGAGCTGACAGCCAGACCCAGCTTCCCTCTTCAACTCCTCCCAGAACTCCAATATCCCCTGACAGAATTCTTCTCCTCCTCTTCTTCTTGTCTGCATCTTTCTAATAACCCACCGAGTCCAGTGGCTACTATCCTTGTGTGCATGGATGAAGGGACAACCACTGGAGCTTGAGAAACCTACCATGAACCACATCACTTATCAGTAATTCCTCAGCTTTAGCTAGAGCCTTGTGTGCCTTCTTAGTCTGTGCTGTACTGGTATTCACTGGACCAGTTTAGTGCTATCGGCCATAGCTGCAGTGAGTTCATGGGTACCATCGAGGACAACATTACGTAGCACTCCTCTCCACCTTGGCTTCTTAATTCTTTCCATCCTCAGTCTGTGGTGTTCCCTGAGTCTTGGGCTGGGGTGTGATACTGTTGTCCCATCTAGGACTCAATACTCCATAGACATTTATTCTCTGCATTTTGAACAGAGGTGAGTCTCTGAATTACATGACATCCACTGCAAAATGAGCTCCTGTGGTGATGTGTACTCATCCGTGGGTGCAAGGACAAGTATTTAGAAGGTAGCTTGATGCTAGCAGTTAACATGTTGGGCAGGTGTGAAGGTCACTCTTGAAAGCTCAAAGATAGATTTGTCCTTATACTCATAATATTTATCCTCAAAGACCCTATTTGGATCATTCACAAATATTTACTCATTTTTAAAAGTCCTTTTAAGCCTCTTTTACACTATAATGTTCTAACCTTTATTTTTTTTTCAATAATAGCCCGAAGAAAATCTTATTACTCTCATCATCTGAAATTAAGGTAATTGAAAACCTCTACTGAAGAGTGGACCCCAAATGTATCAGAAAATTAATTCAATTATAAATAACAAGAATCGACCATTCTTGAATGCACACGGAACTCAAAATCATAGTTAAGCATTTAAGGAATATGTCCTTATCTTGTTACTATGGCTACAGGTTATTCCAAGATACAGTGGTCCTGTGGTTAACAATGAGATTACATTATTTCCTCTCTGTATTGAAATATTCAGCAACTAATTTCCTGGAGCTTCATAATAAATCATATTAATGACCTCAGAGGTGGAAATCAAGGTAGTGAGACTATCTCCGTGCCTTAGGGTTGCTACACTCAACAAAACAGAGGATATCCATTTGTATTCATTCAATCTGGAAGGACAAGAGAGCAGCTAATGAGAAAAACATGGCAATGATACCTCACAGGGAGGGGCTAACTTCACCCCCATGTGTTTAATAGCACATGTTCTTTAGGTCTAAGATAGGGTCACAACCTTGAGAAAACTAGATTTGTGTGAGTGTGGATCCAGAGGGAATATGGTGGAACTCAATTCATTTCCACAAGTCATTAACAGTTCCCTGTCATGTCCCAGCATAGCCATACTCTTTTCTTTGTCTACTGAAATTACCATAGCTTTCTGTGGCTCACCAAACATTCAGAGCAGAAGGCATAATTAAGAAAACAACATGCCTCTAGTTTCCAAACACCCACTCATGGGTTCCATTTCCCAAAGCTTCATGTGAAGTCCTAGAGTTACCATACAATGGGAAGAGTGATACACTATACATGGATCCTGTCAGATGCCACCATCTGGTATACATCCCATTCTGTTCTATACATGGCAATATAGGGTTAGTAGTGTTAAAGTCAACCTTAATGGGTTCTATTTCCATAATATAAACAAAATATACAAGAAATCAGATGCCCTGCCACCTCAAAGCTGGCACTCCACTGGTTATCAATGGTGATTTGAGTTTGTATCTTCATGCTTCATAGATTCTTCCCTCATATTATATGTCTTTGTTCCTCTATGATTCCCACATACCCAAGAACTTTATTTTTTAACTCTGTTGATAAATAGGTAGACAACAGTAATTTATGGGTTTCTATCCTTCTGTCTTACCCCCTCCCTCCTACCTAGACCTTGTTCATAACCTCTAACTAGTCTGCTTGGGTGACTCTTTCTTTAACAATTTACCTATTTTACCTACTGATGTTTTGCCTGCATCTATGTGAGGGTGTCAGATCTCAGAATTGCAGACAGTTGTGAGCTACTATGTGGGTGCTGGGAATTGAACCCAGGTCCTCTAGAAGAGGAATCAGTGTTCTTAACCACTAAGTCAGCTCCAGCTCTTATGTGACTCTTGATTTACTTGGACACAATCTCCACACAGCAACTAGGGCAGTCTTCTGAAATTGTATTACTTTAAAAATAGAAGAAATGAAATGAAAAAGAATGGAATCTGAAATCTCCTAAATTAAAAATAGGGAGACAAGGCCTAGAGAGATGACTTGGTGGCTAAAAAACATATTGTTTTTCCATAGGAGCTGAGTTCAGTTCTTAGTACTTCCCATGTCTGAAAGCTTCCACTCCCTGTAACTCCAGCTCCAAGGGATTGAATACACTTTTCCAGCCTCAGCTGGGTAATGAATTCATGTACACACACACACACACACACACACACTTGCAAGCATGCACTAATGCACACAGAGAGAGGAGAGACAGAGAGACAGAGAGAGAGAGAGAGAGAGAGAGAGAGAGAGAGAGAGAGAGAGAGAGAGAGAGAGAGAGAGAGACTCTAAACTGTGGAAAGTTTGGATTTAAAACTAACTATAAGTATAGGCACATGTTTATTTGTGTGATCTTTGGTTTATTTTTGCAAATGTACTAAATATATCTCTCCTAAGAAAAAGAAGAGTCTTAACAAAGAAATGGAGCTGGAAAATTGCATCCCAATATTTAAATAAAAGAAGGAGGAGGACAGATGGAAATCTATTAAATTTCTGAAAGAAAACAGGAGAAAGGCCCTGATGACATTGGGTTTAGTCATGAGTTTATTATAGGATGCCAACAGAAAGATGTACAAAAGTACACATCACATCAGCCTATTTCAAAACCTCCAGTTTTTGTGAAAATTGCGTGACTGAAAGATGTTACAGATTGAGAAAAATTTATAAACACATTTACAATAAAGGATCTTATATCCAAATGTATAAATACCAGAAAAACTTCATGAGAACACAAAAACACAGTTAAGTAATGAGAAATAGATCCCAGGGCTCCTTCACCAGGGAAGACAGGCATAGGAGATAAGTACCAAAAAAAAAAAAAAAAAAAAGAGGCTGAGCATCACTGTCACCAGGGAGAGGGAAATTAAAACCACGAGGTACAACTGCATGCCGAGTAGAATATTGGGGACAACAGTGATTGCTAGCAAGGATGCAAAAGAGTATAAACTCTCACTGGCTCCTGGTGTGAATGCAAAATAGCACAGCCTCTTTGGAAAACAGTTTGGCAGTCTCTTTAAAGCTAAACAGAATCTTACCATATGATCCAGAAATTGTGCTCCTGGGTATTTACCCAACAGATCTGAAAACTTACCTCCACACAAACTCTTGCACACGACTGCTTATAGCAAGTTTTAGTTATAATCACCAAAAACTGGCAGTGAGAAGGATTCCCCCTTCAGCAGGCAAATGGGAAAACAAGCAGGTGTGGCCATACGGTGTAGGAAAGAATGTGCTACTGCGTTGTGAAAGGCAAGGAGTGAAAATGTGTTTTCTGTGTGAAAGAAGGGTATCTACAAAGCCTTCCCACCATGTGAGTGCATGTCTGTGAAGACAGTGGGGTCTGAGTGGTCAGAAGCTTGGGAGAGGGATCTGAGGTGGGAAAAATAACATGGTGGGGCTGGGGATAGAGGAACTAGTCTATGTGATGGCCTCCATGAATTTGCCAAAGCTCATGGAACTTTACAACACAATGATGCAAATGTTTATTTGGGGTTGGCAAATGGCTAAGTCAGGAAGTTCTTGCCTTGTAAGAATGAGTACATAAGTCTGAACTCCAGGACCTATGTAAGAGAGGTCAGTGATGGATCCCAGCAGTGGGCCAGTGGAGAGAAGTGGATTCCTGGGGCCCACCCTGCCTAATGATCTCCAGGCCAATGAGAGGCAATAGCAACTGAGGAACAACCTCAAAGTTGATTCCCTCTTTCTCTCCCTCTCCCCCTTTCTCTCTCTGTTTCTCTGTCCCTCTGTGTGTTTTCTCTCTAGCGCTCACACCTTGAGTTTTGTGCGAGGTGACAGATATGGATATATTTGCATTCTTCTACAAGCCGACATCCAGTTATGCCAGCACATTTGTTGAAGATGCGTTCTTTTTTTTTTTTTCATTGTATACTTTTGGCTTCTTTGTCAAAAATTAGATGTTCACAGATGTGTGGATTTATGTTGGGGTCTGATTCTATTCCATTGATCTACTCTGTCTTTATGCTAATACCATGCTGTTTTTATTACTTTAGCTTCGTAATACGGTTTGAAGTTAGAGATGGTGCTATCTCTGGAAGTTCCTTTCTTACACAGGACTGTTTTAGCTATCCATATAAAGTTGAGTACTCATTCATAAGTGGATATTAGCTGTAAAAATAATCATGCTACAATTCACAGCCCCAAAGAGGCTAGGTAACAAGCATGGCCCAAAGGGGGATGCATGGATCTCCCTAGGAAAGAGAAGTAAAAGAGATCTCCTGGGTAGAGTGGGGGTGGGTACACATGGGAACATAAGGGATTGGGTTGGGAAGTGGGTGGAGGGGGAGAGTACTGAAAGAGATGTCTTAATATGGGGAGCACTTTGGGGTAAAGTAGAAACCTGGTATGAAGGAAACTCCCACAAATCTACAAGGATG
This sequence comes from Cricetiscus sungorus, assembly GCA_030556225.1. Classification (NCBI taxonomy): domain Eukaryota; kingdom Metazoa; phylum Chordata; class Mammalia; order Rodentia; family Cricetidae; genus Cricetiscus; species Cricetiscus sungorus. The sequence goes on along the minus strand of JANBXA010000728.1, from coordinate 10,146,738 downwards.
ACCCCAGCTAAGACTCCTAACAATTGTGCATAGGTAGCCTGAACTGGCCATTTCCTGTAATCAGATTGGTAACTACCCCAATTGTCATCAGAGAACCTTTATCCAAAAACTAATGGAAACAGATGTAGAGACCCACAGCCAAGCATTCTAACAGGGAATCCTGTTAGAAAGAAGAAAGTTTATACAAACCAGGGAGGTCAAGGTCATCACAAGAGAACCCATAGAAACAACTAACCCAGGCTCATAGGAGCTCGTAGAGTATGGACTGAAGGCTAGGGAGCCTGTGTAGGACAAATCTAGGCCCTCTACATATACATGACAGTTGTGAAGCTTGATCTAGTTGTGGGACTCCTAGCAATGAGAGCAGGGCCTGTCCCTAACACTTCAGCTGGCTTGCCCAGCCTTAATTCAAGGGGAGGAGCTTAGTCCTACCTCAACTTAATATGCCATGCTCTATTGACACCCATGGGAGGCCTGCCCTTTTCTGACAGAAACATAGGAAGAGTGGATTGGTGGGGAACAAAGGGGAGGTGGGGGAGGAAATAAGAGATGATGAGTGAGGGGCAACTGCTGTTGGGTTGTAAAATAAATGAATAAATTTAATTAAAAAAAAAGAATGTCATGCAAAAAAAAAAAAAGGTTTAATGGTATTGTGATTCCATGAAATAATGCCATAGAAAGAAGTTGGAGAAGAGTACTGAATTAAACAATTTTTGTGACAAGGGAAGGCCCTAAGACTGAATGCTTGCAGTAGCACAAGGCACTGACCCTTGTCACTGGAGTTCTTGTCCAAAGATGGACAGACAAAAGGTTCTGAAGTGGGCAAATGAGTATGCTACAATGAAATGATCAGAAAAACAGAGATACGGAGGCCAGGTTCCTGCTGCTGAGAAAGTTCCAGACCAGCAGGACAGCAGGACTGACCCGTGTGATTCCAGAGCTGCACTGGAGACTTGGGGGGACCATTACAGGTGCCCTGCTAGTGTTTTTGAAAGTCTTAATAACTTGTGCAAGTGGATGAATATTTTCCTTCTTCTCTGGGCCTGCAAATGATGCCAACATCGTGCATCTCATAGCCATGTTGTTAGCATAGATATTGTCCCAGGTGCTGTGCATGGGAACTCTTTTCCACTAGCCCCACCCTTTTCCTACAGGACCCCTAATATTCCCACCAGTGTAACCCAATTCCCCTTACCTCTCTCGAAGCTACTGCCCTAATTCCTCGAACTCTACAGGTACCTGGACCTGAATTTTGAAGTCCTTATTTCACTTCTGGTTCCTCTCAGTCCTCTTAACCAGCCCCACCATATCTCCAAAGGGCTCAGTCCCTGGTCTCCCTGCTCATGAGCCTGCCTCTCTTGTAGCATATCTTATATACATAAAATGCAGAATCAAGCAGAAAATAAAGATAAGCCATGCATTGATTCAGAAGTCACCATGGTTATCTCCCACCTGAAAGAGAAGGAGTATTTAGAGATGGATGGGAGGAGTAAAGAATGGAGTTCGGTGCATCAAAGGAAGTTGATTTTCCCAACTAACAAGGTGAAGAATTGTGTTGTTCAAAAACGGTTTACTCCCTCTCTGCCCCCAGCTCCACCCCTGGGGACTCCTGTCTGATTAAAAGCTGGATCATATAACTGGCTATAACCTATAGAATATTAGTGGACTTCCTAGAAGTAAGAAGACTGAAAGCCATGCAGTGATTCTGTCACTGTCACTCGGTGCTGTGAAACCAGCATGTCCTACAGGACCTGTTTCTGTAGATGAATACTATGGACAGGAATACCCAGGACAAGACCTTAAATTGATGTACAGTGATCCGGTGATATCCAAGGGAAGAGTGTCTTTGCAAGTGTGACTCACTGAGACTTTGTGCTACTGTTACTCTGGCAAAACTGAGCTGACACTGCCTGACATCAAGTATCACAATGAGGATGAGATTACAAACCAGGCATCCATCCTGCTAGGGAAACACCACAATTAAACAGCAGCTGTTGGAGGCTAGAGAGAGGGCTCATAGGCTAAGAGCATTAGCTGTTCTTCTAGAAGACCTGATTTTTATCCCAGCATGTACTCTGGGTACCTCACCACTGCCTAACTTCAGTTGCTGGAGACCCAATGTCCTTCACTAGCCTCCTCGGGAACCCACACATACTTGATGCATGCACAGATGTAAAAATAAAAATACACCTTTAAAAAACAAATTGCATTTGATTTGCCTTTCCAACGTGGGGAGATTTGGTGGCAGGTGTACCTTGCTTTCCACAGCACCTGCAAGTAACTGTTAGATGTTATTTCAGGTGCTTTTTCCACAGTGAAAGTCTTTTAAAGCCCTCATATTCAAAGTAGTTCTTGGGGTCTTGAACTAAATATACAGTTACAAAGTTTGGCAATTAACTGTATGATTTTGGGAGGAAAACCTTGTTCTGAAAAATAAACCTAAGTCAATTATTCAGTTATTTAATTCTCATTTAGAGAATGAGATGTTCCAACACTATTAAGTTATATTGAAAGGGGGAGAACTCTCATCTGTAGAAAGAATCAAATTCATTTTACTTACCATGAGAGAATATTAATTTTTAGGAGCAAAATGTGTAAGCATCCAGATTTGTGAAAGGCACATGGGTTCACCCAGAGATATGCTGGACAAAGAGGTGAGCAAGAGATGCCTCTCAAGTGGCAGTCAGAACACAGGGAGAAGGGTCATGTCCTAGAGTCTGCATTTAAAGCCAAAATTGTATGGTGTCAAAATTATCCTTGAAAATGCCTTAAATGGCCCTCAAACTGTCTGGACCTGGGCCTTTATAAGTTCAAAAGGCAGAAATTAATGCCTTTTATTTCTACAGAGCATTGAAGGTTAAGGTCTCATCCAAAAGAACAAAGGACAGCAGAGACTATGAAGGTCTTTCCATTTCCTATCCATGTCTTGAGCTCCTGTCCTCTGGTCAGCTCTCCCCCATCTCTCTTCTCTTGTTTCCCCCCACACAACACGTACACTGAAAATTGAGTACATAAAAAGTAACTCTAGTCTGTAGAACATCCATGGAGATGCATCCATGGTTGCTGGTTCACCTGCCATGGTCTACACAGATGAACAAACAAGTAATACAAAAGCATTGGGTCACTCTAAGTAGACTGAAGGTAGGCTTTGAGTGTCACCAGTGGCATTTTCCAGCCCTGACTACACGTTAGAATCCCATGAGCATGCAAAAACATGTTGATGCCCAAGTACATAGTCAAGATCTTATAGAATGACATAAGGGTCCATAGGATAGAACCAGGTAGCCACATGACTTTGGCTCTACGGGTATGTCCATACACAGCCAAGGTTGGAAGCAGGGATGGGGCACTGAGAAAGCATGTCTGATGTGAATGTAAGAGCCTCAGAGGAATTATCTGTAGAATGGAGAGAATGTCAGTATTGTAGCTTGGTGTGTGCTCAGTGGCTTCATCTGTGCTCTGAATGCAGCACTAAGATAATGTTTAAAAACTCATTGAGTCAAATCAATATTCATCATCACACATACAGATGTGTCCACATGGTTTTATCTTGATGGTGAAGAATGACTGAGTGATCTCTCTTTTTTAAGTACAGGCATTAATGTATTCTGTCTCTTGGTAAACTGTTCTGTGTCTCCACCATGTATTTATAGCCAGTGTCATCAAACATTCTCCTGTCAGGGCTCTAGTCCTTGCATCTTGCAGCATCCATGACATCACAAGATACATGCCACTCTACAAAGGTGCACACACTCTGCTGTACAAAGGGTCTCCTTTAGGAGTGGTTATCCATGTCCACATTGATAAAGAGCACTCTCTCTTTTAAGCTGAAGGAAATTGATTTTGCTCTGGTTGTTCACAAAGGTTGTTGTTTTCAAAGACTCGGGATAAGAGGCGCCATGGGCAGCTAACAATCTCTTAATAGGACTAGATCAAGTTTTCCTCTCCTGCTGCGAGTCCTGACTTTTGCAACCCAATGACATGAAGCCAGGCTTTGACAGCATTTTTGCTGTAGGAGCCTCCCCAAGCTTCCTCCCATAAATCGTAGGCTACTTTATTCCTTATTCATTCAACACAGATGTTTTTACAGCTGTAATATATTTATACTAATTCAGAGGCTTGCCATCAAATAAAGAGACCCAGCTTTGATCTGGAAGGTAGCAGAGCCCCTATATCTGGTATGGCGTATAAAAAAGCTGGGTTTTTCCCCTTACAGTACTTTTTGGAGGAGCAATTTTTCCTAAAATTCAAATGAAGGTGTCATAGTTAATAAGATGGAGATCTCTCTCTTTTTCCTAATCATCTCTTCCAAATTGAGGTTTGTAGCTATGGAAAGAGGTGATACCAGGCCCTGAGGTTCCTTCAGAACATCACTCAATCATCTCTCTCTCTCTCTCTCTCTCTCTTCTCTCTCTCTCTCTCTCTCTCTCTCTCTCTCTCTCTCTCTCTCTCTCTGTGTGTGTGTGTGTGTGTGTGTGTGTGTGGTGTGTGTGTGTGGTGTGTTTAAAAGCACGTGTGCATGCACACGTACACAAACCATATTAGTCCATCAAGCATCCTGTTCTGTCACTCTGTGTTATCCCATTGAGACAGGGTCTCTCACAGAACCTGGAGATAGGCTGGCACTCAGCAAATCTCAGCGATCCTCCTGTTTACACCCCCACAACTCTGGGGTTATGGGTGCTTTTCCAGCATTCTTATGTGGATTTAGGAGGTTCACTCTCAGGCCATCATGAATATAAACCAAGCACTTTTACCCTTGAGCCATCTCCCCAGACCCCTAATCAGGTTCCTTATTCTCAGATCCTGACCCCCCCAGACTGTCACAGAATTGACTTTTTATTATTAATTTGAGGTGTTTTTTTAATCACTTTTTAATAGCTAATTGCTGTTTGGTCCATATTGTTAGCAGAATTGTAATTCTGGCCAGCTGTTTCAGTAACCACAGGTAATAGACCTATCTCTCAGGTCCAGCAGTCTCCAGTAAAGAAGCTATAATCATACTATGAACCACATCCCCCATAGGGCAGGAGTGGGTGGCTAGAGGCTATGGATTTGAGTTCACTTCCCATCTTGGCTGGCAGGATGAGTCAGAGGTTCTGGAAGCATCTTCAGGCTAACCCAATTTCCATCATACTTGCTTTTTAATTGCATTTTAAAGTCTAAACGCAGTTGATTGAAGAAACTGTGTCACCGCATTTAAGGGAACTAGAGCTTTCTTTTTATGGGAATGCAAAAGGGTCCAGCAGGGTAACATCACGTTGCTGCAGAAATAGAGGAGAGAAGCCTGGCTCTCCCAGGGAACAAAGGCTGTGGGCTCACTGTAGGTTCCATGGCTCCTCTGCTTATTGTGTTCCTGGGATCTGAGCTCCCACTGAGATGGATGATTCTGGGGCCCTCCAGGAAGAAATCATGTCCATAGCAAGGAACACCACTCTCCTGAAGAGCAAGGCCAGAGGGGATGACACACACTCTTCCTTCTTGGCAATCTTTGTTGTCTGCCTCTTCACCCAGCATTTCACAAGTTCTCCCTTGTTCCTTCAAATGCTCTTTCTTGTCATCTGGCTTTGCTATGGGTGCTGTGCTCGATTAACTAGTGCAAGGCTTCCTTGAGGTCACTCTGCAGTGTCTTCCTAACTCTTCCCACTTTGTCTAGGGATCACTTACTCTCTCGGGTCCACTGTACTACAGGCATATTGCCAATCTGATGCGTTCTCCACCTCTTACTGGGGTCTCAAGCCTGTTTTCCACCTCAATCCCTGGACACTCAGCCAACTTCAATTCGATAAATTCCTGCTTTGATTTTTCATCTTCCTTTCCAAGGCTAATTCTCCCATTTGCCCAAAGTAGATGACTGAAAATAATCTAAGTTTTAAAAATACCCAAGGGATATATATATATATATATATATATATATATATATATATATATTTTCATCAGTTTGCTAATTCCATATCTCTGAGCAACACTATGGATCCCTGTGACTCTAGTGAAGTTAAATTTAAAGCCAGCCCGTGAGAGAGAGGATGAAACCAGCTTTCCTGGGAAGCTGCTCAATCTATGCCTTTGTTTTGGCAAGATCAGACTTTCATGTCTCCTGAATACCTTCTAAACAACTTGTGGGCTCAGCGGGGTCAGTCCTGTGAGGTTTATGTGTTTGTAATGATGAGCTGGGGTCTCCAGGAGAAAGATAATTAAGTTGAAGGGAGAATCCAGCTGGTCAGAAAGTTGCACCTTAACGCCTAAATCTCTCCAGTGAAATTTGGAGCCAATATCCACATAAAAAAAGCATAATGGAAAAACAAAATACAGCCATTTCAAATGTCAGGACACAGTGGACAGTAAAAGAAATATAACTATAATTTCTTATTTGAACAGGCATGACATGGATTTAGTCAATTTATTAGCAGCACGGGCTGTCTATCAAGCACATAAAACTGCATGGGGTTGGGCGGAAGTGGTTTTAAACTTCCTACATAATGCCCCTTCCCAGGTGGTCTTTAATGTGCTGTCATTTAAATTACAGATTCAAATTCAAATTGTGAGAAAACTGTGTTTTTAAAAAGTCTGAGTGTGAGCTTGTGGGTTGTTACCAATGGCCCACTCTGGTGGGGTTCTTGACAATGGATAATGTGCAGCGTAGAGCAGAATTGAGGGGAAGCTCTCCTCTCTATTTTACTGTGAACTTCAGTCTGGTCTTTAAAAGGTCTTCAAAAATAAGTTTGATTAGTGTGGTGTGTAATTTCCAAACAGGTAGCAAATTAATATCAGAGTTGTCATAGGGACAGATCTGTGACGATAGAGATGAAGGCCGGGAGCTTTGCCTACTAAAATGGCAATTCTTCCTTTTGGTGAATGTCAACAAATGAATATGACCCCAAAAGTATGGACTTAGATCAAAGGCCATGTTTAGCATATGGCCATTGTGGCACTCCTGCGGCCTTTCAAAAGGCCAGTTCCACAACTGCACAACTGAAGCAGCCACTAATAATCTTTAAAAACTCTCTCTGCCATCTGAGATGTGACTTCTGATCTAGAGGGAGGGGAAAAAGAGGACTGATATTTTATAAATATCAATTTTCAAAAATCTCCCATCCAGTGGCATTAACTGATGAGCTCAGGGCTGCTTGGAAACTCCCTCCCTGCACAACAACCGTAACTATGGCAACCTGCATTTTAAAGGATGTCAAAGATGTTTCTAAGCACAAGGTGAGCAAAACAGTTTCTACATAAATCTTTACCTGAGACTTTCTGTCTGATCCCACCAGGACATTTGTTTTTGTCTTATTGGGTTTTGATGTCATGCTAGATGATTTCCTGTTGTGGGGGAAATGGCCAACTCCAGACTGTCACAAATCTGAGGTCACTGGTGCCTCTGTGTAAACAAGATTTGCCCCTTACACCAAGGCTTGCTGTCAGCCCACCTAGCTTTTGAATCTTTGATCCTGTTTGTATGTGATGCTCAGAGGCCTCATTCATTCTAGAAAAATCAACCTCAACTTCAGGGTTCCAAGGTAATATGCTCATATCTCTCCAAAGTGCTGGAATAGAGTATAAGACTTGATAATCAAATAGTTTGAATATTGGGCTTCTGTATTTGAGTCATCAAGAGAATAAAACTACATCGATTGTTTTGATCAGTCAAGTGCTTGCTTCTGTGGTTGTTTTCCAATGAGTCATGCTAATTCTGTTTAAACTGGATTGAAAAAAAATGGCATTCTGAGATAGATTATAACCAAAGATTCTTGTTAGTGACTTGGAATAATGAGATACTAAACATATGAGAAGTATATTGATTCTTTCATTCATACATCCTAGCATGGCATCCTCACTTCTTCTGCTCACCCCACTCTCTACCCACCTGACTCTGTTAGTTGTGTATTTGGAGAGTCCACCACTCACCTTGGCTCTCTTCCTTACCCACATTCTTCATTCTCTCCTCATCCAGCTCTGTCACTTTCTTCACTTAACTCATAGGACATCACCAAGAACAAACACAAACCTTGAAAGTCTTCCTAAAACCAGAGTGTTTGAACCCTGGGATGCTAAGTAAGCAGCCCATGGTGGTCACGCAGGAACATCACAAGGCAATATAAGATGGCGACTGAGCCAAAGACAATCTCGTCAGTATCTGTGGCCTCTCTTCTGAACTTAGGAATCCATCGTTTTCTCTACCACAGCCAATCTCTCTCTCCATTTTTTTATTTTAATTCAGAAATGAAGTCAAGTAGCTTGTGTTATTACTGTTTCAGGGATTAGGGCTATTATAGAAAGAATTAAAAAAAAATAGGTTAAACATAAGCCACATCTCCAACATGATTATAAGTTATAGATAAAAATAGAAGAACATGAACAACATTCCAGGCATACCATCTCTATACCTAGGCCTTAATTTCCTGTAAGCTTCTCTTTGTGTATAACAGAACACAATCTGTGTTCTACCTCTGCATGTATGGGGACCAGCCACTTACAAGAAGTTCATTATTGCTCCTGTGGACTTTGTTGTGATAGTGTTATCATCACCACCATCATCCTTCTCACTATCCCCATCATCACCATCATCATCATGGTCTTATTGCACCAAATCATTAAGTCTTTCCAACAAAATGCAAAATCATTTTCTTTTGTACAATTTACAGACCTGAGTTCTAAAGCTTCTGTTTAGCATCCAGGCCCCCACTGCCCACCCTGAATTCACAACATGAGAAAGAGCTGGACAAACCATTGTTCTGTTAACCTGTGAGCCTGAGCTTTGTCTGATCTTTTCGTTTAATTTCTCCCAACCTACCCTAGTGAAAACACCTCTGCTTTTTCCTACTGCTATCACCACTGTCATCAGACTTCATGATTATGACTTCAAAAAGCTTACCATGTACTCTGCTCAATCCAAAGCACTCTGCAAACATTAACAACTCCAAAATCACACCACCATTGTGCAGGGCACTGAGCCTTCATGGGTTTCATGCAGCCACACAGCCCATAGCTGATGGAAGAGAAGAGAAAACCCAGAAGATTCATTCCAAAGTCCATGTGTTTAACAAAGTAACTGCAGCAAGGCAAACTGCTGAAGGGCTAGGGCAGTGAGGACATCCTCATCATAGGTGACCCTCTGCTGACCAGAGAGGTGGGTATCATTAGCTTTATTTTCTAACATAAACACTAAGGGCTGGAGAGATTAGACTGCTGGTCAAAGCACACACACACACACACACACACACACACACACACACACACACACACACATGCACACACACACGCGCGCGCACACACACACACACAATCACAACTCAAGTACCACTGACTCTTGATTGAAACATCATTATGCCCAACACCAGAGTATGAGAGCAATGCCTTTAACTTTACTTACTCCTTGTCAGAACCATGGAGAGAGCCCCTAGCATTTATATTATAATGAACAATTTAGTACAGGGACCCAAGATCTCACGACTCTGACTCAGAGATATTGGGCTTAAGTAGTAACTCCTCCCATGCACCACTGTATGGCTTTAGTGAGTGCCTTAAATGAATTGAAGGAGGTAATTCTGGGGAAGTAGATACTCCACTGCCAGCTCAGCTTCTAATACTAACAAGGGCAAGGGATTGTTATGACAAGAGGGTTAGTAAATAGTTCTGCCCAGAAAAGACAACAGTGACTCCCCAATGCTTCTACCTACAGAAGCCTGCCACCTGTTAGGCGAACCCTGTGATGCTCTTCTCTTATGAATGAGGTGCCAAGGAGGGAATACATATTGCAAGGTTTTTCATTTCCCGTGAACTCCTCTGCTAGGGGTTAGAGTTGGGTCTGCCACTCCCAGCCTCCATATCTTACCTAAGTTTTTTGTTCCTCTTCTCCTGTCTTCTTTTGAGGCTATCTATGGTGACTCCTGAAGAACCAGGTAAAGCGGCCTTCAGAAGTCAAGGGTCCCCTAAGAGGACAGCTTAGAACCTTAGTGGAGATCAAAAGATATGAGCTGGAACTGTAACAGAAGAGTCATTACAGTTACTCTGGGCAATCATCTTGTTTTGCCTTTAGGTTTCCTGAGGTAGTCATGTTCCACCTCCAGTTGACTTAGCAGATCTGTGCTGCTAACATAGCTAGGAAGGAGCATGTACCTCTCTCTCAGTGATGGAGACTTCCTGTAGCCAGTGCTGCTCAGCTACTTCTCACAACATGCTATGCCGTGCACAAATGTTCTTATGTATCGATTGGAATTAGTATTATTTGGAAGTGGCCACCACTGTCCTTCCTGTTTAAGAGAAGAGAGAAATGAGGCTCATGGTGTTTAAGGTGCTTTCTAGAGGATACCTAGGGAAAGGTGTGGATGAGCAGGCTGTAGACCTTCAGAACCCTAGGACTGCCTGAATAGCTATGTCTCAATGCTGAACTGTGGCAGAGCTGGGCTTTGATGGAGAACAGAGAGTGCTGTGGACAGTGACTGGGAAGGAAAAGACTAAAGAATGAGCTCAGACTTGGCCTGGGAAATTTAGAAAGGTCTTAAAGAAGACTAGAACCAAGAACAATGGCCAATCCCAGAAAGACACCACAAATAGAAGATGGGGTACCTCAGTTTGCTCTAGAGAACTAGAATATAACCTAGACTTATCATCCAAGGCAGCCTTCATAAAAAGGCTTCTAATGACAAAAAGGCATCTATTGACAAACAATGGAGAGATGCATGTGCACACCACATGCATACATGGTAGACATGAAACAAACCAGAGATGCATGTGCATGCCACATGCAGACATGGTAGACATGTATCTTGAAGATGAAGCACACTATATGAAGAATAAGAACTCTGGGGTTTGTTGCAATGAAGACAAAAGTCTATGTGCATAACACTTCCTTTCTAACTTGCTTCTGACCATGGAACCCTCATATTGTGCAAGCCCGGTAGATAGCTGTGGAAACTTGAACAGTTTTGAGGGATGGTATTGGAGGGCTGTGGCATTCCTTGCTAAGGGAAATGGTTTACTGTGGGAGATTAATGACCACAGCAAGGCAGATAGCAGATGGGGTGGGTAATAACAGTCCAGGGGAAGAATGGGGAGACTTTTTAGTCCAAGAAAGAAAGACTGGACAGGAAGCAGATACCAGGAAATATGCCCAAGTCCTAAAGAAAGATAAGGCAAGCTTAGATGATGTTCATGACAAATGTGTTTCTGCCTGACCTTAGAATATGATTAGATACCTGGAGCTGAGAGGAGAAGGCAGAATTAGAGGTGTGATCTGTAGATTACTCCCTTAACCTCTTCTCAAGGGGATGCTGCAGAGAGGGCTGTGAAAGCATCCTAGACAAGAGCCCTCTCCACATGATGCAAGAGAAAGGGCATAGCCAGACAGGCAGTGCTAGAAGAGAACAGGACCTCAGAGCAGCCCAGCCAAGAGCATGGTGAGCTCAAAAGATCATTGGTTTGTTTGTTTGTTGTTGTTGTTGTTATTATTATTATTATTATTATTATTATTATCTTGAAGTAAAAAAATGGTTGTTGGGCTCTGCATTGTTTGCAGAATGGAAGCGTCTCAACCACAGGGTATGTGCCATGAACAGTAGGTAGCCAGGCTGGCAGTGTGTTGTTCACTGGTTCTGAGGCAATATTCTGGCCAAAAAGAAGTTTCCATAGAACCCACTTACAGAGGCTAATGCCTGACATTAAGAAAGGAAGTGCCTGGCATTATAAGACAGCAACCAGGTACCACCCAGATATGCTGGAGAGGAGAATAGTAGACCTGAGAATTTTGTGTAAATCTTTAATGTGGCATTTAAGTAGGATGAATCAGAAGGAGAGGGAACCTAAATAGAAATGCATTTTACAAACCTATCAACTTCCACTGCAAGAGTAATTGGGCCAAGATGAGAGAGGAGTAAACCTAAGCACATATCTAAAGCCACCCGAGTCAACCGATAATTAACCTCTTGATTCCTCCCTTCTCTGTGTCCACGATCAGATTTCTATTATCTCAAAAACATTTACACTTCAAGCAACATGAGGAACACAGTCGCCCAAGCCAGCTTCTGTTCATGTGCCGTTTGATTAATTTATGTGCTGGGGAAAATGTTTTAGAGAGAATATAGCCAGTGCCCTCACCTATCATCTTTCCATGTTTAATATATTCAGGTACACCTGTGATGGCATGTCCCATGTTTAAGACTAACTCTATGTCTTTGAAATTTCACATTTAGCTTTGTGTTGATAAAACACCATTTTCCAATTCAGTTTTTTAAAAAATACCCATTGGGCATCAAGCAGCTTTTACAAAATGATCTGTGAAGGAAAAGCAAACATATATTACTGCCATTCATGGGAACCTATTTACGGTGCTACAAATCTCCCAAAAATAAGAAAAAAAAAATCTGAGCTCTTGCCTCTCGAACCCTATAATTATCTTCCTAAGATTTCAAAAATTAAGCAGTTGGATTTTCATATTTGAAAATGGCTCTATTTGCTGTGGTTTCAGCTCAAAAGTGAGAAAGCACGTGGAAATGAGTTCAGGATATAAGGAAGGAGGCAGACATCATCTAGACTTTAATGAGCTTATAAAGCTGGTGAATATCTTAACTCTGTTATTGGCAAATATGTTTACAATACAACTTCTCTACTATTTGAACATGGGCTTTGGTTAGGATTAGAGACGTGTGTAGGTAAAATGCATTCATAGTTAAGGAACTATGAAGTGTTGGTTGTTGAAGTAACTTAGCCCCAGGTGGATGCCTAAACTGTGTATCTGTGGACATTTTGCTTAACTTTTCTGAGCTCTGCATTGGTGCACCATCTGCTCTCTTAAACCTGTCCTAGTGACTTCATTTTCCATCATTTTCTCCTTGCTACCTGTCCTATCAACTTTAACTTCAGCTGTCAACTCGACACAGGCTAGAGTCATCTGAGAAGAGAGTCTAAATTGAGGGATTACCCAGATCAAATTACCCTGTGGGTGTGTCTGTGAGTGATCCTCTTGATTATAGTTTATGTGAGAGGGGCTACCTCCTGGCAGCAGCACCATACCCTGTGCAGGAGGTTCATGGTAAGCAAACACATTGAGCCTGAGCAGCATTTTTTTTTTTTTTTTTTTTTAGCTTCTGTGTCAAGGTCCTGTTCTGACTTCCCACAATGATAGACTGTAACCTATAAGTTGAAAGTGGCCATTCCTTTCCCTAAAGTTTCTTTGGATCAGGGTTTTGTCACAGTTACAAAAAGGAACAGAGGATACTTTCTTTGCATTTGTTTCTTCTCTCATTATTGTAACAGAACACCTGGCAAGTAACAACTTGGGGAAATCTATTCTGCCTCCCAGTTTGAGAGCACAGTCCATCATAGTGCAAAAGTCATGGCAGCAGGAGCAGAAGGGTGGGTCACACTGTGTCCACAGTCAGATAGATGAACGTGGTTGCTCAACTTGATGGTGATGGTGCCACCCACATTTTTTCCACCTTAGTTTAACCTCTCTGGAAAAACCCTCACTGCCAAGCAGGTATGTGTCTCCTTGGTGATTTTAAGTCAGTCAACTTGACAATGACCATGAGCCATCACAACACTGTTTTCAAAATTCTTATCTTTCCCTCTAAACCCCATTCTCCAACAGTTTTGGGGACACCGTGGAGTGGGATGGACAGAGTGTATATGTATGATGCAGTAACATGTTTGGATTATGTGGCTTCTTTGAAAGATCTTGATTCACATACCATTGTTATCTCCATCATCTTTTCCCCCACCCATGGTGTGTAATAATCACCACATTAAAAATATTATTAGCTGCTATTTATGCTTTCCACCATTGTCTGTTGTTTGGTTTTCACCAAAGGCTGAGTAATTGAGCTGGGCATCAATAATAATAGAATTACTTACCTTCCATCCTTCAAAGTCACAGTTGGTACTGGAGAAACAAGTGTCTTCAGCAGTGGGTATGTGACCCCCAAAATGCTGTGCAAAGAAATAATACTGAATTTGATTCTAACCTAGGCAACATGTGGAAGCCCCCAGGTACCTGACCCTTGTCAGTGTTAACTCCGTGTCTCTAAAATCTGTCATTTTGATAGGTGGAAATGATAAGGTACCAATACCTCTTATGCATTTATGGGATGCAGGGGCAGTATTTCTCCCCTTCCTCCCCCCCATATCCTGTGAAGCACAGGCTCCCCTTCCTCTACTTGTACATGGCACCCCCCTACTTGCAAAGACTCTAAAATTACTGTGGCTATAAATCTCTTGCCTGCTCTACATCTGTTGGATGCTTGCCAAGTTATTATTGAAATTAATTTTATCTGGTGTGTCAGGATACTGATTTTTTAAAGTGTTAGCAGACACAATGCCATTTCTCTTTATGACTTATCCTTTTATTTATACAATTAACATCTATCTCAAGATCAGAGTCATGTTAATACATTCACCGTTTTCTAAATTGCTGTAGCTTAATTTTCACATTCGATTCCTCAATCCATCCATAATTTATTTTCAGTGTATTACTTAAAGTCCCATTTTGAAGTTTTATCCTTGAAAATTGGTGTTTTTTTTTCCTATGAAATATTTTCTTAGCAATCTTCTCTTGCTGGCTTTTTGAAAGAGCCTTTGTGTAGTGTGACATTTTATAAATTATGCAACAATTTACTGTGAAATGAGCTTGTGTGTGTGTGTGTGTGTGTGTGTGTGTGTGTGTGTGTGTGTGTGTGTTAGAGAGAGGGACAGACAGTGTATGTGTAATGTGTATTGCATGTGTGTACAGAAGTCCAAACATGCACATGTAGATAGCAAAGGGAGATATCAGGGAGCCTGTCTTGTCCTTCTCCACCCTATTCCCTTGAAACAAGGTCTCTCAATGAATCCAGAGCTTGCTGTTTTTCTCAGACTATAGTCAACAAGACCTTGGGATCTTCCTCTCTTCATTCTTTTACTGTACAAGGGTTGCAGATATGTGTGGTCTTGTCTTGTTTTTTTTTTGTTTGTTTGTTTTTTGTTTTTTTGTTTTTAATGTGGGTGCTGGAGATTCAAACATGGGTCTTTATACTTGCATACCATGGGCTCTTACACACTGATTCTTTTCCTTAATCCCTGGTGCCTTAAATTTTGCAACAACACCACATTGTGGCAACACTCACAGCTGTATAATTCATCCTAAATTGTGTGCTGTTTTTAAAACTACCTTAGTTATTTTGCAACTGAAAGAAAAGAACAAATGTTATCACTTTTGCTTGCCTCACACAGTAACTGTCATCTGAATTCTCAAAGCAGAGGTCACACTGTGGACACTAACATCAGTTCAGAGACAGAAGTGGCACAGATTCAGAAAGTGTAGAAATGTCTACTTGATCAGCTAGGAAGACATGGCTGCAAGTCGTCAGTCCCTAGAGGAGCCTTGTCGGCTTTCCAATCCAACATGCTGCATAATTGCATTTGGCAAACATGAGAAACTACTGATGTGTCTTCCTCTATGACCATTCCCTCCACCTTTGAGAGTCTCCTTGGAGCTGCCAGTATTCACACTTAAAATCATGAAAGTCTTGAACATATTTCTTAGAGCATGTTTTAGTGGGAAACAAGGAATTCTGCTATAGGGGATGCTACACAGATTCCCTTTTTAAAATTATCATTATTATTATTTATGAGCAACATTGCCTAGGTCTAATTTTTAATTATAATGTATTGAGTTTATTTATTCAGTTTTACTTGGGAGGGGTGCATGCCAGAGTGTGCTTGTGGAGGTCAGAGAACAATTTGTGGGAGTCAATGCTTTGCTTTTACCAGCCTGGTCCCTGGATAGGACTCAGGTTGTCTGGCCTGGCTGCATCTTTACACTCTGAGCCATTTCACTAGCACATACTATGCATGAAGTTTAAAGGCTTTGCTGATGATGGAGTAAAACATAAGGCTGAAGAATCTCTGACATAGTGGTGATATGAATATAGCATGTGCAGGCGTGTGCAGGCATGTGCTCACCCTGATGGGACCACACTTCCTCATACTGCTGTTCTTCCTACCTGCTTTTCCAAGACACAGAGCAAAACAGACCCCATCATTTGTCCCAAAGGCAAAATCAGCAATCCTGTCGCAAACTCTTCTCCCCTCCTTTCTACTCTCTCCCACCCACCCCCTGTCTGCCAGCTCCAGCCTCGCCTGCCCTTTTTTATGAAGGAAGCTATTCTAATAAGGTCATCTGTTCCATTAAAAGAAACTGCCTATAAATAATCCCCATGCCCCAGCTTAAGGTTTGGCAAGCCCCTGTGCCCACACAATCCCTAATACAAGCTAAGTACACAGTAAATTTTGAAATATCTCTGTCTCTACCTTCATTTCCTTGTTTCTGTCTCCAATTTCCTATAAAGCCACCATGGAGTTTAGTGACATCACATGCCTGAAGCAGACTTGTTCCCAAGTGTGCCTCTCCCCTTTACTAAGAATATGTTTGTCTCTGTGAAGCAGGAAAACTATGTTTGTGTGTTTGAAAACTGTGTCTGTATGCATATATTAGGCATAGCTATGTAAATTGTTATTGACATATACTCATTGTACACAGTGATGAGATTCATGAAGACATATTCATGCATGTTGTCTTTCTATTACTGAGATAAAAACACCATGGCCAAGGCACCGTTTAGAAGGGAGGGGTTTATTTGGGGCTTATGGAACCTGAGGGTAACAACCCATCAACATCATGACAGGGAAACATGGCAACAGGCAGGCATGGTGGCAAGAACAGCTGAGAACTCATATCTCAAATCACAAACAAGAAGTGAACTGTGAATTATAGGCTGGCGATCCTTTTCTCTATGTCTAAAATCTATATATGAGTGAGTACACACCATGTTCCTCTTTTGTGACTGGGTTACCTCACTCAGGATGGTTTCTTCAAGTTCCATCCATTTACCTGCAAATTTCAAGATTCCATTGTTTTATTCCGCAGAGAAGTATTCCATTATGTAAATGTACCACATCTTCTTTATCCACCCTTCAGCTGAGGGGCATCTAGGTTGCTTCCAGGTTCTTGCTATTACAAATAATGCTGCTATGAACGTAGTTGAACAGATGTCTTTGTTGCATGGATGTGGATCATTTGAGTATATGCCTAAGAATAAAACTGCTGGGTCCTGTGGGTCCTGTGGTAGACTGATTCCCATTTTCCTGAGGAACCACCAAACTGATCTCCAAAATGGCTGTACAAGTTTGCACTCCCACCAGCAGTGGAGGAGTGTTCCCTTTCTCCACATCCTCTCCAGCATAAGTTGTCATTGGTGTTTCTAATTTTAGCCTTTCTGGCAGGAGTAAGATAGTATCTCAGAATTGTTTTGATTTGCATTTCCCTGATGGCTAAGGATATTGAACACTTTCTTAAGTGTCTTTCAGCCATTTTGGATTCCTCTATCAATATGTAAAATAAGAAAATTAATAAATATATATTTTTTTTAAAAGAAGTGAACTGTGAATGTCTGGAAATGTTGGAACCTCAAAGCCTACCCCCAAGAGATGCATTTTCTCCAGCAAGCCCACCTCTCCCAAGCACCTCCAAATAGCTCATCAAATGGGGACTAAATACTCATAATTATTAAATGCTCCCCCTTTGGATTTTTGTGTTACGTGTATAGGTGTTTTTGTTGTGTACCTCATGCACACAGGCCCACAGAGTCCAGAAGAGAGCATAGGTTCCCTTAAAACTGGGGTTACAGATGGTTATAAACTTCTATGTGGGTGCAGAGAATTGAACCTGGGTCTTCTGGAAAAGAAAATAGTGCTCTTAGCCACTGAGCCATCTCTCCATCCCTATGGGGGCAAGTATTCATATATCTGAGAATATGGGGATGATCTCATTGAAGTATACCATGGACTTTGAACATGTTCACCTGTACCCTCCCCATCCTCCATTCCCTGCCATTCTCCTTCTTTCCCACAGACAATAAAAAATTTTACTTTAATGTCATAGATAGATAGATAGATAGATAGATAGATAGATAGATAGATAGATATTATTGGATGTATCTACATAAAATCCAGGATCCACAAACATAAGCAATAGAAAACCTGTGATGTTTCTTTTCCCAAGCCTGACTTGCTCTGTTTAGCACGGTGGTCTCTGATAACTGTACACCATTAGGCAGGATGATGGAAGTGGACCAACCTCTTGGCATCCTTCCCACAAAGGTTTTGGTACTAATTCAAGGGCAGATCAACTTGTGGTATTAAATGTTTCCCTTGGGATGCAGAATGGAAGAGGAGGGAGGAATGAATGGTTGTCATGGCTGTCATAGTAATACATCTCACAGTTGCTCCAACTCTCTTTCATGTGATACTTTCCAAACTTCTTAGAAAATGGAGCTCAGCAATAGCGGATTTTCAGTGTCCAGCTTTCGGGCCACACTGAGTTCCAACAGTGAATTCACAGAGATTACAAAGAGAAGTAATATTCAGAGCGTTAGACTGGGCATGTGTAAATGAGGGTGGTTATAAGCACCAGTCCCATGGGATCAGGGAAGGACTAAGTGTATCAACATTTCCAGCATCTCTTGCTTGACACTGTCTACATTAAGATGTGTTCTAGTTTTGGCAGGTAGGAAAGCTGGTGATTAGCTTCACTGTAGAGCAGTAGTTCTCAGCATTCCTAATGCTGTGGTGACACCCAACCATAAAAAAAAAAAAATAAAAGTTGCTTACTTGTCACTTTATAACTGTAATCTTGTTACTGCCATAAATCATAATGTAAATATGTGCTATGCAGACTATCTGGTATGCGACCCCTTTGGGGTTGCAACCCACAAGTTGAGAACCACTGTTATAGAGGGGTGCAGTTATGATTGACCTCTCCCTTCCCAAATCCTTGCGTTGAAGTCAGTAGTACCTCAGGACCTCAGTATGTGGCCTTATTCAGAGACAAGTCTGCCTATTTAAATTGGGGTTACTAGAGTGGGTCCTGGCCCCGTACCATCAATTTCCTTATAAAACAGGGAGATGTGGAGACAATCTCAAACACAGGCAGAGATATAAAGACACACAGATGAAGATGAAGGCAGAGGACAGAATAACACAGCAACAAGGCCTGAAATGCTGAAGATTAACAGAAAGCCAGGGGAAGCTGAGAGCAAAGCAGAAGCAGATGTTCCTTGGCAGTCTCCAGAAAAACCTTGATCTCCAGCTTCCAGCCTCCAGAGCTGGGACACCATCATGTTTATTCTTTAAATCACCCATCACACACCATTCTGTAATGTGATCCCTAACAAAGGCAGAAACTAATGAAAAGCAGAGATGGCTGCACAGCTCCAGTGCAGAGAATGTCACCAAATGATTCTACGTACCAAGATTCCTCTGCCCACCCCGAATCCTCATTGCAGCTGCTGTATGAGCTGTATTCAAAAGCAACCCCATATGATGGTGTGGGGGGGGTGGGGGGCGGGTGTCTCATTCAATGATCAACCAAGTCAGCTTCTTTCTGCACCACCATGGTGTCCCTCCGCACGTCTCAGGATCCATGCATGCACTGGTATCCCTGAATGGAAATGGCCATTGTCAGGAAAACTTCCTCTCTGTGGTATGACTGTCAAAGTGAGCAGTCGCCACTTCCCTCGTCAGACTAAATACCTTATGTGGAACCACACCATTCTCACACTGATCCCGTGACACTGTTACTTATAACCAGTCACAGGTGTTTCCATCCCATGTGCCTGGTCCAAAGCTCCGGGTATAACCTCTTCCTGGTTGGCATCTGTAGCTAACATGCTGTGACTGTAGTATTGAAACTCTGGTGTTCTACCCCTGGAGCTGGCTTGGAAAGGCTTATCTTGCTGGGCTCCTTATTCTCAGAAGTCTGCAAAGCACTCTGTGGAAGCGAGTGGGAGGGAGTATCTCTGTTGCACTCTGCTGAGCTTTTCAAATGCTCTGTTTGGGGAAACTGGTTGGGTGCTAGAGCCAGCAGCATCCCAAGGGTGTAGTGAGCCACATGGTTCATGTTCAACATGGGCGGACTCTTGAGACCAATATTTCATAAATAGATTTTCCAGATAAAATAGAAAGCCCAGTAAAGTCAAATTTTCAAATGAAATATGACTAATAGTTACATATCAGTGTGTCCTCAGTATTGCATGAGAGGCAGTATAACTTAAGATTTAGTCATTGTTTATCTAAATTTCAATTTAATTGTGCATCCTGTTTTTGAAGTCACCAAGTCTGAGAACTAGGATATAAAGAGCCTTCTAAAAATCTCTTTCTTCCTCTCTAAACCCTCCCCTCTCTGTCCCTCTCCTCTTTGTCCCCCTCCCTCTCTGTCCCTGTCCCTCCCTGTCCCTCTCCTCCCTGTCTCCCTCCCTCCCTCTCTGTCCCCCTCCTCTCTGTCCCACTCCCTCTCTGATAATGTGACATTTTGTTTTTCTCTAGGAAACAGATGAAAATTTGCTCAAACTGAGCTTCTGCCTTGTATCCTCTCCTATTGCCTCTTCATTCACCTTATTTCTCTTTCCACCACCAGCACAGTACCTTCTGTGCAACCTGTGTGTGTGTGTGTGTGTGTGTGTGTGTGTGTGTGTGTGTGTGTGTGTGTCTGCATGTTCATTCATGCATGTGCATACATGTGTGTATGTGTTCAGCATACAAATGTATACATGCATATTTGCTTATGTGCATGCATGTGTGTATACATACGACAGGATGTACATGCGTATTTGTACACGTAGATGAATGCCAAGTGTCTCCCTTGACCCCAGTTCACCTTAGTTTTTGAGATAGGGTCTCTTACTGAACCTAGAGCCCATTGATTATGCTGGAATGTTTGATGATGAGCCCCTGGCATCTGCCTGACTTTGTGTCCCCAGTGCTGAGATGATAGATGTATGGCACAACACTTTTTTAATTTTAAATTTTGATACATTTTAATTAAAATACAATTACATCACCTCCTCCCTTCCCTTTCCTTTCTCTAGACCCCCATGTTTCCTCCATCCCTTCCTTCCCATGTCCCTCATATTAAATTGATGTCTTTTTATTTGATTATTATTGCTATGTATGTAAATATATACACATATATAAATATAACCCACTGTATCCTCTCATGTTGCTTGTGTATATGAATATGGTTTCAGGACTGACATCTTTGTATTTGATAAGCAGTTAGGTGGCTCATCCTTGGGAGATGCTCACTCCCCCTCTTTCAGTAGTCATTAGTTACCTGCAGGATTTTGTCTAGGGTTGGGACCACATGAGATTCTTCCCTTCCATGTAAGCATGTCTGTGGATATTGCCATTGTCTTGTACATGCAGCCTTTCTAGGAAAGATCCAAACATGTACCCTCATGCTTGCACAGCAAGCACTCTACCAGCTGGGCTATATCTCCAAGCCCTGCTTCCTGTCTATAATGACATAGCACCTGCCACTCCAGGTCCAGGAGATAGTGACATCCTTGGCTGTTTCCAAGTAAACATCACACCAACATGCAGAGATGAGGCCAGACCACAGTAATCTCCTTCTAGTTTTGATCCAAGGAAATTAGAGGGATTTACAGGTAGGTGCAGGTGCAGAGGAGACCCAGCGCCGATGCCTGGAAGTGGCTTCATAGGAAATCCCACTCTGTTCTGTTCCTGGGTAATCAGAGGCTTATCCAGTTCAGGAGAAAATGGGTTTCTAAAAAAGATGGAGGCAGCTTGTAACTGTCAGATCACAGGAGCATGACTGGAATCCCAAGTCCCATCACACACCTCACTCAGAATCCATCCCTTCCTATTAGTGCCACATCTAAGGACAGCATGCAGAAGCTTCAGGAAGCCCCCTCTTCTTACTTGGCATTATCTCTTACATAGTGTGCCTTTGTCTTCCTAATAGACTCCAGTTACCTGGATCAGTGTTTCAGTTCCTTTCTGATTTGTGAGTTAAAATCAACAGTCATAAAAGAACACTCAAGGTTCAAGGACTCAAAGACCTGTCATCTTGCAATTTACAATTCCTGCCTTGGACAAAGGCCCCCCATGCTAGTACCTAGATTCTTAGTTTAGATCCCAGATCTACAGTGTCTAGTGTCAGTAACCTGTAGCTACTTAAATATCCATATTTTCATTAGTTAAAATCATATAAAACATAAACTTTAGTTCCTCTGTCACACCGGGCACTCAGTAGCCTCAGATGGCTAGAAGTCACTCTATTGGACAGCCCTGTGGCAGCTTCTTGCCTCACTCTCCAAAAGTGAAAGAACAGTGCATTTGATTTTTGGCAAGAATACCATTTCAATTTGGTTTGGAACCAGAACTAAGAAAATACTTCTAAGACTTGTGAATTATTTGGGGATTGTATACAGTGCTGTCCAGATAGTTAATCAATGTACCAGCTTGGTTAAAGATAAAATTTATGATCTAAGTCTCCAAGGTAGGCCACTTTTGAAGGCAGAAACACCCAGCTTCAATTGGTTTAGCTCAACTTCTCTTTCTAATGAGGCAGTGTGGACACTGGGAAAGAAGAAAGGAACTCAAAAACCTGGGGTCCAGAGTAGCTATGTAGAGTGGAAGGCACCATGGGCAGAACCGAGCCTCCTGGTGTGAGCTGGGTAGCTACTAAGTGACTGAGCAAATCCCTGCCTTACCAGCCAGCCTCTGTGTTTGATTTTGTTTTCAGGGGAGAGCATGAATGCAGCTCCCACCACTACCACAAATTATGCAGTCGAGTATCCCCGCATTTGGGGAAATTGCAGGGGACAGCACACGGCAGGTGCAATGGGTGGGCCTCGCCCTGGGAAAACCACCTACTTGATCATGGTATCACTCCTGCCAAGCAGATTTGCACATAAGAAAATGCAGAAAATATAAAAAGAAAAACAATTCACCAACCCATCAAAGGCTTTATGGTAGCATACACTCTGCTTAGCACTCACACATACACACGCGCGCACACACCATTTTAAATATAATTTCTCCAAACACTCTCAACTTGGAGCATATCTCTAGTTCTTTCTAAAATACAGAATTGAAATGCCCACTTTAAACAGGATTGAAGAAGATAGACATTAATTTTAGGCACTAAGACTAGGGTTTTGCAAAAAGGAGACACTAATGTCAATCCCTAAGGCTCCTTTCTGTTCCAAAGCTGTCTGATTCTTGGATGGTAGTTCTTGTGACGTGACCTTTGGGATCTTAGACTGAGAAAACTCTTAGCTCCCTTCCTCCCCTACCATCTTAAGCCAGAGATAGCCTAAAGCTCTATACTATGGGCAATGATATAGTCACCTTAAACATGACAAGTCATACCCTGGGTACCATCATAGAACTGTGACCATCTGATAGAACTGTCTGTGATGAAGGATCACTACTCCATCTGCCCATCCAGCAAGGCAAGAACCAGTCTTATTTGGCTGCTGAGCACATGAAATGCAGCTGGTGTGATCAACAAAGTAGTTATTTGGACTGTTTACATATTAGTAGCCACATGGGACAGATGTCTAGCTTTGGGGGCAGACAATTCTTGAAAATACAGATCCCTGAAGTACACACGTCTTTGACACCACAATTTTATCTAAAATATGGCAATTAAAAGCATAAGCCCATGTCATGTTTTCTTATTTGCTTCAGACTTCCTTTCTGCCATCAGTTCCTGAAGAATGAGGTCCAATCCCCTACTCATCAGTAACAGAATTCCTCACATCTGTCTAAGCCAGTACATAGGATGAGTCCAGTAAATGAATTCACTGGAGGAAGACACTTGTCTCAATGTTGACTCTGCCCTGAGAAATCATCACATATCTCTAATTCAAGCTACTCAACCAAATGTGTGCTCATCAGTTGGGCATCCCAATTGCAAGACAGCATGTGGTACCATATGTATATCGTCAGTGTTCTCTAGAAGAATAGAATGCATGGGATGGCTACACATGTGAAAAGTTGAGCATAAAAATAAAAATAGAGCTGGAGAGATGACACAGTGGTTAAGAGCACTATCTGGCCTCTGAGGGCACCTGAAATCAGGTGCACATACACACATGTGGACATAAGCTAAGCATACCTATAATTAAAAGTGAAATAAATACTTTTAAAACAAATAAAAGTGGCATCAGGGTTCTAGAATCTAGCTCTCTCTATGTAGACAGTTAACTGTCATGCCCTTGAAAAGCTGGTTGATTTCTTTCTTCTGCAAAGAGAAATGAAAGGATCCAACAGCAACACATTGATGGTTTGGACAAGATGGTTCTATCACGGTACTCTGTACAAAGTAACTTGTTGAGCAGTACCCTTGGCCTCTGACTTAGATACCTCCACCTCCTTTACAGTAAGCAAAACTATCTCCAGACATTACCAAACAGCTCCCTGAAGGCAAAATCACACCACACCACACCCACTGAGAGCCAATGACATCCCTCTTACTCAAAGTTCCCTCCACCACTGATAATCGAACATCTAACTTGGGTCAATAATTTCTAAGCACCTGAGTTCTCTGGCATGTCATACATGGCCATAGAATTATAAGAGTGTGCCTAGGTTCTCCTGAATGTCACTCCGGTCTAATTATCAACTTAATGTTTGGATCATTGGGCCATTAAAATGCTGTATTTCAATTCAATCTTCTATTTTAAAAAATGGTCACCCTGTGACTTTTATCTGTTCTGGGACTGATTTTATTTAAACGGACCATATAATTTCACCCACTCCGTGTCTGCAAATACCACTTCATAGCTGAATGTCAGCATGCCTGCTAATGACCCTAACAATTGTAGCTGTGTCTACAGAACCCACGCAGCCAGAGGCAGGCAGGCTTTGTTTTTGTTCATCTTCTACTCTTCCCCTGAGTAAGACTTTTTATTGGTGCTCATTATGATACACAAATAGCCTGGCCTGGATCCTTCATGTGTTCAGTTCACTTCCCCCTAACTTATTAATGTAGCCTCTAGAAGCCACAGAGAGGTACACACTGACTGTGAAAGGAAATGCACGTATCATTGCCAAATACTGAGGGGGCCTTCCTAGGAAGTGTGGGTTCTCAGACCCTGAGTTATTCTTGCTTGGCCAGTGCCTCCCTCTTTCTTGGTGATAGGACTGGACACTCACATGAGAGTTGTGATTGGGGTTTGGTAGGACTGTAAAGCTATTTCATCTCATGAAACATAAGTTTGTCTCTGGGATGTACAGGTCCCATGGAGGAAGCAGAATTTTCTATTGGACCCAAGTACTTACTCCTTGTGTTCCACACATTGGCTGGATCTCGGTCACTAGTCCATCAATTCTTCCAACCAAGTCAGATCAATCCTATAATCACAGCCATTTTACTAAGAATAAAAAGGGGATTCTTGGGACCAAGTAGACAGAGACTGGACCCTGCCCTGAAGATTTCTGGATTCTGTATCCTTCTGTTTCATAACTTTCCTCTAGATTTAGAATGACAAAGAAAGCACATATTTTATTTTTGAAGGAAGCATTCCTTAGCATCTGCCTAAAAGGTGATTCAGCACAGATCCTATTAAAACAAGTTAAGGGCTAGAGTGATGGCTCAGCAGTTAAGAACATGCATTGCCCTATCAAAGGACCAGAGTTAGATACCCAACACTCTGGATGGATGCTCACAAATACTTGAAACTCTAACTCCAGATGGGTCAACACTTCTGCCCTGTCTGATACCTATATTCATGTGTTCAACACACATGTCAGGGAGAATGCTTATAATTAAAAAATGTTAATAGCAATAGGTAAAGAACAATTAAAGGGTTTTTTCAATTTT
The DNA here is from genome assembly GCA_030556225.1 of Cricetiscus sungorus. NCBI lineage: Eukaryota > Metazoa > Chordata > Mammalia > Rodentia > Cricetidae > Cricetiscus > Cricetiscus sungorus. Next base: position 10,121,081 of record JANBXA010000728.1, on the reverse strand, counting down.
TTATTTTAATTTTTTGGTTTTCCAAGACAGGATTTCTCTGCATTGCTCTGTAGAGCAGGCTGGCCTTGAACTCACAGAGATCCACCTGCCTCTGCCTCATGAGTGCTGGAATTAAGGGTGTGTGCCACCAATGCCCAGTAACTAATATTTCTTATACATGGGGAGTGATGGGACATTAACTACCTCCTGGATGTCACTGTGGGTGGGCTGAATCTGTAGGTTTCCTGTAGTTTGCTGTTTGTAGCTTCCAGAACATGATTTCCTTCCCTTCAACATAGCTTTGTTTTAGCTCGTGAGAGAACACACTGGTGGGAGCCTGGTGATTATCACATTTTTAAATTTCATTAGGCACATTGTAATTTAGCAATGAGCTTTCTTAATAGCAAAACATTCTCTCATAGCACAACTCTAAATCAATCAACATTCTTGATGGGAACTGCAATTGTTTCGAGACAAGCTTGTTTCTCATGCTGTATTCTTTGGAAGGAATAGATGCAGATGAAAACCGAAGCCCCATGATGTGGGCCCTTCATGAACACAAGGTTAAAATGGGGGAAAAAAGCAAATAATCTCTTCCAGCAACTTTCCTAAGGAAAATCATAATCTATTTGAGTTTGAAAAATTCCTAAAGTCTGGTGCTGGCTTAAGCAATGAAGAGCATGGGATTCAGTCCAGGACTCAATCTGACAGTGACTGCGTGGCTGAGGCCAACCCTGACTTCCTTCCTTGTATAATGTCCTACCTCTCACACCTCTTCTGCTCTTGTCTGAAAAGGGCTGCAGGCTCATGTGTATTGTACATCCTGTATGAAGCACACAGGGTTCTGCATCCTTCCTCACCACACAACTGTCCAGGACCCAAGTCCTGTCCTTGCCTTCAGAGGCATACCCATCAGATGATGTGTGCCAACTTTAATTTTAGAAATGTTGTCACCCTAGCCATTGGCTCTTTAAAGCAAATTTAAACCCCTGAATCCATAGTGCCATCTTTTGTTTGTTTCTTCTTTCACAATTTGCAATAAACCAAGGGGTTTTCTTCTTATGGAATAAATAAATAGTGTTATCAGTTGCAGACTCGGTCTTCTATGAGCAGCTGATTCAGTACATTTAAACATGTTTAAAATGCTGACCATTTAACAAATACATTAATTGAGCATATACCTGGTATAAAGAAATAAATCATATACATTTTCTTCCCCACCCACATTGGGATGTTCGCAGCCATTTCTCAACACAATACTGTGTTTAAATGCATTGTTCTATTGACTGAATCTTGATCCTACTGTCAATGCTTTGGATAGAAATAAGTGGACAGAGAGTTGTAAGCCGTTGTGCTTGTGGCTGGCTTTGTGTTGAGTGAAATCTGAGGCTCAGAATTCAGCTAGTGCTGGAGGACTCTTTCTCTGTTAAAAGTACATGTTTTCTTCAATGAGCCTCAAACAGACCAGGGAGTGTGTTGAGAGCATCCTATGCCCACTGTCACAACTGAGTTCACTGAGCCTGTACTGGTATCCAGCAGTTGCCCTGGATGATACTGGCCCAGGTACCTAGTGACTCCATGATGATTTTGCTACCTTGGTCAGTGCCAAAAGCCCCATCGACTGTAAAGCTCTGCCAGCCACAGCTGGGGTCACAATACTTGAGTCCTCTGCATTTCTTCAAAAGCAAAATCACCCTTTAGTCAGAGGTGCTTGAGCCAGAATCTTATGCTAGCTGATTATACAAACTCGAAATGGGGAAAATTGAAAAAGGGTGAGTGTTGACAAGAGGAGAGGCAGGGGTAATGGGGCTGAATGGGAGCTAGTAATTTGTGGGTCAGAGATGCTACACCTAGCAAGTACAGAAGTCTTTTAATGTCTGAAATACTAGTGTGGGTCTGTGTGAGTGTGTGTGTGTGTGTGTGTGTGTGTGTGTGTGTGTGTGTATGTGTTTGTTTAGATGTGTGTATGAATGTCCATATGGTGTGTGTGTATGTGTATTTGTGCATATGGTATGTGTATTCATATATATGCATGCACATGTATGTGTGAATATTTATATAGTACATGTGTCTGTGCATGTGGTATGTGTGTTTGTGTGTGTACATGTATATGTATGTGTGAATGCTCATATAGTATGTGTATATATGTGTTTGTGCCTATGATATCTGTGAATTGTGGCATGTGTATGAATGCATGTAGTATGTGTTTTGGAGATAGAGGGCCAGTCTTCCTGTGGACTCCCAGTGGAGATATTGACTTCAGAAAGATGAGAACAAACCTTTACCTGTGATGTGAATAGAAGCATTGAGACCCTGAGGCATTACCCATCTCCTAATTACTTGAACCCTGGCTAAGCCATCTCTGAGCATACTCTACACACATCACAGGGTTGTCATTGTGTTTCATTGTGTTTCGGGAGAATATATGCCAAGTGTATATCACCTGATACTTAGCAACCACTCAAGAAGTTGTATCTTTGACCTTGCTTGCCAATAATTCACAATATCTCCACATCAAACAAGAGCAATTACATGTGATTTTCTTTTCCAGAAATGAAGAGATGACACACTCCTGTCCCTGCCCATGACCTATCTGTATACTCTGCAAAAGAATGACAGAGCCTGCTTGATGCTGAAGGCTCTGGTCTCCCACTAACAAACAGTCTGAAGGGAATCTGTCTTTGTTTTAATTCCAAGTTTAAACCACTGCCTCCTTGATCTTGTCTTCCCTCTGCATGGGCTTGCTGAGCTCTGCTGGGACATAGCTCATCTGTGAAATCCTCTGGGATGATTCTGTAAGGTTTCCAGCTAGCTGTGCATGTTTGTTTCATGATCTCCATGTGTTCAGTGAAACCAATCCTGATGATGAGAGTAACATGTTGTCTAGTCTAAGGACACTAGAAAGCCACCAGTGGTCTGTCATGCGTGATCAAAGAATTGCATTTAAGAATTCACACTTGGAACTCTAATTACAAATGGATAACATTTGGGTGAGCTCTTTGGGGTTTGCAAAACACTTCGGTTCTTTTTTCCCCATTTAATCCTCAGTTAGGACTCCAAAAGTCAGTGGCCCTAATGGGAATGAGCCAAAACCGATTTTAGAGTGTAAAATACACAAAATTATCAAGTAAAAAGCGATGCATTTTCTCTAGTCACAGGGGAAAATTGTTGCTTTTCTTGGAGATCTCCCTTAATATAACATAAAATCATTTGCATATCTGCTTCAATCTACTCCCTTGTTCTAGTTTTTCAGTATAGCTGGTCAATTGTGGCAGCTTCCTCCTAATTTAAGATGAAAAAAGATCACTGACCCACAATATCCAAGTGATTAAAATTAGGCTGCATTTCTGTGATAATCTTCCTCCTATGAGATAATAAACACAGCCTTTATCTTAACTGAGCAGGAAAGAGATTTTTAAGGAAACATTTTATTGTATTTGTATTTCAGCCGTAGAATATGGGAGAAAAGATATGGTGAAATTTTCCCATCTTTTAGGAGGGAAGTGCTTTCTTTGAGATAAACACAGAAAGTTTTAAGTGCCGTTGATATTAGTCAAAGTTAGCAGCTTTCAGCTATTGTCTGAAGGGTTCTTGGCTTCTGGGTTGCAGACCTGTGTCCTCTAGATAAAGTTTCCAACCCAGAAAATATTTATCTTCTTGCTATGACCTTCCATGCACAAGACACCAGCCACGGATTTGTTTCCTAGGAACTAGTGAGTGAGGAAGATCTATAATTAAATCTGTGAGTTATATGCTACACATGGGAATTGGCTACACACCAAGTCGTTTAGAAAACCCAGTAATATTACTCTAGTTGCAACTGGTGGAATTAAGTCCGACTTTCCTTCAGATACTTACAGTGGCATTTCTTATGACCTTCATAATGGGAAAATCCTTATGCTTCCTTCAAAAGCCTGCCTACATTGGTTTCTGTTTCCTTCTGGCCTCAGAGTCTCCTCCTCAATAGGCTAGCAGCTGCCTGTGTGTCTAGGCGAGCAACTTGTTTGTAAGGCTTGGAGCTGTCAAAAGCAGTCTGATCTTCAAGGCTCTTCATGTAAGGGCAGAGAAGAATGCTAACCTGTGGTTGTCTGGAGTTTAATGAGGCTCAGAATGTGTGTTCACATAAACTCTTACCCAAGACCCAATAGATAAAGCAAATAAAGATGAATTGATTTTGAGTGCAAGGAAGAAGGATGGAGGCAGAGCTCAACCCTGTGGGGCCTTTCAGCCACTTCTCCAGCCCTGCAAATCAGAAGCAAGGCATCCTAAGCTGCCCCACTCCTTGGTATGGGCATCAACATCCCTGTCAAGCATTAATGGCAGAGATAGACCCCAGACCCAAAGGGCCACTTGGCTGGATCCTCCTTCAGACTCCCTGTAGCCTCTAGAGGCAAACACTAGGGAGAAAAGGGAACAGGTCAGAAAAATAAATTGCAGAGTTGTTTTCAAACCTGGCTGGAAAATTTTTCACAGTAAATTCCTGTGTCTAGAGGCTCATGAGAGTCAAGCGCTCACTGCAGTGCTTCTATTTCTCATCTGTTGACTTCAGTAATAAGACTTTTACTTTAACTCTAAGAAATAAAGCCTGCCAACTTCTGTTCTTGCCATGGGATGGTGCCCCTGCATCATCCCTCAATCAGGGTAGGACCCTGATAGAAGAAAGGTAGACTCCCAGGATTACTGTAGGAAACCAGTCTGAGGGAAGTCAGGGCAGGAACTCAAGCAGAAGCTTGAAGCAGCAGCCATGGGGGTGCACTGCCTTCTGGCTTCTTTTGGTCATTGCTGATGACCTAGGACCACCTGCCTAGGAAATGGTACTACCTATGGTGGGCTGGGCACTCCTGTATCGATTAACAATGAAGACAGACTCTCACAGACAAATCTACAGATCCACCTGACAAAGCCAATTACTCTGTATTTTTTCAGGTGATTCTAGATTGTGTCAGTTTAACAGTTAATGATAACTAGGTGTGTGTGTGTGTGTGTGTGTGTGTGTGTGTGTGTGTGTGTGTGTTTGTGTGTGGGTGTGTGTATTGCTATCAAAGTAATCATGAAAAATGAGATAAAAACCAGGTCTCCAAGCAAAGCAAACAGGAAACAACCTGCTGCCTGCAAGTCATAACTTCTCAGTTAGCTACCATGTTGCTTTGACAATTGCCAGGCACAATGTGACCCCAGTAGGTCTTTTCAAACACTGAGAGGCAAATCTATCTGAAAGGTCTCAAGATCCATTTTCTAAATATGATGCTACACATCCTGGTATGTGAATTATGATGTTTGTTGTCATTGATTGGTGGTGGTGGTTTTTTTGTTTTGTCTTGAGAAGTTGTTTGTTTGTTTGTTTGATAATTAAATTTTACATTCCCTAAGGAATTTTTTCAAGCACTCCCATCCTTGTTTCATCAGCTGTTTCCTCCAGTCCAGATCTGTCACTCACCTGTGGCATTTAGTGGACCAGTCTAGTCTGCAGACGATCATGACAGGAACAGGATAGCAGATAAGAGAGGCAGGCCTATTTGTGTGAGTTAGTCACGGAAGAGATGACAAACCAGCCTTTTCATCCCTCAGTGCTCCATGGTTGACAGATTGGTACATACTCTGCAAATGTCGCTAATTCTTGCACCAATCGCCACTGGGTCCTCTTTGTGGGATATGCCTGGAAACCGATTATCACCTCCCCTTCATTGCCTTATTGTCTCATGGAATAAATGTTGGTACCTTTGCACAGATAGTGTCTCTCACAGAATACCATTTAGTCATATAATTAGCACTTGAGGGTTGTATTGTTTTACTGTGAAAAGCAACTGGGTTGTGTGGCTTGCAAGACAACTGTACAATCCACCTCTAAGGCCTTCCTGGTTTTGTTTTTGTTTAGGACTCCTTTCTTCTTATTTTGTCTAACTTGTGATCTAGTCTCTCCCAGGCTGAGCACTGTGATAGAGAGTGAGAGTTGAGACTCCTGGGGTAAGAGTAGTTTAAATTTCTTGATGCTGAAGTTATGGGATGAACTTGCTGAAACCCAGGAGCAGAAGAAAGTTTGGCTGGAGCTGCCTCAAGACTTGCTACCTTGACTAGTCTGTCTGCTGTGTGAGTGCCAGGGATTTTCCTGTCTCTGATCCCCGACATTGAGACTACAAGCCTGCATCACCATTCCTGGCTTTCTCATGTAGGTTCTGGGAAAGCAAACTCAGGTCCTCATGCATAGACACCAAGCACTTTACCAACTTACCTGTCTCCCCACTAAAGGCTAGAATTTTTATGTTTTATATTTTTCTGTTTTATCAAGCTCTATTATATTACTAACTGATGTATAATTATTATGACTAGGGCTCTTTGTGTATGTGATGTCTCTTGTAAACATCCTCAAATGATAACTGGAGCAGATTTTATTGGCCCTGTTGTCAGTTATGAAACCATGACTTGAGGCAAAGATGTCTATGCAGAACCAAGTTCTCTGACCTGAGTGCCTTGCTTAAATATCCAGACACAGCTCAGCCTGAAGCCTCAGGCTTTGGGGATGTGCACTGGCTAGGAAATCTATGTAGGTTGGTCTTTGAAGAGCCCAGGTAAATCTGTTTCCAAATTGCAGCTCAAAGCTCAAGTGATGTAGGGAGTTAAGTGACATGATGAGAATTGCTGCTATATCTGCCATGCACACTGCAGATTACAGAAGAAAATGGACCCTGTTTTCTAAGAGACCACCTTCCTGTAAGAGAGCTCCATTAGTCAACAACCAGTAAAATATAGTTGATGCTGTGATGAATGTAACAAAGGATAATAAGGATAAAGGGCTGGAGGTTGGGATGTAGGTGAAACTGGGGTTGGGGCCAGGGATGGGACTAAAGGTGAAGTTGGAGCTGGGGATAGACGAGAAAGAAGATGCCTTTGTGGAGAACTGGTAAAGGAGGCACAGAGTAAATCTGTCCAAGGAGAAAGCCTATTAGAGAAGAGGAACTAGGGATGCAAAAGGATGAGGAAAGTGTCTATCTATAATGTTCTGGAAACTGCAAGGATGTCGGTGTAGATGTGTGTGTGTGTGTGTGTGTGAGAGAGAGAGAGAGAGAGAGAGAGAGAGAGAGAGAGAGAGAGAGAGAGAGAGAGAGAGAGAGAGAGAGAGAGAGAGAACAAAGAGGCATGTACAGGTGATGAAGAGTCTTGTGTGAACTTGGCTTTGGTCTTCATTATAACTGAGACACAAAGCCCTATATGTGGATTTAGTGGATAACAGGCATGATCTGGCTCATGTCATCAATGGTCCCTCTGGATGATGGATGGAGAAAGAGAGATAAAGAACAGTACTGGTAGAAGGAAGAGTAGGGAACAGACTCTTCATGTATCCAGATACTTTGAACAGACTCAGCTCAGCTTCCTAGGTATCACTGCCTGCATGCAGGCTCTTTGCCTACTTATGAGCTCAATTCTAGTCCCTCCACCACTATCCTCTCTCCAGGGAACCCTAAAGCTCAGAAAACTCCAGTAACCTGCTTAACACCCATGTCTTTGGCCATTATCCTGGCTCCTCAACCTGCCTCCTTCTACAACATTCTGCCTCTACTCCAAAGGCATGCGAAATTTAAGACTCTGGGAGTCTCTTATTACATAAGCATGAATATTATTAAATTTCCCATAAACTCAAATTTTGTCTATTTAAAAAGACAATGAATCTTTCCTTTTGGAAATTGAAGTGGTTAGAATTAATGACCAGCCATAAAGTTTTATCAGCAATTATTACGGTTTATTGTGCCTCTCTCAGCTGCTCACCACTCTGCCTTCACTTCATTCTCTTGTTTCTTAGGGCTGGGTTTTACTTTACTGACCAAGACCTTGGGCTCAAAGGAGGCGAAATCAAACTGAGGCTAATGCAATGATGTATTTCTGACATTGACCACAACAATGAGACCTTAGACATGGTCATAGATCATTGGCATTTATCCATCCTAGGTAGTCATGTGGGCATGGTGAGTTTTCAAGTCTCATACGCTGTGTCTAACAGACTCAGAAAGCAACTCAATCCTCTATTTCAACAAAACACATTTACAAGCATTTGTTGCCTTGTAATAGACAATGTACTTCAAAGTTCTTTGTTTTGTTTTGATTTTGCAATCTTAGACCATTTTAGACCCTTTGCTGCCTTTAGGACCTAGTGGGTTTCTACCTGTGACTTCTAAACACCCCAAACATTCATCCGTGGCCCGTGTCTCCAGTCTTACATCAACAGTTGGTCCTTTGATCAAATTTGCCTTTCCCAACCATGTCCCTATTTTAACACCTTCACTCTGCTCCCAAGTTATATTCCTGTGGTTGCCCAAATATTAAGAAACCAGTGTCAAATATTTGGTATCTGAGAAATGATTCTAATGAAACACATGCATGGCAGAGACCCACTCAGAGAGCTGAAATTGGGGCAGGCATGCACTATATCCCACTGTTAGGAAATCTAAGAGCAGCTCCAGGCTTCAGGTTGTTTGGGCCTTTTGCAAAGTGGCCCAATTCTACTATTCCATCAATGATTTCTCCCATTTGGTCAAAAGCAGCATCCTCCTAGTGCATGACCATTCAGGAAAGAAACACATTCCTCCCAGCTACATCAACCATTGTCCTGAGGAAACAGTTTGACAAACACCCATTGCTGAAGCCACCGGGTTCCATTTGGCCAGAAGTTCATCCCCCTTTTGGTGAAAGAAAACAGACTAGTCTCTTGCTGACATTCAGTAAGCAGGAGGGCTGATACAAGAAGGGGGGCTTACAATGTAAATAAATGTGCAGCTACTACCCTTCAGTTTTGCCAGGGTGAAGGCACCTCTGATGTAGCACTGGAATTTCATGCAAAAAAAAAAAAAAAAAAAAAACTTGATGTTTAGGGAGAAAGAGCCAGCTTCCTTGCCATAGTGATACACTGGTATGAGCATCTGGTATTCCCACACAGTTCTGGGCACACAGGGGTTAGTACCACGGTCACTGACAATCAACACTCCCCACAGGGACCCTGATCATTAGTGGGGAGGCGGTCTCTTTAAATTACGGGGGTTCATCACTTTGCATGCTCTTTCTCCATGCTAACAAAGAAAGGGGAGAAATGGCCCCAAGTGTTAATGCTCTATCTCTGGAATTGAGTTATTTTTCTAAGGCAATAAAATTTGAAGATTGCAATTAGTTAACCATTATGAAGACAGATCTTCAAATATTTCTCTCACTGTGGTGACATTTAAAATGCTTCCTGCTCCACCAAACAGCCCATTGGATATTCTCCTTATCTTTTCATAACGGCTAATTGCTAAGCAATTGATTGAATCCCCCTTTGTTACTGTGTAATTTACTAAGCTGGCCTGAACAAGTGCCCTGACCATTTCTCAGCTTGCTCATTTTTGGTCACCTAAAGGGCAGGCTCTGGGGTAGAGATATGTTTACTTGGTTAAATTCTTATAGATGATCGATCTGATTATTTAATGTAGTAATTCAGGGCAAAAATTCAATGGACACACAGGTCTAGGTTTTCCTTTGGGACTCTCTGCCTAAGCCCTGAGTTTGGACTGAGAAGATGGAAATAAGATTCTCCCTCATACAGTAAGAAAGGGGCATGACACATGAGTCATTGTCAGCGTTCAGCACCCTTGTGATATAACAAGCCCATAATAAATCACGAGTTTACTTTTATAATAACATGTTATTCTTTGAATTTTATACATTTATATAATGTATATTGATGACATATATTCACTTCCTCACATAGCTCCCCCAAGTTCCCCATCCCAGTTCCCTACCAATTTCATGCCAGGTCCTCTTTTTATTTATTGATTGATATTATTAAGTGCCCCCTGGGTTAGGAGCTGGAGAGATGGCTCAGAAGTTGAGAGTATTTATTGCTCTTGCAGAGGACCATAATTAGGTTCCCAGCACCCACACTGGGTAGCTCACAATTGCCTGTGACTGCAGCTCCAGGGGATCCAACACGGCTTCTGGCTTCCACAGATACTGCACTCACATGCACAAACTGCCCCTACACACATACACACACACACACACACACACACACACACACACACACACACACTTTACTTTTTTTTAATTTCCAAGTCTAGTTTGTGTTTTCTATATACTGACGACTCATCCTGGGACATGAGCAACCTACCAGTGCCACATCCTCAGGGGAAAGTGATTTCCTTCCTCAAGTACCATCAGCTGCCAATAGCTCCTCCGCTGCTGCTGGGGTTTTAACCCCCATCCCTGATGCAATTTTGACTGGGTTTCTTGTGCATGTCATGAGCAAGTGGTCACAGCTGCTGCTGACTGTGTCAACTCAAAGGAGCTTGTGTATTCTCCATGTCAGATGCCACTGGTGCCAGTTTATAAGAGCTTGAACAAAACCCTTAACCTTTGTGCCTCACTTTCCCAATAGGTAAAATAAACTTAAGAAAACTGCCCATGTGTTAGGTGCATCTGATGGTGGAAGTTGAGGGTGAACATCCATGGAACTGATGGAGGGTGAAGGGGTGGGGACAGTGAGGGGACAGGAAGGGAGAGTGAAGATGGACCCAAGAGAAAGCTCATGGGTTCTCAGGTACTAACCTATGTCCCACTGCTGAGCACTGTTTTCTGGACCCTTCTCTGCCTTCTTCCCTCCCAGGGACTCTCCTCAGAGGCTGATCTTGGAAATTAGCCTCACAAATGCCTCTTACATGCACATTGGTGTTCTTCAACACCCACAGTCCATGCTCCCATGGCTGCTGCTGGTTTATCAAGACCCACAGTGAGATCATCTCTGTAGAAGATGAGGGCTGGGTGAGGAATAAAAGGCCCTGAGCCCTGACCCAAAGGGTTGTCACCTTTGGAAGAATTCTCTGAGTGACCCTCATGCATTTTTCCCACTCCTAGATGTTATCACAAGACAATAGGTAGTGTATACTGCTTTCCACAGTTCCCACCCATCTTCCACGTAACAGAGACATCACATTTTGAGAAAAGTAATTTCCCCAGAGCTGAGTCCGTCCGAAGAAAAACCATAAATTCAGGTGATGCGAACTAGCAAGACTAAAGTTTCCATGGCTGTGTATGTGACAGTAGGAGTAGTTACTCTGTGGGAGGGGGATAGGCTGTGTGTGTGTGTGTGTGTGTGTGTGTGTGTGTGTCTGTGTGTGTGTGTGTGTGTGTGTGTGTGTGTCTGTGTGTGTGTGTGTGTGTGTGTGTCCTTGAGTTCAGGGAATTGGAGCCTGAATGTACCCTCATTTTTGTCTTTGGGTGACCTGAGCTGTGGCTATCAATGTAGCATGACCCAGGGGTTTGGGTGGAGCAATCATTGCATGTGACTCTCAGGCAAGCATATCTCAAAGGTGGAGGTGTGGTTTTATTTGCAGTTTTCATGGTACAATTGCCTTCAACCCCAAACCACAGAAACCAACCACGTCTATAAAATTAAGTAAAGAAGCTAGTGGTGTGGCATATACATGAAATTTCAGCACCTGGGAGATGATGAGACAGGAGGATGAGCATTTGAGGCCATCCAGGCCTGCAGAGTGAGCTCCTATAGTGGGGTGGGAAGAAATGGGGGAAAGGAAAGGACCAGGAGGAGGAGAAAGAGAGAGTGGGCACCTTGTTAGGCTGGGCTCCCCAAGAGTAAGGGTAGGTATATCTGCAGATAATACTGTGAACACCACTGCCAGAATCCAGGTAGGTGTAGAAGCTGTGTTGAATGACAGGTGGCAGGGTGTTCTCTATGGCAGCTCTCTTCTTAACACTCACTGAACACTGTCTCAACCTAGTCCATCTATTGAGTTCCCTGTGGGTGTTAAGTCCTCTTTACTCTAGAGAGAGCTGAGGCTTAGAGAGATCTGATAATGGATTCTCTGGAAACAGATAATAAATGGCTGAGCAAGAACTTGAACCCAAAGCTTGAGCCTGGTGCTCTGAACTCCATCTCCAGGGGACAAAATATAGATGATTCCATTTTCCTCCACTGATCTAGGAGGAAGCCTGTAGAACCTGTGTTCTCTGTAGGATAGAGAAGTACAGGGACCGTCTCAAGCAGGCCTTGCCCCACACGCCGAGCCTTCCATGTGTGCAAGAGGCAGAGCATTTCTGAGCTCCTGTTTACATCACAGCATCGATTTATTGTTAGATCTGCCCCTCTAGTGTACATCACTGTCAGTCTCTGCACCCGGAACAGTAAAGGAAGCATTCAGCAAGGGTCCAGCAAGTCTAGATTTGATTGACAGCTATGCCAAAAACAAAACAAGAACAAAAAACTACTCTAATAGCTAGTGTTCTGCTTCCATCTCTGGAAAGTGAGCCTGACACTGTCAGGTTAGATTACACAAGTCAGTATAGAAATATAAAGCAGAGACCCTAGGAAGTTGTCTGTCCCACAGCACTGACTTCTCCTTCCTCTTCTCCTCATCCCCCAAGACATCCAAAAGGAGGGTGAAGCGAGTACTCTACAGTCTCGGTCCATACTAAGAAAGGCGAAATGTGGCCACCAGGGCCCTCCTCCATCCTCACCTGAAGAGCCTACACTTTTAGTTCTCAATGCAAGAATGGTCACGCTTGCTATTAGCAGTGCAGCCCGGCATGGTTTTAGAAGCAAAGCCTTTGTTTTCCTTTCTCTCCCTGGAATGCTATTTCCATTAGAGGGAAAGGAAGAAACTTGATTAGAAAGGATGGAAACACAAATAGAACCTTAGGTCTCCAAGCTGCCATCAATTATTCCACTCTGTGGATATTTCTCACCTCCATTCAGGGCTTACGCAGACAACAGCCTTTCCCATCGTCAAAACAAAAGGTAGCTCGATTAGGCTGGTCAATTTGTGCTGTTTCCTTTTCTTGAATAAAAGGAAAATGGCTTAACTAAATCTTCCTTTCTTTGAGATGAAAGGAAACTTTGAGGAAAAGCATTTGAGTAGCAAATCACTGACTTGAAGTAGGTGAAACAGGAGTGGGTTTCACTTACCCACCTTCTCCACTTATCTACTCAGAATTACCTGAGAATAGGTATCTGGCAGTAAGGGAGCATCATGCCAGCCACAGTCATTGCTGTTGTCATTCTGAGAGCAAGGTTGCTACACAACTCTTGTTTCTGTAGCCTCCCTTGCCTTCCTTGATGGATTTTCCTCTCTCTCTGGTATACAACCTCACATCTCAATGGAATTTTAAAGCTAAGGGCAGTATTTTTTTTTCATTTATAGCTAAAAAGATATCTGTGAGGAAAGAAAATTATTTGAGAAGATTCCTTCCCTGTGTTCGAGTCACTCCCACCTTTGAGGGTACAGAGTGTCTTTGTCCTCTCCACGGGAAGCAGTCACAGTAGCTTTATTCACAGTGTACAATTATGACAGTCATGTGTCCATCATTATAGAAATGCTTGTTAAATGGTGGGGTACCTATTTAATTTGAGTCACTGTTTAAAAAAAATAGAGATGCTAGGTAAGGATAAGTAGCATGTCCATAATGGCATACATTAAAAAAAACATATAGAGAAGAGCACATTTGTGCTTGCAAAGACTCAGCAAGGACGTCTATAGGCATAAAGATCTTATTCTAAAATGTGTATGGAAAAGCACAGATCTACGAGAGCTATGCAACTCAGAAGATCAAGTTAGAGGACTCAAAAGGTGGAGACAGTACTGTGTGCAGTGGAGAGATGAACACAGAGATCCATGGGGCTGAACAGAGAGCCCAATAAAACACCCACACTAATATGCCCAGGTAGCTCTTTGGTTTTTATTGTCCTTTGGTTTTTGACAGAGTGTCTTGTGCAGCCCAGGCTGGCCTCAGGCTCACTGTGTAGCTGAATCTGGCATTGACCTTCTAATTCTTCTGCCTCCATTTATTGGGATGACATATACTACCATGCCCAGCTTTGTTTGGTGTGTAGCAACTTGAAAGAGCTTTTCAAGGGATTACAAACAAGTGAAAGTACAAGATTCCACTCATCTGACATTTTCTAACCAACATAATTATGGAAATTGAGGAGAAATTAGTGGTGGCCAGGGTGAGGATAAGGTAAGAGAGGTGGTCTTGTGGGAGGGGGGGGGGGAGGATGTGAATATGAAAAGATAGCAGAAGAAATCATGAAGGACACTTGGGAGGCAAAGACAGGTGGATCTCTATGAATTCAAGGCCAGCCTGGTCCACAAAATAAGGTCCAGGAAAGCTGAGAAACCCTGTCTCAAAAACAAAACAAAAAACAAAACAAACAAAAAAAAAAGGAAGGGAAGGAAGAAGGGAGGAAGGGAGGGAGAGGGGAGAGAAAGGGGGGAGGTGAAGAAAGAAAGAAGGAAGGAAGGAAGGGAGGGAGGGAGAGAGAAAGGAAGGAAGGAAGCAAGGAAGCAAGGAAGGAAGGAAGGAAGGAAGGAAGGAAGGAAGGAAGGAAGGAAGGAAGAAAGGAAGGAAGGAAGGAAAGAAGGAAGCAAAGAATCCTGAAGGTAGGCTGGGGAGATGGCTCTGTGGATAAATGAAAGTGTTTGCTGTGCTAGCCTGAGAAACTGAGTTCACAGCCTCAGAATCACATTAAGCCCAGGAGAGTTGAGTGTATCTGTAGTCCCAGAGCCCCTACAGCAAGGTGGCAAGTGGTGACAGGGCAATCCTGGGAAGCTTATGAGTCAGTGAGCCTGTCATATACAGTACTATACAACAAGAGATCCTGGAAAGTGAGGGCCAACATCTGAGATTGTCCTCTCCTCTTCATATCATACATGTGGAATGCACATGGCCAATCAGCCCCTAACACACACACACACACACACACACACACACACACACACACACACACACACTGGTTGTGGTAAAAGATAAAATTGTTTGTGACTTGATTGTGTTGACATATACACAAACATATACCTGCAGTAAAGTAGTGAATAAACTATCATATTCAGAGGCTCACAGATGCAAATAACACTTTATTAGAGAAGGGGGAATGAGACCAGTGATCCAACAATGTTGGTATTTCAACTGTGGGGCTCCCACTGTTTAACAAGATCTCACTCTTAGGGAAATTGGGTAAATGAGATTTCTTACAGTTACATGTGAATCTATAATTATTTTACAACTAGAAATGAAGTGATTAAAACTGTATTTAAGGAGCTGGATGAATTTTAAAGTCTGGAAATGCATCATCGAATAGTTGTGATTTTGCCAGGTGTGGTGGTGCACACCTTTAATCCCAGCACCTAGCAGCCAGGAGGCAGAGGCAGGTGGATCTCTATGATTTCAAGGCCAGCCTGGTCTACATAGCAAGTCCCAGGACAGCCAGGGCTGCATAGTGAGACTCTGTCTCAATGAAGCCAGGACTAGTGACACTATGCAACAAAGCATGGATGCCTGCCTTTTCTGCACTGACTGTGACTTTTTTTTCCAGGTCAGTCTTAGTGAGTTTTGTAAAGAGGACAAAAAGAAAACTTGGCTTAGTTTTAGAAGTCTACTGCCAATTACCATAATTTACAATCCTATTTGTTGTTTTTAGGTATGAAAGTTCCCTCTATTTTACTTCTCCTGTACCTCAAATATCAAGATATACTTTACACAGGTATACACACACACACACACACACACACACACACACACACACACACGAACACACACATGCATGTGCACATACAAACACAAATGCACACATATGTACTCACATGTTCAAACACAAAAGCATGATCTGGTCTAGAATAAACATGGTGGGTGCCATACTCAAAGTTTCAGGTGGGCAATCTGAAGCTGGCTACACACTGAATTGTGGTTATCCTAAGCAGACATTTGACCTGAGAGGGCTGTGAAGGTCAGGCCTCATTACAGTCCCTCTTCATGACTCGCACTCCAAATTTAGTGTAGATCGAAAGTGCATTGTGATGGGTAGTTTAAAAGAACAGTGTTGACAACATCAATCCTGAGAAAAGGACTACTGGGCAGCTTATTTCGTCCCTTCACACACTGGTGACCCCCACCCTTTGAGGCAGACATTATCTGAGGAGTCCAGAGAGAATGACTGGTGGAAACTGAGAACACTGCCTGCTGTTTTAGAACAGGTTCCGAGGCCCATAAAGAGTTCAGCTCCTACTTCCCCTTAGGAGAGAAATCCAACCGGTATTAATATTTTAGAAATACTGGAAGGTAGGAGAGGGGCCATTATTCATCACCAGCACCTCGTGGTACTAAAATTAAATAATGGATTTTTTTAAAGACAGAATCACCAGAGTTGTGGAACTATAAAAAATATCCCTCTCTCGAGGATGCTGCATTTTTGCTTTTATCTTTTCTTCTCCTCTTGAGAACATTTTGATTTACTTCTGTGATAAGCTTATAACAACTAGGGAAGTCTAGAGGTAGAATGAGTGGGGCTGGGAGCACAAGGGTCAGGCAGCTTACAAATGAGTGCAGGGAAACGGGTTCGCCTTCCGTTAGCAAGTGTCAAGACTGATCATGTCTGTCAACAGGCACATGTGTGTGTGTTTATGCATGCACAGGCACAGGCACCCATAAAGGCCAGGGTCTGTAACCATGATACCCAAGGGGAATGTAGGCTTGGGCTTTCTTTAGTAGGAACCTTTCAAATAAGGGCTAGCCACCTCTGCAAACAGCCAAAGTCTAGAGAGAGAGGCATCTAGCATCCAAGAGACCTTCATCTGGAGTTCTCAATTCATGAGGGTTATCTCAAATGTTCCCCTGCCTGGGCCTACTCTTCAATGTGCAACCCTGTCAAACAAAAGACTTCACATGATAGGGCCTGTATTCTTCAACAACAAAAAAACAAAAACAAAAAGCCAAATACCGCAGTCACCCTGGTGGCTTTCCACCCAGCCTCAGTGCAGTGCCTGGCATTTAGGGAACTCACTTAAACACAGTTATTATTGGGGTCACAGCTTAAAGATGCTAACACGTCTTAGTTACAAAATTGTTCTCCCTGATTTATCTGCATTGTTCAGAATGCAAACTAAGGATGTGTTAGAATCAGAACACAAATGGTTTTCTACTCCCCTGAGTCTGGGCAGGAATGGTGGATACTATCCATCCAGTACCTACAGAAACAAAGATGAAAAATGGAGAGATATCTTAGCCAGCTGATGGGAAGAAGGTGGCCAGGCTGGGTTCAACTGAGATCCCCAGACAGCACCTCCAATCTCTCCTTCCTCACATAGTGTGGAAACACTCTAAGTTGTTTCAGCCTCAAGGAATCATAGTGGGGAGGTAGAGGAGATCGTTCAGTCTCCGCTGTCAGTGGCTTCCACAGCATCTCTTGACAGGCTCTGATTGGTTTTTCTAAATCAAGGCTGAGCTCTCACTTCTGTTGCTGTTCTTCAGATGACACGCATACTGTGCCTCCTACACCACACCTCCAAGTTGCCAACTACCTCCCAAGCTGTGATTAAGGACACACTCCTCACTCTCTCTTGAATATGTCCCCTGTATATACATAATATCTGTCATCCTCGTGTCTCAGTGGAACAGAATCCGCCACTCAGCCTGAGCTAATTGGGAGTGAACAATGTATATCAGCTACTGCACAGATTTGTTGACCCAAGATTGTTCTGGAAGATATAGTCATGCCACTTGAGAGGACCCTACAGCCCATAAGAACCCAAGCAGGAGACGTCCATGTAAGGTACATCCTCCAAACACCTTCCCAGATCACAGGTGGTGTGATCTTCCCTTGATGACATTCTCTAGAAGAAAAATAATACGTGTCAGGAAGTTGTAGTTTCAGTGGGGCAAAGGTGTTCATCTGAAATGATCACAGGACATCCATGAGTCCCTGACACTAATGGAACAAACTGTCCTGTTCTTAAAGTGTGTGTAGTGTGTGTGTGTGTGTGTATGTGTGTGTGTGTGTGTGTGTGTGTGTGTGTGTGTGTGTGTGTATGGCTGTGTGTTTGCCTGTGCTTTGTTGGGATTGTTGAATTATTCTGAACTACTCAAAATGACTTCTGGGAGCCCATGAGCATATGTCTGAATTGAGGCCCAGAAAGCATGGCTGGTCCATACTAAAAGTTGATCAACCATCCTTAAACCACAGTACTCACTGTTCATCCCTTTTCCTGTTTAATCATAGTGTTCCTGATTTGAACTTTTATTTACATGACTTCATCATTCATCACCAAATATCTGAGTGTCTAGCATGGGCCAAGCAGTATCCACAGCAGCAAACAGAAGAGAAATCCTGACAAATGAGGAGCTTTATGTTTAAGCACTTCATAGAGATTTGTATGTAATGATGCAGGTGCTGAGAGCTCTGTGAAGGATGAGACAGAGTGATGGGTGTAGAGGATGAGGTGAAGGGAAGGCACCAATGTCTTTACTAAAGTCATCAAGGAGGTCTTCACTGAGGAGATCCAGGTAAAGTGAACAGAGGGGAAAGAGAGTACAGAATCCCAGAGACGGCCACCACACTGGTGAGGTAAAGGTCAGGGATACTTTGATATATGAGCACAGTTGGGATACCAAGGCTAAAGAACAAGGTGAAGCAACATGGGCAGGATTATTTAACAGCCATAGCATGTGCCATTTGCACATAAACACATGCACAGGTACTCACTGTTCCTGTCGATTTTTCTTTGTCAAAGACTCTGTACAGAGAGTGGTAGGACCTTTCTAAAATGGCAAACTCAGGACTTAGCACCCTGTCCCTCTCTGTCCCAATTCTAGGATTCTGGATGAAGTGATCTGATCTTATTGGCCAGCTCTGCTTTTGGACAGGTCACCAGAGGGCAATCCAGGGCAACAATGTAGACATGTCTGAGGGTGACATTGTTTCATGTGTTTTTTTTTATTATTCTCTATGTATTTTATTATACAATGTATTTTGATCACACCCTTCCATAACTTCCCTCCACCTCCCACATGTGTCCTCCACTTCATCTCCCTTCCAACTTCATATCCCCTTTTTAATTGTTCTTATTATTGTTAATAACTCCTGAGTCCAAGGGTGTGGGCCAGCCACCTAGTCATGGGAACTCTACCAATATTGACTTCCTCAAGGGAGAGTGACTCTCCCATCCTCAGCAGCCATATACTACCAATAGTTCTGGAACTTGGGGGCTTTTCCACCCATGAGCATGGCATTTGGGGAAAATTGGCAGCATGGCATAGAATGATGATGAGGGGCTGTGGGTAGGATGCAGTAAAGATTAGGGGTGCAAAGACAGGCAGGAACTTGGCTGTGCAAAAGCTGAATGCATCACTGAGGAGACTCAAAGTTTCCTGACATCAAGGTGATGGGGGTCTTGGAAGATTTTAATCAGAACACTCTCTGATGGTGTGAAACCATGGCTGCTTTGGGGAATCTGGAACCTCAACAGTGTGGAAGAATCTAATCCTTCCCACCATGGAACAGGCAGAACAGAACATGAATGTCGAGCTTTCAAGTGAAAATGATTGACACTTTATTTACTTTAGATACTGCTATTTTCCAAGCCTCATTCTTACACAAAATTTGCCCTGAATTAGGAGGTGGGGAGAGAAGGAGAAGGAAGAGAAGGAGGGAGGTGGTAGAGGAAGAAGAAGGGAATGGAAAGGGGGAGGAGGGGAAGGGGGAGGAGATGTTGACAGTCTCAGTGAAACAGCAGCCAACTTCAGTCTCCAGGGAGAACTGGTTCAATTGTTCGTGTTGATTACTTCCAAGTGGGAAAGGCTCCAGGATCATAATGCTGATTTTGTTCAGTTGCTTTCTCTGAACTGTGGTTCAAATGAGTGCATAAATATTTGGCTTAACCTTTCTCTGGGAACTGTAAAAAACTCAACTGATGGAAGAGATGGGAACAGAGCAACAGAGGGAAAGAAGTCTGGCAAGTTAGAAAGATTCTCAGTGTGTATATTTCAACTGTGTCCAAGGGCCTGAATAATTTATTTTCCCCTAAGATGGCAGAAACCTTCAAATCATTGCCATTGCTGTGACAAAGCTCAGTAGGGGAGGGGGCACTGAGAGAATTTAAAGATGATCCTGCCAGGAGTTTGATGTACAGAGTAGTGACCCTTAGATGCATATAAATCTGGAAAGGGAGACTTTGAAGTCCTTAATTCTTGCTCTGCCAATGATATGGGACCAAGGTGAGTATTTCTGATCAGTCATCATGGAGAAAGTGATGCAGAGTTCACTTTTGGAGCTCTGTCATTAGTACTGAACTCCATGCCAGTTGATTCAGCTCCCATGGATGTTCCTAGGCAGCTTCCCATATACAACCAATTGTCTACTTGACTGAATACTGCAGATGATGAATGGATGAATGGGTTCAATTCTAAAATCATTATCTAAGCTTGACAACATCTTTGGTCTCATTTTCTTCTTCTGGAATATGGATATTAATATTAGTGGAAAGTGGATATTAATGAGTTGATGCTAGAATTAAATGCACTTGTAGTTATAAAATGCTTAGGATAATGTGTATTGAACAGTTAGTGTAGTGGTTTCTGAGACCATCATCACTCTCACCAGCATCACTACCATCATCATCATCCAGCAACAGTCATGAGAATAGTGCTTTCCTTGCAGTATTGAGTGTTATCTGTGTACCCAAATGTGTCCTCTCTAAGATCACTTGCTCTTCATAGTCCTTTCAGAATAAACATGGTTTCCACTTTACAAAGAGTGGGCAGGGCTCTAAGAGGTTGTTGAACTGTTCATCTGTCTACATTGCTTATAAGCTCTGACTGGGAGCTCAGATGCATCCTTACCCACTGCCCCCCTCTTCGTACATTAGTTGGTATATGGCAGACTCTGATATAGGAATAAGGAACTCCAGATTTCTGTAACAGGGTTCACATCTGATCAAGCCCCATGTCCTCTGGGGATTAAGTAGGGTTTACTCTTTGTTGTCTTAATTCTTTCTTTGAGATTTGGGTCAGTGATATCACCACTATTTGGGGCATGACTGACAGGAAGACAAATAAAGCATGGCCAAGCACATCAGAGCTCCTAAAAGCTCATGCCTAGAGTTGCCTAAAGTGACACATGTCATTCCCCTTCAGTGGCCAAAACAAGTCAGACAGCCACAAATAAAGTGGTCAGGGAAACACAGACCAGGTACCTAGAAGACAAGAAGCTGGAGCCCATGCAGACAGCCTAAGAGAACTTCCTACTGCCATCCATCTGGTTCCCAAGTAGAAGCATTGGCAGACAAAGAAGATCTGAAATTTTCCACGGAGTCCATATTTGATTAATAGTAGAACAAGAAGTAAAAAATCAATGAATATATTTGGGGAGGCTGTAATGAATGGGGGTGAGAAGCTCAGAGTATGCATTAAGGAACCAAAATTCAGGAAATGACTGGCAAGTCTTGCCAGTTGTTCTGTTGGGCACAGGGACTAAGAAACTCAACAGTGCCTTCCTTTTCTCTTGCTCTGCTATAGCTCTGCTATAGCATCACTAGTACACCTCCCATGTTGTATCGCATTGTGGGTCAGGGACAAACAGCTGTGAGCCTTTGAGGGCCATGAACAGTCTCACAGAAAATAAATAGCAAATGCTTTTAATGGGGGATAGTCATGGAGAGGCAATGTCCACAGAAACGATGTTCATGAAGGATAACATCTTACTAAGAGGTATGGGGAAGATTCAAGTCTAATAAGTGGGACTTGGTGTACATTTTTGATAGATGTGGATGGGCTTCCACAGTGACAGCTGCAATGATTTGAAAAACACATTACTGAAAGATGGTGGATTCCTGCCCTGAGGCATCAGAGGTCCTCAGCCAGGAGAGGATTCTTGGGACAGGCAGCCGTATTTTTACCTCTTCTCTATCTCAAACTTCCCAACTTGCTTCTCAAAACCAAAGACATGTGATGACTTCCTATGAAGCTCTCTGATAATCTCAGTACCCACTCAAAACTGAAAATCACCCATGTTACATTCCAGTTGCTTACTGGGCCTCGCCTACTGGATACTTTGATGCCTGGGCTTAGTATGCTGCTCTTTCTCAGAGGCACCTGAACATGTCACCTCCTTGGCCAGTGTTTAAGCAATCACTTTGTTCCTTGAACTGGCTGTTGATTAATCTACATCAGTGGCTGCCAATGCACTACGTGATAGCTATGAATGCATTTTAACATGGCTACCACCCCATGACTTTACAGCCTAATCATAAAGAGAGGAACCAGGTCACAAAATGTGTAGAAAATTCCAAGTTAGGTGTTGGGAGCTACAGAAGATTCCAGAAGTATATTTTTAGGGATTTCTGGTTGGAAAGATTCTTTGGAAACGCAATCCTTTTCCTCGTCTAAAGACAAAGAATGTTGGCCAAAGCTGTTGGCCCTGAGGAACACAGTCCCTACAACTCACTGACCTAATCTCCATGCACCCACATGTTACAGGAGAGACACACAGAAGGAACCTGGGTAAAATATACTGTGCCAGGTTAGAATGCATTTCTTCAGATGTTAAAAATCTAAACTTAACATAAAAGCAAGGGCAGAGAGGATCTGAGACATGCCACACAAGTTAGAGTCATCATAGAAGAGGGAGCCTCCATTGAGAAATTGCTTTTACCAGATTGGCCTGGGCAAGCCGGTGGGGCATTTTCATAATTGATGATTGATATGGGAGGGTTCAGCTCACTGTGCATAGTGTCATGCCGGGGGATGTTGGTCCTGTATGATATAAGAAAACAGACTGATGATCTCACTGTCAGGGAAGGGCATTTATGGTAGCCTTTCCACGGTTGCTCAAATTGTCAGTTGGAGTCAGTCTTGTAGGTCTCTAGACCTTTCTTTAGTTTTCTCTTCAAACCAATAATGGATTCCTCTTTTATGTTCTCTCTCTCTCCCTTATCTGTCTTCTATTCATACCCTGACTCAATCTTCCTAGTTGCACATGCTTTCTTCTCCTCCCCTTCTCTTTCTCCTAATTCTTTCTCCATTCACTGCCCCCCCACTTCCCATGTGCTCTGGGGGACTTGTCCCTTCCCCCTTTTGTGAGGGACCATATATGAATCTCTTAGAATACACCTTGTATCCCAGTTCATCTGGTGGTGTGTATTATAGGCTGATGATCCTTTGCTCTACCTCTAAAATCCATATATGAGCAAGTACATACCATATTCTTCTTTTTGTGACTGGGTTACCTCATTCAGGATGGTTTCTTCAAGTTCCATCCACTTGCCTGCAAATTTAAAAATTCCATTATTTTTTTCTGCAGAGTAGTATTCCATTGTATAGATGTGCTACATCTTCTTTATCCACTCTTCAGTTGAGGGACATCTAGGTTGCTTCCAGGTTCTTGCTATTACAAATAATGCTGCTATGAACATAGTTGAGCACATGTCTTTGTTGCATAGATTTGGATCATTTAGGTATATATCTAAGAGGGGAATTGCTGGGTCCTGTGTAAACTAATTCTCATTTTCCTGAGGAATCGCCATACTAATCTCCAAAATGGCTGTACAAGTTTGCGCTCCCACCAGCAATGGAGGAGTGTTCCCCTAAATATCCACCATCATGGAGCCCTCATCTAGTACCTGTTGGAAGCATAATCAAACACCCATAACTAAACACTGAGTGTAACTAGAATCCAGATGCAGAGAGAGAGGACAAGACCAGGTTACAGAAACACATAAAGACAGCTGACCTGAACAAGAAGGAGCTAATGGGCCCCCAGACTGATAGCTGGGAATCCAGCATGGGACTGACTCAGACCCCCTGAATATGGGTTTCAGCTAAAAGGACTGAGCAGTCTAAAGGACCTAAGACAGTAGAACCAGGATGTATTCCTGATGAACGAAAGGACCTTGCGGGCACATCCCCCATGGAGGAATACTCCCTTAACCTAGAGACAGGAGAGAAGTCCTAGTTGCTACTTCAAATGATTTGACAGATTTACATGATCCCACCTGGATAGCATAGCTTTACATGTGGAATGGGGGTGAGGGGATGGGAGGAGAGGGTGGTCGGGGTGCATGTGAGGGGGGGAAAGAGGGTAAGTGGGAAGGAGGGAGGGAGGGAAAGGAAACTGGGTTCGATATATAAGTTTTTAAATTATATTATTAATAAAAAAGATACATTGTTAATGTAAAAGAATAAAGCACAGAAAAGAAAAGAAAAGAAAAAAAGCAGGCTGAGCAAACTGTGGAAAGCAAGCCAGTAAGCAGCACTCCTCCATGGTCTCTGCATCAACTCCTGCCTGCAGGTTCCAGTCCTGAGTCCCTGCCCTGGCTTCCCTCACTGAAGGAGTATAACCTGAGAGTTGTAGGCTGAAATAAACCCTGTGTTTTATCACAGCAATAGAAACCCTAAGACAGCAGCCTTCTTTTTACTTTACTCTTCCTGATGAGACAAGGTCTCAGTACTTTGTCCAGGCTGGACTTGAACTAACTCTGTAGCCCAGACAAGCTTGCATTTGTAACAGAGGTGACAGACCCATGTTAGCAGGTATGATTATTTTCTAGTTCACTTAAAAAAAAAGATGTTTGTTTAAAAGGCCTTTTTTGAAAATTATAAGGATTCTGGGAAGACTAGGTCCTTTGTGACTCCTTCAAATCCCAGGAAAAGGGAAATGCAGAGATGCTGATGACTACACACACACACACACACACACACACACACACACACACACACACACACACACACACACACACGGGGGGGGGGGCATTGGGACAATAGACTTACTTTTAATTTGTGAGTTCACGGAGCATTTTGCAAACATAAAACTATGCAGAGAAAGTTGCAGTTCTAACTTAAAGCCTTTGTCTAATGTCTTCCACGCCCTAAGCCCAGAAAATGTGAAATGGAACCAGACTTGGGGAGCAAGAGGGCTGCTTTCCACACCCACAAGCGGTGGCTGTCTCTGTCTCAGGTGAGGTGAGGAAACCTGGGGCTCAGAGAAAGGTGAGGGAGCATAGCAGATGAAGCAATCAGGCATGGGAGGTTCCCCCAGAACTGAGTTCAGGAAGATGAAGATGGAACAGGTTCCCATCAGGTCCCCAGAAGACATGGTGGAAGCGAAGTCCAGCTCACATGGGTTGAGGGAGAGTGAGAACACATCATGGCTGGAGAACCAGGTGGAGACACATCTGGGCTTTTACTCTGAAAGCAGTGGGTAGCCATGGAAGTGCTGCCCTGAGCAGGAGCCTGGCCACACTTGGTTTGTGTTTAGAAGGATCATTACTGCTGTATCTGGGCAAAGCAATGGGGAGAGAGAAATAAGATGCCCAGAGGCCCATTAGCAGACGCCTATAATAGCCACTAAAGCATAATGCAGGCATTTACAGAACACCTGTGTACCACCCACTCTTCTAGGCAGACAGCAAAAGCAGAGACGACGCCAGGGGTGGAGTCAAGAATCTGATGATAGAAATCAAAATCAGGTCTGGCTAGGGGCCCCTGTGTCAGAGCTGACAACCAGAAATTAGACTACATAGTTCTAATACATTCTGTACATTTTCTGTATGCAAAGGCAAGGCAACTGATTCCAGTTTGATTTAAAACAAACAAACAATAAAACATGTGAACCAGAGAGGAAGTGCCAGAATAAATACTATTTAAAATCACATTCAACAGGCCAGCAGGCTGGCTCAGTGGGAGAACATAAAGTCCTTGTATGTCTGGCAACTTTAGTTAAAAAGCCAGGACCCACAATTAAAGGAGAAACCCAACTCCTGAAAGTTGTCCTTTGACCTCCATACATGTGCTATGACACATGTGGACACACACTTAAATAAATCAATAAACGTCATGAATATACTTTCTAAAACAGACTCACTAAAAGCTGTGGTGGGAGAGGGAAGTGCCCTGTGCTATGTTTGGGATTCAATGAAAGGCAATGATCACACTGGAGTGCACACACACCTGGAATGTGAGCATTCACACACACACTCACACACACACACACACACACACACACACACACACACACACACACGACCTCATGCATATACTCACACTCAGGCATAACATAACACAAGCACACATCGAAAGCCAGTGACGTAAGTACACACTTGGTATCCCTGGCTATCTGCAGCATAAAATGGGCAAAGAGAGCAAGCCTCAGCAGGGAAAAGCTGAGGGTCCTGGATCCAGCTGCCTCCAGCCACCTGTACAGTCAGCCAGATATCTCTGTCCCTGGGGACACAGCAGGGCTCTGAATGTTGTTTATAGGCCCTTCTAGCAAGTTGGCACCTGGGGTCCTCATTCTTTCTCATCATTGACTCTTTTTCCCATTCTAACTCCAGGATAAGAAAAGGAAAAAAAAAATCCCGCTGTGCAGAGAAGTGTTGAATTACAAAGGGTAATGGGCAAAGCCTCATTAATTGCAAACCTGCTACTTGGAGTGATGGGTGTGAACAGCTGCTGTGGCTGGCCTGCAGGCTTGATTCTGGCCAGAGGACTGAGTCAGAGGGAGGAGAGATTCCAGGGGGCACACCTGTGCAGCACTGTCAGGGCAATCTGGAGACTCTGAAACTGCAAAACAGCCCTGGTGAGGTGAGGCCCACTGCACACCACAGGCCTCCTCAGCTCAGAGAGTCCCAGGGCTGAGGAGGCCTGTGGAACCCCAAGCATCCCAAAGCAGGGCTTGAGTGCTGTGTGACACTATTTCTGGGGAGACATGAACAAACCTCTACCAAACCCAGAGAATGAACTGACAACAAAGGAACATAATGGTATGAAAGCCTACCCTGAAGAGCCGATGAGTCTACTAGGGTGACTAAGAGGCTGCTTGTAGGGGAATAGATTTAAAAAGGTAGTCGCATGTCCTGAAGCCCACCCCAGGCCCACCCCAGGGCAGGTGGATGATAACTCTCAAAAGGCAGGCTTTCTGGAGCTGCCTGTAGGACTTGCAGGCAGCTGGGCAGATTGGTGGATCCCCTCCAGGGCAGCCCAGCTGGTCGGTCTCTTCCTGGAGCAGTTTTGTTTCTTTATCCTTCTGAAGGGGCTTTGTATACCTTCTAAGTTTCAGCTTTCCCAGGTGAAGTTTTCTCTAATCCTGAATCTCATGAGCACCACACCCCACCCACCCAGGTCCCTCCCTCCATCTCTCTCCCAGCTCTCTTCCCGCAGCTCCCTCCCCCCAATCCATGCCGCCATCTCTCTCCAAGATACAATAATTCAACCAAGAGGAGATTGCTTCACAACTTGAGCCACATACCTGAACTTCTTCGTCAGTGTATTAGCAAAGTCCAATTAAGAGCCCAGCACATGAAGTACAACATAAATCCCAAATACTCTTTAAAACATAAAAAAAAAATTCTTTCTGGTTTTTTTTTTTTTTTCTATTTTCTTTCAGTAGACCAATCTTGTGGTTCTCAAGTGTGAATCTCATAGACTGCAGTGTTCCATTGCAATGTCAAAAGACTAGACTCTGAGCAGAGGTGCCCAGGTGCCCTGAAGGGCATCCCTGTCCCCACACTTTCCTCTCCAACCTCCTTCAAGCCACGTACCTATGGCATGGGTAATGATGACAGGATATGCCATGCTGCTTCGCTGAGCTCCTGGGATGCAGCTTCAAAAGCCTCTGCTATTGTTATGTTCAATACAGAAGGTAGCAAGGAGACCTGGCCCATTTTCAAAAGAAGGCTCTAGAAAGCAGCGGTGGGAAGGCAGCTCAGTTAGAATGTGTGGGACAGAGGCAGCGGGCTGTCCAGAGAAGCCAGAGCCGTGCCTGCTTGGTCCTCTACCTTAAGGATGAAGCTGAGTCATGAAGGAACAAGGCACGGTGTAGCTGTCCAGGGCCAGAGTTCCAGGATTCCAGGGTTCCAGGGTTCCAGGGTTTCAGGGCAGGTGACAGAGGCTCACATGTCCCCCTACTCCAGAGCATGCTGCGGCTGACCAGGAAACTTCTGTTGTTAGAAAGGGGTCCTGCATGTGGGCTGGTGTCCCTTGAGGCTCAATACTCTGGAAACACTATGTGAGGCTGTGAGTGCCCCTTCAACACACACAGCTATGATGATTAGAGCCAGGTTCCACACTAGATAAAAAGGCTGGATTCTAAAGGAAGGAAGAGGAGAGAAAAGAGAAGATGGAAGAAAAGAAACTAGAGGCAGAGAGCATATGCACTGAGCAAAGCTAAGCTGAGGCCCAGCATTGGAGGCTTGCTATGCCCCTGGAGAGTACGTCCTTTTGATCCAGCATCACTCACTTATCCAACAGGGCCCTCTCCCTGGAAATTCAGCTTCCATAAGGTCAAGTGGTTCAAGCTCTCTGAGAGAGAAGGAGGCAGTGACCCTGACCTCATCAGTACAAGGAAAAGCCTCCCCAGGAGAGTTTCCAAGTCCAGAGTTCAGCTTGCTGTGGAGATGTCTGCCCCAGGAGGCACATTCAGCTTCTCTTCTTCCAGAAGGCTCTGTGTCCCCACCCTCCCTGAACAAAGGAAGATGGAGAAGAAAAAGAGTACGCAGAAAGCCCTCCCTGGTACAGCCTCACCCACAGCCCGTGTGCGGCAGGCCCATGGAAACAGGGCCGCTCTCAGAAGGGATTACACCCCAGCAGTTGTGGGACGAGGTGTTCATTTGCTCAGAATCTCTTCTGGGTTGACCTCCTCAGGTGTACTTAGGGGCAGAAAGGGGAATGCTTGAATGCACACTGGAGGGAAAGAGTGATATAAATGGGGACCATCCAAGTCACCCAGCTGTCCCACCTACCTTGCTAGGACAATCACTTCCAGAACCAGAGAAGTTTGTGAATTTATCAAAAAAAAAAAAAATTGTCTATTCCCTTAGAAGTGGATTTCATTTTATATTATGGCTAAGATGTTTTTTATGCCTAGAAGGATCCATCTCATCCATGAGTAACAGCATAATTTTATTGTAATTATTGCTATTGGAATTACAGTGCTTAACTCTGATTTATCAGGCCCCATCTGTGTGCTTCGTTTATGCTCTTTAGTTTGGGAGTTTTGTGGCGCAAACTGAACCCGGGGCCTCAAGCATGCTAGGCAAGGGCTATTCCATTGACATATATCCCTAGCTCTCTTTTTAAAGTTGTAGTAGTTTGTGACAGGGTCTCACCAAGGTACCCAAGCTATCTTTAAATCACACTATAGCTCAGTAAAGCTTTGAACTTGAGATCTTCCTGCCTCAGCCTCCTAAGTATCTGTAGTTATAAGCCTGGACCACTATACCCAGCTGTACTGTCTCTTTAAACCCTCAACCTTCCTCCCCAGCCCCTACTCTGGAACTAAGTAGTGATTGTCCCCCTTTTGCACCAGAGGAAATTGGGAACCTTAAAGGCAAAGGCCTATGTTGGGAGATAGGTTTGTGACATGTGTGCATGAAGGCAGGCGCTCATTTGCTCAACTGATACTCAGCTGATCAATATGGTAGAACCTAGCCTCAATAGGAAGCCCAAAAACTTGTGGATCTTTGACATCCCAAAGCCTCCAATCAGAGGGTGGGGTCTCAGGAAAGGGTTGTGAGATGAGTTAATTGCAGTGAAATCAGGATTAAAATTTCTTTTCATAAAAAAAATCACATCTTCTCATTAATGATCCTATTTTCCATTAATCTTAAAAACTCAGAGATAATTGGTGTTTAATTAAAACCGTAAGTATATTTCAATAAAGAACATCTTAAAAACAAAAAGCAACAAAACCTGTCTTATGGAATTGTCTTGATGTGCCTCAACTGGTCCTGCCTAGTAAACCGCCATGATGCCCGTGCTGCCTTAGGCACCACTGCCACCTGGTGCCTGAGTGCAGAATTGCAGGCTTGGTACTTTGAGGTGGCCCCTGGAGGGTGTTAACTAGACACCTGTTTATTGGTGAAGTAGTTACTGCTGGCCACACGTCATCCCTCTTTTATCTGTGCCTCCCCATTATCTAATACATTAATGGCCTTTAAACTGTGTTGTTATAACCAAATTAACATTGGCAGCTCTGATAACACATGAACTATAGATGAATACAATAGACACCTGAGTGTGACTCAGACCTAGCTTTTACCAGTATCAGCTCTCTCCTTAACTACACAGTGTCACATGCCATAAGACCCCCATTTTACCCTTACCTTACGTCAACTCTCCTCTGCTCAGAGTGTGCCATTTCTGGAATTTTCTAGATGTCCCTCGTCTGCCTGCTGCTTCTGTCCTCACACCCCTTATGCTCAGAAATGCCACCCTCTGTCTTTAACTTCTTCACTTAGTCTTAAAATGTCAAGCCAGGGCCAACAACCATAAAGGGCAGTTCTGCGCAGCAGTGTCTATAGATGTGGAAGACAAACATCTCCATCTGTGTAAGGGCAGTGACCACAGACAGCTTGCTTAATTCTGTATCTCTGATGATTCTATCCATTAAATAGAAAAAAAAAACATATTCCACCCCCAGAACTGTTTGTAAGAAAACAGGCACGTAAGACTCAGCAGAAGCCAAGCACAGAGGGGAACAGTGGAGCAGTTGGTACTAGTAACAAAGGAATAAACCTTGTCCAGTGCCTACCCAGTGAAGAAATGGCTTCTGCTGACACTTCGCCTTGTTTGCAGAGAAAACCAAATCTCCTCTCCCCATTAAAAATAACGCAAGTTCCCAGTGTGCATTTCCTGGAGTCATCGCCCTCCTTGCTCCATCAACCCTGGTCTCCTCGGTAATGCTGAACTTCCCCAGCTGTAACCACAACCATTTGCATTAACAACACTAAGCAATGATGTTATTCTGGGCAAGGTTGCCTTTGGCCAACCTTGGGTTCCCAGGCAGCCAGTGAATTGGTCACCAAGCAGTGTCTGTAATGGGCTTTCTCTGTCTTTCAGATAGTTTTAAATGTCACTCTGTCTCTCTGACCAGGTAGTCGATAGTGACAGACCTGAAGGGTCCAAGTTCCGGCTCACTGGAAAGGGAGTGGATCAAGAGCCTAAAGGAATTTTCAGAATCAATGAGAACACGGGCAGCGTCTCCGTGACACGGACCCTGGACAGAGAAACGATCGCTACTTATCAAGTAAGTACTCCAGCGCCCTCTCACCCTGTGCATAAAGATGGGGATTTCAGAGCAATTTCTTCCCACTGAGCCAATTATTTCTGTGCCTCATCAAACCCACCAAAGTGTGGCTTCAGGTGCTTCTATGAGAACAAAAGTAGAGGGTAACAGCGAGGGGCCCCTAGCTCATCATCAGAGCCTCCAAGACCAATGAGAGTGACAGTAGAGGCATCTCAGAGGAGGTCAAAGCCCTCAGGCCAAGTCTGCCTTTCAGAGACCTGTGCTCTGTCTGACTAATGGTGATAAGTGCAAGCCTTCAGACAAGAAAATGCTACCTTTAGATGTTTATCCTGATGAAATCTGGAGGAGTTGGTGCAGTTTTGTACAGTATAGGCCATGGTCCTTAGAGTAGAACATTCCCAAACAGGGAACAGCAGTGGGGTCCTTGCATCGGGGATTTAGGAAGGGGGTTTCCTGCAGCATTTGAAATACTATGATAGGAACTGGAGGGGTAGCTCAGTGGCTGAGGGCACTCGCTGTGCTTCCCAGGACTGACTTTGGATCCCAGCACCCATGCTAAGCCGCTCACAACCACCCATTACTTCAGCTCCAGGAGATCCAATGTTCTTATGACCTCCACAGGCACTGCATACAAAACACAACACACACCCACAAAGAGAGAGGGGGAGGGAGGGAGAGAGAGAGAGAGAAATAGAAAATAACTCAAATATCTGTGAAGAAGTAATATGTGGAAATAGACTCACGGGAGTATTCATGATCCGAATCAGAAGACAAACACATACAGTGTCCTCCCTCATTTCTAGTACTTGGCACAGGTCAGGACAGGAGTGCCTTTAGAGCTACAGTAAAATAAAAATCAAGGAAGTGTGTAGAAGTCATCAAAGTAGAGAATGGCCATCTCCTTAGGAACAGTGGTGTCAGTGTTATTGCTATGATTGCTCCTAGCAGTTGTGCAAACGATGAACTCTCTGTGAAAGTACTGTCTGCCAGGACCTGTTTTATGCATGTAATTTGTTTCATGTAATTCAATTATCAGAATAGTTTATAAGCAAATTATATTGTCACCCTATTTCCTAAAGAAGAAATAGCATTTGGCTTGTGAATACAGACCTCTTGGATGTTGCCAGCTGGGATTTTAATCTTGGTGGCCTTCTCCTGAGTTCATACTCTTTTGTCAGTATTATATAATAAATGGTTCTACTGATCAAAATTATGTGAAAAGGAAAAGGAAGGAGTGGGGAGCTGGGGAGAAGGAAAAGGAAGAGAAGAAAAATCAGGGTGTCTGTGATTGTGTTTGAGGCTGTGGGTTTTGAGTTGGGCTCTCTTGCCCACCGACCTTGTTGGCTATCAGTAAAGAGATGACTGACCACTGGCATGGGCAGCATCTGCTACTGGCCATGTGTTGTGCTGTTGGGTCCCCACCTGCAAGAAGCTTCTTGGGTCTTGATATCAGCAAGATGCATGTCCCCATCTTAGAAGTTCCCAGGGACTTTCTGATCCTTTTCTGAACAGGGGGAAGCACCCATCAGTGTATGCCAAAGATGAGCTGTGTGCACCAAGGGGAAGTCTGGCTGTTGTAAGAATTTGATGCTAGGCCCACAGGAGTCACTGGCAGTAACCATAACCAGAGATGACTTGGCCTGTGACACCAGCAGCCAACTGTGGATAGGCACTGCCTTCGCTCCCACCCCTGTCATAGGACATCTGATATTTCAGGACCAAGAAACTGAGGTGGAGTATGGTAAATTTGTGACTAAGGGTTCAGGGATCAAAAACAAACAAACAAACAACAACAAAGCCATCCAGATCTCAGCACCAATGCTTCCTCCTGAGCTGTGTGAGCTTGGACAACACTCTCACCCTCTTGAATCTTGCTGTTATTTTTCCATAACACACAGAGGGTGGTAGGTGCTTCTCCATGTGAGACAAAATGGGTTTCCTTCTGCAAACACTTGGCACAACGCCCAGCATTTACCAGGTTCTCCTAGATCAGAGCTACTCTTAAACATTATTTTCTTGAATATTCTCAAGCGTTTTAAGTTTCTACAATTTTCTAACACCTTTGACTTGCTGACATCTGACAAACACAGGATTTACCTCCATTCTAATCTTAAACTTTGCTGTCCCTTTGTGAAGTATCAGTATTGGGGTGAATCCGTAGTTCAGGGACCTCCCAGGGACTAAAGAGACAGATACTAATAAAGAACAAGAGATCTGGCAGGGAGGACCCACACCCTGGAAGCTATGGTTGTGAGACCTGAGGGATGAGAATCAGTAGGTGTCTGAGGTGCCTGCTATAGACATAATGAGAAGGCGAGACATTGTATCCAACCTCCTACAGACATTAATGAGTAGGAGGTGAGGCATTGTATCCAAGGTCTCCTGACCGATCTGATGCTTGTGAGCTCCAGGATTAGTTTGTAGAATATCATCTTGTTGGGAGTCTTTAATATGGAGGGAAAGATTCTGGGTGCCACCTACTTGATCCACCTGAGTGTGAGCCTTCTCCTTAGGTGGCAGTGGTCCTAATCTCCAAGAGCAGTCAGAAAGTTCCATGGAGGTAGGGAACTTTGGGAGACAGTCACAGCAGCCTTTAGGGCTCAAGTCATCAGGCAGAATAAGGTCAGCTATGTCCCTTGGTTTGGTTGTACCAGAACTCCAGCTGGTGGCATCTCCCAGAACCAGAAGGTGTGTTTGAGAGTCCCCACCTCCCAGCAGGTCCCATGCTGAGCATCGTGGGTCTTGATCTCCAGGGAATGAGGATAGAAGGATGGCAAAACTGTCACCATTGATTCCCAGGGACCCACATGGCCTTGGCAGCCTGGGTTCTGGTACCCTGTCTCTCCATACCTCAGATCTTCTCTTCAGTCTCCCTTCTGTTTCCTTTATCCTTGAAGAGGATAAAGGTGACTGTTGTGGGGATATCTTAGACCTGAGGATAGGGTACCTCCTGCCCATTTCAAACTCCCATGGGAAGTAGCTTCCTGTGTTAGAAACAGAGGCCAAATCCATTCTGGTTGTGTTGGGAACTGAGCAGTTCTTCAAAGCACACTTCCGGGTTCCCACATCCCCAGGCTTTAGCTTCTACTCTTCCAAGTTTCAAAAGCAGAGAGTGTGTGGGTGTGTGTATTGACATCGTAATTGCTCTAATATTGCTGTTGTTTGTTTCTGAGTTAAATAACACAGTTCGTGTGCAAGCACAGGCCTGTGTGCCTAGAGATACCCCCAATCCAACCAAGAAGCCTCTAATGGAAGCCTGTGGGTGGGTGAATGAGACACAACTAGAGATACAGTTGCCCTCAACCCTAAATGAACACCAGTATTGAAAGCTACCATTTTAAACACTGCACACCGGACAGCTTGGAACTTTTCATGTGCATAGTCTTATCTGTCTCTCACAAGAGACAGAAGAAGAAAGAGCTCCAAGAACAAGAGGCAGAGAGGGCCTCTTGTCGTTCTAGGTGCCACAAGGCCAGTTAGAGTCAAAGACTGAATTCAAATTCAGTGTGGACAATTCAGTAAGGTCCTGTCCCAAGTAAAAACTTAGAAAGAGGTCTAGTGATGCAGTTCAGTGGCAGAGGCACCTGCCTGGCATGCATATGTGGAGCCTGGGTTCAGTCAGATGAAAGAGAGGGAGGGAAGGAGGGTGGAAGAGAGGGGTCGGTGGGGAGAGGGAGGGGGAGGAAGGGAGGGAAGGATAGAGAGAAGAAGGAAGAAAGGAAGGGAGGGAGAGAGACAAAGATAAGATGAAGGGAGGATAAGGAGGGAGAGAGGAAGGGAGGAAGGGAAGGAGGGAGGGAGGAAGGGAGAGAGGGAGGGAGGGAGGGAGGGAGGGAGGGAGGGAGGGAGGGAGGGAGGGAGGGAGGGAGGGAGGGAGAAAAACAAGTGTTACCAACCTTTTCAAGGACTCACTGCCAGTGTGAATTAGATTCAGGGGCCATACCAGTTTCACGACAGCTCCAAAGTCTTGCTTCTCAGCACCTTCTTCCTGCTTTCACCCCAACTAGATTTCAACATCTGGTCCAGATTCCTTAGCCTATTTCCTAGGACCTATCAGAATCGAGCTGAGAGAGGATCTGACAGGCTGTGTGATCAATGACTTAAGTTCCATCTCATCCTATGACTTACTGCTACCCTACCACAGTCCCCTGCCCCAGTACCCAAAAGGGCTTCCTGTGGTTCTGACCTGAAATGGCACCTGGAAAAATAATTTAGCTCTTGCAGTACTGGGAGCTGACATATTAATGCAAAGCCTCCTGAAATATCACTCATTATTATGCATTTTGCCAGTGTTTGAGTGATTTGTGAACTCTTCATTGGAATAAAGTACTGTAAATGATTCATGAATGACCAAGTTTATGAAATTCTATAAAAATATTAGCGGGTGGTAATGATTCTCTCTCACTGTGAATGGAATCCGCTGGCTGCAAATTTGTCAATATGGGAAGACAGGAATAAAGTGGGAGACAGAGTCAGTTAGGGAAGTGGGGGTCCCAGTAGAAGGTTTGTAATGGTCTCCATATGGGTATGAGGCAAGACAGGCAGATCAATGTAAATGGCATATGTGACATTGTTGAAGATGCACAGATAACTGGAGTGTTTGGAGGGAAGATAGGCACTAACTTTACTATGTGCCCACTGTGTTCCTAAATGCCTCCAAGGTTATTTACTTTCCTTGTTGCTGTGACATAGCACATGATGAGAAGCCACTTAGGGTATGAGGCTTGTTCTGGCTTATGGTCTGAAGGAGTCACTCCATCATGGTGTATAAAACATGGCCTTGGACAGGAAAGTCACAAGAGCCAGGCTGGTAACAACTCACAGGCAGGAAGTAGGAAGGCAATAGGAAGTGTGGACGGGACTATGAAACCTCAAGTCCTCCCACTAGTGAGCCATTGCCTCCAGGAAAGTTCTATCTCCTGCAAGCTATACAATCCCTCCAAAACAGCACCACCAGCTGAGGACCAAGGGTTTAAACATATGGGCACATTTTATATTCAAACCATTGTAGTCCTTGGCACATAAATAATGTTTATTATCTTCACTGACAATCAATAAGTTGGCAGAAGGTCAAAGATGTAGCGTTATGCTGATGTAGGTACCAGCATTTCATGAACATTTATGGTGTTCCAGGATCCACTGCAAATATTTATGATTGTCTCATTTCACTTCAGAAAGATGAGCTTGATGCTGTGCTCATTCCTGGAGCAAAATTCCTGACAAAGGTGTCTTAGAGAGAAGTTATTTTGACCCACAATTTGAAAAGGTTAAGATCTACCATGTTAGGAAAAACAAGGCAGTGTGACATGAGGCATCTGGTCACTTTCCATCCACAGTCAAGTAGCAGAGAGAGATGGATGCTGGTGCTCAGCTTGCTGACTCAGTCCTGGATCCCCACCCATGGGATGGTGGTTCCCACATTTAAAATGGGTCTTCTCTTTCCAGTTAAACTCTCTAGAAACACCCTCACACATGAACCTAGAGGTAAGACTCCTAGGCAACTCCAAAGCCAGCCAGTCTGACAGTACATTGCGCTAAGTAGGCAACTGGGGTATCTGGGTTCTTGGTCTCTGTTGTAGTTGCGTTCCTATTGCTGTAACAAAATACAATGCCTAAGGCAACTTAGAAAGGAAAGCTTTTACTTGGGTTTGTGATTTCAAAGGGGTAGACTCCATGAGGGCAGAGCAAGAGTTTGGTGACAGGGACAGCTGAGAGCTCGTGTCTTGATCCACAAGAAGGGAGTAAGAATGTACACTGGGAATGGTAGAAGTCCTTTGAAACTTCAAAGCCCACCCTCAGTGATACACTTCACCTCCTCCAATCAAGGCCACGCCTCCTGATCCTTCTGACAGTTCCACCAACTGGGAACCAAGTATTTAAATATGTGGCCCTATGGGGGCCTTGCTCAAAAACAACCACAGACGTGGAACATGGAAGGGCCTCAGTGTCAAACACATACTCGCATTTTCTCCTTCTTGGTCAGGTTTTGAGTCTGTGGTTATGAGCGTGGCCATAAAATTGAAACACTCCCAGCACTCAAGGTTCTTTGCTAGTATGTCTTCCTTCAATCATATGGCCTCTGCCTCAGTCCTAACCAATGCTCAGCTTTAAGACAATTAGACAAAAGATGCCTGAGTGTGAAAAGGCTGTTACCATCTGGAAATAGACCTATCATAAAGTTGGGCTACATCCAGGCTAGAGACTTATTTAGAGTATCATCTTGTTTATAATGACCTAGTGGTAGCCAATGAACAGCACAGCTGCGGGGGCAGGTGACCGATCCATACTTGTGTCTCCAATCCTGTGATTTTGGTTTTTGTTCCTTTGTCTGCTGGAGATAGAGACTCACTCTGTAGTCCAGGCTGGTTTCCAGTTGGTGAGAGTCTTCCTACTTCCTTAGTGCTGGCATTTTAGGCATGTCTTCTGTCATCAGGCACACCTCCATACCTACCATCTTACCCTCCCTTGTCACTGTGCTCCATTGGCCCGTGGCTCACATAGCCAAGGAAGAGCCTGAGTAAAAAGGTTCAAATGGCTCAGGTTGAGACCCAAGCTTTGGAGGCAGACCTACCAAGCTCCACATTTTTGACTTTTTTTTTTAGATGAACCATGTGAAAAATCCATTCTTGCCGGAGCAGAAAGGTTGAGTACTCTCCATTTCTTATGTATCCTAGTCTCATGTCACCTTGGGTATTATTTGAATCTTAGCCTCCATTTCCCTCTTTTTTAGAATGAGAATGATCACAGCACCATCTCCTGATGGTATGAAAGCTGTAAGTGGGTGTATACTCAGTCACTGTCTGCCACTGGGAATCACATGCCATGTTAATAGCTTAAGCCCCAAGCAGGTGAAGTAAGGTAAAAGTAGATACTGGGCCCAGCTAGCAGCTACACAGGTAGATATTAGCAGTGCTCTGTTCGCAGGCTCACGGACGCCTTCAAAGTGTGCTCCTCAACCATCATCATTACCTAGGGACTAGTTAGAAGTCTCAGCCCACATCTACTCAGGTGTAAACACTGGAACAGGTCCCAAATGTTGAGTGTTAACTCACCTTCCAGCAATACTGGGACATCCTCTGGGACACGGGTCTAAGACAGCACCAGGTTGGGGAAATGGTTCAGTTGGTTAAATGCTTACCACTGAAGCATCAGCACCTATGTTTGATTCCAAGCACCCACAGAAAAAGCCAGGCATGGTAGCATATGATTGTCACCCTAGCTCTGGAGAGACAGACACAGGTGGATCCCTGGGGCTCCCTGATTAGTCAGCCTAACGTGATTGATGACTTCCAGATCCCAGCCAGAGACCCTGCCTCAAAACAAAATGCATGTGGCTCCTGAAGAACAACTGAGATTGGCTTCTGGGATCCACAAGTATACCTTCACACACCCATTAACATGCACCTCCTCCCATGCAGATGCTCACGCAAACCCCACACATAGGCACACACACAGAGGCAGATATACACATACTCCACACAGAGGCACACACACAGAGGCAGATATACGCATACTCCACACAGAGGCACACACACAGAGGCAGATATATGCATACTCCACACAGAGGCACACACACACACTTCCGATTTGAATCACTATAGCTTATTTCCTTCATTAATTCACCTATTGAGGGTGACCTTGGAGATTATTTCACTGCAGGTTTTCCTGGGTTCCATTCTGTGCCCAGCCATGCTTGTCATAGTAAATGCTAACCTTTGGATTTGGGAAGACCCTCCATGGGCTTTATACTTATAGTCTTTTGTTGCTTTAAAGGCTCTCAAGAGCAAGGCAGTTGAGTCCCGGGTTTCTTTGTTCCACCCCTGTCTAGACATCAGATGATTGTGAAATGCCATAGGCCTGAGTTATTTGCTTGTTTCATAGAAAGCAGAGCTGAAGTCTAGAGATGAAGGTGTCTTTGGAAGACTGAAGCCAACATAGGAGATAACTTGATAGAAGGAAGCAGCCTGTAGTCAGTGAGGCCAGCATTTCTGTCTTGAAGATCTGTGACCTTTGCAGTGGCATTTGTAGTTCTCAAATTTGCTGGTGTTAGAATCACCCTGGGGAGCCTTTGAACTCCCCACCCCACGTGCTCAAGCCATGTTTGAAAGCAGTTAGGTCAGAATGTGGAGTGAGACCAGTTCCAATGTGCTCGTAAAACTCACAAGGTGTGTACCACTGTGAAGCCATGTTTTAGAGGCAATGAGTTAATACTTTTACCTGTCTACATGTCGGTCTACTCACAATTAGGAACGAGGACAATGACACCTGTCACAAAGGTGAGTCAAGACTGCCAAATGAGGCAACTCAAGAGTTTCTAAGATATTAAGAGAAAAGCCGTCCTGTTCCCCTTTTCCACTGCCAACTCTCAGCTGATAGCAGGGAAAACTGCTTTCCAAGCCTCTGTAGACACAAGCACTTAAAAAATAGACGCCAGAGAGACTGGGTATGATAAACAAACAAGCAGTCATCTTCCGGCTGCTTAAGGAAAAGTAATTCATGATTTGCCTGAGGCCTCTCCCCATCCCCCACCCCTGCTCCTGGCAGCATCTCCATCGGACTCTTTCCACTTCGGCTCCCCACATGTCTAAGCATTCATTTTGCAGCCTGGCCTTATCTGCTGGGTGCAGCTGGTGAAACTGAGGCATGGAGAGGTTAAACAGCTTCGGAGCTGCGGCAGCCACACACCTGGATTAGACTGCCCAGGGGCTCCTGGCTGATTATGTATTTGGTTCACCAAGCAAAGCTGCCTCCTCACTCCAGGCTGTAGAAACGGATTTCTTCTGAATTTCATTAGTGCGGTGTCCTGTAAGGGGCTCAGTCTCCTGGTGGCAGGTGAGAGAATCTATCTGTGTCCTTCGGCTTCACGCCATCCTCCATCCTGGGCCTTGCATGTCAGCATCCTGGCAGGCACTCTGGACTCCATACGTGTTCACAGATCAAATTCAGGTCGGGCTGGTCTGATTGCCTTTCTCACTTTCATTCCTTAATTGCAGTATGATTGACTTCCTCACAGCTGCTATTTTGTTTAGTGAGTATGTGTTTTTGTGGGGGAGGCTTATGTGCAACATGGCAAGTCTATGGATGTCAGAGGACATCTTAGGGTATCATTTATAGTGTACAACAGGCCAGCACGCCAACAAACTTCTGTGAT
Source organism: Cricetiscus sungorus (assembly GCA_030556225.1). Classification (NCBI taxonomy): domain Eukaryota; kingdom Metazoa; phylum Chordata; class Mammalia; order Rodentia; family Cricetidae; genus Cricetiscus; species Cricetiscus sungorus. The sequence continues at coordinate 10,081,131 of JANBXA010000728.1, read as the reverse complement.
TTCCCTGTCTCCACCTCCCATCTCACTGTAGGAGCCCTGGGATTACAGACATCCTCACATGGGGATTCAAACTCGAGTCCTCAAGCTTTTGCAACAAGCTCCTTACTCTCGGGACCCTTTCTGCTACCCCACAGCTGCTTTAAAACATCTTCTTCCAAAATTCTGGCAAACTGTGATACACCAGACCTGGAAGAAGCCTTTGAGTTACACTGCCCAACCCCTCAATCCACATGTAAGAAAAATGAAGGCAATGGCAGACTTTGCTTTCTCCATGTCTCATAATGTGACACTGATACTTAATTATCCCTAGGGAATAAGTATGGTGGCCACTGCCCTGGAACTAGGTCCTATACATGCACGCAGACAGAGCCAGTTGGCAACTATTTGCCTTTATAGATATGCCTGAGGTGTCTCCCATTTTGATTGTGTAAGACTGAGCAGATCAGGGACCTGAGCTGTACCCTAGGAAGAAAGAAGCAGAAGAGACCAGACAGGCAGTGGCCTTGAACTCTCCCTACTATGAAAAGGCATTTGAGAACCTGGAGGGAAGAAAATGACAGGGTTATATTTATGAAAGATTCTCCTAGTCTAAAGTTGAACCAATTAGACTAATTTAAAAGGACTGGGTAAGAATCTGGGCTCAAGCACTACTGCTGTGCGATGGGACCAAAGGTTAGCTCGGCTAGAAAGAGGACCCTTCCAAAGGGGGCATCTGTGGCATGAGAAAGGGTAGACTTTGGGGGATCGCTGTGGTGATGACTTCTCATGGCCCAGGAGGTGGTGATGGGAGTTGGCCTGCAGTGTGGAAGCTGCTGTTGTTGAAGGACCCTTGTCAAGTCAACCTCCAGGGAAAAAGCTATGATAATACTGAGGGCCCTCTGCAGAGCATAGGCATATCAGAGCTTGGCCACAGGGATCGCTACAAGACTGTTCCACTGTCTCTCTTGTCTCGGTATTTATGGGCTCACAGCTAGGGAAGACTGCTCAGTTGTTGTCCCAAGCTCAAGACTACAATAGAGCACTAGCCCGCAGTGCCCAACTTTAAGGCTGAGAACAGCCCATGTTTATTCCTTCCAATATTTATGAGGCTTGAGTGGACAAGAACCCTGTGATCACTTTCACCACAGTAAGATCCTATGCTTACTGTTGTAAAGTTTACTCTAGATTTGTCATGGACCACTCTGTCCTATGACGAGGATCAGGGAGAGGAACTGACTTCAGGAAGGCTATGAGGGTTATACATTTACTCAAAGAACTAGGAACAAAACTCATGGAACATTTCCCCAGCATTGCAAAATGTAAAGCAAAAACAAACAAACAAACAAAAAAGAAACAGTAAGCAGTAACCAGGAAAGGAAGACTGCTGGAGAGTCCTGTCACCTCGGAGAAGTGCACACGGGTGTCAATCAAATGAGGCAGGCTCAGGACAGGAAACAGAACCAAGGGTAAGGAAGAAGGCAGGGAGCATGCTCTGGAGATATTTAATCCAAACAAATACCTCTTGTTATGAGGACAGATGTTTAGGGCCATAGGCAGAAGATTCCTGTGATCAATTTAGAGCCCTGTAGGGGCCATTCTGCTTGGTGTGAAGATGGGAAAACGAGCACTGAATCTCTGGGACCCCAAAGCCAGAGTGACATGTATCAGACAAGCATCATTTTCCACCAGGGAACATGGGACATGATGGGGTTAACCCCAGCTCCCAGCAAGGCTAGCTATGACAGGCTGAACAGCAGCATCACACAGGTAAGACAGGAGCAAGGTAAGGCAGGAGCTTAGATTTTTATTCCAAGAGATGCCTCGGGTCTCCCGGGGTTTTCAGGAAGGAAGTGGCATCCAATTTGTGTTTCAGGATGATACAATTTAGTTGAGCAAGTCAACAATAACGTTCAAATTGCTATGAAATAGAAATTAATTCAAAAATGCATTCTTTGTTGAAAACTCACCGCCTGCCAGAGTAGAGAAACATCTTTGCCTCCCCAGAGCTCTGCCCCAGAAGGCTGTCTTTTATTGCTAGGCCCACGGGGGAGGGCCAGGGAGTGTTTTATGTGTTGCCTGGTCCTCTGCAGCTAGTGTGGCTGTATCTCTAGGCCAAAAAAAAAATCTCTTTCAGAACTCCAGAGTTTCACTTTGGCATGCAGGGTTGGGCAGAGCTGTTCGCTGTTGATTCCTTTGATTGCAATGTCTTTGAAGATCTTTGCGATAGAGAAGGCTTATCATTCCTTACAGTGAGGTGGGAGGCTCCGGAAGGCCATTTCCATATTCTTTTGGTTTCTTCTGAAGATGCAGATGTTGGCTGTAACCAGCCCCTTTCTGCCAAGTACATCTCTCTCAGCACGGCAGAAAAACTCCAGAAAAGACTTAGAACCAGAGTGGGTGACTCAGGGGTGAGCCAGGTAGTGCCTCATTCAGAAGTGAAGGCCTGGTATTCTGAAGCTGGAATTGGGCAGATGCAAACCGAACTGAGTGAAACCCGGCTGGCCAGGCTGACTGCAAGATGCTGTGGAAGAGGTACAGTGGTACTCCTCAAATAGCCATCCCTGTGGCAGCCTGCAGAGGCTGACAGTGGGGTGATGAGCTCCAGACAGCACTGCTCATGCCCTCCTTCTCTTTCTCCTGTTTCTGCAGAACCTAACCGTGACCTCCATTGAGATCTCGGTCACCCCTGAACAGTGTTTTCTTTCCTGTCGCCTGAGGCTGGGGCTGTTGGTAGAGATGTTTGGGGTCCCAAATAAAAGGGAATGTATTGTTAAAATGGATGTTTGGTGAAAAAGTAATTTTGGGAAGATGTCTTTCCCATGTTAATTGAACCCGAGAGTCAGGCTAGGGCAGTTTTCTCCCTGACCCACATCTCCAGCTTCCTGTTTCCAGGAAAGTGCTTATCTCTAGGAAACTGCCCCAGTGAGTAGCAAGTTGAGGAGAAAAGAATTTGGGAACAAAAGGCAGTATGGGTGGCATCATTTGGGAGTAAGCTAGGACAGTCTAGATTCTGGGGAACTCCAGGAAAGGGAGAGGACAAATGTCCTGTTCTGAATGTGGGCTATGTCTGTGCAGAGATGTCCCCTGTGAACGTCATCCACCCTGACAGGTTGCTGGTCTCTTTCTGTAGACCTTCATCTTTCTGGCTCTGACCTTCATCTGGTTCACTAGATGCGAACCGGGCGGGGAGATAACACAGAGATGGCATCTCTGGGAGAACAGACCTTCTAGAATCCGCACACACCATCTCATCACCTCACAGACCCTTCCTCTGTGTTAGGCTCCATCCCTGATTCCCTCTTTTGGTTCAATGGACTGAAACTGAAGGGAAGATACCTTCAGGGAGATGAAAAACATGTGGTTGCTTTCTTGGGAGGGTGAGAAGGGCTGGAGGAAAAAACAGGGCCCATTGTGTGTGGTTCTTCCTTTTGAGGATCAGGGATAGTGATGGCTAAATCAGGTTCTCTAGCACTTTCCTGCCAGTGTGAGGACACCCAGCACTCTCCCAAGGCCCTAGAGTCTCTCAAATGTTTTCTCAGTGCTTTGTAAACTGCACTGCCTTCTGGTGTGGCTGTAGGAGCACATGATCTATTTAGGTGTAGAGCCACATCTACTCAGAGCTACCCTGAAGCAGTCACCTTAGCACTAGGTGAACCTCAAATATCAGCCTCCCAAAGGCATCTGGTCACCAGATATCCAGGGACAGCTACAGGGAATGTGACTTCTCAGGACTAGTGGCACATGGTGTTCTACTCAGAGCTGACCCTAAGCTACCTACCGCTTACCCAGGAGGAGGGCCCTTCCTTTACCCTGCTAGGAGGCTGAGTTCCTGCTCTAGTGAAAGTGGGAGGGGTTAAGGGAGAAGTTGTGATGAATCTGACCAAAATAATTTATATGAAATTCTCAAAGAAATTAATAAAAATTAATAAGAAGATTATAAATGAAAACGACGCAAACAGCAAATGGCAACACAGGGCCTGGTTCCCTTTCGTTGTTCAGGTGTGAGCCAGTGAGCCTCCAAGCCAGAGCCTCAGTGTTAGTGATCCATGAGGTCAGGGAGTCTGTCCTAGATGGGAGGAGTTTGATGGTGAACAAATGTGTGCATGATCCCCTCCCTAAACTAAGAGCATGAAGATAGAGAGTACTTTTTATCTGCTTTTCATGTGGAGAAACTGGGGTTTCAGAATATGTCAGGAAGGAGGTTATGGAGCTAGTAATGAAAGACCCAAAGGACAAACCCATTCTGTCCCCACAAAGCCCTCTCCCCACATTCTCCATCTGTCACTCATCACTGAAAAGCGGGCTGCTCTTTGTAGAATAGTATTCTCAACTAGGAACAAGGCCAGCCTGCAAGGGACAGTTGGTGGCATCTGGAGATCTACTGGCCAGTGTGCTGGAATCACAGATGTTTTTGATGTTCCCTGGGTGAACGTTAGAGATGTTTCTCAACATCCTGCAGCACACAGGATATCCCTCACTGTAAGGAAGGATGGAACCTCAAGAATTGTAGTATGACTCTGAGCCTGGTATAAACAGTAATGAACTCTCAAACTCATCTTGCATGCGCATACCATCTAACCCTGTCATGTTTCCGCTGGCTAATCCCAGGCTCCACTAAATTTGGAGATGAGCAGCCCAGGGTAGTATGGCCAAGCAGCATTTACCAATGCCGGTTTTCTAATCTGCAAGGTGATTGTTTTTTTTTTTTTAATTTTCTCTATTACAGAAGATAGATTCCATTTCCTTACTCCTGAGGGAAAACTAATTCTAACAGAGGCCATTTGTCTTTGGTACCTGGGATCTAGATAATTTACTATTAGTTTATTGAAAATTATGTAGATATTATTCAGAAACACAATTTGCAGCTGTATGGCACACTTACAAAGATTATATTTTAAGTGTTAATGCATGTACTGAGGATATATGTTTGAATGTGGCTTGCTCAGAGATACTTTTTATTTTTTAATAGCTCACTGCCTTTGAGATCTTCAACCTGGCCCACTGTGAAATGCAGAGAGGAAGCTATCTCCAAATGGATATTGTGTGATGAATCACGAGTTGTTACCATTCAACTGCAGCTCAATCTCCCGATACTTTATATAGCCTTTGTGATAAGTTCAGAAATAATTTGCATTTAAATGCATTTCAGATATTTAACTTGTGATTTCAAACGTGCTTATTTTGAGCTCCATAGACATGCGCTCCCGTCTCTGAAGTGTGTGGACACTCACATCCCTGATTACATGAAGAACTCGAGTGTTAATATAGAACAGCTTTGCCAAGCCATTTTTCTAAACCAAGAGAGCTTAGAGATGCTGTGAGCTGTCCCCAGCATGTGCGCACAAGCACATGCAAGCACACACACACAGGAACACACTCACACATGCTCATCTGTACACAAATATGTACATATGAGAACTCCCTGCTTGCTTTGAAATATTTTGAAACTATGATAGTTTTCTAAAACTCACAATGAGAACTAACATAGTAAAGACCACAGTGGTCCATGTGTATTTATTGCTCTTATACAGGGCCCGGGTTTAGTCCTCAGCGTCACATGGCAGCTCACAACCACCTCAGCTCCAGTTCCAGGGACCTCTGTGAGCCCCTGCATGCATGCAGTGCCTATGAACTCACATAAAAAGAATAAACAAGTCACAAATGGTATTTCAAATACCTGTAACCAAGAAATTTGTTTAAGCAAAAGTATTAAATAGTCCACACCTTAAAGAAATAGGAAAAAACTAGCTGGCCATGGTGGCACACACCTGAATCCCAGCACTCAAGGAGAGAGAGGCAGGTGAATCTCTGTGAGTTTCAGGATAGCCAGGGCTGTGTAGAGAGAACACATCTCAAAGAAAAGAAAAGAGAGAGAAAGAAAAGTAATCTGTGGCTGGGACTGGAGAGATGCATGGCATATTGTGTGCACACAACTAGCTGAGTCAGTGTCAATGTTACATGACCCTTTTGAGACTAACAATTAACTGTTTTCTCCTCTGACCATTTGGTGAGAGCTCAGGCAAATGGAGTGAGTGCTCAGCCTCACAAGAGGGCAGAAGAGTAGGATACAGACCCAGGGGCTCCTATGCCACTATCCATTTGCTCACTGAGGCCTGGCTTCCTCCACTTGGGTCCCAGTTACCAAGGCCATCTCTATCTCACAGAAGTGTGGGCTGACAAATGCACCAGACTTTGCCTGTAAAAGTTTGGCCTGCTCAGCTCTTTGTTGAGATGGCTCTTCTTGACATGAGACCTGAAAAACACCCATGAGCATGTGTGGGGAGTTTTCTCTCCATCCTCAGTTGATTCTAGGTCAGATCCAAGTTGGACTAGTTGAGGAGACCCTCTGGGTTTGTTATCTCACATACTTGAAGGCTTTGGTCTTTTGGACAGCAACTTATTCAAATAGTCTCCGTGTGCATATGTTTGTGTGTACATGTGTGCATGTATGTGTGCAGTGTGTGCATAGGGGTGTAGGTATATAAGAGTGTGTGTGTGTGTGTGTGTGTGTGTGTGTGTGTGTGTGTGTGTGTGTGTGTGTGTGAAAGTCTTAAACATCCTTTCACAGAATTGGTCTTCTCATCCCATGGTTTGACAGAGCAGGTGTGCTCACCTCCAGAGTAAATGAGTTCAGCTGGAGGATATAGACTACCACGCCTGCCACCTTGGCTGGGAGCTCTAGCACCATGCAGAAAGGGCTCTGATTATATGCTACTGTGGACAGGAAGCCCACATGGCCACAGCTGGCTCACAGAGAGCTGGCTCTGGTGTGCTAGCAGCAGGCAGTTCCTCTTCTGCTGTACTGTAGTTGTGAATGACACGGGCACCCTGCTCTGATCTGAGCTGACAGTGACAACAGAGTTTGGGTTTAGAGTGACTTGTGGATCCCAACTTAAGGGATGGCCAGCCACTGTCAAGTGCCCTTATTAGCATCCCAGTGATATGCTCAAGTAAAGTCATCAAAACCAGGACCCAGTGCTGGGCTGGGGCCCATGCCTCCCCTCCCATTCTCCATACAACCCTCTTGTCATTCTCGCTGTTAAGCAGCCTGCCCATGTTCTTTAAAAAGAAATAAAGAGACCTGAAGCCACTTGGGTGTTAAGTTATTGCTGTAGGGGGGTGGGGTGGGGCCAAGTGACTTAGCAACTCAAGTTAGAAATAAAGAAGATGAATGAGAGGAGGAGATAAAGTTGGTGAGGCACTGAGTACTTCTTCACGGCTGTGTGAGGGCAAGAGGAGAAAGCCCCCTTCCAAACAGAGATTGGACACTAGTAACTCAGTCCCCCGGAAGAGCCTCTTGTCTCAGGCCTTGCTTCCACACCACATCTCCCCGAGGGTTTGACTTTCCCACCCACCAAGGATCCTATGCTGGCTTATGGTCTCTAGCTGCATAACTGGGAGGCTTTCTCTATGGTTCTCCGATTTCCAGCCAAGAAGACAGACTGATGTGTGATCCACTTCCTCTGATGGAGTATGTTTAGTCACAAAGGGAATGTCTGTTTTCCTCCTCCCCCACTCACTTATCCACACACTTGCTAGTTCAACAGTTTGCAGAACAAAGGAACCAAGGTCGGTTGTGAAGTTCATGGCCACCTTGGGGAGTTAAATCAGCAGACAGGAAGGTAGGTCCCCACAGACTGGCAGCATTTATGTCTGGGTACAGAAGTAGTACTTGCAAGCATCTCTGAGGGCAGATTGAGGAAGTCCACTAACACTTGAATAAAAGAATAACAGATATTTATTTGAAGAACACTCACACAATGACAGTAAATAGCTGATGCAGTCTCCTGCCCCTGGAGGCACAGGATGCTGCGATGATATAGGATGCTCAGATCACCACCCAAGAGAGAACAAGGGCCGCCTCTTCTTTATAAGGGATCATATCTGCACACCGAAGCCACACCCTAAAGCCAGTTCCTCAAATCTACCACACCTTAAAGCAGATACCTCAAATCTATTGGTGGAACAAGTTATCACTACACATCTCCAGAAAGTTTTAGCTTTAGAGGACTTTCTTCCTGCAAACTGCTGCTGAAGGAGAGTCTAAGGATGACTCTAAACCCAGCAGGGAAGAGAAGGTTAGCCTTGCCAGTATGTGTCCCTAAAGGCTAAGACCTTCTCATTTTACCCACTCCCCATCCCCTACCTATTCCTCCTCTCCTCTGACTGAGGAAGGCATCCTGTGATACTGCTGATGGCTGCAAGCAAACACTGTGACCCAAAAGCTACCAAGACTGCTGTTCTCTTTCTTAACAGAACTCAATGAAGTGGATGCTACTATTTCCTCCATTTGACTATTCTGGATACTGTGGCATTTGGGGAGTTAACTAGTTCACACCACACCGGGTAGTAACTGGTAGAGCCAAGACTTGAACCCTGGTATTTCATCTCCAGAGTTGGCTGCCAAGCACCATGTCCTCCAAAGAGTGTCTCATGCCAATCAGGTATGGCTTGGTGCTTCCAGAGCTGGCCTCTCCCATAGATAAGACTCCATTTGTGCCCAGGGCTGGGGATGAAGTTAGCAATCTGTGTCCCACTGAGCTTCAAAGTGACAAAGTAGCGTTACTACAGAAAGGATACAGCAGCGTTCTCCTTGAACACCCATAGGGCTTGCATTTCCAGAACCCCACAGTGGTGCCAAAAGCCACAGACAATGCTGGGCCTTAGAAACACTATACTGCCTTCCTGTGTATACACCTCTGTGATAGGTTTCATTTAGTGATTAACTGCAATAGTCATTAACTATAATAATTGTTAATAATAAAATAGAACAATTCTATAACAGGCTGCAATAAATTGTATGAGCCATCTTTTATTCTTTCCCAGTATCTTACTACACTCTGGCCATGACCCCATCCCCTGGCATTTACCACTTTTGGACTCCAGAGCTATTAGTAAGTAAAATAAGGATAATTTGAACCCCAGATGTAAGGGTGTGCTATAATAGATCTGATAACCAAGTTATCTGAGTGACTAACTGGTGGGCAGCATACACAGTATGGAAACATTGGGCAGAGGCAAAATCTACATCCCAAGAGAAAAGGGGCTGAGTAGTATGGGAATTTAAAACTTCCTGTTTATTTTTTGGAATTTCCACTTAACTGTTCCAGGTGGTATTTGGCTGTGGGAAGCTAAGCAGAAAAGGGAGAAAGTATGTTAGAGTTGAGATTCAGTCTGGGACTCAAGGCAGGGAAATATGGTGTTATGGACTACTAGTGATGGAGTCTGCATATGTCAAAGGACTGGAATGAGCAACCTACTGCACAAGATCCACCTCCAATGGGCACAGGCTGAGGGCTTAATCTTTCTGAGCATCGTCAGTGCAGTCTCCTTCACTAGCTTCTCCTACCTGGGTCCATCAGCTGTGTTGGAAAGGCTTTCCTGGGACCATGCAATTCTGGTCTCTAGAAATGGAACATTCTAGAGTCTGTCCACACTCTTCCTCTCAAATTAGAAACATATGTACCTGTCATGTTTCCTGCTTGGCAAGGATATGCCAGTGACTCTTTTCTCCGTGTTCATTTGTTTGTGATTGCCTTGCTTTCTGTCTGCATTTTGTCTCTGGCTTTGCCTTGACTGATAATGTTTATTTTAGATTTGTGAACTCCAAGCAGGCTGAGGCTGCACACTTTAGAAGGGCTTTACTGTGTTGGCACAGTGCTTCATAAATAAAGGACCTATAATTCATTCAACAAACACCTAAAGAGTGGTTAGTGGGGGCGCAGCAGCGTATGTAGCTCCTGGCAAGAACTCAGGAGTGTGACAATGAGGGCTGTGGTCCCCAGCATCATTTCAACAATGTCTGTGACTTATTATAGTGGATGAATACCAAGTAGAATCAAGACAAGAATGTACATGGCAATGTCCTGGGGAACCACAGACATCTTCCCAAGCCTCTCCCCGGCAGGCCACACAAGTCACACAGACTGCCCCAAGCAGCAAGTATAACAACACAGGTGACATATTCTCACTTAGGAAAGGTCACTAAGTGTAAAGAGAATGTTTTCCCTGCCGGCTGCCTGCAAGCCAGCCCCCAATAACACGCTGAGACTCTGTATTTGATACAATGTTGTTGGCCTGTTACTTGTTTTTTATGCGCTAGCTCTGTCTTAATTATTAGACCATTTTTATTAATCTAAGTATTTTCAGGTGGTCTTATCTTACCGGACAGCAGGCCCTGACCTCTGTTCTCTCCCATCTCTACATGCTGATTCCTCCTAACTACTTCCTCTTTCCTCCTAGTCTCCTAGCACCGCCTATCTTGCTTTCCTATTGGCCAACAGTGCTTTTATTCATTAACCAGTATGAGAAACATATTTACAGAATAACATTTCCCATCAACTAAGGTCTCACTGGGGACTGGATCTGAGGGTATCCTGATGCACTTCCAAATTCCCAGCTCCTGGAAGGAAAGAGTATGCACATTTGTTTGCCCAGTTCAAACACAGCAAGCACTCTGCTCAGAGATTGGGAAGAACCCACCCAAAACCCAACCTCACATGAGCTGGCCAGGCCAGCCTGGTGAGCAGCCCTGTCTAGGGATAGCAGCCTCAGGCGACTCAAATATTGTTTTACTGTGCGTCACTAAAAAATAATAGCTAATAGTCTGTGATCAAGAATGTTTGGAAAAGCTTGGATTATAAAAATGAAACTGATGGCTTTACCTTGAACTTTATAAGGTTTCAAACACTTATCTCTGTCCTACACATCATCTTACACCTTTGCTATCTTGGCTACCTAGAGGTTATTTGTGGATAAAAAATGGCAGACACCACAGGAATTCTGAGCAGGAGGAATACATCTAAATTTTATGAATTATCTTTTGGTGTGCGTGTGTGATGGCATGTGGTGATCCATACATGCATTTGTATTTTTTGTTTGTTTGCATTGGTTGTTTTGTTTTTGCTTTGTTTTGTTTTATTTTTTGAGACAGGGTTTCTCTGTAGCTTTGGAGGCTGTCCTAGAACTAGCTCTGGTAGACCAAGCTGGTCTTGAACTCATGGAGTCTCCCTCTGTCTCCCAAGTGGTAGGATTAAAGGCATGCGCCACCAACCCCGGCTTCATACATGCATTTATATGCACCTGTGTGCATGCATACAAGGGCCAGAGGAAAATGCTGGGTGCTCTCCTCTATCAGTCCTTACCATTTTGGGAAACAGGGTATCTTGATGAACCAGAAGCTTGCTGTGTAAGCTAGACTGGCTGACCAGGGAGTAAACATGATGACCCATAGCCCAGAGCTAGGGCTATAGGTATAACACACCAGCTATGCCCAGCTTTGGTTTTTGTTTTTGTTTTGTTTTGTTTTGTTTTTGTTTGTTTATTTCTTATGTGAGAATTAGGGATTCAAACTCAGTTCCCCGTGTTTGCGCAGTAAGTGCTCTTACCCACTAAGCCAGTGGTTCTCTACCTTCACTGTGGTCTTTAATACAGTTCTTTAGGTTGTGGTGACCCCAACCATAAAATTATCTTCATAACTGTAATTTTGCTACTGTTATGCATCTTAATGTAAATATATGATATGCAGGATATCTGAAATGCAACCCCCAAATGGGTCATGACCCACACATTGAAAACCACTGCAACAGGCCATCTCCTGGACCCTGTATTATCTCTCACCCACCCCGTACTTCAGCACTAAGAAAATTGCAAATTTTAAAAACTTCCCCAGAGGCACTAAGAAATCTAAGCTGAGGCGGAGCTAATCTCTGTAATATAAAACCCATGGCATCCATTTAGTCTTACAGTCATTAGATGTGGACTTTGCAGATCTGTAATCATGAGGTCATCTGCTAACTAAATAATTAGATTTTTCATTTGGAATGTAAATTTGAATTGTTTTCCCACGCTGGGGCACTAACGGAGGCTAGATCCCAAGCTCTGAAATGAAGTCTAGGCCTATGAATAATATGTATTCAGCATATTAATAACCTAATCTGATTCTCATTTCTTGTGTCACCAGGAAGTTCTTTGTTCCAACTGCAATTAGTTGTCACTTATCGCTACAGTCAAGATTGTACAGCAGGCTGCCTTTTAATGATGCGGTCGGACTAGCAATGCCTCCATCCCTGGCTGCACTGGTTTTAGAATCACTCATAAAACGGGAAGTCAATTTCCCTGGTTCCAGAGGTGGGGCTTTAAAAATTCACCAGTGACAAACTCTTAAGTGAAAAATGTTACAATTGTGATACTTTTTGTTCCTGGATCATTATCTTCCCCCACCAGAGAGGGTAGGAGGTAGTTTGTGTTTTAGTTCTTGACTGCATCTCCATCTGCATTTGCAAACATCGGGCTCTGAATCTTATCCTCAGCAGCAGCCCTCTTCTGATTTTCTGCCTTGCTGACTTCTGAACTGACTGGGACTTCAGCCCCTTAATCCTGCCTTGGCCTGATACGTGCTCAACCCCTACACTTCTCCAAGGCTACTGCAGCTGCAGCTCCAGCATTTTCTTCCACAGTGCTTGTGCACTTTCGTGTGTGTGTGTGTGTGTGTGTGTGTGTGTGTGTGTGTGTGTGTGTGTGTTACATGTACACATATTCATGTGGGCATGTGCTAATGTGTGTAGAATATATATCAACATTAGTGACTTCTTCAAGTTTGCTTCACCTTATGTTTTGCGATAGTGTCTCTCAATGAAACTGAAAACTCATCAATTCAGCTAAGGCTGTAAATATACCTCCACCTCCCTAGTTCTGGCATTATACCATATGCCACTATAATTAGCTTATATGTGGGTACTGAGGATCCAAACACAGGGCCTCAAGCTTGTGAAGCAAACACTGTAGCAACTTAGCTCCCTGCCCCCCAGTGCCTCCAGTTATCTTTTAGAAGCAATCTCCAGTTCATACCCATCTGAGCTATGAGACAGTCTTTCCTTGTGTCCATCAGTAGCCTTCTTAAAGCTGTCACTCTGGTTACCCTGAACAGGTGACACCTTCCTTTGCTTCATCCTCTCTGTCGCTGTGTTGCCACCCAAGGAACTAATACTTAATCCTTGCTGGTACCAGCACATCCCTATTGGCATCAGCCTGAGTCCTGATGACACCTCCCCTTACTTCCCTTTTCAATTCTTCCCTCCCTACTCCAGTCTTTACAGACATCTCCCCTGCTCCTGCCTCACCCACCAGCTCCTCTTTATGCTTCTGGTATTCATAGACCAGACCTAGAAGGGAGGAGTGTGCCCTGAGGCTCTGTGTTAGAGGCAGCACATGCCAGTGCTCAGGAGATGATGCTGCCATCTCCTTCACATCTGGGTTCAGGTTCGTAACTACTCCAGTATGCCTTACACCACTGCACTGGAAAAACACTGTGAACTGAGGCTGTTTTACATTTCAGGGCCAGTAGCTGTGCATTTCACAGTATGCCACTGCCCCTGACCCAGTATACAGGGTAGTTAGTATTGCTGTCACTTCCTTTGTTATTAGTTACTTTGCTGTGAGAGGCAGCTTAGAGGTGGATGGGACTTATTTTGGCTCACAGTCCCAAAGGGATAGCAAACATTATGGTGGGGAAGACATGGCAGCAGGACCGGAAAGCCTAGATGATCACATTATCGTTCACATATAAGAAACTGAGAGAAGCACAGGAAGTGAACTGAAGCTACAAACCCTCAAAGCCCACACCCAGTGACATACTTTCTCCAGCAAGGCTCCACCTCCTAAAAGTTCCATAATCCCCCTTACTGGACCACCAGCTGAGAACCAAGTGTTCAAACACACAAGTCTATGGGGGACATTTCTCATTCAAACCACACTGTGCTCTGCTTGAGGATGACATTCTTATGAAAGAGGTGCCACCATTGTATCTGATTGGCACGTGAAGCATGTGGAGTCTCCAAGCAAAGACTCTATGCCAGGCATCTCATTTAGATCTCTAATGAGATACTTTTCCTAGGCAGGCATCTTTGTCCCCAACTGATACCCATCCCTCCAAAGATGATAATAGAGGAAACTGTGATGAATTTGGTTCTATACAGTTTTCCTTATTCAGACAGTTGTGCTTGGAATCCTTGGGGCAAGTACCAAAGACCATTCCAAGAAAGAGTCCACAAGACAGGTCCACTTTCCTATTTGAATGACACCTTCCCGGTATGAAACCCAAGCCTGCTAACTGTACAACATCTGAGATCCACCTTCCTTCTACGGACATCTGGTTGACCATTGCTCCCAAACCAGTAACCAGTCATAGTTGGTTAGTTCTTTCTTTGCAATAGTAAGAAGTTAAGAGATATTGGATTCCCAAACTAACTCAAGTTACTAAAGTCTATCAAAAGCAAACCTTTTGGTCACATGACGATATCTCAGCCATTGCAGTGATAGGAACTGTCAGTTCTCATATGTTTTAGATGAAATGACTTTGATCAAGGTTTGATTTCTCATGAAGCTGAAGCTCCACTATCTAAATTTTTTGTTTCATCCAATAAGTATTTAAAAAGTCACTTTCTCTTCTTGTTACTTTTCTTCCATTGATTTTTTTCAACATCCATACACCATCTAATGCATGCCAGATATTGCTCTGAGTGTGAAAAATGAAGGGACGAAGCTAGGTGAGATTTCCCCTTTTCTAGTTGTATTTTACTCAGAGGAGATACAGAATAAATATGATGTTAAATAAAACCAGAATTGTGCAGTGGGGGAATTGGTACCAGGAAGAAAGCCAAATGAAACTATATGAGAAACCAGAGGACAAATGTTCAACTTCAACAGGGCTTCCTGCAGGTACATGGGAAATCCCAGCATCCATCAGGAACCAGTGGTACTGAGGTCTTTGGGGAGTTGTAGCTAATGGAAGAATGTCTGGAGACCCTAGCAATGCAAGAGCGATAAAAATAAAATGGAAAACTGGGGGCTAGAGAGATGGCCACACAGTTAAGAGCACATTCTGTACCTACATGGGTAACTCACACCATAACTATAGCATCAGGGAATCCAGTGCCTTCTTCTGGCTTCCGTGGGGACCTGCACATATGTGATACACGTAAACTCACACAGGCACACATATACACATAAATAAAAATTAAATCAATATTTTTTAAAAAGTAAAGAGAAAATGTATTACAGGAGAAGCATAATGGGCAATGGAGATAGGATGCAAGAGAAAGGTCGGACCCTGACAAGGTGAGTCACAGGTTCTGCACTGGGTCTTATTCTAAGTGCACAGAGCAGCCACTGGAGACCCCAAGCAGGAAACCATTCTCTGATTCCATCTGCACTCACAGGTCTATTTATAGAACAACAGCCTGAGCTGTGCTCTGTCTTTGAGTGACATGGAGCTGACTTAAGTTCTTTGTGGAGAAAGCAACAGCAGCATCATTGTTATGCAATGTGTGATAATATGGATTTCAAAGGAAGTCCTTCAGCAGGTGCATCGGAGTATATGGAAACACTAGTGAACTCTTTGGAGCATGGAGGGAGGGACTTCTAAAGTGTGGGTTACCCTCTGTGTGATATTTTAAGTGTATTTTCCATACCCCCTGCTCCCAGGGCCAACCACCCTCTAGATATTCAGTCAGCCTCTACTGATCTTTGAAGAAATAAAGAAACCTCATCACAGGGGTGCTGGGGATGGCAGAACTGTTCAGTCTTGATTAGATCCCAGTTGTAATACTGTATTGTGGTTTGGCAAAATGTTGCCACTGGGGACAACTACATTAAGCATGTATAAGATCTCCCTGTGACTTTTTTTTTTTTAATGCACATGACTTTACAATTATCTCAAAATAGAAAGCTTAATGAAAAAATAATAGCACTATTCATTTGAGTGTTTTATTAGGCACCAGGCACCATGTTGAGTATTCCTTATGAGTTACCTCATTGCTTTCTCATAAGGCACTCAAGAGTCTAGTTATTCCCACTTTGTAGAGGAGGAAACTGAGGCTTATAGGCTAAACTGTTTGCCCAGTCACACAGCTGCTAAGTGGTTGGACCAGAGTTGGTTCTAGAAGATTCATCTCAAAAGCTGATGTTCTCCACCACATCCCATGGGGCTTGGTCTCAGCTCTCCTTACTGGGTTTTATCTAGCCAGAAGATATGTGAATTCTGATCTCAAGAAGAAGGGGAAGGATGGACAAAGTGGGAAGAGATGAGTTGCCTCCTCTCCTGGAGTAGCCATCTGTGGTACAGCCTAGGATGCAGTGGACTGGACAGACCTCCAGGACCTATAAGGCTAAATTGGAGATGGTGAGACAGCTTAGATTTTGTTACTACAACAAAAACACCTGAAATGGGCACTGACAACTTAAGGAAGGAGATTGTTCTGGCTCATAGTTTTGAGAGACATAGTCCATCATGGCAGAGAAGGCATGGTGCCTGGAGCAGAGCTCCATCACAGGCAGCAAAACTTAAAACTTGTGACAAAGCTTTTCATATCTCTTTGGATCAGAAGAAGAGATGGGGGTAGGTCAGCAAAAAGAAAGAGCATACAAACTTGAGTGGGAAGCTATGCTGTGCCCACCCCTACTAAACTTGCTTCCTCTACTAGAACCCCTACTACCTAAAGTTTCCACACACCCTTCAGAAATAGCACCACTAGCTGGAAACTAAGTGTTCACATGTGAGCCTGTAGAGACATTTCCCATTTAAACCAGAATGCTGGAACTTATCTTCTGCCTCAAGAACGATAGCCTGATGGTGGCTATTGTGCCTTCCATGCCAGGCATGTTTATTCTGACAGAATCAAGCTTCCCCCAAAGTCACCCAGCTAGGATAGCAAGGTCAGGTGCACATAGCTTTAAGATTTTTATTTTGTAGCTCCCAGAGTAGACATAGGGGCATTTTCTGATCCCTATAAATGGCAGAAGAATCCTGTGTCCTCCTATCTCTCAGGAGCCCTGGAGTTCTAATCGCCAACATTATCCCAGCTTTGACATCTTTGAGCGATGGCACCAACCACTCTGAGGAGCCTCCCCATCCCCCATACATTTATCTCAGGGTTTGAGTGGCATTTTTAAAATTTAAAGAGAAAGTTTTAATTTATCCTGATGTGTTTGGTGCTTCTTTAGGCAAGGATTTATTAGGGTATTACGGTTAATATAATCATAGCCGTAACTCCCTAATGAATGCAAATGGGGAAAATAAGATTTTATTAAGCAAGGACGATCATCTTAAAACCGTTATAGCCTTGTGCTTACAGAAACACTTTGGAAATACACCTGTTCCTAAAGTGAATCCTGTCATCTCTTCTGGTACTGAGGACAGTGGGGACCCAGGCTAAGCCAAGTCAGGTATGTTTGAGTAGAGATAGTGAGAGGTTCTGACCTGAAGTGGATGTGATTGATCCATCGGAAGACACCTAGCAATGTCTAAAGATATTGGAATCATCATGACAGGAAGGGGAGCTACTTCTGATATGCCAGAAGTCTACTCAGGCATCAGGAGACATCATAGTCCTTTACTCCAGCAGTATAGGAATATCTAGCCCCAGATGCCAACACTGCCAAAGGTAAAAAGTCAGGATATAAGACAGTGGAACCCAGGATCTGAGCATCTGATGTAAAATTGTCTCTGTCCTTTTGTAGTACACTGTAACTTTATTTATTTATTTATTTTTATTTTACATGTCGATCCCAGTTCCCTCTCCCTCCCATCCTCCCATGCCTTCCACAGAACCCCCATCCACTCCCCAGGGAGAGTGAGGCCTTCCATGAGGGATCATCCAAATCTGTCAAGTCATTTGCGGTAGGGCCTAGGCCCTCCCTCTGTGTCACTAGGCTAAGGGAGTATCCCTCCATGGGAAATGGGCTCCCGAAGTCTGTTCCAGCACTAGGGATGATACATCCTGGTTCCATTGTCAGAGGTCCCATAGACTGCCCAGGCCTCCTAACTGAGACCCACATTCAGGGGGCCTGGGTCAGTCCTATGCTGGTTTCCCAGCTATCAGTCTGGGGTCTATGAGCTCCCCCTTGTTCAGATCATCTGTTTCTGTGGGTTTCTCAGGCCTGTTCTTGACCCTTTTGCTCATCACTTCTCCCTCTCTGCATCTGGATTCCAAAAGTTCCACTCAGTGTTTAGCTGTGGGTGACTGATTCTGCTTCCATTAGCTCCTAAACGAAGGCTCTGGGGTGGCATATAGGGTAGTCATCAATCTCATTATCATGGAAGGGAATTTAAGGTAGCCTTTCCACTATTGCTTAGTTAGTTGGGGTCATCCTTTTAGGTCTCTGGACATTTCCCTAGTAACAGATTTCTCTTAAAACCTATAATGGTTCCATCTATTATGGTATCTCTTTTCTTGTTCTCCTCTATTCTTCCCCTGAATCAATCTTCCTACACCCTCATGTTCCCCTCTCCCTTCCTCTTCTTCCCTTCTCTTTCTTCTAACTCCCTGTCCCTTCCCCCTGCTCCAAGTTTGCTCGGGAGAGCTTGTCCCTTTCCCCTTCTGTAGGGGACCATATATTTCTCTCTTAGGGTCCTCCTTGTTTTATAGCTTCTCTGGTGGTATGGATTGTAGGTTGGTGATTCTTTGCTCTATGTTTAAAATTCATATATGAGTGAGTATATACCATGTTCCTCTTTTTGTGACTGGGTTACCTCACTAAGGATGGTTTCTTCTAGTTCCATCCATTTGCCTTCAAGTTTCAAGATTCTGCCTCCCCACACACACACACACTGAGTAAGTAGTACTCCATTGTGTAAATATACCACATTTTCTTTATCCATTCTTCCATTGAGGGGCATCTAGGTTGCTTCCAGGTTCTGGCTATTACAAATAATGCTGCTATGAGCATAGTTGAACAGATTTCTTTGTTACATGAGTGTGCATCTTTTGGGTATATGCCTAAGAATGGAATTGCTGGATCTTGTGATAGACTGATTCCCATTTTCCTGAGGAACCACCATACTGATTTCCAAAGTGGCTGTACAAGTTTGCACTCCCACCAGCAGTGGAGGAGTGTTCCCCTTTCTCCACATCCTCTCCAGCATAAACTGTCATTGATGTTTTTTTTTTTTTATTTTAGCCATTCTGACAGGAGTAAGATGGTATCTCAGAGATGTTTTGATTTGCATTTCCCTGATGGCTAAGGACGTTGAGCACTTTCTTAAGTGTCTTTCAGCCATTTTAGATTCCTCTATTGAGAATTCTCTAGTTCTGTACCCCACTTTTTAATTGGGTTATTTAGTAGTTTGATGACTAACTTCTTGAGTTCTTTGTATATTTTGGAGATCAGCCCTCTGTCAGATGTGGGGTTTGTGAAGATCTTTTTCCATTCTGTGGGTTGCCATTTTGTCTTGTTGACTGTGTCCTTTGCCTTACAGAATTTTCTCAGAGTTTCAGAGTTTCAGGAGGTCCCATTTATTAATTGTCCATCTCAGTGTCTGTGCTACTGGTGTTATGTTCAGGAAGCAGTCTTCGGTACCAATTCATTCAAAGGTACCTCCCACTTTCTCTCATAAGATGTTCTGTGTGGCTGTATTTATGTTGAGGTCTTTGGTCCATTTGATTCATTTGTACTTAAGTTTTGTGCATGGAGTTATATATGGATCTATTTGCAGCCAGCATCCAGTTATGCCAGCACCATTCGTTTAAGATGCTTTCTTTTTTCCATTGTACAATTTAGATAGTAGCTTTCTAAACTCCCTTGTTTGTGTTCCAAAGTGGGTTGCTTGATGTAAAAGCTCAAGGGGATCCTGGTGGATGAAGTAATGCATTCCAGGGAATACTCACTCAACACAGTCAGTACCGTGTACAGGCACTAAGGCTTGCTCCCCATCCTCCAGCAAAATAATCAGCAAATTCTTCAAGTCAAGCTTACTTCAATTGTGAAAAGTTGCACTCTTTGGTGTCAGAATCTCTCAAGTCGCAGGTGTTTTCTATGCTTGTGAGGTTTAGGGTGATTCAGGGGACACCCTAGATGAGTTATGTATTCTGTAGGTGTGACACATGAGAGCCTAGGGAATGCTTGGGTATGGCCTAGAAGGTAACCTTGTCTACCTGTGTTCCTTCCCAGTAGTTATCTTTTTCAAACCAAGATTTGCAATTCCACTTGAAGAAGCAGTCAGTGACCATGCTATGAACACAGATTGGCTCTGCTGGAAGCAAGTGTGAAAGCATGCAGCCAGGCTAAGCTGGGGAAGCTGATGTGGCAGCAGCCAGGCTGCCTAGATCTTGACAGGGTTCTCCATGCCTTTCTGTCATCCCAGGTACCATCAACTCTGCCCTTCTTCAAATGCTTTGTAATCATATGACTGATGCACTGAGCATGCTCAGAACAAAGCCTGATCCAAGGGAAGAGAGAGGTGTGCTAGCTGCTGTTCTAGTTAATTTCCATAATACAGATAAAGTGAGATTTACTTTTCCAAACTTCTATAATCATGACATCCTACCTTGGGTCAATGTTGAATAGAGAGAATGCCTCCTGAGACCATGTGAGTGAGTGCCCCAAGGATTGGATTAGTGTTCTGATAGACAGGGGACAGGTCCTGTGTTCATTTGACCCAAAGTTGAGGCAGGAGAGGGAACAATGCTCAGGTATATGGGAGTGAGGTGACCCACTGGTGAGATTGGAGGCATCTCCCTGCTGTTTATTAGGCATGTGACTGCATGAACGCTACCATTCTTTTGAATCTTTGGTGCCTAACGTGGAGTATGGCAACCAGTTCTATGTCGCATGTTCTACAGTACCTATGCAAGCAGTCATCAGCGGTTTCCCGCACTGAGATAGAAGGGGCACAGTGCCAGTCTCCTGGAAGATAACATAGACGTCTTTGGACCTAAGAACTGGAAACCTCTTTGAGGTACCAGAGATCCTCTCTCATTACCACCATCAGAAGCAGTCTGAGTTTCTGACCACGTTCTCTTTGCTCTGGCTAACAAGACAAGCAAAGTCAAACTCGTGGTTCTCCAGACCTTTGTGGCTGGCTAGCTCTCTCATCTTCTGCTTTCTCTTCCCTTTCATCCTTCTTTTCATCTCCCCATTATTATACATCACTGTGCTTAGTTGTGCAAGCCACCTTGAATCCAGTGTGGGTTGATGTGGGTATAAATAAACCTTTAAAAACCTAAACCTTGAGACTGCTCAGGAATTCCCCCAGGTTTTTGCTTATATGGTGTCTCCTCAATTTGAACCTCATCCAACTCCTTTTGACTGATGATAACAATGAAGGTAACTGATTTCTCTACCAAAACTAAGAGGCTCAATTAAATTCCTTGTAAAAATGTCCCTCATAGGGGAAATGCCAGGCGAGATGCTCAGCTTCATCTGAAAGAAAACAAGAGGCAGGCTCGTTCTTGTTGGCTGCAGTTGATCAAAGTATTCCTCATGCTGCTCTAGCTGCACTGCCCAAGGTGTCTGTGACAGATGGCTCATGCAGGCAGCAGGATGTACAAAGCCTCTCCCTTTGTTTCAATAAAAGAAAAAAAACTGTCTGTAAAGGAAATTGACAATCAGAAAGATGGATGATCCATCCCTCCATGCTAATTGTACCAAGTCCAAGCATGTCACAACCTTCTCAGCAAGGGTGTGTAGCCATTGCAGAGGGTTTTGCAATTAAGAGAAGTGGAAAACTGGCCCTATGCTGCCAGACTCCCTGACCCTTCCCTGGCTTTGCACCAGATCAAGTTGTAGGGTATTTACATGTATCTGTTCTGTAAAATTCACAGCACATGGAGAGAATGGCTTTCCTAAAGATGAAAAGCTAGTAAGCTTCTTAAATGCTGGAGAATGTCTGTTTGAGTGTATTCAATGATTTGGCTCTTTCTCCACATGGAAAAGGACCTGTCATGATGCCCAAAAAGAATGACTCTTTCATCCTGCCAACTGAATACCTCCTACTGCACCTTGGCTCCTTCTATAAGGCCTACATCAGCTGAAACGTCAGGGCCACTGCTAGCATTTTACTGTCTCTGGTTGGCTTCTAGAAAGCCATTGCTTTGCTGGCCCAGTAGAAGAATAGATGCTGACTGCATAAAATATAGTCCAGGGAACTTGGGGACAGGACCAAACTCAAGTCCCAGCTCTGCCTTTTCTTGACTGAACAAGCCACCTAGCTTTTCTGTCTCCTCACCCAGACAGTGAGTCTTGATCCCTGAGACTGATCTGAAGATCACATGACAATGTCAGCAACATGTCTCCCACTTTACACCCAGTGAAACCAGCAACTTGATTAAGCCACTCCTAGAGGGATTTGATGCAGACCCAAGCTCTCAAAGTAGTTGTGGGTGGATTAAAGTAGATGTGTACGTGAACTCAACATGAGTGGTTTTAAAGTAAACCTGTTATGTATGTATGAGGAATTGACTGTCTGAGATCATCAGGACCTAACCATGCTTTCATGTTAAGTATGGCCAGCTCAGAGTGCTCGTGGGCCAAGGGTACCTAGAAGAGTATTTAAAACTAGTAAGGGGGCAGGGGAGATGACAAGGCATCAGCCATGAAGGGAAGTTGTTTCCTGATCTCTAGAAGCTCTCAGACCTTGATGGGTCTATCTGGTCTATCTGGTCTACGTGGTCAGGAACCAAATAGTGAGTAAGTAATATTACTACAGGAAAATGAGAAGACCTTACAGGAATATAGGATGTGATATCATAGTGTAGGGGCAGGGTTAGAGGAAGACTGTGTGTGTGTGTGTGTGTGTGTGTGTGTGTGTGTGTGTGTGTGACTGTGGAGGTCAGGGCACAAGTGTGGATGTTGGTCCTCAGGTTCTTTATTTCTTTTGCTTGAAGCAGTCTCCCTTTGGCCTCACAACATTGCTAAGCCAGCTGTCCAGTGAGATCCAGGAACTTACTTGTCTCTACCTCCCATCCCATCATCATGAACACTTCAGATGTTGCTGCCATGTCTGGCTTGTCTGAGGATTAGAACTCAGATCCTCACAGTTTCCATCCAATTGATTTACTGACTGAACCATTTCCCCAGGCCACAGGGAGACTTCTGGAAGAAGAGATGTTTGATCCTTCCTACCCAAGATGAACAGGAGAAAGAAAGTGAGGCTTTGTGGACAAAGGGTCAGAAAGGGCAAAGGCAAACAGGAGGGGAAGCCATGTTGAGCATGGCAATTCCAAGAAGCATTGTGTAGCCAGCTATAGCCCCAGTGAGACCCTCTTTGGTGAGAGCTTGGTTTATGGGATCAGTTTTCCTATGAAGAGCATCCAGGGAGGACCTCAAGTTCAAGGTACAAAGAAATTGTTCCCCACCCCCATCCTTTTCATCTCTGAGCTGAAGATCTTGGTCACCAAGGGTGCCAGTGCTCTGACATCATCAGAACCATGATGTAAAGTTTTAAAGATTACCAGACAAAACATGCTGTGGAAAAGTGGCTCCACACCAGCTATTCCAATCATTTTAAAGATTTATTCTCAAATTCTCTTGATTAAATGTGTGTGGTGATAAATTAAACAGGGCCTTTATAACCAAACACAAATTGGTGGTTGTTTGGAGCTTTTCTTTTCTTTCTTTTTTTTTTTTTTTTTAGACAATGACTAATACAAATAGTGTTAATTAAGATGAGTGAGGACATTGATTTAGCTGGAAAGCTTAGCTCTCAGGAGGCATAGCAAGTGCCTGAGTATGAAAATACATTTCTACTGCTAATGTTTTCAGAAGGAGGAGCCAGAAAGGGTTCTCTTAGGTGAAATTGCAACATTGTATTGAAAATGGCCTCCAAAAAGAGCTGTGGTTTCTGATTTTTAAGAACCTTCTTTATATATACTAGTCATTTTTTGAGAATTTTATAGATTGCATTTTGACCATATTCATACCCTTCCCCAAATCCTTCCCAGATCTGCCTCCCATTACATACACACTCATCTTTGCTTCTCCATTCTTTTTTTTTTCTAACCCATCAAATCCTATCAGTAATGTCCATACACCATTGAATGTGTGTCATCCACTGAAACATGTTACACCTACCAGAGGCCACCCCTTCAAACAAACAAACAAACAAAAAACTGACTCTCCCTCTCTGGGCAGTTATCAATCACCAATAGTTGCTCAGCTAGGTAGGGGTGGGGCTTCATACCCATCTTCCTCCTTCAATCTGGGATGTTGTGTAGGTACTAATTTGTGTCTTAAGCATGCACATTATCACAAATGCTGTGAATTCATGTGTGCATCTGCCCTGTTGTGTCCAGAAAACACCAGTTTGAGAGGCAGTGGATGACCACAAATGAGTCTTCTTAATATATACAATAAAAATGAGACTCTAGGATATCCACAGATGTTCAGCAAGGTAAGGATGGAGCTAGGAAAAACACACCATTTGGGGCCGTCATGCTGGAAACAGAGGCCAGGCTCTGAAAGATGAACACACCTTGTTCTGCCTGAAGTGTGGATCTCTGGAGTGTGTGCTCCAGGGACTACTGGCACATCTCTACTGTGACCAACTCATAGGTGCCAAGGACAATTAACACTCCTATGGTAGAGAAGCCATTAACGCCAGAAGAGATCTTGCCATTCGGAGACATTAATTTAGCACGACACCAACAGGAGTGTTTGTATGTGCTCATCACGGTGTCAGACATTCTGCCCTAATTGAGTTAATTAAAAGTTAATGGCATAGAGCACATCCTGATGCTATAAACGACAGGCACGTGACCTGTTCTCATACTTTCTTGTCTGCAGAAATCTTTCACTCACAGTGCAATACCACCTCTGAAAAAATCCATTCCACATCACTGACTTGCCTCCCTTGGAGGAGGGCAAGTTCTCTGTCCTGTTTGATATAAAACAAAGAGAGCTGGGAAGATAGCAGAAGGTTCTGCTCTGAGTCATAAATACTACCTGTCACTGCTAGCCTTGTCCTTAAGTGTCTTAATGGGAGAGGGACATGAGTCCCCATAGTTATAGCTGTGGAAGGACAGGAAGATGGACAGTGTTGCTGCTGCGGTGGTTGGATGAGATGGAGGAGGGAAGACAGTGGTTAAGAGAAAGGTTTAAGTTAGATTGGCACAAATCTAAGAGCTGTGACAGTCACCAGGCCTGGCTTCTCTGCTGTGAAAAGGAGCTTGTAAAAACTCCCAGCATTCTCAGCACCAGTGGGAAAGCTTCTGTCGGGCACTTGACAGAGGTGGCTTCCAGTGGGTCCTGATACAGGTTGGATGGTATATCTTCAGCACAGATGGATAAGTAAGTCCCTGGGCCTGACTCCACCTACTTCCTTTACCCAGTATTTTTGATCAGCTGGCCAATGGATATGCCTCTTTATGAGTTGCCTTGTTTGATCAATTTACCTTGTAGATACTTCCCCCCAAAGAAGTGTCAAATCATCATAATGTAGTATTGAAGTCCAGAGGCAGCTGGAAATGGTTTACATAAGGCAAAAGTATGTCTGGAGGCAAAGTCCTGCCTAGGGGACCTTGCTATGATCAGGCTTAAAACTTAATGCCAGCAAACCTCCCAGCTCAGAGCAAAGAGCTAAACAGTCCTCTTGTGTTTTCAGCACAGTGAGTCACAGCACCTCTTCAAACCTGGGAGGCAGTCTTCCTTTACGGCTGTAATGGATCGTCGTGGACCCTAATATATGTTCATAAGTAATTTCATTTCTTTTTAAAATTATGTAATTACATCTCATTTATTGTGCATTTGTACACATGTGCTAGTGTGCCACAGCACATGTATGGAAGTCAGATAACAGCATATGAGAGGCAGTTATCTACACTCACCATCTGGGTCCTGGGGATCAAATTCAGGTTGTCAGGCTTGGGTGGCAAGTGCACTTACCCACTGAGCTATCCCTCTGGTCCTAATTCTTGAGTGATTTTAACAGTTAAAAGATATGCAGAAGACAGGGTTATATAGCTATTTCTTAGGACAACTCTTACTAATGGTTAAAAAAAAAAGGCTTTTAGATGTTCCATGATGAGATCAACAGTTCTTCTAAGACATCCTAGCTTTCCAGCATGAGTTCCTGGATAGGTAGGTGCACACTCAGCTGCAGGGCTTGCATTAACCATCTCCATTTCACACTGCTTCCCAGTTCCCCTCCTCCAGCTCCTGCTAGTTAAGATGTTGGTCATGAGCTGGAAATGGTTCTGTGATCCAAAAGTGAATTAGAACACCCATTTTTTAAAATGCTGATCTAAGAAGCTATGTAAAAGTATATTTTTATAAAAGTCTTCAAATGGTTGGCCAGGATTGGGTGAGACTAGGAATCCAGCATCCTAGAAAGAATAAAATGCTTGTGAGCATCCAATCCTGGGAATCCTAGAATCCTTCTTGGCCTCCTCTGTGGCACCCTGAATCCTGTGTGGACCAGTTTCACCTGAAGGAATCTGGGAGGCAGGCTACTTGGTTGCTTTAGGCTAACCGTTTCCAGAAGATGCTTTGGTTCCTCTATGAACTGAATCATCTGTTTGGTGGTTGCTAAAAGTCTAGGTCTCTAAGTAATTCCAGGTGATGCCCATAACACTGGATCCCCAGACCACTCATTCAGTAGCCAGAAGAGAGAAGCCACACAGGTGAAGCCTTCTGCCCACATGCCCACCCAGCTTTGTCCCTCCTCACCATCAAGGTCACTTTGTCTTGTCTCCTATTTTTTGAGATTGTGTCATTTAGTATGCCTATCATGACACTTAAAAAAAAAAAACTACATAAATGAAGTCAAATATTGGTCAAGAAGCTCTTAAATCTTCTTAGCCTCTCCCTCCAAGGTCCAACCTTGGAGGGAGAGGCTAAGAACTGGGAGATCTCTGGATATTGGTGGCAAGAACAAATGAAGGCCTCTGTGAGTGAGTCCACTGGAATGAACTGGCCCAGCAGATCCTTTAGACACTCTAGTGAACACCCATTTCAAGAGAGGAGCCCAGATTTCCTCTGAGGTGACCAGTCTCATCTTGGTTGGCAGACCACCAAGATCCAATTCCGTGAAAGCCATGAATGCTAGATAGACACACCCAGCCCCCTCTGTTAAGTATAGGGTTTGAGGTAGGGCCACAGCAGATCCCATGTTGAGGGATAAACATGACATCAGGTAGAACTTACTTGGGAAGGAAGTTTTATTGGGGAAAGGAAGGGAATGGGGGAAGGGAGAGAGAAAAGAGAAGGAGGGGGAAGAGAGAGAGGGAAAAGAGACAGAGAGACAGATAGAGCTCTGTCTACATTCTCAGAGAAATGGCAGAAAAAGAGAGGAGGAGTGGGGAGTGGGATGGGATGGGAGAGGGTCAGGGGAATGGGAAGGAGGGAGGGAGGGAGGGAGGGAGAGAGGGAGAAAGAGAGAGAGGGAGAGAGGGAGGCTACATAGTGCCATAGCAGCCATAGGACACTGGGCTGACCAGGGTACTGCCTGAGTGCGTCCTGCCAGGTGACAGGGGGCAGGCATAATTCCTGAATCCTAATACCCTCTGTGCTATTAACTCTGTCGGCTGGACACAACCAAGGATCATCTGGGAAGAGTCTCGCTTGAGGAAGTATCTAGATCATGTGTGTCTGAGGGCCTGTTGGGGCAGCAGTGTCTTAATTGTCAACTGAGTTGGAAAGACCCACCCTAAATGTGAACCATTTATTAGCTGAGCTCTGGGCTGTATACGCATGAATAGAGCTAGGTGTGAGTAAGCAATCGGGACCCTGGCATGTATTCCCTCTCAGAGCCCTTGACTCTAGATGTGAAGTTTTAAGTTCCTCATTTGACTTCCCTATAATAATGGACCTGTAACCTGGAATCAGAAGTTAAATAATTCTTTCTTTCCAAGGTACCTTTTGTGGGGGTAGTTCATCACAGCAACAGTCATAAGACTGAGGAAAGAGTACCCCAGCTTAGTGCTGACTGTGGCAGCCCCATGGTCCAGGTCTTTAACTTAACCTCTCTGTAAGCCAGAGGCTCTTCCCTGGGACCAGTTTTTCTCTCCAGATGACAACAGGCAATGTCTGGACATGTTCTTGAGCCTTCCAAGGAGGAGACCCACTCTCTTAACAAATGTGTATCCAATTTATTAGTTGGGTTTGTTTTGTTCCTTGGGGCAGGGCAAGGGGGGGTGTGGAGAGGGAACCACCCAGGCCTTCATGTAATGGTTGCATGTAAATGGCACAGCAAGACATTTTCAAATAATGTGTAGCCTAGGAGCTTCTAGAAATATCCAAGTCGGAGGCACAGCTGGCTCCTTCCCTGTGAATACACAGTCATATATTGGATATAAGAGGTCACAGCAGGCACCTCTGGAGGCATGGGCATGGCGTTTAGTTTCATGTCACCTGCTCTGTATTTCATTCTCCAGACAGCACGGTGGGTGATGGCCTCTATCTTCATAAACTCCCCAGGGTAGACCACATGAATGCCACGACCACCCGTCACTGTGTTATGACCGAATGTGCAGGAGGCCTCTGAACCACAGTGAACGAAACTCCTATGCAGTCTCTTCTGAAATGGTTGTCAATAAAATCAGACTGGGGGGGGTGGGCATTTTGTTTGAGACGAGGAGCCTGCACATCTTTTCAAATAGTGTTCAGTCTAGGTAAAGAGCCCAGGGCTTTCCTAATTAGACCAAGAGCCACTGGGAAGGAGGACTCTGCTTTGCATTTGAAAAGGCAGGCAACTTTTTACAGACCCTCGGGAATACTCTCACAGGTGTCCCCCAGCCTCACCTGGGGAAGTCCTCTCTGAAATAAACAAAGAAGTCTAAACCAGGAAAAAGCAGAAAGAAATTGGGAAAATACTTTTTTTTTTTAACTTTCAAAGTGAAAGAATTTCTTTAAAAATTCATGAGTTGGGCATTTACTAAGCTCAGTGGAGTAATGGCAACACAGACATCAACTGCTTGTCTTTTCTAGAATATTTGGGAGTGGGTCTGAGGGTTTTAAAAGCTCTCTCCCATCATTTTACATTGTCTGTTTGGGTCACTGATTGTGAGAAATTTTCATTAATCCTAATTCATTGGGGTTTAATATGATTGTATTTCAAATCAGCCACCTAAATTGATAGGACATTGTTCATCTTCAGAAGGGCTACATGCTACATGACCCAAATGAGGTAGAAATAGATCCTTTTCAATACGATATTCTTAGGATTTGGCACAGGAGCTGGTATTCAATTACACTTAATAAACAAGTGAATGCAATGTAAGAAATAGATATTACTAGTGAAGGACTGAAAAGAGGAAAATGCTGAAGATGATTGTATCAGATAACAAAGAGTGGGTGGGCTGTTATAAGAAGACTTCCGTTTTTTTTCTTTTGTTTTTGCTTTGTTTTGTTTTTTCCTCTGAACTCTCATACAGGTGTTTTCATAATCTCTTGGGTGAAGAATAATAACAGAAAGTAACTATTTCAAATTGTTATGCAGAACACTCCCTAGCTAGAGATTGTTGTCCAATTTCTCCTCTAACATTTTCCACAGTTCGGGGGTCAATGAATATGTAACAGTGACCTTTCACTGTCAGGGGATCGGGCCAGGAGTGTTGTTCAGAACTCAGATCTGCCTTTTAGAAAATATCAATTTCCTATCATTTCTTTCTCTTGAGACACACAGAGACTTGGCAGATCCCAGCTGAGGGCATGTTCCTTGGCCATTTATTTGAAGGGCTTTGGCTCTTTCACGACCCTCCACTTCTGCATCGTTCCTATGAGAGAAGAACCTCAATCAGAGGATTGGGATGCTGATGGCCAGCAATGGCATTGGCATGTGTATGGCCAGCAATGGGGCTGTGGATGGCCAGCATGGGATGCAGGGGGCCAGTAATGGGGTGTGAATAAGAAACAATGGCACTGCCACCTGCCACTTCTTCAAGCCCTTTGTAAAGCTCTCTCCACTCTACTCTCCAGGGTTCTTCATCTCATGGTTAACAGCATAGATTGGAAGGGTGACAGAAATACGCCATGACAGCCCCAATCCTGATCCTCATGCGTCAGCTCCTCTACCCCTTTTCTGTCCAAGTCCACCCCAAATAATGCTGGAGCCATTGGGCCTGGTGGCATCTTACCAATCACCAAGAAAGTGGGATTAATCAGATAGCGTCTAAATATATCAGAAAGTTTTCTATGCATGTGCCCAGTTTGACTCTTCAAGAATTTTATTTTCTATTATGAAGACTCTAAGCTCTTCCTTTTTGAACTTCTAAAGAAAGGACTCACCACCTTTCCATGGCTCCAACACATGTAATCATCTCAACATGCAGCTATTGCCTTCTGCTGGGGATCCTATACTGAGAGCAACTGGAAGGCACGGGACAGCTCGGCTCCAGATACAAGATTCAAATTTCTGGTGGCTAATTATGGTTGGCTTTAAGTTGAAGAAATATATATTCAGCTAATATATATAAATACCGTGACTTATAGCATTTGTGTGCCCACCTGTAACTTGTATTTGCTAAAGGAAGCATAAGTCCCTTCCAAGCACATTTGTCTTCCTGCTATTTATCTACATATTTCTCAATCCATAAGTATGCTGCCATTATGCTGTTATCCTGTAACTTTGATTAAGACATTTACTCTTCCCTATTGAAAGTGAAGATTTAACTTTTAAGTGGCACATGTAGTTTATTGTCCCTTCCAGCTATGTTCTGTGCAATAATAAGAATCTACTTTAAATCACATTTATCTTGACTGCTCTGATGGAATTTCATGTATTTATACATTTTTTTATTTTCTTGAAGTTCATAATTGCCTCAGTTTTATTCTCTGTTCTAAGTATTTGTTATTAAGGGCCTGGGGAGATGGCTCAACAGTTAAAGCCCCACTTATGCAAACCAGAGGACTAAATTTAGAATTCCCAAACCACACAAATGATGGTGGGCTTGAGCATCTGCCTCTAACTCCAGGTGGAGGCAGGGGATCACCCAGGGCAACCTGGCTAGTGAAACTAGATTTATTGATGAGCCTGGGTTTGAGTGAGGAACACTGCCTTAAAAAATAAAAAGGAATAATGATGAGGAAGATTTATGACATCAACTTCAGGCTTCCACAGGCATGCACATGCACACAATGTGTGTGCTTACATACACATGAACATAGGAACACCACAATCATGGGAAAAGGAAAAAATAAACACTTGTTATTGAGTCTTATACCAAGCTCTCTAGCATAACTATAAAGTATCCCTCAAGGTTTATCATGTATCATGTGACACATTTCTTTCTTTGCTCTTGTTAACACTTTTCATGGAGTCCTTGGCAGCCACGCCTGGTTGGCTCTTTTCAAACACTGTCTTAATTGGTCATCACACTTGAAATTCTTGTCTCTCTCTAGCATCCAGTCTCCTCTTTTCCACACATTGTGTTGATTGCATTCCTAGTTAACCTCTAAATTACCTGAGTATTTTGCATTCCAGGCAATAAGACTTGCCAGTTTGGCTGGGTATAGAATTCTAGGCTGAACACATTTTAAAATCAATGTTGGGCTTCCAGGTGGCTTTATCCAGTGTTCTTACCCTTCATTTCCCTTTACACTCTTGTCTTTTAAAAGTAATTTATACTTTATTGTGAAACTCCAGCTGCCCTTAATAGATTTCATCTTCTGACTATTTTATCCAGGCATTATTGTTTGTTCTTTGCCACTGTAATTTTAATGGCTATTTTTTTCTTCCTGCCTCTGTCAGGTTTTCCTTTTGGGAATCTCCCTTGTTCTGTCAGTGTAGTGAGATCTCTCTTCAAAGTCTTTATTTATAGGGCATTGTTGTTGTTGTATTGAGTGTTTTTCTGTTCTCTGTGGTTTAAATGCTCTCTTCCTTTTGCTTTTGTCTTTGCCATGTAAGGAACTCTGATCACATGTTGCTAATTCTTGGCATGAACAGGCTCATTAGGAGGTTGGTATGGACAGTGTGTCAGCTGACATGGCTCAGTGCAGACGATGCTGCTGTCAGGGCTTGTAATAATTTTCTCTTGGAAGCATCATTTTCTCTTGAGAAGAAAGCTGGAAGGTCCTGCCTGGTGGAATCAAGCTTATCACCCAAAGGGCATGTGTCTGACTAATCAGTGTAGACTTTACCCCCTCCTGTCCAGCCCCTCTTTCCTCGTATATGTTACCAACACACTTTGCTGTAAAAAGAAATGCTTATGTCTTTCCACAATGTCAGAATTTATTGAGTAACAGTAAATTCACAAGGCTTAGCAGATTTAATGACACCACTTTGTCATAAAAACTGCCTACCTTGGTTGCCTGCCTGAGATGAAGCAGTTTTTTTTGGGTTTTCTGTTTTGTTTTGTTTTGTTTTCTGATATTAATTACCAATATTAACTCTCATATCACATACCACACAGCTCACAGTAATCTCTCTCTCTCTTTCTCTCTCTCTGTCTGTCTCTCTCTCTGTCTGTCTGCCTGCTCTCTCTTTGTGTGTGTTATAGAATGAATACAAGTTAAATGAATAGAATGGATACAAGTTGCAGCAGTGCTCAAGAGGTTTCAGAACTGTGCTGAGAAAGAGTCTATATAGATAAGATGTAAGGAAGCTGCTGGTATCAGGTTTGAGAGCATAGCTGCAGTATCCAAAGTAAAAAGACCAAGCTGGGGTATATAGCAAGAAATGAGTCAGAAGAAGAAACAGTGGGTCAGGTCTGAGTCCAGAAAATCAGAGAGGTGAACAGGCAGACAACATGAACATTTAGACCATGAATCAGATTAATGACGTCCAGTGTCACTGACACCCACAGCAAGTATCAGATGATAGGTTGGTGTGGGGCCATGCCATCACAGTGTTAGGTACCCTTCCCCTTCTGGGGTCCAGATGATGGGGTTATACCCTTTTCTTGATCTGTTATGTCTGGTAAGTTCCTGGGCCTGATTTACCTTATGTGATATTTTTATGCTTATGTATCCCCATTTTTTCAATTCTCTCCAATAAACCTCCTGGGTGGTCCCTTTTGTATTCCTAGGAATAAGTCATTTATCCATCAGTGCTAGATTGGGGATTGTTGTTTTACTGCAGCTGCTGGCGATAAAACACAAACCACGAAACTCAACAAAACCCACATGGAGTTTATTGGGGAAAGGGAGCAAAGAGAGGGGTAGGTGTTGGCCAACTGAGAAAAGAGATGGAAGGGGAAGGGGAAGAAGGGGTGAACAGGGGGACGAACTCCATTAAAAGGAGTCCTTTCGCAGCCATGTAACACATGACATAGCCACTCAACACAGAACCCTTTGAGCTGTCTAAGTATCTGCCTGAATGCCAGCTGTCGGGGGCATAGTCAGCATAATGCCTGCATCTTTACAGGGATACCTGCCAAACCATACAGAGCAGTCTCTGGGTCCACCCTGGGGCTGCAGCCCTCTTTCTCCCCCAGAATGGAGTCAAAGGATGTTTGTAAGATGGAGTCTTCCAGGGCAACAAACAGTTAAAACCCACTCTTTTATATAGTACAGAGTAACTTAGAGTAGGGCAAAGGCTGATCTCAACAGTAATGTGGATCCCCTTTGGGCTACTCCTTTCAGAAAAGAATGCTCTTAATCTGATTTGGTGGAAAGGGGACAGTCATGTTACATGGTTAGGATACAAGGATACTAAGGTCTGTTGGCCATATGTATCTACCTGATGAGCCCCGGATTCATCCCTTCTCACTCTCTAGCCTTCAGAGTGACCTGACCCTGAGCCTTCCCACAGGCTTCAGAGTAAATCTGCTTCTCTGTTATGAGAATTACTTCCTTTGGGTTCTCAGCTTGAAGGCTTTTGTTATGCTGAGTGGATTACCTACCCCTAGTACTTCTGTTCCCTGTATCCCAAGTAATGTTTGCTTCTTTCCTCTGCAGCTAGCTCATCTCCTGTCTTTCAAACTGGATTTGTGTATGTTCATTACTGAATAAGTAGATTGTTGTCTTTCATGTCTCAAATATGGATGATGACCTGAGCAGTGTCAGGCCACTCATTGGGACTTGGGAATATGGAGTTCTCTGGGAGAATGAGACTCTCAACAGCCATTAGAATAAGAATGTGGTGTCAGAGATCAGAGTACCTTGGCTATCAAGAGAGGTTGGATCGCTGGTTCAGTAGGTATGGTGGGTCACTCCAACCTAGAAAGGATTTTGGGGGAAGTGTGGAGGATAGTGCATGGGGATTCGTTTCACTTCACAGAGCTACCTAGTTCATGGTGCTCATTGCCTATGGTCACCTGAGGCTGATTATCAAATCAGGGACTATGTCAGCCCCAGGGAGGAGGTTCTATGATCCCCGAGTTAACACCTTGCAAGGTTGGACGCTTGGGTAAAGCCACCACCATGTACATAACTCCAACATCTGTGTTCCCTTGTCATCTTAGGGCCCTGGTCTCCACTTTGGCTGTGGTGCAACAGGACAGGTGAAGGAAGACATGGTCTCTGGGGCCTGAGGAACCTCACTTTATCCTTTGTCACTAAACACAGGTCTGCTCTCACCTCCTGCTTGTGTGGTGGAGGAGACTGGTCCTGCAAACACTACCTGGGCATTTGACCAGCATATGGGCTGTTTTCAGAAGTTTGGAGTCCAGGTCCCAGCTGGTTATTGACTGTGATATGTCACATTCTCACATACATGGGGAGATTGAAAACACCTGCTAGGGGGTAACATAAGGAATAAATGACATGAATGTAGCATGTTATGAATGATAATTACATTCTAGTGTCATTTCTGTTGCTGTGCTAAAAATATCCTGGCCGGAAACTTAGGGGAAGGGTTCGTTCAGTACAGTTCCAGGTTCCAGGCCATCACTGAGGGGAAACCGAGGCAAGAAGCTGAGCAGCTCATCACATCACATGCTCAGTCCAAAGCAGACAGAGGTGAATGCAGCCATGCTGTCTGCTCACTTGCTTAGTTCTTGGCTAAGCTTTCTTTACTCTTATATAGATTGGGGCCCAGCCCATGAAATGGTACCACCCACAGTGGACGGACGGGGTCATCCCCTATTAATTTACAAGTAAGACATGCTCCCAGGCCAGCCTGATCTAGATAATCCCCGCCACTGAAAGGTCCATCTCAGCCGATTCTTGGTTGTGTCACAGTTAAAACTCAGCAGCACATAGAAGGTGGTGATGATATCAGTGGGTCAGGTTGTTCTGGCTTGAACACCATCTGTCCCTACCTACGCCCATAAAGATGCTTCTATACAAAGCCTCATCTCTACCTCTGGCTCTCCTCCCCCTCCCCCTGCCCAGCCATGCTGCTTAACCTGTGATCTCAGCTACACACAGATCAGCATCCTGTGAGGTCTGAGGCTCAGTCACTTCTGTACTCTCAAGGCATCCAGACTGCTCTGTCTGCCCCGCTTCCCCAACTCCCCCATACCCCCCCACACACACACCAAGGCATTTCTATGCTAAATGAAATAGAATTGATTGCGGCCAGATTTACCAAGTCCTTTGAAATGGTTCTATTATTCGAATGCGAACAAATAATGCGGTGGGGCTCCCGAGAAACACATCTATCTGCTACCTTTCCATTAATCTCTTTATTAAACGAAACTGGTTTCTCTTTTGGAAATTAATTACTGAAGTAGTATTGAGAATTTTAATTTCCACAATATACCAGCAAGAGATACTGCTGTTTCTTTATACAGCATTACACAGCAGGGCAATAATCTATTGAAATAAGCCCGAAAAGGGGGCAGCTTATAATTAAAACAGTATAACAGGAATGTTTGATGACTCTCTTAGCGCTCGAATGGCCCTGCCGTGCTGTGTTTGGGTGGAATAAATATATATTTAAGAAACAGTGCTATATGAAGAGTTCGACAGACTCAGGTTTTACAGTCAGTAATGTGGTCATGTTGCAACACCATACCAGGCCCACAAAAAATACAGTTTGGGTTTGGCATCTGAGATTTATAACCGTTGTTGTTATTGCTAGAAGGGAAACTTCCCTTTTGAGGCCACCCCCACTGTGAAATTTAAAACATTAAACTCTCCAAGAAGAACATGAATTATGGATGCCAGAAGGAAAGATGTGGGTTCAGGGGAAGCACGCATAGGTGTAGACGGGTGAGAGTGCATGCCCTGTCTGTAGGCATGATGACTCTCATCAAGCAGGCTGGTCCATAATTCTCTCTTGCATTTGGAGGATGCTTCATGTTTTTCAAGGCGCGTTCATATCTATCATCTTCTATCCTCCCAGGCGTGTTTTCTCACGATAAGAATTATGCACACATCATTTACATTTATAGATTGGCTTCTTTTTCAAGAGCCAAGCACTTTCTGCAGATACCCTGTTTGTCTTCTGCTTTCCTCCCCACCCTACGTTCTTTCCATCTTTTCTTCTTAGATTTGGTAACTTGTGATTTTATCTTCCCTTTACCTGCTTCATTTTCATGTTCCTGAAAGGGAACTATGCCTGTAAATTTCCCCGCAGACAAAGCAAGCCTCTCTATTCAGGGCCAGCTCAAGGTCCAACTCCATTAAAAACAACAATAACAACAGAAAAAAAAAAAAAAAAGAAAGAACTGTAGGGAATGGGTGCCATGCTAAGACAGGGCAGCCTGCTCTCTGGAAAAGAATGCATGGAGGTGCCAAAGCCTGAAGCACATTTCACATGTGCTGAGCTTGCTCAGGCAGCCCAGGCCCTTAGCTGGGCCACTGGCTCTGCAGGCTCTGCATGCTGTTCCCTGCTGAGTGAGGGCTTGTCATTTTCTACACAACTTTACCATTATGGTCCCCTGTATGGGGGGCCCAAGATGACTTGAAAGAGGACACAACTGCTCTTTGCTAACTAAAGCACAGAAACAAGGCAGAAGCCACAGTCCAGGTGTGGGAAAAACATGTGCCCCAGGAGACTCACCTGTGTGAGAATAAAAGGCTGGGGATGTGTCTCAATGCTTAGAGAGATAGCCTGGACTCCAGCTCCAGCTCATGTGAGGAATCAGTAAGCCTTAGATGGCAATTTAATTGGAGAGTTAATGTCATTTCAAACCATTATTTATTCCCCCACTCCCGTGTGTGTGTGTGTGTGTGTGTGTGTGTGTGTGTGTGTGTGTGTTATGTGTGTGTGTGTGTGTGTGTTCATTTTTTGTGTGCATATGGAGCCCAAAGGTTGCTGGCCATTGCTTTGTGGTCTTATCCCACCCAAAGTGTTGATAACACAGCCATGGAAAATGCCAGTCCCTGACCTTGAGAATCCTGAATTCCTTTCCACTTAGCAAATAAGATCCCAAGATTGCCTCTTGAATATCCATGTCCTGCTGGGATCTTCTGTCCTGTCTTAATATAGTTTTACCAGGTGGTGGTGTCATATGCCTTTAATCACAGCACTCGGGAGGCAGAGGCAGGCAGATCTCTGTGAGTTCAAAGCCAGCCTGGTCTAAAGAGCTAGTTCCAGGAACCTAGGGTGGTTACACAGACAAACACTGTCTTAAAACCAAAAAGACCTGCCAAAGAAAAAGGGACTCTTCTCTGGCAGCCATCAACTGCTGACAGACAGTTCCTCCCCTTGGGATGAGACCTTGATGGCCCCTCCCCCACCCATGCTGACTCAGTCCCTCTCGTGTGGCCACTGTGAGCTCCCGAGTGCAGCAGCAGCCATGTTCCTGCTTCTTGAACGGAGTGTGGTACTCACTAGACAGCACTGTCTGCAGAAGCCCCGCTTGACTCTCCATGCAGTCTTTGACCAGATTCGTTCACTTTGTAATTAGAGAAACATCCTATAATAAATTCTGTGTTAACAGATCAATTCCAATAAAAATGCCACTGTCCAATCACCTGGTCCCTGCACTTGGGAGGAAAGAATTTATGTCCGAGCCTCTTTAGTCTGACTAATGTCTTCCAACCTCACTGATCCATGTGAAGATCTTGTCACCAAGAATTATTTTTGACTAACTACATTCCATATTTCACAGTATTAAATAAGCATACATATTGTGTCTCAGCATTTACAGAGTGCTTGTCCACCCATCATGCCATTTAATTTTCTGATTGATTCCTAGATAGTTTATTCAACCCATGGAGGAAATCTTGTTTTATTCATTAAAAACTCTCAATGGTGTGCCTCTGTCTACATTCACCATTAGAGGTGCAATGGTGAGTCCCAAACCATAAAGAGATACATGCTCTTGAGGGAGGAGTCAGATATCTAGTTAAAAGTTATACAAATAGCCTGGAGAGATGGCTCAGTGATTGAGTATTACTCTTACACAGTACCCAAGTTCAACTCCCAGCACCCATATGGAGAGACTCACAACCACCTTTAACTGGTTCCTGGGGATCTGACACCCTCTTCTGGCCACTGTGGGCAACTGCACGCACATATGCATATACCGACACCCAGATACACACATAGTCATATAATTAGAAATAAGGTATCTTTTAAAGAATCATCAAATATATGACCTCATGCCTGAAGGTCATAATATCAGTGTACTATTGAGAGGCCAAGGAGCCAAGGTAGTGCTGAATTTCTGTTAGTTCTTCACAAAGGGTAGGTGGCCTGAATGAGGGAGAGACTGAACCAGGAGGCAGCACCGTGAACAAGGGAATGTGTGGTTCACAGGTTGTTCTTCTTTCTGCACTTGGAAATTGGTAACATGACAACATTTTTCAAGGCCAGAGAAACTCCTGTGTTTTGATGTCCTTACAGATTTCTTTTAGATGCTTCAAAGTTGCTGGAAGTCCAGAACTCCTGGAATTCCTCAACTCCCTTCTGAGCCTCAGGCCTGCCAGGAGACATCTCAGCAAATCCTAACCGTTTGGGTTTACAGGCCTGGTGGCCCTTGAAGAGTATACAAGCTGGAGAGGGAGAGACCTACCAGCACGCGGCATACACACACATGTCCATATCCCTGATGATTGAGCCAGACACATTTAAACAGCTTTCCTCAAATAATGTAGAAATGGTTAAGCTGTGAAAGAATCAGTGTGGGAAGCTTGGTCTCACAAGTGGCCCTCAGAGCTGCAGGCATGGCCATTCACTGTAGATCAGTCATGTGAGGAGCTTAGGCCTGTGCTTTGCTGACTGAGCTGATGAGGAGGATGTTGGAAATCAGCTTGAGCTGTTCCCCAGCTGCTAATGTACTACCCCAGCATCTAGCTGCTGCATTCACCCAACCCCCAATATGCATATGTGCCTGCATTTGTGGGTGGGATTTAAGTAGCTTATCTTCTTATAACTTCAGTACTGTTTCAGGGACACACCACCAAAATAATATGTGTCAATTATATTTACTCAGGTTGTTGGTGTCTATCCCCTCTTTCAACAAGCAAAATGCCAGTAAAACAATGGTTTTTATAGTTTTTTATTAAGTGTATCAGTGTGTGTGTGTGCGCGCGCGCGCGCGCATGTGTGCATGTGTGCATGATGCCCCTTGAGGCATTTCAAGTTCATCACCCCCAGGAGCACCAAGTTAGGAAGTAAGCCTTTCACAAGGGCTTTCAAGGGGACCTCAGGGTGGAAGTCAAGGTATCCTCCTAAATGGTCGGAGTGAGGCCAGCCTTCCCTTCTCTCCTGGGAACATGGTCATGAGCTCCGGTTCGTAATGCTAGTCCCCCTTGAAGCCCTTTATGCACTTTGCATTTTGAATTTGCCTTCCGTGGCTTTTTGATTAACATCCAGACATCCCACTATGTCTCAGATCCTGCAAGGCAGGGATTGCTTTTCCCCCAGAGAAATCCCCACACCCTGCAGGAGCCTAATTTGTGAGACTTGCTGAGTGCTCTTTACG
Source organism: Cricetiscus sungorus (assembly GCA_030556225.1). Taxonomy (NCBI): domain Eukaryota; kingdom Metazoa; phylum Chordata; class Mammalia; order Rodentia; family Cricetidae; genus Cricetiscus; species Cricetiscus sungorus. The sequence goes on along the minus strand of JANBXA010000728.1, from coordinate 10,041,682 downwards.
AAGTTAATGATTATGTAAATGGGATGGAAGGATCCCAGGCTTCTAAACTTACATTTCCTAAATACTTTGAGGACAAGAGTGTTTGTTGGAGAAGCACATTCCTAGGACCCATCCCAGATCCAACAATAACCCCCACCTCATGGTGTAAACTACAATGGCTTCCCAAGCAATTTCTTAGCTGGGTACGAGTCTGGGGACATCTCCTTAGCCAATAAATCAGTTCTTAGTCCACTGATATGTGCTAAATTGGGGGTGCTGCCATCTGCCCTCCTCTGACTCCAGTACTGTCCCACCTCACTGCCATCTGAGCTAGGAGCAGGGGTCTTTGCATATCTGTTGTACCCAGGAGAACAGCAGTTGCACAGTACTGATTAACGGAACTGATTAATGTTCCGATTAATGTACAGTAAGCCTTATGGTGCATTGAAATCATTCACAGTTCAAGGAAGCTGGGCAGGGGAGAACCCAGGCCCCTGTAGTTTGAGATAATATTGACTTTCTTTTCCTGACTTTTCTTTTTGATTACAGGACACTTGAGAAATTAGGGCTGCCATCATACTTTCTCTCCAAATACTGCTGGGTCACGTCTACCTAATAGAATGGCAGTTTGGGTTGCTAATTTTCTGTCTGAGCAGATTAATTGAATTCAGATGGTTAGCAGAAAGCCCACCTGACCCCTGACACAAAGTAAGCAAAGCAATGTGCAGAAGATTTATCCAGGCTTGACTCCAGAGAAGAGTGATACACATAATAATACACAGAGAAGAGTGAGGCTCTCTTTTCCTTCTGCTAAAATTTAAGGGGATAAAATCAGGGACAGGGTCGGATGAGGGGCTGGAGCACAGTGTAGTAGGGGCTCAGGAGATGCCTCCTCTGCATTAGGAAGGCTCAGGGCTGAGAGCTGCAGCCCTGGGCTTGAAGGCAAGCGCCATCTACTCGGGACTGCAACTAGTAATTTACTTATGTGTCATTTCTGAGTCCACAGTCTCTTGCCTTCTTCATGAACATGGCACCTTCTTTTCAGAACAAAAGTCCCCATGGCAGGAGGGAAGAACCAGAAAGCAAGAGATTGAGAAGGTGGATACAAGTAAAAGAGAAGGACTACTCCTGAGGACTTACAAACTAATGAGGCATGTTCTATTTCATGCTTTATGTCCTATATTAGCAAAAGCTTGAAAAGGATCATAACAAATAGCACAGGTTCATTAGGACCATTTACATAATTGCAATAGCAGAAAAAAATATTTAAGAAAGAAAGCAGATTAGCCCCTGAATACCCATGTTAAGCCCAGTTTGCAGGATCATGACCTGATCAGGGTGAGTATGCTGACAGTGGGCGTCAGCAACCAACCCTTCACGATTCCAGAGAGGGGTTGTGTGCTCCTTCCCAGGCCCTCCACTTCAGAAGATTTCTATTTGATATTGTCTTGTTGCACTGAGATTGCCACACATTGTCCTGGCTTTGGTCCTTAAGGAACCACCCAGGAATAGCCCTGTCCTACAGGGTGGTCTATCAGACACACTTTGAGGTGCTTTCTTCTTCACCCACATCTTCAGGGTTCCACATGTGTCTTCTCCCTGTTTCTCTCCACACTGTACCTGGTACACAGTAGGTAGAAAGGTTGGATTAGTGCATGCATGAGTACCCATAATCTCATAAGCAGGAATTCACAGCATCTGACATGCTGTGAGGCTTTGCTCATCACTGTCTTGAAAACAGTTTTATAAGGAGAAATACTATCCAGTAACAACAAAAAGTATAGTGAATAACCCAGGCATATAAGGGGACACAGCTGTAACCCCAAAGCACAGTAAATAACCCAGGCATGGGGGTGGGGCACAGCTGTAATCCCAGCTTCTCAGAAAGCCATGGAAGACAAATCACCAATTGGAGTCAAGCCTGGGCTACATAATTTGCAGTGAAGCTGCATGGTGCAAATCTGCATTCACTTCTTTTCTATTGTGAGATAAATATACCCTGACAACTTAAGGGTGAAAGAGTTTGGTTTTGGACCACAGTTCCAGAGTGATGGAGTTCATCCTGTCAGGGAAGGCATGGCTGGAGGCAGGAGAGGGAGCTGACTGACCACATTTTACCAGCACTCAGGAAACAGAGATAGGAGGTAAGGACTAAGCTATGAAATCCAGAAGCCCATGCCATGGACATAATTCCTCCAGAGAGGCTCTACCTTCTAAAGGAGCCATAATCAAGCATTCAAACCCACGAGCCTGTGGGTGGGGGGAGAACATTTCTCAGTCAAGCCACCACAGACCCCATCTCAAAACAATGCATAAGAAATACACAGAGCAGTATAGACTGCTTTATTATCTCAGGCAAGCCATCCATATTTAAGTAACTGGCTGGTTCTTGTCCATACTTGGAAATTCTGGAGGCCTGTCCATACCAAAGGCATACAAGTAATGCATCCTGCTGTGACACTGGGGGCAGTCCACTTCCACCATGATGTTGTGGTGTGCTGACTGAGACATCTTCATTTGGGAGACAACCACACAGGGGCACACAGCACTCTACCTGTCCCGGAAGATGCCAGTTTCTTTGATGTTTTCTCTTTATTAACAAGGATGCTCTCTACAGAAGACTGAATTCCCTCCTTCTCAGTCCAGACCCTGACTCCTTATGTGTGGGTACTTTTATTGTAGCATTTTCTTGTTCTTGCATCCTTAGATTTTAATGGAGTATTTAGTCACAGGAAATGGTCTTCAGATCTCCAGGAGACAAATACATATATACCTACTGGTGGAGGCAAACAGTCTTAATATCAGGGTAAGATCTATTCCAATTAAGCCATTGTAAGTCAAAGATTTTTACAGAACTCAAGAGGAGAGGAAGGAACCACACCCTCCCTCAGGATTTGTTAATGGAAATGTACCTGCCTCCCTTCCAACTCTGAAGCCTGAATTTAAAATATCCCCACTACCAAAGGGCTGCTGGATGCACACACAAAATAATTATTTTTAAATTCTATTAGATAAAAAGCATAGCATTGTCACCGAACTACAAATGCCAGAGGTTAGAAGGAACTTAATGCCCTTCAGCTTCAAAAGCTGTGTGTAGCCATCACTGTCTCAAAACCATTTCTGGAAATGGACATTCAATCTTCCTTGAAGTTCAGGGGTAGTTCCCATCTTTATAAATGGGCCAAGGTCACCCAGAGCTGGGCAGACTATGAGGTATATGGATTTAGAACAGGTTATTGTTCCAACCCCAAAGGCAATAGAGGAAAGTATATGTAAGTAGAGCTGGGCTGAGATCTACAGCAGAAAATGTTTGTTGCACAAGATCAAGGTTCCGATCCCCAGAACCCACATAATAATCTAAGTGTGGCCTCAAGCACATATTATCACAGCACTGAGGGGAGGGGAACAGATGGATCTTTAGGGTTGGTAGGTCAGTCAGAATTGATGAACTTCTGGTTCAGTGTCTCAACAAGTAAAGGTAGAGGGAGATAGAGGCAGACACGGAATATGGACCTCAGGGCCACCTCAGGCACCCCCACACACATACATACACATACACACTACACTAAGTACATGTACCATTCACACAAACATGCATTGCACCACATGAGACATCTCTTCAAAAAGAAAAGATGTAAGTAATGAAACCACTGGCATGTTTTAGGAGCCATGGATTTTATAAGACAACTGTCAACAGAGCAGAAATGTTTTGTGACATCTAGGGCAGATTTTTTTTAGCGTTAATATAAAAAGAGGTCCTGAAAATCAACAAGAGACAGCACAGAATAAAATTGACCTAGTTGTCAGATAAAGTCTGTCTTCCCTTCCAACAGGCCTGGACCATCACAGAGGCTTTTGAGTGCCTCTTTCCTCTTCAGTTAGGGCTGCTGAGGGATGTATTTTTCTCCAAGGCATATTTTCACCCTCTCACCTGTTCAACTAGGTCTCCATGGTATGCACTCATGCAGCCTCATGAGCCTGGTATTCACTTAAATGAGGTCATTCTAGCTCTGGGTATGGCTGTATTTGTTCATTCTTGCCCTCATGGGGGTTGTTGAGGGATTTAAGTGAGAATCTAGGCATTCAGAAACAGAAGTCTTCCTCCACCTGACCAGAATGCTCAGGACATGAATGTCCTCTTCTCTGGTGACTATCAGTCCCAATGGATGGATAATCTTAATCCCTAAATCTTCCATGTGGGATGAATGTCTGACTCTCCAATGGAGATATTAGAAGAAAGCAAGAAGCTCAGGCACCACTGCCATACAAATTGCCATGAATTCCAGAGTGTGTGGACTGGTGTGTCTAAAACTTCTTCTTGCAGGGCTGAAGATAGAGTTCAGTTGGGTGATTGCTCACCCAGCAGGCAAACAATCCTGGGTTCCTTCTCCAGCACTCCAGGCGCTGGGCATGGCAAGACATACCTGTGATCCCAGCATTTGGGCTTTATAGGCAGGAGGATCAGAAGTTCAAGGTCATCTTTGGTTATACAGAATTCAAGGACAGCCTGAGCTATGTGGGATCCTATCTCAAGCAGGCAACCACCAAAAGCTTCTTGGGAGAGTCTAAGGTGTAGTACAATTGGTGTCCACTTTTACTGTACTTTAGAATTCTTGCCATTTTCCAGACAGTTCCTCCTCTGTTCCACCTTTCCATGGCCTTCCTCTCTGCTTGTTAAAGTCTCATCCTTCTTGCACCATACCTGTGTATACCCTTGGCCTTCTAAGTTCTTAATTATAATCATCTGTCCCTAGCATCTTTCCTCCTGTTTAGAGGCCAGGGATCATGTTTCATTGATCATGGCGTGTACCTCATGTCTGTTCCAGCAGTCATCATGGAAGCCCTCAAAGTCTACTGGATAAGGTTGAATGATGAGGAGAGACACTCAAGTTTACAGCAGTGGAGAGCCAAACATGATAGCCATGGACTCTGAGACCATGTCCATACCCAGTGTTAGCAATTCTGGCCTCCTTAGACAGGCATCTTTCCTCATGCCTAGGTAACTTCCTTACTACTCATTGAAATGCATATACTGTGATGTCAGCCGTACACCAAATATCCAAAAGTGATGGCCTCTACAAATGAAATGATTTGGAGATTAAAGAACTTGGGCCATTCTGCAAAGAAATGAAGTAGGATTTTTGTTTGTTTCAGAAAAAGTAGAAGTTGTTTCTAACTGCTTGACATGTCCCAGGTTAAGAGCTCTAGTTAACCAAGTATGGTGCCATGTTCATTTAATCCCAACACTAAGGAAACTGATGCAGGGGGATTGCTTCATAATGAGACTGCTTTAAATAAAATGCCAAATAAATAAACAAAGATGAAGATAGGCAGGCAGGGGAAAGAGAGAAAGTAGGAGGGCAAACAAAGGGGAGAGAGAAGGGGAGGGAGAAGGAAGGGACGAAGGGAAATGCATCTACCCCACCTCTCTGGTCAGTCCATCAACTGCAGGGAAACTGGCCAGGTATTAAATGCACACTATACCGTAGCACAGCACTCTGTAATAACACAACACAAAATTAGCATAATGAATACATTCATAATTAGCCTGGTGAATATGGATATTATAGTTAATAAATAATAGATAGAATTAATATGTGAGTAACACAAAATAACAATATATAGTCTCTTATAATCCAATATGCATCTTTTTAAAAACCAATTTTAGAATCAGTTGGAGAAGTGAAGGCCTGGGTTTGAGGGTACAATGATTTGTGTGACAGAGCAAGGAAGGGGCAGGTTCTGCTGGGCTGGGACAGCTGCCTACCCATTTTCATTACCAGACATACACCTCCCCATTCCACACATTCTCCCCCATATCCTCACCCTCCCTTCTTTCTACAACCTTCCCCTCCCACACCTCCCCTGTCCCCACACCCTCTCCCCTCCCCATACCCCACCTTCACACCCTACCCCCTCTCACACCTCCCCTACACACCCTGCTCTACCTACATAAATGTCAGCCTGGCTTCTGGTCCCTCCCAGGTATAGATCTTCTCAGGTGTAGTTTCCTGTCCCATCAGGGTTTGCTTTATTTTAGAATGGCTCCTTGACCTTTCAAAGAAGCAGGGTTTGTCTGGAAGGCAGGCATCACTGTGATCCCCTGTAGACTTCAGAGGGATGTCCTCATTAATCAAGTCCTACACAGAGGAAGATCAGTGTCCTGGAGAAACATCATCACACATTTTTTTTTTCTTTCTCTTCTCCCTGTTGCTCTTTCCTAGAAGTGGCCTGGCCCTGTCTCACTTATGCTACAAGTTAGTTTTGTCCACTAGAAGTGGGGGTCTCAGAGGCAGGGGCAGGCAATTCTCTCGGGTTGCTAGTGGCCAGCCTAGCCTTATTGGCAAGTTTCAAGTTAGTGAGAGACCTTGTCTCAAAAAATAAAATGGACAACACCTTAGGAATGACACTCAAGCACTCAAGGTTAACCTCTGACCTCCCCATGCTCTTGAGTACACTGGTAAGCATGCATGTGCACATGGTCACACTCGTCGAGTGAGGTCCCCAGGATTTTAGGGAGTGGACTAGGGACTCTTGAAGAAGTAATTGTGATGCAGTTTCCACTCTGAGCACCTAGTGGATATGATGGGGCCACTCATTTCACAGGGGAGCTGAGTACAAGGCCTCTAACTTGTTCACTAGGTAACCGAAGAAGCTGGCCCCTGGAATGTGTTTTGTACATGTTGATAATTTTAATGTCTATATTGATGTCAAAATGCGCAATGAATTACAGGAGGAAAATATCAACTGTGTTCATTGTTCTCAGGCATCAGAGGAGCAAGGAGCCATGGCCCAAAGGATCTTGGCTCAGCCATCTCCATCAAATCTCACCCAACCCCCATCTCTTTTTGGCCGAGTCTGAGAAGTTCCCCCAGCTTCTTTAGCCTTTGAAACAGAAACCGGACTTCAGATCCATGCAGCATCACTCATGCCAGGGCCTGGGTAACAGTCACTGTCCTCCCCTCTGACTAGGAGGTCCCACCTGCATGGGGTCAATATGTATCACCTTAGAGATGCCCCAACTTTGTCAACTTTTTCTCATGCATACAAGTGACTTCAAAGAGACTTGTTCATAGGACAGCTCTAATCCAATGTTGTCTTTGTAAAGAATTTCAAAGGTGGCCCCTTTGACCATGTACAACTTCCTAGACACACAAAGCTGGGCTACAGAAGGTCATGCTGTCAAATGGGAGATTATACCCTTGTCAGTGGGTGGACAGGAGATCTGTCCCATGAAAAGAGAAACAAAGGTGCAGTTTTCATTTCCCACCTATCTCCTAGACAACTCAACAGGTGCAAGTTGCCTTTTGAGAGCCCAGGCTATACTCCTGAGGGCTTTTGATAATTATGTCTCTTGCTATTGTCACCAAAGACCTGACAGGAAGTGACTTCAGAGAGGAAGGGTTTGATTAGGCCTATGATTTGCTGATACAGTCTGTCATGACAGCGAAAGTGTGGTAGCAGGAATGCTCTTGCCTACAGCTGCAGGGACATGGGTCTGCTTGTTCACATCCGAGTCCATAAAAAGATGAGAGAGGACAGGAAGAGGAGCCCAGCCAAGGAATCTGAAAGACCTTAACATACCCCAGGAACTACTTCTTCCAGCTAAGCTCCACTTCCTAAAGGATTCTACAACTTTCCAAAGCCAATACTCCAACAGAAACCCGTGAGAGCACCTTATACCCAAACAATAATAAGGTCCCCTTTTTTTCTTTTCTTTTGGGAGATGATGCTCACACATTTTAGCATCGCCCACATGGGAAACTAAGGTATACATGTGTCAAAAACAAACAAACAAACAAAAAACAGCACAAAACAGAAAAATTTGAAAAATCTCAAATTGCTTTACAGACCAGCAAACATAAACAGGCTATTGAAAAACTCCACAGTGTCCTCAAATGACCAGGATAAAATCAGCCACATTTTGTTCAGGTTTCCTTTCTGTTGCTGTGATAAAATACCTTTGTCACAAACAACCTAGGGAAGAGGGGCTTGTTTGACTTATAATTCAAAGTTATTCCCCTTTACTGCATGGAAGTCATAGCTGCAGGAGCTTGAGACAGCTAATCAAGCTAGTCAGATTCCATCCAATGTCAAGAGCAAGATAAATGCCTGGGTTCATAGCTGCTTGCTGCTGTTTTCTTTGGCCTTACATAATTCAGGACTCCCAGCCTAGGGAATGATGCTACCCACAATGGACTGGGTCTTCCTTTGTCAATTAATAATCTGACAGTCTCCCACAGACACACCCACAAACCCATCTGTTTAGACCATTCCTCAATTGATGGTCTCTTCTCAGGAGACTGTAGGTTGTAGCAAGCTGACAATTAAAACCTGACCACCAGCCATCCCCAAAGGACACGAAGGTCACCAGTTTAGCCCAGACTGGGCACATCATGTGAATCCTGTAGCACACTTCTTTCAGGAGCCAAAGCCTCTGTAATCCAGAGTTATGAAGTTTTAATGAGGCATTTCAAAGTCTCAAATTCAATTCATAAAACCCCCCAAGGAATAGAATTTTAAAGACAGGATCAACCTTAATGCTGAAAATCCATAACATGGAATATCAGCCTAGTGAGCATATTAATTCCTCACTAATCTTTCCTTTTGGCCTCCATTTCCAAAGTTACTCATCTTTGTATCTGACCCTGTCCCTTCAAAATTTTGAGGTTTTGTCAGTTACATACTTCTCCCCATTAATGGTGATTTAGAAAAAAAAACTGAAAACACCCACTGCATTTGGCATTTGGGTATTTACCGTGAGGCCAGTTTTCTTGTGCTTGTTCTGTTTTGTTTTTGAAGCATTTGCGCAGTATGTGGAGGTCAGAAAATAACTTTCAGGAGTCAGGTCTCTCCTTCTACCATGTGATCCTAGGGATCAAACACAGGCTGTCAGGCTTGACTGCAAGTACATTTACTCACAGAGCCATCTCACCAGCTCACACCTTGTTTTTTTGAGACAGCATCTCTCATTGGCCTGGAACTCATCAAGTAGGTTAGGTTGGCTGGGCAAGGACAACAGGGATTCACATATCTCCACATTCTTGGCACTGGCATTACAAGCCTGTGTCATTATGCCTGGCTCCTTTTACACTGATTCTGGAGGGTGGGAGCTGAGCTCAGGTCTTCATGCTTCCAAGACCAATGGGTTACAACCCATTGGAAGTGAAGGGCATCCACCTAGGCAGATAGTACTTTGGGCAGGTTAGTAATGAGGGGCATGAAAGGAAAAGGAAACGGGAACTAGACAAACCTGGACGCCCCTTGGGAGCCACTCACCTTCACACTGAGCAAGCTGCTAACCCGGACCTTTGAGAGAGTTACCTGAAAAAAAAAACAAAAAACAAAAAAACAAAAACCCCCCACAAGTCTCAAGACTTGTGTGTGGGAGCTGATTGCCTAACCTTTTCCCCAAGAGTCTTCAACAAATATCTCACAACCCCAAGACAAATTATGTTCCCTTTCATAAAACTCGAGTGGACGCATCTCCCTTTCTCTACAGAAAGGAGCAGCTGTGTGCCAATCACTTGAAATGTGGGGTCTGAATGGAAATTAACGATGTTGATGAAACCAGCAGTCTAAAACATTGAAGGATATTGGGCTGAAAAGACAATGGTATTTGCATCCTTTTGAACATTTGCCTAGATTTGCATAATGGAGATGTCAATTGTGTTCCAGGAGAAAAATCAGCCTACCTGGGTTTGCATTAACTGCCTGCTTGCTGCAGCTCCCTGGAGGGCTTAGAACACTACCACACCTTGCCCTTTGGAAACAAGCAGAAATGTGAAAATCCTACATTTATCAAGTGAGTCTTTAGTGAAAAGCATTGTGGGCTGTTGCCTGCTCCCAGGCTGCAAATTCCTCCTGGAGGCCAGGACCAGGCAGAGCTTGCTGTCTGCATATGAATGCATGACAACTGGGTTATGCCTGGGAAAAGAGCACTGCATAACTAACCCTGGACATTTGTGTCTGCAGCTAGAAATCACAGTAGTGACAGTGGGACCCAGTTAGATTCATCCTATTTTCTGGGAGTCTGTTGACAGCTTCTCCCTAGGCTTGTTTAGAACATGCTTAGCATCAGTGGATGTGTTTCTGGTTCCCCTGGGGTCAGCTCCAGGGAGGGACCCAGATACCCATATTTTTAACTCTTAAGTGAGATTCACAACCAGACTGTTAATCACTGTTTGAAAGCCTCTCTGTTACACTTCATCTTTAAAAGATGTATTTGAGGTTGCTTTCATGTAACTTTCAACCTCATAAGAATTCAGTCTCCAAGAACCCCTATTTAAAAATGCCTAAGCTAGGAATGGTGGCACAAGCCTTTAATCCTAGCATTCAGGAGGCAGAGACAAGAGGATCTCTGAAAGTCTAACACCTGCCTGGTCTATATAGGGAGTTCCAAGCCTAGTGCTTCATACTGAGACACTACTTAAAAACAAAACACAATTAAAAAAAGAAAAGAAAAATCAGACCTAGGAATGTAGAGACAAGATAGATCCCTTGGTGAGTTCTAGTAAGAGGCACTATCTCAAGGAAAAAAGAGGCAAACACAGCCCCAGAAACAGCCATAGAAGTTGGCTTCAGTCAGACACACAGAGAGAGAGAGAGAGAGAGAGAGAGAGAGAGAGAGAGAGAGAGAGAGAGAGAGAGAGAGAGGGAGGGAGGGAGGGAGGGAGGGAGGGAGGGAGGGAGGGAGGGAGGGAGGCATACATTCGTATATACCTATGCAAACACAAGCCTTTGTGTGCACATCATCATACACAAAACACCCAGTGTGGATGAAGTTTTCATCTCTGTAATGCTGGGGCTCTGGATATAAACCCAACCATAACTGCATCACTTAGAAGTTGCTTAGTTCAGGCTAAGTGGTTTAGTGCCCCAGTCTCCTCTCCTGTAAGATGGGGATAATGTCATGTCTATCATGATATTTGCATGGACATGATGATGTTACTCTCTTGACTGTCAGAAACATCCCCTCTATGGCTGTATAACCACACTACAGTTTTGAACACAGAAATGAATCACTAGCTCCTGGAACTCGGACATGCCCTCTAGAAGAACCTTTGATGACTGTATGAATGGATTTGTGTGTTTAGAAAGCCAGGCATGGTAGTTGTACATTTGTAATCCCAGGATTTGGGTGGTGGGAGTGGGTCAATGGTTTTAAACCTGCAGGTCATAACCCCCTTGGAGGTTGCACATCACATATCCTGCAAATCAGATATTTACATTATGATTCATAACAGCAGAAAATTACACTTGTGAAGTTGCAACAAAATAATTTTATGGTTGAGGGTCACCACAACATGAGGAACTATGTTAAAGAGTTGCAACATTAGGAAGCTTGAGGATTACTAAAGTAGGAGGATCTGAAGGCCAAGCATCCTTGGTTATATAGTGAGTTCTAGGACAGTCTGGGTGTCTTAGTCAGAGTTTCTATTGTTGTAATGAAACAGTATGACCAAAATCAGGTTGGGGAGGAAAGAGTTTATTCAACTTACACTTACACACCACTATTCGTCATTGAAGAAAGTCAGGGCAAGAATTAAAATAAGGCAGGAGCTGACACGGGATGATGCAAGGACCAGGGAGGGATGCTGCTCGCCGGATTGCTTATTCATGGGTTGCTCAGCCTGCTTTCTTCTAGAACTTAAGACTACCAGCCTAGGGCCAGCCCCACCCACAATGGACTGAGCATTCCTCCATCAATCACTAATTAAGAAAATGTCCTACAGCTAGATTTTAGGGAGACATTTCCTCAATTGAAATTCCTTCCTTTCAGAAGACTTAGCTTGACATAAAACTAGCCAGAACACTGACCTACATGATACCCCATATCAAAAACAGATTTGCCTGTTTGGGGACTTTCTGTTCATGGAACTGTACATTGAGTTATCCTCTATGCTGGCTTCTTACAGTCTCCGTAGTTACTAACTTTGACTGTTTTTGGAAGCTGCTGTCATTGTCAGTGACCCTTGCCATTCCATGGTTTCCCCTGGACATCCAATTCTGTGGCAGTTGTCAGCATGTCCACAGGCACCATAGACTATATTTGTTTCCACACAGCCTGCTCTCCAGCCTCCTGGATGCCCAGTGAGGACACAGGCTCCTTATCTAGCAGAATGGAACCTTATTCTGGGTTCTTCTTTCTATAGTCCCCCACCATTCTGCCACTTACTCTTTTCTTTTATTCCCACCACACTCCTCTCACCAGGACTGCTTCTCTTGGCTTCTGTGTTCTGTTCTGTCTTGTCCTAGCTTCATTCCTGTCACTGTGGTAAAAATACCCTTACAAAAAACAACTCAGAGAGGAAAGGATTTATTTTAGCTCACAATTCCAGGTTTATCTTGGCAGAGAAGTCATGGTGATAAGAAGTTAAAATAGCTGGTTGTGTCACATCCATTGTCAAAAGCAGAGGCATAATGAATGCATGCATGCTTGGTGCTCATCTAGAAACCTGTACTCTTAGATAGTCCAGACCACCAAACCAAGAAATGGATCTCCCCACATCAGTTAAGGAAATAAATACAACCCTTGATAGACATGTCCACGGGCCAACCTGATGTAGTCTCTCACTGAGCCCTCTTCCCAGGTAACTCTAGGTTTAATCAATTGACAAAATATGTCTCCATGAGACTCTCTCCTGCTCTCTGCCTTTAGTAATTCATCCTTTAATCTGTATACACATGCAACAGTTCCTTCCAAATTGCATTATCACCTTTGCCAGATAGGACTTGAGATTGGAGGTTATTTCTTTGTGAAGTCAAACACTGATTAAAGAAGCAGGGTACTCTGCTGGTCCTATTCGTTTCTACAACCTTCCCATCTGTCAAGGAGCAAATGGGTGAGGTTCCTTTCACACAGAAAATATGAATAGGGAAGCGCACAAACCAACTTCATGAATGGAAAATGTGTGGGTGTTACCTCACTTCCTTGAAGAAGAATTCTGGTGATCGAAAGTCACATGGTGGGGCTGGAGAGATGGCTCAGCAGTAAGAACACTGGCCACTCTTCCTGAGGATCTCAGTTCACTTCCCAGCACTGACACAGTAGCACACAGCTGTCTGTCACTCCGGTTCCAGAGGGTCCAATACCCTATTTTGGCCTCCTCCCGCACAGCACACACATGATGCAGACATAGATACAGACAAAATACACAAAATAGAAACATAGAAACAAGTGAACTATCTCACCAACTCTGAAGTTTGCTGGCCCTCTCTCCACTTCCAGGCTTGCTGATTAGTGTTGCACCATCCCCACTTCACTTCCTGATGGTTCAGGCAGCAGAGACACACACCATCTTCCTAGAGGAGAAGATGTTACAAATCTTACAAATAGCATTTACATTCCCATGCACTGCTTTGCGCAGGGAAAGAAGATCCAAGGTGCTAGATTAATTTCCAAAATGTCAAAGAAAGGTTTGTTGGGGGCCCCTCTACTGTGTAATGTGTCTGAATAAAGCTATCCCTGACTACTAATTGTGGAGGCTACAGCCAGGGAGGTGGATAATTCAGCCCAACTTTGAGTAGGACTGTAGCCTGAATTATTCAGAGAAATGCCCTCAGTGGCCTTCATTTATCTCACACAGCTGTTCTGTTGTGTATTCCAGGAGGGTTTTCTATGATTATCTTCATATAGCTGATGTCACCTTGACCAGGTGAATGTTCCCCAAATTATTTTCCAGTATGCATAGTTATTGCATCATTTTTAATCATGCTTGCTCTAATGTTTATGGGGGCATGGATTCATTTCCAGAGCAAAAGCCTTAGGGTAGAAAGAAAATCTTTGGGTATCACTTTAAAACTTTCATTTTATTTACTATTAGTGTGTGTGTGTGTGTGTGTGTGTGTGTGTGTGTGTGCATGTGTGCATGCGTGTGTGTGTGTCTGTGTGCCCAAGTGCAAGTGTGGAAATCAGAGCACCATCTGAGGGAGTCAGCTCTTACCTTCCACCTTGTTGAGGTGCAGTTTCTTTTGTGGCATATTCCTGACTCTCAGTGGCCCAACAGGAAAGCTTCTAGTTAATTCCCCTACCCCACCCACATCTCCCTGGTGGAATGCTGGGATTATAGACACTCTGAATGTCCAGCTTTTTTCAAGGCTTCTGGGTATCAAACTCGAGTTGTCAGACTTGTGCTGCAAACGCCCACTGAGCCTTCTCACTATCCCCTGGGTGTCATTTTTCACAGCCAGCTGGCATCACTTTCATTCACATTAGCTTCAGAAAGTACAGATCTAAGAAGCCACACGTTGGGGTAGCTAGAAGCAGTAGGACTGGCATGATTCATTTCTGGTTTAGAATATGATTTGTTTTTGCGGAGTGCCTTTTGGCTTTCTTACTGTTGGCACTGGTGATAGTGCCCTTATTTTGGTTCAGTTTGGATTCCGTTAACTGAGTCAGGACCTTACACTGTTGTCTAGAATGGGACTAAATTCTCCAATAGGAAGTCAGCCACCAGCCTTCACTGGGATAGTGTCAGCAGTGAGCAGTCCTCCAGCCTCAGCCCTCTGAGTGCTAGGATTTGACCTGCAGGATCCACCATACCCACTGAGTTTCTGTTTAAACTCTTACAACTTGAGAGCTGTTTAAAGAAAAATAAACGCTGACTGGGAACATCTTATTGCTACTCGGTTGAGTTTGGGGTGTGGTCTTCTCCATGCCAAGAGGATCTTAGAAGTAGCTTTTCTAATGTGGCCTCTCCAGGTTGAGCTCTGGTTTTCTTCTCATATTGCCTAGTTTGAGTCTTCTGTGACTAAGCGTCAAAGTGGACGCTTGACTCTCCTAGGAGCAGAGCTGAGAGATTTCTGGAAACCTGTTGATCTGTGAGCAGCTGAAAACTCACCCACCCCCACCTCACACTATGCAAGATTTGTTTGGGGAGCTCTGTGGAAGCAACAGCTTTCACTCACAGAGACCCAGAGCCCAGCTCTGCCCAAAGCTTGCAGCCTTCCTTTCTGCTTGGAACAAGCATGCCTGAGTCAAATACAAAAGTTCCTAGGTAAGGCCAGAGGAATCTCACCAAGCCGGCAGTTTGCTTTGGATGATAAAAATATTTATGAATATTTGAATTGAAATCATTGGAATGTTCATTAAAAAAATCAAAAACAAAACAAAAAACCAATGTTAATTAGCTCCAGATTCCCATGACTGTCCTCAGGGTCTACTCAGATCAGATTTGGAAAAGCTTGAGTAGTTCCATTACTTTCCTTGATTGTTTCTGGTTCCCTTTCTTTATTTATACTTACTCGGATGAATGTATTAATAAGAATTAAGTAATTTTATGAAACAAATGAATTTGCTTTCAGAAAGTGAGTGTTTTACAATCCTTATTGGGTAATTAGATCCTCGGGCTCAATAGCATGGATTTGGGTATTGGGTAAATGACTGAATTTATAATTAAGCATGTCCCTTGCACTGAAGGACTAACCAGCTATCCAGGTCAATTATATAACAGAAATGAAGATGGCATTAGACTTCATCTCAGTAATAATTATTGTGCTCCACTGTATTCTGGTTGGAAGCTTCTTTAAAAAACAAAACAAAACAAAAACTGGGTTATCAGCAAAAGAAAATGCATAGGTTTTTACACTAGTCATATCTGATGAGGACCAAATCTTCTGAGGAAGCCAGCCACCAGCCTTTGTCCAGGGATTTTTTAGCAGTGAGGATTTGCGGAGGGCTCTTTGCTGTGGCACCTGCTGATACACACCTGTCCTGGCCCTTGCCTCCTAGTTGCTTTAGTGGATGTTGCCTGTTCAGACAGCAGTGTGCAGGGCAGCCTTACCAGTGGGAGAGAAGAGATCTAGAATTCCCAGTAACCTTGGTCAGCTGCCTTCTGTGCAAAGCTCCTCAGGATAAAACCTCAGCTATGACTGCTGTCCATGCTAGTAGTGTCTTTACAGGATCCGAGGCTTGATTTGATGTCTACATTCAGGGTGATTGGTATCCTGGGGATGAACTCTGACTAGCCAGTCTCCTGAGAGACACAGGCATGAGCCAAAATGTGAATATGTTGATTTGTAATGAGTTGATTAGACTGAATGTGCCAATACTTTTGTTTTATGCAGGTAAAGATGCATAGGAAGCCATATGTTGGTCAGGAGCTGTATGGGGGAAGTATTAAATACAAGGGGCTTGGCTTGGATGCTCCTAACATTGCATTGCTTGGGTATGACTACTTTCCCACAGAGAGAGCTGGTGACAGCAATAAGGACAGCCACCACTGCTAGGAACATCACAGCTTCCTCAGAGTTAGACTAGGATTTTATAATAGTCATTGTCTCATTGCTATGACGAAATGCTTGACAAAAGCACCTTAAGGGAAGAAGGCAGGCTTGATTCTGGCTCACAGTCTGAGGGTGCAGTTCATCATAATGGGGAAGTCAGAATGGCTGGAGCATAAGGCAGCTGGTCACATGACATCTACTGTCAGGAAGCAGACAGATGAAGGCTGGTACGCAGCTCACTTTCCCATTCAGTGCAGCATCCAGGCCCACAGAATGGTATCGTGCACAGTTAAGATAGCTAAACCTTCTTCTCCACGCCTCCACATCAGTTAATCCAAGCTAGGAACACTCTCACAAGCAAACCACAGTTTGTTCCTTTTAGGTGATTCTAGATCCTCTCAGGTTGGAAATCAGTGTTATCCATGCCCAAGAACACTTCATAAAGACTTTACTGTTACCCCTTGAGAAAATCAGCAATAGGTCTTTTAGCTCTAAAACAATAGCGAAGTCTCCAAGCCAAGGAACCTCTGGCCTCATAAAGATCAATTATTTTTCAAGGTAAAATCACATTTGCATCTGGCTGTATCTGTTAGCTTTCAAAAGTGAAACTCCAGCATAAAAGAAAATCACTCAGCTGTGTGGTGGTGGCACACGCCTTTAATCCCAGCACTCGGGAGGCAGAGGCAGGTGAATCTCTGTGAGTTCAAGACCAGCCTGGTCTACAAGAGCTAGTTCCAGGACAGCCTCCAAAGCCACAGAGAAACCCTGTCTCGAAAAACCAAAGGGGGGGGCGGAGAACAAAAGAGAAAAAAGAAAATCACTAAGGTACAAAAGCTTCTAGGTCCTTCCGTACATTGATGGTTTTGCAGAGCAGTGTCTCTGCCCATTGTGAGCAACAGTTCTTCCATGAAGATGTCCTCAGTACTTGCAGGAGACACTCTTTCAGGACCCGCTTCTCGAATTTTCTGCTCTGTTGCAGCATAAAACACTGACCAAAGCACCTTGGAAGGAAAGTGTTTTTTGTGAGCTTACAGGCTATAGTCCATCACTGACAGAAATATTGAATATCCTGTGTTTTTCTCCAGCTGTAAAGTACAATAGCAGATTGTGTCTGGGCTCAATAATAAGTTGACATACAGGCTCCTGGGAAGAAGGGAGGATTTTTATTTTTCTTCTACTCTGTCAGTGCCATGATGGTCTGCAATAGTCCATGGATTAAGAACAAGTACTAGAGAAAAGAGAGAGCGCCATTGGAGCTGTCTAACTAAAGCAATCGTGGAGATCTGATGTGGATTTGGGAAACAGCTCTGTCAATGGAAGGAAGGGCAGAGTAATGTCTGGAAGGCTGTAGGTCTGCTTTCATAGCAACAGTGCGGTTGGGAGGTAAAAGAGTGTAAAAGGAGTGCAAGAGAGGAGGGGAGTCAGGAATATGGCATACACAGATGTTCAATGTCCTAAATTATCTCCCTGCTTCAGTGTGTTCTGTTTTTCATCGAATACATTTTGGATGTCTATCACAAGCCAAGCACCATTCTCAGTGGTCCTTAAAGTCTGAAGCTTTTGCCAACACGTTGGAGAGCCCTTAATATATAATACACTCCAGGCTGTCATCCAGATAGATCCCGATGTACTTCAAGGTCAAATAGGGATTCCATGGAAACAAGGTTTGGCACGAAAAAATGCTTGGCATGTATTTCATGGGTGAGGAAATAAACAAGTGACCCAAAGAACAGCCCCAACAGACCAACCAGTGGATACTCAAGCCAAAATCTTTAACTGTCTGGAACCATTGGCAAGAGTGATCCATACAGGGAATGTGGCTGTTATACCAAGAAGAAAGATGATGGCACACTTGTTATCCGAGGAGGAAGACAGTAATTTCAAGACCTACCTGAATTACAGGGTGAGTTCAAAGCCAACCTGGAGAACTTAGCAAAACTGCCTCCCTCAAAATGCAAAGTAAAAGCAGGATGGAGACATAGCCCAGTGGCAGGCTACTTGTTAGTGTGAGCCAGGCTCTAGGTCTAATCCACAGTACTAGAAAAAAGAATAAAGATAGGAAACATCAAGGCAGATAAAAACATGCATTTTGAAATGGAACCAAGCAAGTAAGAATTGCAGCTTTTATAAAAAAGGGGTGTCTGTGTGCACATGGTGTCTGCACCATGTATTTGTGTATTTAGGTGCTATGGGTTATGAGCTGCCACATCCAGATTTTTATGTGGTGCTAGAATCCAAACTGTTAAAGCAGAAAGTACTTTTATTCACTCAGCAATCTCCCCAACTCCAAGTATGACATAAACAATATGTTCCTGTGTGCACATGTGCACAAGTGTGCGGGAGTGTGTTTGTGTTTGTGTGTGTGTGTGTGTGTGTGTGTGTGTGTGTGTGTGTGTGTGTGTGTGTGTGTGTGTGTTTGAGTGCATGCACCTGTGGAGACCAGAAGAGGGCAGTGAATTTCCTGAAGCTGGAGTAACAAGCAATTGTGAGTCTCCTGATGTGTTCTGGGAGCAGAACTCAGGTCCTCTTCAAGAGTAGTTCACACTCTTAGGGGCTGACCCAGTTTTCCATGAGTGACAGCCTTTGAAGCAGTCCTTAATCCACGGACAGTCCAGTCTTTGATTATGGATTCCAGCACAACTCTGCAAAACTTGCCCTCACACAAGGAAAAGGACCTGAAACAGGTTCCCAAGGACGTTTCGTTGCACTGAAAAAAATGCACACAGTGTGCTTGCATGGACACCAAGGTTAGTGAGCACTGAGGCACGAGGAGCAAGTATCAGGCTAGGGTGGTCTAACAGGTGTTTCTGGGAAACCCCCAGGATAGCAGTGACACCTAGAGTGACCTCTGGGTGCTGAGACTGAGGTCTCTGATCCCCCCCAGAATGCCTGCCTCAGCCAGGATTGAATCTGAATTTCAATCTCTGTGAGGGGAGTAGCACAACTTCCACTCCACACAGCTGATGTCTTTCCCAATAATGACATTAACAGGGAAGTGTTATCTTTAGGGCATCTTTCTGGCTTTATGTATTTCTCAATAAATTTATATAACCTTTACTGTTTTTCAGAGTCAATATTATATATGCTTGGTGTTTAAAAAAACAGTACTCAAAAATATAAAAAGTGAAAATCAACCAGCAATAGTTAAAAAAAAAAAAAGATAAGCAATGTCCTTGTGTCCCTAGTTAGACATTTTTAGTGTGTAAATATATGTCTAATTTTACCAAAATTGAATCTCTCCATATACTCTATTTTGTGGCCTGTTATGTTCAATCTGGATGGAAGTTCTTATCTTTATTATTTAATCTAAGTGGAGGGGATGGCTTTCCAAGTCATCTATACTGTCTTTTATTTGTTTAGGTTTGTGTTTATGAGACAAGGTATTTCCATAGCCTTGGCTGGCCTGGAACTCCATATGTAGCCCAAGCTGACCTTGAACTTATAGAAATCCCCCTACCTCAACCTCCTAAGTACTGGGATAACAGTTGTGTGCAGCATTTACACTGGATGATTCATATCCACCTATAACTCCTGTTAAGTCAGGAGACCTAACACCATCATCTGGCATCTGGCAGGACTGGACTCATGTGCACCCCTATAAACACATAATACATATGCACACATAATAATAATAATAAAAAGCTTTCTTAAGATGTTAGCCTTGGAGCTGGAAGATGACTCAGTATGTGTATGTATGCCACTATTCATTCATAAAATGTTTGAGTTGTGTTCGAGACTGGGTTTCTCTGTGTAGCTTTGTAGACCAGGCTGGCCTCAAACTCAAAGAGATCTGCCTGCCTCTACCTCCCAAGTGCTGGAATTAAAGGGTTCTGCCGCCACCACCTGGCTAAAAGTTGTGTTATTAATTGTAGAAGGATCTCAATGAGATCAGGAAACTAGTTTGTAGTCATTTGAATGGGAATGGCCCCCCTAAGCTCATAAACTACTTGGTCACCGGGGAGTGGCATTATTAGGCAGTGTGACCTTGTGGGAGGAGGTCTGTCACTGGGGATGGGCTTTGAGATCAAATGCTCAAATCAGGCTTAGTGGTTCTTTCTGCCTGCTCAGCTACCTCTCCAGTACCATGTCTGCTGGTGTGCTGCCATGTTTCCTACCACAATGATAATGAACTAAACCTCAGACTATAAGCACACCCTCAAATAAATGCTTTCTTTTATAAGAGTTGTCGCAGCAATAGAACTTTGGCTAAGACATGGGGGAGGTTGAGAGAAGTAGGAAGCTCAAACTTAAAATCCAGGTTTTCCTAGTATTCTCAAGATTCTCTACAAATCTCATTAAATGGGATATTGTTTCTGGGAAAACTAGAATTGAAGAGTTTATGTAGTTAGTATAGGTTGGTTGTCAGATGACAGATACTGGGTCTCCATATATATGGGATGTTGGTTGGCTGGTGGAGATATGACTCTTATAAATGCCCATTGGCATAAGTTCTTGACTAAATGGGGCATAATTAAAATATTTGTGTTGTGGAAAGAAGATTAGAGGGGTGTTTAAGCAGGACATAGGGAGATGGCAATGGGTTCATAGACTGCGGTAGAAATTGTTGTGCACTAAAGCCCTTGGTAAAATAGCTAAGATCAGATGCACTCATCTCTCTCCATCTCTTAGTGTTGTTGTTGCATCCCCCCTTCCCCGCCTCTCTTGTGCTTCCTCCCTCTCCTCTTCCTCTTCCTCCTCCCCCAGTTTTCCTCCTCATCTTCCTTCTTCCCATCCCCCTCTTCTTATTCTCAATCCTTGTTCCTCATCTTTCCCTGGCTCCTCCCATCCACCCTCTTGCCCTCCATAGCCCCTCCTTCCCTCCCACCCCTTTTCTTGTGCATAGTTATCAATCTTTTAAAAATCCATTCACGGCAGATCTTCTACATGGTGTATTTTGCAAGCAGATTTTTTTCCTCAAGCTTTAAATATGTGCGATTCAAATGACCCACATAAGTACTTCAGACTGGAAGCATTTGCCATCTAAAGTAGGATTCTCCCCTGGGGACTGGAGAATCACCTCAGTGGTTAAGAAAGCTTGATGCTTTTGCAGAGATCCAGAGTTCAGTTCCCAGCACTCATGTCTGGTAGCTCACAAGTGCCTGCAATTCAAGGTCAGTGAGCAGAATCTGAGCTGACTCACCTGTAGGTGTCCCTGGCTATGGCATCCTAGGATTCTAATGATGATCTCCTGAAAGTAAAAAAAAAAAAAAAAAAAAAAAAGGAGAAGGAGGGAGGCAGGAGGAGTAGGATAAATGGGGGGGGGGCGGTAAATAATCACAATAATAGCAGGAGAGGGACTAAGAAGAGAGAGGAGATGACGGTTACGCGGAAGCCCAGTGGGCAATGGGTGATTCTCCACACTTAAGCATGAGCACACTTGAGCTGAGGAGTGAGGGAAATCCTCCTTTCCTTCCTTGTTTGTTTGTTACCAGACTCCTTGCTGTGTGAAGGAAGGGGCACTGGATCATGGAATCTTCCAGCCAATGGCTCTTTTAGAAAGGTTTTAGAATGGGCTTGTACCCTAGCAGACGAAAGAATTCATCTTCCCACAGCCTGCCTAGACCTGTTGTTTTCTATTTCCAGATTGTTTAAATGCCATGTGCTTTGGGGGATTTGTCTTCCTTGTGCTGTCATGGAAAGGCATGACACCTTTAGAGCCTGAATTCCAGCTGTGTCCCTTAGCAGCTATGATCTCGACACCATGGGATAAAGAGAAAGCAAACACATGTGTATTTAGGGACAGCCCAGTGCATGTGAACTTTGATTGACTGGTATTGTGTTTTCTTTGCTCGGTAAAAGGAAGCCAATGTCTCTTCCCTTGCAGTGTTGATGAATGTGAATAGATGGCAAACAGTAGCCACCAACAGCAGAGAGCAAGGCACTAATAAGTGAAAGTGTGACTGCAGTGTGTCACCACTGGTTAAATCTTTATGTGTGTTTATAAACACGTGTATAGGTGAGCATGCCTGTGTGTGTATGCACATAAATGTATAAGGTCAGCCTGCCTGTGTGCATTGAAAGGTACTCCAGATTTCCTGGCCCAGGAGCCATATTCTCTCACTAGAATTTGAGGGTCCCCAGTTTGCTAAACTGGTAGCCACACATGCCACTGCCTCTCTAGCACTGGGATTACAGGTGTGCCTCACTATGCCCCTCTTCACACGTGGATTCTGACGGGAGAACTCAAGTTCTCACACTCCCACAGCAGGCTCTTTGCTGGTGGACCAAGCCATCTTCCCAGCTGCTGTTAGTGCTTTCCCGACCCAATCTGAAATCCACAGGATGTTCTAGAATCCTTGCATCAGCTTGCTGAATGCTAACAGCATCTATGTGCAAATGTACGGATAGTTCCAAAGTACAATTTGAGGCAGTTTTTACTAATAGAAGCATCCCATCCTTCAGGGCCACGAATACTCTATTTAACCACAAATTTCTTCCCTCAGGGTTTCATTATGTTAGGTTAAAAAAGAAGTTTAAAAAGTCAACACTGCTTCAGGGGCTGCAGAGGCGTGAGGGCTTGATTCAGACACTTTAGAAGAGAAATGAAGAAATAGTGTACAAAGGTATTTGAGCTTTTTAAAAAAGATATCTTTTATTGTAAAAGATATTTTGGGATTTTTTATAGAATCTTTTATTATAAAAAGTATTTTTATAACCTTGAATAGAAATTAAAGATAGCCAATGCTGGCACAAGTCTCTCTCTCTCTCTCTCTCTCTCTCTCTCTCTCTCTCTCTCTCTCTCTCTCTCTCTCTCTCTCTCTCTCTCTCTCTCTCTCTCTCTCTCTCTCTCTCTCACACACACACACACACACTACTGTTAGTGCTGGTTTAGACCATATGAAGAAAAAAAATTTCTTCTCCAGAAAACATTATTGCTCAGAGCAGCATTTTAGCACTATTACCGCGCGATAGCACCAGAGCGAGTAGTAATTATTTTCCAATGATACATATGCAGCTCTCAGGCTGGCTGTGGCGGTGCTTCCGTGCTGAGTTCTCTGAAGTATAGACTATACACTTCACCTCTTATTCAAAACATATATTTTTATGATTGATGAGGACCTTGCAACATGCCACCTTCATAATTTACACTCTTTAAAGAAATGGTTCTGTGTATAAATCACTGGCATGGATTTCTCAATCAGAAGTCAAATGTTCTATACTGCAAAATCTTTACAATAGGCTTTTATTAAACACATTATGCAGAAGTCAAAGTGCCCCTTAACATACTCCTGTGTTTCCTCACTATTATATACATATGTGTGTCGCTACTTTAACAAAGAAAGCTGACAGCTCCTGTTGTAGCATTACCTACCGTCAGACTAATTACCAGCCATATATATGTATATATGTATATATATGTATATATATATATGTGTGTGTATATATATATATGAATATATATATATGTATATATATTGTGTGTGTGTGTTGCTTTTCTTAAAGTCAGGAATGGCCTTTCAGATGTTGCTCTAACAAGCTATTTGAAAGGATAGAAAAGTCTTCCCTGACCAGCAGAAAAGAAAAAAAGAAAAAATGTGAATGGTGATGTTAAACTCAACTCCAACACATCCTGGTTTCTCTGCTAAGATCAGAGTAGAACAGAGGATTCTAAGCTTTTCTAAGACTTTCCATATGAAGACTCAAGACCCTGAACTTGAAAACTGTATTTAGTTTCCTCATAAATGTAGCAGGAGCTTTTCAGTGTGAGGCAATTGGTGGTTAAAAAAAAAGAAAAGAAATGAAAAAAAGTCACTTGAGATGACAGAGAAGACAGAGCCTGAGATAATGTGACTGCTGGCACCCGAGGGACTCCTGTGTGTGTGTGTGTGTGTGTGCATGCATACACATAGATGAAGTTATCTGCAGCTGCCAGAAGAAAGTATCAAACCCACCCTCTAAAGCTGGAGTTAAAAATGGCTGCGAGCTGTCAGTCATAAGTGCTGGGAACCAAACCTGGGTCCTCTGCAAGAGCAGCAAAAGTTCTTAACCACTGAGCTATCTCTCCAAGCCCATGTGGCATTTAAAAAAATAAAAATAAAAATCCTTGGCCTTTGTGGTCTCTGGGAATCCTTCCAAGCAAATGCTTGCTTCGTTTCACAGTAGTGATTTATAGTCCTGGCTGAAAATCCTGAGTAAAGGTGTCTCTCCTCCATCATGAAGAAATAACAAAACATTTATAAAAGGGAGAGAGCTTCAGACAAGAGGGTATGAAATTCCACACAGAATCAATGGCTGAGAGGATATGCATACATTAATTAAGAATTCTGACACCCTTCCTTTATAAGGTCCCTTATGAAAGATAGGCCATTTTCCACATTTACTTTGTGTTGGAAGTGACAGATGAAATTAATATGCTTCATAAATTGCTATCGCAGAGGGTCAATTAACAAGAGAACTAACCTTGTGAAAGTCATTTTGAAAGACTAGTTATGTCTGTAATATTCCCTGTCAAATTAGGTAAAAGTGGGAAAATTAGAAGGCTGTCAAATAAACAGCAATCTAAGATGCTTAGTAATTGCATTTTTGATAAGGTGAATTAGCTTCTGTGATTGTTGGCTGAGCAATGGCAAATGAACAGTGGATGCTCCAGAGATATGAAAATCTAGGGTTTATATACATGTGAGTATTTATGCAAATGTGGTAAGTGGGAGAGAGAGAGACAGAGAGAGAGAGAGAGAGACAGAGAGAGACAGAGAGAGAGAGAGAGAGAGAGAGAGAGAGAGAGAGAGAGAGAGAGAGAGAGAGTCTGTATGTGAATGTGCATGGAAACAGAGAAGAGCTCATGCAGACCTAACTTGGATGTGGGACTTGGTACCTACACCTTCCTCACACACCTTCCTCAAGTCCATTTCCCAGTCATTGACTGGGGTTGTTGTCTTTGGGTCCCTCTCAGGTGTCTGATGGGCTCCCAGCTCTGTCAGTCATGTGGCTCTTTCTGTCTTTGCTTCTCCATTAATCCCAAATCAATCCAGGTATGCATGCAGTGGGATGTGCTGCTCTCTAGCCATGCGTGGGCAAACATGTTGATTCCTGAAGCTGACATTTCCTAGGGAGAAAGTGTATCTACTGTGACTCCCAAAGCTGAGTGAGACTCTCTTGTTGGAAATCATTTGCTTCAGTTAGTGAAGAGGACCAGGTAAAGATCCTCCTAAATAAAGCTCCCTTGAGTCTTTAGAAGGCTGAATGAGTCAGTGGGTTTAGATATCATTAAATATTTTCAGCCCAGTTCACCATCAAATGGTCTCAGAAGATCAAAACAAATCACCCAAAGCACTTGGACAAGAAGGCTATCCTCTGCCAGGGGGACATGTCCCCTGATGCCTCCTTCCTGCTGTGTAGATCCCATCTGAGCCCCATTTCCCCTCTTCCCTGACTTCTGATGTCTCACATAGCTGCCCTGTGTGTGATGAGATTGGATTCTTGACTGGGTCTTAAGTGCCTTGATGACACATGAATCATCAGAGTTCAAAATTCATCTCAAGCCCCAGTCACTGGTCTCCCTTCTTCCAAGACATCCAGACAGCTCCCTTATCAGAACGCTGGCTCCTGTTGTGTGAAATGAGCTTTGCGGCAAAGAGGGTTGCTACAAAATAGAAATACATAAGTGCTATACTGATGACTACTGCAGAGCTAGTTGCTATGCACATGGAGCAAGTATTTTGCAGTCACCCCTACTCCTCCTTCTTCTAATTTGAGAATAACTTAGTTATCTCCTTGTTATTCCATCATCAGGAACTCCCAAGGCATAGGCAACAAGTCAGCATGTGTGATATACATTCACCTATATTCGCCCAGGCATATGCAAGCACATTTTTGTTTATATATGATGCTAGTTGAATCTCTATAGGGAGAAGTTAGCTATGTGGTTAGTAAGGCAGGGCATCTAGAGTTGAACCCAATTATTGCAACTTGAAGACCACAGCTCTCTATGGTAGGTAGTGTTCTTTTCTTCCTGAAATAAATGGATCATCTTGTCAAATAACATGACCTCCCATGTTGCTTTCAGTATGGTCTGCATTTCCTTGCACAATCTACATCTCTCTCCCATCTATGCTGTGCAGACAGATGCATAGAGGCAGCTTGTTGATGTTGGCATAGATGTGGACCAGCTCAAAGAAACATTCTTTGGGCCTCCTGGGGTTCCGTGGTTGAAGTAAAGATGAGATCTTACCAATTACAGCACTAAGATAATCATACTAGCTAATTTTCTATTGTGATAAAACAACATGACCAAAAGCAACTTACAGAAGAGGCTCCTTTGTCTTATAGTTGTAGAGGGATAAGAGTCCATCACAGCTTTGGGGGCATGACAGGAAACAAGCATTGAGGCTGGAGCGGGAAGCTGAGTGCTCAAATCTTCAACAGCAAGGGTGAGGCAGAAAGAAAACTGGAAGTAGTGCATGGCTTTTAACTCTCAAGGCCTGTCTACAGGGATGCACTTTAGCACCAGTGTCTGGGACCAAGTATTCAAATATCAGAGCCTCTGAGGGCATGGCATTCTCATTCAAACCACTACAAGAATCAATCATAAGCTGGATGCTGGCCAGTCTGTGAGTTGAACATACAGGAACTGATTATCAGAAAGACACAGAAGCGTCCAGTATGAGAACCTAAGCCAGAGATAACTAGAGACTTGCAGGTGAGAAACTATGGGTTAAACCCTCTTCTCCAGTTCCTACCCAGGAATCGTATGCAACACAGATGCACTTACCAAGGGAATGCTTCTGAATGACTTAGTTTGGATCATGAGCCTGTTGCTTTTGGACAGAACTGGAGGAAATAACTTTATGATTGAGAGTCACACCAGGAGAGCTAGGGATGGGGATAAGGAAATGGTGCAAAGATAGAGTTTTGTTCATTATCAAAGAGAGATGGGATGCTAGGAAGTCCCAAACTTACAGACATCTCCTGTATCATATGATGAAACAGAATACACCTCCATACCCCCCCTCAAAAGCTCAGTGGCTTCTCTTTTGCTTTCAAACTTTGTGAATTTATATGTGAAATTTGTCAGTAGCTTGAGCTTGGATATATGGAGGGAACTGGGAGACATCAGCTTTGGAATCTGCATGTGAATTCTTCTGTATGTGTTGCCATAGCTGTGACCCTGGCCTTAGATGTGCAGTCTGCTATAGAGGTTATCCTGGATTCATCCCAGGGAGTCACAGGAAAGACAGCAGGAGATGCAGATTCTGTAGAGATCAGTTTCCATCTGTGTCAGGATTCTGTGGAGGAACAGAATAGATGAGTATATATTAAAAGGAGATTTATCAGATTGGCTTACACAATAGTCCTGGTAGTCTACCAATGGCTGTCTCAGACCAGAGAGGCTGAGAATCCAGTAGTTATATGGTCCACAAGAATGGATGTCTCAGCAGTCCCCCTTGGCACTGAAGGGCTGGAGGCTTCTTGGAGAGCTGCTGGTCTTCAGTCTGTATTAGTAGTTTATTTAGGGTGTGTCTTCCTGCTTCAAATAATCTGATCTAGAAAATTTCTCATAGGAGTGCCCAGGCTTGCCTTTCAGTTGACTCTGGCTGTAGTCAATTTGATATTCAGCATGAATCATGTACCATCATGTCCTAGTCAGCAGTTGGGTCCCAATAATAAGCTGAGCCCATATATATATGTCTGTGAGTTTATGAACTTTTTGAAACACTAGCAAATCCCTATTCAGGACTATTTACTTTTGTGTGTGTGTGTGTGTGTGTGTGTGTGTGTGTGTGTGTGAGAGAGAGAGAGAGAGAGAGAGAGAGAGAGAGAGAGAGAGAGAGAGAGAGAGAGAGAGAGAGAGAGATGGGGAACATAGAATAATGGCAGCCCATTTGAAAGAGAAGTCCTTGAATGCTGCCCGGTGGATTGTACCGCTATTGATATTTTGACAGATGCCAGGGTCACTTGATGCCTCTGAAAGTGATTAGCTTTGACATGGTGAAATCTGTAAATGCAGATGATGATGTCCCACTAAATAGAAACAATGCTTTCTACACATGCATAATCACAGCCATCCTTCACACACATATTGCCAATAGACCTAGAGTTTAAAAAGCAACTTTCAGAATGTTGACCCCATACTAATAACCCAATAAAGCAAGTGGCTCTTCAAAAGAGTGTGAATGTCAAGTTTAGAAGTGTTTGGGCCTAAGGAAATAGCTCTATCAGTAGAGTACTTGACCTTGAAGCACAAGGACCTGGTTTTGACTTCTAGAACCCACATACGTAGGAAGAGAGGAAGGAAGCAAGGAAGGAAGGAAGGAGAGGAGGGAGGGACAAACGGAAGGAAGGAAAGAAGGAAGGAAGGAAGGAAGGAAGGAAGGAAGGAAGGAAGGAAAAGAAAGTATGGCATGCCTGTAATCCCAGCACTGGGAAGGTAGAGACAAGACTTGTAGATCAAAAAACAAGATGAATGGTACCTGAAACATGAAACCCACGGTTGTACTTTGGCCTTCACATATATGCATACATGTGTGCACACACTCTCACCATACAAAGTTAGCAGCACACGTGATGAAGGGCCCAGACTATGAACAATAATTTATTTAACTATATTCATTATTTACTCTTTGCGATTCCATAGGTGCATACTATGCATCTTAATTATGACCCTCCCTATTCCCTACTCTAATTCTCGCCTGCATTCCCTCCCTACTGCAAATAACTCATTAATAGATTCATGCCCTTTTTGGTTTTGTTTTGTTTTTTATCTTGTTAAATAGCACATGTATATGAGTGCGGGGTCATCCACTAGGACATTGGCAACCTGTTAGTAATGGTTAGTGGCCACCACCCAAAGAATCAGTAGCCTTCAGTTGCCAATAGCTCCTCAGTTAAGGACCTCCTCCATGCTCCAACTGGCTTGTCCTTGTGCAAGCCTTATAAAGGCCACCACAGATGAGTGCATGTGGGCAATAGCCATGGCAAGGCCAGAGGACGGCACTTCACCACAGTCTGCTCACTCTTGGAGCTTATGTTCATTCTGCCCCCTCTTCACGCACTCTTGTATGGGGATAGTTTCAACATGTGACTTGATGGTCTTTATCAACACAGCTTATGCTGAGTTCTTTGTATTTCTCATTTAAAATGCAAGAGTTTTCAGGGCACATAACTTATAATGAATGACAATGGCTTTATTTTCCATTACTTTTCTTGATGCTGTTAAACAATAGCGTCTGGAATCGGCTAAGGAAGAACAGTTGCTTGAAATATGGGCTGCTTTGACTAGACTGATCCCAACTTAATGAGCTTTTACA
Source organism: Cricetiscus sungorus (assembly GCA_030556225.1). Lineage (NCBI taxonomy): Eukaryota > Metazoa > Chordata > Mammalia > Rodentia > Cricetidae > Cricetiscus > Cricetiscus sungorus. The sequence continues at coordinate 10,012,229 of JANBXA010000728.1, read as the reverse complement.
GGGTTTTATGCATGACTTACTGCCCGCATTACATTGCTAAGGTAAGCTACTTAAAACTGCACTGCGATATGATGTTTTTCCGTTCATTTGTCTGTTTCATTAATGATAGGATGTATTTTCCGGCACACAAATCCTATTTATGATCAAGACATTGTTGTTGTGTAGATCAACTTAAACCCTTCCACTGTGTAATTTACCTGCTGTCAAATCTCATTTGAAGAGCCATTGTCTGCCATGGCCCTAATCAAAAGTATGCCCAGGTGTAATGAGCTATGCATGTCATGTCTAGTATTATTTATTTTTAATAAACTTTTGTTCGCCCCCACCTTGCTTTGGGATGCTGACGATCTATAATGGTTTTCATGTTGCTATTCTTCTTTGTTTACCAATTGCCTTCCCAGCTGGGGGAATGTTTCAGACAATTGTGGATTTTGTTGTTGCTGTTGCGGTTTCCTTCAGATCTTTTCATAATGGCTAACTGCTGATTAGATAAATGTGCAGGAGAAATTCCAAAATGATTTGATATAATACAATAATACTGATGATTATGTGACAAACTAAGTTTTCCCAAGTGAAGGGTGCTAGGATAGGAGGTACAGTTAGATCATGTGACTTTTCACATGCATTAGTCGCTTTCAATGATCAGCCTTGATTGTCAACTCGACACAGCATAGAGTCATCTGAGAGGCATAACTTCAGCTGGGGAATTGTCTGGGTCAGCTTAGCCCTAAGGGATGACTATGGGGGACTATCTTGATTGCTAATTGATTTAAGAGGGTTTGCTCACTGTGGGTGGCACCATCCCTAGGGAGATAGTTCTGGACTACATCAAATTGCTAACTGAGCAAGCCAGGGAGTGAGCCAGTATTCCTCCACGGTTTCTGTTTCAAGTTCTTGCTTGAGTCCACAGCTTGTCTTCCCTTGAAGATTCAGTGCACCCAGGAAGGAAGTGTACAGCCACATCAACTGTTTCCTCCTCTAAGTTGCTTTTGGTCAGAATGTTTATCACAGCAACAGTAGAGTGCACTAGTTCAGAGTGCTTCTTAGGTATCAGAAGCCTGACTGTTCTATTAATATAAGTAATATAACCCACTATAGACAGAATATTCCCTGAGATTGCATGTGTGTGTGTTCCACTGCCAAATTCACTGAAACCATAGCTGTACACTTAAATTTCACAGATGCCTGTACATGGATAAATGTCCCCAAGTCCAGCCTTCTTTTTCTACTTGACCCTTTCGAGAAATCTGTGTCCAGTGCATAACATATACACTTTATGATAGGCAGAAATCAAGCCTAAACCACTAAGATGCCATTCTTTCTTATGCTCATTGAATTTTTGCAAATGTTAACATTTTTGCTTGAAAGGCAAATGGAGAAAAGATATCTTTAAAAAATGATGAGTATTGAGTGGTTCTCTTCCACTTGACTTGGGAAGTGTGTGCTCTTGGGCAAGGGGACAAGAGTATCCTGAGAGGCATGAGTCTAGCAGCCGAACGAACACATGGCATGTTATGATCGCTCCCTGTAAATGTAAGTCTATCACCCTCTGGGGCTCAGCTGAACATCAGCCATCTGTTCCAACATGGAAAGAGAAAGTTCTGTTGGAATCTCAGAGAGCAGAATCCACACTGTACACAGTAGGCTGTTTTTACCCATTTCCCTTGCTGACTTTAAACCTTAAATTCCATGTAAGAAACATTCCTACTCTATGAAGTAGGGATTGGGTATATGGCATTTTTCAACACACTGGTCTTTAGGGAATGGTTGAGGTAGGTGTGAAAGCATTTCCCTTCTTGACCTCAGCATCCACACAGACTATGTGAGATAGTCGTAAAGGACATGGAAATTGGGAAGAAAAGAATTCTGAACCTTATGTAACCTTGGGAAATGTTCTGGCAGCTACCACAGTGGCTACAGTTGGTACAGAGCAAAGACACGGATTAAAGAATAAAAGAGAATAGTCACACTTCCTACCTGGGTGTAGGCACATAACTGCACTAAGAATGGCTGGGAGGCTGAGGCCGGAGGACTGCTGCAACGCAAGGCCAGCAGTGGGCAACACAAGATTGTATTGCATCAAAAAACATAAAAAGAAAATTTAGGAGTGCTTTTGTGTATGGTGCTGGTTTATAATTGATCACCACTTAACCTTTACAGTGGAACCTGTGTAGTCGAGCATGCGTCTCGGCATGCCCTCCTTCATCCAGCCAGACTCTTGTCCCTTAGGGAGTGAATTCTGCAGCCTGTGGAATGTAATGATCTGGACGTGAGCTGATTGCACCAGACCTGAGAGTCAGAGCCAGGGGATGCAAGGAGAGAGAGAAGCGAACTGGAATAATAGTGTGGAGAGGTGGGACTAAATGAAACCCCACCTCCAGCCCCTTTGTGGCTACACAGATTATTCTGGGGAATCACTAGATTTTGTCCTAAGGGACTACATGGTGTAGATGATGTCTGATTCATTCAAGCAGCTTGGGACTTGTCATGAGTACATCTTGTTTCATACATGCCCAGCAACAGATCCTCTTCTGGAAGAAATGAAATCCTAAAATGCGCTTCTGAGTCTATATTTGAGGTAAAGGGATCAAAGATCTAAGAAAACTAAGCAGCCCTGCCTGGAGCCTAGGGTTACTGCATGCCTAGGCCTCCGACTCTGGATCTCAGACACATTGTATCTTTGTCATTTGCATTTTTCTGGTCCATCTGTCTGTCTGTGTCACAAGACCTGCCCCACGGTTTTTGGTTGGTTGTGTGTGGTTTTTGGTTTGTGTGGTTGTTTTGATATTTTCTTTTTCTTTTGTCTTACTGGGTTTGTTACTGTTTTTGTTTATTTTTATCTTCATTTTTTGTTTTGTTTTGGGGGGATTTGGGGCAGAGAGAGAGAGAGAGAGAGAGAGAGAGAGAGAGAGAGAGAGAGAGAGAGAGAGAGAGAGAGAGATCGCACAATATTGGGTTAATAGGGAGGTAGGAAAGATCTGGGAGGATCTGGGGGAAGGGAATGCTTCCTGTTAATCACTTCATGACACCTGGAACTTGTGTGACCTCAGCAGGCTTTCAGGTAGCCATTTGTTCACATCTAGTTCTTGTCAGGTTCACTGTGATGTAAATATCTTTTCCATATCTCTGCTCATCCATCCATCTTGATGGCCAGAGCTCTACACCAGGACTAGACTGGGCGTCAGTGGAACAGAGCACAAGAGCCCAGAACAGTTCTTGAGCCCTGAGAGGTTTATCTCTGGAAGGCAAAACATTTCTTTTAGTCATACTGAATAATAAAATAATGCCATTTCAGGAAAATGGATGCAACTAGAGATAATGATGTAAAGTAAATTAAGCCAGCTTCAGAAAAACAAATAATGCACATTTTCTTATGATTTGTACATCCTGAGTTTTATATAAATATATAAGATCATGTAGTGCATGTCTGTGTGACATGAAAGTAGATGTGAAATTGTCTAGGGAAGGGCAAAAAGGGATGGGTGTATGAATGGAATATGTTTGAATGGATATGCACAATGGTACACTTAAAATAATACAAAAACAAAATATATAACACATAGTAATAGTTGGTGGATGGATGGAGGGATGGATGAATGGATGGATGAAAAGTGCTGCATTGTAGCTGGTGCACAGGATATATGGAGGGGAGGTCCAGTGGAAAATACATCATATGTTGAGTCTTCATTTCTGCAATCCCATGACTAAGAGAAAGCGTGCTGGTATAAAAGACAGCCAGGAATGTCCCGTGTGCTAAGTTGTGGACCCTACTACCTTAGCCGAAGTGGGACAAAGGGTAGTGATTTTGGAGACACAAAGGCACTGGAAATGATGCCCAGAGCATAGAGTGAGGCCCGCTGAGAAGAGGTGTGGGGGCCAGCCCTGCAGACTACCTCATTAGCTAGGGAAACCTACAGTGCCAGCAGTGGGGCCTTGCTGTGTACTCAGACCATCTGCAGGGTGTTCTTCTCTGTTTGACCTGTCTTCATGCTAGAGTATTGCTTGGGGTAATTTCTACTACAGTGCAAATGCCTTTGAAACCAAAGTAGCTTGCATCAACCAATATTTATGTTCCTTGTGGGCATGCCCATTTGTTAAACCAGGGTCATCTGTGCAGGTCAGAGTTCCAAACTGTTTTGGTTCTGGCAGGTTGTACTGCTTTCTCTTTCTTCCTCTACAACCAGCTCCAAGAATGTGCACAATGGTCCCTAACCCTGGCAGTTTTATTTTGGAGACAATTTCACTACTCATAGTAGAAAGCAAAGAGTTGCTGCTGCCTTCTATGATGTGGAGGTCAGGGAGGCTGCTTAAAACAGTCTTGGGGTATCCCTGCTATGAATGTAGCAGACTCCAAATGCGTCTAATCAGTGATGCTGAGACTGGGAAAATCTGAGGGAGGTGGCAGGTAGAGCCCAAGACTCCACAACATTAGATTGGGACATACTAACTATTGAACACGAGCTTGATCATCAGTGGCCAAAGTAAGTCACATGGGAAAGCTCAAGACCATCAGGGTCAGCTTTTCACCCTGCCACACTCCTGGGAACACTGCAGGGTGTAAGGCAATAAGAACCTGTCAAGGGCTACAAGGAATGGTCTAATTGATTGCCACTGAGCTACAGGATGCAGTTTAAAAGTCACATCATTCCATCGTTCTTTTTTTTCCCTGTCTTTCCTAAACTTTGGTATCTGGGGACTGGTTCCCATATGGTAATAGAAGACATTTCTCCTGTTAAAACTGTACTTCTGGTCTAAGGATAAGATTCAGTTGCTAAAATGATTGCCTAGCATGGGTGAAGCTTGGGTTCGATCTTGACACTACACAAAATTAGACAGGAGATGGAGGCAGGAGTGTCAGGAGCAGCAGCACTGCAGGCCAGAAGGCAGTATGGCTTCTTGAGACCCTGCCTCAAACACAGCAAAACAAAAAGACCCACGTTTTTGTTTTTCTTCTAAAAGCAACAATACTAGACATGTAAGCCCAGACTAAGACTCTCTTCAGGTTTTACTTGAATTAAAGACCCTAATGAAAATCTGCAACTTGATCCATTAAATTCAAGCTACTGCTTCCACTCCATGGCCCAAACTTGGCCTCTTAGACCATCCTGAAAGGACTCACACTGTAGCACCCAGTGCCCAAGTGGGGACAGCTCTTAGTTGGCCCTCATGTATCCTCATGTGGCTTCATAGAAACCCAAGGGGAGGTCATCCTGGGAAACTTTGCTGATGTCCTTCTGACCCTTGGAGTTTCTGGGTATCCACCTTCTCACAACTTTCTCTGTGTAGGCAATGGGAACATCTCCTCCTGAAGTCACAGCTGGGATCTTCTGGATAGAAATGTTCCAACCGGAACAGGGTGCTAGAAAGTCATTGGTGGGCAGGCTCTAAACAGCTTAGAGAAGTTAAGAGAGAATTCATATAAAAGGGATCATCGCTTAAGGTATATATGAAAATGAACATACTAATGCATATAATCCAGAGAATATAGCATTATAAATCCCCAAAATGCCTCAATGAGGGTTGTAGGATCAGTGAGTTTGACAAACAGACCTCTGACAGTACATTTCTCCCTTCCTGCTCTCACCATCCCACACTCTACTCCCTTAAGAGAGTAATTTTTACTGAGCTGTTCAAGTTTACCTATTAACATGGCAACTAATGCTTGCTTTCAGCAATCCTGTCATGTTCAGAGCCTGGGTCTGGGGAATCAAAACTCATGTTCCTCTACACCTGGCAGAGCTGGTCACTCCTGGGTTGGGCTTTGATTGTGTTTTTTGAAGGGCCAGTTGGCTAGGGTCACTTATCTAAAATCCATTTGAGGAAAGCATAGACCATGATAGCCCCAGATAGCACAGGAGAGTGGAAGACTGGATGCAGGGTAAAGCTATTGTCTGATTTAGAAAGTAGACAATGACTTGACATCTAGGACTCTCTTGAACATCCTTTTGGTTGGCATCTTTTTGGTTCCCCTGAGTCCCCTGCCTAGAAGAGCTGTGAAAATCCCTATCAAAGAAGCAGAGGCCCAGAAATACTCAGAGCCAGGGAGAAAGCAGATGCAACTATGCCCATGGAGCTGCTTCTCCTCATCCTGGCATGAGAAGCCTGTTTTGTTGTAGCTGTTGTTTGTTGTTCCCAGGAATATAAAAAAAATGTGTATCAGGGGACAATAAATCAGTACTTCACACTTTCCCTCTTGGAGAGAGAAATATAAAATATTGAAATCATCAATATTTTTCATTTAGAACAAGGAGAATAAGATTTAAATTACTAAACAAAACTAGTGATAAAGGAGTAGAGCGGGTCTCATAAAACACTGTGTCATATATGAAGAGCTGTGACAGAATGGGGGAAGCCAAGAAATATGCCAGGTAAGATGGATGGAGGAGGGACCAGGAAAGCACAGACAGGCACTTGAGCCGACCCTAATCTGATGGGTGGGTCAAGGAGGGAGCTCTAGAGTTGGGACGGTTGCCAATTCTAGGTCTTCACCTGCTTATTCCATTCTTTCCAAACCCCAAGCTTCATCAGATCTAGGTATTAACAAAATCGGGTTCACCCTGAACCTTCTGGAGGCTCTCCTGCCAGGCCAAGCAACCATTAAGTATCTGGTGTGTACTTGTCTTATGTTATATAATGTCACCAAGACTCTCTACACTAAGTGAGAAGTACCACCCTTTCCTCTGGCCCACCCAAAGTGAATGTGATGATTAATACAGACCCCGGCAGCTGAGGGCTCAGGCATTATGAGAGCTAGACTTTGGTTAACTCCTGATTCATTCTTAGGTTGGATTTTGTGTGTCCATCCACTCGTACATGCATGTATGCATGTTCTTGAGTGAGGGTGCATATGCACATCTGTGCAAATGCTCATGAAAACCAGAAGACAACTTCAGGTATTGTTTCTCAAGTGCCATCCATCTTATTTTTGTTTTGTCTTGTTTTTGTTTTTTGTTTTTTTAGTTTTTTCTATGTCTGTTTGTTTTGTTCTTGGAGATGTGGTCTCCAACTGGCCTAGAATTCTCTATATAGACTAGCTAGGCTGGCTGGCCAGCAAGTCCCAGAGATTCTCCTGTCTCCCTGTCCCAGCACTGGGATTATAAGGATAAACTGCCATACCCATCTTTTTATGTCTCACTTTTGTGAGACAAGTGCTCTACTGGCTAAGCTGTTTCCCCAGCACTGACTGACACATGCTCTTATGTAAGACCAACCCAGGAAAAATGTAGACTGTTGACACCCAGATATCACAGGAAAGTAGAAGTCTGGGTATGGGGGAAAGCTGTTGTCTGATTTAGAAACCAGATAGATCAAAGCTGACAGAATACACAGGCTTGGGATTTCATTACTGGCACTTCAAAAAAGAAACAAAAATCAAAAATAATCTGAGTATTTTCCACCTCTCACACTATTCCTTTTACTTGTATCAGCTAGAACAAATAAAAATACTGTTTCTATAAACACTGATTATTTTATATAAAATATTCTGGAGATTTTTTTTAGGTCATCTCTGAGAATTACACACACACACACACACACACACACACACACACACACACGCACGCACGCACGCACGCACGCACGCATGCACGCATGCACGCACACACACACACACACACACACGCACACACACACACGCACACACACACACGCATGCTGCCTAGCTGCTTTGAATGTTCATGTGTCATTAGCCCTGGCTGCAGATTAGAAGAGAAGGGCTGTATGAGGAGCACGGAGAACAGCATGTCTCCGGTCACCAAGCAATCAGCCCCAAATTGGAGATGTTAGTTCTCCCGCTTGAGTTAGCTGCATTGAAGGCTATTGAGATGATTTTAACAACACAGGGTTTAGGACCTGCTACCAAATCACAGCCCACAGCCATTATTTAGCTAGAATTTGAAGTTTTTTTTTTTGAAAGTACAAAGTTCTGAAAGTCGCCAAGAGGAAACCTGAGCTGTGCGATGTGAGCAGATAATATTTAATGGACACGGAAGGTTAATGAAACATTTCATAGAGTCATTGACAAACCGCAGAGAATACAAAGAGAAGAGATGAAAATGAAGGTGCTTGGCCAGGCTGTCACCTGGTCCTTTTGAAAGCCAGTTTGCACTCAGAATGAGCTTGCAGAAATAGGCCTGGATCCCCCTATGAAACATTTGCTTGTTATTAATATGCTAATCTGGGTCAGACCTTCTAGACTTTTTTTTTCTATAGTGGACTCTCTTAGGTGACTTCCTTTGCAGAGTTGGACAAAGAGCTCTTGGCAATATGTAACTTTAGAAAATTAATACCGCAGCCGGTTGATCAACTTGCAAGCATGCCACACAGCTACCACCCATGGTAGGATTATTTTAATTGACACTGACTATGTCAGCAGCTACACCATCACTTTACAAAATGCCAAGTACTAGAGGAAGAAGTGTCAGAGCCAGAGGAAAGGGTGGTACTTCTCACTTAGTGTAGAGAGTCTTGGTGACATTATATAACATAAGACAAGTACACACCAGATACTTAATGGTTGCTTGGCCTGGCAGGAAAGCCTCCAGAAGGTTCAGGGCGAACCCGATTTTGTTAATACCTAGATCTGATGAAGCTTGGATAGCAATGTAGAAATATAATTGGACAAAAGGAGTGTGTGTTGATACCAGTGCTGTGAGTGAAGAGAATAAGGGCTATGTACCTGAGTCCTCTGACCTGTCCCACTCATCACTCCCTGTTTCTGCCTATGTTATGAGCAAGAACCCTTCCTCATTGGAACCAGAGTCTCACAAACTTCAATCAGAGAATTTACTTATGGAGAGCTCTTACAAACATAGGAGAGCTACATAAATTAGATTTCCATAGATGGTTTTGGGGAAAAGAACCATAGTTTCCATGACCTGAACCAAGGAAAGAGAAATTTGACACCTTGCTTCAGGGAAGACTAAGAAGCTGGTCTGGGAGAGTGGGAGAAGTTGAGAGGGACTCTGCTTCTGAAGCCACCATGGATGGGTACCACCCTATGAGCTTCAACACTGGTATCATCTCAAACAGAAGAACTTACAGCTATGGGCTGGGAAGGAAGGGTTGAGAAGGTGATGGGAGCTTGCTGGCTGTAAGTATGGTAAACCTACATCTCCTAGGCTTCAGGAAGCTACCACTAGTGAGTGCAGGCATGAGAAAATGGAAGAGCCAGTATAGAAATGGAACTCAGCCTACTTTAGTTCTGGGGAGGATGGAGGCAGGGACCAGAGCAAATAGAATACTGTTGACAGGGAACAACTGCATGCTTAGTAGATAGTTACCATGGCCACCGATGACTGACAACCACTACTAGGTAATTACCTCTATTGGTTTTTTTCCCCCTAGAGAACTAGAAATCTTTGGTTTGAAGATACTAGCAAATAAGATTTTAAACAGAACAGAATCAGCACAGGATCATCAGAAGGTAGAGCCTGGTTTAGAGGCATCATGGATGTACCATGAGAAGGAGTATCCAAATGAGCAGGAACTTTAATGGAGAACTCTTGACTAGAAACTGTCATAGTAGAAGGAATTGCCCCAAGCAGAGTGGAAACTGTGATGGGTGAGCCCAGAGCCATGGAATAATTGGGAGGGCTCCAAGGCCCATATCTTCAGCAGCAGAGAACCATGTGGTCAGATTTAGAGCTATGAGTGCTTGCAGCTCATCCCCTCCCCAGAAAATAGAGTGGTAGGTAAATCAGTCAGTGCCCAGAAAGAGGATGGCCTCAGCAGTTATGGGACAGGAGTCTTCTTAATTTTTAACAGACTGACTAAAAAACCCATAATTGTCATGTGCTTGCCACACAGTGCTTATTCATCCATCTATCCATTCATCCATCCATCCATTGATGAACTGATTTCACTTATTTATTTAACCAACAAATCCTGGGCAGCTTGTACATGCCAAACATTGAGAAGACACAGGAAAATAAGAAACCTGCATGGCATGGGGGACAGCAGTAGTCACTTGCTAACAAGAACCCAGGTGCTGTTCTAGAGAGCAGAGAGCAGGTGGAGGATAAGCGACAAGCATCCTTCCAGAGGTGGTCCCACCCAGACTCTATCTTACTAAAGCCCTCCCGAGCCTAGTCATCATGGTTCCAGACCTGTCTTGCCTTTCTTGACACCTGCAGGTTATAATTAATTATTGCTACTCAGAACAATGGCTCTGGGCTCTTTGGGAGCTTGAACTGCCTCTTGGGTTTCCAGGAGGTGAATTAGAGTTTATTTAACTTGATTGGTATTGAATGTTTATCCTCCAGCCTTCATTCCCTGCATACCACTTCACACTGAAACGTGTTTGCCCATCTGTTCCTGTCCTTTTCCTATCTTGGTCCTCATTTAGGAGGCCAGTCCAAAGTGACTATTGTCATTTTACCACTGCAGAGATGGAGGTGGTGATTAGTTGGGTCCAAGAGATGTCTCTGGAACAGGCAATGTTGGGAGAGATTTAGCATTAGAATCGGACTTCTTACTCTTAACCTCTGTCTTAAAACAAACATTAATTAATTAAAATTCCCTAGAAGTTTCCACTGACACATTTTGAGCAAGCGTAGTTTTACTTTACATTGTAAGAAATATCAAGACAGCAGCAGAAGGTGTCATGGTTCCCGCCTGTGCAGGACAATGGCCCAGCCTGACTCTCTTCTTTCTGGAACCACCGAGTCCACTATCCACACTTCCCAATGATCTTCACTGACTGGCATCTGTGATACTCCTTCTTCCCTTCCCTCCTGACCCCAAAAACAGATTAACTTTTTTTTTTAGCCATGTTAAAGCATGAGTCCCACCCCTCCCACAATCCACCCCTTTAAAGTGTTCAGTATTTCACTGCACCCAAAGTAGTGCAACCACCATAGAATCTCAGACATTTCTTCTCCCTGGAAGGGAGCCTGGTCTTCATTAAAAGCCACAGCTAACTCTCCTCACCTTCCCCATAACATGCAACCCCTACCCTGTCCTTATCCTGTAAAGTCACCAATTGTGAACACCCCTAACAAATGGGTTCTATGGCAGGTGACCCTTTGTGACTATCCCTCCCACTTTTCTGTCTTCCACTGTTGCATTAGGACACGAGTCATTATTACAGCTTGTAGGAATCATAGGTGGGTATGATTGCTGGTGACTTTTCTACCCTAGAAGCCTGCATATAACCCTCTGGTATGGTAAAGGCCAGCCAGTATGGAAGAAGCTTCCAGCTCAATTCCTGCTTCATTTCCTAGTGCCTGTGAGCCAAGTGCACAATGTCTTCAGTAGTAGTGTTCTGGTGGGCAACCAGTAAGTTCTGGTGGGCAACCAAGACTAATTGTAGGACCATTGGGACCTTGCTGGCCAACAACCAACAACACCTGATACAACACCAGAATTTTTATTATAAACCCATGGCTTCTGGGGGAGTATTACTCAACCGTGGAATATACTATACTACTCTTTTTAGTGCCTTCCACAACCACTAATATATACAAAGCAAATACCACATGCCTTTCATATAGACAGACTCTAAATGTGTGTGCTTATGTGTGTGTGTGTGTGTGTGTGTGTGTGTGTGTGTGTGTGTGTGTGTGTGTGTGTGTGTGTTGGATGAACAAAAGACAAGGATAATAGAGAAAAAGTATGAATGTAACTGAATTTACTTAAAGAAACCTCAGGTTGTCAATGAGAGTTTGGGATCTATATCAAGATTCTTCTCCATCTTCCTCCCCCTTTGCATTGAATTGTCCAGAATAAGGGTCTGCACAGAGACAGTTAATAAATACTTTCAGGTGGGATGTGCCTGAGCGGCTGAAGCATGCTGACCTCTTCAATAATATGTTGATACTTTATGTCTGCACATTACCATTTCAATTTTTAAAAGTTTAGCATGCTTCTGTGTGTGGTACCTGTACATGTGAGTGCAGTGTCCACTGAGGTCAGGAGTGGGCATTGGATCCCCTGGAATTGAAGTTGAAGGTAGTTGTGAACCACCATGCGGGCACTAAGAATCAAACTCCAGTCCTCTGCAAGAGCAGCACGTGCTCTTAACTGCTGAGCCATCTCTCCAGCCCATCTTTCTGTTACTGGTTTTGAGTCCCACAATCCCAACTACCTCTCCTCCCATCGTTTGTCTCATAGAAGACTCTGAAAACATGAAATAGCCAAACTGACACCTCGTTTAGGAAACAGAAGCAGACACACTTGATACATTAGTGAGTTAAGCATGGGCTTATGTTGTTATATGTCATTCATCCTTCTAAAATAACCCAATGAGTTGACTCACTCCCACTTAGACAGAGATTCACTTAAGCACTGGAGTCCATAAGATGCTTCTTTAAAAAGAAATGTCACCCTCACCAAATATATGAAAAGCACTTTGTAAATATTAGACTGAAACAAAAGAAAGGGAGAGAAGGACAATGCCATGTGCTGAATTGAGTCTTCTCGCACAAGTGCGGAGGCAAGCAGATGGAAGAATGAAGGAAACAGAGATAGACAATGGGGTTCACTAAACAGAAACAGGAGACAGAGTCAGCATTGAGGAGGGAGCCACTGTAAGGACGTGAGCTCCAGCTTTCCCAGCCCCCACCTCAGAACATGAAGTTCACTCTTCTCAACAAAAACTTCCACCAGGCAACAGCTGAAAAACTGCATTGGTCTTCCTGGAAACATTTTGGTAAAGGTGTCTCTCCCAGCATGCACTACACCTTCCCTGATGCACTGCATCAGGAAGTCTCTCATTTGGGGCTAGTCCTGGGTTAGGTAATAGTTTTCAGAACTACAGACAGTACCCAGTGGTGGATAGGTTCACCTCCTGATGGTGAGTCTGGGGATGAACTATTCCATGGATGTGTCTCCTAACACAGCCATGGCTCAGAAGAGAGGAGAGGTGTTAGGTGCATTGCAGCTCCATAGCTCTCACCTCCTGCACAACAGCAACTTGCCCAGTGAGGCTGAGAATCGCCATCTTGATGGCAGGTGAGGCTGCATTGCCACACTGCTTGTTGCAGATGCATACAAGAGGGATGTCAGGGTCAAATGAGTGACCTTCACTAACACTTCCATTCTGAGCTGCCTAGGACACTTGAGACTGTTGAGTGGCTGTTAGGCCAGTTGGGTTGGGTGGGTACATGATAAAGCCAAATATGGACTTAGTTATATATCGGGTTATCTATACTGCTGGCTCAGCAAAGAGCCCATTCCCCAATCTGATGCAAGGGCATCTGGCCAAAAGAGAGAAGATGAAACAATCTGGGTTGAAATCCAAAAGAATCTAACAGCAGGGGTCTGATCATGCCGCAGTCATGACTGGCTGCTTAAGGCAATTTTTTTGTTCACAAATGAAAAATCAGAGGAGAGATGCTGAGCTAGGGTTCTAAGAATGGCGGGGAGGGATTTATGTAAGAAATATGAGTCTATTCTGGGAACTTGGATTGCCTCATTTATAAAGGCAGGGACAGATGGGATCACTTTGGTGGGAAGGAATCTATGTTATGTTCTACTTGCATTATTTGCCTTCGTTTAAATATTCTTATTAGTAATATGTATGTCAGAACAAAATCATTTGCTATCAATCATCACCAAACAATGAATAACCCCGTGTAGAATCAGTCTACATGTTTTTGACAGTTACAACAACTGCACTGGAGTTGGTTTCTTCCCTTGAAATGGAAAGAAGATGTTTCTGCTGAATTCTTAATGCTTTGCTTTGGGCCTGGGTCCCCCCCCCAAAGAATTTTTAAAGGTCTCGTTTCTCTCTTGTCTATTGAACTGTCCTCCAGGGAGGTAAAAAGCTTCCTGATAAAATGAAACATCCTTAGCTGCTTCTTTGTTTGTTTATTTCATTTATGGAAAATATACACTGTTGTTCCTGTGTGCTATGGAAACAAAGCACACATTGTTTCCCTGGGAGCTTATCTGGTAGCAGACATCAAATGACTTCATCATGGCTGTATCCTAGTTAGCTTTAGTTGTCAACTTGTCAACTTGATACTGCCTAAAGTCATCTGAGAGGAAAGCCTACATTGAGGGATTTCAAAGATTCCATTGGCCTGTGGGTGTGTCTGGGAAGGGCCGTCTTGCTAACTGATGGAGGAGTGCCCACCCCACTGTGGACACCACCATTCCCAGGTTGTCCATCATCCTGGGCTTTCTGAGAAAGCTATCTGGGCATTAGGCTGTGAGTGAGCCGGCAAGCAGCATCCTCTGTGGTTTGTTTGAAGTTACTGCCCTGACTTTCTGCAGTGATTGTGAGCTGAAAGAAACCCTGTTCCTCCCTTAAGCTGCTTTTGGTCATGGTGTTTATCACAGCAACAGAATGGAAGTAGAAGAGGCTAATTGACAGCCAGAGCCAGGGGAAAGACTCCAGGATAAGGGCTGGAGAACGAGAAGCAGTGACTATTTTCAATCAACCCTTCCAGAAAAGTATCTGGTCTTAAGGACGGAGGGATGAAATGGGGAAGGAAGCTATGAAAACCTATAAAGAAAAGAGTATGTCAGATGAGGGCACAACACATACAAAGGCCCTGAAAAGACGATTATCTTAGAAACTCTGAAGTATACCAAGAAGTGAGTGGTGGGACGCAGGTGGTTCCAGGCAAAAAGATTCAATCAAGGATGTGTCTGGTTAACCTAAAACCCGTGGGATGTGCAAGAGCTGGAGATAAGAGTGCCACTCACATTTTCAAAGCTAAATTTGGAATCTGAGGGGCATGGACAAGAGCAGGGAACACTTAAGAGACAGTTTCTTGAGCAAGAGTTAGCAGCTCGTCCAAGAGGGAGACACATAGATAGTGAGCAATGGCCAGTTTTAGCATAGGGTTGGAATTTCTATCTGGGACCAGACTATGGGCTGGAGGTATGAGAAGAAGACACAGAGTCTGCAGGCTTCTTCAGCTCTAATTACACCAAAATGCACAAGAGAGCTGGCTTTGAGCCACTCAAGCAAAGACAGTCTTAGTTAGACATGCTTAGGAAGCCAGGCTGTGGCTGGAGATGTGGCTCAGCATCTCACAAGTACTGTCCCTGCAGAGGAGCCGAGCTAAGTGCATAGCACCCTCATGGAGGAGGGAGGCTCACAACTACCTGTCACTCCAGCCCCAGGGGACCTAAAGCCTTCTTCTAGCCTCCATGAGCACTGTATGCATGGGGTTTCTGTGCCTGTGTGTGCGTGCCCGTGTGTGTGCACATTCAAGTGTTTACAGAGCCCCTCCCCCCAGATTAAGATGAATTTTTTAAGAAAGTAAAGAAACCACATGAAAGAGCAGAGAGACTGGTGTTGATGAAGTCCTAATTACTTAAGTTGTTTGTTACCACAAAACTCTTTTTCACAGTAAGCAAGTTCAAGGAGATTGTGTCCCCCACATGCCAAAAACATTGGCAACATGTTTTTTAAGAGTTCTTATTTACTCTTTGAAATATTCTTATGTGTATATAGGATACTTTAGTCTCATCCATCCCCTACCACCTCCGAATCCCTCAGCCCATCTCCCTCCTAATTTCATGCATTGTTATCATTATTGTTAGTTCCCAGAGTCAAATAAGTGCTGATCATATTTAAATGGGTGTGGGGTGACCATCTGGGTCATGAGCAACCTACCAGCAGCTGCATCCCCATTGAAAAGTGACTCCCCTTCCCTCAATCACTATGATTGACTCTTTAGTTTGACTCAGAAGTTAATGTGCTCCCATAATAGAAAATCTAGAAGGAAGAGTAAAACAAAGAAAAGTGGCATGCAGTAAAATGGTTGCTGTAGCACTATCTTAACATAGTCTTAGCTGCATAATGCCTATTTTCCAAAAATTGCATCTTTTCATATGTCCTATTTTTCAGGCATAATGTGCTTCTTATATAAAATAGCTCACTTGCATTATTAATGTTAATCCATGCCAGAAATACAATTTATTTTCTCTGAAGTGTTTCTGAAATCTGCTGTTCTACTTTCATGGATTCCAGAATTCTTCCACCAGTCTCCTCTTAGAACATGGAGTGTTTGTACTTTTCCTATTTTTATGCAATCTGGAAATGAGTGTTCTGTCTGCGTGTGTATGCATGTCTGTCACTCTGTCTCTGTCTGTCTGTCTGTCTGTCTGTCTCTCTCTCTCTCTCTCTCTCTCACACACACACACACACACATAGGTATGTATGTCTGAGCACACCCACCCTTGCCACACGCATTAGGTGTCATTTCTACAAGTAAAATCCTCAAATCTGTGCTGAATCTTGACAAGTTAGATTTCAGAAAGATGTCTTAATTTTTCATTTGTTTGTGTGTACTCATGTGTGTGCACATATATGTGGAAGTCATAGGACAACTTTTGTGAACTGTTTCTCTCTGATACCCACAATCCTGGGTATCAAACTCAAGCCATAGACTTGGGGGCAAACTCCTTCTCTTGTTGAGACATCTCCAAGGCCCAGAAAGACATTTTGCCACCAACAGTAATGGATGAGAATTTGTTTTTTCCTCACTTTGCCAAGTATACTACTGGCTTTTTCTGATTAATTTGGCAATTTTATAATAAAAACAAAACCCAATTCATTTTTAAACCTTTTCATGTTTTTTGTTTTGTTGTTTGGCTAACAGTTATCTTTCCTTATTTTTTTTAACTAGCTTTTTGTAAATTCAAAATAAACCAGAGTTTATGTGACACAATCATACCCTCAGCCATCTCCCCAGTCTTCTGTTTGCTTTAAAATCTTGGTATTTTTGCTTATAAAAACTCTCATTCAAGTACTTTAACCTATCAATAATTCACAGAGTAAATTACGGTTATGATTATGACTCAGAAAGGTCTTCTTTGCCCTGTTTCATAAATATTCAGTAGCTCTTTACCCTCTCAGCACCTGAATCCTCCTAGAATTCATTAGGTTCATGCTTTAAATCTTTATACCCTCACCTTCATTTCTGTAAGCATGATGCCTGATAAATTTTGTACTTAACAAATTGACTTTAAATGTGTAAACTTTAGAGTACTGGGAACTGGAGAGATGGCTCAGTAGTTAAGAGTGCTTGCTGCCTTTGCAGAGAACCAGAGTTCAGGTCTCAGCACCCATGATGAGTGCCTCACAGCCACCTGTAACTCAAGCTCCAGGGCATTTGATGCCCTCTTACAGCTTCTTCAGGAGTTGCACTCATGTATACACACGTGTGCGCACACACACATACCACACACACACACACACACACACACACACACACACACACACACACACTTTTTAAGTCTTTAAAATAAAGGACAACTTTCACTTCTATTATTTTACATTTTGCTAGGATTCAAGAAAAGTACAAATAAAAATTAAATCCCTCTAATGGTTTCCCCGTGGCTTTACTTTCCAAAGTCTTATGTTCCTTGTCTTTGCACAAAAATCTCCTTAACCCTTGTATACAGTTATAATGGGCCTAGCATAATTCCATCCTCCATGATTTATGTAAATTCTACTCAAGCCAATTAAAATTTCTATCCTGTGTCCCCTCTGGAAGTACAGGGTATTTACTGTGACTTCACCTTGCTGCTTAAATAAAATAATTTTTGAATATCTGCATTGATTTCTTCTGTATAATTAAAGTTACTTCAAAAATTAAATGGAAAAAAATGCCCTCAAAGTCCAGTGTGGTTGAGAGCATGCATATACATAAGGAAAAAGGCATTTTCATTTTAGCTGGAAAAAGAATATGCTTGGAGAGTAAAATTTTCTGTCGACATTGGAAGCACCAGAGCTCTGAACGGGGAGCCTGCTCAATGCTTCTGGTAATAGGATTGAGTCCTTTAATTAATAACTTAACAAGTATGAAATTCCCATCTCCCTTTTGTAGGTGAACTATGAGTATCACATCCTCCAGGGAGACAGACTGACAGGCGGTCACACAAACAAAAGCACAGGAAGGCCACAAAAGGCTCAAAGCACTTGTCTCTGAGAACTCTCCAGGAGTTGTCCATAATGGCATTCAACTTGAATCCATAATTGCGACTAAGAAAAGTATCATGAAATGTAACTGATGGGTGTCAAAGAGAAACCTGGATTGTTTAATAGGAGAGAATTTCAAGAGGACAAGGAGTGACACATAGAACTAAGCGGACAATGCTGCATCCCTGGTTTGCTGATATTTAAATAAAGATATATGGGAAATGAAGGATTCCCTAGGAGGGCTATGTAGGGATGACTGAGCTCCCCATTCAGGCTGAGGAACTCCCACCCCAGATACACACAGACACACAGTCACAGCATCCAGGTACTGCTTTTTGGAGCTCATTGACTGTCATGGGGATCTTGACCTCAGGTGTGATCCTGCTTTGTGTTACTGAAGCCCAGTGGGTACACACCAAAGTCACTTCCCTTTGACCGACAGACCTGGTCTGGAATTCCTTCTGTGCCTGGCACCATGCTACATTGGTGTATCTCTCTCTTCCTTTAATAATAACACACAGAGAGGTCCTCTAAACACCATTTGTTATGTGCACAAACTGAAACCTGGGGAACCAGTTACTTAGTCAAGTAAGAAAACTGTGTGGCCCAGTTTACCTAAAATGGCTTTCGGCGTTTCCTATTGTTTTGGCATAGTTATTAATAGTATCTACTTTCATCCTAAATCATATTCTGCTTTGAACAATAAATTATGTGGACACTGTATTAATTTCCTATTGCTGCCGTAACAGATTACTCAGAACAGTGTACATTTATTATCGTGCTGTTTTGTGGGCCAAGCATTGCACAGGGCTATGCCAAGTGAACATCTAGGTGTCTACAGATCTATATGCACATATATAAGCTCCAAGATGGAATCCTTGCCTTAACCCCTTCGAGTTTCAGGAGGCTGCCCACACTCACTATATGGGCTATAGTCCATCCTCCATATCCAAAGCCACACCAATGGCAGGTCAAGTCCCTATTCCACTCCATCTCTGTGACCTTCAAGTCTCCCTCATTCTTGGGTACTCTGAGATGACATAGAATCTGGGATCATTGGGCAAAACTCTATTTTAAAGTGAGCTGACATGGTATCTTCATTCCACTTTACTATGTAACCTGACATATCTCTAGGTCCCAGAGATTAGGACATGTCAGTTCTTTTTCAAGGCATTCAGAGAGAAAGAGAACCAAGATCAGAAGTCTCTTTCTTAAGCTAGGTCACCTGTGTAGATATTCTGGTGGGAAGAAGACTGAGGGTTGGAAAGAGCCTGAGAATTAAGGACAAAACTCAATAGAAAGTTTTCTTCAGTGCTTAGTTTTTTTTAACATACTTGATTAATTAAGCACTATGCAGTAGGACACTGGTCTTCAAGCTGTTTGTGGTCCAATGAGACCAGGAGCCTATGCAATAGATAGATAGGTACATACATACATACATACATACATACATACATACATACATACTCCATGTATAGATGATTGATATAGACAGATGATAGATAGGTAGATAAATAGATGATGGATAGATAGGTGATGGATAGATAAATAGATAAATACATAGATATAGATAAATATAGGTATTGTGTACAGGTATAAATATATGTATATATGTGTGCATGTGTGTACAGAATACCTGTTTTTGTTTTTTTTATGAAGGAGTCTATAATCAATAACTTGATGCCATTGCAAAATGAGACATCAAACACCATGTGTAAATGGTGGGCACCAGTACAAAAAGCAGGGCCAATTTAAGTGTCATGTTTACAAACTAAGTTAGGATTAGTCTTATCATTTTCTTGCTTATCACAGCAAACAGGGAATCCCTGTGGAAAAGGTCATTTCTTAAGTCTCTGAGCATCTCTCAACCTCTAGGGATCATCTCGTAAATACATCACCAGCATACTTAAACCAAAATCCCTGTGGGCTTATTTCCAAGGCAGCTTTGTGGAATTTTTTTCTTTTGTAAGCTCTGAATAACTGCAAGGTTCTAGAGACAAACTTCTAAGCTCCCTTTCAGGGTAGAAATATGAAGCAGAGATACCCCTGGCATAAGCCTGGGGTTTACACCCTGCATCTACACCATCAAATTAGTGATTCTTGCCTTTCCTTCTCCTTCAGGCAAATCCAACATCTTATTTTTCTAAATAGGTTTATCATTATTTATGTGTATGTGGGCATGCATGTGGGTATCCTTAGGAAGAAGAAGAAAGTGTCAAATTCCCAGGAGCTAGAGTTATTAGCTAGTTGTGGGCTGCCTGACATGAACGCTGGGTCCTCTGGAACAGCAGTATGTGCTCTTAACCTCTGAGCCATTTCTCTAGCCCTGAGATCAAAATTTTATGTGGCAACACATACACAGAGAGACAGGGAGGAAGGGAGGAAGGGAGAGAAGGAGGGAAGGAGGGAGAGAGGAGGGAGAGAGAGAGAGAGAGAGAGAGAGAGAGAGAGAGAGAGAGAGAGAGAGAGAGAGAGAGTTCTCTCTAAGCTTATTGGAGATGCCAGACCTTGTACCTGTGTTCATCTGCAATAAACCTGTGGGGGTCCTATTGTGGTCCCTGCTTTGTTAGTATGCTGTGCTACAAAAGATGTCTGGAAGGCAAAGAATGAGGCCACTTTTGTTATGACCTTTGAGCTAGTTCAAGTAGAAGTTCCTAAAGATGCAGTACACAGGTGGTCCCAATCATGTCATCCCTTTCGAAAAATGGGCCACAAGGAGGAAATACAGATGGAAAACACTCACTGGGGTGATGTGACTTATCTTCCCAGGGGAAACTGAGTCTCGCTGTGTTAGAGCTGCAGCCAATATATGATTTTCATTTATCATGACTGAAAGCAAGCCTTTGTACATAATCTTTTGATACCCAGGCATATACTTCAGCATCTCAAAAAAAAAAAAAAAGTCATTAGCTGTGTGTGTCTGTGTTTTGCTTTATTTGAATACTCTGCCCAAAGCAAATCAGTTGAGAAAAGGTCACTGACATGCTCCCTGGGTCGCTTCTCTTCAAAGTGACTCACCAGGGCACTGACTGCACATGGTGCCGTGCCTCTGACTCCATTGATCCGAGTTTCTCTTCTGGGACTTGAGTCAGCCCATGCTACAAAAGACGCTGTCTTTTAAGAGCCGGCTCTCCATCTTGGCCTTTACTCAAAACAAAACAAAACAAAACAAAACAAAACAAAACAAAAAGAGCCTTGTAGCAGGTTTTGTTCTTCATCATTTCATCCCATTGTGTGTAAGATCACAATGTCAAATTTCATGTCTTTCATGATGGAAGATGAGAAGACAAGCCAAATGCAGGGCACTATGTTAATAGTTTGTTGTGGTGCCGGAAGCCAACAAATGGAGCGTGCTTTGTAATTTGGTTCATTATGTTTTTGCTTTTGGTTTTGTTTGTAAGGGAGTCTTGTTAATGAGTCATATGGACAGCATCTCAGTCATTACAGGGCATTAATTAGTTTAAAGAGTCATTGGCTTGCACTGAGGCTTTCACATCACTAGCAGAGAACACACCCCAGACTTGTTTCCCCCAGATGGAAGGAAATAGAGGAGCTGGGTGCTGGGAAATCTGTTTAAGGGGAGTCTGTCCTAGTGGTCTCCCCCAGTCTTCTCCTCCCGCTCTCAAAGGCTATAAACCCAGTGAGCACATGCCATCGCCTCTTAATCACAATATATGAACATGGTGTCTTCACACCCTTGTGCCCACCTACCAAACCCCCTGAAGCAGAGCATGTATCACACTGTATCTTTGTGTATCTACCTTGGGATAATGCACATTTGCTCCAGAAAGTTCTAGGGTGATTTACATCTATTGCGATTTAATAAGGATCAGGATAAACAATTAGGCTGAACAGAAGTTTATTAAGGGAGAAATAACTCACAACATAGGCAGATGTACGCGGCGGGTTCCAGCAGATCCTGAGCCTTCCAGCATCCACCACCCAAAAGGGGCGGCCCGACCCTCTCCCAACCTTTCCTCCCCGCTCCCATCCAGCCCTGTCTCCGCCCCAATGGGCATGGCCTAAGCCACAGGTGCAGACAAGGTGAATATCTCGCTACATACATCCCTTATGCTGGGCTCTGAGGATATGCCTGCCATTCCGGGGCTAGGGAGGTAGATAAACCCTGGGACTTGCTTGCTACCCTGTCTAGCTGCATGAGTGAGGCAGAGGCCAGTGAGGAACCCTATCTCAAAAACAAACAAACAAACAGAACAGCTCAAAAGAGCAACATCCCAGGCTAAAGTGTGTCTGTCCTTGTACACACCTGGGAGAAGGATCACAGAACTGGGCCGCCGTGGTAACATGCCAAGCCTTTGATCTGTGACTGGGGCTGAGTGACACACAGAGGCTCATTGTGTGTGTGCTGGTAGGTATTCTTGTGGCTAGTAGTGAGGCTATGCACACTTCCTGTGCTCCCAAATCCACAGAAGACTTTGCCTCACATGCTGCAAGATTATAAAATAGCAGTCGATGTAATATAAAAAGAAAACACCAATATGAAGCAAATGACAAAATTAGTAAAGCTATCCAAGCCAAAAATTCGAGGCAGGCTGCAACAGAACCTTGAATGGACATGAGCAGAGTGAGGGCACTATGGGTTTTGGAGTCAATCCTAAGTTTGGATGTTGCCTAATCAATCACAATTTAGCTTTGTGACTGTAGATGGTGACCTCAGTTTCTTTGCCTCAATCAGTATTTCTCCAAGATGTTTGGAAACAGGTGTATAAAAAGCCTGAATATAGGCTGGGTGGTGGTGGTACATGCCTTTAACCCAGCACTTGAAAGGCAGAGGCAGGCATGTCTCTGTGAATGTGAAGCCAGCCTGGTCTACAGAGTCAGTTCCAGGAAAACCAGTACTGTTGCACCAAGAAACCCTGTCTTGAAAAACCAAAACAAAGCCTGGACATGGATTGAACACCAGATAAATGTTATTCCATTCTTTTAAAAAGTAAGCTGTCAAGTTTAATATGCTTTGATATTGTTTATCACCAGGGCTTGTGTTGGTCAATTAAGACTGTATAGAGTCATCTGGCCGTGGGCCCGTGGACTCAGACTGACTGTCAGCCTCCTGTGCCCAGCTGGGGAGGAAGAACAGATGGTCAAAGCCAAGGCCAGCACTTCAGACTCCAGTCTCTTAAAGAGAAACCATCTCTTGAGACTAGGGCTTTATGCAAACTGTTCTGTATGAGGCATTCACTAATCAGGCACACCCATCATGCCTCTGTGCTTGGGAACCTGCTGAGGCTGACATGGAAAGGCATACATGTGTGCAGATTCCATGCTGGAAAGTGTTACATCCATGAGAGGGCTAATTAGGGACATCCTGGCTAGTCTGTATGAATTGAAGAATAGCCCTGAGATCTGGGCCGGGAAGGATGGGAATGGGCATGGAATGGACCTGGGAAGCCCAGCTTAAGAGGAAGATGGGCAAAACCCTGATAGGGTGGCTGGGAACAAAAGTTTCACTGAAGGGTGGCTCTTGAATGTCTGTCTTGGACCCTGGCTGAGGCTACCTGTTAACCACAACCACAATTGCAGCAAGATGATGAACCTGTGACAGCCTCTATTATGCCTGTGAGAGCCTCAGGATCATCTCCCCTGCCTGCTAAGACTGGATTAAATGGCTTTACTCATAAAACACTCACACCATTCCTAAAATAGGCTGAAAATGAACCCTTGAACATTGAAGCAAGATTTGAGTGATCACAGTCACTCACACCTGTAATTCCACTCAGGAGGAACCTTGACCTTGGGACCAGTCTGAGCTACATAGTGAGTTCCAGGCAAGCCTGAATTTCAGAGTAAAAATTTGTCTCAAAAACAAACAAACAAACAAAAACAAAAAACAAAAAAAAAAAATCAAGCAAACAAAAGCTTTGAGTGAGAATCCAGAGCCATCCTTCTATCAGAGACCTCCATGTGTCACATTAGAGCCTTTCCAGCAATCTATGATGTTGTAGGAAGCCCTTGTCAATCACAGATGCTAAGGTCTAGAAGGGACAGGACAGGCATCTGGAGTTTTGGGTAGTAAGTTGCCTGCTTCCAGTGTAGGGCTCTCTCCTCATCTCTTTGGGCTTGTGCCTCAGTTCTACCATAGCCACCACAGACAGAGATGTGTGGATTCTGCTCTCCGGGGAGTGTGTGGGACCCACATGCCATGGAGCTGGGTGCTGTGGGAAATTCAATTTTCAGCAAGTTCCTCAAAGTATGAAGGGTTCAGTGAAGCTGCAGGATGCAACATGGGTACAGGTAGAAGACCTTGTCTTCATCTCCCTTTGGTATTTAGTTAACTTTTGGCCATTGCTTATTCAGAAACCTTTCCGTGATAGTCAGGCATTCATGGGTGTCAGGAGTTATGAGACCCTGTGTGTGGTCCCAGCCCACAGTTTATGAAGCTGGGGTGTTACCAGTAGGCTTTTCCCACCGGCTGCCTGGTCCCACTCTTTGTTCCTCCCTGCCAGCTACCACACCAGCCCCAAATAACACCCTGAGATTGTATTTGATACAATTCTGTTGGTCAGGTACTATTATTGTTTATCGGCTAGCTCTGTCTTAATGATTAACCCATTTCTACTAATCTAAGTATTTCCATGTGGCTCATCTTACTGGGCGGTGATGTGCCAGCTTGCTACCTCTCCGGGCTCTCCATGTTGCCTCCTCCTAACTACTTCCTCTTTCCTCCTTTTCTCCTAGACCCACCTATCTTGCTTTGCCATTGGCCACAGTGCTTTATTCATTAACCAGTATGAGAAACATATTTACAGAATAACATCTCCCATCACTGGGGTGTGTGTCCTACTTCACCATTCTGGGGCAAGTTAACCACTAACAGCAGAAATGCTCAAATCTGAGGGGTTGGCCTAGAAACAGGCCGTGAAATGCTGCTGGCATCATTTCCCTTGAGCAGACATTTTGTAGCTTCCCACCATTGGCCATCTGTCCATTCTTCTCCCAGTGGGCTTTGCCATGCAGCTTTACAAAGATGGTGGTGGGGGTGGGCAATTTTTTCTCTGTGTGTATCTATCTCACTTGGTTTCTGAGCCTTGAACCCAGCCACTAGAATCTGTCATGTGATTTACAGGAAACAAACATAGTTTCAGACTTTCAAAGGAAGGGTTTGTGTGTTTGAGGCATCTCAGGAGGGGAGAAGGAAAGTAATAACATCTCTCAGCATTGATTTTCTGACACTGACAGCCCCCTTTGGAATGTGAGATCAACCTCCTCCAGAAAGGCTGGATCTGCTCGCTGTGGTCTGGCCCCAACTTAAGAACAGCAAGTGAAACTCACAAAAATGTCAGATATTATGTGGGAGTGTTGCATGAGTATGTCACACACATGTAGGTACATGTGTGTAGGTACATGTGGTGGCCAAAGGTCAATGCTGGGATTCTTCCTCAATCACGCTATCAATTTTATGAAACAGGGTCTGATAATTTCTCTTAGTTGCTAACTTGACACAGCTTAGAATTACTTGGGAAGAGAGGCTCGATGAGGAATTATCTAACTCAGGTTGGCTTGTGGACATATCTATGGATAATTGTGTTTATTATATTAATTGATGTGGGAAGAAACACACACACACACACACACACTATGGATGGCACCATTCCCTAGAAGGGGGTTCCTGAACTGTATGAGTAGAGAAGGCAAGTTAAACACTAGCATGCATTAATTCCTAGTTCCCTATTCTGGTTGTGTGTGTGCTATGGCCAACTCCCTCAGGTGCCCATACCAGGTATAATGGATGGAAACCTAGATTGAAAGCTAAAATTAACTCTTTCTCCCCTAGTCTGCCTTGAGGGGGGAGTATTTCACCACAGCAAACAGGAATCTAAGACACAGAGTCTGTCATGAACCTGGTACTCACTGATTTGGTTATACTAATGGGCCAGCAAACCCAGGGGTCTTCCTGTTTTTGCCCCCTTATTGTTGGGATTGTAGGCACATGGTACTGTGCCCTGATTTAATATGGTTCTGGAGATCCGAATTCAGGTTCCCCTGTTACTAACTGAGCCATGTCTTCCAGCCTCAGCTTTAAAACAATGTTTCTTCTCTGTTATATCTCGTTAGCATGCAATATTAGGAGGCTTTGTTCACTTGAAATTTTCTTAATTAAGGTGTTATCTGCTCAAGAAATCAAATGGGTTTAGGAGCATGTGTACAAGTGTATGTGTGCATGCGTGTGCCTGTGGATGTGTGTGTGTGTGTGTGTGTGTGTGTGTGTGTGTGTGTGTGTGTGTGTGTTTGTTGACACAGAGGATAAGATACTGCTAAAGGAAAACAGTCTTTTTACATGTGTAGGCTGGGTTTCATTTGAAGTCCACATTTGCACATCACATGGGTATGATCACAATGTTGTCTTGTCAGCTTCACTGAGCAGAGAGGACTCATCAATGAAGAAAACAAGGAACTGAGGATCTTGGTGAAGGGACTCCATGCTGTGGTCTCCCTGACCAGAGTGCATGGTCATCCCCTCTGAAGGGATGACCACTTGCATTCAGAACGATCTTACTGCTATTTCTGATAGAAACCAAAGCCCAAGTAAGCATAGCAAATAGATCTTGTGACAATCTCAGTGCCCTGGGAATGCCATGGAATAATGCTCTGCTTCCAGACCAGCAGCACCGCTGAATTCCTGTGCAGCC
Organism: Cricetiscus sungorus; assembly: GCA_030556225.1. NCBI lineage: Eukaryota > Metazoa > Chordata > Mammalia > Rodentia > Cricetidae > Cricetiscus > Cricetiscus sungorus. The sequence goes on along the minus strand of JANBXA010000728.1, from coordinate 9,985,700 downwards.
TCCTGCCTGAGATGATCTGGAAGGACTTTCCTTTGAAAGCACTTCGTGTAGCTGTTTAAGGGTGGGCAGGAATCCTGAGTTACAGCAGGGCCCTGCACACACCAGCCCTCTTACCTGAAGGATGGATGCCTCTAGATGCATATTGATCTGAGTGTCTCCTCAGCATGACCACAAACGCTGTGGGTTCCCTCCGTTCATGATGCTTCATCTATTGTTTCTATTAGCATAATGTTCCTTTTAAGGATAATGATGTTGGAAAAACAAATAGTGTAAGCACATTTTCCTAACCATGATGAACTCTGTGTGTGTGTGTGTGTGTGTGTGTGTGTGTGTGTGTGTACACATGTGCACACATGTGCCTCTCAGTCTGTCTGTGTCTGTATGTTTAAATTTCTGTGCAGATTTGATAATTTAATTATGAATTTTCCAAGGGGAAATGTATCATATGCTAATCTTTGCCTTTTATTGTAGACAACTTAGTTTCTATTCTCATCACAGTGACAACACATGGAAACAGAGCTTAAATATTACCAAAGGATCATAAAATTATTGATACAACATACTCTCTCTGGGGAATCTTGTTTTGATTTTTAAAATAATAGTTTTTTTTCTCTCAATCTCTTTGTTCATATAGCTGTTTGTGGAGACCACAGATGTCAGTGGCAAGACTCTGGAGGGGCCAGTGCCCTTGGAAGTCATTGTGATTGATCAGAATGACAACAGACCCATCTTTCGGGAAGGCCCTTACATTGGCCATGTCATGGAAGGATCACCCACAGGTGAGTCACACTGGCTGGCCATCAGTATGGTGGCTATGAAAGTGGCACATGATCATCTTTGGAGATTCTGATTGGCTGTCATAAAATAGCATTAATGTTTCTCTGGATTCTATTGAGGAGGGCTAGAAACATCAAACTCAGAGCATAATTGGAGGATTGCAAAACTATGAAAATATATTCCCTTGTCTGCAGGGGTGATGCTTCATCCAGGACATCAATGCCTGGTTAGTGTTGGGCACTGTGTGAATATTCTGCTCACAATGCAAGGGCTGACGGCATAACTGTGCACCCTGTGGAGTTTTGATGAGAATGGCTGTCTTCTACATAAATTGCTCTGTGAATCCTTTTCATAATTGCCTTTCAAGAACAATGTTGGTGTGACAGGCTGGACCTTTTCCTTTTTCCTTAGAAGATTCTTGAAGAGACACCTTTTGTCTTCAGTCAAAGGGCCAAAGGCAAGACACTTCTCTCTCTCTCTCTCTCTCTCTCTCTCTCTCTCTCTCTCTCTCTCTCTCTCTCTCTCTCTCTCTCTCTCTCTCTCTGTCTCAAATACTTGTAGCTACTGTTATGAAAATGACTCCAGGATGTCTCAAAGGCCTTGCAATCTTTTGCCATGTTTAATCTCTCTGTGAAAGACTTAGAATTTAGAGCCCCCCCTTTTAGGGGCCCAGAACATTCTAATTAAAGTATCTAGTGTCCAGTAGAAAAAGTAACTTGTGAGCAAAATGCTGTGAAACTGAAGAACAAAGAAGAAAGCAATCCCTGTACAAGTTGACTTTGATTTTAAGATTTAAGATACATTTGGGTGGAAAAACCCTGTATTAAGAGTGTCCCTGTTTCTGGTTCTGAGGTTTTGACTAAGCAATGAACAAACAGTCAGTCAGCAAGCCATCGAAAAGACAGAGGCCAGTTTGGGCTGCTTCTCTCCCTTTGTTAAATTGATGGGATGTATCAATGACATGTAGATACTGGAGACTTTGAAAAATGTTGCCATGGTAACCTCCCCAGACTACCAGGTGAATAATCATATGCAGGATGCCTCAAACCTCCCTTTAGCTTCACAAGCTTGGTCTCTGTGCTCTCTGTCCCAAAGGGGCAGGAACAGACATCTACCCTCCCAGATTTGAATGTGCTCTCATACAAATGATAGCAAATGTGCTGTGTGTTCCCAAAGGTGTTATGGGGGGAGAGATGGACAGAGAGAAATGGTAACAGGGCCTGAGGAGGTTCAGCCTGTGCAAGTGATCACCCTTCAAAGCAGATCACCCTCATGGCATCTCTCCAGAGGTTGTTTTTAATAGAGAGGGGACTTCTGATGAGAGAGACCCTGGACTTTGATTTTGATGTTTACAGCCATCTACTAAAAGGGGCTGAGAGCCAGAACAGGTCAGCAAGATGTATGGAGAAAGCGATTAAAGAGGCCAGAGTGTGAGCAGAGCAAAAAAATGATTCCTTCTTCCTGTGTGTGATCCCCAGACACTGAGTGTGAGCGACTGGAATACAGATGGGCTGAAAACAACGTGATCCCAGCGTTAAAGTCCATTGTGCATCCGGGGGCTGTGAGCATGCCCATCTCTGTATAGTGTGTGCATTTGATGAGATGAGGGCCAATCTTCTTCCCACTGCTATGTCCTTCTGTAAAGTTTAGGAGCATTTCAGGTGCTATTGCTTTGTATACTTGTCATATTTTTAAGGGAAAATTGAATCCTTTATGCAGGTTGAATTTCTTAATGCACAAAGCTATTCAGTTAGGGACAGACACATCTCCAGGAAACATAAACCAGCTTGCACTTCTCCTTGTGATTGATATTATCCCATAAAATGCATAAGATTTGGACAGCTGTGCAGAACGGATGCCTCTGTGAGTGCAGAATGGTCCTGGTCATTGTCTTCTTTCTTCAGCAGCCTCTATGATTAACTCTAGAGCAGTCATGGGAATGAACTAGTCAGATTTGGTGTCAAGAAGGTAGATACTGGGGGATTGGGGAGACACTCTTAGTGTACAACTGCCTATACTGTCTAGATCCGTTAGCACCCTGTAATAAAATTGCAGGGAGAACCGTCTCCAGGAATTGTGATAGTGGATGGTATTCCACCCTCCTCTAACACTCTTCCCCAACTGAGGCTCTTTTCAAATTATACCATGTGTTCTGTGTTTGCTGGCTGGTTGTACAAGTGATTGCTTCTCCTGTGTTCACAATTCCACGATCCTTTGTTAGGTCTTCCTCAATCACTCTCCACCTTATAGTTTTTGAGACAGGGTCTCTCACTGTGCCTGGAGATGGCAGTTTATGCTATGCTGACTGGTCAGCAAGCCCTGGGATCCCCCTGTCAACACTTCTTCAATGCTGGGATTACAGATATACACTACCAAGCCCAGATCTTCATGTGTGCTGTGGATGGAACATGGTTCTTCACACTGTGTGTTAAGCACCTTACTAACTGAGCCATAGCCCTAGTTCCTGTCCATGTTTTTTTCAGTTGTCCCATAAACTTGACTATATAAACAGCCACTGGTCTCTACCATCATTGAACTGAGTCCTAATTGTATGCTGGGAGATTTAGGTGAATACACTCTCCCTCACTAACCATTTCCTACCCTGAGAAGTGAAGTAGGTCTGGCAATCTTCATGTCACAGATGATGAGAAAACCAAGAGTTAGAAAAGTGTACTTGTCTTGAGCTATGAGCTGCAAGCTCCTTCTTAGGTACCATTCTGGGGTTAACTACCTTCTTTCCAAAGACCAAGAGTATCATGGGAAAATTTGTTTTGATGATAGGAAGCTTTTCTAGTTTCACATATGTTGTGACAAAACATCCTGACCAAAAGCAACCTAGGGCCTTGCTTTGATCTTCAATTCCAGGTTATAGTTTGATGTAGCAGAGAAGTCTCAGGTGACCATTGGCCACACCCACAGTCAAGAGCAGAAGGAAATGAATGAATGGATGCTCTCATACTGCCTGCTAGTTTTTCTATGTTTAGCTAGCTCACTTTCTTCACCCTTACACAGTTCAAGACCCAACCCATGAAATAGTATGCATCTTCCTAGCTCAGGAACAACCAAGATAATCTCCCACAGACTTGTCTGCCTGACAACCAGATCTAGACATCGCCTCAACTGAGGCTCTCTTCTCAAGTGGTTCTAGGCTGTGAAAAGTTGGCAAGTAAAAACTAACCATCATAGTTGCCCCTGCTTATTCCTGGGGTCTATGTCCCACAGAATCTGCATTGGCTTCCTGCTCAGAGCCTCATCTGCATGTGTGCACAACGGTCCTCATTCATTTTTGCACTCCATATGAGCCTGAGATCCATGAGACATGGAGCTTGTGGGTCTGTTTTGCTCTAATGGTAACCCTAGACTCTAAGCAGATCCAGGCGGGGGCATGTCTATGTTTGTGCAGTTCTGTCCAATGAACTGATTCAGCTTCTGGTGGGAAATGAACAGTCATCCTGGCCAACAACTGGGCTCACTGAATCCTTTTGATTTATTGTTAGCCTGCTAGGGGAAGGTCTTGAGGGGAATAGGCTGAGACAATGAGACCCTTATTAGTAATCTCCTCACTTTCTTAAAAGCCAATCTACTTAGGGCCAATGGCATTGGGTGTGGCATGGGGTGTGGCCTACATAGCTTCACAGAGCTTAGTGCTCTGAAGATATACTTCTTGTTTACTGTCCAGTAACCAACATCCTAATCTTTTAATCATTGATGAACAAGGGGTCATTTTGCACCCAACCCCACATGTTATGCAGCAGTTTCTGGGTGAAGCACTATACCTTAGTATGGAGTCCAATGCCTCCTGCTCAATTTCTTAACAAAGTGAGACATCAGACAAGTCGTTGAACCTTCTAGAAGCCTCAACGGCTTTGTTCATGAGATGGAGTGGGATGGGACAGTAGCTAGTTGAGAGCCTATATGTGGAGATGAAATGAGACAGCAGGTTGTATTCAGTGCTTAGACCATAACAAATGCTCAGAAAAACACTGGTATGCCCTTAATACTGAGATTATTCTTGATATGCTGACATTGTTCCCTTCAGCAAAGTTAAAACAAAGAGACACATTGTTGGTATGAAGGAAAATTTATCTCCCAATGAGCCAGCCATCAGTGCCATGTCCCTGTGTACTCAACTGCCATCAGTACCCATCCATCATCAAGGAAGGTCACCTATATTTATCTGCAGGGACAGATAGGAGACTGCTCCCAGCTGTTCAGCACTAAACTCCAGGGTGTTATTCTAGGGAATCACTCCCAATGAAGCTACATTGGCAGAGAATGATGGTGTTGTAGCTCTTCCCATAGTTACAGTGTTGATTTATGAGGCCTACATCCAGGCTGTGGCCATTCCACCAGCCAGACAGGTCCCAAGACCCACCATAGCAGAAAAGAGGGTAAGGACCTTGGGATCGCCAAAGGATACCTGTGCCAAAACCCTGAGTGCCCTGCTGATGCCAATTCACACATGTTTTTACCCTGCTGGTCTCCTGGGTGCCTTTGTAAAGGGCTAACCATGAGGACTTCCCCTAGCATACTGTAAAAGAGAATCAAGGGCCAGAGTAGGGCCCAGGGGAGGGCAGCCCAGGAGGAGGGGGTCATCCAGTGCAATAGGCAGTGGAGAGGCTGTCAGGGTGGGAATGTGGAGCCTATGCCTCTAGGGAAGTGGTAGGAAAAGCCACCAACCCCCATGAGAATTATTCCAGTCAAGGGACAGGAGACCTGAGATGTCCACCATTCACCTGCAAATCTAAGGGTGATGAAAACTGTCTCCAAGAGAACTTTAGCTTCCAGAACATTTGGTCAGCTATGAAGAAGGCAACATGGATGTAAGCTTTCAGGCAGCCTTCCCTCAAGACGCAGGTGTGCCTCATGGGGCTAGCCTTGGCTACCTTGAATGTCCCCTTGAGAGGCATCAGGGGACAAAGTAATACAAGGACTGTCTGTGTTCGGTCCATGTGCCATGTTGGTCACATTCAGTATCCCTTCAGATGGGGCCATGGCCCTCAGGACAAGCAGCGCCTGTGTGCTGTGCTTGCCCATTCTCCATGCTATAAAAGACAGACTGGGTCATCTGCTGACATCCTCGACAATCTCATGACTCCCACACTGCCTTGCTCCCTACTGTCTTTCCCTTCTCCTCCAATATTTTCCTCAAACATTCCCAAACATACCAACATTTGCTAAGCTCTTAGGGCACCATAGTAAGAGGACAGAGATTGTCCTTCTCCACTGGCATTCACAGCCACATGAGGAAATAGCAATGAGAAAAAACATGAACTGAAATTGTGGCCAGTACTACACCACAGCCAGACAGACTATTTAACACAGGAGCAGCTGAACCTCATTTTCTACAGAGGGAGACCCCTCTGGGAAGAGGTGATGGAAGCACAGGGATGTCTCCTGTTCATTTTCATCCAGGATTCTTCCAGTATGGTCTGTGTAATTTTAAAAGAAATCTGAGCAAACCAGACATGGGGGAAAAAACTAAATCCATTGACCTTTGGGGCAATTGTCCCATGTTGAGAGGTCAACTTGGTTTGGCAGCAAAATGGCTTGAACTAAGTAAAGTTGGCTGTGATGCTAATGGTTGCTGTTTGGTACCCAACTCAGCATAAGGATGGCTGTGATGCTGAGAATTGATATTTTCTTCCCAGGAATAGGCTGGTGGTAGTAATGCCCACTTTGTGGCACCCTCTTTTCTCATAGCAGTCTTTCTTCACTGGTATCTCAGACATTCAAATCATGTTCTCCCTCACTATCTTCTGTCCCAGCCAATCTCACATTTTCCAATGTATTTGGCCATAGCCACCTTACAGTGTTTTCTTAAATATGAATTTTAAAAAAATAATTCTTTCAGTATTCAGGCATCTGTACTGGCCTTCCCTTGGGGTTCTGACAGTATACACTCTCAGCTGCAGCCACTATGAACACCACCTGTGCACATTGCCTTTAAAAACTGCCCTGCCCACCTCCCATCTTTCTCTCTGTTTCTCTTTGCTTCTCTGCCCATCTCTCTACTTCTCATTCTCCCTTCCCCTTTCTCTCACTCTGCCACTCCTTTTCTGCCACTCCTGTCCCCAGAGGCCGGTCTCCCCTCCTCCCTCCCTCCTTTTCCCCATTCACTTTCCTTCATTAAAAAAAAAAGCCTCTACCCAATCTCTGTCCCATGCTGTCTTTCTCTCATGCACCACTTTTTAAAATTAACAACAGAATTCTTCTTTAAGTGAAAAACACCCATTATGTCAAATCACCAAGTAGAGAGAACCATCTGTGTCAGCTTACTGATAGGTTCTCCTTGGGTATCTCTACACAGTGAAAGACAGGTCATACATCAACAGAAGTAAGACTCTACCAAATCATAGGCAAGTCACTGTCTGTAGTCTACCTTTGTTAATCAATGAATGCCTAGTTGGTCCCCATGGTAAGCAGCCCGTGTCTTGTATACTGCCATCAGGTTAACCAGTCCCCTGTTTGATGGGAGATGTCATTCTGTAAATATATTTCTCTTATTGGTTAATGAATAAAGCACTGTTGGCCAATAGGAAAGCAAGATAGGTGGGGCTAGGAGACTAGGAGGAGAGAGGAAATAGGAGGGAGGAGATTCAAGATGGAGGATGGGGAGAAGAATGCCAGCCCCTCTCTCTGGCAAGATAAGTCCACGTGGAAATACTTAGATTAATAGAAATGGGTTAATATTTAAGACAGAGCTAGCCAATAAGAAACTAGTAACTGGCCAACAGAATTATATCTAATACAGCTTCTCAGTGTGTTATTTGGGGCTGGTGTGGCTGTGTGACCTGACCGGAGAGGGAAAAACCTACTCATAACACTTGTTGATCAAAGTCGCTTCTCTTCTTTGCACTCATCATCATCGGTTCTGCAGAGGAGCATCCATATACTCATCCCTACCCACATTTGTGGCAATTTATTTAGGGTAGGAGTCAGATTGACATGATGGAGGATAATCTGTATTACATTTTGATCCATGTTTAGGCACTTCTTGCAATCAGAGGGTTTTTAGTCTATATCTCAGCTAAGCTCGGGAATTAGCAGATAATCGTTTCTCTTTCCACAAATATACATACTGATGAGAATTTTCATTTATGTGTTTTCCTGGACTTTACTCGATAGCTGCAACGTTTTGTATTGGGGTCTTTATCTGCATTTCAACAAGGGGGAGCTGTCTCAGTATGGTCTTCTCCCTGGGTTTTGTGGTTAAGGAAGAAAGCCACAGTTGCTGAAGCTTGCCTGTCTCAAGTCATAGTCAGAGCCTTGGTAGGGAAGTGTATCTCAGGAAGAATGTAACTAGCATATAATTTGCATACTGTTGGTCATAAAATAATGTTATCAAAGAGCTGTATAATCCAATCAGAGTCCACTTCCCACAGGGAAAAGTCCCGCAATAAATGGTATGAAAAGTGGTATCTGAACCTGGTTAGCTGTTGACTCTTCTTGATCATTCTAGAAATAGAATCTTGGCTCAGAGTTTAAGAGTACTGGCAGTTCTTCCAGAGGATCCAGTTTCAATTCCCAGCACCCATATAGCAGCTTACAACTGTCTATAACTCCAGTTCCAGGAGTTCTGACACCCTTTCACAGACACACTTGCAGGCAAAATACCAATGCACATAAAATAAAAATAAATAGTAAGTTTTAAAAGAAAGAGATAGAATCCCTGCAGTGACTCTTAACTCTGTGTGAATGTCTCCAGAAAACAGATGTTTCTTACAATCTTAGTACCACACCCATTAACTCCTCGGTCTGGTTTCTAGGGTCTTCACTATTACATACTCAGCTCCTCTCTGGTGGGTATCACTTGATGTGAGATGACTCCATCTTGTTGTATCACTGGGGCATTCAGGATGCCAGAAGATCTAGTGAGATGAGAAAATGATTGAACCCTTCAGTCTTATAGAAGGGTTCCCAGACAGTGCACAATCCTCTTTAATATGTACAGCTCAAACACTGTTCCTTCCATCCCACTTATAATCCTCTTACCAACTAAATCTGCACATGGGGTTGGAGGTCTTAGGAAACAGGCATCCCTTGCTTCTTGAATCTCCTCTTGACCTTGTGATCTTTGTTCCTTCCTGGGTCAGCCTGGATGCTATCTCTCCTCTGCCAGTTATCCATGCTCATGCTCTTCAAAAGGTCCTTAGAGTTTCAAGTGAACTGGAGAGATGTAGCTCTAGTGCTCCTGTCAATGACTTCTGTATTAAAGTAAATGTTTGGTAGCCCTGCTCCAACTTCTGGAGTTATTTTGGACTCAAGCCCAAAACTCCTTTTCCATCACTCATCATCGTTTGAAGGTGAGGATTGGTGACATCAAGTATTAAAGGTAAAACTGAAATCTAACTCACTTGGTTAATAAAATAATGGAATATTGATTGGGTAAAGAAGCACCAATATTCTCAGAAGGTAGCAATCATTCAAAAATCAAGTGAAGGAATGAATCCAAAAGACACTTCTGGCCACTGTGGCTACTTAGTGATGGCTGAAAAAGTCCTTGAGTTATTGTGGGGCAATGTGTGATCACAGATGTCCCTGAAGTCTGTCTTTGATGCCTGACTCTGGACATCTAGGGGAATGTCGGTGCATCAAAACCATTAGTGATAACTTCAGAGAAACTTATTTTAGCAGTTTCTACAGACATGCCCTTCAGTAGCTTTATGTTGGTCAGTCTCTCTAAGCCAGGTCATGTTGAAGGTGTTAGAGACATATAAATGGTCTAGACTATTACGTCTCTGCTCTTAAGACATTTATGAGGCTGAGAATATGTTTGGGGAAATAGCTTGCCTTGCAAGGATAAGGACCTGAGTTTGATCCATGGAAACTACTTTTTAAAAAGCCAATCAGTTGGAAAGACTGCTCAGTAGTTAAGAGCACTGGTTCCTCTGGTGGATGATCTGGGATCAGTTCCTAGCATTCACATAATGGTTCACAACCATCTGTAACTCCTGTACAGGGAATCCAATGCCCTCTACTGGCCTCTGTGGTCACTGCACAATACAGTATATATATAGACATACATGCAGGCAAATATTCATGCATATAAAATTAAAATGAAAAAAAAGGCGTGGTGCTATGCACTTAAAATCCCAGTACTTGGTAGATGGAAACAGGCAGATCCTTGGAACTTGCTGGATAGACAGCCTAGCTTACTTGGTGAGTTTCAGGCTGATGAGAGACCCTTGTCTTAAGAAAGATAAATGGAACCAGTATTCATCACCTTTTCATTGCTGTGATAAGACACCATGATCAATGCAATTTATGGAAGAAGGAGACTATTTGTTCTTGTGGATCCAGGGCTTAGAGTTCTTGATGGTAGAATGGAAGCATGCACCCAGCAGTTGGCATGGCAGCAGAAACAGGAAACTGAGACCCACAAGCACAAATTAGGCATCTAGTCATGGCAAGTCTTTTAAACTCTCCAGGCCCATCTCCACTATTCCTCTAGCAAGACCACACTTCCTAACTCTGCCTAAACAGCACTATAAACTGGGATCTAAGTATCCAAACATCTGAGTCTAGGAGGGACAGCCTCATTCAAACCACCTGAAGAGTAACACCAAAGCTTGTTTAGCCTCTGTATCACAGTACAACCCCCACTATATATATATATATATATATATATATATATATATATATATATATACATACACACACACACACACACACACGCACAAATACACCTACATACACACACTACTTATGGTTTTCTGGAAGATGAAAGTTAGCCAACAATTAAATGAACAGAAAGGATGACATAAGTGCTAGAGATGAAACAACAAAAAAGGTGTGTGATGCAATGAAAATGAAGTTTGATGAGGTGATATCGAACCTGAACATAGTGAGAGAAAGAGCCCATTGGGAAAGGGTATTCTGGGAAGAATAGCTAAGGAATTATAAAGACCTGGGTGGTGTCATAGTAAGAGATGTGTCTATAAAGCTCTAGAAGACAGACAAGTGCACAATCATTATTAGCAAAGTCAATAAATACAAACCAGATCTGTCTCATTGCTTGTTAATCTGTCTCATTGCTTGTTATCTTTTAAATAAAGTTTTATGAGAACACAGACATATTCATCAATGTATTGGCTGACACTGGTAATTGGACCCAGACTATACATCCTACAAAGACTACCATATGTACTAACTGTTCTTGCAAAACAGTTTGCTGATCCTGGTTCAGGGTTCCTTAAGTTATGGTATGTTTTACATGTAGCAGGAAGCTCTTGAACAAATTTAGGAGACTGATAAACTCTTGTTTGACTGTTAAATAGGACCTTGCTCTTCTTAGTGGAGAGCTATGGTGGCATGGAATCAAGAATGGTTTTAACAGAGTCAATTTTCATCAGGGATGCAGCCCCTGGGCAGCCTCAAATTCCAGGAGACACTCTACTCCCATGCACACCCATGCACTTTCATGCACTTCCACACCCATGCACAGACAGGCAGTACTAAGTGGGCTCAGTGGGTTTAAGGGGAAGGGGAAGAAAGAGCAAATGAAGTAGGGGGAAAATGGTGGGGGATATAGGAAGAATTGCAGGGGAAGAGATTTAACTAAAACATGTGTTTGTGTAACCCCCCCCCAAGGATAATGTTTTTAGTGCTCTAAGCATAAGAAAACTTCAGTCTGAAACAAGGTGGTAAGGAAAGAGACAAGCAGTCACACATGACTTCTGTGATGATCCCCTGACAAATGGGAGATTACTACAGACTGCGACACTTTATGATGCTGGATTATTGTGCCCGATGCCATCTTTACGGAATTACAGCAGTACTGTAAACCTTAATAGGTTTATAAATTTTCCCCAGGTGTGAGCTGGATTCTGCCTCCTGTTTTCTTTCTCGGCCATAAGCCTAAGCCTGGGGACCCCGATGTTGGCATTTTTCTGCCCTCCATCCCCAGGTTTTGAGGATTGGGTGGAGTACCAGGCACATACTGTGGTGGCCACTGATAAATTCCATCCAAGGAACAAATGGTCCCAGGTGGCAGGAATTCTGAATCCCTACAGTGCTCTCATTTTATTCTGTTTTTAAAGAAATGTCTGTGTTTATTTGCAGTCTGTTCATTCCTTCTATAAGCATCTCCAGCAAGCCTACCATGTATAGATTTGCAGCTTTTAGTAAGAATAAAGGTACATTAAGACTGGTCCTACCCCACACAGCCTGCAGATGCCAAGGATGACCTCAGCAGATAAAGTATCACACACACTGTAGTCATTCAAACATGAGCATGCTCCCAGGAGCCATCGGGAGAGGTGGGGAAGATTCTCCTGCCCGGAGTGTAGCAGTGAGAGTCTTAAGTAGATTCTGTTCTGCCGCTCTTTGCTAGGGCCTGTACTACTTGTCCCTTAGCTGTCAACACACCTCTCCTAACTGCTGTAGGACTGAGCACACAGAATCTCATGGATTTAGGTTAGTCCTAAGAAGGTCAAGGGTGACACAGCTGGGGTCCAGGCTTAGACCTCTATGATTCCAGTGACTGCACTATGTCATTTCCTCCGACTATCCCGGAATATTCTCACCCAACACAATGCCACCATGAAGCCATAAGTGCTACTCAAAGTCTAGAGAATATTTCCGTGTGTGTGTGTGTGTGTGTGTGTGTGTGTGTCTGTGGAGAGAGAGAGAGAGAGAGAGAGAGAGAGAGAGAGAGAGAGAGAGAGAGAGAGAGAGAGAGAATAGGAACAAAGAAGAGAACTGACCTTATCTTCAGTTGCTTCTTTTTTATAATTTTTTTTAGGGTTTCAGGATTTTGTATATTCATATAGTGTGTTTTGATCAAATCCACCTCCCATGCTTTCCTAATAATGGTCTGCCTTGCAGGCCACTCACAGCCCATGCAAGTGCTTTCTCAGTGCAGCCAGATCTGCCCCCTAGCGGTGGATCAGGAGATGCTCAAGAGGAACTGAGGGTCCACAAGGCAAGCTGGAGCTATCAGCCAACAAACACCTTAAGGCAACTTCCCCTATAGCCCTATTGCTCTGAGAATCCAATCCCTTCTGAGGGCAGAGTCCTGGACCTCAGCTTCCATTGATCCAGGCTCTTCACCTTAACAGCCAGTGTCTTTTCTTAAGATGCCCTGAGTGAATTATGTATAGACCCACCTCCAATCTTAAGTAAATGGAAAAAGATTCAGTCTGCTAAATTCTGTGGAGAAAGGGCATATAAAATCCCTTTCAAGTGTGTGTTTTATGAAATATAGGCCATGAATTGAGTTTTCTGGTATCAAAGAAAAAAACTTTAATAGACTTGTAGCTTTCCTGCCTTAATTACAACTGCATATTTTTTATTCAAGCTGAACACAGTACCCAAAGCTGTTTCATTATTCAAGAAGCTGACTCTCCTCAAAGAGTTCTCCAGAGTTAGGCTGGAGAAATATTTGTGTTTTCTTTCTTAGTCTCATTTTCTCCTTCCAGGAATGAGGCTCTTTATTTTCTGGGTTCGTGGTTTTCATCAGGGTGCTATCTTGGATGCATCTGGGGTGTTAGCATGGATGCTTCCTCTGGGGGATGCTAGCATGGATGCCTCCTCTGGGGGGTGTTCTAGAATGAATGTTTCCTCTTGGGGGTGCTACCATGGATGTTTCCTCTATGAGTGGCTGGGACTTGTGTTTGTGCCTTTAGGAAAAGTCTCTCACCTCAGAAGTCCAGGGTTGTCTTTGTCTGGTCCTTTAAGCCCTTAGCATCAAACTCCATCAGTTGCTGTTCGGTCAATTCCTTTCCTTCTTTCTCAAGCCTACAGTGTCACCTTCTCTCTGCCTGGTGTGGATTCATGCTTATGGACTCACCAGAATTATGTGCTAGAGCCAGAGGTGGGAACAGGACCATTTGTGTGTATGTGTATACATGTGCTGGTGTGCCTATGTCTGTGTATTTGTATATCTGAAATTAATTTGGTCAAATCCACCATTTTCCCATGGTTCACTTGGAAATGTCGAAGCACACTGCAATGATCAAACTGGGACGATCCAGGGGCTGCTTCTCCTGGCTGAGGTGGGCTCTGGGAATCCAGACACCTGGAGCAGTGTCTCAACTTAGGATGATTTTGTCCTCGGGAGATAACTTTTGGTAGCCGCTGTGGAGAGGAGGAGGGTGCAACTGACATTTAGTGAGAAGAGACTAGAGAATCCACAAGCCATGTCACAAGGCCAGGGATAGTACCGAGGAAAGAATTAATTTGGCTCAAAATGTCCATATGCTGAAGCAGACAGACTGATTCCTAGGCAGAGGGAGTGAAGATGTTCAATATGACACCCAAATCTGCAGCCTGGAGCCCAGAAGCCACATGTTGAAGGGGCCTCTCTGTGCTGAGCTGCAGGTCCCCCTCAGCTAAGAGTGTTTACTAGCATGCAGCCAACAGGAGCTGTGAGCACCTTGTTGATGAAGTCATTGCCAGACCTTTGCTCAGGTTTCCTGTGCTCCAGACAGACTCATAATGCTAATCTAGGGAGGAAGATACTGGTTTTTAGCAAGAATTTAATTTTAAAAGTGTTGGAAAACATCCTGTCCAAGGAAGCATGGACTTCTTTCTCAGTGTCTAACGTGCCATTTATCGGCAACAGACTGATACATAGCAAAAACAATGTCCACATAAAAACAGGACTGCTCTGTCTCCCTTGCAGCTAGACACAGACATGTGATGAAGTACCAATCAACAATCTATAAGAAGGGCTGTGAATTAGACTTATGGGATAGATTCTGAAGAAAACTAACTCAGCTAGCAAGAGTGTCCTTGTATCTTCTTCCTACCATCTATTTCCTTTTTCTGCCTGGGTGGCAGATAAGATGGCTAGCATTCAGACAGCCGCCTTGCACCATGAGGTGGCCTCAAGAGCAAAAACCATGTACTAGGAATGTAGGATGAAAGATGAGAAGAGACTGAATTCTGTTGCCTGTTGAGTACTAGGCCAACCCTGCTGCTTGATGAAATAGTTTTGTATAGGATGGTAGGAAGCTTCTTCTTCACCGGAATCTTATGGTGGATTTTCTGCACTTGGAACCAAACCTCACAGCAGCTGGCATAGCCAGTATCACCCAACCAGTAAGAGTCATAGCCCAGATGACTGGACTTTGAGCTTGCTTTTTTAACCACTGCCTATGCTGACCAAGATAACCAAGTGGCCAATGCTCTGTAGGCATGTGTTAGCCCCATTTGCAGGATGTTAACCAGAAAACAAATCTCTAATACAACAGAAGTGGCCTTTCCTTTCCCCGTTGTCTTGGAGTTCTTTCCAGAAGCATTCTGAGGTCTGTTTGTCACCTGATATTTTTCTTGGTTAAAAACAGAGTCAGGCTGTAGGGGGGGGGGGTCCCAAGTTGGTAGAGTGTTTTCCCAGCATATAGGAAGCCCCGTGTTTGAGCCTCAGTACCAGCACCACATAAACTGGATGTGGTGGTACATACCTTTATCCTAGCACGGAGGCAGGAGGATCAGAAGAACTTCAAAGTCTGCTTATGTAGTGAGTTTGAAGCCAGCATGAGCTGCAAGAGCATGTTTCAAAATGAATAAATAAAAAAGCACTCAGTGTTTTGTGGCAGAAGTGCTTGCTCTTTGGTACAGTTGTTTTGACTCCATCATCATTATTTTTTTCAGACCCTTACTCTAGTTCTGATGACCTGGGAACATTCCAGTAATGTACATCATATGGTGGCTATCACTTGTGACAAAGCTCTGGCCTCAGGATTCTATACCAAAGGCTAGGGATGGGGAGAAAAGTGCAGTGGTGTCAGGATAACTCTAGGGGGTTTTTTAGAAGATAATTTTTCTTCCTGCCAATGGATAACTGGACACCCCCCTCCCCGCCCCACACACAGAGATATACTGCCTTCCCTTCATCAGGAAGGGCACAAAGCTTAAGGTCTCTGACTGCTAGAAAGCCTGGGTTTGGGCCATAATTTCATGAGAGGGAATGATACCTTCAGCATGTCGTAACCTCTGAGCTTTGCATAGCTCATCTAAAATGAGAATGGTAGCAATGGGCCAAAGACAGCATAGAAGTCCATTGAGAAAGTGCACACCAAGCTTTGAGCTCCACACCTGGCCAAGACTATGTACGTGTTAGAGTTTCTATTGCTGCAACAAAACACCATGGCCAAAAAACAAGTTGGGGAGGAAAGTGTTTATTTGGCTTACACTTCCGTACTGCTGTTCATTATCAAAGGAAGTGAGGACAGGAACTCAAACAGGGCAGGAACCTAGAGGCAGGATCTGATGCAGAGGTCATGGAGGGGTTGCTTCTTACTGGCTCGCTCCCCATGGCTTGCTCAGCCTGCTTTCTTATAGAACCCTGAACCACCAGCCCAGTGGTGGCACCACCCACTATGGGCTAGGCCTGCCCTATTGATCACTAATTGAGAAAATACCTTACAGCTGGATCTCATGGAGGCATTTCCTCAACTGAGGCTCCTTCCCCTCTGATGACTCTAGCTTGTGTCAAGTTGACACAAACCAGCCAACATAGTATGTCTAACAGTAGCGGCTACAGCTGTGGATTGCTCACTGGGTGCTATTTAGCTGATTGTAGACTGAGGAGGGTTAGAGTGCTCTGAAGACCTATAGAAAAGAACTCTAGTCCTGCTTTCTCTCGTATCTATGTCCTTTTGGTCTCAGTTTTCTCAAATGGAATTGGTGAGATGGAACCCATTGTGGCAGCATTTTGTATGCATCTGAATTTCACAAATTTAAAATGATAAAACCTAGAAATGACTTAGTTAGACACATGTGTTCTCCAAAGTTGAAGAATCTATCAAGAATTGCATTCCAGAGCACATGCCTGTTCCCCTATGGCCTATGGGCTGAAGATGGAACATTACAGAAGAACTTCGGGTGACTGACCAGGCAATGAGTTGTCTCTGTCATTTCTAGAGTTTATATATTATCCTTCTATGGTCTTTGATGGAGTTGAAGACAGGTAGTTATGGTTATAGTTTTCCTTAATTAGGATTAAAGATAAGTTACATATAGGACTTTAGACTCACAAAGATAGGATAAATGATATTTTCTTTAATTCTTACAAAATGTTAATGGACTAAATATTGTTAACTGTGATTCTTATTTGATAACTGTTGTATGTTATATTTTACTATGTTAAGGTTTAAACCCTTCTTTTTATTTTAGACAGAAAAGAGGAGATGATGGGAGATGTTATTCTGTATATATGTTTCTCATACTGGTTAATAAAGCACTGTGGCCAATAGAAAACTAGATAGGCATGGCTAGGAGACTAGGAGGAGGAAAGAGGAAGTAGTTGGAGTGAAGATGTAGAACATGGAGTAAGGAAGACGCCTGCCACGGCTCCCTGATAAGACGACCACGTGGAAATACTTAGATAAGTAGAAATTGGTTAATAATTAAGACAGAGCTAGCTCATAAACAATAATGGTAATTGGCCAACAGGATTATATCAAATACAGAGTCTCTGAGTATTATTTGGGGCTCACGTGGTAGCGGGACCATGGTGGCAGGACCCGCTGCAGCCGGTGGGAAAAACCTGCCATATAACACATACTCATAGCTGTGACTTGATCTGAATTGTCCCCTCTGGGCTCATATCTGGGATGCTTGGTCCCTTCCTGGTGGTATACTTGGGAGGCCGTGGAAACTTTAGATAGTGGGACCTAGCTAGAGGAAGTTGGTCACTAAGTGTGAGCCTTGGAGATTATTCCCAGTTGTGATCTCTGCCTCACTCTCTGCTTTCTGGATGGCTACAGTGTGAGCAGCCTGCCTTCCAGCTGTCATCACCTCAGCTATTCCACCATGCCTTCCCTGACAAAAGATCTGAAACTGTGAGCCAAGATAAATGCTTCTTCTCAAATGTCGTGTCTATCAGACACCTTTGTCATGGTAATGCAAAAGTAATTTATTTAAGTGTATGCTTGCATACATACATACATACACACATATATGACATACATTAACTCCTTTTGTATCATTCCTATATAGCAGTCCAACTGACACATTTAAATGTATGGTTCAAGAGCTGGAGAAATGACTCAATAGTTAAGAGCACTCACCCTCTTGCAGAGGAATCTGCTTTGATTCCTATTACCCACGAAGCAACTCTCAATTACCTATAACTCCAGTTCCAAGGGATCCAATGCCTTCTCCTGGCCTCTGTGGGAACCAGGCATGCACATGGTACATAGACATGCAGGCAGACAAAATCCCTCATATACATTTAGCAAAACAAGAAAAAATGGGTGGGGTCCTAAAATGAGAATTTAGTTTGTACTAAATTCACAGTACTGAGAAGTTGTTACCATGGTCAGCCTTAGGACACTTCTACCAACCCAGATAGAAATCCTGCAGCCACAGAGCTACCCCTCTCTGTCCTGAAGCCTTGCCTATCCTGAGAAGCCAGCATCTTGTTTCTGGTCCCTATGGATTTGCTTGTCCAGGCTTTTCATATACATAGACTCCCAGAGTATATCGTTGTGTGCCTGGCTTCCCTCCCTCACCCACAGTGTATGTGGCATGTATATTTCTGACCTTTACCTCTTTAGTTTCTGTATGTAAAGACAAGAATGCAGCACCCATCCTCAAGATTACTCTTGAATTATGCAAATTCTGAGTTGAGTCCATGTTCACCAGCACCTACAAGGGCCTGTCCTCTGCTTGCCTGGCAGTTTCCATACAGGAATAGAAGAAGTGACTCTGGCAGCTGTGGGACCACAGACTCCTCTCAACATGCTTTCTCTTGCTTTGGTCTACCCCTCGTTTTCTGACATTCATCATCTCTCATTCACTTCCTCCCTTCTGTGTTTCTTTCACATAAGGGTTTTTTCACTACAAAAGTTCAAACTAGTTAAATTTTAAAAAAAAATTACTCATCATCTTCTCAGGGACCTGCTCAGAGAGTGTCTTTTAAATGTCACTAATTTGTTTTTTCTTGTAAGTGTCAGGTATTTGGAAACTATTAATGGTTTGTGATTAGTCTGTGAGACTGGATGGCCTCATTAGCACCCAATAATTCAGGAATTCTGAGACCTTTCTCGTGGGTCTGAACATGCTTTTGTTTCTGTAATGTCACAGTCATGGGTATTGCCATCAATGAAAGATAGCTTCTGGAAATTGACTTTCTGTGAGTGACCCTGCCTTCTTGGAGCAAGGGGTAGTGCTCACACGCACAGAGACAGGCAGAGAGAGAGAGAGAGAGAGAGAGAGAGAGAGAGAGAGAGAGAGAGAGAGAGAGAGAGAGAGAGAAATCAGAACTCCTTCACCCTTCACCAACTCCTTTAGAGGACATAGACATTTCTTCTCCACCAGAAGCCTCCAAGCCTTGCCCCTTTGGTTAGAGATGCCAAGACAGCCACTTCCCAATTCATTGTCCTTTTTTATAACCCCAATAAAGCTGTCTTGTCTCTGAGTTTCCAAGAAGGGTATGGAGGCCCAGAACAGTTGACATAGACAATCAAAGGAGGAGCCATGTGAGGCAGATCTGCCTGACCTCAAAGAGACTGCACTCCCTCTGCCTCTGTGTGGGTTAATCACTCCTTAGCATGCTCTCAGGTCCTTCTTGATAAGACTAATGTAACTTTATTCACAGCTCTCTATCATAAGCATTCAGTGTTGTTCCCCAGCTGAGACTATGCATCTAAATGGAAATGTTTATTTTATTGGTGATAGAAGATGCAACAGGCAAGCATCAAAATAAATAAAATAAAGTAAAACAAAAACCACTATGTGGTTTGAGTTGTACATGTGCAGGCAACAGAACTATTCAGGTTCATTCTTGTCTGAGGGGATTTATCCTCCTGGCATGAAACAGACCAACCCTTCCTGGTTCTAATTACATCTTAAAGGGTAAGGTCAAGCTACATTCTTAAAAGGGCAAACATCAGCAAAAGAAACTGTAGTTGAGTTAGAAAAGCTGCAACCGGGGACCTGGGGATTAAATTGATCGGTTAAGGTACCGGTCAGGGATGCTTTTGGCTGCAGGTAACAAGCCTGCAATTAGGAGGGGCTTGACCACAGCAGGTGGCTTAGGAGGGCTTAGCCATCACAGATGGCTTCTGTCCTCTTTTAGGAATGTGGGAGGCACTTTGCCCTGTGTTTCAGAGATGTGACAGCTGGCATTTCTGGGAGTCTTTGGACTTTGCTGCATTACCATAAGACCCATCACAGCTCTAGGCATCAAATACATATCTCCATTCAGGAAGAAGAAAGGGAGGTAGAAAGGGCAATGTTCATGTTCCCCAAAGGACATCAAAGTCTTTAGCATCAGTCCTCAAGACAAAGCAGAACTTTGTCTGATGATGACACAAGCTGCAAAGGGAACCATTGTAGAATGAGACGTTGCATGTGTTTTCCTGGGTGGAGGGATGTGAACAAATATCTAATCATCCCAGACAGGAAACTGACAAAGGATCAAAGTAATGGTATCACTAAATTCAAGCTAGGTGAACCAACTGGTCGCTTACAGGAGCATGCATGACTCAAAGGCAGCTACATCACTGCAAAGCTCACCCCAGAATGAGTGATGACTCATAGAAACTGCATCCCTGGTCTCTCAAGAGTTCAGGTAGTTTCCTCAGCACTGCTTACAGCTTACACAACCTAGAGGGAAAAGGGCTTTGCGAGTCTGGTAAGTTTCTGGATCTTCCAGAAACTTGTGTATTGCTTATTTCAAGTCCTAAGTAGCCTCCCCTGAGAACTTGCTGAGTTTTAATGAGCTTTCCTCTGAAATGGGATGTTTCAAATCAGAGGAAATTGCCAAACAACAGTGCTTATGTGTATAGGTGTGTGCACACACATGGGCATGCATGTGTGGTGAGGATGGGTTTAAGATTGGTCCTCAGGAGACTTTTAAGTAAAGAAGAAAGTAGCATTTTCCATGTTTTTATTAGTAACTTGGGAATTAGTTTGAGGCATGAGAGAGCAATGGTGGAAAGGTTGCTTGGTTAAGTCAGTAGATCAAACCAATGAAGTTAATTTCTTCACTGGTAAAGCCATGAGAATGCTATGTGCTGGTGGTGGGAGGTGTCAGTCTGTAAGAAGTACAGTACCAGGAGTCTGTTGGCAGGGATTTCACAGTGAAGAAAAGTGCATAGGAAAGGCATCTTTGAAGCATCTGGTACTGGACAATCAAAGACATCTGGGCAGCAGTGTTTTCCTTTCCAGGTGATGGGTGGGAACTGCAGGGTGGGTGTGAGAGAACCAGAGAGCAAGACAGTGAGTATCAGGAAGGATCATCCAGGGAGCAGAGGTGAGACTAGGGACCACAGCCTCAATCTTTCTAGAATCCCCTTCCCTGCACACTCACCCCTCCAATTCTTCTAGTCTTCTGCTCAAAGCCAACACACAAAGAAAATATTTGTGAAAGTGTTATATGAGCATCAGTCCAAGACTTTTCCAAGTTTCATTTATTTTACCTGTTCTTTTGTGGATCTTGTTTCCCACGTCTCTGTTGGGAAATTACTTAAGGTGAACATCATGAGCCCAGATTAAAAAAAAAATGACAAATGAATTTTCTGCTGATGGATCTAATAAAGACTGAATGTGTTGGTGAAGGATGTCTTAAAATCTTCTCCCTATCTTTCCCACTTGCTGTTCAGGAGCCACCTTCAGGGTACCCATATTACAGATATGAAGCTATGGCTTTTTTATGTATTTCACCTCATTCCAGTCTTTCATTGCCCCAAGAAATTGATAAAGGAGTTCTCATTTACAGATAAGGAGCTGGCTCTTGGTGAGCAGGGAATGCATGTGAGTTTCATGGTGCCCCTCCAAGTCTCCTTTTAGACCCTGTGAACACATCCATTTGAAACAGAACTCAATAGAGAGGAAGCAACTTTCAACCCTTGGCCTGTGGAAAAATGAGGACCAGGACTACAAGAACTTGATCAATCCAGGGGTAAATGGATCCCAGGTTTTGAAGGGTGTTTATATTAGCAGGGATCTCCAGAAAAAGAGAAGTGTGTGTGTGTGTGTGTGTGTGTGTGTGTGTGTGTGTGTGTGTGTGTGTAGATTGTATTAGGTTATTTTGTGTATATGACTGACTGTTTCCTGTATATATGTATATGTACCATGTGATTACATGTTGCCTGTGGAAGCCAAAAGAGGATATTGGATCCCCTGGACCTGGAGTTAAGGACAGTTGTGAGCCTCCATGCAGATGCTAGATGCTGGGAACTGAACCCAAGTCCTCTACAAATGCATCAGGTACTTTTAACTGCTGAGCCATCTCTCCAGCCCCAAAAGATCTATTATTAAGATCTGACTTGTGGGCTAGAGAGATGACTCAGCAGCTAAAGAGGACTTGATAATCTTGGCGAGGACCTGAGTTTGGTCTCCATCTCCCATGGCAGGTGACTCACAACTGCCTGAAAGTCCAGAGAGTCTTATGCCCTGTTCTTGACTCCACAGATACCTGCATCTGTACATATGTAGATCCACATATATACACACGATTAAAAATAAAATATTTTTAAAAGAGAATTAGCTGGTGTGATTACGGAGGCCTAGGAGTCCCAAAGTCCATGGGCAGCAAGTGAAGACCCAGAGAAGCAGAAGTACTACGGGTCTAGCTGAGTCCGTAGGCCTGAGAACCAGGGATTGAATGGTGCAGTTTCCAGTCCAGAGTGGGTGGGATCATTTACTGAAAAGAGCTTATGTCTCCCATCAGTCTAAAGGCCAGAAAAGACCAGCATCCCAGCTGCAGGCAGTGAAGCCAGGGGAGCCTCTCTCTTATTCAGCCTTCTTATACTGCTCTACCTTCAGCTGATTGGATAAAGCCCACACACTTCAGGCAGGAGAATTGTCATTATTAGTCTAGAGAATCAAATGTCATCCACAAAGTTCCTTGTGGATGGGCCCAGAAGAACATTTGACTAAATGTCTGTGTGCTGAGTAGCCCAGTCAAGTTGAAATAGAACAATCATGTCAATAATAATAGCACACACTTGTAACCCCAGCCCTAAAGAGAAGCAGAAAGATTGTTACAGGCTTGAGGTCAGCTTGGTCTACACAGTGGGATTCATACTAGTCAGGGCTACATAGCAAAACCCTGTTTCAGAAACACAGAATAGGACGATGTGAACAATCACACAATTGTATGCAGATATTTGGCCTGCAGTTTCCAAGAACCAGTGCTATGTTCAGAGATCCTTTCCCATGTAACTATAATTATTCACTGGCTGACCTTAAGGATGAGGCACTTTCCTGGGCTACTCAGGCAGAACAAAACAACCGCTTGAGCCTTTAGGCACATAGAGAGAAATACAAAATGAGCTATGTTAGACTGTAGTCCCCCTGTCATGCAGAACACTCAAAGCTGGCTCTCCTGTCCACCTAGAACTTTGCACCTTTTGATCAAGTCCCAGCTTTCTCCCTCCCCAGTCCCAGCCTCTCATCACCACCATCCTCCCTGCTGCTATGAGATGAACTTTATTAGATCCCACACGAGCATGCAGTGTTGGTCTGTCTATGGCTGGTTAATTTCACCAGGCAAAGCATCCTTAAAACTCACCCACAGTATCACAAATGACAGGATGGCTGAGATGATGGATGCATTAATTAGTTGGATTTAATCATGCCACATTGTAAACACATATCAAAACAGCACGCTCTAACCCATGTATACATAAACTTATGATTTGTCAATCAAAATAAACGCAATTTGGGACAACAAACAAGACTAGATTTTGAGAAAAGCAACAGAGAGAAGAGAGAGTGAGAGAGGCAACAGGCAGGAGTGTGGGGGAGGAGACGGAGGTCCCTCTGAGAGTTGCCCATCTTGAGATGCTGAGCAAATTCCACTTGTGGCTGGCCTGAAAGTGAGCCACATAGGAAGCAAGGAAGAAATCATGCTTCTTCCCTATCTGAAGAAGACCTTTCTCCTGATCTTCCCATATGGAACCCTGTCCCTTGACACCTTGATTCAGCTACTGGGCCCAGACTTCCGACCACCAGTGCTAGTGGTCAGGTTTTACATGCATTCAGTCTGGGACCCCCTTTCCCCTTTGAACTTACCTACCAGCATCGAGTAAAACTGCTCCATAAAACCTGATGACTCATGAATTGTTCAATAGCTTGAAAAAGTTCTGTTTGTTGCCAGTGAACTCCCAGCTTAAACGTTTTCAAGCAATCTCAACTCCAGCATTCTCCTTGAAAGAGGAGCACTGGCCTGGGGACATGGAGCAATGACCATCTCTTGTGACTAGGGAGTCTTTTACTATTTTTGATATTGTGTGATGCCAAAGTGACCATGACCTCTGTGTCTAACATACAGTCTTAGTGTCTGAGTTTTTTGTTCCTTTATCCTGATGCTTTTAAGGGTTACCCACATCATAGAGCCGGTCAGTACTTCAATATCTTTTATTCCTTAGGAATATTTTGATGGATGGATTTTGGTTCATTTGCATTTCTTCATGACAATGTCACTGTTTGACCTATCCATTCATAAATTGGTGAACAGTGGTCAGTCACCCCCCCCCGGGGCTACTGTGAACAATGTAATGCTGACCATTCACATGAAAGTTACCGAAGTGGACTTGATTTCCTTTGAACATTCTAGAGGACCTGTCATAAAGCAGGCCTCCATTAACCTTTCAAGAAACTTCCAAGTGATTTCCCAGAGCAACTACAGTGTTTCCACATCCCTGTCTGCAGCGCCTGAGGTTTCCAACGCCTCCATTCTTCATCAGCACCCATTATCTGTCTTCTGTCCCAGCACCTCACTGTGTGTAAAGTGGTAGCTCAGCGTGCTTTTGAGTTGCATTTGTTTTGCGAAATTGCTTTGCCTCTTCTGAGTCCTTTATATTTCCATATGAATTCAGGAATCAACTTGTAGATTTCTCCCTGTGGAAAGAATAATTGGGATTTTTGATAAAGGTTGTATCAAATTGACACATAGATCAACTTAGGGAGTGCTACCATTCTGACAATGCTAACAATGCTGAGGCTCAGGATGCGTAAGCATACACTATCTTTCTGTTCGGTTGAGCCTTTAATTTCCTTTCATGATGTTTTATAGTTTGCAGCATGCAGGCCTTGAATCTCTTCTGCTAACTTTATCCTTAAATATCCTATATCTTGATGCTGTTACATGAATATACGTCTCTTTTAAAAAGACGTGTGCATTGCATGTACTTGCGTGCATGCGTGCGTGCATGTGTGACACTCATCTAAGTACCCCTAGAGGCCAGAAGAATGACTGATATGGGTACTGGAAACCAAACTCAGGTCCTCAGCAAGAACATCAAGGGCTCTTAACTGCTAAGCTATTTCTCCAGGCCCAATTGAAATAACCTTGATTCTGTTTTTATATCCCTCATCACTACCACTACCATATGGGTATGAACCTGACTTGTGTACTTTCATTCCTTCTTCCTTTGAGTCTCTCTGATCTGCATCCTTGCTTCTGGATCCTCTTGATTCTTTTTACCATTGTCTTCTTTTCCTGAAGCTTCAGTCACATTGCCCATCACTTTTTTCTCCTCAGTGGGCAAAGACTCCCAGGTCAAGCAAGAGAGAGCTGCTCCCCTACTGCTTCTCCATGCTCACTTAGTATGTATCTACATCTGGTATGAGAAGAATTTCTGAAGACTTGGTTTCTTAGTGCATGCCAGATGTGTGTCTGCTGACACACAGGATAATTTCAGGTGGCATAGTGATGGACTGTTATTTTAATAGCCATTGATTTAGAGGCCTGAGAAGTGTCTGTTATATCAGTCCCTTTACTCATATCCTTTATGAGAACTTGGTTGATTGTTAAGAAATGAATTGAAAATGGATAAAGAATGGCACATGTAGTGTAAGACCCTGTGCAGGGCAGAAGAGGTAGAATTTTGAGGATCCACATCTCAGTGGTTCTGGGCCTCCAACACCCTGCTGAATGACTCTGAGGAAGTTAACTTCCAGCAAACCTGCATTGCAGTTTTGTACATCGGTAATTAACCATGTTTCCATGTCTCCACCATGCATGGAGTGCCTGCTGTGGTGCAAGAATGACTCTGGGGAAGGTAGGTGGCCCAGGAGCCCACCAATGTGGGCATTTAGAGCATGTCCGCTCAATTGTAATGTTATCATCAACACAGGTTTTAATTGCCCATTCTCAGTATTCCTTTGTTGCTTGTAGTTCTTTGTGTAGGGGTGAGGCCTCATTGTCTTTACCCACCCATGTTGGCATAGCTATTGCTGTCATCCTGTTCAGATCATGTTTGGGCAGTAATATTGATGAGATTTTATGGGTGCAGCTTCTGACATTCCTAGGAGACACAGTCTCACAACAATTTCCCTCTCCTCCTGGCTTTTATAATCCGTCTGCTCCCTCTTGTAAAATGATCCCCAAGTCTTAGATGCTGGAGTGTCTTGTAGATGAATCTACTGGGACTGGGCTCCACACCTCTGCATTTTGATTGGTTTTGGTTTTCTGTAGTGGTCTCCATCTATTTTAAAGAGAATTTCCCTTGATGGCTTGATTGAAGACTATACTTATTGGTGGGTATATGGACAAATGTTTAAATGGTTGCTAGGGATTATGCTAGTTTAGTAAATTTGAGATTGTAGATTCTCCTCCAATATCCATGACTTCACTAGCACCAATTGGTTATACCTAGGTTTCTAGTACCAGGCATGATTTCCTTCTTGTTGAGAAGATATTAAATATAATTAGGAAGCTATTGGTTACCAACAAGATATGTGTGCCCTTAGGGCTATCATGCCATGCTGGTGCTTTATTGCTCATGGGCTCATAGTTGGGTAGGATTGTTGGTTGCCTTCTACATTTGCAAGCTTGCTTGGCACCTTCCTGTGCCAAGAAAGCTATTGCTCAGGGCGGAGGTTGTCAGGTTAGTTCCATCTCAGTAGCCTCTGGGCCTTGTGTCTGAGATGCAATGTGTCTTCAGAAATACATATATGAGTACACATGTTTGAATCAAGTTTTCCTTTACTAGCTAAGGGATTTTGCAACTCAAGAAGTTCTGAGGGGATGTAGTGATGTAAGGAAGCAGTAGTTTATCTTGCAAGGTAGGGTGAAGAGCTGATAACTCCCTCTTGTAAGTCCCTTTAATTCCATATGAGCAAGCCAGAGCCCTTTGCAGCTTGGCAGTCCCAGCTGCTGTGCTGAAATTGGCTGTAGCTCAGATTCCAGATGAGCCAGGCAGAGCTTTAGAGTTGCTTGTGATCTGTTTACATTACATAAGGGCTGTTAATTAGAAGGGAGCATGTTTCTTAATTAAGGAACAAATTAATTTTTAAAGAAGTGCTGAGACCCCCTTGGGTGAAGTCAGAAGAGGGGACTCATCATGGGTGTGTGACTGTCTTATTCTTTGTTAAGAGGGTTTGGAGCTATGATACAATCTCCAGTAGCAGCTTGGGAAAATAGTAGGTGTGGGTTGAATCATCTTAGGAGTGGGTGTCACAGGCAAGATGTTGGAGATGCTGTGTAGGACGAATGCTGTCTAGTGGAGCTCAGGTGCAGTGGAGGGGACTGTGTGGTGTTAGGTGTTTGATGAATCTGCTAAGTGCTAAAAGACAAATGAGTGAAATATGCCAGGAAAACTGAGGAGATCATGAAGGAAGGAAGAGAGAAGATCTAGAAAGATCCCAAAGGGGGATGAATAGCTGAATTTTGAGGCAATCCTCTGTTGGTAAATAGGAAGCTTGTTTCTGTCAGGAGGATCACATGAACAAAGGCCTTATCCACTAAGGCACCCTGTAGAGACACAAGAGAGGGCACAGTAGGAACTAAAGGACTGGAAAGGCCAGTGTGAACAGGATATGGAGAGGGGCAGTTGTCACCTTAAGTGTGTGCATTAAGATTCCTTGGGCAGCTTGGGGAAGAAGCTCAGCCAGCCCCCCTAAGTTGAAACAAAGGTATTATAGGCTCCTTATATATAAAATTCCTGGAAGGACAAGAAAGGGAAAGGCCACCAGGTGCTTCCCTGCTCCAGGAGCAACTCTGATCATCACCTTTGATGTGAGCCCTGTTTCCCTATAACTTTATGTTTGATCTTCAGGGATACCTCTATCAACGTGAGGTGAATCTTTTGCCCATCCCCAAGCTGGTGAGCACAAGTGTGGGAGGCTCTAAAGGGCCAGGTACGAGCTATATGGCCACACCTGTAGCCAGCTTTGAGGGAATGTGATGACTGTGATCTTTGAACTTCAAGAGCTAAAAGTGACATGATTTAGCCATTGGAGGAGGACCAGGTCTGATCAAGGGTAATGAGGTAGAGATGGTGACCTCAAGGCATATTCTTCAGGGGTTTAAGAGGTAGGGGAGATGGAGTTGAGGCTCTGGTGTGTTACAGAGTCCGTAACATCCTGTGATTCCCCTTGACCTTAGCCAGGATAGGAACTATTTTGAGGGACATGTGTATGTGGTATGTGTACATGTGTGTTCACAGGTACAGGGAACACATGATGATAGGAGGCATTGGGTGACTTCCTCAGTTGTGCTCCACTTTATTTATTGAGGCAGGGTCTCTTCCTCAACTCAGAACTCACTGACTGGGCTGGTCTAGTAGCCAGCCCGCCTCAGATATCCCCAGTCTTCACTTTATAGGAGCACTAGGACTACCAGTGAGCTGCCACACCCACTGTTTGTTTGTTTGTTAATGTGAGTCCTGGGGATCTGAACTGCAGTCCCCATGCTTGCACAGCAGGTACTTTATCCACTAAGCCAGCTCCTCAGCCCCAGCGGTGACCACCTCCAGCTATACGACATGGCAGAAGTGACTCTGCTAGTTGATTGGTCCAACCTGTAAGAGACAGGCAGATTCCACCCACTGACTCTCACAATACCCTCTCGTATGGAAGCCGGCTTCATGGAAGACCTCAGACCATCTGAAAACTGTCCTTCTTGGAGAGGTTGGAAATACCTTCAAAGATTCAAGACTGCCGCAAGAGGCTTAGGAAAGTGGAACAGCAGCTGTGTAAACAGAGAGGCTACCTCAGCTGTAGGTTCTCCAGCCTTGGATGAGCACATGGGGAAGGGGATGTAAGATAAGAGCCCTTCCTGATCCCCCAAAGTAAAACAGTCTCTTGGTTGAGGGAGCATTGTTCTATAGCAAGACATATTCAGAATAGAGTATGAATTAAACATACAAAAGGGGGGTAGGGAATGGGCTACCTAACAAGAAAATGGACAGACATCCTAAAACATGAAGGCAGAAAGTTAAACTGTGTGCCCGCCCCTATAACCCCAGCCAGCCCTGCTCTGCTCCCTCCCTTACCCTCTTTCTGTCTGGGGATATAAATTGCAGATTGGCAGTCACACTCTGTGGGGTGCTTTCTTATGGATCACAGGGACTGGGGACCCTATGGTCATCTTTCATTCAAGTCCCTTTATATGCCCACTGGAGATAACAGAGTCTCTCACAGCAACCCCAGGCTATAATGTAATAATGAAACAGAAGCAAGCAGCTGGAGAACTAAGAGATGTGTGACAAAGATCCAGCCCATGGGCTTCCATTTCTCCTGCCTTATCTCAATCCCCACATGATATCATTCATCAAAAATGGCCGCCAGAAGCTGCAGTCTGAGGTGTCTGTAAAAGAAGTGCACCTGAGGAAAGACAAAGGTAGGAGAGCTCTGACAGCCCTTTCTGTCTGTGACATCCCGAGAAGCGTGACACAGCCAGTGAACTAGGTGCTTTGACGAAGTCAGAAAATGGGCTCAGGTGTGCCTCCATGGGTAGATTGCTTGCCTGGCTTGTGTGATGCACTGGGCTCCATCCCCAGTTCGCATAAACCAGATGTGGAGTTCACACCTGCCATCCCAGCACTCAGGAAGTGGATGCAGGAGAACCAGACATTCAAGATCATCCTTATTTATGGGCTGGCCTTGCTACGTGGTTCCTGTATCCAAAAATAAATAAATAAACTTAGAAAAAAGAGTCCCCATCTGGGCAGGAGAATTTTGAGAAAACCTAAGAGCACTGGGGTTTGGGTTTAATGAGAGGAGATGAGTCTGTGTATAGGATTTGCAGTCATCCCTGCAGGGTACAAGAGAAGGGAGTTGGACTGCTCTCTACTGCTCTGTGGTTTCCAAAGCCACCCATGGGGACTGGGAAGGATTCCAGGCCATGCTACTTCAGGGCTACCTAGTGGCAGGAGCAGCAGCAGAGCCACCCTCAGCTCTACCTTGTGGAGGTGTTAACATGGTGGTGGAGATTTAACTCTAATCCCAGAAGCCACCAGGGATGACCAGAGAGTGGCTGAGGACCCTTATGCCTCCAGACAAGGAGAGGGGCAGCTGTCACTGAGCTCCTCCCTTTCAGCTAACAGGAAGCCTCCTCCAATGGAAGTGCACACCACTTCCGTTGGAGAGACACGCCAAGAGAGGCAAACACTAGGGTTGTGCTTGAGGCAGTATCAGCTTGCCCAGGGAAGTAATTTTCTTTCACGTATCAGTAACAGTCACTTATGTGTTTTTCATCTCCAACATCTCCAAGTGGATACCCTGGAAGGGGACTGGCCAAGTCTTTGGGTGGAATGCAACTGTGTGCCTGCCTCTTGGGCTGGGCCCTGCGGCTTGGAGCAGTGTGTAACTTTGAGCCCTCTCTGGCTGGGTTTGAATGCCTCCTAGACATGATCCAGGCATACTACCTGACCTATGTGAGCCTTGGTTTCTTCTTCTCTTCCTCTGCTATAGATGTGCTATAACAGTGCTATAGATGTGAGGCAGACACATAGGGAAAGTGTTCAACAGTAGCATTTGCTGTGATGGTTACCAAAAAGTTGGTGTGAGCGCAGCAACTCAGCCTAGGACTCAGCCAGAATAGTATCCCAGTGTCTGGGGCTCACGCTGCTGCTATTTCCAGCCAGAAAAGAAATGGTATGTTTCATGTAATTGTTGCCAAGCCAGGTTGCTCCCACACATCATGGTATGTATCTATATACCCATCTGCCTGCACATGTGCTTGTGAACATACAATCTAATCTTTGATATCACATGTGTCCATGAGTTGTATTTTAGTTAGCTTTCTTGTCTCTTTAATCTATCTTATTGACAATTACTCTCTGCTACTTTTTAATCTTAAACCCTCAGAAGCAGAAATCCTGAATTTCAGCCAAACTCCTAACAACCACATGTCTTAGGGTAGCACTGACCACAGTCCCCTCAAGGGCCAGCTACTTATTGTTAGTGAGAAGCGTCAGCATGGCCAGAACCCTGATAGGTTGTGCAATGCCTGCTCTGCCCAGTGTCACTGTGGCATTTGGTGTGCAACAGTTCCCTCAAAGCACTGCCTGGATGGATGGGAAACAAGTCATCTGAATAGACAAGCTACTGATCTGTTAGGCCAGAAAATGTCTCAGCCTAGGAACTGGTTATCCAGGGCTGGGGTTGATCAGCCAGTTACAAACACTTCTGAGAGTTCACTAGCCCAGCCCTTGTTTCCCCGTTGGATGTGCAGCAGGGCCCCGAGAGCAAATATTCCTCTGTAATACCCATAATACATTTCCCTTTCCTCCATGATTAGTTTTGTTGATGGGTTTCATGAAATAAACAAGGGCTGGGAATGTTAGTACACACACACAGTCTAGAAACTGAGGCAGAAGGGTCATGAGTTTGAGGCCATATAGCAAGATCTGTCCCAGAAAAATAGATACCTACTTGGTTGTGCACATAGAGACTTGAGGCTGTTCATCGCTGTGGAGCTCGGAAAGCAGTGGATGGAAATGACCTAAATGTGCCTTGGTAGCGGAATGGCTAATAACATTCAAAAATGCAAACATTAAGCCGTTATTCAAAGAAACGAGGCAAATATTTTATTTATACACGATCCTCACAGTTTATAGAAGCACTTCATAGGGAAAGCACTGATAGTCATATGAACACATCTAGGTTTATATGCATGTACAGGCAGTAAAGCCAGAGCTCACAAACACCAACACCAAGTTATAGTGCATTCCATGTGATGTTATGTCACGTTTCTCATCCTTGAGACCAAATACCTGACAAGAAGCAACTCATGGAAGGCAAAGATTCTTTTGGCTGCTTGTTTAAGAAGAGACAGACTCCCATTATGGGGAGAGGGCATGGAGATAAGGCTATTAGGCAGCTGGCCTAATTGAATCCACAGGCAGGAAGCAGAGAGCAGACAAGAAGAGGGACCAGGCTGCCACACCTCAAGGCCCACCCTGTGACTCACTTTCTCCACAGAAGTTCCATCTCCTAAGAGTTCCACAGCCTTCCATAATAGTGCCACCATCAGGGGCTCAACTGCCCCACATGAACTTATGGGGTCATTTTGCATTCAAACCACAATAGACACCATTTATTTTAATAGTAATAATAGGGCCTGGAGTGATGGCTCAGTAGTTAAAAGTGCTTGATGCTCTTTCAGAGGACCTTAGTTCGGTCCCCAGCACCCACATCAAGAGGCCCACAACCACCTATTCCTGCAGTTCCACTCACACATATAAAATTATTATTATTATTATTATTATTATCATTATTATTTAAAAGTTTAAATTAACACTATATAGTAACATTCTTTGAAACCATGGTATTCCCAGCAACCTTGCAGGATGGAAAAATACTCTCTGTGTCTGCAGTGTGAAGGTCAAAAGGAAGACACTGGCATTGATGGTGATTAAAGGGACTTCAGTCTGATGTGTAACATTTTAGTCCTTTTAATAAAATGAAGACAAAGCAAATGTAAGAAAGTGTGAACAGTTGGGACTCCAGATGGCCAGAACAGGATGTCTGTTATTGTTCTTTGTGCTTTTCTGTGTTTACTTAAGATCCTAAAAAAAAATAGAAAGAAGAAGAAAGTTAACCCTCCTTGGTTAGTGTGGGATTCTTTTCTGATTCCAGCTTTTTCTTTCTTCTCTTCTCTTTTCTTTCCTGGGGATGGGGCATGGCAGTTATAACTGTCGCTCTGTCTAATTTAGGATGGGGCTCAACCACAGGAAACCAAAAACTACAATTAACAGCAGGAAGTTGTTTTGCTTAGTTCTTTCTTACGTGAAAGGCAGCTGGAGAGTGAGGTGCGGAAGCCTACAAGCATCACTCAGGCTCCAGTGCTGCCATCGTTAGCACATGGTTCCATTCTCAAGGTTACTGCATGGTTAGAAGGGGCTGTGGGAACACCACATCCTTGTCAACAGGCTTCAAGAAACAAACAAGAACTGGGCGTGTTAGTACACACATATAATGCTAACACTCTAGAAACTGAGGCAGGAGAGTCATGAGTTTGAGGTCAGTCTAGGCTATGTCACAAGATGTTACTCAGAGAAAAGGACGCCAACTCAGTTATGCACACTGAGACTGGTGCTCAGAAAACACTAGAAGGAAATGGTCTGGATGGGCCTGGATGTCACAAACTGTATGCTAGACCAAAAGCACCTTTCCTGCCCCAGAGAATCTCAGCTCAGCACTCAATGGCCAGAATGAGTCATGGGACCACATAGCTGCAAGGGATCCAGGAATGGAATATTTCACTAGTATATATTACCCAATAGTTTTTCTCCAGCCCTGTGCCCCAGAACTACCCCCTCTCCGTTCTCAGAGACAGGTGCCCTTGCCCTCAACTCTAGAGTTAAGTGACCATGCTCTTAGCCATTAAAAATATCTAGTCTTGGTGGAGCTGAAGAGGTGACAGTGCGTAAGAGCACTTGCTGCATGAGCATGAGGATCTGAGTATAAAACATCCAAACCCATGTAAAACTGGGCATAGTGGGCCACAACCATAATTCCAGTGGTTCTGTGGTGGGTGGAAACCAGAGAATCTCTAGAAATTCATGAGTCAGCTATCTGGACACACAAGATAAACTGTGTCAAAACAGGAGAGATCAGTGCCTGGGGTTGCTCTCTGACCTCCACACATACACAACCATACTCATACACACAGACACACCATATAAACAACAACATACACACATGTACTACACACACACACACACACACACACACACACAGAGAGGGGGGTTAGAATTTTCACCCTTCCCTTCAGCACAAGCCTCCTTCTCTTCTGACTTCTGAGGTTTATTTTTCCCATTTACTAGGGGCCCCAGCCATTTCCTTGGCCTCAGCTAGCAGCTCGCACATGCAGTTTCCCAGCAGGCACTGCCTCAACTTCCACTCTCCTGCCTCTGCAAAGTTGCTGACATCCAGCTGTCCTGTCTGTTTAAGGTCCTAAACTTTGTTAAGTGTAGGGAGAGTGACTCCCAATGAAGATGCTATCTGCCTCCACCCTTGTGAGTCTTCAGAGGTGAGGTCACCCCAGCCAGCCCCCTGGGGGCCCTGCTGTGTCATTCCTTGGAATCTTGAATGCATTGGATGGTTAGATCTTGACCCACCACTACCCTTTTTTTCCCATCAGCAAGTAGTAGCCACCATTCCCATCAGTTTATCCTGTATCACCTCCATAACTGCAAGAGAAAGCTCACTCAGGTCTCCCAAACATCTATCCAAGCCAGGCACCTCCACAAAAGAAAAACGATCATGTTTAGAATTAAGAATCAACAATCAGCCAACAGGCAGTAGACTACCTCCCCTTATGAATCCAGGCTACTTAGTCATTGAACAGAGCCACTGCCTGGCTGGCTTTAGCTTTTGCAGAGGAGATATGTATATCTAATGAGGAGTTTCGTATGCATGAATTCAGGACGATAAAATCTTTCGGATTTGGATGTGGGTGCCTCCCGCTGTCCCTCTCTGCCTGTGCATTCATTCACTCACTCGCCCTTTTCCTACTTTGTTAGAACTTCCATAGACACAGGAATAACTAACTTTGTCTCTTCTGTAGCCTGACAAGCAGAGCCCTGTGGTCCAGCCTGAATGGGTTTCAGCCCCAGGCCTGAGAGTGACCTATTATACAGCTGTGCTAAATTCTGCTTGCTCAGAAGATCCTAGTCCGTGCCCATGGTGGAAGAGCAGTACTTGTCCCTCTGCAGGGATGGCCTGAGATGAAACAGACCCATAGGGATAAAGTACTCTCTATGCTGTCCAACAGAGAGACAGAAGCATCCTCCTGTGGCTGTCGTTTCCACTATGCCTTCAATCGGCTTAAGCAGCTGTGCTCCTGGGCTTAAGTTGGTCAGGGAAATTCGTGAACTTACTTTATTCTGAGATTATTTCTGTTAACATGAAAACACTATACTCCCCTCAAAGGAAATAGGAGATGGTTTGTTGTGGAGGCAAATAAGAATTATCATAGCCCAAGATCACAGATTCAGGTTATGCCCAAGTCCATGCTTCTTCGTGGTACTGGTTTTATGATGCTCCTATAACCGACAGAACAAGTCATCAATCCAGACACCTGTTAAATGCATTTTTCATCTAAGATAGTCCAAGACAATTTAATTCTGAACCCATGTCATCGCAATCCGTCAACCACTGAGGCTCTAATCAACTGGTCAGCCTCGCAGGCTGTTCAATTGCTTCCTGAAAACTTCAAGGTTTCTGGACAGAACAAGAACTTCCACAGGCCACTCTCACAGATCCTCCGCCATACATATTGGCGCCACATATCCTATGTCTTTCAAGACCTAGGAGATACCCCAAATCCCTCAACATGCCTTTGTGTGGCTCCCAAGGAGGGTTCCTGTCACAGGTGGCCCTCATACATCATGACACCAGCACTGCTGCCATGTTCTTATTCAATCTGGTTAAGTAGCACCATAAACCCAGAGATGGCTCATCCACAGCTCACTTTAATTTCTGGCACATAGTCCCACCCAGTGTCCCTAGTGTTTGTCACCTGGCTTTCTTTGACACACACACAAACCCTATCCTACCTCAGTTGGGACCTCTGAAGACCCATTTTCTAGTCTCAGCTTGCTAAAAGAAACATTGGCATTTGAAATTCCAAAGGAAAGATCACATAAACCATCCTACAATAAACACGAT
Organism: Cricetiscus sungorus; assembly: GCA_030556225.1. NCBI lineage: Eukaryota > Metazoa > Chordata > Mammalia > Rodentia > Cricetidae > Cricetiscus > Cricetiscus sungorus. The sequence goes on along the minus strand of JANBXA010000728.1, from coordinate 9,950,117 downwards.
GCCACCCAGGGTTGCCCCACCTGGCATCCTGGGGAGCTGATGTTGGGAGCCTCAGATTGTACAGATGGCACCTGGTGTTATATACCTGCAGTCACTTCCTGTCTTCATACTTCCTTGAGCTTCCTCTGAATTTCAGCACACGCTCGTGCTCGCACGCACACACTCACACACACACACACACACACACACACACACACACACACACACACACCATGGGTGTGGGGAGACTCCAGGTGAAAAGGGCCTGGTGTTCTGTTTCCCCCACTATTTCCTCGGGACCATAACTGGGTTACACAGTCTAGGCAGAAAAGCAATGGAAATGCTGGTGTTCTCAGAGGGTCACCTGCCTGGGGACAAGGAGCTAGCCAAATCCTGGGAGAGCCTTGTTGGTGTTCTCTCTGGGGTGTCCTGGTTAGTTTTAACTGTCAACTCGGCACAATTACAATCACCTAAAAAAAGTTTCAGTGAGGTGTTTGGGCCAGGTGGGGCTGTGGCCATGTCCGGGAAGGACTGTCTGCATTGCTCACTGAGGTGAGAAGACCCAGATCACCATTTCAGGGACTGTCCTGGACTGTCCAAGAGTGAAGACAGCCGGCTGAGTGGAAGTGCCCAGAAAGCAGGCAGCCTGGGTGCATTCATTTCTCTCTGCCCTTGACTGTGATTGTGGTGCGACTAGCTGCTGGAGTTCAGAGACTCAGCAGCAGCAAAGCTTACTCGGGAGCAATGCTACGGATGGGGACAGGCTCCAGTAAGAACTAGGACCCGTCTCCACACTTGCACACTGGGGTTCTTACAGGACTGGGTAAAGGACTGTAAGCTGGGCACTGGGGAGGTGGGATGTTTCCTGTCAGCCTTTGTTAAGGTTGCCAGAGAACCAGAGGAGCCAGGTGGAAGCAGAACTACTCTCTGCCACATGTTTCAGTTAGCAGGTGGGCCAGGAGGTGAGGGCATCTACTAAGGAGGTCAGTGGGGCGCAGAATGGCATAATTGAAGCTAATAATCTCCAGGTATTTACATCTTCCATCTGCAAGTCACTTGAACTGGGAACTCTTATTTACATGGTGTTTCCAACTTCTAGGAAATTGCCTGGCACACAGTATATGCTCAGTAAGTATTTCCAGGCATCTATGTGTATTTTTATCTTCATTGAGTACATCTGGTTGATGATCAAACCTGAGCAGCTGGCAGACACCAGCAGTCTCACAGTCCAGGCAGCCCCAACTCTCCTCATTTGTGTGAGAAGCGTAATGGGTCATGAAATTGCGTCCGTTAGCATGCAGACAAGTATACATATATTTTGCAAACATTTCACTGTATGTAGATATGGGACCCAAAGACGAAAATTTTGAAGCAGCAGCTGGAAGTATTAGTGGAAATTAGAGGGGAACATTGTTTCCATTAAGTAGTGCTGAATTTTGCAACTGAGTAACATCTTCAAGTTAATTCCAAAAACGGTCCACCTCATTAGGCAGATGAGGCGTCCTGTGATTTGGATTCCAATGCAGAATAACCCCAGTGATGGATGGGGTGCCTGTTGTAATAACTTCCAGATTACAGCTCCTTCTTTCGCAAAATTGCTACCAGCAAGGTAGCTCAGCCACTTTCAGGGAGAAATCAGCTGTGCTGAAAGCAAAAAAAAAAAAAAAAAAAAAAAACTCAGAAAAGGAAGCAGTGAAACACTATGATGCCTATGCCTATGCACATAGGGCTGTCCTCTGCTTTCTTGACCTCTAGGGCATGTGCTCTTCATGACCACTTATAGAATTGGAAGAGGGATCGGGTGAAGTCGGGCTCTATTCTGGTGTGTGTGTGTGTGTGTGTGTGTGTGTGTGTGTGTGTGTGTGTATGTGTGTGTGTTGGCCAGATGTTGACACCAGCTGCCATCCTCAGCTACCTTCCACCTTATGTTTTGAGCTAAGGTCTCAAATTGTACCTGGAGCTCATCCATTCAGCTAGACTGGTGGTCTAAGGACCCAGGGTTTATCCTCTCTTCATCTTCACCCACAAGCCCATACTGCCATGCCTCACTTTTTACATGGGTGCTAGGGGTCCACCTCAAGTCCTCATTATGCATTGCAGGTCCTTTGCTGACTGAGCCACCTCCACTTCCACAGGCCCCAGCCCTGAGTTTTTACTTCAGTCATTCCAGATCTGAAACAGAGCACATCTAGTCTCATTTTGACCAGAGTTAGTCGCATGACCTCAACCAAACTGCAAGGGTGTAGAGAATGCGAAGACAGCCCAGCTCCACCTTCCCCAGCCCTCTACTGAGAACTCTAGGCACCAAGGTAAACTACAAGGAAATGTGACATCCTTGCTCTGTGTAGACACTTCCTTCCAGGTCATATTTTGTAGCATTATCTAATTTTATGAAGAATTGTACATTTTAGGGTTGTTGGGAAACACATAATAGAAACCCAACCTTGGTGGCTTCAGCTATTTGGAAGTTATTTTCGTGGCTATTGAAGATGGTTCAAACTTAAAATACAACTCAAGATGGTTGCCTCAATTCTAGTCATCACAACTGCATTCACAGTAGAGATAAGAGGAAGCAATGTCTACTCTATCGTTTTTCTTTGCATCTTGAAAGCAAAAGACTCCCTCATGCATGATTTCTATCCCTCTGATTCCCTGGTCTGATCTGCACTGTGTATCTTTAATCACAGCTACCAAATGCCTAAAAAGCAGTTACTAAAGGGAAGGAGGCTCTGCTGTCTGCTGTTCTTTGTTGTTTAAAGGGACACAGCCTGCTGTAGCAGAGAAGGCTTAGTGTCAGGGACACCTCATGCCAGTGGCAACAGGAGTGTGAGGCTGCTGCTTACATCTGGATACAACTGGAAGCCCAGAAAAGACAGGAATCTGAATCAGGATAAATCTCCAGGTCTATTCCCCAGTGACCTACTTCCTCCACCTAAATCTTACCTCCTATAGGTTTCACAAATCCCCCAAACAACACCACCCACTGGGGACCACCACCCACTGTTTTAAACTTAAAGACATTTCATATGATACATACACACCTCTAGTTGTTACAGAATGGGAAGGTTAAATGCCAATCATCTTGAGAGGAAGGACAGTAGTTGGTCAGATATGGGTGTCAAATCAGCTAGTCTACAACATCTGCTCCAGAAACGTTTCCAATCAAATATCTATCTATGTCTGGGTACAGGTGGGTTGTTGCTCTGCTCAACTATGCTGCTGTTGGTCGTCAGCCCCCGGGACATGAGAGATGTGGCCCAGAACTTGCACTAAGAGCTCACTACCTGTGACTAGTCTCTGCTGGGTCCTGGCTTTGACTGTTTTCCAAGTCACTGTAATTCTAGAAGGTTTGGGGTCTCAGGGGAGCTTATAATGGGTGTTAGCTCATGGGTGCATTTTATCGCTTTAGATCTAGAAGGGGAATTATCCTACTGGAGATCGTCATGCTGGTTAGTGAAAAATCTAAAATAAATGAACAGAACAAACCTCTCTCTTAAGTAAACTAAGAGCTAAAACAGGCATGAACATGCAGATAGTCTGGCTAAGAGCTGGGGAATCATCTGTCGGAGGCCCTGTGGCGTGTTTCTCTGGCATCTGGCCAGAACTCCCTCTCAGATTGAGCACCTACCACACGTGGCTGATGATGTCCTGCCTTGTGGATGGCTCAGCAAGTGGACAGAGGAGACCACTGAGGAAGAAGTTACAATTGAGACCATCTCAGGGAACCCACCTACCCCTGTGAGAGCCTCCAGCCCTTCTCCCTTGAGCTCCTGTGTATGACATAGTATGTCACAGTAAGGGCTTGGGTTCATTTTCACAGAAGTTGAGTGTTCGCTGTGTTGAGTAGTGTGTGTGTGTGTGTGTGTGTGTGTGTGTGTGTGTGTGTGTGTGTGTGTTCTAACACAGGTTCCCCGATCCTGCTCAAGCACTAATGAACTGAAGCCTTCAGGAGGTGGCACTCGGAACCCTGTGTTGTTTGCATTTTCCCACCCAGAGAGCTGTGCTTGAGAACTAAAGGTGCCCTGGGTCACTGGGCTGAGGAAGTTTTAGTCAGCTCCTAAATCTACCAAAATAGTGCCTTCTTCATGTGGGTACACATAGGGTATCTGACATCAGGCCGCCTAGGGGTCTTTCTCTGGCACTCTGAGTAGCAGGGCCCACACCATTTGTTTGTTCCATAAGAAAAGAGCCTGGCTAGATGAGCCTCTGGCCTTGTTCTGAAGCTGGGGCTCTGTCCAAAGGCTACTGTTGAGATTTCCCCCAGTAAAATCCATGCTTTCCTTGAGTTCTTGCTCCTGCATCCAGTCCCATGTGACTGAAGAGGGGATCTAGAAATGGAACCTTCCAGAACGTGTTCAAAGCTAGCTCTGAAACCCAGCAGCTCAGAAGCACTCCTGCTTTGGTACCTCCATGCAGCTTGGGCAGGACACAGGATGGGCAGATGCTTGGAGTAGCAGGACCACCAAGAAGATGGTGTGATCAGCTCTGAGGATCACTGGAGCCAAAGCCTTGCGGGTCCTGGATCATACACTGTGAGCATGCAGAGGCCACGCCAATCTAAGCCAGGGGGCACCATCAGATATTAACTCAGTGACTCCTGTGCCTCTTGCTGTAAGATACAGACTTTGTTTACCCATGAGAAGGGCTGTGGGGAATGTTTTCACTACCCCAAGGGCATGTGATGTTGAGGTAGGATCGTGCTCTGACACTGAAATAGCAAATAATGACTGTGGCCTCTGAGCTAAGAGCCCTGTTCCTTACTCCCTCATCTCCTGAACAGCTCCACAAGGCCAAGTTAGTCTCCATGGAGTCTGAGACCCAGGGAAATTTCAACTGTTGCTTCTCAGACTTAGGCTTGACTGAGAATCACCTATATGGCTATTTATTTTGTTGGTGTGAATTTTTTGTTGACAAAGATGGAATTCATTAAGACTTGTTAAGATGTACTCTTTTCTTCCTTCCTTCCCTCCCTCCCTTCTTCTTCTCCATCCCTCCCTTCCTTTGTTCCTTCCTCCTCTTTTCCCTTTATCTTTGACTCAGTTTTTGTGTGTGTGTGTGACAGTAACACACAAGCATAGCCCAGGCTAGCCTTGAACATACCATGTATGGCCCCAACTTGAAGTAATTTTTTTGCCTTTGCTTCCCAAGTGATAGGATTTAAGGTACTACCTGTTATCATGCCCAAGTTGTTTTTATTTAAAGAAAAATACTACTATCATAAAAGCATTCCATATATATTATAAAAATTTAGAAAAGGCAGATTGGCAAGGCTAAAACATAAAATCACCCAGAAGTTACATCTAATAAAGCCTGTGTGTCTTTGCAGATTTCTTTCTTTTTTTGTTAGTTTGTTGAGTAAAGCTCTTACTACATAGCCTGGGCTAACTTCAGACTCCCTGTTCTCCCCTCCTCAAGTGTTGGGTTACAGTGGCACACCACCATACCTGGGGCCCTACAACTGTTTTTCTAGGCACTTTTCATGAACATACACCTAAATACAGGGCAGACAGGGCTCTTTATTTTTTGGCATTTCTTATTACTGGAAGATTGGGTTATGTCAGGGCAACTTCTCCTGGGATTGATGCCCACAGCCCACACTCTGCTTGCAGCCAAAGACTTGTTCATAATTTCTCTTGCCAACAAGGACCAAGGGCATCTTAACTCTTTCCACACACTCACCTCTCTCTGTTTTCTTCTGGAGGGTGTTTCTCCTCATGTCAAAATTTGCATTATCAAATCTAAACCAGGAAAAGTTTAGCTCAACCCTTGTGAAGACTTCCATCACTTTGGCCACACACACTGCCCTTGGCTGAGGGTACAGTCAGGAGCAGGAAGGAAGCTGGACAGTGTCTTGCATCCTTAGCCTAGGAAGCTAACTGATTACTAAGTTTCCAGGCTACATCCTATGAAATCTGGCTTCTCTTGTTCAACAAATGCACTATGTATGGCAGATGTACAGGTGAATGGTGGCTGCTTCCTCCCCTCTCCATCCAGGTTTCTGTGCCTTGGGCTGTACTCACTACCTGCTGGAAGCCTCTGCTCATCAGGCAATGCTCTCTGATCCTCAGGTGTGACCTGGAGGAGATAGCTTTTTGCAAGGGTAGCTGAAACAGAAGAGGGACCATCTCAGATCAGACTGAGGTCTCTCTCAGCATCTTTGCTTGAGTGGACAGTAGGACCACTGGAGGTCTGGCTCATCAGGCTTCTCCTGTACCTGAGCACACTTTTCTCAGCTTCCAGAAGATTCCATCTCTTATTCAAATCATATAACATGTGGAGTCAAGTCTATGGGTGGAGCTGGGCAGGGGCTGAAACACTTTGACCAGAAAGACTTCTACTAGCCTCAGTGTCCTGAAAAGTACATATAAGTCAGTTTGGTGTCTGTCATTTGAGTGGCACTGGGAAGGCCACAGGCTCAGTGATTTTTTATCACTCTTCTGGGTCTGAATTCAACTATCACCAAATCCCTCTGTTTACAGAGGCTGGGCATTGAGTACCTGCAGCCAGGTGAAAATCTTTGATTTTGAATGTGAACTTGATTCAGGACTCTTGACTCAAATACTGAAGATGGAGGTTTCTGTCCCTCCAGGTCCTACCACCCCTCAGCCCCAAATAAGCACACAGAGCATATTACTTGTTAAACTGTTGGCTGATGGCTAGGGCTTCCTATTGGTTAGCTCTCTTAATTATTTTTCTATAACTACTAATTTATGTATTTCTACATGCCCTTATCTTAACAGAGAATCCTATCCCTATCATCCTGGTCTCTACATGGCATCTTCCCATGGCTTCTCCTTACCTCTCTCCCCAGCATTCTCCTTATCTCCTAGCCCTACCTATCTTCCTGACTCTTCTGGGCAACCAATGTTTTATTCATCAACCAATAAGAGAAACATACATACAGAAGGACACCCCCATCAGAATAATTATAAAGAATTCTTGATTCTATCTACAAAAGAACAGGATAATTCAGAATATATGGGTGGGGTGGCTGGAGAGGGGGTGTAGTGAGAGAAGAGAGCTTGCCACTGTTCCCAAGGACCCAAGTTTGCTTTAAAACACCTATACTGGGCAGCTCATATCTGCCTGTACCTCCAGCTCCAGGGGATCTGATGCCCTCTTCTGACCTCCAAAGGCATCTGAACATGCAATACACACACACACACACACACACACACACATTAAAAATTTCAAAATGTATAGAGGGCCACTCTCCATTGTACAGAGCCCTGTGCTGATGTCACAAAAAGTATTGCACCCATTGCCACTCCCACTAAACATCAATAGTTCTGCAATTATTGAAACAATCAAAAACCATGTATGTCCTAAACACCCCTGTGGATGTGTTATTCTTATCCACTTTGAATGACTGCAGTTGCTCAAATCACCATCCTGGCCTCACTACCTAATAGCTATCTGATCCTGTGCAAGCCACAGCCGCTCCCCCACCTTGGCTTCTTTTGCAGGACTGGCGTGGAGTGTAACAGTTCCAATCTCAGAGGGTCCTTAGCTCAGGCCCTTGGAGTTAGAAGGAATAAATGAATTCAGTTGTTATTCATAATTTATATATTATTTCTGATTGCCCTTAAAATTACCATGAGTAAGTACTTGAAAGCAATGAGCTAAGATTCTGAGTGCTATTTCATGGATTTTAGAGAGCTAAATTAGATTCTAGAACCACCATTACCATGGTGATGGCTCTCCTGATGGAGTGCTGAAGGTGCCTTATGTCATGGAGTCACAGCTAGAGCATGGCAGGTGTCCTCTCCATGGCCAGCATTGGCCAGGGCCATGGTAGTTCTGTGCTTCCAGGCTTCACTGGAACAAGAGCACTCAGAGCAAGCTCTCAGCTGTAGCGTCAACCAACCAAAGGATGAACCAGAGTCCCATCTGGTTCAAAGACAGAATCAGCACGCATGGAGAGTAACTTCTAGGATTTCATGCTAAATTATGTGGTGCGGTGTTTAAATTATGTAGCAGATAGAGAAATGAAAAAGTCCACAAAGAGTGGAATTTCTCCCAGGCTGGCCCCAGGGAACTGTGGAGAATCTGGGTCAGCAGGTACAATGGAGCAAAGCACAGAGCAGCAAGAGGTTCTGGGAGCAGGGACATCAAAGGTCACAGGTCGGCCATCTAGGCTTGGGAGCATGGAACTGCCAGCAGCCTTTTGAGAGAAAAAGTAAGCTCCCTGACAGACAAATAATATTAGTACCTCTTCAAGCAAAAACAGGGTGTTCTCAATATCCAAAGAGGGGGTGCCAGGGATACATGACTACCATGTCTCAGAGGTGGAGCTGAGCTATCCCAGGCTCCATGCTGGTTCCTGTCCCCTGAGAAAGGAAATGTCATCAGAAAAACATGGTTCCTACCTTCTGGGGGGAGTGTGGGAGCATGCAGCCCCTGCCAAGGGACTTTCCAAAGAGCAGATCTGCTTGTGATAATGAGGGCCTAGCATGTGAACTAGTCTAGGGCCTTTCTGGAAATAGCATCAGAAATCAGGCTAGGTTTTTCCATCATGACCCCCTGTCAGAGTCCACTGACTAGAAAAATTCACTTCCCGTGGAAGGTCACAGCTGCTGGGCTACTAGTGCCTAAGCCAGTGTTGTATGCTGTAGGGACACGTTCATAAGTGATTGTGGTATTGTCTACTGAAGTCAGAGGACATTCATTTATTCACTCAACAAACATGTGTACACAGCCTCCCTCTAGTGGAGGGAGACAGAGAACCAGGTAAATGAAAACAGTATCAAGGGGTCCGAAGAGACACAGGGCAAACAAGCACTAAAAATGGGTGAGTGGCAGCAGTGCCATTTCCAGTAGAGTGGCCAAGGCTTGTCTGAGAAAGTTATATTTGCACCTGGGTCTGAGAACGGTAAGGGAAGAAACTACTTGACAATGCAAGGAAATTGTCCCAAACACAGAGAATGCTGTGGCCGAGTGAGACATATCGGATGCACTGAGTCTGCTCTGCGAGTGGCGTAGTGAGACAGAACCCAGGGGTGAGTTGGAGGAAGGAGGAAGCACTGATCATATCCAACTGTGTAGGCAATAGAAGTCTTGAGCCTAGGAGTCATGTGATCCAAACTGTCTCATGGGATTCTCTATCCTGTGTATGGAATATTGACCTGGATGAGAACAAAGTCAAGGTGGCCCAGGCAGAGACTGCTGCATTCTGATGGCTGTATGGACAGGAATGTGGCTGTGGAGGTTGCAAGATGGGCCAGGACCTGGGAGAGTTTGGAAGGAAGGACTGAATGACTGATGGACAGTGTGTGGTAGAAAGGAAAATGGGGAATCCCAGGTCTCCATGCAGGTCCTGCTTGCTGGGACCACCCTGTCTCCCCTGTGGGGTCTGATGACTAGAAATCACTTCCTCTTACAGCTCCTGTAGGAGACCTGTCCTGGAAGGAAATGGAGGAGATGTGACAGTTATTCCAGAAGATTCTCTTGCATGGAAGGTAGACCAAGGGCCTTTGCAGCTCTCCTCCCATCTGTCTTTATTAAAGATGGTGAACATAGACACTTGTCAGGAGTAGTAGAGGCCCAGGGTGATCCCTGCAGGGTACACATTATGCTTCATTGTCATGGATTTAATGTTGCCCCAGAGCCAGGAGGAATGTGGTTGGCTGGAGACACATTCGCAGCTTAAAGCCTTGCTTATTGGAGAGATCTGAGAGGGTGTTTGGAAGGCGTTAGGCCTGTGTGACACTTGGGACAGAACTATTTGTATATGTTGTCCACTTCTCCCTCTTTTCCGATGAGTTGGTAAAGCTCTCAATGGCATGACTTCTTAAGTGGTCTTATTATTGCTCTGTTTGCTGGAGTGGAGGGTTATTTCTGATAAAACAGAAAGCTCCAGAGAGCCCATCTAGATTTTCAACCTGCCCATGTTTAGCCACAAGCAGAGCTATCTGGTCAGTCACTCAGGACCTAGTTCTCACCTTGACAGTGAACCCTCCTCTCCAGGAGTCTTCTTCCCATCCTGATTGCTGGGCCCAAGACTGAGGTTTTTTGCTTGGCAGGTGTCTTGATCTTCTTGAGTTGCTGTGATGAATCCATGGGCTTGGTGACTTAGGATGACAGAAACTTAGCCTCTGTTCAACCCAGACTCAAGGTGTCAGCCAGTCCATTCTGACCCAGTCACAATTAGTGCCGAAAGTTCTTCGAGGTGTCTAACTCAGGGGTTGGAGTGGGGGCTTGGACTACTCTGAAAAGAAAAAAAAAATAACGTCGTAGTTCTGCCTTTGAAACAGCACCTCTTCCGTAGACTTCTTAAAATAGATTTTACCTCATGGAATTGATTTATGATATCCATTAAGCCAGATGCACAGCTTGCCACCAGAATTAATTTTGAAGTTGCTAACCCTTAATTATTTGAAGAAGATAGACCCAAAAAATGTTGGCAGCGATTTGGAAACAATCTTTAGATTTGGTCTGTAATGGATGTTATTTTAAACAATGTCTTTTCATGGCCTTACATAAATGATGCATCTCATATTCAAAGCCAAGGCTGCTCTGAGGTTCTCTACCCACAAAGAGATATAGAGCTGGGCTGGGGAGATGACTCAGGATGTAAATACACTGCCTGTAAAAGCAAAATGGCCTGAGTTCAAATCCCCAGTGTCTATGTAAAAACGAGGCGTGTGGGCCAGCATTGGGGTCAGAGATAAGCAGACCCTGGGAGGTCACTGGCAGGTATCCTAGCTGAAAGGGTGAGCTGCAGAATCAGCGAGAGACTCTGCCTCAAAGAAGTAAGGTGGAGATGATAAAGCAGACACTTGACTGTGGTGAGCATAAGTGTACACCACAACAAACACACGTATGTAACACATGCACACACACACACACACACACACACACACACACACACGTTTTTTAAATGTGAAACCCAGATACTGTACCCTGTGCCCTCCATACCCCTGTTGTGTATGAGTATGTGGTGCATGGCTGTGGGTGCTTCAGCTAATTTTGGATTCAGGTCCCAACTCTGTTCTTTTCTTTTGTGGAAGATGGATCTTGGTTTTCTTGCCTGCACAGTGTGGGTGAAGATATTCTGTCCTGATAACCAGCAGGCTTGTTATGATAATCCCTTAAAAGCACTTCATAAGCTGCCAAGTGTTTAAAACACTTTCCATAAAGACCTCAATGAGTAAGTAAAGTTCGGGCATGGAAGTCAGTTTAAAGCCAGTTCTTAAGGAAAAACCAGCTACTCTAACAGTCAAGTTTGTCCATGTGTGGGTTCACCCTTTTCAGAAAATCACACCCTTCTGCCCATATCTTCTGTCTGCCCCTGCCACTTCATCCACTGAGGTATGAGGTTTGTATCAGGCCTCTTCACAGACATCCAGACTAACAGGATGATTGATTCTATGTGGAGTCAGTGCTGGGTAATTTCTCAGGGAAGCCCAGAAAAGGCTAAAGCTGCTGTAACCAACACTAGACTCTAGGTTCCAGGAGAGCAGGACCTCTCACCAATATCCCTCCTTTCCTAGTACAGTCCCTGACAGCTGGTTGTTTTTAACCAACATGTTAAGACAGTCAAACAAATAGAATTGTGCCCAACTTGTTTTAAATTGTTCTCATAGTTAAGCAAAGTGAGTACATAGAACATCAGGAGAATGAACCAAAGGGAGAGGTAAGGTGAGATGTAAAACTGCCTTATCAGTTCCTGGAATTAGGTGGTACCTGATGTTGCCTCCGTCTTCTTGTGCAACCTTGGGAGAGTGAGAAGGGAGGGCACATCCTAGCCTGAAATGTAGAAAGTTCTCTTTAGAAAGGATTTGACAGACATCTGAGAAAACTCAGGAGTCTGGGGACTCTTTGGCCACAGAAGGAATGACTTTCAAAGACATTTGCAGAAACATCTGCAGGCTGCTTCTGTACCTCTCCTCAGGGATCTCCTCAGTGAAGACAGACATTGACGTGAATGCTGTTGTGCCTTTTGGTTGCAGAAGTCCATCTGCTTTGCTAGACATGCTCCTCATCCCCTAAGCAGTTAACGCACAGGTTGGGAGGGTACTGGGGATCCAGGTTCAGATCATGGCTACCATGTAAGCTAGGAAAGCTTGCTTGTATGCCCTATGGGGTTCCATACAGATGTCACCTCCCACACTAACCCAGCTCAGCAGCTCTGGACCTGCTCATGGTGTTCAGGGTGGAGAAGTTATCTCATATCTATGTGCCAATTAACTTTTGATTGCCTGTGGTGCTGAAGCTCAGAGAAATCCCCCAAACATGGCAGGATCTGTGGAACAGAACATAGAGTCAAGTACAAATGGAGTCCTATAAGTCCACAGTCTGCCCATCTGTGCCACTCAATGTCTATGATGCTTGCTTGCAATGGCTTGTATGGGCACTTGTAAGCCTGCTGAGGTTTTTCTAACCTTTGACCTTGTGTGGCCGTCACTGCTTTCATTACTACTGTCAGTGAAGGTACAGATGGTTGGTTTTTCTGAGAACTAGTTATGCTAAGTTCTTTACACAAATAATGTGATTTAATCACCAAAATTCCCATGAAAGGCTTGTAACAGTAGTAATTACATTTCACAGATTTAAAAAGCAACAACAATAACAACAACAACAAAATGGAGATGCAGAGGGGTTAAGCAGGTTTTGCCAAGAATGAATGTCTACTAAGTGGTGGGGAGGGGAGCTGGGAGCTGAGCCCAGTATGACCCTGGGGTTCCTATCTTCATAAGGGATCCCAGAACTCAATGGTTACCAGAAGCATGGCTTTTAAAAAGTGGGAAAAGGCTGATGAGGTGGCTCAGTGGGCAAAAGTGCTTGTGGCCAAGGCTGACAACCTGAGTTCAGTCACCAGAATCCACACAGTGGAGGGAGAGAACTGAATCCCACAAGTTGTTTCCTGACCTTCATGTGTATGCTACAGCATATGCATGCACACACACGAATGGGCACACACACACACACACACACACACACACGAATGGGCACATGCACACACACACACACACACACACACACACACACACACACAGGAATGGGCACATGCACACACACACACACACACACACACACACACAGGAATGGGCACATGCACACACACACACACACACACACACCAATCAATCTATCTTTTTATTAATTTAATTTTTACATTCCAATCCCAGTCCCCCCTTCTTCCCCTCCTCCTGCTTCCCCCTCCACTTTTCCCTCCTCTCCTGGGGGAGAGGGTAAGGACTCCCCCGGGAAGTCTACTAAGTCTGTCCCATCACAATCCATACTTATTTAAAAGAGAGTGAGGTAAATGGTTCCAAACTGTCGGTGTTTATTTTTAGTTTTGTTCTTTCTCTCATGTCTTCTCACACAGATGTTACAGGTATAGAATTTGCTCTTTCCTAGTGTCTATAGGACCATTTCACATTTTGAAGGAGCACTTGCTGCTCAGTGATTCTCACAGGTCTGCCCTGAAAAGATTGCCGCCTAGTACCTTCTCCTTGCACTTCTGGGAGTTGACAATCTGGGCTGCCTAAATCCAAGGCTTACCGGCCAGCTCAGCCGCACTGGTCAGTCTGATGTGGTACACACGGATTCTTCTTTCTGAAATGAAAATACACTGGGTGGGCTTGGAGATGTGGCTTGTGTGGTACAGTGCTCACCCATATGTATAAAACTCGTGGTTGGATCTCCCAGCACCAAGTGAGTAGTACATGATACGTACCTGTTATCCTAGCACTGGGGAGACAGAAGCAACAAGATCAGAAGTTCAAAGTCATCCCTGGCCGTTTTGTAGAGAATGCAATGTCAGCCTGGGATACATGAGCCCCCATCTCAAGTAAATGTATAAGTAGACAAGCAAGAAAACGCATGCAGCTGTCTCCCCATTGAACTCTGGCTAGCCTGAGAGGACAGTTCTTGGCACAGTTGGTAGGTGGAGAACTCAAGTCCACTGTGTGATCTATGACACCTCATAAAAGCATGGAAGATCTGCCTTGTGCCAGGGCAAGACACAGGGGAGTACCAGAGTGGCTCCTGACAAATCAGAAGCCAGCTGGTGATGGGAGAGGTCTTTCTGTATGCTGTGAATATATGTATCTCTTATTGGTTGATGAATAAATGCTGATTGACTAGTAGACAGTCAGGAAGTATAGGCAGGGCTACCAGACTAGTAGAATGCTTGGAAGAAGGGTAATAGAGGAACTGCCAGAGAGACTCCAGGTAGCCACTGAAGGATAACAAGCCAGAGCATTACTGGTAAGCCACAGCCTCATGGCAATGCATAGTCTAATAAAAATGGGTTAATAATTAAGACAGAGCTAGCCAGTCAGAAGCCTGAGCCATCAGCCAAGCAGTTTATAATTAATATAGGCCTCTGTGTGTTTATTTGGGATCAAAGGGCTGTGGGACCAGGTGGGACAGAAACCTCCATCTGCAACTGGGGTCAGAAGTCATGACCACCATCATTAGTGACACATTTAATTCTTGGTCTTTCCAAATTGCTATCTAATGTATGTACATTTTGTGTTTATGTTCATGTATTTTTATTTCTGTATACTTTATCCCATCCCCTTTAAATATAGCTATAATTAACCCTCAATTCTCCCTGCTTAAATTCCAAAAATATACACTGGTCACAAGCCTACCCTTTCAGACATTCCTAAGGCTGACCTGAGTTCCCAACACCCCGATTTATAGTGTAAAGTTTATCACCCTCCTTCACCTTGGGAACCCAAGGGGCAAATTGGTTACCTAGCAACCATATAAAGGAAACAGCTCACAGTGCAGGTTAGTCCCATTTTGCTGTAATGAAATAATATGTCTTGTAAGAATGAAAAACTGAAGTGTGCTGTGTGAGGTTAACCCTTTGGAGACAAGGTGCTTCTTCCACACAGATTAGCAGACAGACATTGTGTTGGCCACCTGCTGCCTGGCAGTGACTCAACATTTCCAGAATGAAGTCCCTCCTGAAGAATCCCCAGGCTGGGAGATGACTCTTATGTTTATCTTCCCAGCAGTCTTTGGGGGGGATGCAAATTTAGATACTTTTAGGAGAGTAGACAGTCCCACATGAGTTTTTTCTCAATGGACCTGAGAAAAAGGGTGGGTCCTTTCTGAGTCATCTTGCTTGTCTCCCCAAGCATCTAACTTGGTAAAGGACCTAGCGCCAATTTCTCTGCCAAAATGAAATCTACAGCAGCAGCAACAACAGGGTAAATCAACTCAGCTGAAGAGGGAAGGCCAAGCAAGCAAGTGGAGATTGAATAATCTTCCTTCTGCCATGTCCCTACTGTCTGGGCTGCTACCAGTAGATGTCATCCACTCCTGGGATGGGTTATCCCAAAACACCATCAGTACAACTACTCAGATGAGGCTTCCTGTCCAGCGACCAGAGTGTGTGGCAAATGGCATTACCAGCCATCACCACCTCCCAAAGATGCCAAGTCGGTGGATTCTAAGATGCTGTACTACTGGCATAGAAGGGATCTGCATGCATCCTCCCACACCTGGCACACCATCTCTACACTACCTTCAGCACCTAATGGAATGTAAAGTAAATGCAATGTAGATTGGTGCTGAACTGTGTTTAGGGAATGACGACAGAAAAGTCTGCACATGCAGATATCAATGTTTCTCCTCTTGCTTCTGTGTGGAAATTGGCTGAACACAGTGCAGAGCCCATGGATGCGGAGGGCTGAAAATATGAACGTTGAAAACCCTCCCCCTCTGTTCCCAAACCTTCCTCAGCACCTTCCCTTCAAACCATCTAGTCACATGGTGCGTCCTCTCAGGAGAGTTTTGTTCAGAGACACACACAGCCCTCCTGTGACTTGTGCTGCCAGAGTGGAGGCCACCTGCAGCTGGCTGTGTACCTGCCTCCTCCTCAAGGACTCCTCAGTGTGTGTAGCTCCCCTTCCTCTGTAATGGCCATGTGTGGCAATTTATGTCATGGATGACTCTGTGTGTGTGTGTGTGTGTGTGTGTGTGTGTGTGTGTGTGTGTGTGTGTGTTTTGCAGAATGTTCTTTCTATAATGTAGAAAATGTCTCAGATAGAAAGCGAAGTCACCCATAACCTCAGGACCCAGTTAAACAAATTCATAGTTTTACTCCCCTTGGGAGTGTAGTGAAAGTAACAGGTGTAGATGGTAAAAATGAAGATAAAGCGGGGGATAATATCAACACAGTCTGAGGACACATCTTCCATCTTCTAAGGTCCCCAGCCCTCTCTCCCAGCAGTTCCCTGGAGCTCATAGCCTAGCATATGTGCATCTTTATTTGTCTAAGGCTGGCACTCTGAATGTACACTCAGTGTACTTCATAAACAGTGTCTCACTACCTATCTTTCATAGCACGTCAGCTTTAGGGGCCTCTTGAAGGCAGAGGCCCTCTTCATAGGGTGTGTGTCCCTGTCTCAGTGGGAGGAGATGAAGCTGCTTAGTTAAAACTATAAATAGACACCAAGGGCTCAGTTAATGTGGGAGGCCCTAGGGTCCACTTGGAGCTGGGTGGGTGGAGCTGTGGTGGGTACCCTTGATCTTTACACCAGCACCGTCTCATTCTGTGCCTGCTGCCCCTCCAGTTACAGGGAATCGCTGATACAGGGCAGCCCAGAAGAAGAGAAGACCATGTTCCAGGAGAGGGTTGGACCCCAGCCAGGAATGGTGCCATCACATTTCAGACAAATCTTCCTTACTCAGCCCAATCTAGATAACCCCTCACAGACATACCTAGAGATTTGTGTCCTTGGGGATCCACGATGCTGTGACATTGTTGGTCAGTATCACCCTTCATGATCTCCAAAGGAGTTTTCAACTTTTCTAACACGCTTATTCAATGGTCAATGTTGAATACTGTGTGCAAAGCAGCTATCCAAGGACAGTGACACACTGGTAAAGAAAAGAGATACAAAGTCATGCTGATGTGGTGCTCAAATGCAAACAGGTTCACTCAACAGGTGAAATTTGCATCCTAGAGGTAGAGGCAAGGAAGATGCAGTTGCCCACTCTAGAAATGCAGCCTTCCTTTGGCCCCCTTTATTTCAAATGTATGAACTTGAAAACACCATTGTAGGCTTATTTATTCTACCTAAGTTTTCAGCTCCTTCTATATGTGTGCAGTAGGCTTGAGTCCTCCTTATGGAAAGATAAATAACCCTGGTCCCTGACTTAACAGATAACTAGGTCAATGACAAGCTCAGCCCCCCACTTTGTCTAGCTAGCTTGCTGTGACTCTAACTCAAAGGGGGGGAAAATGTTCTTTCTAATCACTGGTTCTACTACAAATAAAATGTAGTGATTCATTAATCTCCTTAGCCTTATAATTGCAAATTGAGTTTTCTCTAGAATGTACCTAAAGGAGGTAGGTGCCTATTAAACAGTTCAGGGGAGTTTTATTTAAGCTGCAAATAAAATTAGTTTACTCATTTTTAATTTAATTCCCAGGAGGCATTTTGGAAGCCTTCCCTTCTCATTTGACCTAAAACCATTTTTTAAAATTATTGTTCTCCTAAATTGAAGCTCTTTCCAGCATGGCCCATTTAAAGTCTTAAAACTCATCTGTTTTCTGTTTTCTTTTTTTTCCCCTTTTTTTGTAATTGACTTACAAATGCATAATTGACTCACAAATGCATAATTGACTATGCATGGCATTTTAAGAGGGCAAAGTTTCCAGTTGTTTCTTGATTTCTTTGCGGGTGTTTGCTTTCCGGAGCCCACTTCCCATGGCATTACGTCTCATTCCTCGGGTCTTCGTTCACAGAGAGCAACCACCCTGCTGATATCTAAATGCCAGGCGTCTCTTGTCCTGGCAGCAATGGCACCAGAGGATGTGGCTGGGTCAGAAACAATTTTTAGAGACCTCATTCTCAACTAAACATCTATCTAGTCGTGTGCCCCCAATATGGATTCATTTGTGTCTTGTCCTATGATCCAGGAGACAACATGCATATCTTTCTGGTTAGGCTTAAAACAAACAAATCTCCTAAACAGCAGAGTCCCTGAGGTGCCATTAACAACAATGAAACCCTATCTCTAATATGGTGATATTTTGTTTGTGTTTTAACAAATAAAGCTTGCCTGAAGATCGGAGTGCAGAGCTAGCCACTAGTTAGCCATTGATGCCAGGCGATGGTGGCACACACCTTTAATCCCAGCACTAGGGAGGCAGAAGCAGGACTCTTTGAGTTTGAGGCCACCCTGAGCTACAGGAGATTGATTCAGTCTAAAAGAGAAATAGAGCCAGGCAATGATGGTCCCACACCTTAAATCCCAGAACTAGGGAAGTAGATACAGGAATGATATGGCTGGACAGAGAGTGGAATGTAAGGTAGGAGGAGAAAGGAGCTCATTGCATTAAGTCTGAGGACCAGTCAGTCTGAGGATGCAGTCTGAGAACAGGTTCACCCTTTGGTCTGAGCATTGGTAGAGGTAAGAACTCTCTAGTGACTGGCCTCTCTGCTTCTCTGCTCCTACAGCTTTCACACTCTATAGCGGACTTTGAGTTTATATTATTAAGACCAAAGAGAATACATGCTATATCCTAAAACATGCTGGTACTGGCTGGTTGTCTCCAAATACACACCCACACTGGCCGGATATTTCATCATTTCTTAAGAGAAACACAAAGAAATCCTGGACACCAGGAAGCACTAGAGAACAATATTAAAGGAGGAAGAAGAAGGGGAAAGAGGATGAAAAGAGAAAGGGGAAGTGGCCCCCTCAGCCTTAGAACAGGTAGAAGCTAGAGTGTAGAAACACCAGCCCCATCCATGTTTGGTTGGAGGCTACAGGTGTGTTTCCCCTTAATTCTTGCTGTGTCTCACAGGGTGGTGAGAGAGCAGAAGAGATGTCCAAGTCAAAAGTCTATAGGCCACTGGGGATGCAGGTACCTGGGGTTAGACTGAGCATCCTGCTCTAAGAAGAGGTAAGAGCTGGCTAAGCTCATTTAGAGTTAAGAACACTTAGTTCAGGGCTCCTCACTCAAGGTGATGGGACTCGGGCCTCCCTAAAGCTGACTGGAGTATTCTGGGGACTCCCTATCCATTGACCAGTGGACACATGGCACATAGGTCATAATGGTCAACTCATAGGCGTGTGTTCTCTTCATCTGCTTTGCTCTTAACAAATGGTGTCTCTCCACAGTGAAGCCCCACACATTATGTAGAACAGGGCCAGCATTCATCTCTTCCCCAGGAGCAGGGTCTAAGGTGGCTTGATCTTTGTCGTGTGATTTCTCCACAAGACAAAAGGACTTTCAGTCTGAGAATATCATTACATCCAAATTCTTTAACCAGCTTCTTCTAAATCCTGCTTTGTGTCTGGTTGCTTACTGTGTGTTAACACTGAACTTCTGAATTACAAAGATGAGACTGTTTCAGGATGGCATAAAGCTTCCTCGAGCAGGTTAGTAAGTCTTATGTTCTGTCTGAGCCAACTGTTATCAAAATGCATTTGACACTAGGCATGTGGGTGAACTGGTAAAGGCATTCCCTGGGAATTCCAAGCACAAATCCTGTTAGTAGGTAATGTGATTACATGCAGCCCATGTCAAACACGTGGTTTTATCAGCTGGAGCGAAGCACTGAGATGCCAAGTTGCTAATGGAATTCAGCATCTGTGTCTTCCATGGGTTTCTAACTAGACAAAGTTCAATGTTATCTAAATTACTTACAGAATCACAGCTATACCTGCGTGTAGAGTAGATATTTATTAGGAATTTATTATTGCCTCTCTTCTAGGGGAAAAGGCTATGGTTTTTTGTTTTGCTTTGTTTTGTTTTCTGATTTCCCCCCTTTCCAACCCTTTTTATCTCTTAGGCAGTAATTCCTTCTGCCTTCTTAAAATGTTAGCAAATGAACCGAATTTGAAAACTTGGTTTGGAAGCATCTGACCACCATCGACAGACAGAGATGGTGTGTGCCTCTAATTTCAGTGTGCTGCTGATGGATAAAGGTTCTTGGCTAATGGCCTTTGAGAGAACAGAAACAAACTAATGTTGATGCCAATCCAAACCCCATGCTGTGCTGCAGGATCTTTAGACTCTAGTCACAGGGAATACGGTTGAATGTTCCTTCTCTTTGCTGCTCTGTCTTTTAGGTTGCTTAAAATACATCATTTATGTAGCCCACTCAAGGCTCTCTCTCTCTCTCTCTCTCTCTCTCTCTCTCTCTCTCTCTCTCTCTCTCTCTCTCTCTCTCTCTCTTTCTCCCCCCACCCCACTCACATTTTTCACCAAAGCATTCAAAAAAAGATTCAATTTAATCCCTCTCAGGTAGCTTAATCATTGGCAATTTGTCACACACAGTTTTTCTGTGTTCTTGGGGATGCAGCCATAGCAATAAGTAGTCTCCCACCCCAGCCCTATTTATCCTCCCCAGGCACCATGAAGATGAACAAGTGTTAGAACACAAAGAATGTCACGTACACTGTGACCCTAACAACACTGTGAAATGACAAAGTCACCTTGTCCCCATCCAGCTGTTAGTGCGACCCATTCTGCTCTATCTTCAGCAGCAACAGACCCCACTCCAGCTGGCCTCCTTAGAGTTCCTCACAGCTGGCTCCTTGTCCTGCTTCCAGGGGTCAAGTTCATCCTCACCCCAGGGCCTTTGTACTGTATGTGTCTCTGGACTGAAGCAGTCCCCACCCCATTGCAGCAGAGTCTTCCCTGCTCTCCCATCTCACCCTGTGTCCCCTCCTTAGAGCACTTACTAGGGCTCTATCTACATAACACCCACTCTGAAGACTCTGAAACCATCCATATCTGCTTCCTCTGTGGGTTTTTCACCACTGGAAGTCATGCAGTCTGTATAACTGCTCCCCGCCATTAACTTAGGATCTGTTTGCCTCCACCCACATCACCATACCTGCCGTGTTGATGTAGGCTCTGGGAGATGAGGTTCTCATGATTGCATAGCAAACAACTTCACTCACTAAGCTCTGCAAGGCCTGTCTCCACCTCCCTAGGATTACAGGGAGACTGCCAGGTCCACTGGACTAGGTCCCAGGGACCAGAACTCTGGTCTTCATGCTTGAAAACCCCCTGCTAGGGCACCATCTCCAGAGCTCCACCCTAGGAATGTCTTAACCTGATCAAGCTGATTATTGAAATCAATAGCCGCAATGTCACTTCCAGTGTTAAGAACATAACTGACTTCCATAACCAGTAGGTGTGTTTGTGGGAGATCATGAATACACATGTACTAATGTATCTCTTTATCTGAGACAGTGACTTCCCAGTCCACTACAAGGTGCCAGAGACAGCACAGCATCAACCAAGGGTCCCATGACATCCCTGCCTCTGAAAGAGGAGACTATTTCACTCTGACATTATTACAGTATTGAGTGTGGCACTGAGGACCAGTCTCCATTTTGCTTAAAAAATATTTTAGAATCCATTAAGCTCTGCAAGGCACATTGTCTTCCATCCACAGGTCTCTGTGAAATGGCTTTGCAGCTTATAGTCAATGACATTTTAAAGCAGCACGGAAGAGTGTTTAGTTTTAATGCGATCATGGCCCCAGGCTGTAATAAAAACAAAACATTCCCCCCAATTATTATCCACCTCCTACCCTCCTCCATCAGGTAAGACAGTGGAATCCATTTCTCACCCAGCAACTAATCATGTCTTTGCCAAGCACTCATAAATGCAATGGAATGACTGTCAGGGTTCAACCTGCTGATGTTCCTTCACTAGAGATATGGGGGAAAGTCATGGGCAAAAACATTAAGACAAAAGAAATATCCTTGGGGCAGCCCTCCTGGCCAGGCTCCCTCTTAGGCAGTGGCAAATCAGGTAATTCCTGGGCCCTGCACTTCCCTGTCAAATCCCATCTCCCCCACCAGCTCCAGTTTCCCGAAAGGGTTCTCTGGATAGCTCTGATGATCTTCTAGCAGCTAAGCCCAATAGTGGCTTTTCTTACTTGATCTCTTTAGCATTTCACTCTGCAGACTGGAAGGGTGCAGTGCCATATTGTTGACTCTGGGCACATTGCTGCACAGGGGATTTGACATGTGTCTGTCTGCTCACCTGAAGCTTCAGGCCTGCTGCTCAGAATGGATCTTCATTGTCCCCTCTCAGCAGCCCTAAGTCATCAGAGTCCTGCTTACTGATTTCATGTTCTTGAGTGTATCTGGCACTAGTTTCATCTCTGTTACCATGACAAAAGCAACTCAGGGAAAGAAAGGGTTTATTTCTGCTCATATTCCAGGTCATACTCTGTCACTGAGAGCCATCAGTGCAGGGACTAAAGCAGAAATTTAAAAACAGGCCTGTTTGCTGGTACTACCTAACCAAGGAGCTCACTCACAGCCAAGAAGTACAGCAGGAACCACGAGGATGCTGTGTGCTGGCATTCAGGCCAGCTTGTATTCAGCTGAGGACCAACTGCCCAGGGATAATGCTCCCCACAACAGGCTGGGCCCTTCTTCACCAATTAACAGACAAGACACTCTTGCAGGCCACTCTGATGCAGGCAAGTTCTCAACTGAGGATTTCCTCTCAGGTGACTGCGGGCTGTGTCAAGTTGACAGTTAAAGCTAACAGGACATGGCTTAAACAATATTTGCTTTTCTGTACCTGGTTTATTTCACTCAGCACAGTGTTCTCAAAGGCCACCTGTAATGTTGTGCATTTCATGACTTCCTTTTTCAAGGCTGAATGGTATTCCATCGGGTGCACAGCCCATACATCCTGTAGCCATTCATCTGCCAGTGGCCACTCTAGCTGACCCACAGCCCTGATGCTTATTGGTGCAGCAAGGGATGCTTCCATCACTTTATGTCTTTGAGACCCTGATTTCAATCCTGTGTAAATATCCAGAAGTAGACTTGCTAGGTCACATAACAGAAGCCTGGATAGTTTTGAAAAGATAAAACTGGCAATGATTTGGCTAGACTCAGAAAGGAAGAGAAGATTTGAATAAAATTAAATCATAATCATCAGAAATGAAAAGTGAGACAGTACAACTGAGGACACGGGAGTAGAAAGGGCCATGAGAGAGTTGTATCCCCACAGATGGAATACTCTAGAATAATGAACACATTTGTAGAGACAGACAACCTACCAAGCCTGACTCATGCAGTAATACAAAATCTAAACACATCAAAACAAAAGCCAAGGCCAGGTGTTTGTACCATATAGCATGGAAAGGAGAATTTCAGCAATCTTTCTGAAACTTTCCAAAAGATTGATGAGGAAGAAACCCTGCCAAATTAATTCCATGAATCTTCATCCTCATAGCAAAAGCAGAGGAGGATGCTACCAGGAAATGACTGGCTAGAGTTCCCTGATGGACGCTGAGGCAAAGATCTTTGGCAAACACAGAAGACTAAATACAGGAGCACATTAAGTACCATGATCAAGTGGGGTTTGTCCCTGGGAGACATGAATGTTTTGATGCACAAAAGTCATCACATAGGATAAAAACAAAAACTATGTGACTGTCTTACCTACCTGCAGAGAAAGCATTAGTAAAAGTCAGCACTTGGTCTAGCGAGGCAGCTCAGTAAGAGTGTCCTCTATTCTTGCAGAGGACCTGAGTTCAGTTCCCAGAACCCATGTCAGGGAGCTCACAACCACCTGTGATTCCAGATCCAGGTGATTCAAAGCCCTTTTCTGGACTCCACAGGCATTGATATTCAAGTACACAAGCCCCATCCTCACCCACCCTCACACTTACACATTATGCACAATTTAAAATTAATCTTTAAGAATGTTCATCCTTTTGATGAGCAAAACTCTTGAATGAATAAGAAACAGAAGAAAAGCATCTAACATGATAATTGCCACCTGTGAGAAGCCCACAGCAGACCTCGCCTCCACAGTGGGAAACAGAAAGGTTTTCTTTTAGGTTAGAAGCAGAGCAGGGTGACCACTCTTCTACTCACACCATGCTAGAGATCCTAGCAGGAACAATGAATCAAGAAAGGGTGGTAAGGGAAACCCAAATCAGAAAGTAAGATGAAAAATTTGCCTGATTGTACATAAAACTTATTTTATATATAGAAAACATGAAAGTCTCCATATGAAATATCTTTAGAACTAAGGCGCCAATTCATTGTAGTTGCCAGGATACAAAGCCAGCCTACAAGAGTGTTTCTATACATATACTGCCACCAAATTATCAGAAGAGGAAGGAGAGGAGTCAACCAGGGTGGGAAGGCATGGAGAAAGCAATGGGGCAGAATTTGATCAAGATATATTAAGTGCAGGTTTGAAAATACTATGGTGAAATTCATTATTATGTATAAGTAACAAGCTAACATAACTAATAGTAAATATAGTCCTTTTTAGGCTTTTTAAAATTTTGTACTAAATGATAAGTGCAAATCTTTAAACCAGTGCCTGGCAGATCTTAATTACTCTTCAACCATTAGCCATGACAGAAGGTCCTAATTTCTGAAATCATGGAAATGACCAACAGCATTCTCCAAACATCATGGAAGTACTGAATCTAAATTGTCTTACTTCTCCCCCAAGCCAGCCTGAGACAGCCTCACAAATCAGGAAACAGAGGCAGAGGGACATTGATGAACCAACCCAGGGCCACATAGCAGGATTGGGCCACAACTGACTTTGACAGCATACTGCCAACCCTCTCTTTCCTTCCCTTCAGACAAAGGTGGAGTCCCTTCATTTTCTCCTCCAGGAAACTGCCTTCCTGTCTCCTCCAGGACCTCACAACTTTTTGCCATCTCCAGCAGGAGATCATGCTGCAGGGAACACACACACACACACACACACACACACACACACACACACACACACACACTCAACTCCCTGCACAAAGTATCAGCCAGTGGAACTGTCTTCTCTAGCTTGCCCTGCTGGCTCAGATCAACTAAGTGATATCTCCCTCCCTCTCTCCCTTCCTCCCTTCTTACCTATATCCCTCCCTCTCTCCCCCCTCCATCCCTCCCTCTCTCATCCCCCAACTTCTACACACCCTTTAAAGCCAAGAGAAATGACCCTCTGCTAAGCCTTCACTCAGCTCCACCAATGTGTCTCCCCTTGAGTTGTGTGGCAGATGGTGGAGAGAGGCTGAGCTTCTGAGCTTTCCACCCTGTGTCTGATGATGGTCTGATACTGGCTTTACATTTTGTTTACTGTGTGTCCTTCAGCAAGTCACACTTGCTCTTCAGATTTGGAAGACTGAAGGTGGGATCAGCCCTGCCCCACCCCATTGCCCATATGACTTTTGGGGAGAAAGAGAGAAAAAAACTCATGAGAAGCATTGGCCAAGTGCCTAACACAGCTGTGTCCCTAGTAATGCTGATGCACTGAAATTGAGAGCCATCAAATACACAGCAGTGCCCAGAGCAGTAGACACTCAGGGAAATTTTCAGGGTTTTGTTTTGTTTGTTTTCCAAATCAAAGGAGGGTCTAATATTCTTAATCCCCGTTACCTTGAGAAGAAAAAAGAACAACCCCAGTCACTTCCTTTCTCGGAGGTCAGCAAGCTGTCCCTGTGGTAGGAGCAAGAGGCAAGGTAGGGAGGATGTGGACCCGAGCTGTGACTCCATGTTGGGCTGTGATCTGCTGCAGGCAGATGGCTGAACCGTGAGAGCTAAGGTTCTGGCCAAGAACTGCTGTGAAGAGGGGTGTCTGGGAAGGCTGGACTTCTGACCTCTGCCTACTGCAGAGGGAGAGGAAAAACAGGGGGTGTAGTGTGACTGACCAGGTGATGGGGAGGGGGGGATCTGAAAAGAAAGAGATGGTGAGAGCATAGTTTCAGTGACGGGGGCAGCCCTTCACTTTTGCCTGGAAGGTGCCTGCTGCTGTGAGGAGCTGCAGACCCATTTGGCAAAAGCAATGATACAGAGAGACGCTTGCACAGATACATTGGTTCACAGGGTCATGGCCAGGTACCCAGCCTGATGAAGACTTCTCTTCCTTTGTCATGCTGTGTCTGTGTGCAGAACAAGTCAGAGGCATGCAGAGCCTGGGTTGGAAAGACAGCTGCGGAAGTGGCTGTGATCCTCCTGATATCTGGAACTGTCATCATTTCACTGCTGTCTTCTTCAAAACCTCTAACAACCTTTTCCCCATCCCACTCCCGACCTCTGCAACCAGACCGCTGAGTTGACCTGTGGGTTTCCTGAGATGACTCTAGCTTTCATTGACTCTGTCTTTGGAAGGTGTGGCTCCATCCATGAAGGCTAGCATGCCTGAGTGATACACAAGAGTGCTGTTGGCCACACCACCGAAGATACCATCCACAGTCTGTCAGAGTTGGGCCCTGGCAGCTTTTACAATCCAGGATCAGCCACCATCCTCAACAAGCCAATCAACAGGCAATCCACACTGAAAAGCAAAGGAAGGAGATTTAATGGTGCAGTCACATTGGGGAAAGCAGCAGAGAGGTGCGGTGACACCCCCCAACCAAGTCCATCTTCAGGGTCCTAACAACCAGCTGAAGCTTAACTAGTGTTCTTGTTCCCTTTCTGTTGCTGTGCTAGAAAATATCCTGTCCCCAAAAACAATTTAGAGTGGGAAGAGTTAGCTTCCATGTCACCGTCCATCCTTGGCAGAAGCTAGGGTAGGAACTCAGGCAAGAAATTGAAGCAGAATTCATGGAGGAATGAATTCTGGTTCACTCACTGATCTATTCTCAACTTTCTTCCACAGTTCAGGACCACCTGCCCAGGGAATGGTGCCACCCATAGTTACCTGGGGTCTCCTACATCAATTAATAATCAACACAAGTCCCCACAGGCCAGTGTGATCTGCTAAGTCCCCCAGTTGAGACTTCCTTCTCAAATGACTCTAGGCTATTCCATGTGGACAGTTAAAGTTCATAGCTGAGCAATCTTGCTCAAAGTGTCCTGTCCATCACTGACCATCATCTTCTGGCCTCCATTCTCCCTGTCTAACAAGTAGTCTAACAAGTTCTTAGCAATATGTAAAATCTTTTCACAAGAGACAAGCTTCCCCCATGGCTGGCACTGAGCTTTACCCTTTACCTTTTCCCATTTTGAGATTCCCTCAGTAATTTCTTGAGGTCCATTGTCTCCATAGTAATTTACTCAGAATGAGTGTGCAAGGGTTTCTTTAGAATATCTTCATCCTTGTCAGGACAGTTTCACAATAATTGACCATGAGGCCAAATGGCAGAAGGACCATCAATCAATCTCATTTGAATTGTCTCAGTCAATCCCACAACAGCCTATGGGTAGAATCTATTGTGGCAGCTCAAATTGGGCAGAGATCCAAGCCCTACACTGCTGGTGATTTAACCAGGTCTTTCATAGCAAGTGCCACCAACAGTCACCCTAACCACAGTGCTATCTCAGAGGACGGGGATTCATTCAACTCCATCCCAGACAAGCTACCTCCAACTCAAAGTCTGGCCAGATGTTTCCCTGACAAGTTGTCCCTGGGCATTCCCATGGTTACACTATATTATTCTCTGGTTCCTTACCTCCACTGGGTTCAGGAGGCAAGACATCTTACTCCTAACCCCAAGAAGCTTCAAACTATGAGTAATCGGTTTCTTTGTATATGGTGATAAGACAACTTTGCTATGAATCGTCTGATCTGCGTGTATCTTTCTTTATGTCAGTGTATCTGTCACTAAGTAAGCCAAGCAGTCCTTCACTCAATCCACTCAAGCCTCAAGTTTACAACCATTCCCCTGCCTCAGCCTCTTGAGTGTTAGGAATACAGGCATGAGTCACCACACCCTACCATCTAATCTCCTTTAAAAGATTGTGATGTTGT
Organism: Cricetiscus sungorus; assembly: GCA_030556225.1. Classification (NCBI taxonomy): domain Eukaryota; kingdom Metazoa; phylum Chordata; class Mammalia; order Rodentia; family Cricetidae; genus Cricetiscus; species Cricetiscus sungorus. The sequence goes on along the minus strand of JANBXA010000728.1, from coordinate 9,922,462 downwards.
TTTGGACCCTGTTAATATGTACACAGACTCCAGCTTTAAAAAAAAAATAATTGGTGGCCCATTCCTATAATCACAACACTTGGCAGTTAAAGGATCAGGGGTTTAAACACATCCTTAGCTACTATTAGTTCAAAACCTGCCTGAGCTGCATGATAACCTTTCTAAAATAGAAAAGGAAAAACAAACAAACCAACCAACCAAAAACAAACAAGCAGTTGTTCACTACTAAGCTTCCAACTTGTTGTATGCAAGCTACTTTTCCAGCCTGCTACAGGTCAACATGGAGTTGATGGCTGAGCCCTTAGGTTTTTCACATTAGTAATTGGTGCAAAGGTTAATCAGGGTGGGCACAGGACATTATGATCTGCTACTGGGAATCTGGGATGCTACAGGGTGCTCACTCAACTCTTTGTCTTCCTTGCTTCCAGGCCAGCACCCATCAATTTCCCACTGCTTCTTTCTCTTTCCTCACACTGTATTTTCCTAATAAATCTCGTATCTGCTCTAATCTGATAAATACTTTTATAAATACTTTTACCCCTTCTCACTTGACTTGTCATTGCTGTTCCCTGCACAACATAGCAGCAGCATTCCTCTATGGTTTCTGCTTCAAGCTCCTGCCTTGAGTTTCTGTCTTGGCTTCCCTTGATGATGGTCTGTAACCTGTAAGATTAAATAAACCCTTTCCTCCTTCCCCCCAAAAATAATTGGTTCATTTCGTCTTAGAGGGTAAATTAACTACTGACAATTCTACAGAATGATATTTACATGACAAGTAAGGAGTGTCCCCGTATGAGCAGGATAAAGTGATGCTGTAGAAGAGAGCTCTGAGGGTCAGGACAGGGAGCTTGGGATACAGATGTTAAAACTGAAGTGATGCTGGATCCTGACCCACAGAGAACTAGATTTAATTCTCAACCTCTCTGAGCCTTTGTGAAGATGACTGAAAATGCCCCTAAGGTAGGAGCCAGGAGAGGAACTCAGCAAAGGCCAGTAACTGTGCAGTCAGAGAGGAGCCTGGCTGGTTGCAGGTCTGGGAGGTTAGAAGTGGTGTTCTTGGTAACCACAGATGTCAATAGCATTTGGGCCCCCACTTTCCAATTCCCATCAGTATTCCCTCCAGGCACTAAAGTATCTCTCCATGCTTAATCTTCCTCAACAAGCTACTGACATCATTAAGGTTAAACAAAGCCATTTCTAGTAGATGCAGGAAACAAAATCTGACAACTCCCAACTCTTACATTTCCATTATTAAAATGGTGGCATTTGTTTTTTTAAAAAATTTATCACCCACTCTGGGGGTGTGGCTCAGTGGGAAAGTGCTTGCTCTGTGGCCCTGGGCTCAGTTTTCATCTCAGCATAATAATATTATTATTAATTATTAATTTACAATAATGGTATATAAAATCATCATCATAATAAATCACAATAATAGCACCATGCGAAGCAGCACTTAGTTCTTCATTTTTATAACATTAGAGGTTCCTCCTGAGCTAGAGAAATGGCTCAGCAACTGAGAGCAGTTGCTGCTCTTTCAAGGGTCTGGAATTGGTTCCCAACACTTACCAGTAACTCTAGCTCTATGGGTTGGGTCTCTTTAGGCAACATACTAATATGCACATACCAAATACAGACACACACATGAACACACATCTGAAAGAATAAATTAGCTCCTGACTAATTTGTAGCAAGGGTCTGTATATTTTAAAACTTCAGAGGAAATACCGAACCTGTGGGTTCACACTGGAACTGCTCAGGTAAGGTTTTGTGTGTGGTTTGGATTCCCACTTCCAGTGAAGGGTCTGGGACTTCTTTGGTCCTGAAACATCCTGGTTCCAGCCCAGCCAGGCCAGGAACCAGAGAAGAATGCTGACTCAGAGGTTTTTGGAACTTGTCACTCATATGACCAATACTCCTAATTTGAAAGAGTAGACTTTAAATTCTTTCACAGATTACTTAACACCTCTGCCAGATGGTCTGATCACAGACTGGAGTTCTCAGGGCTGGGCAGATGGCTCAGTGGATAAAGTACTTGCTGTGTAGATATGAGGATCTGAGTTCAGATCCCCAGAACCCATGTAAAGCCAGGCACAGTAGCATGACTGTGGAGTGATAAGAGGTAAAGATAGGAGGATCCCTGGGAGCTATTGAGCCAGCTTGTCTTACAGTGATGAAAAGACCCTGTATCAAGGTGGAAGGTGAAGACCAACACTTAATGTATCTGCTGACCTCCACCACACACACACACACACACACACACACACACACACACACACACACAAACACCTAGAGTTCTTTCTATCTATGAAACACTTTTAAAATGGAAAGAACTAGAAGGTTTGGCCACAACTGCTGAAGCCCGTGAATTAGAGAGCATCCATATCTTCCCCAGTCTCTGAGTCACAGGGTCACCTTCAGACATGACTTTGCCTGTTCAGTGAAGATTACTAAGTCAAGGCCACCACAACAGAAATAGAGCCACCTGCCACCTAAAACCCAACTCAAAGCAAAAACAAAAGCCCTGCTTATCCTCCCTTTCCTTTCCATTCTTCACAAAGCACTTCTGTGTGTGTGGCATTATTTGTTTAGCATGTGTTTCTCTGCTGTGGTGGAACTGGAGTTTGCTTATTGCTAAACTCCCCACCCTCCACGTCTAGGGGTGCCACCTAGTAGACATCGCGTCAAAATAGAGCATCAGTTGGTGTTAAAAGTGTGGACTGAGGTCTGTCTAGGGTAAGCTTGTTTGGGCTGTCAATTTAGCTAGCTGTTCATGGTGAATTAACTGGAGAATGAACAGAAACAAGACAGAGGTGGATTCACAAGTGCTAAAATAATTAGAAGTCAGGAATATTTAGTTGTCAATCTTATTGCTGAAGGTGCTCCCAGAGTGCTACCATTTCCAGTTCTTTATAGAACACAGGAGGCAAAGTTTGAAAGGGGAAATATTTCTGAGGGTATTAAACTAGGACACAAGTGACTCCTTCCTGTTCTCTTGAGCCTCATTTAACCCTCTGAAGGAGATGGCTGTTCAAAAGACTCAGGATCACAACCAGAGGGAGGCATAGTGATCACTCACTAATCACTATTAGTGATTAGTCACTCACTAATATAGGTGAGTGACCCACACACTTGACACATTGACTTCCATTCTTGGAGGCACAGGAATCTAGGGAAGATGTCTTTTCCTTCACTGCCCTGCCAGCGGGGTCAGTCAAAGGGGACCCTGAGGGAGGGAGGGAGAATTAAGAGACAAGAGACATGAGAGATGGAGACAAGGCAGTATTCTGATAAAGTCTCTTTTAATGAATATAATAACCGGGTTTAAGTAGTTGAGAAATGAGAGAATGAACCAAATTGAGGATGTGAGGGAGGCAGAATGTCCTTCCAAGCAGAATGAAGGAGTCCTGCTATGAGATAACTTGCTATACTATAAGACTGCAGCTGGGACTCTTTCAGGGTCAGGCTGCATCATGTTTAACAAGAGAACAGTCATGGGGGAATGGAAAATTAACAGTATGTTAGTATCTAAGAGAGTAGTAGGAAGGATGACTGTTAAGATGCTAACTTTGCTCTGGGGTGCCCCACACTTCACTGTTTTGAGTGGCCCTGCTGACAAGAGGCAATGATGGCTATCTGGACACAGACGGCGCCCCTCCCAACACACACTTTCTTCTAGACCACCCAACCCTCTCACTCAGGGGTGGGTGTCACACACTGTCTCAGCTCATTGGTAAGAAAGCCCTGTGATTTAGCCACTTGGAGTAGAAACGGGAACTGCCAGAGTGCTGGGCCTCTGCCATGACATGACACCTCAGCCCCAGGCCAGTGAGTTAACTCCTGAGGCTCTCTTACAGTCTTGGCTTATCCTTTATTAGCACATGCTGAACCCAAGCAGAAGCTGGAATCACCCCCCCACCCCCCCTAGGATACACAATCCAGCAATGTTGGGCCTCTGGTGAAGGCAAAGCAGATGACAGCTTCTCAGGCTGAACCACAGAGGTCGTACTCAGCCCAGGTCACATCTTGAAAGCACGCAGGATGTTGAACACAGATGTAACCTGACTTCAGTATAGGCAGCTCAAATCCTCCAGCAGTGGATGACTGGTCCAGTGACTGACCACTAAAATACGTACTCCACGAGTCTAGCTCATTTGGGTCCTGGTATCTAGAGCAGCATCCATAGCTACAGGTACCCAGGAGATGTCAGAAGGGAGAGGGAACCCAAGGAGGGAAACAAAGCTATTGAGTTTATCTAAGTCCTGCTTTTCCTCTTCCTAAAAGGGGGGATGGCTCAGAAGATAAGGACTCCTACCAAGGCTGCTAACCTGAGTTCAATCCCTGGTATCCATATGGGTAGAAGACAAATAGAAAACTGTCTTCTATCTGCACACACAGTGCCATGGTATGTACTTATCCATACATATCCCCACACATCTACACAATTAAAGACATGAGTGCAGTTTTAAAATGTAAGTAGTAATAGAGGCTAGAGAAACAGCTTAGTCTTTAAAAGCACTTGCTGTTCTTCCAAGGGTCCTGGGTTTGGTTCCAGAACACATATCAGGCAGCAAACAACCACCTATAACTCCAGTTCCAAGAGATACAGTGTCCTTTTCTGGATTCTGTGGATGCATACTCTCTTTCTCTCTCTCTCTCTCTCTCTCTCTCTCTCTCTCTCTCTCTCTCTCTCTCTCTCTCTCTCTCTCTCTCTCCACACACACACACACACACACACACCCAGACTATTTTAAAAAATATTTTATAAGGAGACTGTCTTAACAGTCTATTTCATGTGAACCCAAAGAAGGTGTTTTGAATAGTGTCTGGCATGTGGTAAACACTAAAAATGTCAGATGACAATAAAGTCTGTGGTAATGCTGGAGACCGTGAAGAGAATGTGGTAATTTCTTGACTCTACCTCAGACACTGTACCAAATATTAGCTACAACAGTGGGGTCATTTATCACAAGCAATTGTGCACTGATATGTCATAAGATCAAAATATATTTCTCTGTTTGGAGGGTTGAAAGATCCACAAGTCTCAGCTCTGCCTCAGGTGGCCCTTAGGCATCCCTAGCGATCTTCAAGACTCCAGAGAATATAAAGATCCCAATGACTCACTCCCACCCAGCTCCTGCCACCCTGTGGTGGCTGGGACAAGACTGGGTACCATGGTTACACCTCTAGGCCCGGCCAGTAAAAGATACAAATGAAAGAATCACCTTGAAGACAACTGAAGGGAGGGAAGGCTGGTATGGATTGAAGATATGCTGCGTGCTAGCTCACTGCCTGCTCTAGAAATTGCCCTCTGTTGTGAATAAGCAACAATACATAGCTAATATACCTTTGGAACCCTAGGCAGGTCGGTACTGCTGACCTTAAGGCCTCTGCCATGCCTCTGATGACCTTCTGCCACGCTCCAGAGGCCTCTCCTGCACCCTGCTATTTCTTTAAGAAACTGTGGTATGAAGTAATGAGGGACAGTGTGTTGTTTAGATGGGGTTAAACTCATGGAGGAAATAGCTATTAATTTTAGAAAGATTATAATGACCTCTCAAAGATACAAAGGAAAAAAATGAGACATTTTCAAAAATGGTTTTGCAAGAAGACAAATAAATAATCTTTGGTCTTAGACAAATGCTCTCAGAATATTATTGTGTCATGTCTGATCTGCCCCCTCTGAATTATAGTGTTTCCTGCATGTTGCAGATGAAGCCATTGTATCAGCCAGAGACTAATTTTAATCCCAAGGTTGATTACACAGTAAGCTCTCCCAAGCTTCTACACTATCCTCTGTGTGGCACAGGTCTAGTCATCAGCTACAAATTTATACACAGGAGAAGGATTTGGCCTCATTCATTAGCTAAGTGTCTTGATGAATGCTTGGTCACATTCAACCTTTTTCTGCAACAAAGGTCTCAAGGTTGTCATAGTAATGGGAAATTCAGTCCACGGAGCCTCCTCCTCCCAGAGTGGCTGTTGTGAGCTATTACATCACAGCACACTTCCAGTTGGGTCAGACCAGAGCAGATTCTGCCATTTGCCATAAAGGTCTGAGCCATGGGTGACATTTGCCGATGGCCCGTCTGTTCCACTGTCATTCAGATGGATGCAGCAGCTGGAGTATAAATTGGGACTAAGGGGGACAGATTGTTTCGTTGGCCATTTGATGACTTAGAAATTCAAAGACCCAGGATGTCATCTAATATTAGCTTCAGACTGTGTTTTCACCATAAGATGTCCCTGAAAGACAGTCACTATTGTGTGGCCTTTCCTGGGAAGGCTAGTGTCTGTTCGCCTTCAATAGAGAATCCATGATGGAACAAGAAAACAGTTCTAGACAAATTTAACTTAGTGAACCAGTGAGGTTGTTAGGGTTACTCACAGGACTGTGGGTAGGGTTCTGTGGACATAAGGACAGAAAATCCCTCCCCAGCATGAGTGATGGCCCAAGACAGCTGCATCCCTGGGTCTCTCTACAAGGCATGTTTTAGAAGATTGTCTCAGTCTATATCTCAGTCTCACTGGTCTGGTTTTCTCTCCACCCACCAGGTCCCATGCCTCTTAATGAAATAACCACTCTGAGACTTAATATCAGTTACAATTGTTTGGCCAAAGGCTTAGGCTTCTTACTGACTAGCTCTCTGTTAAAATGTTAGCCGACTTCTATTAATTTGTGTATCTCCCTGTGACCTTGGTTTACAGTGATGCCTGGGTCTCTTGACTCCCCGGCTGCTACATGGTTTCTCTCCTTTCTCTTCCTTCTCCCTGCCTCTTTGTTTGGAATTCACATCTAGCTAAATTCTTCCTGTCCATTGGCCAAACAGCTTTATTCATCAACCAATCAGAAAAGGATATAGTCACAGCCTACAGAAGAATATCCCTCATCAGCTTGTAGGTAGCCTGGCAGGTTAGGGACATGTCTATCCTTAGTAGTAGCTATTTAAATAACCCCAGAGAGGGTCTATGAATCTTGCAAGTTTCTACAACTTTAGAGACTTAAGTTGTTAATTTCTTGGGCCTTATAAAGTTTTATTTCTTGAGTCTTTATACAGGATGGAATATTACAATTTGGAGGAAATCACTCTCACTAGCCCCCAAACTGTTGCTTTAAGCCATCTGAGAATCAAAGTCAGCTGTAAGGGTTCTTCTTTAGTAACTGGCCATCAGAATACTAAGTGCTCATTCTTCCAGGTGTCAGTCATATCTAAAACAAACTCCCTGTACTCCCAAGGCTGAACAAACCCCACTTTGCTCACACAGCCCAGATAATTACTCACATGTCTCATCAACTCCCCCCAAGATATTTTCCTCCTGCTATTTCCACCCTGCCCCACCTCTGTCCCTCCCATGTTCCCTTTGGAACTTTCTGTGGGTTGTAGTCCCTACCTAGACCACATTCCTCTCTCACCTTAGAGAATCCTGGTCCTTCTGTAGGAGCACACTCTATACAAATACCTGCCTTCCTTTCTCCTCATCTTTCATCTCCTTCCCTTCAGCCTTTTCTTCCTTCTTACCATACACCTCATTTCTTGCTTCTATTTCTCTTTCTGTATCCATCTGCCCTCATTCAGGAGTTATTGGGACTAAAATGATGGCTCAGTAGTTAAGAGCACTTGCTACTCTTGTGAGGGTTCCATGTTTGGTGTGCAGTATCCACCTCAGACAGCTGCTCACAACTGCCTGGGACCCCATCTCCAGGGGAGCCAGCACCTTGTACAAGCATCTGCATACCCATGCATGTACATAGACACATAAATATAAGCAATTTTTAAATAAACTATTCATAAAAGACCCAATGGTGCCTACCTTGGCCCTGTCCTAAGGCTTAACCCTAGCCTGGAACCACTTTCACTGAGTTTACTAGCATTCTGTTGTAGAAAAAGAAAATAAGCTAGGCATGTTGGTGCACACCTTTAATCCTAGCACTTGAGAGGCAGAGGCAAGAGGAACTTTGTGAGTTTCAGGCCAGCCTGGACTACATAGTGAGACAAAGCAACACAGAGAAACACTGTCTCAAAAAAAAGAAAAAAAAAAAAAAAAAGAAAGAAAGAAGACAAAGAAGAGAAAGAAAATAAACATAAAAAACCCTACAGTAAGTCAAATGCAAGAACAACATATTTTAAATCATGTGTGTTTCTCTTTTAGATAGCATTGGTTCCTTCTTCCATTCTCCCATCCTCTTAACTTTCATGTTTCCAAGACACAAGGTGACATCAATATTCCTGATTTATGGGAGATGTTAGTCTGTAAATATGCTCCCCAGTAAGATTAGACCACGTGGAAATACTTAAATTAGTAGAAATGGGTTAATCATTAAGAAAGAGCTAGCCAATGAGAAACAAGTAACTGGCCAACAGCATTATATCAAATACAGACTCTCGGCGTGTTATTGGGGGCTGGCATGGCAGCGGGACCAACTGGCAAGGAAAAACCTACTCGTAACACCTGGTGACTGCTGGGAAGTCCACCCTTCAATCATGTTCTCTTCAGCCTCTTGCTCCCAAAGTTGATGGTGTCTGATTAGACTGTCTCTCATCCCCCCACACTCATTGAGATTCTAGAACTTAATCCCCCAGGACATCCAAGAGGCCTTCTGGATGTGAGTGATTTGTAGTTCAATGCAAAACTCTGCTTGATCCAGGTGGACCCAGTAGGATCACAGAGGTCTCTATAAGAGGCATAAAGGCTGATCAGAGTCAGAAAACAAAATGTTGGGGGCTGAGGAGAAGACTCATTTGGTAAAATGCTTGCTGCCAAAGTTCGAACTCAGAACCCATGTGTTCGAAGGAAGGAAGGAAGGAAGGAAGGAAGGAAGGAAGGAAGGAAGGAGGAGGGAGGGAAGGAAGAAAGGAAGAGGGAGGAAAAGAGAGGGAGAGGGAAGAGAGGAGAGGAAGACGAGAAGAGACAGAGTAGAGGAGAGGAGAGAAGAGGAGAGAAGATGGGAGGGGAGGGGAACAGAGGAGAGGGGAGAGGCTGGGAGGGAGGGGAGGGGAAGGGAGAGGAGAGGAGGCTGACTTTGTTGGTACTGGCAATCCTAGTGTTGGAGAGGAAACATGGACCACCAGCCTACTCTATTTGGTGAATTCTAGACTAGTGAGAGACTTTGTTTTCCAGAACAAGGTGTACAGCCCCAAAGAACACCTGAGGTTGCTCCCTAGCCCCAACACACACAGATGTACACACATGCACACATACAAAGAAAAGGAGATGTGATCATACAACAGGTGTCATACAACGGAGTTTGGATGCAGCCATGAGCCAAGGAATCTGAGTAGCCCTCATGGAAGAGTTACAGCTAGTGGGGAGGGGCGTGGCTTGAGGGGAAGGCTTCCCCAGTGGAAGTGGCATCATCTTAGCTCTGAGAGGGAAGGTTTCCCCTGTGGAAGTGCTGCAGCTCTGAAGGGAAAGTTATCCTGGCAGTTGAGAGCCAAGGAATACCACAAAGTCATACCACAAGCCTCACACAAGAGATTTATTGGGGAAACACAGGATGGTGGCTGCCTCTGTGGGTAAGAAACAGCAAGGAACAGAACAGCTGACAGGAAAATATAGGGTTTCTTGGGGGTGAGGTTTTCCAGGGTGATTTCCAGGGTTGGTATGGTTAAATGTCAAGTCCTGATCTTGGGCGAGCCCAGGGATTGGTGGGATTTTGAGCTCAGAGACTGGTGAGTTTTGGTGGGTCTTCAGACCTGGGAGTGAGCTCAAACCTTTAGCTCTACACATAGGAAGCAGCAGGTACTGACATTTCAATAGGGGGAAGCAGTGTGCATTGACTGCTTGTGTTTATCCTGTGAGGAGGAAAAAGTGAGTTTTATTGTTGGACTCATATCTGACCTTCTCTGGGGCAGGAAAGGATTCAGTGACCACAGGTTAGCAAGAGGCTGAATGAGTTAAAGCCTTTGGAAATTCAGTTTTGGTTTTAAGAACACTGAGAGCACACACCCCAAGTTCACTTGACCTCAGTTGCCACATTTTTTATTTTATCTCCAGTCCTTTTTCTGGGTGATTTTTGAGTCTGTTTGTTCATGAGTTAGGTTTCTTTATGTTGTCAACTGAGAGAAGAAAATTTCTACTTTTTATAAAGATGCTGTCCACGTTACACAGACTAGAGTTACACTTCCTGATTTATAATGCTCTATTGAGCATTTCCCCCACACACACCAGTAAATCACAGCAATAGAAACCAACCCACAGAATCTACATTTGCAGTCTTGGCAGGTAGAAAGCATGGGAATTGCTCACAAAGTATCTATTAAGGGGATGGTGAGAGGGCTCAATGGATAGGAGTGATTGCTGTACAAGCCTGGGGACCCGAGTTCTGATTCTAGCACCATATTAAAATATCTGGGTGCAAAGGTGAGGTCTGCACTGGAGATGAAGCCAGGAGCAGAAGCTTGACAGCTGCCAGCCTTGCTCCACATTCACTGAGAGCCTGTCGAGAATATGGCAATGTGGCAGAGGGGCATAGAGCAGGACAGCTGCATCCACCTCTGGCTTGCATGTGCACATGCAATATGTACCGCCCCCCCTCACACACACACATACACACAAACACACGCACACAATTTGCTGAATAACAAAGAAATAAGCACGCATGCAAGACAGTGGGTAACCCCAGGCACATACCAGATCTACACCCTCCTCTCTTTATGAAATAAGATGCACATATTCGCTCCTTTGTGTGTTGGAGGTCTGATCTGTGTATTGATTCCTGTTCTTCAGACTTAATCAGTTGTTTTGGATCCCCCTAGCTTCTTATGCATACCCCACTGTTCTTGGGTAATTTGCTAAAATAACCATATCACTAGACCAATCCATTATGTTTATCTTTAATGACCACTATTAGGGTTGGTTGTTTAATCACGTTTGCTGTTAAGGGTGTAGATATCTGCTCACAGTATTCAGTACAGTGGTTCTCTTCTTTTCTTGGCTTAAAAAAATGATTGCAGAAGGACAAGAGAGGGAAGCCCATGATTTGGAAGACAGCGAGTCTATCTTTGCTGTGATGGGAGAGGCTATTGCAGTCTAGGCCAGTGGTTCTCAACCTGGGCATCATGACTCCTTTGAGGTTCACATATTAGAATCAGATATTTATATTATGATTCATAACAGTCGCAATTACAGTTATGAAGCAGCAATGAAATAATGTTATGATTAGGGTTCACCACAACATGAGGAACTGTAGAATAAGGTCTCAGCATTTGGAAGGTTGAGAACTACTGGTCTAGAACCACTGTGTCTTAGAGGGAGAGGCTGCTGCAGTCTGAGTTGCCTATGGCCTCTTAATGTTTCCTCTAGACTAGATCCAGATAGTCCATAACTTTCTTGTAAAGAACCTAAGGTATGTTGGAACCTGGTGTTTTACCCTATAATCACAGCAGGGTGGGTCACTTGGACTCCTTTTGAACTAGTGTCTAGGCTGGCAGGATGCTTTTCTGGAGCATAGGTGTCTTTTGCAGGGCTCTCCTTCCGTGCAGTCCTTTAAATTAAAAAAAAAATGGTGTGCTATCTCCTTGCTGGCTCTCCAAAATCTGTTTCTGCTGCTTTGGAGCCAAGAACCCTATTCCACCATGTTCCAATGAACTAGGCCCTGCCACCTGGTCCAGAACTCAATCAAAGAGTTGAGCCATGGTGAAGAGCAGATAAGGGAGGATTTATTAAGGAACAAGGATACTCAAGGAGGTTCATTGGCTGCCAAGTCTGGTGGGACTGACAAAGACTTTGAGATCTTATAGGGCAGGAAGATGAAGGGGAAGTGGATTATGCATATCGGGCAGAGAAGTGATGACAGCTGAGTCTGTGGTCCTGTTCTGATTCCACACAGAGTTCTGGAGATTCACTTGAGGGCAGTCTGGCTCCCATGAGATGGCTACAGTGCTCCGGGTCACAGTATCACAGGGAGTAACTGCCATTGTTTAGTAAGTGAGTGCCTCGTGGGGTATTTGGTCCTGTAGGGCTTGACAGGAACCAAGTGTACTTTAGTTGTCTCATCAAAGCTTCTTTATGGAAAGTTCCTATCCAAAGAAACCAAAAAAGAGAAGAATTTGGAAGGAAAAACATTAGAGAAAAAGCCAGAGAGGCACAAAATGGCATCAGGGCTGTCCTTTATCCAGACTATCCAGTAAAGAGACCACTGTTAGCAGGCTAACTTTCATCTGATATTTTTGTGGTTTGCATGGATTTTAATTTTACTTAAAAGCTACAATCCTCCACATCAGAACTGTCAAGATAGCAGAGTCAACATTATTCTATCAAGTTTATTCTGCCCTGTGCTCATTGTGTTCTGTCTGCTGTTACCTCTTGGCTTTCCCCTTACCAGACACACGGACATGTAATAAATAGCTAATACATACGTGAGCACTGGGGAATCTCTATTACTGGGGTCTCAGGAATAATCCTTTGCCAAAAAGATTTTGATAGTTACATTTGTTTCTTGTCTCTTCTCTGTGACCCAACAAGAAGGAACTTCAGAGAGGAAGGAAGGCCTATCATGGTGGGAAAGGCATGGTGGCCAGGCAAGCATCTGTCCATTGCAGCATGAGCATGAGGTGGGTTAGGCAGGAAATCAGCAGACTAGAACAGACAACCTGGAACTCATTGGCACTGTCTACTCCAGACATGTCTGTCAACTAGGCCTAGTGTTCAAAAACAATGTGCAACAGCAGCTGAGAATCCAATGTTCAAGCACATGAGCCTGTGTGTGGGACATTTGACACTCAAAACACAACAATAACAAATCCTACTGGAAAGCCAAGGCCTGAAGGAATGATTTCCGAGAGCTATCCAGCCAGCCAGCACCATGGGTTACTCCCTGTTCTCTGTCTAAGAGGCATCCATCAATGCCTGGATGTAATTTTTATGGCACAATCGAGAGGCATTCCTGGCATCCAGCATGAAGGCCCAGAGATTCAATCCTGTGTGTGAAGGATGGTCTAAACCCAAGTTCAATGACTGGAAGCCCTGCTCTGGAGATTACCAATGGAACTAACGCCAAGAGCATGTAAAGAAGGGTGTGGGATGTGGAGCCAGGTAAAGTGCTTGCCATGCAAGCATTAGGACCTAAGTCCAAACCCATAACACTTGCCTACAAAGCTAGGCACTGTATCTTGTGTCTATTATTCCATTACTGGGAGAGGTAGAGACTAGAGGATCCCTGGAGCTCACTGGCCAGCCAGTATAGCAAAATTGGTGAGCTCTGGGTTCGGTGAGAGATCCTGCCACAAAGTATGGGGTGGAGAGTGATTGAGAAAGTCACCTGATGTGAAACTCTTGCCTACACACCATACATACACACCTTCCTAAAGTCTCATCTTTTTAGTGGCATTCTTTTGGGATATTTCCATCACATGTTCCTCTGTAGTGGGCTTCTGATGTGATGTCTTCCTTCTCAAGTAGATTGTTTTGAAAGTACTCATCAGACAATGACTAACAACACACCCAGGCACCAGTGGTGTGTTCTTGGCCTTGGATACCTTCAGGGCTGTCTCAAAGTTGAGTGAGGTTGTCTGTTAGGCTTACTTAGCTTAATAAACTTTTATCTCCCTAAAATAACACATGGATTTAAATACCCATCCACTCAGGCTAGGCTGAGAAGAAGATACTGTGTGTAATTCCAGAAACCTGACAGCACAGAAAGAAAAGTTGGGAGACATAGGTTGACTTTGGAGCCTGTAACTGGGAGACCTTCCTGACGTTTTCAAGGTCCACAGTGAATGTATGATTTAGATCACAACTCCTCTGTTGTGACATTTAATCCATAGAGATAAATCATCATGAGCCGCTAGTAGGGCTCTGTATGGATAAACAGGCTTCAAATAATTAGGTTTAAAACTCCACCAGAGCCTCCATGAGAAAATTGCCACCATTTTTTTTTTCAACCAAGAGAGACTAAGATACAATGATGGAGTTGTTTCTTTGCTGTGGTAGCTTGAGACAAAATTAAATCAAAGTCAGATGGATATTTCTTACTTGCCCTTGTCTGTCCTTGGATCAAACTGGATGCCATTCTACCTCCTATGGAGCTGGCAGCCATGGGGATTTGGTCTAACGTCTGCCTCCGGGAAGAAGCTAGGCTGTATGATAGTCAGCGGCAAGCTTTGACAGAGATTCTTCACTCATTATCTGTGGGACCTTGGACAAGTTACTTGACCCCTCCATGTCTCAGTCCTCTCCCATGGTAGATGAGGTGATGGCAGTCCCTGCTTCATAAGGATGGAATTCGTATTAAATTAATAACTAAAAAACATCACGAACAGGGAAGTTTTTTAAATGAGGGATGCATTTGAAGCCAGAGGAAACAGGACACCTCCAGTGTTCCCTGACCCACTCACCACAGTGCTCTGCTCTAGAATAGTTTGGTCAAAATGCCCGAGGGAGTGTGGTGCCTTCTCAAAGGAAGAAGCTGAGAATGTTGATTCTGCACAGGCACCGACCTACTCATCTAGATCCCTGTGCTCCTGCCTCTTCCAAGACCCTTCCCTCTGGACCACACATCCACCCCGCCTCCCTCTTCCCTGTTCCTTGACCAGCTACCATACCACCACCACTACCCCCTGCCCACTGCACTCCACAAGCCTTTGCTGATAAAGTGGCCTCTGAGACAGAACCCTGATCAGGCTACCATCCCCCTCAAGTCCCTGTAACAGTCTCAAAAGTGTGACATAACCAAGCCATTCACCCCGGGAGTCCCACATGGCAGCAGCTTCTCCTGAAAGCTGTTCTAGTATCAGATGAAGCTGAGGTGTTTGCCTCTGGCATTCTCTGTTGATTTTCAGCCCAGTTGATTTTCAGCTCTGAAAACTCTAAATCATAGAAAGAGAGGAACTGAGTCCCACCTGAGTCAGGCCTGCAGTGCCTCCTCTCATGGGTTGAGTCAGGAATGGAGCCCCTGAGAGGAATGTAGGTGCCATGTCACAGATGACAGCACACAGTGCAAGGCAAGGTCACCTGCTCTCAGTAACGGCCTGTGATGTCAAGAGGCAAATTTATCCCCTTGCCAGCAACCTGGAGTCTTTATTCATCAAATAACTGTTAAATTCAGATTCATTTATCATTCAGCGATTTCTGGCAAGAGAAAGAAGCCATTAACCCAGAAAGTTCAGGCTACTGAGAACTTCCTGGCTGCCTTGTACTCAAACCTGTAGGCAGCACTTCCCAGCCCCCTCTCCATTCCCTAAAAATTCCCTCCAAAATGGAAGAATGTTCCCCTAAAAATATGTTTTTACCTGTCTTCTGAGTGTCTCAGATGGTTCTAGAAGGACACGGTGGCATTGTAAGATAGAGCAGCAATTGAGACAGCAAGCATCCAGAGGATTGGCCACCTGGAGTAATTCCTGGCAGTGTTCACCGTTGCCCATGGAGCAGTCATCCGAGAAAACATAGCTAGAAATGTGTGTCGGATGCTCCCTCTGAGCCACCCATAAAGTTACTAAGAGCAATGATGCACAGCAACCATTCGAAGCTCGGGGCCAGAAAGGTGTACATCCAAGATGCAGCTTCCCCACCAGGAGCCCTGTAACCTCAGAAATGTCTGATTTATGCCTTGACTCCTTCATCTTTAAAGTCAGAATGATAACAGGGACAGCCACATGCCAGCGATGCTTCACATAGACAGACTCTGCAGTGTCTCTTTAAAAAAAAGAGAGTGCTCCTTTTGCTTTGTTTTGTATTTTGGTGTGTGTGTGTGTGTGTGTGTGTGTGTGTGTGTGTGTGTGTGTGTGTGTGTGTGTGTGTTTGTAGGTATGTATGCCAGTGTGTACATGCAAGTGGGGGTTAGAGATTGGCACCAGGTGTCATTTTCCACCACCCTCCCTCTTATTTTTGGGACCAGATCTCCCACTGAACCAGGAGCTCATCGGTTCAGCTAAGCTGTCTGGCCAGCCAATATGAGCTCTGGGGATTTGTCTGTCTCTGCCCCCCCACTCCCACCAAACTCCCCTCCTTTGTACTGGGGTTACAGGTGTGCAGTGCCTCACCTGACCATGGGGATCCAAACTCACGTCCTCATGCTTGCATGATGAGTGCTTTACCTTCTGAGCCATCTCCCTAGCCCAAGGGGCTATTTATTTATTCTTATGTATTCATCCCAGTCTTCCAGAGACACATGTGTAGCCTGCCCAACAAGCTGTGTTGCTTGCTGTAATCAGAGTAGGGAACCATGAAGGGTTGTGGGTGTCTCAATAGGAAGATGTTAGGAAAGGTATAGATCTGGGGCTCCTGGTAACTGCTTGGGAGAAGTTCCTGAAAGTGGAGTGTAGCTGTGAGTTTGAGACTATTGGGAGGAAGGGTCCTCTAAGTAGGGCTGACTACAGGGGGATATAACTGTGGCCAGTGAGGCCACAGTGTGGTGTTCACTGACACACCCAAGGTAATATTCACTCTGCCATAGGAATGGTTATATGGTGGTCTGAACTGTGTTCTGTGATGAGTCACAGGGAGGTTTGTTGCACCCAAAGGAGAGTGTGGGGAAGGGGGACCACGTGGATCTGCACCATGCTTGGGGGTCTGACTGTCCTTAGAGATAATATGTAAAGTGAATCATTCCTTGTTTCACACTTACTTCTTAAAATACCTTTAATCCAGGAGGACTGAAAATGTATGGTTGGGATGTGAAGGGAACAGGGGTAGCTCTTGTGCAATGATGTGAGAATTTGGGGACACAGAAGGGAAGACTCACAGACTTTGCATCGAAAGAATTTAGTTATTCGTGTGTGGTCCAGTCACCTCCTTTTCATGTAAGGAAACCACTGTAACCAGGACAGACAAAGTGACTTGCCTACATCTCAGACATCAGCTCCAAAGCTGAATGACACATGCAGGGGCTGGAACCACAAAAGACCAGGCCACTGTAGAAGTCAGGGGCCATAAAGGGGCAGGGAGATGAGGTGTCAGGGCACAGTGAAAAGAAAGATCTGGGACAGAGGCAGTCTTGTGATCCTCCTGACAAAGCTACATAGCTTTTCCTAATTGCCCACTCAGTGGCATTTGCCAGAGAAAGTGAACCTGAGCCTTTGACCACCATCCACCTGCAGTGTGTGAGCAGGGTGGTACCTGATGACATGCTGGCAGAAAACCTGCTGATGGCCGCTCTGGAAAGCATGGGTTTCCCACAGCAATGGGCCAACATTCTAGTCTTGGGGGCTGTTGCAGTTGAGCACAGAGGATACACTTACAAATAAGCCACTGCTCTGTGGGAGTGTGTATAAACTGCCCCCCATGACCTTTGGAGGGGGATTTGTTTTGTTTTTAAGGCAGGTACTATGAAACAAAGGCTGGGCTTGGCTGGAGAACAATCCTCCTATCTGAGCTTACCAAATGTTGGTATATATAGACATGAGCTATGGTCTCCAGATTGCTTATAACAATTTCAATGTAGAATTTCATGCTTAAGACTGTACTTATGAAGTGGGGAATGACAGCAGGACTTCTGTATAAGGAGGCTGGAAGCCAGGGGAGAGGTGACAGATCAGATTACAGTGGGAAGATGGCTGTGCTTGTGCTGTCCAGCACAGCTGGATCAATACTCAAGCCACCTCTGATGTGTTCCATGCCAACCCAGTGTGTGTCATCTCCATCCTCAGTCTGGTTCTGTCACTGAGTGGATCTGTGACATGTGTTCTTTCTTCTTCTTTGATCTCCATCTCAAAAGACAGGGGAGTGTTTGTTATGTGTGAGCAGATCTCCTATTGGAACCCTATTGGGGTTCTAGGTGAGTTCATATGGGTCTGAGCCACAGGCATGCATGTCCTGCCTCCGGATGCCCCAAGCCATTCATAATCACCCGTTGTGTGACACTACCCGGAGGCCCATCTCCAAAGAACACAAAGGAATCCCTATCCAGTGTCTTTCTGGAAGTTAAAACAGATCCTAACTTGCATGTCACCATGGGGATCCCAGGTTAGAAAAGCAACCTCCAGCTCGGTCCTTGAAAACTTTGACAATGCAAGTTTGGGGGTTCAGTGCCTTTCTTGGTTTTCTTACTTGCTTGCTTATTTGGTTTTGTTCTTATCTGCTGGTTTCCAAGTCAACATTTTAGCTTTTCTGTGACCTGAGGCTTGTGTCTTCCTGCACTGGATAGACAGAGGCCTCCTAAAAGATCAGCATCTGTCTTGTGCTTTCAAGCCTGGAACTTCATTCAAACCTGGGACTCCACTGGGAACGGTGAAATCCAAATGTTAGCATCCTGCCAAAAACATCCAGGGAAGACATTGAATGTTTATAGACAAACATCCAAAGGTGTGTGTTTAGTAATCTCATTCCAGATATAAAGAGAAAGCTATTATAAGGGGCATTTCTGTTATTGTGTCAAATACTGTTCACCAAAAATAAAAATCCAAACTGTTTTCTTGACCTTGATGGACTTATTTTAAGATCAGATGGCTTTTCCTAAACAGCTGAATTATTTAGTGAGATTGAACTGTCAGGGACTTTAAAATAAAGCCCACCAAAATACCAGCCACACTGCAGCACTGCGGCTGCTCAGGCCTCAATCTGCATATTTTAGCTCAGCACACTGAAGCTTGCAGCTGAAAACTCGCTCAGAGAATACTTCTCATCCCCTATGTCAAATGCAAACAGGAACCCATCCGAAGCTGAGAAGCTGATCTGGCAGGCAAGCTGTCCCTGCAGAGGTGCTCAGAATGCCTTATGGAGCCCCTGCCACAATTAACTGCTTGGCCTTCTTTAAGCACGGCCTTTGAGAAGGTAGCCAGAGACAGCCCTTTCACATAGGTGTGGTGTGGGGAGGAACTAGGCCTGAAGCACTGCCCCTGTAGACAGGACCAGCATCAGTAACTTCTTACTAATGCATCTGAAGTGTTCCAGCAGGGCTGAATTTATGCAGTCTTGACCTGAATAGATCAAAATCAAAACCCCTAATACACAGGGAAATTTTTCTAGTTTATAGCATCTTTGATTACCCCAAAGGACAAAACACAACTGAGAATTCAAGATAAACACATTGAGCCCAGAGGAGCTTTCTGAAGGAAGCTGTGTCCCCCTCCTACAGAGACAGGTACAGTGTTGATGATGGAGATGGTAATGAGATAACGATGGCAGTGGCTATGGTAACTGTGGCGGATGGCTAGAGTCAAAATGACGACAATGAGACTGATGAGAATAACTATGATGGCTAAGTGAAGATGCTGTTGTCTTCATGTGGTGACAATAGTGATGTTACTGCTGACAGTGGTGGTTATTATAATGATAATGATGGTGGTGTTAAAAATGATAGCACCATGGCGCTGGTGATGACAATGGTGGTGATGGTAATTGCAATTATTCTGGCAATGCCAATGGTTATGACAGCAATAGTGAGGATGACTGAAATGATGGTGACTATAAGGATGGAGGTGATGATAGTGATATGATGGTAGTGATGATGATGGTGATGAGGATAATGGTGAGCATAATGTGATAAGGATGGTGGTGATAGAGGCTTACATTTATTGACGCTTTGCTATATACCGAGTAATGTGCTAAATGCCTAATCACTGAGCTGTTATCATTTCAGCACACCACATTGTCCCATTAGTCTTTTCATTTTGAAAATGATAAAACAGACTCAAAGACAGTAATGAACATACCTTTTCCTGGAAAGAAGAAAAAAGAAAGAAAGAAAGAAAGAAAGAGAGGAAGAAAGAAAGAAAGAAAGAAAGAAAGAAAGAAAGAGAGGAAGAAAGAAAGGAAAGAAGGAAGAAAGGAAGAAAGAAAGAAAGAAAGAAAGAAAGAAAGAAAGAAAGAAAGAAAGAAAGGAAGGAAGGAAGAAAGAAAGAAAAATCCTGAGCCACTGCTTCAGCTGTGTGCCTAAAGATACCCAGCAGGGAAGCAGCAGGGCAGATCCACTACCAGCTCACTGAGCCTGGAGCCCCAACACCAACGCCTCCCGCCTCCCATGGCACTGGGCACTCTCCTCTGGAACACTCCAGGGAGCTACAATTGTCCACAAGTTAGTCTGCACTCCCCATCCATGCTGTTTTGTATAACAACAGGCAATGGACTATACTTCTAGTAGAATGATACATCATCCATTGGGCAGCATGCTAGAAGTGGTTTAAATCTCTGCCCACCAAGCTAATTTTGGTTTCAGTCGCAATAGTCCATTCTAAGTTGAAACTGTGCTCACAGCGATTTTTGCCTGGAGGTATAAAATTCCAGCTTTTTTGTGTCTGTATTCGTTAGAAGCTTAAGTCCCTGGAGATAGAGATTCAAGGCATGGTGCAGGGGAAGACGTCCAAGTTCCCAAATCAGTGAAGCGTTCCTCTCTACTGGAGAGAGAAGTACAAGGAAGCCTCCCACAATGCACTGCAATGCCATTCCGCAGGTGCACTGAGGGCATATAGTACTGCAAAGCTGGAGGTGTAGCATTTAAAGGATGGAAGGATAGATGGGGCTTTCCAATGAAGCCATGCTATTAAGGCTTTGCTGCCCCCATCCAGGGATTCTTTTCTCTTCCAAGTTTTAAAGTACTAAGCATTTTTCATTTCCTATTCTGTTAGTAATTTTTAGTTTAGCAATGCTTTAATGCGGCATGTTCACGCCTATCAGTCATCATAGTTTGTTTTTATTCATCTCCCCCTCCTATCCTTGCCTAGCCCCCATACCTTCTCTTTTTTGTTTCCTTCTTCCTCCCGAATAGTCTTTCCTGCTTTCTTGTTCTGTGTATTCTATCACCTCTCCAGTGTGTGTGTGTGTGTGTGTGTGTGTGTGTGTGTGTGTGTGTGCGCGCACACGTGGGCCACACACACACACACACACACCACAAGATCTCACCTGTCCTGTCTTCTTCCTTGGTCTCCAGCTCTTACTCAAAGGTTCAATCATCTTGTAGTTGTGACAGTAGGGAAAGAACAGTGTTTGCATCTCATGGGAGAAGAACCCATAGCTATAGTGTTAATTGATATACACGAGGCCAGATCCTCAGCATTGCCTTCCCCCAGCAGCCCTCTCTACACAAAAGAAAACATCCAAGTTTCCCCTAAGAAAACATTCCAGCCTAGGGAATCGTGGCTGGTGAGTTCAGTCTTGGCTTCAATTTCCTTATGTGTCTGTGTCATTTATGGATGCCTGTGTCACCCAGATGAAAAAAGGATACCTACAGAACTGGAGGCTGATGGATCTGAGTAGTCACGCAAAGGGCTGAGTTCTTCATTTTTCGTGCATCCATGTGAGCATGTGTGCATATATCTATGTGAGTATGATCTGTGGAGGTGTGGTGTGTGCACAGGCACCTGTTCATGTGGTGACCAAGGAAGAGTCTGGGTGCCCCATACTGTCATGCTCCACCCTGTGCCCTTGAGTCTCTTAATGAGCCTGGATGCTGTACCCAGTAAGCCCTAGTGATCCCCCTACCTCTGCCCCACACAGCATTTGTGTCCCAGATGCATATGCAGCCACACCCAGCTTTTTTAGTGCCTGCTGGGACCCAGACTCAGGGCCTCATACTTGACAGCAAATGTTCTTACCCATTGAGCACCCCCCCCAACGCAAGGAGTTTTTGTTGGAAGTAATTACAGTCATGTCTTTCTTTCCTCCTCCTTCCCTCTTCTTCCCCCCTCTTTTGGCCTGAGAATTCAGAATAGGCTCTCCATCGCTTAGCTGGGAAATACAAGTGGCTTTCTAAATTTCATAGTTAATCGTCTTGAGAAGCAGCTACAGTTTCTCATGAAGCAGGGAGAAATATTGAGCATTGGGACATGACTTAAGAGCCTGTCTTCCCTGCAGTGGGGACTGGAGAAATAGGTGATGGAGTGGAAGAGGCTTGGAGCTGCAGATCAGCCAGACATCAAGCAAGCTCAGAACAATCAGTGCAGAACTGCACTGGCAAGTCCCAAGAAGGGCATCTCTCTCCACCTCAAAGCTCTATGCTCAAAAACCTCCATGGGAATGATCATACACCAGGGAGGCTTAACTTTTGGTCAGAGCCCAGCCCCTGAAAGAGTTCTGGGTAGAGGGTAGGGTGTACCAGCCTACCCTGTAACAGGTAAGGACTGAGAGATGCGGGGAGAACCTGGAAGCCAGGTCTACTTTGATATGTTAAAAATGGGTACTTGTGCCATTTGTTCCAGGATTTGAGGCTCAGCAGATTGTAAACCAAGCCCCATCACAGTGTGGGGAGGCCTACCACCTAACCCCAGGGCTGCTTTGCACCTCTCTCCTCCTCCTTCTCCTTCCTGTGTGAATCACAGTAACAGGGATCAAAGATGGGAAACCTTCCCATTGTTAATTTAAGCCAAACTCAGTGGACTCCAGTTATCTCTTCACTGTGGTGTAGACGAATGACTGAACCGGAAATGTGGGTTACCTCAGATGACCTCAGCAATACTGTAATTAAGGAGCAAAGGTCACACACTCTACAAAGTTATCTCTATAGTGATGCTTTACTGCCACTTGGTGGCTATGTACCTGCATTGAGAGAGGATTTAAACAACTAGGAATGCTCAAAACAGGTTCTGCTAAGCCCTAAAAGAACCTGACAATTTATGCCACAATATGTATGATGATGATGATGATGATGATGATGATGATGATGATGATGATGACGACGATGATGATGATGATGACGATGATGATGATGATGAACTAATGAGTGCTGTGGGCCGTGGAAAAGCTTGGCTGATGGTGGTGCACAAATAAAAGCCACCAGAGATGTGTGATCTCGGGGAGTGCTGGAGGAGTCATGCCAAATCTTCGGTGGCTAGCTTGGAAAGAGTGGCCAGTCCCCCTGGGGACCCGCCATGGTGTTACTGTTGTTGAGCCCCTTCTGTCATTGTCACTTGTGGAAAATGTGAGACTTGTTGGATGAGAGGGCAGGAATGAGTGAAAGGGACCTCTTCCTGAGGGAGCTGGGCTGGGATACTGACTCAATCTTCCTGGGGCAGCAGAGACCTCGGAGGCCTCTGAGGGAAGGACACAGGACAGGGTCACTCATGGCTTTGCTAGAAACACATGAATACAGGACTCTTTGTGTAGAGGCTAAGGCTATAAAGATGGGGTGGAGGGAAAGATACAAAACGGCTACAGCACTTCCCCAGCCCTGCCACCCTAGGGTAGAGATGACTAGGGCTCTGTGAGAGTGTTGGGCTGACCACTGCAGCATGAGTTGTATGCTGGCAATGGCATCCTTGTGAACCGGCACCACAGATTTCTTACATTCCTCAGATAAAATTGCCCATCTCCAATGTGATTTGTCCCTACAGTGCCCTAGAATTTTCTGTGATGAGCCTTCTTAACTGAAATGCGTGCCTAGTCCTTGGGGACAAGAATCATAAATGCTTACATGAGGTAAGAGGCCGGTCAGTAAAATCACAGGGAGATGGCTCAGTCAGGGAAGTGCTTGCAGCCCAAGCCTGAGGACCTGATTTCAATATCCAACACCTGCATACCAGCTGAGACGGGTGGTGTGTGCTTCTAATCACCACTTTGGGGATGAGGAAACAGGAGGCTCACTGGGGCTTTCTGAACAACCAGCATAGCCTACGTGGTGAGTGCCCAGTTCGATGACAGATCTTTTCATTCACAAATAAGTAAGCAAGGTAGAAATGGCTAAGGAACCATCATCAACTGCTGTCCTCCACACACACATACCTCACAGATACACACACACACACACACACATACTCAAAGTGAATGGCAGCTTAAGTTAATAGTAAAGATCCAATGACACTACCAAGAAATTCAGAGTCACTGAACCCTCACCCACTGGACAAGAAGATGACTGACATGGCTAGGCATGTACTTTGCCACCATCTGGGGCTGAAATTCAGTTCTGACTGGAAATAGGAATGCTGTTGACTTCTGAGTAATATGCTCTGCCTGTCAGTATCATTCCATGTTTCATAGAGAAGTTAGTTCTCCTGTAGTCTCCATGAGCCTGGCATCTAATCCTTGCTGTTTCACATCTACCAGATGTTCTTTCTGGACCTCTATGGTACCAGGGTTACAGTATCCAGTTTTCAGTATCTGGTTTTCAGTATCCAGTTCTCACACCATGCTCCTTCTATGCAGGGTTCGCCCCACTAACCATAAGGTTGATATGCCTTTGGAGAGGCAGTGATGGGTTCAAAGCCCCTTATTCTCATTGTGTGATCTTAGGAAGGTTGTCCTTGGTTATATTATGCACAAAATGAGTTGACCCTGGGAACTATGTCACAAATTGTTTTGAGAATAAATGAGTTCATGTAAATGAGATGAAGCTCTGACCTAAGCCTGGTGTGTAGAAGGTGTCATATTAGCGATGCCTGATATTTTCTAAAAAGTACATTTAGTGTCTGAATCTAGAAGATTCTTCACTAGAAGGGTGGAGGCAGGTGTCTTCTTTCATGATAGGTGTTCCGTAACTGTCCCAGGAAAGCCTTCTGGGGATGTCCAGGAGCCATAGCAGCCTGTTGTGACCCCTGCCATGACTGAGGGATGGAAATGCATATTCTGGTATCCCCTACAGGGATGCTGCACACCCACTTGTGAGCCCTGAATCCAAATGTGCTGTCTGGGCCTTTGGGGATCTTTTCTGTGTACCTCTTCACTATGGGTCTGCAATGAAATTTTCAATGGGTCAGAATTACACAGATCCCAGAGTTAGACTAGCCACATGGGACTCACCCCCTCTGAGCTTCCCTGTGCTTATCTGTGAAGGGGTAGGATGAGGAGGGACATCCTACTTAGGAGTAGAAGGCCCATGACTGCACATTTCAGGTGTATCCCAAATATGGCTACATGGCCATATTAAAGTGAAACATGGAAAAAATTAAGTCGGTATTAAAATTGCTAATAATAGAATGTGTGCTAAAGTAGTCTTCCCCAAACTCCCCAGTGACACTAGAGCCAATAACTCCATGAAACCATGAGCTTTGAATAAAGGCAAATCATTTCTTCTAATGTACAGTTACAGTACCCAGGGGCAGGCTACATAGACATGTGCGTGCAAGTATATTGTGTGCTTTGGCCATAAACAACCTCACATCCTCCTCTTCTCACTTGATAGTCCCATCCCTTCTGTCGGACAATCCCACTCTACCATCTATGTCCATGTCAATAGTCGCACACACTCAAGAGTAAAACATGATATTTGTCTTTCTGAGTCTGAGGTTTTTTGCTTCATATAATAAGATGCATGAAGAAATAAGGGCTCTTAGGAACATGCTTCAGAATCTAGGTTAATGACTCAACCAGTGAAGGGCAATCAGGGAAGACACCCAACTCTCACCTCTGACCTCCATGCACAACAGCGCACATATGCTCATGCATTTGTGTGTGCACTCACGTGAACAGACATGTACACAGAAATAAGCCAACATAATAAAGGTGTAGTATCATACTAAATGGGGAAAAACCCAAAGGGTACCCTCGAAAATAAGGAACATTGGTGGGTGTCCCCTGTCTCCATTTTACTCAAAGTAGTTCCTGAAATCTTAGCTAGAACAATGAGACAGGGGAATAAGCTAAATGGTATACAAATAATAAAGGAAGAGATCAAGGTATCTCTTGTTGCAGATGATGTGATCCTATACTTTAGAGACCCCCCAGGACCCTACCTTTGGCACTAAGACACACTTTGAGCAAAGGAACAAGAGGCAAAACCAATCTGCAACATAAACTAACAGTGAACATGCCAAGCAAGAAACCAGAAAAACAATTTCAATTCATGGTAGCTTCGAAGAAGGCACAACACCTAGGCTTAAACCCAACAAGGAAGCCATAGACTTTTACAGTGAGAATTTCAAAATACTGAAAGGGAAAATCAAAAACACTAGGTGATTCTCATCTCCTAGTAGTGTTTTTTCTCTGCTTAGTTTCTGTCTTTCACCTTAAACTTTTTGAAAGAATGATGAAACTTTGTCTTTCACTGCTCTCAAGCCAAGGGAATTCAAAGTCAAGGACACACAGATCTTGTGTGTAGTAAATGTCCTCCCACTACAGTGAGCAGCACCTGCCTACCATGTTCACACACGTGGTGACTACATTGTTCAGAGTTCTTTCAGACTAGACGGTCTCTATCCATCTGTTGTGTGTAGACTGGATGCAGCTCTGGGATTTGGGCTTCTGGTTAATATTGGCTCATCTCTCAGGACCCAAAAATATCAAGGCTGATCTTTCTGATTTCCTATTTGTGACAAACAGGAGCCTGTCTTCCAGCCCAGTGAGTTCTAATGTCACATGCCCTCACCCACGATAAGGCAAGGGACACATTCCAGTTCCATGTACCGAGACTATGATCATTCTTAAGACAGCAAAAGGAGAAATGATCTGAAATACTCTCTTAGAATGAATGTTTCTACTCCAGCTTTTGGTGGTTAGTAATTTTGTTATGAGTGGTTTTCCTGCTGTCCTAGTCCCACAGCTGTGCCAGCCCCAAATAACACACAAAGACACTGTATTATATATAATGCTGTTGGCCAGTTACTAGTTTCTTGTCAGCTAGCTCTGTCTTAAATATTAACCAATTTCTATTAATCTAAGTATTTCCACATGGTCTTATCTTACCAGAGAGAGGGCCCGGAGTTCTACCCTGTTGGTCCTACATCTTGAAACTCCTCAGTAGTATGGCAATATATCAGAGATGGCTGTGTTCACGGTTTTATTGTTCGTATGATTTAGCTGACCATAGTTCTGTAAAATCTTACTCCCACATTAGGTTATTCATTGCTTTATTTACTCACCCATTTTTGCCAAGTGTTTATTATTATCTACTGATGCCAAGCTCTATGAAAATAGAAACAAATCCTGACTGTTTGCAGGTAGCAAGAGCTGCACAGTGGGTTTTCAGTTATATGGGGATGCGGGTGCTCCTGGGCTGTGTCATATGTGACAGTTCGTCTAGTTGGTTCTGCATTTGGTTGATTTTTGCATGCTGTTTTATTTGTTTCCTACCCAGTAGCTCCTGTAAGGAAAGCAATATATAATACCCAGAAGTGGTGAGTTCCCATGGAAATGAAGAAGGGATTTTTTAAAAAAAACTTGTGGCCAATACAAAAATTAAGCATCTAAAAAATATAAACAGAGGTCAACAAGATGGCTCAGTGGCTAAGAGTACTTGCTCTGCAGTCATGAGGACCAGATCCCAGCACCCATATTATAAGTGGGCTGTCCTAGCAAGTACTTGCTGGCCCCATGCTGAGGAATGAGATGGGAAGATCAGTGGGGCTCAATGGCTTCAAGCCCAGCCGAGAATAAGCCCCAGGTTCAGGGAGAGACCCTGCCTGGAAGAAGCAGGTGGAGAGTGATATAGGGGAGACCTGGAACCCTCTTCTGGTTTCTGTGTGCATGAGCACATGGGTACACATGCACACATTAAATATGAAATGTATGTGGTGAGGAACTGCAGATTTTGAATGGGGCAATTGATTTAGTTCCTTGAGATACACACTGAAGCCTTCCACAGTAGGCAATGCCAGAGCTGGTTTCAGGAAAGGAAAGTACTATCCTCACACTGAGCATAATTTCTGCTTACTTGGCTGTAGAAACCAGCCTTCAATCCAGCTGAGGCAATTGTGCACAGGGCTAAACCCAAGTTTATGAGAAGAAACCCAGCTCTGCCTCTCCCTTCTGCTGTTGTCTTGAACAAGATAATTTTAACTTTTTGGGCTTCAGTTTCCTTGCCTAAAAAGGAGAAGAATGCTACCCCACAAAGGAACATTAGAAGAAACACATGTGATACGTTGAAGGCATTTACCACAATCACTGACACAGTATAAGCTCTTGATAAAATGATAGTTGCTTGGGCTGGAGAGATGGCTAAGAGGTTAAGAGCAATTGCTGCTCCTGCAGAGGACCCAGGTTTGATTCTTAGTACTCACACTGGGCAGTTCACAACAATCTATAACTCCAATTCCAAGTGATCTGGTACCCTCTTCTGCCTTCCACGGGCACCTACATGCATGTGATGTACATAACTCAAAGAGGCACATATATACATTTAAAAGAAAATAATTAAATCTGTAAATGTATAGTTGCTTTAGTTATTTTTTTCCTCCTTCTTTAGGGTATGTACTCGCTCATATATGGATTTTAGACATAGAGCAAAGGATCACCAGCCTATAATACACACCACCAGATGAACTGGGATACAATGTGTATTCTAAGAGATTCATATATGGTCCCTCACAAAAGGGGGAAGGGACAAGTCCCCCAGAGCACATGAGAAATGGGGGGGGGCAATGAATGGAGAGGGAACTAGGAGAAAGAGAAGGGGAGGAGAGGAAAACACGTGTGACTAGATAGATTGAGTCAGGGTGAGAGAGAGTGGGGGGGACATAAAAGAGGGAGCCATTATTGGTTTGAAGAGAAAACTGAACCTAAAGAAAGGTCTAGAGAACTACAAGACCAACTCCAACTAATAATTCAAACAACCATGGAAAGACTACCATAAATGCCCTTCCCTGATAGTGAGATCATCAACTAAATTATCCACCATCATGGAGCCCTCATCTAGTATCTGTTGGAAACAGAAACAAACACCCATAACCAAACACTGAGTCAAACTAGAAACCAGATGCAAAGAGAGGAGACAAATCCAGGTTGCAGAAACACACAAAGACAGCTGACATGAACAAGGAGGAGCTAATACCCCCCCAGACAGCTTTAGTTATTTAACTATTGTATGCTTAATATGTACCATGCAGTACAAAGTGAGTCTAGCCGGGTCTGGGAAATTGAGCATCTGAGTCCAGTTAATGGTGAGATCGGCTGAGATGCTCACGGACAAGGAACTTCATGAATGGCCTGGGTGCATCTTTTCTGCTGCACTAACAGCAGATTGAAAAGGAAACAATGTTTACAGTGTGAATCTGTGAGAACTAGAATTCAACAAGTGATGTGTTGGTTCTCAGCCTCCCCAAATCACCCTGCCCCACTGGGGGGCTGTATTCGCTGGCTATATTTGTTTCAGGAATGATGGCTTCTAGTTCAGAGCAATGCCATAAATGCCCCCTGCTTTACCAGGCAAGGCGTGGGCACCACTCCTTCTGAGGAGCTGATTACAGGAAACATCCCATCTTTATCTTCGAGGCTTTGTCCCTCAGATCTTCTTGGGGACTTGGGTGTGCCATGGAGCTCTCAGGGGGGAAATTCATTTAGCTGACACACTATAAAAACACAAGAGGCCCTGCTTGGCTACTGCACAGATTCAATACAAACATGTGAAGGGTGACAAGTCACCGGAGGGAAAGACACTGTTTCAGGAAAGACTAGTTAGAAGGGACCTTAAGATTACACACTTTGCTGGGCATAGCTTGTGTGGATGGGGGAAGGGGAAGGGAGAGAAGTGGAGGGAGACAGAGAGTGATTCAAACATAAGATCTCTTTGCTATGCCATAACCTTCCCAAATACGATTGCAGAATCAGTGCTGGCAGATTTACCTTTTCAAAGCTCCTTTTCAGTGATTTTTTAAAAAAATACTGAATTGCTTGTCTATGTCTGTGGGAATGTGTCCCTGAGTTCAGGTGCCTATGGAGGTCAGAAGAGGCTGTCAGATCCCAGGAGCTGGAGTAATGAGCCTCCCAGGTTCTGGGAGCCAAACTCAGTTCCTTGGTAAATGCAGCAAGAACGTCTAAACCATGAGCCATTTCTCCCACAACGATTTGCCTTTTTTAATTCAAAAAAATACCTGTGCACAGAAACCAGCCCTGACTCCTCCCCTGTGACGCCACCCTTCTTCTATCTTAGTCTGCATCTACCTCCACTCTGTGCATTACATGTTTTACATTTGTTTTGAGACAAGATGTTGCTGTGTAGCCCTAGTTAGCCTTAAACTTGCTCTGTGGATCAAGCTGGACTCAAACTCACTGCAGTCCTATCTCTGCCTTTGTGAGGATTATAGGTGTGCACCCCCCATGCCTGGCTTACTTTTCAGTTAATGCATCATAAGCATACCCAAGATCTCTGCATGGTCCTCACAATGACGATCTTTAATGACTGCATAATGGCCCGTCAAATAGCCAAGCCTAATTTATTTGGCCATTTTCCTATGGTTAAACATCTAGGCCATTGATTTTCAGACATTTGTAACTGCAGCAACCGTGTTTTAAGAATCCATAGGAAGGACCCAGATATGTTCTATTGATTCTTTGTGAATACTTCAGCCTGTTTACTTTTCCTAAGTACCCTGTGAAATAGGAGCCATTATTAGCCTACTTCCTGATGCGAGAACAGGTGCCCCACATACTCAAAATCTCAGATATAGCTGATTATACATGAGCCTAGGCTCCTCAGACCTCAGAGCTCAGATTCTCACAGATTCTCTGTGTTCAAATTAGACCACATGGGCTGAGACAAGGAGAGCAACAGGAGGCAATAAGTGATTATAGGGGCTGGGGATGTGGTTCAGTGGCCAAGAGCACCTGTTCTGCAAGCCTGGGGACCCAAGTTCAAAGCCCCAGTGTCCACATGGCTATATGTGCATGTGAACCCAGCCCTGGGGAGTAGAGAAAAGCTGATCCCAAGAGCTCCCTGTTCAGCCAGCTTATCCTTAATGGCAGGCTTCTGGTTCAGTGAGAGACATTGTCTTGGGCCATAAGGCTGAGAGCACTAGAGAAAGACACCAGATAACACCCTTCTATAGCCTCACATGTTGTCCTGTGTGTCCAGCTGCCTTTTCCAGGAAGGTTTCTGGTGACCAAGAGCCCCCAGCTTTGTCATTTGTCCTTCTTGGGAATCTAATATACTGCTCCATGATGGTGCAGCCTTCCCTGCAGACCCACCTCCCTGTCCTCTGTGCTAGCTGCAAACAAATCCCTAATTGAATTTCACCTTGCAGAGCTCTATGAAGTGACAGGCTAGTGACTCCAATTAACTTCTGAAACAGTGTTAAATAAAAACATATTGCGTCCTGTGAAGACATCAGTGTTGAGAGGCGAAGTCCCCCACCTGCATCCCAGATCTTATCTCCCATGCTGTCTTCAGTGTAACTGGAGTTACTCGGGACGTTTCTGGTCTATATCTCAGACCAGTAGCCAGCCCTGACTTGGTAAAGTCCAGGAAGGTCACATCCCTCAGTTACCAAGCCATGATAGAGAATTGACTATGTACCAGGCACCATGCACCTCCCTCTGATGACACAGCAGTCAGATGACAGATGTTTTAATCTAGAAAAATCTCCAGATTTTTGGCAATTTCAGGTGTCTGTGGGTGTTTTAGCTAAAGTATATGTTCAGGGTCAAATACAAATGGGGCCAGGAATGTATCATGGTTTGGGGGTAGAGAAATGAATCAACGTGAAAAAGCCCTAAATCTCATGATAGAGCTGCCTATGAGGTTTTGGGGGTTTGAATGTGAAGTGTCCTCCACAGGCTCGTGTGTTTGAACACTTGGTCCTAGCAAGTAGCATCATGTTGGGAGGTGTGAACCCTTTAAGAGGTGGAGCCACACTGGAGGAAGTGAGTCACTGGGGGTGGGCACTTCCTGTCTGCTCTCTGTTTCTTGACTGTGGACACAATGTGACCTGCTGCCTCATGCTCTCCATGACTGCCTCGTGATCTGTAACCCTTACTTTCCCATCAGAAATGGAGAGCATTCCCTTCTTAAACTGTAAGCCAGAATCGAACATCCCTCTCTTAAGAAGCCATGGTCTCCTTAAGACATGGGCAGGGCAGTAAGAAAAGTCATGAATATACAGGCCTATTGTTACTGAACTTGGGGGTCACAACCTGCACCCCAAGAAGCCATGTCCTGACATATCACACCTGGTTTTGCATGGGTTCTGGGGATCTGAACTCAGTCCTCATGTTTGTGTGTCAAGCATTTTACCAACTGGGCTATTGTAGCGTGTATGTTTCCGCCAGCCCGCCAGCCCGCCAGTCTGGGCCCACAGCCGCGCCAGCCCCAAATAACACTCAGAGACTCTGTATTTGATACAATCCTGTTGGCCAGTTACCATTATTTTTAATGGGCTAGCTCTGCAGCCCCTCGTTGTTGTGTTGCTGATGCTGTTGTTTTAACTGTTGTTGAGGCCTTATGGGTCAGTTACCCATGCCTCATTATTAGGCTTCCGGTTGTTTAGAAACCTCATCCATCTAGCAAAATCCTTCATCCTGTTCTATCATCTAGCAAAATGCTTCACCCTATCTGGCTTTGCTTTCTCGCTCCTTAACTTAATTCCCAGATGGCAAGAACACTTATTCTGACATTCATTCCCTGGGCCTGGGTCCAGCATCTGCTGCCTCCTTTTCCCTCACTGCACCATTGCAGCCAAGAGGCACCATCGCTAGGGACTACCTCTGGATATGTTCCAGGAACACCAGGGGTTTCATGCAAATCACTATCTTCTCACAGACAAGGGAGCCACCATTTTCCATATAGCCTGCCTGTCCATCTGACCGCACATCTGTCAATCTCACCAGGCATGCCTGGTTTTTCCTCTGTGCCAGTCTGATTAAAAGATTTGTATTTATTTTTAATTATATGTATACATGTAGGTATGTGCTCATGAGTGCAGGTGCCAGCGGAGACCAGAAGAGGGCGCTTCCCCTGGGGCAAGAGTTACAGGCAGTTCTGAGCTGCAGGACTTGAGACTCGAGAGCTGAATGTGAGTCCTCTAGAAGAGCAGTCCTCACTCTTCTCTGCTGAGCCCTCACCCCAGCCCTGTAAGACAAATTTACATACTGAGTGGCACAGCAGCTGCTTCTTTTGGTCCTTGGAAATTAAGCAAAAAAAAAAAAAAAAAAAAAAAAAATGGGGAAAGTACACATTTTACAAGTTTATAGGAAGAAAGAATGAAAAGTAATAAAACATCTTAATGAAAATAGTAACTCACAAAACTCACTGGAATGCCATCTGGTGATGTTGCTGTAACTCTTGGGTTGTAGCTGTGCCCCTGATAAGAGACCCACCCTGTCCACCTTCCTTACGAGCAAAGGTGCAAAGGGCCTTTCTTCTTAGCCTGAGTCTGCCAGGAGAGAGACTGTAGTGAGGGTGATTAAATTATCAGGCTAGAACACGGGACTCTAAATAACCAACTCTCTCATGTTTCATGAGCCTTCCCTCAGACCTCACAATCTTTATTCCCTTTATTTCAAAAGTGTTTGTTTACTTTTCTCCATTAGAGCTTTAATTAATTTTGCTGTAGGCTCATAAACAGGTGAGAATTTTCTGATTTTCGTTCATCTTGGAGTAAGCTAACTAATTAAATGTTCTGAGCAGGTTTTGCTGTACTGTGCCAGAGCCCTGGGAAAATGGCTGAAGGAGCCTCGGACTTTGGGTTAGTCTAACAAGGAAGTGGAAAGGGTTGAGGGGCTTATGGTGGTTTGGGGTAAATGTTCAAGGTCAAATCTGTACCCAAGTTCTTTTCAGGGCTGGGAACGTGACTCAGTGGGTAAAGTAGTTGCTATGCAAACACAAGAAACTGAATTCAGGTCTGCAACACCCGTGTAAAAGCTGTGTGCTTGTGTATGGTGGTAAGTACTTGCAACTTCAGAGGTCTGGGGAAGAGACAACAGACCGCAGGGGCTTAGAGATCGTCTGTCTAGCCCACAGGGAGAGTTCCAGGGTCAGTGAATGACCCTGTCTCAAAAGATAAGATGGGGAAACAATTCAGGAAAACTCTCAGCATCCATCACTGGTTTCCATAGATGGAGACATGCACGCTCTAGCAAACACACCTGCACGTGAGCATACACAGAGAGGGTGAAGAAGAAAAAAAAACCTTATGTTTGTTTCAGGAATATCAAATTACCCACATGTCAGTGAGCTTCCCATGAATGGAACAAAGAAGGAGAGACTGAACTAAAGTGAAAATGGACCAGGATCACCTGTCATTTCCAGTATTGTCACTTGTCAACTGGTGGGAAACAGATGCCAGGACATTGTGTATAGATTTTAATCTGATATAATGATATAATCAAGTTCGTCCATGAAGTCTTAGCATTGAAGAGAAACAAAAACAAAGCAAAAGACACTGTTGTTCCTTTTAACTGTCAACTTGCTACAACCTAGGACCACCTGAACCGAGAGCCTCAACTGAGGTTTGTCTAGGTCAGGGAGGCCTGACAATCTGTCTGTGCAGGATGGTCTGGATTATGTGAATTGGTGGGTATACCCACCCTGATTGTGGGTGAGAATTTCATGGGTTGGGCCTGAACTGTGTAAGAAGAGAGTCAGCTGAGCTCCCAGGCAGCAGGCAGCATGGCTGCCTTCTTTTCTCCCTGCTCTAGGCTGTGGGTGCCATGCAGATCTGCTTGAGATCTCACCTCAACATCCCCTCAGTGATGGAGTGGAACCTGGAATTACAATCTTTTTCTTCCCTCAGTTGCTTTTGGTCAGAGCAATTTTATCACAGCAACAGAAATGAACCCAGGATGGATAGTATTTGTTAAAGATAGAAATTCAAGGCACTGTCTTAGAGCTCATATTTGTAGCACATTTATTGATAAAAGACTAGTCATCCCATTATAAAAAGAACCTCTGTACTTAATAAGAAAGTCAAATGAATTCAGTTTAAAAGAGCTGACAGATACAAAGTCATTTGACAAAATGAACATGTATGACCAATCAGTACAGAAAGCTCTTCCAGCATACCAACCAGCAAAATCCAAGTGACATTATATACAATCGTGCATTATGTTTTTTTTTCCTAGCTGGTTGCTAAACACTAAGTATAGTAATGGCATGTATTGGCCATGGCACAGGAAAACAGTGACCCTCAGTGACGACTATTGGGATTATATATTGGAACATTTGAAAGCTGTATTTGTCTTTGTCAAAGCAAAAGATATGGAGCCTATTCTCAGGAAAACACTTAAAAGAACTTTCATCCATGCACATAGGCTTTGCTAGCAGAGGCAAAAACAGGAGCAAGCAGTCTGTATGCTCAGTGACCAAAGCATGGCTAGCAAAGGACAGTGCAGTATCCCAGGACCTGCCCCACAGCATAGTGGTTTTCTAGAACATGCTATAGCATGAAGAACGGCATTTCCAGGAACTATCAATGATATGAGTCCATGTATATAGGACAAGATGGCTATGTGTTTAGAAACAGAGAAGTAAAGTCTAAAGCAGGACAGTAGATAATTGCAGATAGTCATTTCTTGGAAGGAGTGGAGGAAGAGCTTGAGGAAGGAACTGGGGAGGCATGGACATAAAGGAATCTTATGGGAATAAGGGCAGGTTGTAGTTTACGTATACCTTGCTTATATTGACTATACTGGGTGAAGGGAAAGGACACTCATCCATCAATAGCCTAAACAAAGGAATTTATAATCTTCAGATGACAATATCATGTAGGGATAAAAGCAAGGATGAGATGGTATGAGTTTAGAGCCTAGAAAACAAGCTATTGGCAGCAACGTGCAAAACAGAAATGGCCAAAAAGTCCCCAAGCTGGAAACAACAGGACTGGGTAACCCTGTAAAACTATAAAAGGCTAAATCAGATATAGGCAATGTCTAGGTCATGAGTTGGACCTGATTCTACAGTTGAAGTAGCTCTGTCCCCATGAACAATGGGACTCTGATTGTTTCTGGCTTATTTGGATCTATTTTCCCTACAAGCTTAAGCAAATAATCCCATGTATGAACAGATAAGAGCAACCAGGAGGTAGAGGAAGAGTGTGGTGCCTACTGGCCACATTGGCAGTATCCTTTGCCCCACACAATGTATCCTTGGGTGCCTTTCCTGGGTAAAGGGCAGGGTGGGGAAACAAGGGAACCTCAAGGGTTGGTTTTAATTGTCAACTTGACATGACCTAACTCACCTGGGAAGTGTGTCTCAATGAGGGATAGTCTATACTGAGTTGGTCTGTGGGCATGCCTATGGGGAATTGTCTTAATTAAATTAACTGATGTGGGGAAATCCAGCCCACTGTGGGTAGCACCATTCCCAATGTAGGGGATCCTGAACTATATGGGAGTGGAGACATTGGACTGAGCACAGCAAGCATGCATTCATCCATTTCTTTCTGTTCTTGACTGGATGTGATGTGGCCAGATGTTTGAGGTTCCTGCCTTGACTTGTCCACAATGATAGACTCTAACCTGGAGTCATGAGCAGAAATAGCCCCTTTCTCCTGCAGGTTGCTTTTGCTGGGCATTTTACCACAGCAACAGAAATAAAACCAAGATGGTGGTTTTCCATCTATAGACACTGCCCCCAACCTGCTCTCCTCCTTCAGGCAGCTTCTGGTCTCTCTTCTTTCCCATAAGCTCACAGGCACAAAAATGACCTGAGAGTCTAGCCCTGCCCTGTGACCACAAGCAAAAGCTGTCACCAGGAAGAGCTGGCATTCACAGAAAACTTTTTGAGGTGCCCCTGCTCTATGCTGAAATGTTTTGTGATTCAAAGAAAAACCAAATCCATCTCGTGTGTTTTCTTTCTTTAGAGGCTGAAAAGAAATGAGACGACATCTTGCCGTGGCAATGTTGTTAGGTCTAAAGAACCTGGGCTCCCTGACAACAACCTTTGTTTCATTCTCAGTCCAGTGTGCCCTGCTAGGGCTTAAGTGGGAGGCGATGTCACCCATTCATCTTCCTGAGCCCCTTCGCTATGCTTCTGAAAAGATAACCAGCTTAGGCAGTGGGAGCCAAACCTGTGAGATCTAGGAGCTGGCTTCACTTGTCTGTGAGAACTAAGCCTAGGAAGCAAGTGCAACATTAGCTGATCCCTAGAACAGAACCAAGGCCTTCGGGCTGTCCTTCTCTGTGCTCATTACCAGGAAAACAGGCACCAGCATATTTTCTGGGCACTGAGCATTTGTGTTTCCTATTTAGGGGACCAGTTCCTGCTGCCTACAGGGATCCCAAGCACTTTTTATTACCTCTGGTACTAGGGTTTGAACCCAGGAACCCCATGCACGCTAGGTGAGCACTCTGCTTGTGCTCCAAAATATCTGTAACCAAAACGGGCCTTTGAACCTTCTATCTTCCTGCCATAGCCTCCCAAGTAGTTGGGATTGCAGGCCTGCCACACCAGTTCCCAGAGCCCTTGGCTATAAAAGGCACAGCCCCAGCCCAGATTTAAAAACCTTGAATGCCCAGATTGATCTCATCAAGCTCAGGTGTGGGTCTCCAGCCAGTCTCTTCCACTTCCCCTCAAGAAAGGATAGAAATGCTTCATGAGCCAAGGGTATATTTCAGCAAGCGTGCCAACATGGTGGGCAGTTGGGAACTGGGTTATCAGTGTGCTAGGCTGTGTCACCAGCAAGAGAGCACATTCCAATCCCTGCCCTGCATAGCTGTGAACTTTGGAAGAGGAGCCTTCTCAGGACTGGTTAAGTTAATAGTCTTAAGATGAAAACAGTACCTTAGATTCTGTAGGTGTACCCCAAAAGCTGTCTCAAGGATCTTGAGAAAGGTGGAGGGAGAGAACTCACAGAAAAGCAAAGCTAAGGAGACAGTACAGAAACAGGAGTATGGCTTCCAAGGTCACATACCCATGCCAGGCTAAAGGCAATGAGGAAACCCTGCTCTAGAACCTTCTGCGGGAACTGGGCCCTGCCCACCTGTTAAGGCTGGATTTGAACCTCCAGAAGTAGAAAAGAATACATTTCCACGGTTCTGAATCCACAGCCCTCTGCTTAGGTTTGTAGTGCTGTTTGGCAATCCCAGGAACTGGATTCAGCCATTAGCTTCCTTGGAAAGCCAGCCCTGGGAGACCAGAGACCTGTTTATCACAGTACAGCTGCTCCTCAGTAGTCACTTCCTGGATTTAGATAGTCATTCACAAAATGCTACTTCCACCTCTCCCTCTCTGCAGCCTCAATTTAACTATTTACCTGCTTG
Organism: Cricetiscus sungorus; assembly: GCA_030556225.1. Taxonomy (NCBI): domain Eukaryota; kingdom Metazoa; phylum Chordata; class Mammalia; order Rodentia; family Cricetidae; genus Cricetiscus; species Cricetiscus sungorus. Next base: position 9,884,758 of record JANBXA010000728.1, on the reverse strand, counting down.
CGCATTGCCACCCAGTGCAAGTCTCAATCTCTCTTTCCTGACTGGCCAACACTTGCCTCCCTTGCCCACAGAGGAGAAGCTTTTCCTGCCTCCATTTGTGCCAGCCATTGGGTAAAATGAGTGGTGAGAAACTCGAGAACTTACAGATGCATGGCACTGGACAGTTACACTTTACTCTGCTGAAGTGGGACTTTTCAGCTGCACTGGGTCTTGTCTAGTAGAACACAATGCAACAGAAAGTTCCAGAGCAAAGAATGCAGCAGTTAACTACTGGCTGAGTGCCCAGGGCCTTTCAAAGCCCCTGTGCTTTTTCAATTTGAATTGTAAATTGAGGCCAAAAATTCCCTGCTGTTAAAAAAATCTTTAGTGTGCCTGTCTCCTAGCAAGGCGTGGGGATTTAGTAAGAGCCCACAGGGTTGTTTGTCAGGCCTTGTTGCCTCTTTGCACTCGGCAAATGGGCAAGTCAACCTGTTGGAAAAAGCAAATGTTTCTTCAGCTTAGGTCTGAGTGATAATGGAATATTCTGGAAGTGAGTGGGTCTTTCAAAGACATAATGCAAGGAAAAGGAGTTGACACTGCCTCTGCCCTGAATTTCAATTAGGAACTGTTAAACACATTCACCAAGGGCCACAGGGGCATGCCACCCTACCACAAATGCCTTCAGTGACCCCTTGAAAGTGGTTGGTGTGGGGTATTTTTGTTTGTTTGTTTGCATATAGCACACTGCACTATGATTCTGTATTTAAGAGTCATCGTCTCTCTAGTGGAATGTGAACAGATTGCGAGGCCATGATAGCCTTGTTCTTCTGTGTGCACACTCCAGTGCAGGGCAGACTCAAAGCAAGCATCCATAAAGAGTAGAGTTGAACCAAGCAGAATTCTTGCACTATACATCCGGGAGGGATGGCTTACCCCAGAGTTAGATAGCTCTAACAAGGACACCATCTGTTTGAAATGTTGGAGATACTTAGAATGTAGAATATACAGAGTATGGGTAATGCAATGACACTGACCAATGTCTACCTCTCTATATACAGCCTAGGGTTAGCTCTTAAAGTCAAAACCATTTCTCACCATCATTGCTTTCATCTGAGAGGTGTTTTCTTCATTGCTACCAAACATACAGCCTGTTGACCGATATCCCTCCCACATGTGTTGTTTTCAATATGTACCAGGGTTGGGGGGAAGGAAGCATGCACATGCACACACTATATGTCTGGGTACCTGCAGAAGCCAGAAAAGGAGGGGCATAGAATCCCATCCCTTAGAGCCAGAGTTACAGGAGGTTGTAAGCCACCCAGCACCCAGCACGGGTGCTGGAAATTGAGTTCAGGCTCTCTGAAAGCGCAACAAGTACCCTGTGATTTCACATAAGAAACCAGCCTCTACTTCCACAGAGGATGGATGGGGAACCACTCATCCCTCTCTGGCTGTCAGGCCTAACAAGAGACTAGACACTTAGCTTGAGGAGGGCAGCAGCCTCGTGGAACATTTAGAGACCAAAAGGAACAGCCTCAGGTATAGGTGCTCAGTTTCAAAGCCAGGGAACAACAGCCATCAACTCGTATCGGGTACCTGTCAGCCCTCTGCAGTGGGGAGCAGGTCCTTGTCAGTCTGTGCCCTGCCATATTGTTTCCAGATGAGCATTTATCTGGGCTAGCAAAGGTCTCAGGAGGTAGAAATGTTCCCACGGGGACAGGGAAGGTTATTTAAAACCTCAAATGAAGTGAGATCTGTGAGTACCACAAACGAATGGGGCTCTCCTGCCCTTAACTCGGCATTTATTGAGCACCTACTGTGTACCTGACCCTATTCTATTCAGTGGGGAACAAAGGTGAATCAAACACATTAAGTACATTAAATGTACATTAAGTTCCATGTGTCTGCGTTATTCTCTGAATGGCATCCCGATGGCTTGGATGAAATAATGCAGTTTTCCAAAGTGACATTCACAGTGTAAAGAAACGATTCATGGTGAGTGGAAGGGACTCCACGTGACACGGAGGACCAAGGAGAAGAAGCTGCCCTTTTCCAGGCTGCAAGCCCAGAGGGTCCAGAACAAGCCTCCTTGGCTTTCCATCTCAGCATGTTTAATTTCAGATTTGTGTGGTCCTGATGGCGCTACTTCATCAAGTTTTATTCTTCATAAAAGATCCATTTCCCTAGACTCAAAGGCGCCTTCTTCTAATTCACTGTTATTTTATAATTTCTCTCATAGCTTGCATCAATCACAGCTGACTTCTGAGCCATAAAACGGCAGCTTGCAGCAGCGCCATGCTAGCCACTATGTATTTACTTATGGAATTCAAGAATCTGTAAAATCAGCAGCTTCGCCCCTCTCCCAGCAATTTGCTTTACTTTCTTCTCACTGAACCAGAGTCCAAGAAGGGTTGAATCGCACCATCCTACATCTTGGTATCTTGTTACTATGGTAACCACACCCAGCCCTACCTTGTGTGCAAGCTTCCCCAGCCTGTCTTTGGTCAGGAACCCCCCCCACACACACACAATGGGCTAAACTTGAGTGAGTAATCAGGCCTCTCTGTCTAAGCCTCTGCAATCTGGGTTGGTTGGATGACTCTCAGCCTCAGGAAGTTGCCATTAAAACAGATGAGGGGGTGTGAGCTTATTGCTTGCAATCAATCAACCCACCTTCATTGCTACCTTTGCAACAGAGTCCAGAGATATGACTCAGAGGGCAAGGCAATTGTCAGTCAAGCTGACAGCTGAGTTCAATCCCTGGAACCCACATGAAGGAGAAAGGAGACTCCACAAAGTTGGCCTTTAACCTCCACATGCAAGCTATAGTACATGTGCTCACCCACACAGATCATACACATGCGTGCACACAGATAAATACTATTAAAAAAAAATCAAGATATATTTTTAAGATGGAGAGTTAGGTGACTCCGAGGTTAAGAGAATATATTGCTCTTGTAGAAGACCTGTGTTTGGTTCCCAGCACCCATGCTGAGTGCCCCACAACCATCTGTAACTCCAGCTTCAGAAGGTCTTGCACCTTCATCTGGCCTATGCCCTCACCCCTACACACATAGTGAACACTTACACTCACACACATACACATACACATAAATAAAAATGTTTAAGAAGTATATTAAAGTTAGAGAGATGATTTTAAAACCATTCTACTCCTTCTCTTACTTTCTTTTGACCCTCACTCACATTCCATTTACTAATGCCCTTCTGAGAAGAGAACATTTTTTCTGTCTGAGGGTTCTTATGCTCCCATGAGGATGGCACCCCTGAACACTGTCAACTAGATACCAATGCCTCATGACAACCAAATCATCTGCACACGTTGCCAAATGCCCCCAAGTGGTAAAATTACACAGAGCTAAGGATATTGGAATCACTTTGTAAGAACCTTCAAATTGGTTTAAAGACCAACACACACACACACACACACACACACACACAGAGAGAGAGAGAGAGAGAGAGAGAGAGAGAGAGAGAGAGAGAGAGAGAGAACATTCTTTGTTAGTTTTGTGGTACTGTGGAACTGCATTTTCATAGTTGAGAATTGCAGCTGCTTCATGCTGCTGTAATATTCAGATTTCTCTTTATTAAAGCGGACCGTTAGAGATTGTATCTCCACTTACACTTGCTTCCTTACAGTGTATTAGGCATGATCAAATAATTCAGTACAGAGCACCTTAAAGATGAAGAAGCTGGGGGCTCAGCAGAGTTGGTAAAATGTCTTCCTCACAAGTATGAGGCCTGAGTTTGATCTGGAGAACAAGGCATGGTGGTTCATGCTTTAAACCTAATGCTGGGAGACAGAGCCACAAAGATTCCTGGGGCTTGCTGGCCAGCCAGTCTACCTAAATGAATGCGCTCAGGTCAGTGGGACACTCTGCTCCTCCTGCCAAAAAAAAAATTTAAGAGATGGGTGATGGATGGGTATAGTGAGATATCCACCCCATCTGCACCTGTTGCACTGACCATGCCCATTGGGGTGTGGGGACCTGTGTGGGCATGACCTGGGGGACTAGGTCTGAGGCTCCAGACCCCAGCTTTCTCTCTAGCTTCCTGGTCCGAGACAGAGAACATCCAGAGTCATCCTTGGAATGGGAACCTACTGGCAGTTATCTGTTTCTGGTGTAAGTGATTTCTCCCCGAATAAACATCCATCAGCCTGTTTGTTTTCCCAGATTCTTATTTATCCACAATAGCTGGTGTCAGAAGTAGGATCTAGATTTTCATGGGATCTGGGGTATTAGGTTTCACCCAGGCAGCGGCATTGGTGCCACACTGCTTCCTCCCCCCACCCCAGCTATTCGGCAATACTCCACTGTCCCCATGGTCTGCTCTGGGATAGGTGCGAATGGGGTAGATATCTCACTACAGATCGGTCCTGAGCAACCATACCTGTTCCCTATCCCTCTCATTTCCATGTAAGCACACACACACACACACACACACACACACACACACGAACAGCAACAAAGTGACTCCCAATAGAAGGGATCTCCGTTTGGGTTGTTTGTTACTTAGTGTCTGAGAAAATTTTTTTCCTAAAGCCTGGCCCACCCCAGCTTAATTAAAAAGTGGCTCCCCAGATAAACAAGACACAGACTGTTGAGAGACTAAAACAATCCTAAGGTGTGTCTGTCGCCACTCCTTTATTCACATCAAAATAAACAAGCTTTGGAAGCAGATGGGAGACAGCCATTGCGCAACTTGTCATAACTTATTATATATTTGACTGCCAATTTGTACTTAAAAAAACCAACTAGCTCCAGGGAAGGAGAGAAAATTGGAGAGGCGAAGTCTATTGCATTTCAAATCAAGTCCGTGGTAATCGCAGCCGCCCCAGAGACACTTAGGGGCTGCAATTAAACGGAGTTAGCAACTGCCTCAAAATTGAAGGTGGCTCACTCTATTTGAAGAGCAGAGTTGTGCTCCTGGTTGGTGGTGTTTACTCAACATAGACCTGCAACCAGAGGGTAGACTTTGTAAGAGTTTAATTCTGTGTTGTACTGGAAATAAAAGTCCAATTCTACCTAGCAACCAAAGCAGCCATTGCTAACACACGGCTCTGCGTGGCTTTGCTTTAGTGGTGGCATCATTGGTGGCTCCCAGAACTCAACTGTGAAAGGTAGACATTTGGTGAGCATGGTACAGTTTGTTCTGAGCATTTTTTTTTCTTTTCTGCCCCTGCTTCTTTGTATTTTTAGTCTACCTCTTAAACCTGTTGAGTCGTCTATTTAAAATGGAAAAGTCCCACATTGAAACTAAAGTCTGTGTTGAATTATGTATCATTTTCTAACTCATGTGTATGGAGTCATTAATGTATATACCCTTACCAGCTGTCAATCACCACACCAGAACTCCATGTCTTGAAACAGCGGTCATGTATTTGCTCATGATTTGTAAGTTGGGAAGGGCTCAGCTGGGTGGTTCTTCTCTGCTCATCTGAGACTTCTCTCTAGGCTGATCTCAACTTTCAATGTCAGGGGTGGCAGCCAGGGACAGCCAAGGGGAGCTCAGCTCTTACAGAAGGAGGCTGGGTTCTGGGGAGATAAGTTCTGTGGGTGAAACTTCCCAGCTTCTGTGTGTGTAAGGTTTGTCTGTGTGCCACTGGTCCAAGAATGCCCCATGGCTAATCCCACAGTGATTGTGAGAAGGGACAACATGAGGGTATGGTTGACAGGTGTGAGCTACTAGAGCCGATAATGGAGCCACCATCCCTAATGCTAACACAGGGCTTACTTATCTCTGATTCTGGGCATTTCAAATGAGTGTGTATGATTTGAGTACTTGGTCATACCTGAGAAACTAACTGCACATTTCAGATTTCTTTCCTGAATTAGTGTTTCCCATAGTTAGTATAAAGGAACAAAATTCGCTTTTCTTAGTTAATATTAATTCTATGGTAAAGTGTGGGGATGGGATATGACTTAGTCAGCAATTGTCACATAAGCATTAAGACATGAGATCCCCAGCCTCTATATATAAAGCTGGACTTGATGGCATGTGCCTGTGACCCTGACCCTGAGAGCAGAGTGGAGATAGGGGGCTCTCAGGGTTCACTGGACAGCTAGTCTACCCATTTCCGTGAGCTCCAGGTTCAGTGAGAATGTTAGAGGAAGACGATTGACACATCTGAACTCTACATGCATGTCCACACATGTGTATACACACACAACCACACACACACACACACACACACACACACACACACACACACCACGGGGGAGGGGGGGCTGGCAGACGGCTCAGTAGAGAAGAGACCTTTCTATGAAGGCATGAGGTCCTGAGTTCAAATTTGCAGCACCTACATAAAAAAAAAACTAGGATGTAATCATGAATGCCCATGGGCACTGATGGGGCAGGGACCGGAGGATGGCTAGTGCTAAATGGCTGTCAGCCTAGCTCCAAGTTCACCCTGTATTAAGGGAACAAAGCAGAGAGTGGCAGGTCGAGACCCCAGACGTTCTTCTCTAGCCTCTGCATGCGCCTATGGGCAGGCACATCAACAGGTATGCATACACTCGAGAGAGAAGCAGGAAGGAGAGAGAAAAAGATCTGCATTCCCTCATGCTTTCCTCTGGTGTCTGTGAGAGATCAGCTGAGGTTGCAGGAAACAGCAAACTCAAACAGTGACTTAAGCAAAACAGGCCTCTTCACATAGACACTCATCTGTTACAGAGCCTACCTCCAGAGCTCACATTAAGGATGTGCAGTTAAGGCCTTTGGGGGAAATCACAGTGACAATGTCAGTCATGGTCAAAAGGCATAAAGTACTAAAGTTCAGAGCAGCGTCTGCCATGCTTGCCTTGTTTGGCCTGTCTGGTTCTGCTTAATTATCATTTACTTTTAAAATGTGGACAAGTGCCAGGCACAGAAACACACTGACATCTTATTCTAAACTCCCAATTCCCATCTTCACCTGAAAAGTTGAAAGTCTGTGTGTCAATAGTACAGCATGTACCGTGAGATGGAAACCAGCTGACCCCTTGCCCGGACTGTGCCCCTGTCCCCACCGCTCCTGATGTCTTGACAGCACTATAATCTTGTTAGCTGTCTTAGGGATGCTGCACAGGTGCTTGACCTAACCACCCCTGACCTAATGCCTTGGCACAGAGCTACGCATTGAAGTCAATGGGGCTGCACTGCTGTCAAAAAAAGGATCAAAGTCATTGACAGATCTCCATGAAAACTTACATTATCCCAAACTTCCCCTGTCTACCACCACCTGCAAACTGTGGGATGGCACTGGGTTGGTGAATGACAATCCCTGGATAATCAAAGATCAGAGGAGATGGACATAAAAAGCTTCTTCTCCCAGGCTGTATTAGTTCTTTGATCTTCATCCCCCAACTCTTCCTCCTTTTCCAGCCACTTTGAAAGCCTCCCTCTGCCCTTCACCCCAGGGCAGAGAGCTGACCTCCTTCTCCCAACCCACCTGCCAGGAGAGCATTGGGGTAATGAGCAAACGCACCTGAAGTCCAGTTAGAGGGTGTGGCTTTAGCTGTACACACCTGAAGGTCCAGTTAGGGGGCATGGTTTAAGATATGTATACCATCAAAGGGTGATAAAGTGGACCTGAGACAGATGCAGGTCAACTGGAAACGGGACACTATTTACAACTCCCTAAGATGTCATTTACAGTTCCTTACTTGGGTGGCTTTCCAGGAACACAGGCAGTGTGGAACACGGGCTGCCTCTGGAGCCAGCAGGTTGGGTGGAATCATCATAGGAAAGTTGGGGAAGGGCTCTAAGAGCCAGGGAAGTTAGGGTGTGGTGAGGAGCTGGAGAGATGGCTCAGAGGTTAAGAGCACTGACTGCTCTTCCAGGGGTCCTGAGTTCAATTCCCAGCAACCTCATGGTGGCTCACAACCAGTGGTAATGATATGTGGTGCCCTCTGCTGGCATGCAGACATACATGCAGACAGAATACTGTATATACAATAAGTAAATAAATCTTTAAAAAAAAAAAAAAAAAAAAAAAAGGAGTGCCGTGAAAGGTGAAAGTCTATCTTCAGGATATGATATGGCTGTTGCACTTGTGAGCTCATTGCAGTTTCAATGACCATCGCAAGATCAAACAGTCAAGAGCCAGCAGGCAGCACTGCTGGAGTCAACGTGAAAAGAAAAGGGAGGGAATACAACAGAGGAATAGTGGTAGGAGTTTTCTGGAACTAATGAAGGGGCCTGGGCATAGAGAGAGTCGATGTATGCATGTATAAAATTGTCAAATGATAAATAAAAGAAAAAGAATTTCAAAAATAGAATAACACTGAGGCATCTTTTAGAGCCTGCCCATTCTAAGAGTCCTTTGCTAGCAAAGGCTTGTAGACTCAACAGTCACAGGTAAACAAGCATCAGATGTTGTCATTCCATGATCAAGACACCAGATACCAGAAGCTGCATCTCCTCCACCAGGGAGAGGAAGGGACTCGCTGCCCAAGTCAGGGTGACCACCACTGTTCACAGCCTGGCAGGTTGGCAGTTGTATTCTTCTATGACAGAAAGTGACTGGCTAGCTTGAGACTCTCAGCCACCAACCTGTAATTCTTTCATTTTTCTCCGGAAGACTACTGCTGGGTCGCCTGACTCTGGGAGTGACAAGGTGATTATTGCTTACTTTGACACTCCAAATATCATGAAGGGAGAAGACAGAGAGGTATTGTGTGGAGGACCCAAGGCATGTCTATCTTGTAATTATCCTTTCCCTGCCATCCAGAAACACACACAGCATAAGACAGGCATGGCAGGAGGCTGTCAGGCTGGTGGTGAAGGGATTCTTCTTCAAGAAGTTCAGGATGCATGAGCTAGTATGGGGCTGAGGCCACGGTATCTTCACAGACAGTGGGGACAAGCACACAGGTGCAACCATTGACTTAGAGTTGTCTATGACCACTGGGTTCAGTTTCTGAAGGAACATCAAACCAGCTGAGGCGGGCTGGTGACTGGTGCGTAGTTATGAAAACTGCCAAGGCAAGTCGAGCAAGAGGCTAGCCACTCTCCTCTTTAGGCAAGATTGCAGTTCTGGTCACTGGAATTAAAGCCCAGTGCAGGCAAGTGCATGATTCAACATGCTGTGCACTGGTGGATAAGGCAGCATACAGAACAGTAAGATTAATTGCACCATCACAAAACTCAAACACACTCCTAGGGCTTAGCATGTACGAGTGTGTGTGTGCATGTGTGTGTGTGTGTGTGTGTGTGTGTGTGTGTGTGTGTGTGTGTGTGTGTCTTAGCCCTATTAATCACTTTTCTCATTGCTGTGACCAAATATCTGAAGAGAAGCAACTGAAAGAGTGAGGCTTTAGTTTGGCTCATGGTTTTAGGGGAAACAGTCCATCATGGTGGAGAAGGCATAACAGCCCATGCTCTATGGCAGGATCACACAGCTTGAACTCCTCAAATATAGGTGGATCAGGAAGCAGAGAGTGGATAGGAAGCAGGTTCAAGGTATAATATATCAAGTCCCATCACCAATGCCCCCCTTCCTCCCATGAGTCTCCATCTTCCAAAGTTTCTCAACTTCCAAAAAAGCAGCACCACCTGCTGGGAACCAAGTGTGTGAACACAGGAGCCTGGGGGCTACATTTCACATTAAAACCACATCAGTTTTGTCCTTCCGTGCTCCATAGAAGTGGAATTTACTAAGAAGAAAACCCAGCTGTGTGTCCACATTTGGGTGAAGACAAAGGCGGGCTTCAAACCAATTTTTCCTATTCCTATTCCCCAACCATTGATTAAAGTGAAGAAGTTTTCTGTGTATCTGGGGAACAGCAGGGCAACCCTGGTTCTGTCTTCTGATCAGCTCTATGAGAACAAAGAAAATACTCAGAAGGAACTCCCCAGTACACCCCGAAGGTGCTCCACCCTGAGTCTTTTCCTCCTTCTCTAATCATCCAGATGTGTATGTGAGTCTCGGGCCATGATGACTTTGTTCTTCTACTTCTTTTTCTCCTTCAGCTATAACTTCAATTAAATGTAGATTGGTGAGCAGTTTCAATCAATTAGACATTCAGTAGGCATTAGCCAAGGGAGACTCTGTGTCAAGTGTACTTAACCTGAGATGTTGGTGTAGAATTGATGAGGGTAAGGTTCCTTCTCTGCCTTCAGCCATGAGGAGTTCACATGTTCCTAGATGAGATCTTGGGTTTAAAATCTGTTCACAACTTTTGCAAAGAGCCTTGGGTGGCCCTCTCTTCCTAGGCTAGGAAGGTACCAACTCAGGGGATTGAGCAACTGAATAGAACCACTGGATAGGGAATTGATTTCACTCACAGTATGGCTTAGAGGGAAATAGCATAATGAGCACTGTCCTCCAACGTCTGGGGCAGAGATAAGGGTCTGCTTCTGCCAAGAATGTTCTATAATTGTTCTGGACCCTATATTTTCTCTGCAGTGTTTCAAAGACAAAGAAACAAGATATGTAGTAGATTTACCTTGCATCACACAGCTAATGACAACATAGGTGAAATGAATTAAAAATACATAACACCTCCATCCAAACTTTAGGGTGACTAAATTCCCCTTGTTTATCTGACCACTCAGACCTAATGGTTAAAAATCTAATTCTAAGTAAGTGTGGGAAATAAAACAATGTTCTATTTTTGGGATTGAAGGAGCATGTAAGCTAAAAGAAAGGAATTCTGGGATACTGGATTAGCTCAGTGGACTCAACATTTTCTGGATGTTTTTATATGTGACTATTCGTACTGGAAAGTGCAGCTGTCCTGCCAGTTATGTCACTTCAGGTAGGAGTTCTGACTGGATACATCATCATGAGCCAATCACATGATGCTCACAAAATCATTGGAGTAAGTAGCCTATTTTTTTAATGGATTCTAAACCATACTGCTATTGGTGTTGGTAATTACACTATTTTTAAAGTTAAATGATAGCTGCATAAGTAGGACAACCACCCTGTGAGACCAACCAGAACATGACAGGTTAGGGTGAAATGTTCCTTCATGATCACCTCGACCACAGTCTCCTCTCCAGTGTTGAGACTCGCTGTGCAAACCCTCTGTGCTTCCTAGGTCCCAGCACCATCCCTGCCTGCTGCGAGAGTTTCCTTGGCAAGCAGGTTCACTCCAGTGGCTTACCAGTCACTCACTCATCAACTTGATATATTTATTTGGTGGTGTTACCTGGAGTACTGTCCATGATAGACAACATTAGGTCTATAACTTGCCCCAAACAACTTCAAAGTGTTTCATAATGTGTAGGTGCTATCCTCTTATTGATTCCTCTATTGCAGGACAGCTAGGTTGATTCCAAGTTTCCTGCCACAGCAGATAATGTCTCCGTGAACTTCCTTGTGCAAACTATTTGACATGAGCATTCTCAAGAGTCCATGTCAAGCCAGGTGGTGGTGGAACACGCCTTTAATCCCAGCACTCGTGAGGCAGAGGCAGGTGGATCTCTGTGAGTTCGAGGCCAGCCTGGTTTACAGAGCAAGTTTCTAGCTCCATAGCTTCTGAGAAACCGAGTCTCAACCCCCCACCTCCCCTTAGAAAAGAAAGAGTAGCTATAAAGAGGCAAACATATTATTTTTACTCTTAGCATCCCAGTAATGCTTGTAAGTATCATATTTCCCTCCATGTTGGCTGTGTGTGAGCAGGAACCTCACAAAGATGACAAACTGCTAACCACGGGTATTAACAGGCAGTCTGTGTTTCTTCATAGAAGTAGGTCCTGTGTGCAAGTCTCCTAGTTGTCTTGGCACAGTCGTACCATGTCACCCTCACCACTGCATCTGGAGTACCTAAGAGAAGGTGACCACTACCTAGCAGGTGCCCATATGAAATCGCTCCATGTATCTTTACATGGAGTAGCTTTCCCTTGACGGTCCTTATCCTTCACCTTGCTCACACCTCCTCACTCCATAGGTGTCTACATCAGGACCTTCCCTGAGTCTGGGCTAGAGGAAGCTGTTCTTTGCCCAGTCCATGCCCTATTGATGATTTCTGCTTCTTTATGTCTCTGCCCCTCTGAGCTCCAGGATGCCATGATGTCTGACCCCCTTTGTGTTTCTATTTCCCCAATACCTGTCCCAGGCATAGACAGGCATCCCATAAGAGTTTTAAAATGAAAGCTGTTGTCACAGAGGCACAGCCAAAATGGAATGAAAGCCTGTAAAAATAAATCGCACATCAGCAGAAGGAAAAATTAAGCTGTCACTCCACTGAACAGCAGAGCTTTCTTTCTATTCTGTATTCCAGGTCCTTTAATGTGATAGAGCTTGGAGGAAAAGCTAAAGCAGAGCTTGGCAAATGATTTGTCTTTTTAATTCAGAGAGTGATTGGCAGGTTATTCTCTTGCATTGCCCAGAGGGAAGAGATCCTGACCATCCTGCCCCTTTGGTAACCATCTCCCACCCTTTGGTCCTGCCCCCCTCCCTTAGGGACCACGGTGATGCGGATGACAGCATTTGATGCAGATGACCCGGCCACTGACAATGCCCTGCTGCGGTACAACATCCGTCAGCAGACGCCTGACAAACCATCTCCCAACATGTTCTACATCGATCCTGAGAAAGGAGACATTGTCACCGTGGTGTCACCAGCGCTGCTGGACCGGGAGGTAGGTGAAAGGATTATGTTTTCTCCTTTGTGAAAGCAGAACAAGGTGCCCACAGAAGGAAGCATGTGGGAGTCAAGGGCACTAGAGACTGCAAAGGCAGAAACGAGATGTTTACACATAGCTGGGTAGCCATATCTCTGAAGATAAATGGGCTGGGATGTGACCCAGCCAAACGCTCTGTGGGGCTCGGTGGCCCTGGTTATTTCTAGTCTTTCCACCTTGTGATCCATCCTCTTACTCTTCAGACTCTCAAGGTTCTGGTCCCTGTAGAGGGGAAGGGAGGGTCATTTGGCAAAGGGGAAGAAAGGGGACATAACTCTCTCCAAGATTGTCCTTGGTACAGCCAGGCAGCTCTGACCATGTGGCCCCTCTCTCTCCCTGCCATCTCTGCCCTTCCCCCATAGGCTCTATGTCACCCATCATTCGCTGATGCCTTTGGCCTTCACTGGACCCCTAGTTGGTTCTTTGCTTTTTTGACCAGTGTTTTCAAAGTTTTAGAATTAGTGGCCCTAACAAAATATGTCAATTTAACACTTCTTTTAGAAACATTTCTATTTTAAGGTCTTCAGAAAAGGAGAAATTTGGAAAGCCTTGGCCTGATTTGCACATACACCTACCACTTGTCTCATGAGATGTAATGGTCAGATGAGAACGGTGTCAGCTGACCCATTTAAACTAAGCCTGTGCACAGCCCTTGATTATATTTTGGCTTAAATACACCCCCATGTGGCCCTGCCCTCTCCTGAATTCCAGGTCCACCTGGTAGCTCATATGAAGTCACACACATCACACACAGTGACAGCGTGTCCCCAAATATCTCACATCCTTCTTCTACCTAAGAGCTGATCCTATAATGTGGCCTCTTATTCCAGACACCAGGATCCAGGCTTGATCCTGAATGTTGTCTCCACCGTGTGACTGCCAGCCTTCCTTGATGGGCTCAGCTTTGTGCATTTTCCCTTCAGTGTTTCCAATGGAGCCATCCAGGGCTTAGGCCATCTTCTAATCTCCATTCCTCTGCTTTTCCACATGCCTCATACAAGTCTGGGTTAGATCAGCCCCCTCCTGACTCCGTACCAACCCTCTCCAAGTCTGGTTCATTCCCAAGTCTCTAAGTTTACACATCCACCATCCATGCCAAGGCATATGTTGTCCCTAACTGTCGTCTGTCTCATTAAAGCATTCCTCGTCTACTGGCCTGATGCTGTGTCATTCAATAAGTCACTGGTTAAGGTAGTTACTTAACTTCATATTAATTGAACGGAATCTATAAAAAGCAGTTTCTGGGTCACACTCACCTCTTTCTGGGGTTTAGTAGTCACATGTGTCTAGTAGAAGCTGATGTAGGAGGCAATGCCCACCTAGAATATAATACCATTTCCAGAAAGTTCTGTTGGTGTAGATCATAAATTTGAAATCAAAGACTGTGGTCTGTGAATGTTTGTGCCTTCAATGCCAAGTGCAGTACGAGCACAGTGACACTTCTAATTATCTGCTCGGTGACAGAGGAAGAATGGTGAGTTGAGTTGAAATGGCCCCAAAACTGATTTCTGAGTGGTAGGAAACAGAAGAGAGGCATGGGAAATTGCTGGAAAGGAGAGAAAAAGAGAAACTTGTGTTCTATTGTGGTGGCCACTTGGAAAATCTAATTGTTTCTGGTTTAAAAACAAATCAGAAAGTAAAAAATCTTGAAGTCCTTTCTTTAATTTCCCATTTTCTTTCCAACCTTTCCCGTTTTTATGACTATGGGATTGTAATTATATATGTCAATGTACAATCATTGTATAGGTAGGTGTGTACAAGTGTGAGGAGGTCAGAGGTCAACATCAGATATTGATGTCTTCCTCTCCTGCTTTTTATTTTTAGCTCTCAGACCTGAGCTTACAGTTTCAGGCAGGCTGACTGGCCAGTGAGACCCTGCAATCTGCCTGTCCCTGCTTACCCAGCGCTGTGATTACAGACTTGTTACACACTGTGTCTGGCTTTTACGTGGTTTTTAGGGATTTGAACTCAGGTCCTAAGATTACCCAGCAAGCACTTTATCTGCTGAATCATCTCTCAGCACAAATATTCCCTTTTTCTTTGAGGATAAATGATGGCTTCCCAGTGAGATCCTTATTGTTCACCCAACATGTGTACACACACACACACACACACACACACACACACACACACCACATATCACATCCATGCACTTGTTTTCCTGTAACCCTAAGCACCCCAAAGGTCCTGGCCAAGTCTTTGCAAGGATGCAGGACCAAATACTGTGATTTTGCCAGCTCAGCAGCTCTTTGTTTTAAAACAAACCATCATTTGAGTCTACTTACAAACCAGAGGACCATATTCAATGTTCTTAAAGTTTATGTGGGGGACACACGGAGAATCTGAAGCTCCTGACACTCCTCTGGCTCTTGTTGAGTGGCAATAAGTATATAATTATAGGAGCTGAATTAAACATTCCAATCCACAATATATAAACAGCCCCAAAAAGGAGAAATTCAATTTAACTGAAATTGGAAAATCAATGACAATGAATGACGAGTGTCACTTCTGTGAGGGTTTCCAGAGTTCAGTGCTGAGCCAGGAAACATGAACACAATCTGTAGGAAAGAAATGTCCATGTTTTGGGCATGTGAGCAGAGTAAGAATGCTGCACTCAGCTGCTGAGCCTGGGACGCTCCAGCTCTGGACTTTTAAAGGGACAGGGACTGCCCGTCGTATTCAGATTCCCTGGCTTGCTGTATATCAGCCTTACTAGGCTCCGTCACTCTCATGGATGTGTCAGGTTCCTTCAGCCAGAGTGTGGAGTAATTGGGGAACTACTGCGAAGCCTTGCTATTCCGGGTATGCTTAGCCAGTTGGGTGTTCAATAGAGAGCTTGCAACATCCTCTTTCAAGAAAATGCTTTGGGGCCTGAGAGGGAAGCTTGGTGGGTAAAGCATTTACCTCAAAAGCATGAGGGTCATGGTTCGTTCCCCAGAATCCATGTTGAAAAGCAGCATGTGGTAGCATACATTCGTAACACCAGCTCTGAGGATGCAGAGACCGTAAGTTTTCTGGGACTTGCTGGCCAGTCTAGCTTAATTGGCTTTGGGCCACTGACAGACCTTGCCTTAAAGGAGATGGATGAGGCTTCCAAAGTTTTCCTGCAGCCTACATGCATATACACCCACAAGGATGTTCATACTCCTCACACATTGGCTTCTCGTGAAGACCTGGGTTAAATTCTCAGAACCAACACAGTGGCTCACAACTGCCTATAACATCAGTTCCAGGAGAGCTGATGTCCTCTTCTGACCTCCTCAGGCACCGGACATGCAAAAACACATAAAATCATTTTCAAGTATTTTAAAAATAGGGTAATAAAAATTTTTGTAACTATGGTGTGTGTGTGTGTGTGTGTGTGTGTGTGTGTGTGTGTGTGTGTGTGTGTGTGTGCTGGCAATAATAAGCACTAACAAGCACAAACAAGCTAGGACTCCAAGTGCAAACAAGTTAGGACTCCTTTGAGAGTAGTGGCTCTCCCATTGCTCCCAGCCCCTCAGTTACTCTGTCCTGACCCAAGAAGAGAGCACGCTATCTTACATCTCTAGCTTGTCAGAGTAAGGACTCTAAACCCCTGGTTCCCATGAGCTCAGCTGATAGCAATGTCATGTTGATTTTCCATGTAGCTTATTTCCCTCCATGAGTAAATCTCCCAAGGAGGACCCAGCTGGAAGCATTTGCTCTGGGGAGGCACAGACGAGCTGGCATCTGGGAGGAGGTGGCCCATGCTGCCCATTTGTCTTCCCTGTTTTCATGGCCAATTTTCTCACTGAGCATGTCAGTGGGGACAGTGAGGTGCAGCAGTGAGAAGGTGGCCTTTAATCCACTGCACATGGCTTGTCACCCTTTTTTCTCCACTTCCTTCTCATTCCCTGGGATGCCCTAGGTCTAAATGAAGCAGGTTCAGGAGGAAAAGGATTTCTGTCTCCTATTCCCTGACACATCCCCAGCTCTTAGGACAAAAGAGGATCTGCTCACTGAGTTAAAAAGAAGGAATGATGGGGAGGGAACAGCTGATTTGTGGGATCAGTGAATACCATTGTGAGGCCTTTGATTGCCATTGCATATTGAAAGCTCAGTGTCTAAAGACACTGTTGTACTTGGGAATCTGATGCATTTATCATTACAACATTGATCATATGCTTTCTCTGATACTCTACCAAAATGATACTTCCTAAAACAAGAATCCTTAGATCCTTGACACATCTACATATTTGAATTGCCAAACATAATATCAGATGTGTAACAGAGTCAGAATTTTTGGCTGGACGGATAGGTAGTTGTGGGTGAGTAACTGGATGACTGGATGGATGTATAGGTGAATAAGTGAATAAACTGATTGGTGGCTGGATGGCTGAGTGAATGGCTGGTGGATGGGTGGGGATAGAAAAATACATAAATGACCTATATTCCTTAAGTTTGTATTATCTCAGAACATACTACCAGGTCCTCATTTGATTTTAGTTGCTAGCTTAGTCCTAACTCTGTGTCATCATCCAGCAGTCTAATTAATGCATTTGATGTCTAGCTGGTACCAAAAGCTCCACCAGGCACTGAAACACAGTCCATGGATCCACATAGTAAATGGCAGGCCTGTGAGGATCTGTGCCTCCAGCTCAAATATTCAGGGAAATGTTTGTAGAAAATAAAGACCATATATCCTACTCAATGAAATTGGGTTCGTCTGGGGCACTGTTTTCTTCTTTTCTATGGCCATACTCAGCCACTCCATTCTAACAGCTCCATCTGTGTTTTTAAACTATGTCTGGCTTTACTACAAAATAAAATCAGATAAAGGTCTCACGGTTGATAAATGGTCTATTTAGCTGATCATCTTGGCTGCTAGACTGGAATTCATCAGCTGGAATCTGCCAGCTTTTCTGAACACGACCACAATTTGCAACTACTCAGAGCACCTAATGGTCAGGGAATTTTTTTCTTTCAAACAGAAACAGTTTCCAAAAGAGGCCCTTAAAAAGAGAACCTCACACCTGCTCTGCAGAAGAGCCCTTGGTTTTCTCAAGGGGTTTGAGCCAAGTACTTTCCCATCTTTGTTTGAATTTGCCTTCCTTATTATGCATCATCTTGCAGATAATATAGGCAGGTGATCGCCTGCCTATAAATATTCACATACTGAGAAAGAGCATAGAGCCAGGAATGTCTTGATTTTCTATTTGCAGCTGCTAAGGAATTCCCTAAGACTTCATCAATGCCCAAAGTTTTAAGCCAAATGTGGAAATTAGGAGAATTCTTTTTTTTTTCCCCCTCCCATGGGGAAGGAACTGTTTTTAGCTTTATTTGCATTTATCTGCTCTGAGGTAGTTGGATAATTCTAGAATGTGTAAGAAATGAAAATGGAGAGTGTGCTGTACCTCTGTGCAGTAGCCCACAGAGGCCCGCAGAGGACCTTAGGCTCCCTGAGAACTGGGGTTGCAGGCAGTTTTGAGACACCTGACATGGGTGCTGAGGACCACACTGTGGTCCTCCAGATGAGAGGCAAGCACTCTTAACGGCTGAGCCATCTCTCCCAGACCCTCAAAAATTATCTTATGAAAAAAAAGTAGTCAATGAATTT
Source organism: Cricetiscus sungorus (assembly GCA_030556225.1). Classification (NCBI taxonomy): domain Eukaryota; kingdom Metazoa; phylum Chordata; class Mammalia; order Rodentia; family Cricetidae; genus Cricetiscus; species Cricetiscus sungorus. Next base: position 9,866,568 of record JANBXA010000728.1, on the reverse strand, counting down.
GAATTCAAATCCTGAAGTCCAAAGAGAATCATGTGCTTGGTCAAAATGACCCACATTATTGTGTTGTCTTGTAACTGCATGAAAGAAATTGTGAAAATGATAATATCAGATCAAGCTGCCCGAAAAAATAAAGATAGCATATCCTCTATTCTATGAATAAAAATTAGAAGCAGTAGTCATATTCTTAGGGAAATAAATGTTCTGAGGCCGTTCTAATCTATGCTAATACTTTTCTCGTTACCATCATGTTTAAAAGATTGGTGATAATTGCATACAATTCAATCATACTGCCAGGAGCGCTGTCTTTGTTTTCTTTGGTGGGCGGGACCAGAATTAGATAGTCACAGCCTTGCCATCTCTATAAGCTATTTACTCATAAATATTTTTGTTTGGATAATTTTCTCCATTTCTTTTTTTTATCGCTTGCTGCTGAGCAAATAGAGGAAGAAAAAGCAGATGTAAATAAATTGTCTTATTATTTTTAAAATAACACATTATCCTTGCAAATGCAACACAGATGGTGAATTGCACTGTGGGATTTCACTCATGCTGCATGTCAGCAAAGACAATGGAACAGGATGCTTCCAAGGCAGGATGCTAAGCCCCCAGGTCTGACATGGAGTTGTAGTGATATTGGACTCCCACAGACAACATTTGTGTTAGAACCAAGAGGTAGCTGGTCCTTAAGCTGTGTTGTCCTCTCTCTTTTCACTCTCAGCAGATTTCAGAGACCTGGGTGCATCCAGTGGTCCCCATCATCTTCACTGCTTCTCCATAGCTGTGGGTGGACTGAGTTAAAGCTATAGGTCTGTCTAGCTGTCCAGGATGACCTCAGCTCACCTGGAATTTGATCAGAGAGGCAGAAGCCACAGGCACAGGTGCTGTCGCTACACTCTGAACATGTTGACATAAAAACACAACTCTCATGTCAAAGGTAATAGGAGAGGGATTATTCCAAAGCCAAATATGAGTGGCTGTGGCCCAGGAACATAGATTCAATTTACCCCAAACACCATGTTCCAACTCAGTGACAGTTTTACAAAGTTTTTATAGTAAAAAAAAAAAGTATAAATCAAGGTACTGTTCAAATACATTTCTGGAAACATCAGGTAGGTAGGTTACAGCAAAGTAGGGACATCATTGCTATAGGCCTCAGGTAATATTTTTGGGCTTTTTATTTGTGAGTTTATCAGATGGTCACAGGGTATTAGATCACTCACTCACAATGATGAGCAATAAATGACTTGTACCAAAACACTCTGTAAATTTGAGTTGAGGTCAGTTACTTCTGTGGTTGACAGTGAGGCTGGAGACATAGGAAACTGCATCTCCCTTGAGCCCCAAGAGTCAACCAACAAGTCTGTGCAACAGGAAAGGTGGCAGACTGTGTTTCATGAAGACCAAGGTCACCAAGCTCCCAAAGCTCAGAGATCAATGCCAGTGAGGATTAGCAAACACTTTAAATCTCTGCTTAACATGCAGGCTGTGGAGGTCAGTTTGGATCTGCCTGGCAGGAAAGCAGAAATGTGACCGCTAACATGAGGAGTGTGGCATTCCCAGTTCTGAGCCTATGAGTAGAGGGCTGAGTGGAGAGGCAGTGGTTGGAGCCTGGAAGTAAGAAGAGCAGCTGGGAAAAGCCAGGGGACAGTGAGGGGTGAAGGTGTGGCATGGAGACATCACACACGGCTGGAAGCTGTCATGGGTGCTCAGGGGCTTCTGATGCCTCTCTGAGGATATGGGTATATCCAACTGTAAATGGGAAGCTACCAGCCACCACTTAGTGTTTAGCAGACCCAGCCCTCTTCATCGTGCTGTTTGCAAGGTTGGACTTGGAGGGATGAATCCTTATTCTGATGGGGAGATGATGAGGGCCAGTGAAAGGGTATCATGGAGGAGGACAGGTGGTGCTCCGTGATACCTAATGGATGCTCAGAGTTCCCCCACTAATCAAGGGCAGTGATGGGGATTCGGCCTCGAATCTGAATTCTGCAGCTGGCTTTCTGCTAATAACCAGGCTACTTGAGACTCCTGTGCCTGCATGTCTTTTAGCACTAGGTTGTCAGTATCCATGTGGCATATGTTGAATGAAGACCCAAGTTTGCCATTGAGAGAGCTTCATCTTTGGCACTTTGACAGATGTTTTGATTCTCAGGATTTTCTCTTCACTCCATTCTGTTTTCTTTGTCCTTGTATAGAAAAAAAAAACTTCAGATGTGCTGGCAAGTGTGGAGGACTCTTCTGACATTTTAAACCTCTTCATCTCACTTTATGTGGAGTTGCCTAAAGAAAATGAAGACATTTTCTTTTCTAGAAAAAGCTCTTTCAGAGGATTTTTTCTCTTTCTCCCTTTCTCCTATCAGTCAAGAACTGATTGGTGTGTTATTGCAGGTTTTCATCATGAACAGACTTTTCTAGTTATTGAACTTAAATAACACTCTTCTGAACCCCCTCTCATTAATGGTCCAGGTTGGAGAGTATCCCTTAATTTAGGACAGGATTTGATTGAGTTCTGGTATTCAGTGATAGAGAGAAATGGGTCAAAGGTGTACTTCTGCTGTACAACAGGAGGAAGCCCATGGTCTCAAGACAAGCTGCCTGGGGTGTTTCAGAGTGCAGATACTTCAGACTTAACATGAGTGCACGTGGTTCTAGCCCAGACAAAGATTTCTGTCAGGCTGTGGCCAGTCTTCACTATAAAGCAGTTTGGAGAAAGATGACAGAAGCCACCACCTCAGACTGGCACAAACTGGCAGTGCATAGCTTCCAGACACAAATCCCCACATTCCCAGGACTGGTGCCACATCCTGTATGGTTTTAGAGAGCACCTCCCTATTGATGCTCTTCCTCAGATGCCTGTGAGTGGGTCATATTGTTAATCAGAACCCTTAAGGATGCCTGGTGCTGTGATGTCATGTTCAACACTCAGTGGGGCTGCAAGCTTTAGACCATCTTTTTGGGTTGAAGGACTCATGAGTAATCTTCAGAGAAGGTTCAGTGGTTAGGAGTGTGCACCGCTCTTGCAGAAGACCTGAGTTCAATGTGGGTAGCTCACAACCACATATATAACTCCAGCTCCAGAGAATTCTGATGTCTCATCCTCCATGCACACCCACACTCAAATTCATCTACCCATGCACAGACATATATGCATAATTAAAAGTAATGCAAATAAATCTTTTTAAAATTTCAGAAAATATTAAAAGGGATTGATGAGCAAAATGAGGCTATTACACAGCACTTTTATGATGAATAGATGCATGTTAGAATGTGAAGAAGTGCATTTTTTCAGCTTGTAAGCAATCAAAAACTAGATAGAAGGTTGGCTTTGACCCACAGGCCATAATTGGCAGGCACTGACCTTAATTATCATTGGTCAAGATGGCTGAAAAGTGGTGGCCTCATATACTGATTCTCACTTATCTCACATGTCTGTAGCTGAGGGGCCATTCCATGTACTGAAACAGTTTTATTTATTAGCCCCTGAAGAGCAGTTATCTGGACAGAAGTGAGTCAATGGATGGTGGGTCTGCCTTCATTCTTTTGAAAGCAAACTCCATTTCCCTCATTATTAAGAAACAGATTAACTTGGGATAATTAAATCTTGACTCAACATCAGATTGCAATAATTAAAACAATGAGTTCAACCTAAGAATAATAAAATGCAAATTCCTGTCCAAATGTGGACCTGTGGGTGACATTAAGAATACTGGATAGGTACTTAGATGGTTAATATAACCATATAAAATGTTTTAAATACTTTTTAGCTAATCAACTCTCAAAATGTCAAAATTTGGGATGAGACCATCTGGGAAGGACTGTGTCTGCCAGGGCAGTGCCCCACAGTGGAGATGGAAGGTTCCAAATGGAGGCCAGTTCTCTAAGCAGAACATGAAGTTGAAGGAATTGTTGGCAGCACCATAGCTAGAAACAGGAGAGTGGGAGATATGAGGATATCTGCACATCCTTATGCTCAACAGGGATACTTAGGGGGCGGGGGAGATAAAATTTTCCATAATCACCTGGAGACAGAAAGGGGAATCCTGCACCAGGCCTGGGACATTTCATTCAGACCCTGTGAGCCCTGAACTTGACCTTGTACTATGATAAGAACTAATCTGAAGTGAGACTGCTGTGTGTCACCATATGTCACACACAAAAGTGTGTGCTTCATGATTAATTGACTCTTGGTGACAATCTCTCAAGGTGGACAAAGAAGCCCCAGTTACGCAGAGAGAAAGTCAAAGTCACTGAGATTTGAACCCATATTGCAGAGGGACCAGCCTTCTGCAGGTCAGAGATTGGAATAAGATGCAGAGATTGGAATAAGATGCAGATTATGGAAAATTTTATCTCCCCCGCCCCCTAAGTATCCCTGTTGAGCATAACAACAAAAATAAAAGCAAACAAGCAAACAAACAAAAGAAAAAAACCAGACTTCTGAGGGATAAAAACGTGGCTGAATCACAGACAAAGTACTTCAGATATCAGGAGAGGCTGCCTGTGAAGTCACACTAAGGTGAACCTTGCCACCACGTCTGTAGAGGAAGCAACAAACATTCTAGTTTCTCTAAGTGACACGGAAGTCTCAGTGGTTTTACATGGCTGGGTGTGATGATCACAAACACACTCATTGGCTGCTTGCCCCCTCCTCCTGCAGATCCCAGCAGGTGGTAAGCAGGCCAAGTTGTGTATGACCTTTGCAAAGAGCAGGTGTAAAAATGACTATGAGAAGAGATGCCATGAGTGGCATCTCACGGATGTCTAAACTGGGAAGCAGGATTCAATTCCATTCACTGTTTTCTCTCCAGTGTCTTCTGAATCGTTCTCCACAGAAGACTCACTGGTGTCTAAACTCCAGTTCCCTGTCCCCTTGAGCTCTGGCATTCTGGGACAGGCATAAATTGGAAGAGTTCTCTGTTCTGGTCTTTTGTGTTTGAGAGAATGTCACCTCAATACAGACAGATAGTAAATTAAGGCCCACAGTACCCAAAGGAGTTCCAAAGAGCTAAAAATAACATGTCTACTAGGATTTGGAGTTCAGTAAAATAATACCCAAAGGTAACATTTGCCTGAGTCGCACGCTGGACACAGAAGTACTAGTATTGGCTCCCAAATCTCTGCGGTATCCACTTCCCAGGCTGCTGAGGAGAGGCCTGGGCCATGTTCCTGGGGAATCTCAACAAGTATCTATAAGGGCAGCCTTGAATTTTACAAGACTCATTTCAGGAACTTCTGTGTTCTTTGCTCTGAGACTTTCCATGTGTGGTAAGCTTGACTCTGTCTGAATGCAGTTCCTCCATTAGACAGCCCATACAGTGGCTGGGATCTGTGAAATTGGAGCTGCTGTTAGCCCTTAGCCCTTGGTGCCGCTCCAGGAATCTTTTACCCAGTGGGATGGGTGGGGAGAAGGAGGAGTAAAGGAAACTAGAGACTCAGACTCAGAGGGGCATGCATGCTGGCATCTCTATCACCAGTCAAGCACTCAGCTCCTTCCCAAAGCTGAAGAGACAGCTCAGGCACCATCTGGCTCTAACCCACATTTACACAGTAAAAAGAGACCTGTCTTCAGGAAGGATGTTTTTATACCAGGAGTATGATTTAGTGGGCTCTACTCTAGAAGAGCCTGGATGTAGGACCACTCCAGCCTCTCCACTTGGCAACCTGAGCCTGTGTCACTGGCCATCCTGAGCTTCTGTTCTTCTCTACCAATGACATGGCATATCTGGAGAGATTTCCAGAGTCTAGAACACCTCAAGTTTCCTACTGAGTATGAGAAAAGTTTAATTGTCAGAAAGCCCCCACCTGTCCAGCGTCCCTCCTGCCCGACAGTAGGGAGCAGTGAGTTCCCACACTAATGACTTCCTGGATACTTGTGCAAGATAACCTAAGTACTTTCCACCTAGACTTAGCACTGTGAGCTCTAGCAAGATGGGGTAGCAGCTTCATCCTGCCCACCAGATGCCCAGACAGAGCAGTTCCAACCCTGCCAGCAGCAGATGTTAGATCAGATAACCAAAGTACCTGGTCTCTAACAGATGACAAGAGCAGTGGCTTCAAAGGGTGTTTGTTTCAAATAGCATTTGTTGATTTGGTGCTTTAAACAAAATAGGAAATATATTCATACAAGAGAGCAATTAGTGTCCTGCCAGAAAGTTGCTCAGTGACATGTGGATATAACTTTTTTTTAAACAAAAAAGGAAAACCTGCCTGGAATGAGACATCCAAATTCCTCACATTGGCTCTTCCATTCTCTGTGAAAGCCTCAAGGGGAGGGGACAGAAGGGCAGTGTTGGGAGCAGAAGCAGGATTTTAGCCACCCAGGGGTGGCAGCAAGCTGTCATTGTCTCTCATGTTCATATAAAAGGCTGGTGGTACAGGGGCATGGCAAGTCTTTGCCTATACACAACCCTAAAGTCTGAGGGCCTGAAAGATGGCTCAGCAGGTGAAGGTAATCACTACCAAGCCTGACTTGAGTTAGAACCCTGAAATCTACATGGTAACTGACCAAACCCTCCCTTACCACAAGTTGTACTCTGATTCAAAGGCCTGTATATGCACTCAATAAACAATTAAATGGAGTGTAATAAATTTTAAGTCGGTACTTGAACTTGGGCACCACTGTCTCTGGGATGCTTAGACAGATCTTCTCCAGATCCCAGATGCTCTCTGAAACAGTGTCTCCTATCCTTCCAATTGCCTAGCACTCTAGTAAGAGTTCCCCCACAGCAGAGGATACTTTAAACCATAGTGGCCTCCAGGCAACATTGTGGCTCCCAACTTCAGAGGCAATGAGAAGCCCTCACCCATGTGCAATCTTCACCTCACACACTCTCAGCTGCCCAGTGTTTGGAGAAACCAGCCAGTCTGTGAGCCACAGAGGAAGCATTTGGTAAGCCCTGCTAGGAAACAGCAGTCCCTGATAGGCTGGCTGACTTTGTGCTAAATGACCTATCCAGTACAATGGCATCCAGGAAGCTAAAGCTTCAGATGAGGTAGATGTCCACAAAGCTGCCTCTGTGCTGGGCATCCCTGATGATGGCTCTTAAACATCCTTTGATAGGGTGTCCTTATTCCTGTTGTACACAGAGAGCTGAACACTAGGAAAGACACTGAGCAGCCCAAGTTCCCATAATCAGGAATTGGGGTGGGGGAAGTGGAATCTGTGTCCAGGTCAGTGTGAGCACAAAGACGCTGTCAAAGCAAACAGGATCCGGGATTGTTTCAGAATAAGGCAGGTCATCGGGCTGTGCAGATTAGGAGCCGAAAGCTGCCATTTTGGGGTGTTCTGGATGAGGGGCCCAGCTGGTCAGAGCAGTGAAGCCAAGTTCTCCAGGGCCCTCTAAAAGGTGACCAGCCATGTGACACTTTTGGAAGGCCAGTTTAGAGGGAAGGTCTGACTGCCATGTCCCACATCTGCACATTTCTGGCATTCCCTGCCACACTCAGTCCCACAGAAGGGAAGACTTCTGAAGCTGGTAGCATACAGCAGCAACTATGCTGTGTGAACCTCAAGCATGAGGTCTTCATTCTCGCTACGGGTGAAATCAACCCCTGTGTTACAAACACGCTAAAGTAGCGCTATAGAGTGTTTCATATGGTAGGGAACCAAGGCCACCGACCAATAGCCAGCATCTTCCCCAGCAATGCAAGCTGTCTTGGATGCAGATCGTTTGGCCCAAAGTAAAACTGAAGTAAAAACTAGCCTCACAGATGTCTAATCTGCCCACTCACAAAAAAAAAAAAAAAAAAAAAAAAAAACAAGAACCAGAAACACACTCTTCAACAGGTTCTAAATCACTAATCTCTAAGCCCCAGGTACCATAAGTCTGACTATATATTCTTATTTAAAAGCGCCAAGCTTGGTCTTCCCTGCTACTCAGAGGTAGGAAACAATTACACATATGCTACTTGCTATACTAAAAGCCCCTCTGTGCCTCTGTGACCCTTCTAGAACTGGCTGGACTCCGCCTCACCTCTGAGCAGCTTTTTCAGCCACCCTCTGCTGGATGAAGCCCTCCCTCTTCATTATCTACCCTTATCCTTTATTGTCCTGCCAAGTAATTGCCACCAGGACTGCAGTGTTTCCCTTCTAGCCTCCATCTTCAGCTTAGAAAGCCTGTGATGCGTTCATCTTTAATGCACTTTCAGAATGAGAAGGATGTGTCAGAAGGTTAAGCAGGATGCATCTAAAGCCAGGGGTGTTTCAAGGCAGATCTGACTAGAAAACTAAGATTTTAAAAAGGATTTAGAGACAGCTTTGACCACAGCACATTCTTAATCTCACTCTCAAGGTTAAAGACTGAGAGCTGCAGGCTTCTTTGGAAGAGAATCTGAGAATCAAGGAACAGCTCCAAAGATAATCAGAAGGCTTAAGTGTCAACCTGCCTGTGTTTATAACTCCCTAGATGGCCTGATCTTGTCTAAGGGTGTGAGCTCAGATGCCCTTGTTTAAAACTTGGTCACCATAAGCCTTGTCATCTAATTATGCATGTGTATGGTATGTGTTTGGGTGGGGTGGCAGGTTTGTGTGTGTGTATGCATGTGATGTGTGTGGTTGCAGGCCTGAGGTCTGTATAAGGCAGTAGTTCTCACCCTGTGGGTTGCAACCCTTTTGGGGTTGCATGTCAGATATCCTGCATATCAGGTCTTTACATTATGATTCATAACAATAGCAAAATTACAGTTATGAAGTAGCAACAAACTAATTGCATGCACTGAGATTAAGGTGCAGGATGCCTTACTGGGTTTTTTTTTAATGTGGATATCAGGAATCCAGTCTCAGGCCCTAATGCTTGGGTTTCAGGCACTTTACTGATTGAGCTGCCTCCTTAGCCCTTGTAATTTAATTTAAAAACAGTGCTTTCCTCGTAAAAGTTCATAAACCCACTGGATAAACAGGGAACCTTCCAAGCCTGACCAGGTCACTCCTTCAGGTGCCTCTGATATCATAACTCACTGTGATATGGTAGAGAGTGAAGAGAAGGGGTAAGAAATTAGGAATGGGCATACATGCACACATGCGCACATGAATATATGCACAGAGAGATATACATATATATATACACACACACAAAGATATACATACAGACATACATATACATAGAGAAAGAGAGATACATACAGACACAGATATACACAGAAACATACATGTATACACAGAGATACGCGCGCGCACACACACACACAAACACACACACACACATATATGTATATGTATATGTATATGTATATGTATATGTATATGTATATGTATATATATATAAATACAGAGACATACATACACACAGATACACAGAAAGATATACATACACACGGAGAGATACACAGAGAGACATACATATACACAATGTGAGAAATACACACAGAGATACAGAGAGATACATACATACACACTGAGAGAGACAGACATACACAGAGAGAGATACACAGAGACACATACACATTGAGCATGCTTATGCAATATTTTACAGCATGAGCCATATCCTGAGAAGGGTGGTAGGATAGCCCCTGAGTCATGTAGAAGTTTCCACTCACCCACAGATAAGGCTTCTTAGATTCTGCAGCTGCTGCCCTGGGTCCTCTTCTTTGAGAACCCAAGTTTATAAATTCATTTGCATTTTTCTCTCATGTAGAAGCCAACCTCCTGGCTCCTGGAGGACTAAGGAATACAGGAGGTACCTCCCAAATAAGCCCCTTGCCCAAATCTTTGCCTTGGGAGAATAAAACAGAGGAAAGGGAGGCTAGGTGCATCTGCTCCTGGCCCGTGTCCTCAAATGTGTCTGATGATCCCAGGCCCAAGGTGCCACACAGAGGTGACATGGACACCCAACTAATGGGCACGCTTTAGGAAGCTGATGATGGGAGTGTGAAGTTGAGCCCCCAAACACCACAATTCTGTGCACGCACCAGGATGCTTGCCTCTCTCCGTGGGTGGAATCTCTGCCCTCTGCTTTCCCTTCTCTGGCCTCTCTTTTAAAACCAAGATTCCAGACTTCCTGCAATCCACCTTTTCCTGCCTCACACCTCATTCCTCCCTCAGAGGGCCATCTATTCCCAACCTGGAGTCAGACATGACAGTGGACATCCAGTTAACAGTGTAGCAGGAAGGCTGATATGGAAATGGCTGTGTACAGCAACATCATGTGTGGAACCAGGGACACATAGCCATAACTGACACAAAGGACTGGGAGGTGGCCTGGGATGACTTAAACTGGATGGAGATTTAAAGCAGTGATCCTCAAAGTCCATCTGGAAAGGTCAAATTGGGCTTGGTGGCCATAGACTCTCTGTGTCAACTGTCCAGTGTTGCTGCTGTGGCACAGAAGCTGATTGTGTGTGGCTGTATTTCTGTAAGACTTCACTTATGAAAGCAGGTGGTAGGGCAGCTTTGACTCTTTGGTTGAAGCTTGCAGCCATGGCTTAGAGGGTGGAAAGAAGTTTCAAGGAAAGAAGGAAGCGTACAAAGTGCAGGATCAGCAAATGAGGATGTAGCCAACATGGGGCTGGGGAGATGCTTTAGTCAGCACACTGTGTACTGCACAAGCATGAGAACCTGAGTTTGAGGCCCAGAACTCATAGAGAGGTTCCTGCCTATAAGCCAAGCACCAGGAGACAGAGACAGGATAATCTGAGCTCCAAATATAGTGAAAGACACTGCCTCAAAAAATAATAAGGCAGAAAGCCATACGGGGAGACCTAGGCAGCCACCCCTGCCTTCTACATATACACAGGCAGGCTCACATATACCACACAAACAAATCAATATAGCCAACTTGGTAGAATGAGAATTTCTTTTTCTGGAATTATGATGGCACATGCCTGTAATTCCAGCATTCTGGAAATAGAAGCGGGAGGACTGTGAGTTAGAGGTCAGCCTGGGGTACAAAGTAAGAGCATGTGTCAAAGAGAAAAGTCTTTGGTGGTGCCAATAAATAATGATGATGATGATGATAGTAATAACAGTAAGAACAAAAACAAATAATAAGAAGAAATGGCTTTCAGTGAGGATTCATGTGAGGCAGGCATCAAGCTAAACATTTTCCGTGGATCACCACTCAGTTCCTACCCTGAGTTTCAGGGACCCTGTTTTCAGGCGGGACCCTGGGTAGAGATGGGGGCCTGGCTAGCAGAGTGCCCCCCCACCCCGTCTGTCATGAACTTCACCATAAACGAACTTCTTAGGAGTGAGGGGAGGGGTGGGCTTTGTTTCACAGGTGGGATTTGATTTCCTGGCTCAGCCCAGGAGCTGTGTGGATAGATGTCTGAGGTGTGTCTGATGGGCTTCTCCTGAGGCTGCTCTGTGAGAAACAAAGGAAAAGAGTGCAATATTTAAATTCTTCAGGGATATTGGTTTAGAACAGATAAAGTAGAGAGCCATTTTTATTCATATTAGAGGGGATAGTTGGCTGCGAGCAATTGTTTACTCTCTGAAATGGAGAGAGAACACGGCACCAATCTTACAATGTGAAAAATGAATTTAGATGACATTTTGAAGAAACTGATAAACACACTATTCTGCAATTGGACTTAACCTGCCTATGAAAATCCTTCTGTGGCCCATAAATGATACCGTATGGTTTAAAATTATAGAGATAAGTGAGCCAAAACTAATGGAATATTAAAAATACACAACACGACAGGAGGAAAAATTTCTTCTACAAAAGTTTCCATTTCTCAAAATGCTATCAGGAAATTAGAGGCATCTGGACAGCTAACAGAACCCCAGGAATAAGGAAATGTTAAGGAGAAATGGAGCAGTGGGTGTGGATTCCTGTCTGACATCCAGCAACAGACAGAAGAGACCAAGCAGGTAGGACCAGAAATTGATGGCCGCAGTCTCCAGCTTATGTGTGGGGTTTAATCCACCTGCTTCTAGACAGAACCAGAACCCAAATACTTGCTTTCTTCCATCTACGCAGTCAGATGACTAGTTTGAAAAAGTGTGTGTGCATGCACATTTGTGTATGCATATTTCTTTCTGCGTGTACATACTTGTGCATTTGTGAATACACATTTGTATGTGTGAACATGTGTGTGTGTACTGATGTTGGAATGAAGAACTTAAGACAAATATGAAGAGCAGAAATAAAAGCAGTTACATATATTAAAGGTTTTTCAAAGAGTCCATAATATATAAGTCAATAGTGCTAGAGATTGAAGTTTCATGCAAAATCCACACTTGAGAATTTGGGACGTAGGATAACTCAAACATTTTTATCATGTCAATGCTTTTGCATCATTACTATCCTATCATTACCTCCTCATGGGACAAAGGACTGTTCACACTCTCACATGCACATACACAATTGCATAAAAGCAGACAGGTCAGAGTGTCTGAGTGAACAAAACTTAACAAGTGTGTCTACCTTAAACAAGTTCAAGAGCAACAAAAATACCATTAAGAGAGTTTTGAGATCTGCTCAGGTAAGAGACAGAAGTAAAGGCCCACAGTTGGCAGGGGAGGACTAATGAAGAAGCCAAGGAAATGAGAAGTGACAGTGGGGGCGGAAGTGGGGTTGGTTTTAGAATGCTCAATAAGAACTAAGCCCAGGGGATGGAGAGATGGCTCCCTGCTTTAGAGCACTGGCTGCTCTTGCAGAGGACCTGGGTTCAGTTCCCATCACCCACTTCACGGCAGCTCACATTCACCCATGACTCCAGTTCCATGGGATCTGATGCCCTCTTCTGACCTTCACAGGCACCAGGCACACAAGTGATGAACAGACATGCTTTCAAGCAAAACACCCTCACTCATAAAACAAAAAAATCTAAAACACAAACCCAACACTCAGGCTCTAAGACCCATTCCTTACCATCATGGTCCAGACAAGCTGTGTAGCCTTTTAGATCCTCCAAGACGGCTCATAAACCAATTACTGCATGAATCCATTTCCTGATGAATAGTTCTAGTGTGTGGTAGCCTTTGGTAAGCTTTAATTATGAACACTGGAAACTACTTCTAAAACACAGAGGCTGGAGACAGAGCTCAGCAATTCAGAACATTTGGTGCTCTTGCAATGGACTGGAGTTTGGTTTCTGGCACCCACACAGTGGCTTACAGCTATCCATAATTGCAGCTTCAAAGATATGATACCCTTTTCTGGCTTCCACAGGCACCTATGTACATATGCCCCCACACAGACATGTCCACATAAATTAAAATAAAATAGATAATTAATAAAGATGGTGCTTAGTGAAAGGGTGTGTGCTGTAGGAACATGCCTAGGGACTTGGATCTAGACTATGTATTTTCTGATGTGAACCAGAAGCAGCTGAGTTGCCTTGGAGCTTTTTACAAAGCCAGTTCTCTCGTGTCACTCAATCTAAGTTCAGGGCCTTACAGGTTGAGTCCTCCAGCTGGCTTTCAGTCCATCCCTAGGTGATTCATTCATATGATAGAATGTGAGAATCTTCTCCACAAAGGAATCTAAGTTTATGGTTCTACTCTGCACCCAGCTCCCTTCTTGGAGTCCTGTAGATTAGATAAGTTAAAATCACAGGTGTGAAAACTTACACAAGTCAGATTTGCCCTTTGTTTGGGAAATTTATCCCCTCTCCCTGTCTCTCTGTCTCTGTCTCTCTATCTCTCCTTTCTTCCCTCCCTTTCTTTCCCCTTCTTGCCTTCTCCCCCCTCCCTAATTCCAAATCCTCCATCATGTTATACATGAATACCACCATGACTGTTCTTTTGCTTGAGCTAGCCCTCTTGATGACCCTTCTCTATAGATTTTGGAGGGAAGCCATTTTCCTTTTAAGACCCCTCATGCTACTCCAGTAAGATACACTATCCCCACTAATGCTTTCCTACCTCAAGGCACAACCATGCCATGATGCCTGCACCTGCCCCTTGTGGTCACAAGGCTCTCACTTCTAGTAAAAATCACTCTAAAGGGTCATTGGTCTCAAGTTTTTTTTTTTCTCCAAGAACCCACTGAACTTGCCTCTTATTGTCATATACAGTGAACTTATTGTCATTAAGTAAGTCCTGACATTGTAAAAGACACACACATGCCTGTTTCTATTATAACATATGGACAACAACCCCTGTCAGTTAACCATCCATTTTCTACATACTCTCAAATTTCCCATTGTCATCATATATCATTGTTTGGTCTGCTCATTTTGTTGCCATGGATATCACTGGGCTAAGATTATCTCAACTCCAATATGGTGATGAGATGACCATGCTATCCCTTAGGAAAAAGCCAAACTACAACTCTATCTCAGGGGCCAGATCTCCTCACAGATACAGTGTCAAAATATGAGAAACAGGACCATCAAAGTCAGGGAAGAACCATACTGTCTTCCCAAAGCCACAACCTTTGGTTGATTTCATAAAAGAATAAAACACCCAGGACAGCTTCATTGATGTTGTTTAATAATGAAAGTGTAAACTGTTTGTGATTCTGACTCACATACTCGTGAGTAGTAAAAGCTCCCCTACATACGTTTGTAATGAAACAGGCAAGCTAGAGAGGGGAAGGGGGATGAGAAGCCATGTTTGGGTGAAATGGCATCTTGTTACCCATGTTCTGTATGGCAGATAAGTTGCTTTAATTTCTGCCTCAACCCAGAAAGTTAATTCAAAACTCAGGTTTAGTGGTTTTGTCAGAAATGTACTTGAGCTATCCCTGTTCAAGAGGACCAGGTGGGTTCTCGAATTAGCCATGGAGGTTGTAATGATAGTCAGTTCTTAGAAGAAGTTTCTTCTCAAAAGTTCACCTTATTTGAAATCTTTCTTCTAGATGGTACAGAGCAGAAAGCTGGAATGCCTGGCCTCCAAGTCTGTAGAGCTTTTCTCTGCTCTGAGGCTCCCTCAGCAGAGTAGGGAATGCTCTCCTCCTGAGTCCCTGAACCAAGTTGGTATTTCATTTGGGGAATACTACACTAGTTTCAAGCCTGGGAGAATAGTGACAATGGGGCTGCAGAAGGGCTCAGTCAATAAGAGCTTGTGTGCAACCATGACGATCTGATCCCTGGAATCTAAGAAAGCCAGGCCTGGCAACATGTACCTGTAATCTCAGCACAGGGAAGTGGAAGAAAATGAGAGATTCCGGAGGTGTACAGGCCAGCCAGTGTCCCTACTCAGTGAGCACCCAGCTGCAAAAGATAAAATGATGAGCAACTGAGAACAGCATCCTATATCAACCTGTGGCCTCCATGTCCATACACACAAACATGTACAGACATGCACAGACATGCACACACACACACACACACACACACACACACACACACACACGCACATGCACACCATGGGCACACACAGCTAGTTGTGACTGTGGAGTGCCAACCCTAAAGGACATCTATGCCAGACCCAGAGAGCATTGTAAAAGAGGGTGTGGTGGTTTAAAAAAACAAATGGCCCCAAAGGGAGTGACATTACTAGGAGGCATGACATTGTTGGAGTAGGCGTAGTCTTGTTGGAGGAAGTATGTCACTGTGGAGGTGGGCTTTGAGGTCTCATATATGCTCAAGATACCACCCACTGTCATAGTCCATTTCCTGTTGCCTATATATCAAGATGTAGTCAGCACATCATGTCTGTGTGAGTTTCTCCATGCTCCCTGCCATGATAATTATGGACTGAGCCCTTGAAACTATAAGCTGACACCTTAGTTAACTGTTTTCCTTTATAAGAGTTGCTGTGGTCTGAGCGATGAAGAAGTATGAGAAAAGTGTGAGAGAATGAATGAGTGAGTGAGTGAATGAAGAATGAATGAATGACACAGAAGTACGTGTTTAAGTATGAGGTAGAGAGCTATGTGAAAGAGCTGCCGGTACATAGAGAAACTGTGCCTAGGAATTTTATGAAGTGCTATATGGTGAGAGGTTATGTAAATGAGATATATAGCTGTGGCTGTGAGGGTATTTGGAATTGTGTGGAGGTAAGGAGAGTGAAGTGTTATAGAAAAAAGATGTAGAAGAGAAATGTATGTAAAAGAAAGGCATGTAGTCATGTGAAAAGATATGTAACTGAGCAGGAGAGAGGTGTATGTATGTAAGAGAGATTGTCAAGAGAGATTATCTAAATTGAAGTAAAAGAGAAGGTGACCATTAGGAAAGCATATGAATGTACCTTTTTTCTTAGGTTACCACAGAAAGTGTGTGTTTACTTGTGTTTTTCCTCAGATAAAAAAAGTCTAGCCCTAAGATAAAGAAAAAGTATTTCCTAAGCTCTCACTGCCTAAGCTCTCATCATGGATTTTCTTATTTACCATGGTGCTGACTGTGAGCTGGACCCTCGAAGTCAGACCCACCAGAGGTTCTGTTCTGTTGTTCCATTTTCATTTACTTACAGATTTTTCTTATTTCTTTCTTGATTTATTTTTTGACTTATTCATTATCAAGAAATGAGTAGTTTAATCTCCATGGTTCAGACTGGTTTAGACCGTTCAGAACAGTTCAGACTGGATTGATCCAGTTTGATCCGGATCAGATGGTTTATTCAGGTTTATTCAGTTCAATCCAGTTTAGACCAGTTCCAACCAGCTTGATCTGGTTCAAACTTATTTATACTGGTTTGATTCGGTTTAGACCGGTTCGATCTGGTTCAGGCCGGTTTGATCTGGTTTAGACTGGTTCAGACCAGTTCTGAGAGGTTCAATCCAGTTCAGACCAGTTTTGGTTCAGACCAGTTCAAACCGGTTTGATTAGGTTCAGACTGGTTTCAGTTCAGACCGGTTCGATCCTGTTCAAACTGGTTTAGACCAGCTCAGACAGGTTATATCCGCTTCAGACCAGTTTGATCCTGTTTAAGCCGGTTCAGACAGGTTCAAGCCAGTTTAGACTGGTTCCGTTGGGTTCAGCCAGGTTTGATCTGGTTTGATTCGGTTTAGACCAGATCAAACTGGGTCTTTCCGGTTCAGACTGGTCTGCACAGGTTCAGACCGGTTCAGACCAGTTCAGACCGAAATCCCTTTAAAATAATAAGCTCCCTTTTCATGCTAATCTATTAACGTACAATAGTCTTAACTCCTTTTTAGGGGTAAGGTAGAATAGACATAGATAAAAATCAATGCAATTACAGGTAGAGAATATTTGAATATTAGTCTAAAGGTCTTTAGTCTAGAAGTCAGTTTCTCATATAGAGCAGCCTTGGAAGAATAGTTTCACCCACAGCAAGTGGACACTAGTGTCACAATGAGTCATGCCATGCCTAGTACTGTTGGGACCATCATCATCCTCACAACCTCAGGTTGCTCAGGCAGAAAATTACTGCCTCTTAAAGAAATAAACAGAATGTTCAGCAGAACATTCCAAGGTATAGGCTTGTGGTTTCACAGCCAGTTAAAGAATAGCTCAGGGCTCTCTCTCCTGCTGCAGTTTAACAGCTAGCTAAAGAGTAGCTAACCAGCTCAGGGCTCTCTCTCCTGCTGCAATTTACAACCAATTACAGGTTAGCTAAACAATTCAGGGCATTCCTTCTACTGACCTTCTCACTCTGCCTATGTGCCAGTGCCAATGCCCTGGCTATGCTCAAATCCAGCTCACATCCTGCCCACGGTCCTATATAAGCCTCCCCTGATAAAATAAAATTTGTCAGCTTGAAAAAAAAAGAGTTGCTGTGGTCATGATGCTTCTTCCCAGCAATAAAAACCTAGCTGAGACAGAGGGTGAAAGAAAGATTGTGTGGGTCAGGGGTTGGAGAGAAGTGCTGCAAAATAGTGTCTTTTAGACATGGCAGGACCATTGTACTCAGGAATTCACAGCAGCTGTGGCTGCCTGTGTGAGACAAAACCAGCCAACATTTCAACAGGGAAAGGGAGGGGCTCATAAGAAGACCCTACTCCCAGCTGAAGAGCTGTTGGTAGGTGAAGGCTGATGGGACAGTCAGTTTTCATCTGGGTGTGGCCCCTGGTTCAATGTCCATGTCCGTGCCTCTGTGAAGGGCCCTACACCCAAGGACACACACAGGCAGCACTAATTGGATCGGTGGGGGGGGGGGGAGGGAAGATAAAATAATGTTGGGAGGGAGATGTTGTAGAATCTGGAAGGAGTTGGAGTGGGGGAAGTATAGGTTGGATATGATTAAACTACATTGTACAGTACATGAAATTCTCAAAGAATAAACCCAATCTATTTTTAAGAAATGGTGCCAATATTACAGCAAGCTAGTGCACATGGAATAATTGAGAAGCTGAGAAGATGATAACATTTTGCTTTTTGAAACAAAACTAAACCTGCAGAGAAGAGTTGTGGGAAACCCCTCACAGTGTGCTATGACTGTCTCAGAGAAGAGGCAGCTCCTTGCTCTACTAGTCTATGCTCCTACGGGAGCACTCCTTTACTTGTGCCAAGGAGAATGACTCTTGGGGGTTTGGATGCAAAATGCGCTTGTACATTTGATCACCAGCTAGTGGTACTGTTTTGGGGAGCTCAGGGCCTTTAAAGAGGAGGTCCTTTAAAGAAGTGGTTCACAAGGAGGGCCTTGCAGTTTCTATTCCAGACCTTCCTCTGCTTCTACTGTCGTGTTGCTTCCTGGTCCACCCAAGCATAAGGAGCAGCTCCTCTGCTGCCTTCCCCAACCAGGCTGGTGTATATCACCCTAAACTGTAAGCCAAAACAGGTCTATTCTCCCTTCAGCAGCTTGAGCCAGGTATTTCATCACAGCAACAAGAAAAATGACTAACAAAGAGGCTGTCTGAATTGTTCTCTATCTCATTTATGAAAGCATCCATCAGAAGGAAGTTGTTAAGCATCTACTCCCTCCTGGGCATGGCATTTGAAAATGAAGGTACAATGGTAAATAAGCCAGCTGCAGCTGTCACTGTGGGATCAGACCTTCTCAGAGAAGACAGGCTGAAAGATTGCATGAGTCATTCCTATTACCTTAGGCAAGTCTGGGTGGAGATTAAGCATACAAAAGATGGGTGCTAGTTGAGGAAAATCAGAAGGGCCTTCCTGGGGGAGAAGGTGTTTGCCTTGGATCTTAAAGAGGAGGTGGACGGGTGTCAGCAAGACCCAGAACACTAGGGGCAGTGAATGTAATGAGTTACCTGAAAAACTCGGGGATCGTGGAGGTAGAGGAGACAGAGAGAATGTAAGAGCCCAAGGATGGGGTGGAGGGCTGTGAAATTAACTGAAGCACAGTTCACAGCAGCTATGGTTTCCTGTACAAGATCAAGCCAATTAAAAGTCTAGCATGGAGGAGGAGAGACTCCCAAGTCCTCAACCCTAGGTGAGGAGCTATTGCCAACTCACACTGGGGGAGGAAGAGACACCATTGGTAGGTTTCCCATAGCTCAGAGAATGAATGAGTCCATGGTCATGTGCATATGAGCAGCACTTACTGGACTCTGGTTGAAAAATAAAGACCTAAAATTGGGAGGGACTGAAGGAAAGTTTCAGGGAGGGAACTGGGAGTGGACATGCATGAATTTTTCAAAAAAAATAAATATTTTTTTAATTTAAAGAAAATTATTATTTTTAATTTAGTTTTATTTAACACTTTTCATTTAATTTGTATGAGTATCTACACCATATACATTCCAGGTCAGAAGAGGACATCAGATACCTTGGAACTGCAGTTATGGACAGTTGTGACTCACCATGTGGGTACTGAAAATTTAACTCAGGTCCCCTGCAAGAACAGATGTTCTTAACTGCTGAGCGAGCTCTCAAGTCCTAAAATATTTTTAAAGATGCTAGTGACATATGTAAAGAACCCCAAAAGTCTTGATGTATTGACTGCTATAGGTTACTAATGGGAGTCCTGCTATTCTGGTAAAAAGAAAACAAAGTGAACTCCTATGAGCTCTTGCTAACCCCAAAAGACCCCTCGGGCTGCCAGTTGTGGTAAGAGCTTTCCCCACACACAGCCAGCTTGAGTGCACAGTGTTGGGGTTCCTGAGAAGGTCCAGGGGTATGGGAGGTTGCCAGGCTTGAGCGTCCTTACAGAATAGATGAAGAATATGGGTGAGCTAAAAGCAAAAACGGAACAAAACTTCTTAGATTGCTGAGCAATGAGCAGAGTTGATGTGTTAATCAGTATCTGGCTAGTTATGCTGTCATAACAAATTAATTCTAATAGGCACAAAAGGAGTTTCTCTCTTTTTAAAAACTCCTTGTGAGTGTGTATGCATCATATGTGTATGTGTGCACACACATGCTTGTGTGTAAAATGTGAGTACAGACATGTATGTTTCATGTTTCCATATGTTCAGCAGATGGTTCTGGGGATCAGAGCTCAGGTCCTCATGCTTGCACAGTCAACTGTTCCCAGAGTTTCTGGGGTTTCCTTCTTGATGGAGTTGTAAGTATAAATTGGTCTCCTGGGAAGCTCTGCTCACCCTTAACAGGATCCAGGCTAACAGCCTCTGCCAGCTTATATCATGTATAATACACAAGGACCCCACACACTTGCGGTAGAGGAAGAAAGAATAAAGGTGCTATGGCAGTGTAACTTGGATCTGAAAGCTAGGCTTCCATGGGCCAGAACTAAGTGAAAGGAGAGCAAGAAAGGTAGAGGTACACTCAAATATTCCCAGAGTGCTTTCTATCTAGCAGACCAGTTGAGAGGCTTAATGATGGACATGAAGACCAAAGGCTTAAAAGATGAGAGTTACTGAGGCTTTATAACATGGTTGAGAATAAAGCAAGATGCAGGTGCAGGAAATAGACAGTACACCCCAGGCATTCGGAGTTGTTCTTGACCCCTGCCCTCAGCCATGCCTGGAAGCTTAACTCTGGAGGGACAGCATCTTAGATACTTTCCTATTGCTGTGCTAAAACACCATGACCAAGGCAACTTCTAAAATGAAGCATTTAAATTTGGGGCTCATGATTCCAGAGGATTAGAGCCCGTAACCATCACGCTGGGGAGCATGGAACCAGGCAAGCAGGCATGGCATTGGAGCAGTAGCTGAGAACTTATATCTAATATACAAGCATGAGGCAGAGAGAACTAATTGAAAATAGCCTGGGATATTGAAACCTCAAAGTCTACACTCAGTTAACAAACCTCCTCAAACAAGGCCACACTTCCTAATCCTTCGCAAACATGTCCACAGACTGGGTACTAAATATGCAACCATATGAGTCCATGAGGACCATTTTTATTCTAACCCCCACAGAGGGAAAGGGGAGTTTTTGAGGGGCTGGGACATGCTGGAAGTCTGAGGTGTTTTGTATGCACTGGGGTGTAGTTACTATGTAGGATGGAAGGAGAAACAGCAGGAAGCATGCCTCCACCTAGCAAGTGACAATAATGTGATCAGAGATGTGGGTTTCTTAAGTGTGGAGGAAAAACAAGCCTAAGATAGCTGGGGGATTTGTAAAGCAAATTGCAGCAGGCAAATCTAAAACAGCCTCTACTTGGTGCCTACAGAAGGGTGGCTGAGTGGCCTCAGTAACAGGCTAAACACAGAGAAAGTGCTAATCCTTCAGAAAACAAACGCATACAACTAAAAGGGTTTCATATCACACTTTTGCATTCATCGTTAAAGGCGTTTGAGAAGCTAACAGGGAAAGAATTAGCCACTTTAGCTGTAATACCTTGGATAATAGACTAATCCAGTTAAAAGTTTATAGGCCTTTTGATCAGAAACCAGAGAAGTTGCCTAGGAAATGAATCAGAGCCACTTCTAAAATGTCCAAAAATAGTCATTTAAAAGAAATCTTTTTTCTTGTACCTGAAATATTCCAGGGGAAAGATGAAGGCTGACCTAGGGCTGTGATTCAATGCAGTACAAGGAACACAGTAGACATGCAGTCCTCCAAACCTAAGGGAAGGGGGAAAATAAAAGCTTAGCTTGCTTCAAAAGATGCATGGAATGTGGAATTTCAATTTTAGGGAATTTGAACCAAGAACAGAGGAAAGGCTGTGGGTTGTCTAATGGAGATAGGAAGTCCTCTGCCACCTATGTTAAGTCTGGAAAATATGTGGAAAGAACTCGGGTAAGAGTAAGATATGTTATCGTAGCTAAAATAAAAGACTGACAGTAATAAAAGTTGACAAAGATGTGGAGCAAGCGAGAATTGCATTTTGCTGATAAAAGTGCATAGTGGACCTCTTTGGAAGTTTCTAAAGATTCACACAGCATACATCTTATGACCTGGCAGTTCAACTTTTCTGAGTGTACCCAAGACAACTGTTCCAGTTAGCTTCAGCCACCATCTTGACATAGCCTAGAATTGCCTGAGGAGTCTCAGTTGAGAGACTGCCCATATAACATTGGCCTATGGGCCTGTCTACAAGGGATTTTCTTAGCTGTTAGTTGATATAGAAGGGCCCAGTTTGATACAGGAACATCATCCCCTATGCAGGTGGTCCGGGGCTAAATAAGAAAACTAGCTACAAATAGGTCTTTGATTAAGCCAGGAAACAGCATTTCTTCATGGTTTCCATTTCAAGTTTGTTCTTGAGTTTTCACCCTAACATCCATGGTGGACCATGACTAGGAAGTGTGAGACAAGTAAACATTTTCCTCTAGGTTGTTTTGGTTTGGGTCAGAGTGTTTTTTTAACCATAGCAACAGACAGGAAACCAGGACAGAAACCAAAATTTATATACCTAAAGATACAATATGTGTCACAATATTTTCAACAGTGGTTTTCACAATAGCTCCAAAATGAAAATAGTCTGTAATGGTAGAATAAATTGACACGGTAAGGCAGACATTGATAAACTAAGACAGTGATGAAATAGAATGAACTATTGTTATATGTAGCATGAGAAACACCCCAGGCTCTGTGTTGGACACAGAGTTTGTCCTGTGTCATTCCCTGTTTTTAAAGTTCTATGCTTATTTCCTTTGATGAAGGTCAATGTGGTGACAGCCTGGAAGGGATAGAATTTAGAGGTTTATATTCAAGAGCCTGCTGGGACATGGATTGGTTGAGTATCTTAATCCAGGGTATAGAGTAGAGAATACGCAATCAACTCTTTATGTTCTGGGTTCCACAGCCACAGATTCAGCCATGTGTATGTGAAAAATATTTAGGGTGAAAAAGTCACATGCACACTATATCCACAAAAAGCTCTTTCCTGTCCTTATTCTCTAAACATCACGGTAGACTCCATTATTTAAACATTTGCATAACATTAGCTATCATAAGTGATCTGGGGTTAGTTGAAGTAAAACAGATGACACATGTGGATCATAAGCAGCTATCATACCATGTTGCTGAAGGTGAAGCATAATCTTCAAGATGTCCTTGAACTGGCATCCACAGACAACTATGCACACATCCTAAGGAAGGAACTCACGCTTGGAGACCATGAATAATATGTTTGTAATGTGAATCTTAGAGCTGGAGAGGTGGTTCAGTGGTTAAGAGCACATACTGCTCTTTCAGAGGACCAAGTTCTGTTACCACACCCACATCAGGGGGGGTTAATCTAAGGGATCCAATGACTTATCTGGCTTCCATAAGACTACACACAGATGCAAACATATATATGTAATTAAAAATGAAATCAAATCTTTAATAATAATAAATAATCTTTATGTGGATGTCATTACCAGTGTCTATGGCTGGTACAAGAGTCAGGCTCTTATTTGCATATTTTTCAGATGTTCATGGTTTCCACTCAATTATGGATTTTGATTATAGCTTCTTGTCCTGCAAGGATTTAAAAAGTCGCTTACATGAACACAGCACCATTGTTGGTGGAACCAACCAGAGGTTTGACTAGCTCTTCTATGGACCTGACCAGTTTAAGAAAACACTAAGGGCCACCAGCCAGGGACAGGCACATGCACAGGACCTGCCATGTGGCTCTGGCCTCAGCTTTGCCCAGCTCAAAGGCTTCCTCCAAGTCAAATGAATCCCTCAAAAGGAGAAAGGAGGGCTGTGGAGATGGTTTAGTCTATAAATCACTTGCCTCACAAGCATGAAGACCAAGCCTGACCCCCTGTACCTATGGTCTGACCCCCAGTGACTACATACACAGCCAGGTGTGGTGTTGTGTACTTGAAACCCCAGCACTGAGAAGGTGGAAACAGGATTGCAGTCTAGCCTACCTGGGAGCTTCAGGCCATGAGAGGCCTGTCTTAGTCAAAGGAGAATAGTGTTACCAAGGAACAAGGCCAGAGGCTGTCATCGGGCCTCACAAGCACACACACACATGTGCTTGTGTACCTGTACACACGTATGCACACATGCATTCCTTGTTAAAGGAGGTAGGAGAGCCTTCAGTGTCCCAACGTGGAAAAATTCCATAGACTGTGTCTCTCTTTGAGCTTCAAATATCATCTCCAAACACCAATATTTATCCACTTCTCTCTATACTTTCTCTACCATATATGGTGCCTGTTCTAATATGTCATGTTTTCCTGCGGGCCATGGTATCTTCACTCCACTTTTCCTATTTCAGAATACCATGTTCCCGTTGAGCTGCCTTGAACAGGGCCATGTCTTACTACTAAATATTAAATTTAGATTACAGAGTATGCCGCCTCATTATCAGTCTTTTAGTAATTTGGTAATGTCTCATGGTCCTACGTCTGTTCTGTTTTAAGGCTTCCTGGCCTTAAATTATAAGGTGATCAGCTTTTTCTGAGACTATGAGCTTTGCCAGAACAAAGCCCCCTTTGCTCTTTGAAGTTCAAAGGAGGGCAGTTCAGAAAGGAGTAATGTTTTTGGTGGGAGAAGCTCCCAGAATTCTTGTGCCAGCGTTAGCAGTCAGAGGCAGGTGAGCATCACTATTGTCTCAGCACAAACCTGCTGTTAATAGCAACAATAAAATACAGGGTAAGGACAGCTTAGCCTGTGGTCTGTTGGGAGAATTGGATGGCAATATTGTCCGTGTCCCTTGCGAGGCGTAAAGCGATGTAAACAGCTTATAAATATTGATGCAGCCCTCCACTGTTGCAGCTGAATACTGTAGAAATCGATCTAAATTGCATGTGGCACCCAGCCACCTGCAGAAAAGAATGTAAGTAGGAAATTCTTGGACTTATTTGTTTTTCCACAGGACTCGAGATAGATGGGGGTGGGGGTTGCACTAGATCTGGAATGAGAAGGGCCTCCTTTGGGGTAATTCTCCCAATGACCTTAGGCTGAACTTCTTTGAGGAAGAAATGTTATCACTTAAATCTGCATAAGGCCATAGCCTAAGTTACCAGCCCCATGCTCTGAGGATGGTATAGCATGACTTGAGTGTGGTAGTTTTCTAAGTGGCTCTCTGGGAGCAGGGTGGTCCATGCGGCTGATGCAAAGACAAATCCTTCAGCCCTCACATCCCTGCAAATACTTGTTAGGCCATTTTCCTTATTGTTACCCTTCCTATAGAGACTTCTGGTCCAGTTCCTTCCTTCTGGCACCACCAGGAAAGGGTGCTTTAAAGGGTGTCTGCTGTGGACATGCTTTGGCCTGTTCTCTGTTCCCTGCCTTTCTGCCTTTACAGATTCATTGAACATTTCTGGGAAAACCATCATGGTTGCCTCAGATCCACTGGAATGGGTCCCACTAGAAGGTCCTAGAAGCTTTTTAAAGGACATATATTTCTAACTTGCTAGAATACATACATCCGTCTTGTGTCAACTCATGCTATGGACTGTCAAGATTTAAGAGGAGGATCTATGATGAAGCAGATGGGGGCAACAAAACTACAGCTTCTAATTTTAAAACATTCAAAACCTGGTCTCAGTTATAGCCTTACAGTGGGTGGTACTTCACCTTTGTAAATGTAACCATTTATTATTCTCAGAAGCACACACACACACACACACACACACACACACCTGCTTTTAGCCAGTTCTATAAGAGAACATTGTAAAAATGCATGGCCAGTAGCAAAGTGTTCTGGGTTGTCGACGCCTATGGAATCTCTTGTCAGCAGGTGGTGACACTGAGTTCACTGCTGGATTCTGTCCCTGTCTCAGCACCAGGCTGGCCTGGGTTCCAGCCTCTGCGAGATTGTGCATGCTTTCAGGGCTTGCTGGAAGAGACACCTACCTGAAAGTTTTTCCAACCCCAACAGTTTGAGTAGTGTTTTTCTCCCCTTTGGATCTCAGGTTCCAAACTCCTACTCAGCAGCCGTTATCAGGGTCATCCCAGCAAACATCATCAGGCCCCATTTAGACCTAACCCCTGGCAGGATCTTTCCCTCTGCCTGGAATGTTCTTCCTTTACCTAGCTGAGTGAGACTCAGTTCCCAAAGCCCAGCTAAAATGTGACTTCCTCCAGAAAGCCCTTCCCACCCACCAGCTCCCTATGGCACCTGCTGTGATGCTCTGCTGTCAACAGGAAGCTCTTCCTTGTTCACTGTCTTAGCTAGGTTTTTATTGCTATGAAGAGACACCAAGACCAGAACAACTCTTACAAAGGAAACACTTAATTGAGATGTCTGGCTTACAGTTTCAGATGCTCAATCCATTGTCATCATGATGGGGAGCATGACAACACGCAGGCAGACGTGGTGCTGGCTATATCTTGGCCAGAAGGAATAAGAAAGTTGACTGACTGTCACACTGAATGAAGCTTGAGAAAAAGACCTCAAAGCCCGCCCATATAGTGACATATTTCCTCCAACAAGGCCACAACTCCTAATGGTGCCAATCCCTTAAGAGGCCATTTTCTTTCAAACCACCACATGCACCCACCCATCACTGCAGTTAGGAATGACGGTGTGACTGTGCTGTCAGGCTCCCCATGCTCCTTAACTCCAGTACCTACCACTGGGCTGCCTGCCTGTAGCAGCCTCTCTGATAGTAATCTGGCTGAGGAAGGAAGGCAGGGGTTGAGGAGGTGGAGCTGGCTGCCAGTGGCATCCATCCTCCTGAGTTTCCCTTCAGTAGAGACCTAGGGTCCACTGAGGGTGGTTTCTCCCACCAATCGGTACAGTCTCCATGCTAAGGCTGCCAAGTCCTTTCCATGCCTCATTCCTCTAACCCCCCATTTCCATGTTGTAATTTTGGGATCAGTCACTCTCTGTACCCAGGCAAACTAGCTGGCTTGGGTTCCCCCTAGCTCTAAAATTCCACCTCTGTGACCACATCTGGCAGTTCACCCAAGACTCTGGCTGTTTGTTCCACTCTGTGGAATTACTGCAAGGTGCCCCCTAAATGGGAGTGGGAGAGAAGAAAGAGAACCATGGTCAGGAGCTATGGCATTTCCAGCTCCTTGGTGAAACCGAATTCCCTTGCCAGTACCCATGTCAGAAGGCTCACAACCACTTATAACTCCAGTTTCAAGAGATCTAACACCCTCTTCTGGCCTCGGTGGGCACTGCACTCACATGCATAAACTAATACACCGACCCAGAGACATACATACACATCTATTTAAAGAAGAGAACCAACTCTATCCCAATACTCCAGTCTTGTGCCACAGTTCCTAGAACCACCACTCTCACAAGGAAGACAAAACAGCCAGAACCCATGTCTGTCAGGACCCCAAGGATAGAAACTCACTTTCTTATCCTAACTGGCTGGGCCACCAAAGGCAGCGGGGTGACTGGCACTTTCCTACAGAGATCCTCAGATCACTTTCTTGATCACTCTTCTGCAGACCACCCACAGGAAATAGACATTATTTCGGTAGTGTCAGTTAATGAAACAGACCCAAAGTTGAAATGTCACTACATCTGTCTCGACCTTACCATCCCACAGATACATTTTGACCGAGAAGCATCTGGATTTGCATAATGTGAATGAATAATGCATTATTAGAAGAATAAATCAGCATGTGATCTACATGAATAATGTCTTTGTACCAAGTGGGTGAAGGAGGGAACACTCACTCAGTACGTTTATACTGAAATAGACTTAAGGATGCGTAGCTGTGTTCTTGTGAATCCTTTATAGTTACAGAGGTCAAAAATTCCCGTGAAACTTCTGGCCAGTGCTGTGAATGCACTAGAGATGAATGGAGGTCCTGAGTCAGTGCAACTCACACTGGATGAGTCGTCTTATCATCACATCTGGCTCAGAAGTTATGAGTACCCATAAACTGACTGTGGCTACACCCAAGCTAGAGTTTCAGTGAGCAATCTGGAAACACCAATTCCTATTACAATTGGTGAGATGATAGAATCATTCAATATTACTGAGATTGCTAGAATTCACATCAGACTGTAAACTGGAAATCATCTTTATTTTCTCACAACTCAGTTCATATGAATTTATTGTGTGGGTGCCAAGGAAACTTCCCTTAGCATCAGAACCAGAAGAAATCTTACAGATCTCCCTCCACCAAGTTAACAAGTTTGGTGACGTTCTCAAGAGCACACAGTTGTTTCTAGGGAAAGGTCGGACTTTCACTGAGAGAACCCAAGACAGGCTACAAGTACCCCAGCATCATGACATGCATGCACATCTGGTCAGCTCTGTCATAGTTCTCTCTTCTAATACTAGGATTAAATTATAACCAAGAAAAAAAACTTGGAGAGGAAATGATTTGTTTCATCTTAAACTTCTAGTAACAGCCCATCACTGAGAGCAGGCCAGGACAGGAACTCGAGAGCCAGGAGGAAGGAACTAAAGCAGAGCCATGCAGGAACCTTGTTCACTGGCTTGTTCCCAGCCATGTGTTCAACTGTCTTCCTTATACTTTTCCAGGCCACCTTCCCTGGGATAGTACTGCCCACAGTAGGCTGGGACCTCCCCCATCAATCACCAATTATGAAAATGCCACGCAGGCATGCCTTAGAACCATTCAGATGGAGGCAATTCTTCATCTGAAATTTGCTCCTCCCAGGTGACTCTAGCTTGTGTCAAGCTGACAAAAACTACCCAGAACGAGCTCCATCTCTAAATCCCAAACTCACACAAACCCTTTAATGGCCCTGCTAATAGCTAAACGTGTACCATTTACTATTAACTTCATGCCTGCTTTCTCCCTTAAATCTCAATAACGCCCAGGATGCTCTTTCAAAAGCCATGCTATAACTGGCTATTTGCCATCATAAAGATGGGAGAAATTCGGAATAATCACATTTTAAGGGGAGGGTGTGTATTTAAAGAGATTTCAAATTGCAAAATTAAAACCTCACACACATGAGATGATTTTCCCATTAATGTCTTCCCCTCAGGGTAATAGCTTCCTGACTGCAGCCAGGCTGTGGGAGAGGACTCCTTGCCCTTCTAGAACAGTAGCTCCTAGAAAGCTCCTCTGCAGGTGCTGAAAAAGCCCCAGCCCTGGCAGCTTCTTCTGAGGACCCTCATGCTGGCATTGTGCTCACTGCATATTGCAAACATCCAGCTCCAAAAGGAATTTCCTGTTGGGGAATATGGGTTACTCCAACTGGCACAGAGAGATAATTGCAGTGAACATTAAAACCCGAGAGTACCAATAAGGAGGCGTGCTGGACACACTGCTGTTTTCATTCTTATTTTTAAATAATCTGTTTCCAGCTCCACAATGGTTAGCATCCAGACAGAGCCCAAGAAGGAGTCCATTCATTGCCAAGTTTCTCCTTTTTCTTCCTTTGTAACTCACTGTGGTTGAGGGAACTTGGCCGTGTGACTGGCTAATTAGCAGGAGTCACCTTGAGAAATGTCTCCAGTGGCCATGCTGAGTTTGTAATGGGATGGCTATACCTAAACAGCTTGGTCAACCTGTGTGGAGGACAGCGATTCATTTAGGGACACAAGAACCTCATTAGCCAATAAAACAAAGTCCTCCCATGCCACCTATCTCTGAGGCTCCCTCCACTTTTTTTTTTTTTTTTTTAATGTTTTAGAGCTAGGAGGCTTGGTGCTTTTAAAAGCTCAGATCATTTTTAGACACTTGAGACTGGAGAGTCTGTTGTACCCCTGACTAACAATTTAAACTCTATTGTCCAGAAAATATGCATAGAATCCGAGCCAGTCTGGTGAGATACACTGAAATTATTAACAAGCATGCCCTTTACACACCAGCCTTCTTTCTACAAAGCCACATGAGTCTGTATGTTCATGGGTGTCAGCTGAGACATTGGTTTTTGTTTTGTTTTGTTTTGTTTTCCAGACAGGGTTTCTCTGTATTGTTTTAGAGCCTGTCCTGGGATGCATTCTGTAGACCAGGCTGGCCTTGAACTCACAGAGATCATCCTGCCTCAGCCTCTGCCTCCTCAGTGCTAGGATTAAAGGTATGTGCCACCAATGCCCAGCTCAGACATTGGTATTTGTTTGGCTGGTTTGTGTGTTTTGTTGTTTGGGAGCTTGGGTGGTTTTATTGTTTTGTTTTGTTTTCATTTGGCTCAGTTTTGGGGAATGCTTTTAGCTGGACTTGAACTCATAACCTTCCCACCTTAGCCTTCCCAGTGTTGGGGTGCAGCATGGGGTGCACCATGCCCAGCCAAGGTTTTGATTTTGCAAGTGCACCAAAGAATGGAAAAATCTTAGATGTCCACCAGCTACACTGTACAGTACCATGTCCCAGTTTCATTCATGTTGCTGTGATAAAACATTTTGACAAAAAATCAACAGAAGGGAGAGTTTATTTTGGCTCCAAGTTCTAGGTTAGAGTCAATTAGTGTGGGGAGGCAAGAATCTGCAGCCTCTGTCGTGTCACATCAACAATCAGGAGCACACTACAGGGCCAGATCTTGTCTCAAAAACATCAAAGGGAGGAAAGTAGTTATTGCTAAAAGATTATAAAGAAAGATCCATGAATAAATGTCTGTGTGATTTGACCATCATACACATAAATGTACACACACACACACACACACACACACACACACACACACACACACACACGGAGGAGAGGGGTTACATTGGAGGAGGTATGGCTGAATAGCAGTCCTTCTTGGGATATGGGCAGTGCTGGGAGCTCCACCTGAGGGGCTGTCAGGGCCTGATGGATGCAGATGCTGCTTGGCCGGGAAGCATCTTCTCTCAAGGTTGGCGTCTGTCTCCTATCACTCCTACAGGTCTGCCTGTGGCTCCTACTGAGTCTGGAGGAGGTTCCCATGTTCAAAATAAGCACTTGGGAGTGTTCATCTCAGCACTGTCCGTGGTCATTTGTAACAGGCTGAACACTTTCAATTAAAGCTAAAGATGGGAGATTTCTCCACTGAGAAACTGGATCTAATCAGGGGACTTAGTCTCCATTTCTTCCTTTTGAAGGCCTTGCTGACAAGCTGACTTTGTGCTAGGCTCTATGAGACTCTATTGTCTTCTGAAATGCTTGTATGATTGTCTCCAGATATGTAGGAAGTCAGTAAGTAGTCTTTGAAGCCAAAACTCAGGATAGACAGACATCGACTATTTCTTGCACCATGTGACTCTCTCCTTGATGACCACAGTCTGGCCACACGAGGCTGGTGACAAGTAGTCAGGATGTTACTGTTCACACTCTCTGCCTTCACCTTGCCTCTCTCCAGCCTACATTAAGGGTGATGCTTTTAAATGTCCTATAACCACAGCCACACCAGAGGGTGGTGGAGCTCAGAGCCCAGAGAAGACATAGTATAAATCATGTCTTCAATCTCCATCTGGATTCTGAGGTCCATAGAGGCACAGTGATTGTCACTCAGCTGGTCAGGACAAAGTTAGACGACTGGATGGTCTTTAGACTTTGGAAAGAGTTTTCCCAGCCATCCCACACTGCCACCCCCACCTCTGTATTGAAATATTACCTCCCTGTAAGTGGCCCTTGAAACAAAGAATATTCCTGGAGGGAGGTGACATATGCAAGATGTGAAGAGCACAGCTGTGGATTCACAGATTGAGTCCCAATACAACTTGCTGTATTGTGCATACGTTCATATGGGTGTTTTATGTGTACATGAATGTGTGGGTGCACATGTGTGGGTACAGGTGTGTGCCCCACACATGTGCACATTAGAGGACAAGCTCTGTCATCAATCAGTCCTTGGATGCCTTTTAACTTTTGTTTGAAATAAGATCTGGCATAGCCCTGGAGCTTTATCATATAGGTCAGGGTCTCTGGCTCCCCCATTTTCAGGGATCTCCCTGGCTCTCCTTCCAAGAGCTGGGATTGCAGTTGCCTACCACCATGCCTGGCTTTTTATGTTGGCTCTAGGAATCTGAATTCAGACCCTTTGCCTTTCTTTCCCCTCCTATGGAATGGGTATGTGGATAGTGTGAGCTCATGTGGCATTGCTGGCATTCTTGGTCCTCTTTTGGTGAAGTGCTCAGTGCCACACCTAGATACTAGCTTGCAGTCAGACATTTAGCTTGTTCCTACCATGGACACAGGGTAACCCTGCGTCAAATAAACAAGCACAACCTGAGCCTGAAGTGGTCACAGTTGTCCTGGCTTTTATGCTAACATGTAACTAGGACCCAGAGTCTATTCAGTCCTCCAGATTCAATTTCTCCTGAACACCTCGCCTGGAGGCAGCTCATGTAAAAGAAATAAAAAAAAAACCTGGCTTCAACAACAGACTGAAAAATGGCATCCGTTGCTGCCTTCCTCCCAGGAGTCTGTGTCTCTGTTACCTGACACAGAGGGAGAGACTCTGCGGGTGGAATTCCTGAGATAGCAAAGATCTCTGGATTGTCCAGTTTGACCTACAAATGTTCTCATAAGGGTCGGGCATGGCTGATTTGACTAATAAGAACATGATTGAATGTAACCACAAGACATGGAGTGAGGACAGCTGAGGAACAGACAAGAAATGGAGTCTTCCAGAGCCGGTGATTGGAGGGTAACCCTGCTGCCACTGTAATTTTGGCTCAGTGAGACAGATTCTGGGTTTCCAGTCCCATGGCTGTAAGAGAGTAAGTACATGCTGCTTCAAGCCAGAGAGCTCTCAGTAACTGCATGAGGCAGGCACTGGAGGCTGATGCAGACCTCTGTACCCCACTCCAAGGTTAGAAGAGGCTCCCCATTCTATGTGCACGTGGCATACTTCATACCATCAGTTCAGTGCCTGGTACCTCCTGCAGTGCTTGACACCTGTAGCCCTTAGGAACACGTCACTGGTTAAGCATTTGTCTCTCTGGAGGCACAGGCCTTCCTAGTGCCCACATCCAGCTATCCACCAGTATGTGAGGGTACTCAGCTCAGCACAGATGTGTGGCTGCCTATGAATGAGCAAGTGACAGTAGGTGACATGTCTCTTCTTGCAGACTGTGAGCTCCTTGCTCACCATGGCAACAGAACCTAGCTCTGTCTTTGAAGTACCCTGTACAGCCTTGTACATATTAGGTGTCCCACAAGCATTGGTGACCCCCACAGCCAAGTCAGTCTTGAAATATACCGTCCATTGCTTTTCCCATTGCTGTGACCAAAATACCTGATGAGAAGCCACCGCAGGAAGGAAGGAAGGAAGGAAGGAAGGAAGGAAGGAAGGAAGGAAGGAAAGGGAAGGAAGAAGGAAGGGAGGAGGAAAAGAGGGAAAGAGGGAGGGAGGGAGGAAGAGAGGGAGGGAGGGAGGGAGGGAGGGAGGGAGGGAGGAAGAGAGGGAGGGAGGGAGGGAGGGAGGGAGGGAGAGAGGGAGGGAGGGAGGGAGGGAGGGAGGGAGGGAGGGAGGGAGGGAGGGAGGGAGGGAGGGTGTGTCTGGACTCACATTTGGAGGTTGCAGTCCCTCATAGTGAGGAAGTTCTGGTGGCAGGCAGCAGGTTGCATAGCATCCACAGTCAGGAAGCAGAGAGAGGTGAACACCAGTGCTCGGCTCACTTTCTCCTTTTTATTTAGTCTGGCCATTCACCCATCATCCCTTATTGCTGGGGTTTTTCTTTTCCGGTCAGGACTGGCCATTTCAGCCCCGAATGAACCCACAAAGAGAGATGCTCTATTAAATATAAAACTGTTGGCCAATGGCTAGGGCTAGCTCTGTCTTTATTATTAACCCATTTCTATAAATTTATGTATTTCCACGTGGCCTTCGCTTACCGGAGAATGCCTGGACCTGTTACTCCTTTGGTGGCTACACGGTGTTTCTCTTCCACACCTCTCTGCCTACCTTTCCCAGAATTCTCCTTGTCTCCTGGTCCCATCTATCTTCCTGCCTCTGTTGGACAAACAGTGTTTTATTCATCAACCAATAAGAGAAACATATGTACATAAGGACACCCCCATCAGTCCCTCTTCAGTTAAGCATTTCTGGAAACACTCTCAAATACACAGAGGTGAATTTCCATGGTGATTCTAGATCCTGTCAAGTACACAAGGAAGATGAGCCATCCCATTCCCATGCCACACTGTGCCAGCACCTGGCAGAGGGATGTCAGCTCTGGTGTGGGCAGAGCAGGCAGACTCCTCATATCTGACCACCATGGCTTGTTAGCACCTATCCTTCAGTCCCTCAGCCACCGCTGTTTCTAACACAAACAATGCTGACAGGGCTCTCTGAAAGAGAGGCTAACTCCAATATGCAAGGTGTCAGGCATTGTTAAGAAGGTCGGTCACTGCTCTGTTTTGCCTGTTCCTGCTGCTATCTACCTCAGTGTCAGCTCTTATTTCAGAAGAGGACAGCAGAATGTTTGACTCTGTTTTGATAACTCTTAGGCAAAGACCAGCAGATGACAGCTGTTTCTGTCACACCAGAAAAGACAGAGGAAAGCTACTTTCCCTGTGATATGGCACATCATACTGGTGCCACTGCATTTAGACAAGCTCTGGTGAGCTTGGTTCTGTGTGACTCCCTAATCACCACAGAGCTGGTGGTTGGGCATTATGACTTTTCATAATGACATTCACTGACACGTGTTCTCATGGTGGTCCTTCCTATAAGTAGAAAGCATTTTGTCTACATTGTCCAGCTCAACACTATTCATGATCAGCAGCCCACCCAGTCAAGGCCCTTAGTTCAACCACATCTGCCAAGTCCCTTGGCCATGTGTGATAATAGTCTCAAGTCCCAGGGATCATGAGGTCCTGAACACTCTTGGGATTGGTGTTCAGCCCAGCACATATATGGAGATCTGGCAATAAGTTAGGAATCAGCTATGAGACCTTGAGCGACCTCAGGCTCAAGGGTGTTCCAGCCTGGGTATGGTATGTATAAAAAGCCCAAGGCAAGTAGTCTTCACCCTGGTATGTATGCAATGGAAAAAAATGCTTAGTCTTTGTCAAATCAAAAGCTCACATCAGTCTTCAAAGGACATGCCAAGTCACTAAGAGTTTGGGAAATGGGGTATTGTCTACATGACATTTTGGGAAATGGGACACTGTCTATATTGAACTTTTGGGAAATGGGGTACTGTTTACATAGAATTTTTGAGAAATGGGGTACTACCTACAAGGTGTTTTTTGAAAATGGGATACTGTCTCCATGGCAACTTTGAAGTCACTGTGGATGCTTAGTACTTAAGCAAAGAACTGTGCATTCAGGAAGATAGTAGAAAGCTGCATGTCACAGAGGATGCTTGGAGCAGCTGAGAAACAAGCACATAGCTACAGCCACTCTGGCTCTGTCCACCCCTCTGAAGAGTGACCAGAGACAGGAGTTTATCAAGCATAGCACTTGCAAAGAGCCAGGGGTGGTGTGCATCATTTGACATTGTAAACACTGAGTACACAGAAGGAACTGATATTATATTTATTGCTATGGAGAAAAGACCTGAACTTCCTAGTTCAGTGTGGGACACCAACATGAGTCATGAGAAAGCAAACCAAGGCAACAGAAGGACTTGGTGGGGCTAGAGAGATGGCTTTTCAGCCAAGCACTTGCTAGATAAGCACAGGGACTGAAGTTCTGACTCCCAGAATCTATGTAAAATGCTAGGTGAGTTGGAAACAGGGATCTCCAAAACAAGCTGGCTAGTGAGACAGGGCCCATCAGTGAGCTCTGGGTTTGACTGAGAGACCTTGACTCAGTGAATAAGATGGAAGAGCAATGGAAGATGATTCTATAACTTCAACCTCAGGCCTTTACACACACACACACACACACACACACACACACACACACACACGTGCCAATGCATCTACACATGTATGACCCCACACATGCAAAACTATGCACACATATACATGTATATCACACATATAAGAATAAAAATAAGATTAAGGGGAAGAAGGATGCAGGGTGAAGATGTGCTGACTTGACCAAGGAAGCTGTGGATGGCCCATTGGATGAGTCAGGACAATGGCCTAGAATTAACTGGGTAGCAGGGGTAGAAAAAGCACTTTGGGAAAAGATTGGAGCTGGAGCCAAGGACCTGTGGCCATTGTGAGAACAGTGGAGGAAAGAGGAAGGGGAAGGAGGTCTATGGGGTATGAAACAGCCTGGGCACAGCTAAGGTTGGAGACAGGCCAGGACTGAGCCCTTTGTAAACCGATGGACCACAATGACTGGTTGTGTCTTTCTGCTAATACAAACAGGAAGCCCTTACAGGTGTGCCCAGCCTAAAACCTGTAGCATAGCTGCCCCAGGATAGCTACGAATGTGGCCTGACAGAATCACAACCATACTTACAATGAGATAGGATTTTTTTTCTTTTTGGCAATTTCTTTTTTAAATGCATTTACTTAGTAAGAGAGGGTGGCATACATGCCACAGCATGTGTATGGAGGTCAGAGGGCACCTCGCAGAGATTGGATCTCTTCTTCTATCACATGGGACACGGGCATCAACCATCTTCAGGCTTGGCAACAAGTGCCTTTACCCACTGAGCCACCTTGCCAGCACTGCAATTTCTTTGTGTAACTCAGTAGCACGATTCTTGGGTGTGAAGTCTGTGGATGACAACATCTGTTGCAGTGTCTAAAGGTTGACACGTCTGTGGCTGCATGCTCTTTGAGTGCTGGGAGAAACCTCCACAGCTGTGTTTTGGAAGAATCACTCTGGCTCGAAAGTGAAGGAAGGATAGGGAGAGAAGAATCCAACAGCTAGGAGGCTGTCATGTCGATCCCAAGAGAAAGTGATGACCCAGGTCGCTAACCTCACAGCAGAGACCTAGGGAAGGTGCAGCCTCAGGGCTGTTTGGGAGGAGAAATCCACAGCGCTTGTGACAGGCGAACTGTGAAGAATGACAGCAGGACAGCTGGCTGGGGCACCACTAGAATTCTTGAGTGATGCAGTATGAATTTGAGATGGGGGCAGGGACTGCAGATGACTAAGGCCCCTGACCCTCCTGGTTGAGTGGCTGTCTGTCTTATTGGCTAAGAAAAAAAAAAAGAGGTTAGTGAGGAAACAGTGAGATTTTAAGGCTGAACAAATACTGAACGACAGCTTGAAGGCTCCAGTGACAAAATGGCTCACAGCTGTGACGACCCAGTGCGGTCAGATGCAAGCTCTGGGAACCACCCGTGAGGAGCAGGTGTTCCATGGAGCCAC
This sequence comes from Cricetiscus sungorus, assembly GCA_030556225.1. Taxonomy (NCBI): domain Eukaryota; kingdom Metazoa; phylum Chordata; class Mammalia; order Rodentia; family Cricetidae; genus Cricetiscus; species Cricetiscus sungorus. The sequence goes on along the minus strand of JANBXA010000728.1, from coordinate 9,829,445 downwards.
GGTCCAGGGGGCTCAGGAGTGTGTCTTGTCTACAAGGCTCAAATTTAACAAGTATTTGTCAAGGAAGTAGATAAAACTCAACAGTAATTTTACAGGACTTTCCCGCGCCAACAGAGGCATAAATTGCTTCATTTATACAAGACAATGTGTCCTGTTCTGTTTCGTCCTGTGGAAATCTGTGAACAAAACTTCAGACTGGGGAGTAAAAAGCAAAATACAGTACATTTGCTGTGAATAATTTACTTAAATTTTTCCCTCATCTGGGAGGTCTGAACTTCTGATATGCTCTAGGAACATAATTTGGAAGATAAATGATTCGTTCTGGGCTGTAGGATGATGATGTGGCATAGTTAGGAATGGAAAAGGGACCATTTAGCTACTGCAGAGGACTTGTGTGAGACTCCACACTGTAGGAATTCTTAGATCCTTTGTTGTTCTACTAGAAACTTCTAGGGCATTCTCAATCTACAGAAAAGAAAGCACATAGCTGGGGTTGTTGGGACAGTTCATCAGGCAAAAAGCCTTGCAGCAAAGCCTGATGACCTGAGTTTGATTCCCCAGGACCCACATGGTGGAAGAAAACAATTGTCTTTATCCTATGATTCCATATGTGTACACAATGGCATATACACATTCCTCTCTCTCTCTCTCTCTCTGTCTCTGTCTCTGTCTCTCTCTTTCTCTCTCTCTCTCTCTCTCTCTCTCTCTCTCTCTCTGGCTCTTTTTTACAAAGAAAGAAGTGAAGAATAGGTTCTTTTACTTGTGACTAATCTAGTGGCATTTTAGGGGAGGAATAAGTACATAGCAGGCAGATTGCTTAGATTTTTACCATACCAAGCGTTAGCCCAGCAGAAGGGACTAAATCACCAGAGTCTGTCTTCAGAATACTTGATCAGGCTATTAGACCATCCTGCCCATGCTCTCTAACGTATTTCTAAAATTATATTATTTTATGCCAAAACTATATTCAGGATTCTGCCTACTTCTATATTGCCTGCCTAGGAATTTAATTCTGTTGTCTAGATGGGAGAAGTCAGCTTTCTCTCTCAGTTATTGACCAAATAATAAATGTTGACGTAGCTGTGCAATAAAAACATGCCCTCTATAAATTGCCTTGCTTGTCATTAAGATGTTTCCTAAACAAGTTGGCTACAGACTATGTTTTTGTCAGACACTTGCAGCAATCTTAAATTACCTGCTGTGTATATACATATTCAGTGAGTCATAACAGTACTGTGCCAAGTGGCTTGGGAGAAAATCATTTATACAGATTAGAAGGGACTTGAGAGGCCCCCAAGCTTATATCTGAGCTGTACATAAGTGAATTTGTTTCTGGGTATCTTCTTGTTATCGCTCTTTGGATTTATCCAGGTCCTCTCCAATTCCCAAACATCTGTCATCATTGTCATCCAGGACAAGTCACACTCCTCTCGACTACATGGATAATCTAGCAGGACCTGGACACTACGGTGACCAACCATGTGTTGATCTGACAGGAAGGAAAATATGGAGCTCCGCAGAAGGGGCTTTCCAGAGGTTTCATCCCCAGCACGCAAATGCTGATTTATAGTCAACACATAGAGAGCAACTTGAGGGCTACTTTAAAGGGATAGAATCATCAAAGCAGAAGTGAGGGTACCACAGAAGAAAGCATTGGTTGATTCTGACCTGTCATTCTTTGGTGATGATGTATATCTATCTATGATTTGGGTCATAGCAGGCATCTTAGAAAATGAATGATGAATATCTTGATGACAAAACAAGGCAGAAAAGGGGACCATTTTCAGCTATGGGAGAACTATGTCATAAGACACACTGAGCTGGAGTAGCCCATGTACTCAGCTACAGACCAAGGACTGAGACCCTTGTGTAAAGGATCTGTGAAAAGCTACCCGAAGTAAAGGCAGTCGCCATCTTGAGTATCATGCCAGCTTACCTTTCAACCTTTGGACCATATCAGCAGTTAGTTGATTTTACTCCTTTTCTCATTGCTATGACAATGTACCCAATGAAAGCACCTTAAGGAAGAAGGGCTTATTGTGACTCATGGTATGAGGATGCAGTACAGCATGATGGGGAAGGCATGGCAGCAGGACAGTGTGCACAATGAGCAAGTAGAGATGGATGCTGATGCTCAGCCCACTTTCTCCTTTTTATTCAGTCCAGGACCTCGGCCCATGACATGGTGCTGCCCATGTACAGTGTGTAGCTTCCCTCTTCAGTTAACCCTCTCTGGAGCCATCTTCCCACATGTCCAAAGGTCTGTCTCCTGGGTAATTCTAAAAATCCAGCCAAGTTGACAGTGAAGATGAACCATCACAATTGCCTGTTCTGAGGACTTTTCTGAATTTCTTTTACACTAAAGATGCATCACAAACTTATGACAGTTACCCTGTACACGAGGAATCTCCCACACTTTGTTCTTCAAGGATGATACTGGCAACTTGAGATCTAGGATTCCTGAAAACACCTTTTAGGGGATGCTAGTGTAGAGAAAAGCAAGAGCCTGATATCCCCAGAAGGGAGAAGCTGGCTGAAGAGAGAAACCTACTAGAGAAGGACAGTGTAGGCATGAGAGCTATCTTCATGGCATGGCTGGCAAGATGGCAGTCACTATCACCTTCTCACCAGCTCTATAGTGTTGTCTAAGGACCATGCCTTCATTCAGTCCTCATGGATCATCACAAAGGCTGTGCTGTCATTGTTCCTGGAATACAACACAGCATGGTACAGCTAACCATAGCTGGTAACACATGTTCCTTCCCTGGGAACCCGGGAGGAATGCTTGCAGAGGGACAGATTGCAGCTCAATATTTGAAAAAGGACTCTCATAGCCAGAAATTGGATAATCCATTAGAGAAGCCGGGAGAATGCTTGCATGGTTCAGGTCTCCTGACACAATTCCCTGAGTTTCCTTCCATAGCTATCTCTCATTTTTTGAACTTTAGATACAATTCTCTTATACTTTATGTGACAAGACCTCTTCGGGAACATTTTATGTCCCTCTCAAGCAGAGATGCTAACTTGTTTAGCAAAGCACTGATGAAGGCTGTAGACTTAGGTTCAGCATCCTCCTGACCTTTCCTGGGTGACCCCTCTCTGTTCTCTCCTGCTCTGTTCCAGGATCACAGACCAATGTTAGATTAGATTCTGAGCCCAGATGTTGGCTCCTGCCTAGTCCTGGCTCACATCAGAGTTGAGAGGTAACCAAGGTAGTCATGAATCCAGCTGTATCTACCCCTGACTACTGAGCATTCTTCTTCAGAAACCTTCATCCATTCTACTGGAATATTGAAGATCTGGGATCAGGGATAATGATGTTTTCATAAGGAAAATGATAATAGAGGCACCATAAGAACACAGTGTGTTATCTTTTCTCAAGTGGTCATTGTTTATTCTGGATATCCCTCATCTTCTCAAAACTCCCCTGCCTCCTCCACCTTGCCAGCTTTACTCATCCTTTAAAACCTGAGTGGAAGCTATATACTCACAAAACTCTTAGCCATAGAGCTAGACACTCTCACTCACCCAGAGAACCCATGTTACAGAGAACTGGTGGGATTTGGTAGATATCACTAGAACATCCCTTGTCTCTTGAGGTTCTGTATACAACTACCAGCTGAACAGAAATGACTGCAAAGCCTAGAGGAAGCCCCACATAGCACATAACATCAAGGAATATACCCCCATCCCAGGACAGGGAGCATCCTAAGGGGGTGAGAATAGACTGTGACATGAGTTGGAATACAGTGGCTTGCTTGTTCCTATAATGCTATCCTCCCTGAGGTGAGACTCTGCCCCACCATGTTCTGTGTTTTTGAAGATAAAGTAAGGCCCTGATCTATGGGATAGGTACTTCCCTGAGGCTTCCACTGTGAGCAAAGAAGTATGACACCTGCCTTCCTTATCTGCCACTGTGTGCCATCCCTCATGTCCATACTGAAAGCTGTCACTTTAGTGCTCATTACTATGGGTGTCTGAGTGGGCACCCTTTGGCCTATCCTCTGTATTTGACATAGTATAGCCTTATGGTGTGAGCCAAGAGCTTGCCAGAGCTTTAGAGTCTGGGCCCCCAGACCAATCCTACTGAAACAATCTGCCTCTGCTCAAGATGCCCAGATAAAGGCATCCTGCTGAGATAGGCACAGGCACCAGCATCTGGCTGAGATACAGGCACAGCATGTGGATATTGGTTTCATTTCTCATCATCTTCTCAGAGCCCCTCTTCACATCTCTAAGGTCCTGCTTCTGTATCTACCTTTAGGTTCCCAGGCAGATCTTCTGTAATGGCACCATAAGACATTACAGACACCACAGCTCAAGTGTCCTCTAACTCCAAGAGGCCTCTGAGTGGCCAAGGGAGTAAGTTATCCACAGACCATGGAAGGGACCTGGTTCAGCAAGTCTAGGGATGGAGCCAAAAGTTCCCATTCAGGTGTGTCAGCCTCCCTGGGCAGCCATGTCACAGTGAATATATCAGATGGCTTTAGCACAGCAGAATGGCTTCTTTCCTAATCATAGAGGGAAAGCTGAGTGTTTATGTGGCTAGGCATTCTCTGACAGCACCAGGAATAGTGTGTCCTTACCTGCTCCTGAGCCTGGTGTTTCCAGGAGTCCTTCCTGCTCCTTGGCTGTCAGCTGCCTCACAGGCAAGTTTACATCAGCCTCCTATCTCAATGTGCTTCTGGGTCTTAGTTTCCCTTTTTATATGGGGCGAAGATCATTCTCATGACTTCATTTTTCTCTCATTTATCTCCGTAGCAACCCCATTTCCAGTTATGCTTACATTCCAAAGTACCAGGGACTCAGGTTTCAGCAAATATTTGGTGGGATGGGCTGGGGAGGTTACTTTAAAGCACTTACCTTGCAAGCGTGAGGATCTCAGTTTGATCCTCAAATCCACATAGGAAATGCAAAGCATGGTGCCACATCTGTCACTGCAGTGCTGGGAGCAGAGGCAGGACCATCCCTGGGGCTTACTTGCCAAGTTTCAGGTTTGTGAGAAACCCTCTCTGAATAAACAAGGTAGATAGTTCCTAAGGGATGATACCTGAGATTGTCCTCCAGTTTATATACACACACTCACACACACACACACACACACACACACACACACACACACAATTGTGGGATCATAATTCAGTCCATTACATCAGGTAGTGCTGATGCTGGTCTCAGAACACCACTTTAAAAAACACTGTTTTACTCTGAAAAGGAGTATGTCTCTCAGCAAGTGCTATCCAAAGTCTGGTGTGTGGCTCAGCACACAGTAGGCTTTCCATAACTATGAGTTAGAATAGTTAATATTCCTTCCACATTTGGCCTATGTAAAAGAAACTTCAGGTTTTCCTTGATACTGCCAAAGACTTATCCTGCAACATTTCATAAACAAGCAATCCATATATGTTGGGTGACTGGGCATAACTGTCACTCCTTATTAACATTTTTAAAAGAACCTTCCTAGGTCCTCAAGTTTTTAATTCCACCTTCTGGAACCAAATGGCAGGATGCTTATTAAATGACACAGCTCCTTTAATGGGAAATTAACAATCTACAAAACACCAAGGGTTCAGTAGCAGGAGTCTGATGAGCTAACGGGCCACAGTAATTTGTTGATTGCCCTGCCTTGATTCCCCAGTGAGAACCCATCTGTATTCAGTAAGAACTGCAAAAATCTTCCAGGAAGAGAGAGAGGGCTCTGCCTTGAGTCCCAGCAACCTTAGCCTTGTCTTGAGCATCATAAATCACTGTCCTATTTCATCCAAGTCAGTGGATCCCAACAGACAGTAATCAAACTCCCTCAGGGATATGGCTATGTCTGGAAACACAGCTAGGGGTAGGAGGGGAAAGCATGACTAGCCTCCAGTGAGAAGGTGCCTGGGGTGTCATCCAGCATCCTGTGGTATATAGAACCATCCATCTGTACCCACAGATATCAGAAAGATCCAGACCTCTGCAAAAATTATATGGCTGTGCTAAGCAAGAGCATGGAGTCCAAACCATCTCATCAGCAATGTCTGACTGCTATGGCTAAAAACAGAGATACCCTAGGAACACAGAAGTGCCATTCACTCTCTGACTGCTGGGGGCCAAGGGTTGGTCCCAGGTTGACATCAAGACCTCTGAAGCACTATTCCCATGTGGGAAAATGAGCTGTGTTCTTTAGTATACATTTACCAAGCTCTGTGCTGGCCTTACATAGTCCTGTCCCAAAGTCATGGGAGTAGGTGCCATGATAGTCCCCACACTATAGATGAGGCCAGCTTGAATGTTGAATTGAGCCATGGGCCCCACAATTACACAGTGACAGCTGAATCTTGAAGTGCTAACCAAATCTGACCCACAGAACTTCCAAGCCTACAGTTATATTCTGGGCTCAAACTCGGATCCCTGCTCTGCTGTTTACCATGGTCTGGGGCAATGGATTTAACTTTTTGTTTTGTTTCTTCTGCTCAATGAAGGTTAATGACCTTACAAAGGGTTTCTACTAGTATTACAAGACCAGGAAAATCCGTTTCCCAGGCTCTGGTCACAAGTACAAACTCAGTAAGCTTGAATCTATCTCCCGATTACCAGCCATTATACACAAAGGTATCCAGGAAGAGAAATTACCGAGTATGGTGTGTAATTCTCTTAGTTGATGTGACTTTCCTTAAACTAACTAGAAGATTCCATTTACTGGAAACAGACTTAATGATGAAGCTTTTATTCTGTTCACCTCCTTCAGGGAGTACTTAAAAATAACTCAAAAACTCACAGTTAGAAGCCCATGTTCTTTACCCAATCGGGACTTAATTAGTCCTTCAGCAACTTCGCCCTTCTCAGAAACTGCTCCGTGTAAAATCCCTCATGACCCTTGGGTGGGGAGATGTAGAGGTCTCTCAAGCAATGGTTCAGCACATTCAGTAGATGAAGAATTTACATCAAGAATTAAGGATTCTTAACAATTTTTTATTTGGTTGGCAATGAAGAAAAATGCACATTTTTGTAGATGGGTTAAATTAGAAACATACAAATTATATTCCTTCTCCATGGAAAAGTACATGGCCAGATTCAGTCTGTTCTGTTCTTCTGGGCCACTAGGGGAAGTTGTGGGGGTGATGACCTGGCTCTATCTTTCTCTGACTCAAGTGCCTGTATGCAATATGCAGACAAGGAAAGTCACTGTCTGTAGAAGCACTCCTATCTAATTTATAACAGCATTCTAAGGATTTCTGCATTCCACAGGACCCCATACAGATTCCATGTACAGTCAGCAGCTGCTGAAAATGACTCAGGTGACATGATTTAATATGACTGGAAGTTATTTTTTTTTCTGTACCAGCTAGTCCCCTCACCTCTAGCATATCACATTTGCCCATGTTGTTACAGGGATTACAGTGATGGCCTGGTGACAAAAAGCTAGACTTTTAGGACAGTGGAGCATTGGCCAGGTCTGTCCTGCCAATCCATCTAACCTTCATCTTGTCCCTCCCTACCACCCTGTCTTTACACCAGGACAGCTCCATCTGTACTGTAAGACCTACTTCAAACATGGCCACTTCTCTGCAACTTCTACCAGAGAAAGCTGGAGCTCCCTAGGTTTCCATTAAATCATTCATTCATTTGTTCATTCATTGACTGCTTCCTCAGGTGCTGTTGTAAGTATGGGGCTGTGGGAGTGGATAAGATAATGCAGGGTTGTGTTTACCCAACATAAAGTAAAATAAACAGTGTTGCCATTCAGAAAGTTCTAGAGGAATGACTGAAAGAGGACTTCAGGGATGGTGATTCTTAATAAGATGCCTAGAGGAAGCTGTTTTGGAGTGAAATCCAGATAAAGTCTTTTTAAAAAAAGGTGTGTGTGTGTGTGTGTGTGTGTGTGTGTGTGTGTGTGTGTGTGTGCATGTGTGTTTACATGCATGACTACAGTGTCCTCAGAGGCCAGATAAGGCTTCCAGATCTCCTAGCACTGAAGTTACAGGCAGCTGTTAGCAACCAGACATGAATGTTGAGAACAGAATTGGCATCCTCTGCAAGAGCAGTGTGTGCTCTTAATATCTCTAGTCCCCTGGGATGAAGTCATCATGAGGACGGGGAAGTGTCCACCCTTGAGATAGAACATGGCTGCCTCTTGCTTAGCTTTAGCCTTCTGTTCTTGTGGGTCAAAACTCTTGTTTTAAATTATGTTGACTTCCTCAGGACTATGATGTCCTCGCACTTCACACAGACTTTATGCAGTAGATGGCTAGAGGGGATTGTTGGGGAGAGGTGAGCTAATGTAGCCAAAAGATTTGTTTCCCACACTGTTGCTTTTTCATTTATCAGCCATGCCATTGATTTCTTCTCTAAGACAAAAACTATTGTTCCTTATCCCTCTGGCTTGGTGACATCCTGAAAACAAACACTTGGAAATCCACTGAGGAAATACGGCATAAATGTCATGTAGCATCCTGGGAATGGTACCAAGCACAACTCTATGGGATCTGGGCTGAACTCATGCCTTATGCTATGGCTCCTGATCTTTGTGCAAAGAAACTCAACTCAGGCTTGAGAGTGGCTAAATCTGGGAGACACGGCAGCTGCGAGAGAAGCCCGACTCCCAGTCTCTACCTCAGGAGAACGAGAGCTCCATGTACATCAGCAATGCCTTCTGAGGTGTTTACAGGGCTATTGCCACTGTGTTATCTGCCACTTGGACCATCATATAGAGATTGTCACAGACCTGTGACCAGTCTGCAGGTGGCACATGCCTGGTACTCAGGAAAGACAAATAAGTTGAATCAAAGTCAGTCACCGAAGCCACTAAAAGGGACCCTTTCTGGCCCTAAAAAGTCATGACTTAAGGGTCAATAACTAAGGTTGACTCTAATCTTTTAAAAAAAATACTTATTTATTTTACATATAAGTGTGTTTTATCCACACATTAGTCTGTATACCAGATTCATACAGTGCCCATGAGGCCAGAGCAATGGAGCCTCTAGAACTGCAGTTAGAGGTGCTTATGAGCCACCATGTGGGTTCTTGGGATCAAACCCAGGTCCTCTGCAAGAGCAGCCAGTCTTCTCAACCACTGAGCCATCTGTCCAGCTCCAATACACATGAATCTTCATCTGTCAGGCTGCCTCTGCCTTTCTCCACCCTTCCCATAGAGCATGTGTGTCCAGTACTGTGGTAGACAGAGGGGAGTTTGCTGTGCTCTGATCTACAACCTAATCCCTGTGGCCTGTGGGGCTCAGGGTCTGGGAAGGATTGCAAGGTGATGCAGATAAGTATAGGATTTGACCTCAGTGAAAGCCAGTAAGGAACCATGCTGATGCTGAGGACCAGGATCCAGGAACTGGGGCTGGCTGGGAAGCCTGGGCCTGGAGAAGCAGCTTGTGTGCTTGCTTCAAACACTGGGGCAGGTGAAGTGTGCAGGAAGTGTGGGAGGAGGGACGTTAGGACACAGAAGAGTTTTTCTGGGATCCCAGACTAAATGGAGAGTAGCAGATTACACAATAGGACAAAACCAATCACATGGCCCGGCCCAGCCTAATCTTTATCTATTGCTGCCACCCTCAAAGCACTGGCCAGCTTTCAGAGTTTCCATGGAGCATATTTTACAGTTAATTTTTTATCTGGAAGAAGGGTTAGAACAGACAGGGGTTGGTACAGATCCCAGGAAAAAGTGAGGAGTGAGTGTCCAGGTGACAAGATGATATGGCCACTGGAGTGGGAAGAAGTGAGAAGATGATCACTGAGCCCCTAGAGGTGGGGTATGTGCTGATACATATGCAGAATCGGGAGACCTCAGGTGGCAAGCTCGGCAGGCCCCCACAGGGAGATACTGGAGATTAGTGGTCCTGATACAGGAAAGCTCTGTCCCCACTCCCCAGAGGACATAGAATAGCAGGGAAGTTTCAGTGCTAACAACTAATGGGTGTTTCTGGCATCTGAGATATTGCTGGTATCCTAGAAGGTATGGGTCAGCCCCTCTCCCACAGTAAAGATTTTTCCAGGTACCACCAGTATGGACTCTCTAAGGTTGACAGGCCCAGCTTGAGGGGAGAAAGGTAAAGAACACAGTTCAAGATAACTGCTGAGCCACTGTCTTACTCATGGGTGACAGGGCATGCTCTCTTTCATCTGGGAGCCTGGATATCTACTTCCAGGTTAGGAGATGGGGCTGTGAACTGAATGAAGACCATATGATTAGTTCCTGGGGAATTCCGAGATGCTCAAGCATAATGATGCCTCATTTTCCTTCCAAATCATCGCCAGTCCTGGGAAAACACCCTTCATTAATCTGCTAAGGCCATTCCCAGGCTCCTCTGAAATTCACCCACCCTACTCCTTACCTTCCAATATCCCATCCTCCTCCCTCATGCCCTCAAAGAGAAAACTAAGCCCCCCTTACAATTGAAGGGTTTTACTAAATCCCTACAAGGATCTAGACAAAGTGACAGATGTTTGATAGGTGTCACTTCTAAGTCCTGTGTTTGCAGCTTCCTGTGTCATCACATCCTCAAGAAAACTGTGGAGGAAGTGTGATTTCTGACCCCCTTGTCTACATAATACCCATCACTGGCTACATGCTTGTCAGACTTTGTGTGAACTCTCAAAGGAGCCAGGTGACCCATGGGAGCCAAGCTTACCCTCTATTCAATTGCCACTAACTGCATCTTTTCTGACAGCTGTGATAGAAGCCTCGGGTACACCTGGGAAAGGACCAGGGTGAATCTGTCAGTCTGTCCCCAGAAACAGCTCTCTCTCCTGTCACTCTGTTCACCCCACCTCTTCCTCATCCATTGTGTAAAGCGTCTACTTGGATTATAAAATCTCAGCTAGAGAGGAAAGGGCTCTCAGAGCCAAGCATCCTGTCGTTATTTTAAAGAGATTATGTTGTACATAAGCTGGGAAGCCTTCAGCAAGAGGAATAAAGCAAGGGTCAGCCCTCTTCTGGCACCAGACCACCCATCACCCACCATATGCTCTACCAGTTTGCACCACTAACTGTACACTTTCTGGGGTCCTCACTCTGGTTTATGATTATATTATAGCCCCCAAGCCTCTAGCACTTAATGAAAAGGCTCTGGTATTGAATTCCTAATAAGAAAAAGGCATGGAGAAGCTCTGAAGAGGTGTTCTTTGAGTCCTTCCAAGGGGCTGAACAAGAGAAGAGATAATGAGCACAGGTTCCTGTAATCAAGGAATTTATAACCATGGGTAACACTAGGGGAAGAGAGGATTGGCGGGGGAAAGTAAAGAATGATGGGGAGGGGGAGGTATCAGCTGATTAGAACTGTGTGTCTGTGGTGGCCTTTTCTGCTCATCTTCCTGGTGTCATATGGATCCTTATATAGAAAGAGGACAAGATTTGTCCTGAGTAGAGATGGTCACTTGGGGTGGGGGGCACCTTTACCTCCAAGTGCCAGAAGTCACCATGCCAACTACTTAGGAGCCAACGTTAGCCCACAGATACACTCTCCAGGTAGCTGTGTTCTGCAAAATGACCCTGTGTGGCTGTCTTCCATCTGTGCCCAAACACTGGCTAAGCCCCAAGCATTTGATAGAGACAAACACAAAGGCCTATGGAATCTCTCCAGCAGGAGCTTACAGCAAAGCAAACTGGAAACATTGCAAGCCTGAGAAAACCCCTTTTGGTCCCGAGGTACTAGTGGAAGCTTCCAGAACCCATGACAAAGGCTTAGAGTACCTGCTTTGATGTCTTCATTCTCCTGTGTGGAATAAGGGCTGATACATGGGAGTATGTGATGTGAAACTATAGGTAAAATTCGGTGACTGAAGGCTACTGACAGTCATATCATGATGACAGACACAATTAACAGACCAGTTGCCACACCAGTTGAATCAGCAGATTCTGCCTCCCTGTGGAGGAGCTGGACTATGTGTGCTAACTGGCATGCAGGGAGAGTCCCAGGACCTCTACTGTGGGTTCCTGGTGGCAAAGAATGATAACATTTCCCCCCATGAATTCCTAGCAGTGCTTTTATGAAAATTGCCACTAGGACAGACTCCATGCCTGTCTAGCTCACTGCTGTGTCCTGAGTGGCTGACTTATAGTAGACATTCAATGAACTTTCATTGAATAAATAAAGTAGTGAATGAAAGTCATCTTGTTAGGTCCCTTTGGGGAGGTTGTCATGCTTCTCTCCTGCTCCCTCCCAACCAATTCCCATCAACCCCAGGAGCACAGCTCTGGTACAGCTGCCTAAGATCGCCTCCAAACCTGCCCAGCTCCTCCTACAGTCTCCCTGGTGGTAGAGTCTCTGTCTGGCCTGGGCATCAAGACCCTAATTCCCTCTGATGTCATTCCACCACATTAGAACCCAGGTGAAAACAGTGAGATAAACCAATGATTTGAGTATGGAAAACACTATCCAGCCATTGCACCTACCTCCTCACTACTTCCCCAGATGCTGTTCTCTTTGCTATTTGGTCAGAGAATCTCAAATTCCAAAAACACAGAATGTGCTCTATCTAGAAGGCTGCCTGCAGGACCTGGCTGGGCATACTCTCTTGGGATTGAGTATACTATCCCTCTGTAGGGAACAGTTTGGGATGTGGGAGTCATTTGAGGTCCTCTGAGAGTGGGAACTAGTTGTGTGTGCAGAAGACATGGTATCCGGGAAATGCAAAGGCAGATGCTAAGGAGTTGCCAGTGCATGGGCAGCTGGTGACTACCAATCATCGGTTCCAATTGCCTGTGTTCCCACCTGAAATTCTCTCCACCTAGTACAGCCTTCTGTCACCTGGCCGGATGTTATAACAGGGCAAATGCAACACGCTGATACTGCGGAACATAGACAGAAGAGATGCACACAAATGTCCAAAGGACTTCTTTGCAGCTAGTAGAGATCACATCACTCTGAGAAGCTGCCTAATTATCGGTAATTATATCCAAAAATAGTCTGGCTAACAGGTTGAGGAACTGCATCTTAAAGGAATTAGCTGCTAGAGAAAGAATGTTGAAATATAATCAAAGAGATGGTACATGGGTGGGAGAGAGCACCCAGATTCCCACTCTGGAAGCATGTGGTCATGAGTGGTCACATTTGCTAAGGGAGTGTTTATTATGGCAAGCAGAGCTCAGCCTTGTTTCCCACCCCACCTCACCACCATCCCTGCTACTGGAAACAGTTCTTGCAAGTCACAGGCCATAGAGAGGCATGGGAAATACTTCTATCACTCAGGAAAATATCTCAGATTCAACTCTGGTGTGGTAGCGATCTCGTTTATCAGAGAGCCATCTTGTCTCCGCATTCTTCATGCCTCCTGCCACATTCAAGCAGGAGAAAAATGGGCCTGGTGTCAGCTGATGCAGGGGACTGCTCAGAAAGGTGCAGGTGTCTCCTTCTTGTGTCTATTCCCACCCCCTGCCACAATCCAGTGTACATCTTACCACAAGAATTGTGCCATGGTGGCATCCCACTGTCATCAGCAGCTTGTCAAATTATACATGCTATTCTGTGTTGAAACAAACTAAGCTGTCTGAAATCCTGTCACTGCAAACAACCATTTTGAGCAGTCTGCCAGCAGGCTCCCTGTGTGTCCCTTTGGGATAGACAATCAGTTCTGGAGTTAAGTCTAGGAAGATAGTGAGGGTGGGTGCCTCCTGGGTCTCACCATACTTTGACTGTTACCTTTCACCACAGTATCCTTTTGTGGTTGCTTGTCTGGACACAGAAGCACATGATTCCAGACATCCCTGGCCACCTGAGACTTCAGTGAGTAGAAAGAGTGTTAAGGTACACACTTTGATCATGCTGAGTGACAGATGTTCCAAATAATGCCATATAGCAGTGGAGCTAGCCAGAGACTTGGGGCAAGGGCCTAACTATCTGCCTAGGCTGAACCACGTGTGATGGCAGGGCACAGTGTGAAAAGGTGATGCTGGCTAGAATTCACAGTTTGCAGGGGGCAGATGAGTATAGTGAGAAAGAATCCTAGACAGACCTGAGCCAGCTCTTAGGATGGAGATTAGAGTTGGGATTCATCACATTTGTTTTTGCAAGCCTTTATAATAGCGTGTGTCTATGCTGTTCAGTGGGATATTCACAGATTACACTTGTGCAACCAAGATTGGGTAGCAACAGTGAGTAGAAAACACTGCAGGAGGGAAGAAGGGAGGGAGGGATTGTGTGTGTGTGTGTGTGTGTGTGTGTGTGTGTGTGTGTGCTTGTGCGTGCATGTGTACACATGTGTTTGTGTGTTTATGCATAGGTGCATGCGTGTGTGTGTGTGTGTGTGTGTGTGTGTGTGTGTGTGCGCGCAATGGGAGGACCTCCTGTATTTCCAGCTATCATTGACTTCCTTGTGTAGTCAAGAATGATCTTGAAGTCCTGGTCCTTCTGCCTCTACCTGTCGAGTGCTGAGATTATAAATTTACACATTCTCATCCAGTTTATCTGGTACTGGGGATCCAACATAGAGTTACTCATATGCTGTGCTGGCACTGTACCAATTGAGCAATATACCCAGACCAAGACTGATGCCTTAAGAGGAACTCCTCCAAGCTGGGCTCAGGAAGTTCATACCTGCAATCTTGAAACTTGGGAAACTGAGGCAGAAGGATTACAGAGTCAGTTTCAGGAGGCTAGCCTATAGAATGGGACTCTGACTCAAAACAAAACAAAACAAAAGAATAGCCAGGGGCATGCATAGGGTTTATCAGATTGCACATACCACACCTAAGAAATATTTTTTCACTGGAAGCAAAGCTCAGAGACCAAAACCTGGAGGAATTCATGAGCATCTACATCTGTCTGTTGAATTGTAGGCCTCTCTCATGACTGGCTGTGCCTTGGGCAGCATCCCTGGCTCATGAATAATGTATGTGTGATGTGTGTGTATGTGTCACTGCTTAAAATAAGGAGCATGGGGCACAGGTCCTGGGCACTTTAAATAATTTACATTTTAAATCTGCATCAAGTCAGAGAGTAATCGGAACCTGCATCTAACATTTATGAACAGAAGTGAAACTTGCTGGTTTTTATTTTTCTGAAGCCAAATTGTCTTTTCTCTATGAGTCAGTGTTGGAGGAAAGGTGGCTGCATCAGCTGGACTTTGTTGGAATGGCTACTGCTTAGAGTGAGTGACCTGAGTTAATGAGAGCAATGAAGAACTCGCTCTGGGGAAAGGCTTCATTTTGAGTAATTATTCATGGGTTAGCTGGGGAAGGGACTCTGTGGTCCTAGTCAGAGTGCTAGGATTTGAAGCTGGTGATGCTGTGCAGTCATTGTGGGAGCAGAGACATTGAGCAGTGTCTAGCAATGTGGAGAACCACTATTCCCTTCCCATGTGGCTTATAATCCCAGTACAAGTGTTACGAGCAGGTTTTTCCCCATCACCACACCAGCCCCCAATAACACGCAGAGACTCTGTATTTGATACAGTGTTGTATCAAAAAAGGAGATGATGGGAGATGTTATTCTGTAAATATGTTTCTCATTCTGGTTAATGAATAAAGCCCTGTTGGCCAATAGGAAAGCAAGATAGGTGGGGCTAGGAGACTAGGAGGAGGAAAGAGGAAGTAGTTAGGAAGAGTCAACATGGAGAGCCCGGAGAGGTACAACGCCAGCCCCTCTGGCCGGTAAGATGAGCCACGTGAAAATACTTAAAATAATAAAAATGGGTTAATCATTAAGACAGAGCTACTGGCCAACAACATTGTATCAAATACAGAGTCTCTACGTGTTACTGAGGGCTGGTGGGGGGAGAGGGGGACACCAGACCAGACCAGTGGCGGGAAAAACCTGCTCTTAACATACAAGTGCAGCTGGAGACAGCAGTAAAGGATGGCCTGCCTGGGAGCCCAAGAGCTCCCAATGGGGGAAAGAAGAGTTCTTCACTTTGACCACCTCTGTTGGCATTAGATCCTTAGGAACTAGAAAGTCCAAATGCAGATGGGAAGTGATTAGATTCCCTCATAGATGCTAAGAAGGCAATCCGGTGGCCTGTGGCAGCCATCACGATGCTGTCAAGTCTTATGCTAGCAACCACCTCAGTGGGAGCATTTCATTTCATCAAAACCAATGATAGTCGCCTGTATTTTCCCCATCTTTGCAGATAAGAACTATGGATGGCTAAGCAACACTTACTGACAGAAAGACCAGGATCTCTGAGTCTGGGCAAGTAAGCAGCCATCCACAGGAACATCTCTAAACTGATGCTGCCACATCTCCTGCGGCCTCTGACTCATAAATGGCTTTCATCACGAAAAATAAGATTACATGTCCAGGGAGATGACTGAGTCAGGAAAACGCTTGCTGCATGTGCTGAGACATGAGATTGGATCCTCAGCACCACATAAAGACCCAAGTGTGGTGGTGTCAGCACTGCATAGAGTTCCACTATGGAGGGCCCGGGGGATCATTAAATTTCATGGCAAGGACCTTTACCTGCTAAGCCATCTTACCAGCCCAATATTGCATATTTTATGTACACAAAGTGGAACATTTTTCAGGAGTAAATCTTGTCATTTGCAATTACAGCATGAATGAATGCATCTGTGGGACATTGTGATAGTTAAAATTATGTAGAAACAAAAGGATAAACAGTGCATGACACCATTTGCAGGATGAATAGAAAGCAGCCAAACTTAGAGAAGCAAAGTAAGGAATGGTAGTTGCCATGGGCTGGGGAGAAAGGGAAACAGGGTTTTTAGTTAAAAGGAACCAAGATTCATATATCTAATGTGGATGATTCCTAGGGATCTGGTTTACAGAGCAATGCCTATAGTGAACAATACCATATTGCAAACTTAAACATCTGGCAAGGGGGCTGATCTTAGTTATATATTCTTATAGCACATGACAGGCAGTAACAACAGAAAATAAAGAAGTCAGAAGTCAGGCACACTGGACTCAGGTACACCTGGAGTCCAGCCATATGTGAGACTGAAGCAAAGGATTGTGGGTTCGAGGATAGCATGAGCTACATACTGAGACTCTGTCACCAGTCAATAAGGATGTAAGGAACCCCTTCCAAATGGTGCATAGATTGTATTGATGGTGTTGTGTGTGTGGGTCACTGGAGGAACAGAGCCAGTGGAACGTGAACATGTTGTAAACAGGATTTATTGAGTCATCTTACATGATAGGGGCTGAGTGTCCAACAATGGTGAGCATTGTCACACTGGGTAGGCACAGAGTCTGGTACCTACTCAATTCACAGATGTGGATGTTTCAGGAGTCCAACATAGCATTTAAAGCCTGGAAGACTTTTGAAGGCCTTAAAATGGAGTTTTATGTTAGCAAAGAATGGCAGTGGCAGTAGCTGCAGTAGACATAACTGAGGAAGAAGAGCAGGCAGGCAGGCAGCATCTCATTTTTCTTTGGACTTCTTCATGTCTTAGATATCCATCAGGAGGTGCTACCTGCTCTGAGCAGGGTCTTCTCCCCTCAGTTAATATTCTCAGGAAGCACTCTCAAGGACACACCCAGGTGTGTCTCCTAGGTGATTCCAGTTCTGACAAGACATCATGAAATTAACTATCACACATGGTTCATGGATGTGCAAACTTATCTCATTGTGCATAGTGGGTAAGTACACCTTTTGGGTTGTCAGTGTAACTGGATAAGGCAATGGTTCTTTTAAAAGCTTCATCGATTCATGACAGGACCTCAGATGTGTACACAAGGTCACATGCCTCTGGGTCACTACCCACACACTTCTCTTTCTTGGTACATTTGTGGTCTCCAACACTGACACCTCCTACCTAGTGAATACAAAACAATTTCTCTTTAACTTGATCCCCAGAAGTGAATATTTAATTTCATTGCCCATTGCTTGATTACTCTTAGGTCATAGAAATGCTCAGAAATAGAAACCCAACTAACCACTTTGAGACAAAAGGTAGAGAGTATAGTACAGACTCCAGGGAGAGGTAAGCCAACAAGTCCCATGCATGGGGTCATTGGCATGTCTACAACCTCAGCAAAGGTGGCCCAGGAACCTTCCAGAGAGTGCTCCGCTTTAAGGTGACTCAGCTTTAAGGTGACTCGGATTAGTTAGCTTTGTTGACACATTTGTACCTTGCTACTTAGTTTCTTAAGTTTCTATTTTGGATTCTCAGAGATACAGATAGCTGAATCAACCTCAATCTTGCTTCTGCTTTGGGCAGAGCCAATCTCTATCCTAGTAAGTTTTGGTCACATGGTGGGGACACCTGGTACACAAGGCTGCCCCATCCAGGGCCAAACAGATTACCCTAGAAAGTGAAGGGTCTGTCTAGCAAATCTGTCAACCCATAAAGATATGTTGATGCTTTTACAATCTGTTCCGTTTATTCTGTCTCCCTTCAAACTTCCTGTGTCTCCCAATCCAATAGATCTCTTTTGATTTACTGTTATTCTCTCTTCCTTTGGGGTAAAATCCTTTCAAGCTTTCTCTGCTTCAACAAATACTAAGAGATAGGGAAGAGGTGCTATCAAAATATACCTCCCTCCTCTTCCCTTTGGGGGCTCAATATTTAAGTCAATAACCACACCGGATAAAAAGAAACTGCCACCAGTGAGGATTTACAGGGTGTTTGCCTGATCATGACACTGTTCTAAGCTCCTGCTTAAATTCATTATTTCACACTGGCCTTAAGCAGAGCCTCCTCCATTTTCCCACTTGAACAATGGTGATAACATCGCCTGATATACAAGGTGATGGGACTTTTGAGAGATGAGGTAGCTACATTTCTCATCTGGTGCATAGTACCTACTGAATAAATCGTGCCTCTTGGTGGCTGTGATGGTGTCATCAACTACAACACAGCTTCACAGTTCCACAGAGCTTGTTGAAGAGGCCACAGCTTGGGTTATACTCAAATGTTTGCAGGCAGAACATGAAATTCATATGTTCAAAGGGCAGGGACGAATAGTAAAAATGTCTAGAGTCATAGGTTAGAACCAGGAATGCTAGGGTGCTACATAGCCAAGATGCAGCAGCAGCATTCTGAAAGATCCACGTAGGACCCTGGACAGCACCTGCCCAGCCCCGCCCCTTCCCTCCCTCTCCCCCTCCCATGCCTGTCTCATTGATGGAAAGCTCTCCACCTGGGAAACCTGGCCTCCAAAGGGCTTATTTATCTTGGTTTGTGTGGAAGTTTTGAAAAAAGTTGAATTCTGGGTGGCAAAGCAATTGATCAGAGTTGGCATCTTCTGACCTGGGTAGTGGGTAGAGTATTCTTCACTTGTTCTCAGCCAAATGCAATAGAATGATGGAATAGACTAGAAGATTCATAGGCTCCTTGGCAGGGAATAACGACTCTCAGCTTTAGCTCTGAGGAAGTTAAGCTTTACTGACCTGCTAGTTTTTAATTGCAAAGAAAGAGGGAGTTAGCAAAAATGGAGGGGGGGAGTTTTAGAAGCCACATGCTTTTCTTATCTAAACCAGGATGAGCAAGAAGCAAATGTTTCAAGGGTGACACTGGGTAAGAGCTGGAATCTTCATATGTTAAATATTTTTTAGGGACTTCTCTTTAATAGTTTTTAAAACTGTGTATTGGTATACACATACTGAGTGCAAATACTCACAATAGCCAGAAGACAGCATCAGATCCCCTAGAGCTGAAATTACAGATGGTTGTGAGCTGTCCATTATGTGTGCTGGGGTAGAGCCCCTGACCAGTACAAGAGTGACACGTGCACTTAGCCTCTGAGCCTTCTCCCCAGCACACTTGCTATGGCTTGGTCTAAGAAGACTCATGTCTTAGACTTAGTTCCCCTCCTCATGGCACACTGAGGGGGCTCTGTGGAAGCGCTTCGAGGATTAGCTGAAGGAGTGGGTCACTGGGGGAGGATCCATGCAGTGTATCATCTGTGGCTCCTTCCTGTCACACTCTCTACCTCCTTGTTCACTGTCATGCCAGTCTCTACCATAAACTCCCATCTCTGTGAATCCGCTCTGCCATGTCCTCCCTGCTAGAACAGGCTGAAATCCCTCTGAAACCATAAGCTGAGATAAATAATCCCTCCCCACACAGTGCTTCTGTCAGCTAGTCTGTCAAAGTCTTTCATGGAAGGTTGAAAAGCACAGGTAAAGTTCCTGTGGGTGAAAGGAGCCTGTGAAAATGCAGTCCGTCTGATGTAAGTCTTCAGACAAGATGCTGTGAGATTTGATTTTTCCTCTTCATGGACCTCCTTGCACTGTGGACTGTGGAAGCATCTATCTAGTCTCCATGCTTTACCCAATATGGAGTCTGTCTGGGGCCAACTACACTGACAGAAAAAGTAATGTTGGGCTGGATTTTGGATCAGGAGTTGAGTGGATATTGAACTTGCAACCAACCTGAGTTCCATTTCCAACACCCATGTTGGGTGGGTCATAACTGCCTATAACTCCAACTCCATAGGATCGAATGCCCCCTCCTTGCCTCACCAGTTACTTCATTTACATAACACACACACACACACACACACACACACACACACACACACACACACACAAAAACTTAAAATAAAAATAAATGTTATTTTTAAAAGGTAAATGGAGGCTAGAGTCAAAATCAAGTGTCTCCTTCAATCAAATCATTCTCCACCTTAGTTTTTGAGGCAGGGTCCTGGAACTCAACAATTCAGCTGGGTTAACTGGCCAGTGATCTCAGAAGCCTACCTGCCTCTGCCGGGATTACAGACAGGCACCACTGCACCTGGGGATCAAACTCAAAACCTCACACTTGCATGGCAAGCACGTTACCAACTGATCCTTCTCCTCCATCCCTAAAATATTTATGAAGCTGTTTTTTTTTTTTTTTCAATCCTGGACAAAATGACTGACTAGAAAGCCAAACCCAAAGAGAGAAACTGTGAGCAGAGGCACTAATTAGATTTTAAATGTTGACATTTCCTGTCAGCAAAATCCCCTGCTAGCCAAGCTGAGGTCTTCTGGGGTAGTGACCATTGCCCTATCTGTACTGATGAGCAGTGTGCTAGAACAGCTCAGGCCGATGGAAGTAGTACCTGCCATTTTATGGATCCTCCCAGCTGAAATGGGTTTCTTCTTGGAGAGACCACCTCTAGGAAGGATATACATTGGATAGCATGCCTTCTCAAAAAGTGAGTTACCAGGACAGGGAAGGTGGCTCAGTGTATATGAGCCCTTGCCTCCCCAACATCCACATGCAAAGCAGGGTGCGGTTTTGTATATAACTGCAACCACAGAGCTGTGTGGGGTGTGGACAGGAGTCAAGGGGCTTTCTGGCTGCCAGCCTAGCTCCGGGATCTGTGAGAATCTCAAAGCAAAAGGTAGGGAATGAGAGAGGAGGACACCCAATGTCTTTTTTCTTTTTTTCTTTTTTTTTTTTTTTTTTTGCCTCTACACATGTGCACATGGCTGAATGCAGTCCACATACATGCATATACCACACACATACAACACACATGTGTCCAATATACACAGACCAAGCAGCCTACCACCTCATCTACAGCTTCCTACCTGAATATCTGCATTCCCTCTGCCCCTGACCAGGTACTTCAGCACCCCTGCTTTCCAGGTAAAGTAGAATGGATCTTTCTATTGAACCTGTTATGTTAGTGTGGGCATGAGCCCTGGGACCCAGTTCCAGGCCTGCATCTCTCATCCACATCCGATGGCATAACTTTGGATAAATAATCTTTAGGGCTAATTCCTCATCAACAAATGGGTGTGAAGATCCTTCCACACAGAGCCATTGTGAGGATAAATAAGCTCAAATATACGAGTCATTAGCACAATCCTCAGTACAGAAAGTACTAAACTTCCCTTGTTCTGTTTGTTGTCGTCAAGGGCCCCCTGTGTGCTAGGTACTGTGTAGACTCCCAGGTAGACAAACTTGGAATGAGAGCATGCTTTCAAGAAGTTCAAAATCTAGTGGGGAAAATTACTATGTGCACAGGTAACAGCAGCAGGGCATGTGGCATGGCAGTAGACATAAACCCAGATAAGGGAACTAAGAAAGTGCGGAGGAGGAGCTATAAAGGGGAGCATGAGGCTAAAGTGGAAGAAGGTAAAAATAGTTTCCAATATGTTTGTGATCACTCAGGTCCATGTACAGATGAGGGGGCAAGTCTGCTAATGTGGAGAGATAGATGGTAGCCCCTTCCCTCACTCTGCCTGATGCTCTTGTGTCTCAACAGCAGCTTTCTCTGGGTCCCATTGCAGATGTGCAAATTGTTCTTGCACAGTAGAAAGCAATCTTGCACGTTCATATAAACACACCCCTCAATACCTTTAAATCTTTCCCTGAATGTCTCCACTGTCTTGAAACCACCAGATGCTTGAATATTCTTGTGTGACTGCCACTCATCACTCATGTCCACAACTCAGGGACCCTTCACAAACATCCATCATCTAGAGATAACAGATCCAGCCTGGCAAGACACACACCTTGGCTTCTGGCTAAAAGTGCCTCCTCATAGTACCACCTCCTGGATGCTGGCCACAGGAGTTCACCGAACCCTTGTACTACTGCAAACACACTCCACTCAACTCCAGCCCTGAAAAAGGACCATGGCTTCCTCTGTGGGAGTCCTACACCTCCAACATTCTTCTTCTCTCTTGACTCCCCTGTTTGTAGCACTGTTGTGGAAGACTGACCACCAAGTCCCTTCACTCCCCAAGAGTTCTTTGTCACAAACTATTCTACTTATTGTCATTGAATTCATCTCCTGTTCCCTGGTTGGATTAATTCTCAGGACTCCCTGAGAGAATGAAAAGGCAGCGGAATATAAGATAAATGCAGTCTTCATGTGGTGGGGAAGGCGATGGATTTCCCTCTTTCCCTCTGTGTTTCTGGTGCTTTGGGGATCCATAGGCTTTTTCTCCCTCCCTGCTTTTAGCTCATTTATTCTGCCCTGACATGTGAGTTTTCTCTTTTGAGGACACCTGTCTGGTGTTTCATATTTCAGTCTCCAGCTCTGCCCTGTAGCTGCTGTGCCACATCTGTTGCTTGGTGCTCAAAACTAGGGCTGGAGTGAATTGTAGAGCAGGGGTGAAAATCATTAAAAGAACAGATCCTTCTGTTGACTTGAACAATGGACAGAGACGCCTGTTCAGATGACCTGGGTGGTGCCTGTCTTTTAACCTGATGCTGTTGGTATCCACCCCAGTTGTAGAGGCCCTTCAAATGTTTGATCATGGCAGCCACCTACCTGTCTCTCACCCTCAGTACAGGGAGAGGTAAGCACTGTCTCCTAACACCTACCCATTCCTGGGAAAGGCAGCCTAGTGCTTGTCTTTCTCTGTCTTGTATGTCACTGTACAAAGAAAGTCCCCCTTCCCTTTCCTCTTCCTCTTCCTCTTCCCCTCCCTTTCCCTTCCCTTCCCCTAGACAGGAAGCCTGCAGACACAGGAGCCTCTACTTCTCTCTCCACTTTTCCTTCACTCCACTCATTGGATAATGAGCTGCTAAGTGATCCTGGGTCTGGAAGTCCAGGTTGGGGCATATTTACAGTATAATAGGATTCTCCAGTCTCAAAGGTGGCCCTACAGATCCATCCTGATTTCTTCCTTCACCCTCACAAAACAGGAGACCTTTCTGTGCCTGCTGCTTCTGGAATCTGAGTGCACCCCTATACAAGCCTGGGGTTGCTCTTATATAGTGCTGTTGGCTCAGAGGGGCAGGTGTTCAGATGGGATGCCCTGATCTTTGGTTGACTGTGAAATGGTTTTTCTGGCTTGTCAACCATCTGGTCCTTTTTTTCATGTGTTTGAATGCCTTTGCCTGTTACCAAGACAGACACAGTCCCAGAATCTGGAGGAGCCATGACCTCCCAGAGTACCCTGTCCTGATGCCCTTCTTCATCCCCTCCCTGCTCCCAGCAATCTCCTCTCTGCTTTCTCACATTCCATAGGGAATTCACACCTGTCACCTCTGTAGATGGTTCCAGGCTAGTGTCTTGGTCTTTACAGCTCCATACAGCCTTCCCACCTAACTTTCATACAGTTCCTGCCTGCCCTTTAGAGCTCTGATTCAATCTTACTAAACATGGCAGATCCAACTCCTCAGGATGACTTGCCTGCCTCTCTGTGGTTTCCCATCAACTACCTAGCCCGCCTGATCATGGCTCTCATCAAACCATTCCCCTCTTCCCTAATAATTTGTAGCTCACCGTATGAAGGTACTATCAGCAAATCAGCTTTGCATTCCTGTTGTCTAGCACATGGGTTGGAGGAGGATGGACAGTGACAAATAAACCAGGCATTGATGAATTATCCTTTAATGTAAAGCATTCCTGTTACTGGAGAACATCTTAGTTTACCGGATGCAAGCAGGGAAACTGAGGCACAGGAAGATTGGTTTGTGAAAGGCTTAACTAGCCAATATCAGAGTGGTATAAGATTTGTAAAACAGGAATGGACTCTTTGTTGTTTGAAGACCTCCTTCATAGGTCTGTGTAGTTGAACGCTGTTTTGGGAGAGTCTAGAGCAATGGTGCTCAACCTTCCTAATGCTGTGACCATTTAATATAGTCCCTCATGCTGAGATGACCCCCAACCATGAAATTATTTCATTGCTACTTCATAACTGTAATTTTGTTAGTGTTGTGAATCATAATATAAATATCTGATATGCAAGATATCTGATGTACTACCCCTGTAAAGGGGTAGTTTGACCCCAAAGGGGTGGCAACCCACAGGTTGAGAACCACTGCTCTAGAACCATTTGGATGGTGGACCTAACCAGAAAGCTTAGGACCAGGCAAGTGGGTCTTGAGGGCCTTGCTTCGCCACACCTCTGCTTCCTGGTCGATGGAGATGTAAAGTCCTGCCTGCACTTGCACACACCCTGATCTCCACTATTCCTTCCCCACCATGGTGGACCATGCCATCTACAAATAAATGCATCCTTCATTTGCTAAGTGGTTTATTTTACATATACCATCACAATGACAAGAAGAGAAGCCATGCAGTATACCTGTCTAAATTTAAAGTGAACCAGAAAATGTCTGGACATAGGTTTTTATTGAATAATGTTTGAGATTTTCTTCCATTTAGGCAGTGTATATGGATCATATCCATCCACTACTACCTCCCTCTAGTGTTCCATAGTGATTTCCAGTCTGTCACTCTCCCGACTGCATGCCCTCTTGTTGTTGTTTAAAAATTATGAGTCAAATTAGTACTACCCATATGCACGTGAATATGCAACCATCTCCTGGGGCATGAACAATCTACCAGCAGCCATGTCCCCAAAGGAGAATGACTTTCCCTCCCTCAGCAGTTATCAGCTGCCAATAGCTCCTCCTGGCTTATATCCAGAGTCAGCATGAGTTCTAATCCAGTAAATCTCCCCAAAGCACTGGTTGCTTTCTGTGGTGGTTTGAATAAGAATGAACCCCATAGGTTCATGTATTTGAATGCATAAGTAGTCACATTAGGAGGTGTGATTTTTGTGGGAATGGGTCTGGCCTTATTGGAGGAAGTGTGTCACTGGGTCTGGGTCTTAGGGTTTTAGAAGCCCAAGTCAGACTCAATGGCTCATTCTCTCTTTCCTGCTGCCTGTGAATCTGTGTATAAAACTCTCAGTTCCTCCAGCACCATGTCTGCCTGTGTGCTACCATGTGGACTAAACCTCTGATACAATGAAGTGTTTTCCTTTATAGGAGTTGCCATGGTCATGGTGTCTCTTCATAGCAACACAACACTGACTAAGACAATACCGCTCTGTACCACAACCACCCACATCCAGTACATGGGTTGTCAGCACACATCTGCCTGTTTACCTCCAGATCCAGCTCGGGCAGGAATCAGGCTCACCCATGTCCAGTGAGATGAGCTCCTATTTTAATCAAATCTAACCCACAAGCTCTCTGCAGAGGTATGCACTATTCTGTGCATAGGTGCGGTAGAAGAAAATGAAATTCATCCCAAAACAAGAGGGGAAAAAAGCCAGTCCAATGCAAAATCCATGTGTGTCTCAGAAGCTGTCAAGATGACAAATGAAGCTGGGAGTCTGGCCTTTAAAAATATTAATTTCTTATACAGACCAGCTGGAGAATGATGGAGAGAAAAAATCCCCTTATCTCCACGGAGGAGCTGGCAAGGCCCAAGACTAAACCTTCTCCTCGGTCTTGTGTGTCATTTTCAAGACCAGTGATGTCTTATTCATTATGTGGACTCTGAAAAAAATGAGGGTCCCTGACATTGAGTTTAACTGGATATTTACTGCTGGACTGAGCCTAGTCCTGTTGTTGGCTTAATGGAAATGCAGCTGGTCTATTTCTGATGGGGCCAAGGTTTACCTGGGGCCACCAGCTGGGAGTGCCATGTAAGAGACAAAGGCTGAGCTGGCAGGGAATCCATGTGTCTGCTAACATGAGCCTGCCAGCACCAGGGAGTACCCCCTGTCCCCATCAAGTGTCTTCCAGCCCTTGTATGTCCTGTTTCTTCCTCCCTTCCCTCCCAGTCAGCCCACACTCCAGAACTCCTTGTTTTGCCTCCCAAAGACTCCCAGGCCCTGCACTTTCAAGGCCTTTGCCATCTTTGTGCCTTCACCTCTCTCTCCTGGGTGACTTAACAATCTCCATCCTCCCATTTCCTCCAAGACATTGCTCTGTTCATAGTATCCTTCCCTACCTGGAAACTCAGCCAACCCCATCTTGCCTAGTACATTAACTCCAAATTCTCCATAGTCTGCCTCCTCCCATCTCTTCTGTCCTATGTGCTCCATATTCTTGGCCAACATGTCATTGGTTCTTGGGCCTGTCAACACTCCTGTAGGAGAAGGTTCTCTGGGCTCCCACCATTTTCTGGGGGGGGGGTTAGGAAGTTACTGGTTGTTGGGGGGGGAGGAAGACACATTTTCCTCAGTGGTGTATCCACTCTTAAGTTGCACATAGTTCCACAAACCACCTAATGAAACTCAGTAGGTCACATATACACAAAAGTTACATTAAAGTTAGTCCCCGAGAAAAGGGGATAACTTTTCAAGTAATTTGTCAAGTAACTTGTCAAGTCCTGAGGAACTTGACTTACAGGCACAATGTGTTCATTACCCATAGAACATACACAGCCTATTTGGTACTTAGTGGAGCTGATGCTGAGAGAATGTGATTGGAATCATCTAGAAGAGGCAGGGAGGGCTTGGTGGGGAAGTTAAACTGGGTCTGAAGGGATGTGTAGGAGTTCTCCAGGTAGGCAAGGAAGAGAAGAGCACATGGGCTAAAGGAACACTAGATATGAAAGCCAGAAGAAATAGGCCAGGAACCAATATCAGGCAAGTTCCAGGGAATGGTGGCTGGGCAGTAGGCACAATCCTATAATTTCCTTTGGCAATGACACTCATGCCTCATTTGTGAGAGAGAAATGCTTGGTATGTTTAGCAGATACACTTTTGTTTTCCCTGAAAGCCCTGATATTCATAACATCCCAAGAGAAAGCCCTTCCATATTGATGATCTTCCTCTCCTGGGTCATCAAGGCACTGTCCTCTGCTCACATGAATACAGCCCATGGGCTCTGAGATATCAGGGCTCCTGGCTAGTCTGTAATCTCCCTCGGAGAACCAGCAGGATATTTTAAATTATTGCTAGTAGTAGTAGTAGTAGTAATTAAAGTGCTTTTTAGACAGTTTTTCACATACAATGTATGGTGATTAGCCTCACCCCCACTTACCCACCACTTATCTACCCATCCACACAAATCTCTCATATTTATGTCTCTTCATTTTGTCTTATGACCCACTGAGATTAACCAGGGCAGACTGTGTGCCTGTGGGTTTGGGGCTAGCCTTGGAGCCTGGTGGGTTTAGCAATTTTCTGTCTCACAAAGCTTATCCAGAGCTCACAGCTCAGAGGTAAATGGCAAGACTCCATGAGCAAGACTCCCTGTTCTTTGACTAGACAATCTTTACTGGCCTCCAATTGGATTTGAGGCCCCCTTTACAGGACAGGGAGAGGGTGCACATGCCTGCTAGTGTGAGTCCTGCTAAAGACCCAAGTTTGGAGGGAGTCATCGACCCAGACAAGAACTTACAGCTACAAACTTGACTAAGAAGCCAACTGCCTTGCAAATATCTGCTTATACCCACAGCAGCTTTAAACTGACCCTCCGTTCACATTCCCAGATTCCAGCCCCTGGTCGCATGTGGTCCAAGTCCTTATCAAATGGGAGAACCTCTCATCATTGACCAGAAAACAGCCAAACACTAGGCACACTACAGGGCCTTCGTGGCCTCATTAGCACATTTCAGATTCTAGATGAGAAGGTCATCCCTTCCCCAGGAGGCCACAAAACCACCTTTGATGTAGGACTTTTCTGTCAACCTCACCCAAAATCCCTACTTGCCATCTGTGATGATACTTGTCTCAGAAGCTTACTTCTGTATGGGGTGTCTCCCCAGCCCCTAGAAATGTGTGTATGCACGTGCACATGCGTGTGTGAGTGTGTGTGTGTGTGTGTGTGTGTGTGTGTGTGTGTGTGTGTGTGTATGCTCATGTGCGTGTGGAATCCAGAAGTCAGCCTCCGGTGTTGTATCTTGGGACACCATCCATCTTGGGTTTTTGCAACAGTGTTTCTCACTGGCCAGATGGTTTGCTGACCAGCAAGCCCAGGAATCTATCCATCTACACCTTTGGCCTTCATAGTGCTGGGAACTACAAGTGCATGCCACCACATCAAGCTTCTTTCCATGGGTTCTGGGGACAGAACTCAGGTCCTCATGCATGTACACCAAGCACCTTACTAACAGAGCCACCTCCCAGGGCCCAGAATTTTGATTATTTTTGTTTTATTTTGTTATTGTTGTTTTGTGTTATTGTGGTGTTGCTTTGTCTTAAAGCAGGTTTTTATGCTGTAGCTTAGGCTAGCCTGGAATTCATGAGCTAGAGGATTCCCTCTTGACCTTTTGTTATAAATGTCTGACCCCTGGCTAGGGGCTGCCCCCACACGGCTCCTGGAGAAAGCCACAGAAGCAGAGAAACTGTTCTTTGTCAGGATGGGAGAGCCATGCTCGCCTAAGAAGACAAATGCAGACAGGAAGCCCACAGATTCATGTGTGCATGGGTGTTCTTCCACTCTGTCTGCACATGAGGCCTGGGGGAAGCCATGGTTCTAAGCAGATTTAAATGTTGGTTGGCTGCCAAGAATGGAGAGACGGGAAGTTTTCACTCCCCAGCAGCTCATGGAATCAAGATGTACACTTGAGGACTGGAGAGAATGATCAGGAGACAGAACAAGGTAGACAACCACTCTCTGGAGGAAGCATCCTTATCTTCCCTTCCCTGCGCTTGCTGCTGGCCTGGCCTTTTTCTCCTGGGCTTCTTTTGAGCAGCTCTACCCCTTAAAGCCATAGATACTTGTCTTAGTTAGGGATTTTTTATTGCTGAGAAGAGACACTATGACCACACCAACTCTTATAAAGCAAACATTTTATTGTGGTGGTAGCTTACAGTTCATTTCATTTCAGGTTCATTTCATCATGGTGAGGAGGATGGCAGCACATGGGCACAAATTGTGTTGGAGAAATAGCTGAGTGTCCTACATCTTTCAGGCAACAGGAAATCCACTGACTCAATGGGCAATATCCTGAGCATAAGAAACCCCAAAGCCCATCCCACAGTGACACACTTCCTATAATGAGGCCATACCCACTTGAACAAAGCCACACCTCCTAATAGCACCACACCCTATGAGATTATGGGGGCCAAATACATTCAGACTACCACAATACTGATCATCAATATAGCCCACTCACTGGGTTAGATAAGTCCTCTAAGTTCAGACACATATGGAAGACTATATCTTAGATTGGGTATGGTGACACAACCCCTTAATCCCAGCACTTGAGAGGCAGAACAAGCAGATCTCTGAGTCTGAGGCCAGCCTGGCTCTACACAGCAACTTCTAGGCCAGCTAGGATAACATAATGAAACTTTGTGTCCCCAAAAACCACCAAAGAAAGAATGTGTCTTGATGGAGAGACCAGCACCCATACATCAGGGTGATGTGAGTGGGTGACTTTGTCTGAAGAGGGAACCAGAGAGGTCTGGGTCCAAGAGGCCACCATCTGCTGTGAAAACAGGTGTTTACTACATATTTCTTGGCACCTCTTTTGTCCTCAAAACCTACATTTCTTTTTGCTTCCATCTATGATTGACATAACTAAGTACCCGAGTGGATCCAGCCCACCAGGGGAGCCTTGCTCTTCACCCCTTAGCCTGGCTGTGCACTCCAACTGGAATCCTAGTTGTTCCTTATGAGCACACCTGCAGTTTTGCCACTTCCTTCTTGAAAATATGACCTGGTATTTATTACTGAGCATCCAGCTTCCCATCCTTATGACAGGTGTGAATGTGATACACTGAGGTCACAGGACAGCAGGCAGACACCTCACAAAGCTTGCCATCTCAGGAACCTATCCTTGCCATCAGCTTTCAGTCTTTGTTAGCCCAACCAACAGCTAGATCCTCAAACTTTCATTCCTGTATTAGTTATTTTTCTTTTCACTGAGACCAGATAACTGACAAGAAGCAACATGAGGGGGAGAGGTTTGACGGTGGCTCACAGTTCACAGGGATATGATCAGTCATGGTGAAGAGGGCATGGTGGTAGGAGCAGCTCCTGGCTGTGGTGTAGAAGCATAAGCTTGCTCACATCTCTTTGGACCAGGAACAAGAAAGAGGACAGGAAGGAGACAAGATTATAAAACCTTCAGGCCCACCCCCTCCCCAAAGACTGAGTTTCTCTAACTGGGCTCCTCCTCCTAAAGCTCCACACACCCACTATTATACCACCATCTAGGAAATGATTGGTCAAGCAGGTCTGTGGGACAGTCACATTCAAACCATGACAATCTTCCATTCACCCTCCAATGTCTCCCATTGGTCCTCAATGGATATAGTACAATTCCCTTCCCAAGTCCCCAGAATCACACCCAGGAGGACTGAAATAAATACCTGCTCCGTGGAATTGCACACTGGAGCCTCAGCTCTTGGGTACGTACACCCAGCATTCTTCCTGGCTGCTCCTTTCTGAGGTCAGGCAGTGAAAAGGCTATCTACCAAACACATGTAATAGCCAAACATGGCATTCCTGATTTGGAAGAAGAGGGAACAGACCCA
The DNA here is from genome assembly GCA_030556225.1 of Cricetiscus sungorus. Lineage (NCBI taxonomy): Eukaryota > Metazoa > Chordata > Mammalia > Rodentia > Cricetidae > Cricetiscus > Cricetiscus sungorus. The sequence continues at coordinate 9,798,434 of JANBXA010000728.1, read as the reverse complement.
AAATAATGCTGTAGAAATTGCCGTCGTATGTCATTTTCCTGTAAATCTCAGACATCATTTCTGTTTGGTTTGTTTTAAGGGCTCCAGGAGTTTAGAGTTTAAGCCTGAGACAGTTACGCCTTTTCCTTGGTTTTATTTCCTGATACCATGACCAATGAGGCAAAGAATCCAAACTCATTAAGTTTCACAGAGAAAGAATTGAAATGTATGTGGTGCTTACAAAGAGCAGGGGCTGAGTGATGGCGCTTTCTTTCTAGGCCTTGAACATGTTGACACACTCCATATTTTTTCACCCACAGAATATAGTGCAAGCATCGTCCCACACCACATAGCATTAATATTATTTTTATGACTGCATACGATGTAGTGACACAGTGCTGAGCTGCCAAGAAATTTAAAGAATAAAAGAGATTTAGACACCAACGGAACCTTGAATCATTGAGTTTCAGGAGGTAGACAAGACTGTGGGAGTGTGCCTTCAGCTGTTTATGTGGCTTCCATCAAACAAAGGGAGCACAGTATGCTTACTTGTTGAAAGGCTCCAATGCTTGGATTTAGTGGCAGTGGGTGTGGTTCAGCTTAGTCCATTCAACATTTCATGGTGAATTCAGATTCCTTCTAGTTGAGTCAGACAAACAAAGAGTCGGGATATGACCACTATGACATAAGGAAATGACCAGTGACTGTAATAAACTCTTGTTGCCCCCTCCTGTGCCCATAACAGACATCACTAATCAATCATGACACTCTCTCTTTAAAAAAAAAAAAAAAAAGGAAAAAGTATGTGTATGCCATATGTTGTTTATATCCAGGTGCTTATGCACATGAAGTCAACTCTGTTGTCATTCCTCAGGAGCCATCCACCTTGTCTTTTGAGATGAGGTCATTCACTGGACTCTACCTATCTACATCTGAAGTGCTGGGATTACAACTGTGTGCTCAACACCTGGCTACCTGGCTTTTTTTGGTTTTTTGTTTGTTTGTTTGTTTGTTTGTTTTTCCTAGGTTCCTGTGCTCTCAAGGCAAGGCACTCTATCTTTGATCTTGCATGTAACCACTAAATCCTGCCCAGTGCAGGCCTGGTTCACAATAGTTGTCACTGATCTGATTTGTCATATGAATTGACACCTCTCCACTACTTGTGAAATTTCAAATATAAAATACAGAGCCTGGAGGAAGCTCTCATCTGCATATATATTCTTATCACCTAGCAGGGTCTTGAAAAGCCAAACACAAGTTTAAAGCTTGTTTAATTGCAATAGTCTGCTGCCAGATCATCAATTTAGGAAACATTTACAGAGTTCCTGTGTCCCTGGTCATATTCATGTTGATTGGACAGCTGCCAGCCTGTCTAGGGAGTTCTCCTTCTCAGGGTTGACACTTGGTACAAGGAAGCATCAGCATCTTGGTATGGATTTTATTGAGAATTCCCATGATTTATGGAGGAAACTGAGGTCTCAAAAACAAGTTTAGTTTCCAGTGCAAGAGTAGATGTAAATTACCCTTGAATCTAATGTTCCTTTGATGTTTCTAGCCAGAGATCAGGAATACTTCCCAGACCCCACAGGGTTGTCCTAGAGATTCAGGGATGTCCTAAGTGGCTGTCCACAGAAACTGACCTGGGGACAGAAGCAGATCCTGCCCCTTCTCTCAGTGTTATCATCCTTCCTGGCAATGGGCTCCCAGCACAGTCAAGGTATAAGCCCCCAGCTCCTATTCTGAGAAGCAGTGTTCATCATGCACTTGACCTCACCTACAGTATCTGAAGCTGCAAAATCACTCTGATTATAGACACCTTGGAAAGTCCTAGCCCTGGCCCTAGAGCTCACAGGCAATCAGCCATGTGGCTTTACTGAAAGCTCCTGAGAACACTGGGAAAGCAGCTGTGAACCCAGACCTCAGGCTGGATCTGGTCACTGCCCAGGCATGGTCTCCCTACTTAATGGTCACAGTATGGTTCCTTCTCTGCATTTATTGAGTTACCTTGTGTCTTTGATCAATGTAAGTCTGGCTTCTACAGATCTTTCCCAATCCTTGTTTGTTTTTTTGTTTTTTTTTTTTTAGTTTTTCAGTAGCAGTCATCTTAGTTTTTGTGGGGATGCTGGTACTAGCTTACTATAGATAATAAGAGAAAAGTTATAGTGGGAACAGCCTTCAGGGTTAAAGGGGAAAATAATAGTAGCAAGACTGGGAACACTAGAGGTGAGAGACACTGGGTGCGAGATAACTTAGGACCTGATAAGAGACAGACAGATAGGCTCTGAGATATAAGGCCAGTGTTGATGGGCCAGTTAACTGCCTCCCATGAGATCTACCCTATCCCCCAGAGCAACATCCTGGCCACTATTGCTCTTTTCCAGATTCTTGCTTCTAATGCAGCTGTGACAGATAATATCTAAAAGGCCTCCATTATTTTATGAAAGAGATTCCCAACCATCTCATAGATGGAGGAGTTAACTGCAATTAACTAGGAGTAAGTATGGATTAATTAGGAATAAGTGTGGATTAAGTAGGAATGAATATCCATAGCTACTTTGGGATGGGTGTGAGGACAAAGAGGGCTTAGTACAATTAACAGCACTTGAGATGCCTGCAAGGTTAGAGATGGCAATAGCAGCCAGTCAATAACTGACAGTTCACAGGAAACCAAAGTAAAAGCTAACAAAGCCAGGATGGTTGACAAAGAAGCCTTTAACCACCCATGACCTGGTGTGCAATGTGCAAACATAATATGGTTGCACCAGGAGAACATGCATCATATACAGTGTCTTCTAGCTGGCCATTTAATAGCATTACCTTTGTGTTGAGCCATAACTCCACAGCAAGTGTTAGGACCAGCTGGCTTTGGCAGCTCGCTCAGCCTCTTATCAGCCCCCAAGAATTCCTCCCTTCTGTATTAAGCCTTTATATTTTGGGAGTCCCACCTCATCTTTCCCTAATGTCTTACTGTTCCTGACTGAAGTTTACATGCATCTGCATCTTGAATTTTCAATGGTTGGAGATATTGAACTCAAGAGCTGCTGTCCCAGGCTGATCTTCGCCCACTCTGAGTGTCAGCACATGAGGTCCTTGAGTCAAGCACAATAGGGATGTGAAAGATGCCATAGCCCACAGAGTGCTATGCTGGAGAAGCAGCCCCTCGCTGTGTTTCTGTCTGAATTTCTGTCATGATTGGTGATGCTGGGAGATCTTTCCTTTGCTTTGGTCATTTGTAGAACTTCACCGTGAAAAGTGTGTTCATTCTCTCCCATTGATTCATTTGTCAGTTGCTGAGTTTCCAGTGATCTTTATATGTTCTGGATATTAGGCCCTTATTGAATATATGATTTGTTGAGTATTACTGACCCTTCTTTTTGCTTTGTTCAATAGATTCCACTTTGTTGTGTTTTAAACTACTGGTTCATAAAACCTAATGTGAGGCATTTAAATGACATTTGCAGACAAAACAATCCAGAGCTCTGAGTCTGGTCGATAACTTATATCTCCCTGGAGAGCGAGGTGCTAGGTCTGTTTGCTAGCTGGCTTTCTTTTCCATCCTAGCATTAAGTGCCATGATACATCCATAGCCACAAACTAGCATATAGATGACAGATGCCTTGGTGTTTTCCTGGAAAAGTCCCTTTGTCTGCTGTAAGGATGAGCTTGCTGAAAGAGAAAGGGTGAACAACAAAACACCAGGTCACCCAGCATAGCAACCAAAGATTCCCCATTTACACCTCAGTGCCAGTTAACCATTTAGCTGAACATGGTTCTCTCCTTGGGAGCTCCTGGGTCTGGCTCTCTGGGGATGTGTGTGCTACAAATGTTCCGACCTGGATGCTAACATTTAAAGAGCCACCAAGAGGCACACACTCTTTATTTAGCATCTTTCTATTGTCATGTGAGACCCTCGCAGATGCACCCACTGCAGTCACCACAGTCACATCTCAGTCCCTGGAAATAGTTGTCTACTTTCAAGCAAAGCCTGGGACAATGGGAGGCTGAGGCAGAGAAGAAGCCACACTCACCTTCCCAGTCACACACCTGTAACAAACCATGTTAACACCACAGAAGCATCCAGAGCACCTTCCCCTCTGTGTTTGCAATTTAGTAGCACAACTCAACTTGAGTCTCTTTGCTGACCACCAAATAATATATTTATAGTGTTTCTGAAGATTGTCAGGAAAGTATTGAAAAAATAAAACAAGAAACGGAGCTAAATACATCACATCACTGAGAGCTAATTGCTGTTAATATCTTGCTACATAAAGCCCCCTCCTCTATTTACATATCGTGATCTGTAAATATTATTTTACTTACAAAGATGGAATCTCACTGTTCATAGATTTTTGAAACCTGCTTTTTGTTCTCAACAGTATAATGGAAACATTTTCCATGTCATTAAATATTCCCCTAGTAAGCATTTATTTTTAATGTGGCTGCCTCTGGCTTAAACAGCAGCAATTTTCACTACAGCAGAGAGCTGTGCATGGTGGGCCTGAGTATGTATTTTTTCGTCATGCTGTAAAATTTAAATTGTACTTCTGTGGGAAGACTCCTTTGGCCAGGGAACAATCTCCAGCCATCCCCCACCAACCTGCTCAGAGTCAAGCAGATCACCTGTAGCTCTCAGCCACCGGATGCTTTCTTGAATAGTAGAATTTATTAATAACCCAAAGAAGCATGGGGCAGACAAACAGCTGGGAGAAGGACAGTGTAGTTTGGAGCAGTACAGAGGGAAAGCAAGAGTATGCTTGGGTGTCCGATCCACAGGCATTTAATAACTCAGTTCTACTTTTAGTGTACAGAGTGGCAGCTGATATGACAGAGGCACTGCTGAAGGACAGTAGGATGCTATTAGGTGTCCTGTGTATTTTATTTAGTGCTCACAATGACACTGCAGGGTAGTTCCTCTTATCCCTTCATTTATAAACAATGGGACTAAGGCTTGCTTGAGTTGACATGTCCAGTCTCATGATCTGCCGATTGTTGGTAGCGCCAATCTACCTGTACTATTTATTATTTTGATTTGAGTTTTTGTTTGCTTTGTTGTCACTTTTGAGACAGAGTCTTGCTATATGCCCCAGATCACCCTCCCACCTATAATCCTCCAACCTCTGCTTTGCTAATGCCTTCTGTCTTTTGAGTGGTCACTCCTTAGTGTGATAGGAATTTCACACTTATAATTGCTTTATTTCATCCCCGTGACATTTCCAAAGAGGATCTAGAACACAGAGACCATTTCTTCACGTGTTGTTGTCCCCACAAATAATAAGGTCACAAACATACTACATCACTGGTCAACCCCACAACCCACTCACTCTGACTCCATCAAACTATGTGGTGATACCAAGATGGGGCACCCACTGGCCCAAGGTATTTGAACCACCAGAGAGTCCTAGAGCCAACTTCCTGTTCTGCCTTTTATCTCATTCATAAGGATTTATTTGGATTCTACCTTGTCCCAAGAGCTGTCACAATGTGGATAAACACAACCCTCCAACCCTTGAGAGATTCCCTGGCTGCTAGCCACTATGCAGCTATAATGAGTCAAGCACTATGGTAAGGATGGGCAGAGGCAAGCCCCTAAAAGCAAAGAACACTATGTTGCAAATCAAACAGCCAGAGGGATGAGGCAGGCTCCAGACCTAAACCTAAAGAGTTGGGCCATGCCTGGAGGACACATAGATAGAGGCATTCCCAAGCAACATAGTAGAGAGAAGCCAACATGTTTAGCAAAACACAGTCAGTGATTAAATATGGATATTTATAGACAGTGGACGAAGGTATAGACTGTGGACTGTGTCGTTGAGCAATAGGGAGCCATGGAAGGCTCTGGAGTTAAGAGAAATAGGATCAGAGTAAAGGTAACATGATTGTAATGATTTTTTTCTTGAAGTGGAGAGAAGAGGCTCCTGGAGATAGGTGGGGCTGGGGTTTGTGGCCCCATTGAAGAAGTGCTAAGAATGAAACAGAAGGGGCAGAGTTAAAAGTAACTTTGCTTAGTATTATTTCGCATGTGTTATGTGTGTAGTATATGTGTATGAGTGCAAATAAAGGCCAGAGGTGTCTTTTTCTTTCTCCTCCTTCTCCCCTCTAAACAGGGTCTCTCACTGAACATGAAGCCAACTGTTTTGGCTGAACTGACTCGCCAGTGAACTCTAGGGATCCCCATGACTTCAACCCACAATGCTGGGGTCACAGGCATGCTCAGTCATGCTTTTATGTAGATACTGGACATCTGAACTTGAGTCCTCATGCTTGCACACAAGAGCCCTTACCCCCTGAGTCAGTGTCCTCTTGTTATTGTGCTCTATTGATGCCCAAAATAGTAAAGACCCATGTCTATGGCCACGTATGATAGGGTAAAATGTTGTGTTTGTAGCCATGGATGAGTGGCTTAAACATAAGCCCTAGGAGGGCAGGGATTTTAGCTGTCTTCATCACACCTGTGCCTACCTCTTAGATCAGTGAAAAAGACTAGCCATGGCTTTGTGAGAGATAGCCCTTGTTTCAAAGGATCTAAAGTCCTCATTTCCTTCCATTTCAGCTGAAAAACGGTCTGCCCAAATTTCAGTACATTAACAAAACTAAAGGCTTGGATTTTACCAACACAGAACATTCAGGATAAACAGACTAACTCTGTGGGGGATGCCCCCTTCCTTCCTATGCCCATTTTCACTCCCACAGGCAGAGCTTGGGCATCTAAGAAAGATGCCAAGAATGGCTGTTTGTTCAGTAAACAATGCAATTTTGAGCAGTTTTCAAATTTTCTCCTTATAATTCCTATCACGAATGTGTCACATTTAAGGGAACACAGGAAAGAAACAATAAAAAAAAAAAAAAAGGAGCAGATTAGAAAGGAAATCCATATGGTGTGCTGCCTTGCTCTTCTTGGATCCAAGTCAATGGATCAAATCCGCCTTCTTACCTGGCATCCTAGCATGCTTCTTGTGCCTAGTGCATTCAGAGTGGTTGATTCTCTGAAAATGCCTGTGTTATTCTGTCCTTATTCTCCCCACTATCTTTACCTCATCTGAGTCACTGACCTCACATGCTTTGCTACCTCCTAATAGAATGAGAGTTCAAACTGGGCAGGATTTGGGGAGGAACTGCCTAGTGGGGACAGTCGAATTGAAATGTGGGAATGAATGGCGAGGGTCTCCAAGAAGCCTGACATTTGGGGATTACCCCAAGAGCCACCTAAAAAATGGCAGCTTACCCCCAAAAAAGAAGCTGTCATCATCACAAACCCAACCAGCCCCAGGCTGATAGGGACAGCTGAGCAATGGGAGACTGTGTAAGGTATGGGCTTCCAGCCACTGGGCAGGTAGAGGTCAATGTGTCTGTGCCGAGACAGAGAGAGCAGTTGAGAATGTAGGAAGCAGGCCAGGTGGGCTGGCATGTCTCAGTATCCCTGAGAGGAGCTATGGGTTGTGGAAGAATAGAATCTTCACCTACACAGTGGGAAAAATGGCCACCCCAGCTTTGTGAACGTACATGATGCCCTCCGGAGTAATTCACAGAAGGGTAAGCACTGTTCCGGGCATACAGCAAGTGCCCAATGGATGTAGCCATGATTTTGATAAAGACAGAGTCAGAGTGAACAAGCAAAGATTGGGTACCTGTGGCCCAATTGAGGAAGACAGTAACTTTGTGAGAGCCAGAGGGAGACATGCAGGCATGTTTGACCCTGAGTCTGGACCCTGAGTCTGGAGAATGCTCGCCCTCAGGACACAGAGCTGAGCTCCTCACAAAGACACAGACAATAGACTTCAATTACCCTCCACTTTGAAAAAGGCTCTGGAGAGAGGCCAGAGGGAAGACAGACGCTGTCTTTATTGTTATTTTTTAAACGAAAATGAAAAGGGGCTCTCCAAGGGCATGTTGGCGAGTTTTATTATTTGTGAAGAAAAACACTCATCTTCATCAACATTCTGTTCATCTGCAGGGCTGAGCCAGGAAGAGCAAGACCCTGTGTTAAGTTGGAACATTTGACTTCTAGTTCTCTGCTCAGCTACCATTCCAAGGCGTTAATAGGCTTAGTGCTTGTCAGCAGGGCCAGGACAATTTCAATGCAGAATGAATGGCTGGTGCCAAGATCACATGGGGACTCCAGTGCCAACAGTGCAGGGGCTGGCAATTGGTGAAGCCTTAGACAAATATTGCTGAAAGAAGGTGATCAAAAGGGCCAATACATCAGGCAAGAAGTCAACAGGAGAACCTTCCAGAATAATCCATGGCTGGGGTTATCCTATTTGCTTTTTCTCCTTGGTAAACAAATTAGCTTAAAAATAAAACAAAAACAAAAACAAAAAAACAGCATGAGTGTGATTGAAATTCATTTTGTGTGATTTTTACCTCTCAGAAGATTTAGAATTAGTTTGACTTATTTTCAATATAACCAACCCAATAGCAGTGTAAAGGGAGCGTGCAGAACTGCTTTCCCTCCATGGCTGGGGTATCTGAGTCATTGCTCTCCTGAGGACATCTTTGTTTTGAAGCCACCTGGAATGACTGGCAGTGGTAGAACTAAAGGATGCTGTGCATGGAAATGCATTTGCTATGTCAGTAAATTGCTGGCCTTACATGAATGAGGAGCTGAGATTAATTCCCAGAAATCCTCTTATAAACAGAGAGAGAGAGAGAGAGAGAGAGAGAGAGAGAGAGAGAGAGAGAGAGAGAGAGGAGAGGGAGGGAGGGAGGGAGGGAGGAAGGGAGGGAGGGAGGGAGGGAGGGAGGGAGGGAGGGAGGGAGGGGGAGGGAGACGGAGACGGAGACGGAGACGGAGACAGAGACAGAGACAGAGACAGAGAGAGGAACAAAACATAGTGGACCATGCTTGTAATCTCAAGTGCTGGGCATATCAAGACAGGAGGGTCCCTGTGGCTTGCTGACTAGCTGGTCTATCTGGGTTGGTGAATTTCTTGTTCAGTGAGAGATACACACACAAACACACACACACACACACACACACACACACACACACACACACACACACAAATAGATGATTGATAGATAGATAGATAGATAGATAGATAGATAGATAGATAGATAGATAGATAGATACAGAGAGGCAAACAGATAGACAGACAGGGTAGAAAGCAACTGGGGGAGACACCTGTCATCAGTCTCTGACCTCACAGCTTACACATGCACATAAACACACAGAGAATGGGGGAGGGAAGGGAGAGAGAGGAGAGAGGATAGAGAGTAACCCTGAGTGATAGCTGCCATCAGAAGATCACTTCTACATGGGAACAGGGTTTTAAAAGCAGCAGCCAAGTCAGGCTGCAGGAAGCAGAGTTGGTTGTGCTCTGTGTGTTCGAATACAGGACTGATTAAGCACCTGAAATTAATGGGCAGAGGCCATTAACAGACAGAGCCCTGATGTTAGACCAAGGTCGTAAAACAGAAATTGCTTCAAGTTGCAGACATTTAGAACCTAATTTTAGAAACCTCCGCCAACTCTCTCTCTGGGCCCCTGTGCTTTTTGTCATTGAGAGCCTGTAATTGGATTTTCTGGACATTTTGACCAGAGTGTAACTTTGTGAAGCCGATGATGCAGCAGAAAGCAATTTTGAATGTGAGTCTGTAAGCGCTGCTCCCTGCTTTGTGATCAGCAAACACAGAGAGCCTCCCTACTGGCCACACTGGAGCTGGGGGAGGGCGGAGGAAAAAGGCCCACCTTGTGATTAGGTATAACCTAGGGTACTTCATGGAGAGTCTCAGCGATGACTCGATAACAGATTTTGTAAAATCTTGACATAAGGAGCCCCCATAAAACGTATTGTCTTTTATTACCCATACAGAGAATGACATTTCAGATGGTAATAAATTGAAGCCCAAGGAAAGCTCCAGCTCTCACTGTGTGCCTGGAAAATTATAGGACCACAAGTGTCCTGATTTTACTCAATGCTAAAGGTGTTTTCCCTGACCAGAGTCCTTTGAGATCATCTTCAAGCTTCAGGTGCCTGCAGAGGCCAAAAGAGACCTGGAGCCAGGGTTACAGCTGGTTGTGAGCCTCCTGACTTGGGCACTGGAAGCCATGCTCTAAAGAATAGTAAGCATTCTTAGTCCTGAGCCGTCTCTCCTCCCAGCCCCTTGTCCATGACATTACCCAGATGATGGCTATGGACCAGTGACCTCTGCAACCTGAAACACTAACTTGGAGGCCAGGTTTGCTATGTTTGCCATTCCCCAAAGAGGAGAGTGCCAGACACTGGGCTTGGGATGGGGGTTGTCCCCTGGGGATTTAGAATAAAGTCAACTTGTTTCCAAGGACTGTGATCCAATATCCATGTCAAGGCAGCATCTTGAGGCCTCAGCCTTCAGAACCCAAACACTGGGGATCTGGTGGGGGAGGGAAGTTGGTTGCGGGTGCTTGACTTCTGGGGGGGGGGGCTAGAACAGACGTGTGAAGGGAGACCAGCACACTCAGAGGAAATGCTGCAGGGAGTGAACTTGACATTTACCACACTGTGGATAGGGGAGGGGAACAGCCATCTCCTACAGGTTCTTCAGGAAAGGTCTGGCTGACATCACACTTCAAATGATTGAGAAGGAAATAGTTTTCACAGAATGGAGACAGGGCGGAGTTGGAACTGAGAAGGAGGCAGCTGTCACGGCTGGCCCCATGCAGAGCTAGAGGCTGGTGGGCACCACAGCTCTTTAGGAATCCCTGTGACTTCGCGTCTCTCTGGGTTTGGACACCGCAGTTTCCATTGTGTGCCATTGAAGTCTGCTCAGCCCAGAGAGAGCAATTTAAAAACAACAGTCTGGAAGTTAAACATCCAAGATGAGTCTCGCTGAGCTAAACATAGTGTCACAGAGAATGCTCTGGTGAAAACCCAGGGGAAATTTCATGACTTTGATTGTTCTGGAGGCGTCCTACATCCCATGCCATATAGCTTCTTCCTTACCTCAGGCCAGCAGGGGTACCATGCTCATATCCCCTGCCCACTCCCCTCCATTTCTTCCTTCCTCTTATAGGGCTCTCACCACTCAGGCAAATGTAGGCTTTCTCCCTGTGTAGATTCTTTCTCATTACTCTGACCAAACACCTGCCAACACCAGCTTAAGAGAGAAATGATTTTTCCCACTCACAGTCTCAAGAGCTACAGTCCATCACAGTGAGGAAGGTGTGGCAGCCAGAATGGGAGGCATCCAGGCACACCGTGTCCACAGAGAGCAGATAACAGGTAGGGCCGGACTAAAATAAAACCTCAAGGTCCACCCCAGGTGACCCACCTTCCCCAGCTAAGCCCCACCCTTAAAGTTTTCACAGCTTTCCCAAACAGTGCCACCAGCTGGAAACCAAACGCCCAAACACATGAGCCCATGGAGGGTATTTCACTTTCAAACAGTATTTCCCACCTCCTGACCCTTAGTATAGTCAATATGCCATGTAAGAAAGCCAGTCATTATCCCCAGGCATGAGATAGGCATACCTTCAGGAGGAGAGGGTTAGAGTTAGAAAAAGGCTTAATAATAGGAGCCAAAATTCAACCAGGGAGAAGAAATTCTGGTATTGCCCTGCATAGAGGAGTTGCCTTAGTTGATAGCAATTTATTACATATTTCAAAATAACCCAAAAACATGAATTTGTAGCTCCCAATTTAAAGTAAAATGACAAATGTCTGAGTAGATGGGAAGCTAATTACCTTGATTTGACCATTGCATGGATTTTATATGAATCAAATTATCACATTATACCTTACCCAAAACATGCCCAACTGTGATGTGCTAATTAAAACTTTTATTTTAGGTAAAAAAGGGGACATGGGCAGCTTCCTAACTGAAAGTCCCACAGTTATTAGAACCCACCCCACTGCGCTTGAAACGGGAACCCACTCTGAGTGCCACACAGTGTGGGACAGGGCTACACAGGGAAGTATCCCCACCACACTGGGAGTGACTCTGGGAAGGAAGGGGCATCTTGCTGATGGAGTCAGCATTGCAGCCACACTTATGAGGACATGTAGCAGTTTCCTCAAGGGGTGGGAGGAGAGCAGGAGCCTCCAGAGTGCTAGAGGGTAACGCGCTTGAGGAGAAATGGGGCGGGGTGGGGGTGGCAAGGCCTGGAGAGCCCGTGTTTGGTGTGTGGCCTGTGGGTCAGCATAGGCCAGCCTCAGCAACTCCCATCCTGCCTCACGTGAACCACTGCTCACCAAAGACTATAGATTTTCCTCCTGGGCTCTTTGTTTTCCCTCCAGCTATCAAGGATACTAGCCCTTACCTTCCCTTTCCCAAGTAACTATGCAGCTTCCTTCTAAATCAGTGTCATTCCAAGCCAGCCAGAGTGAGCCTCCCGCAGCTCTGCAGGTGCCTCTACAGTGTTCTAGGCTAAGACCCACAGGCCACACACCTGCTCTCCTCCCAGCCTCAGACTTTCTGAGATTCTGCAGTGTGCTCAGCTCTACTTCTCACCAGCCACACATTTGTGAGCACCCCTGAGTCCCTCTGCCCCCTGTTCCCCTGTGACCCCTGTACCCCATCACTGCAAGTCCTGTGAAGGTCAGGCCTCACCAGAGGGTCTCTGAGGGGCCTTCACAGTCTGTGTCTGCTCGCCTCACACAAGCAGGCTGCTGCCACAGCAGGCTCTGTTTCAGCTTCGATGTCAGGCTCCATCCTGGCTGTTGGTCTTTCTGTGACTTCTCTCCACACACATCTGTCCCTCCAGGCCCAGCTCCCTGACATTGACCAGGTGCCGTAGTGGACCTGCTACATCAGTTTCCCTCCTCATTCTGTCACAGCATACCAGACAAAGGCAACCTATGGACAAAGTGTTAGTTGTGACTCGCAGTGCAAGACATAGTTTATCACGATGAGGAAGCCATGGCATCAGGAGTGGGAGCCGTCCAGTCACATCACAGTCACACTCAGGAAGTAGAGAGAGGTGAATGCTGGTGCTCAGCTCACTGTCTCCTTTTCGACCAGTCCAGGACCCCAGCCCAAGGACTGGTGCCACCTACAGTTAGGATGTGCCTTCCCACTTCAGTGAACCTGGTCCAGAACCTCCCTCATGCATATGCCCTCAGGATTGTCTCCTGGATGACTCTAGATTCTATCAAGCTGACCATCCATCATATCCATGGAGGCCTCCCAGCCCTGACATTAGCTTTCTGCACCTGCCTCCTGCAGAGCCCTCAGATGCCCATAACCCCAAGTTGGGAAGCTCGTACTCCTGCCTTATCACCAGTTACACCTTCATCTTCTTAAAGGGGAAGAGAGCATACACATCTCTTGTCCCTGGTGTCCCATAACAGACTCCTATGCACTTACTGAATTTAAAACAGCTATTAGGTTAGTAGTTTCCTGCTTCCTCCATCGAAACTGACCCCTATTTCCAGTCCCAAACTGAAGACACTACCCTCCCCATAGTCTTCACAGCCCCAGCTTACACATACTGTGTCTGGGTTCTGTGCCCTCTATTTGACAACTTCAGTGTCTCATTCCACTGAATGAATCCAAGTGTTGGTTCTCTATACTAGACCTGATTTATTGGACCTGATTCCTGGTACCTACCTCTATTGTCTAGCACAATGTCTGGCAGAAAATATGGGCTCAGTTAATGTTTGCTGAACTAAATGGGCTCTGTAGATCTTATCCCATGCTCCATCCCCTCTACGCAGATTGTAAATAGTGTCATTCTGATACCATTTGTCCATCTTCACGTATTGTCTTTCTGTTCCTTGTTCTAGAATAGGGAAAGCACCAAAGGCAGGTCTAAAACACTCTCACATCCCAGAAGAGTTACTTGTATGTAGTAGACACTGGATAAATGTTTCTTGTACCCAAATTGAATGTCAAGTGTGGTTCCGCCTGTGGTCTGCAGGAGACAGTTTTCCTGGGTACACTTGAATACCATTGGTGGGTAATTCGCTGTAAACTCTCCGCTAACCTCAGAAGCATGCTTTGTGCTGGAGTGTTTGATCTGCTTCTGGTGTCCCTCAACCTCAAATCCATCACTTTGGTGATACCACCCCCATATGTCTATGAGCTGTGTTTATTTCCCTTGCTGCTTCCCTCACTCTGCTGGCGTAGTCAGCGACCACTAAATCTGGGAAAATGAGCTCAGCCTGCTTAGCCACAAGGCCTCAGCCTGGAGTGAAGAAGCAGCAGGTGATAGCCAGATATAAATGTGCATATTAGCACCAGGAAGCCTAAAGACAAACACAGGGCAAGCTCAAACCTTTCCTGCCTGGGGTAGAAAGGCCCTCACTCATCCGCTGCAGTAGGAATAAGTCACATTTTATAAGGAAACACACTTGGGCCCTGCTGGATTTAGAGACAGCCTGATCCCAGCCTTATAGGGTCCAAGTGGATGAATCAAAGCCCAGACAGACAGCAACTTGTTCTGCTACAGACAGTGCCTCTGCCACTCCATTGTGATGTTTATAGAGCAGGCATCAGGAGCAGCTAGACTATGATTCTCATTTGCAATGCCTGATGAAAAGAGCTTTGCATTGACTGGCCCTTGCCTGTCCAGACAAAGCAGGTGCATAAGTAGATAAAGGGATCTTATTGTAACTGTTAGTGGTTCTCGCTAGAGATACCTGAAGTATTAGAGAGCTGCAGCTGGAGGGTTGGCTCAGCAGTGAAGAGCATTGGCTGCTGTTGCAGAGCACCTGGGTTTGGTTCTCAGCACCTGTTACGGCAGGTTTGGCGCCAATCTGTAGCGTGTATGTTTCCGCCAGCCCCCCAGTCCGCCAGTCTGGGCCCATAGCCGCACCAACCCCAAATAACACTCTGAGACTCTGTATTTGATACAATCCTGTTGGCCAGTTACCATTATTGTTAATGGGCTAGCTCTGCCTTAATCATTAACCCATTTCTACTTATCTAAGTATTTCCACGTGGTCATCTTATCGCGGAGCTGCGGCGGGCGTCTTCCTTCCTCCCCGGGCTACATCTGGACCCCTACTACTTCCTCTCTCCTCCTCCTGGTCTCCTAGCCCCGCCTATCTTGTTTCCTATTGGCCACAGAGCTTTATTAACCAGTATGAGAAACATATATACAGAATAACATCTCCCATCAAGCACCCATGTTGGATGACTCACAACCACCTCTAATGCCAGTTCCAGGAGGTCTGATGCCCTCTTCTCTCTTGCATGGGATCCTGCACTCTTACATGGTGCACATGAACCCATACAGGCTCATACACACGCATGTAAAAATAGTAAGTAAACAAATAAATCTTTAAACATTCAACAGTTCTTCTCTAAAACTTTCCTTGGCTCTGTTTATCCACATATTTACTTATCCATTTAGTTACTTTTCTATTTGTTTTATCTACTTACCTATTGGTTTTGCTTTGCTGGTGACCCAACCCAAGTCTCTGTGGCTACTAGGCTCTCTACCACTGGGCTTTGACCTCACCCTTCCCTTGACTTTCAATGCAGAATTTGCACTCCTGACCCTGCTCTGACAGCTCACCTTAGCTAATTGCATGCCTTTTTCCACCTGCTGTCACATTGGAAGGTCCAGAACAGTTATGGTCAGAGTATTTAAACGTTTCAACTTTCAACATTACCAATCAGGAGATGGTTTCACTTGTTTGGATAATATCTCATGGATCCTAGGCTGGCCTCAAACTCACTGTGTAGCCAAAGAGGATGACCTTGAGCGTCTATCCCTCCTGACTCCACTTCCTAAATCCTGGGATCAGATGCATTGCTGCCACACCATAGATTCCTCCCTGCTATATGAGCACTCTACAAACTGAGCCACATCCCCTGACTGTGGGGATGTGGTTTAACTTGTACAAATACACCACTCTGCACCATCTATTAGCTTCTGAAAAGCATGTCTGTAATTGGCTAATTATTATATAACTACAATGGACCCCATTAGAAGGCTCCCAAATGAGACATGGCCCTTAATCTGGTAGAGTTCAATTGTTATGGCCAAGGTGGCCATAAACAAGTGATGAGCACATCCGACCATCACAGGGCGCAGTGAATGCTGAGAGAGAAATAGCACTTGTTATTCATTGCTGCATAACCAATGACCCAAACATAAATATTTGAACCCATAGACATTTTTGACTTTACAACCCCTGCATCCAGGAATCTGGATGCTGCTAAGCCATGCCCTGTATTAACCGGGCTTTTGCTGAGCTGCCTCCAGTGGGTTGGTCCAGGATCTGCTGTCCCATCAGAAGCTTTGACCCAAGAAGGGGCCACATCCAAGCTCACTCAGTGGCTGCTGGCCTCAGCTTTGCACCATCTCTTGAGAAAATGTTGTATGAGTCCGCTGAGTAACAGTAGCCGTCTCTCATGGTTTAAAGGTGAGATGTTTGAACACTTGCTCCCCAGATGGCGGTGCTATTTCAGGCTGGCTGGAACCATTAGGAGGTACAGCCTAGCTACAGGAGCAGGGATCAGTCCTTGAACGTGGCAGCTGCTTCTGGTTTTAGCCAGATTTCTCTGAATCCTGATCTGCCCTGATGCTGTCACTGCAAGCTCTTGCTGGCATGGGCAGATAGCAAGCTCACACCTAGCCTGTGCTCCCTGCCCCCACTCCTAGCCTGTGCTCTCTGACACATGCAACAGAATAAACCTTTATTCCATTACATTGCTCCTGACAGGTACTTGGCCAGAGTGATGGGAAAAGTAACTGACTTGCCCTCTATTATTCATTGTCGCATGCAGACTGTGTTCTTAGCACTTATGCCTCTTGTAATCCCACCCAGCCAGTAAGTAGTACTATCGTCCCATTGACAGAGGAGGAAAGAGAGGTGAAAGGACTTACATGGCTTGGCTGGGATTGCTCAGCTTTACCTGGGAGGATAGGGGAAACCCAGTGTAGAGGGCTATGGAGAAGGATTATGGAAAGGCCATATGGAAACCTACTACCTCACAGCACAGTGGATCCACAGTAATGATAATTGATTGAATACAGTCTCCTCCCTAAATGCCAGCCAACTCTATTCAGCACTTAGGTCTCTGCCTTCATGAAGGCTACTTCACACTGAATAATGAACATCAGCAGATGATTGGGAATTAATTAGCCTGGAGGGAGTAGAGATACAGTGTTCAAAAGTAAGAAAAGGCACAGCACCTAGCAAAGAAGTGTGGTCTGCACCACGAGAACGGGTAGGGACGAGGCAGGAGAAGGATGGGCTGTGCCGGGTAATGGCAAAACCTTCCTCCGTGTAACATTGACTCCTTGATTTCCCCCCACAGCTACCATTATGCTTGTTATTAGTGATAAATGTTCCATTAAACACAGGCTTATGTGGAAGTCATCGTTGCCATGTAAAACATCAAGGGCCCTGTGATTGATTAGCTGCTGTATTTAATGACACCGCTTGATTCCTTTTTCAAGATGAAACGTTTGGTTTTCAAATCAGTGTGATCAGTGAACCCAGCCATGTCTGTGGAGACTCACTGGAGGCTTTCTTTGCTGCAGATATAGCATCTCCCTCAGTTGCTGGGTTATCTAGCAACGGCAACTGGAAGACTCCCAGGAGAGACCCCGAGCGCAATGGACATGCGTGACTGCTGAACAAGCCAGGCGAGCAGCTTGACTCTCTCAGCTGCGTCTTGCAGATCAGATCCCTTCAAATAAAATCAGAACAGCCAATTTCATTCTCCCAGGCTGGCGCTATGTATTTCTCAGGCAAAATGAAGCCCCGGCTCCCCAGAGTAGGAGCCAACCCTGAGAACCAGCAGCTTCAGTTTGAAATGGAAGCTGGGACCATGAGCCCTTTGAGATATAGTTTCATCAGGAAACAGTGCTACATCTTCATTACCAAGAACAGCAGTAAATAGCTCACCTTGTGTGCTGAGTCCTGGCTGGGTGCTGGGGCCAAAGGTGTGGCCCTCGCCTGGGAGAAATTGGTCATTTAGTTGGAGAAATGGTCAGTGGTGTTTAGAATATGGCTGGACAGCCTGGGAAGAAGACTCAGTCAGCAAATTGCTTTCCTCGGGAGCCTCAAGACCCGAGTTTGATCCCCAGCATCCACAAAAAAAGCTGGGTTTGGTGGTATGGACCTGTAATCTCAGATCTGGGGAGGTGGCCATAGGAGGGGTCTCTGGAGCATTTGGGACCACCAGTCTAGCTGAAGCAGCCCGCTCCAGATTCAGTGAGAGACACCTTGCCTCAAAATTGAGGTAGAGAGCAATTGTGGAAGAACCCCATGTTGATCAATTTCTGACTTCCAACGGCATGCATATACCTAAAAGCATGCCTGCACACCCATGTGCATGCACATGAACTTGAATATACACACATAAATCAACAAACAGGAAACTGCTCTCATGTTGGTGGGAACAGGTTATAAATGGCCTTTGATACTAAGTGATGGCTTAGGCCCTGCTCATACACTGAAACACAGCCAGGCCATGGAATATGAAGGCTTGGGCAGAAGATTCCAGAGTCACATCAAGGGTATCACTTCAGCTTATTGGCCAGAATCAGTCACATGTTCATCTGATCAGGAGACCCAGAAAGTGCAGTCTTGGATCAGCTCTTCGAGTCTGAGGAAGCAGGAGATGGATTCCTGCTTCAGCACACGTGCCTTTGGTTGTTAGCAGCCAAAACTGACTCTGGCTGCTTCTCCTCCTGAAAGAACATCTTGCTGTGCTATACTATCAAAGAAAGAAGAGCTGGAGTTCAGGACAGCAAACCCTAAGCCCAACTTGTATCTTTCCAGCCATGGTGGTAGCTTTTGCATGGCACAGTTCAGAGGTGCTTTGAAATTAGTTTGACTATAACCATCTGCCCTTTAATCCTTGCACCGAGTAGACCGCAGTATCAAGAGAGGCCGATGGCATAGGCAGCCTAGCTTGGAGAGGGCTGTGGGGCATCCACCTTCCTCTTTAGTTTATTTGTGTAGAGACATGACAGCTAGGCAATGGGGCTCTTGTCCCTACAGAGACAGCATGCCTCCTCACAGGCAGTGAGCTGCTTCTTCTAAAGCTTGAGAGGGCAGAACCCTACACTGGGCCTGGATGCTGCTGGAGAACTGCAGGTGTTCTGTGCATTCTGTCACTGTGGCTCTTCAATCTTTCTGAATCTGACAGTCCAAGCTTGGGCTTATGAGTTGCTATGATTCAATTGGGACAGGTGGGTGTTGTGGCCCATGTCTCAGTATCAAGGGTGTTTCCCAAAGAAGACCACCATGGCTGGACGCCCAACTAACATCATCTGTCTGTGTAACAAGTGCAGAGTGACCATGAAGGCTATACATTGGCACATGTACTTCAAATAAGAATGACCCTTACTTGAAGCGCTAGGGAGCCAGGGAATGGCTTCTGGTGAAACACTCAGCTGAAGTGGGGAACAGGTCCAAGAAAGCAAAGTTTCCAAGAGGGATACAGGAGTATTGAAGCTTCCATGGGGCATCTTGTTTGGTGTTTAAATTGGAATGGCATCTCTAGGATTTACGGACAGCTGCTTTTATTCCTGCTTACCTGTTTTGTTCTCATTGTGAAAGCAATTGTTGTTCTTGTTATGTGCAAATGATTTCCTCATCTTTTCAGTTGAGGTGGGGGATCTCTGCCTCTGAACTTGGAGCTGCCATGTCCACCTGGCTGTTAAGTGGGTTCTGAGGATTCAAGCTCCAGTCCTCACATGTGCAGCAGACGATTTGTCCCCTGAGCCACCTCCCAAACCCAGCAATTGTGTTTGCTGCAGAAAAATCTCAAGCTCTGAGACAAGCAAACTTCCTATCTTAAAGTTGCTTTCCATGGTGAAAGCGTAGAAGTAATTTGCTGGCTGACAGAAGCCAGGTAGCTAAATTATAAAGGACTTACCCAGTCGACTGACAGGCCTCTATCTAAGCACAGAGATGCCAAAAACTGAGTAAGTGTGTGTATGGGGGGTGAGGGGTGGGGATGTCCCACCCCACCACTGCCAGTTTGTATTGAGTTTTGAGGGTTATAGTTGAGTGGGGGAAGGGAAGAGGGTCCTCACTTTCCACTTTCATAATGGCAGCTCCATTTTTGCTTCCATACATTGATTGGCATGACTTTCAGCAATGAAAACTTTGTTAATATAAGCTTTAAGTTTGCCAGAAAATTGAGAGTTTCGGAGAAGCTCATCCAAACTCTACAATTTGTCTACTTCATACTCTGATTTCCTACCACACTAATCAATCCATTTCCCATTACAGCCATAAAGTTTTATTTACTCCGTGAAATGGAAATTGACTGGTTCATTTTTTAAAATTATTCATAGTCACTAAGACAACAAGAGTTGTGCTGTGTGCCCTTCCTCTGCACCTTTGTAAGGATTCGAACTCGCCTCTTCTTTCCTCTGATTTCTTCCTCAATCTTTACCTTTGAGCTCTTTAAAAAGAGGGCCTTGGGCTTGGATGATGGCTCAGCCTGCAAAGTTCTCTTCAAGATTGAGGTCTTGAGTTCCATTCCCAGGATCCACACAAATAGCCAGGCAGGTAATGCCCACTTATAATTCCAGTGTTCGGAAGAAAATAAGTGGAACCCTGTGAGCCTCAGCTCCCATTGCGAGACCGTGTCTCAAAAATCAAGATGAAGGCCAGAGAGATAGCTCAGTGGTTAAGCAGTTGCTGCTCTTCTAGAGGACCTGAGTTTGGGTACAGTACCCACATGGGCTCACAACCACCTGAACTCCAACTCCAGGGGATCCAGTGCTGTCATCTAGCATCCAAAGGAACTTGCATGTATCAATCTTTGACCATGTGTCCATGTGTGCATGTATCCCCACACATGGACACATGGTCAAAGATTGAATTTAAATGTTTGAAAAATGGGGTAGATGGTATCTGAGGGACTGCTTAAGGTTGACTTCTGACCTCTACCAGCACACACACACACACACACACACACACACACACACACACACACACACACAGAAGAGGTAGGGGAAATCATTTTCTGCAGAGGAAAGATTTTAAATGTATTTGTGAAGTGATTGGAGTGCTGTTGTGAAGAGCCTATGTGAAGAGCCTATTGTGACACTCTGTAGGATATGACAGTCCTTACACTTTCTTGTAGTAACCAGATGATTGATCGCACCATTAGATGTAATTTTAGTCAGAACTGCCCAGTTGCTCCTCACAGAACCTCTGAATCAAGTGTCTTGAGGGAAGGAGAAATGCATTCATTCACAGGGTCTAAGAGGTGAATTGGCTGCAAGGAGTGCAGACAGTATTAAAAGAGCTTTGTCTCTGAAGCTGCAATCATGCAACCTGCATGGGTCTGTGCTGGGTCCTCGGTATAAATGCTATGCTAGTTTAGCTTAAGGTATTTGTGGGACTTCTGACAGCAGGAGTGGGGTATCTCTGACTCTTTTGCCTGCTCTTAGGACCCTTTCCCTCCTACTGGCTTGCCTTGTTCGGCCCTGATATGAAAGCTTGTGCCTAGTCTTATTGCATCTTGTTATGCAGTATTCAGTTGATATCACTGCTTTTTTTTTCCTAAGGGAAATGGAGGAGCAGTAGATCTGGAGGAAAGAGGGGAGGTTGTCAGTGAGAACTGGGAGGAGTAGAGGGAGGGGAGTCTGGGTCACTAGTGGAGTAGAGGGAGGGAACGATGCAGTCGGGATGTGTTGTATTAGAATGAAGGAGAGAGAGAGGAAGTTCTGTCTCTACCTCTGTCTCTGCATTATCTTCCTGATTGGCTGATTTTCCCTTGGAGGATGCTGATGAACATGACCTATCCAAACTGGGTCTTAACCACCTCCAAGTTTAACAGAAGAGCTGCCATTCCCCGTGTATTCCAAGAGAAGCACATGCCAGATGGAATTTGAGATTTTGAGTAGCCTAACTTGGGTCATATGCTCAGGCAACCATCATGGACCCATTGCTGGATTCCAGGCAAGGTCAAAGGAGGTGTTTTAGGAATATAATAGTCCTTGCATCACATGCTCACAATCCTGACAAGACAGAATGTGAGCAGTAGATAGCTTCTGACAAAAAAAGCAGAACTGAAATAGGAAAAGGTAGCCTCAAGGACCTGGCAGGTGGCTCATGGAGAAAGCACTTGGCACACAGTATGGAGACCAGAGTTCAGATCCCAGCACTCACATAACAGGCAGGCATGATGGCACATCTGTAAACCTAACACCCTGGGGGTGGGTACAGATTCAGATTCCTGGGGCAAGCTTGATAGGTAGGCTAGACAATTTGATGTACTCCAGGTTAATTAATAAAGTGGAGAGCCATCCAACATCAACCTGTGACCTCCACACACTTGTACATCACACACACACACACACACACACACACACACACACACACACACACACACTTGTTTGAAATATTCATGCCCTTTGATCCAGTAATCCCACATCTTGGGATCTGCCATGCAAAGACAAAAGCAAAAATGGAGTCCAAATGTAGACACAGCTTCCTGAACAAAGATGTCCATTGCTTTATTTAAACTTTCAATACTATGAAGAGACCTGGTAAGAGAAGACACTGCACAGTGATCACACGATTGAGTTTTACACAAATCTTAAAATAATGTTCAGGAATACTGTTGGTTTACGTCAGTAAGTACACTCTTCCACACCGGAGGAAAAAATTACCTTGACTTTTTATTCAGTTCTTGGGTGCTTTCAAAGCTATGTATAAGGCTTGGGAAGTGGTTCAGTAAAGCACTTGTCTTACAAGTACAAAGACCTGAGTTCAATCCCCACAACACTTGCTTTTAAAAAAAAATAGTCAGGTGTGGTGACATACAGGTGTAATCTCAGTGTTGAGGAGACAGAGACAGCTAGCCAATTAACCTACATGGCAAGCCCAAGGTTAATGAGAGAAAGAGAGAGAGCATGTGGAAAACACCTGAGGAACAACACTGAGCTGAACCCCTAATGCATGTTTCACAGGAATACGTGCACATATGTGTGTACAGACACATGTATTCATATATATGAAAGCACACACAAAATGAGTACAATGTTCTATTGCAAAAGTAAAGATGATGTATAAGAAATTGGACCTGGAATATTCAGGTTTGTGATTTTGAAAATTGCCAGCATTAGTGGAAAACAGCTCCATTCATGTTGTTGATGATTATGGAAATATAAGGTAGCCTGATGTTTTTCCATCACAACTGACATCAATTTGGCAGCTGGACAGTGGGTACCATTGCCCAGCAGCATCAGGCTGAGCATGATGTCAAATGTCGCTCACACTGAAGCTTGAGACCTTCAGTCCTGATGGAGATAGAGTGAAAACCTGTGTGACATTGTCATAGAAACATGTTAGTACCCCCTCAAGATCATGATCATGACTTCCCTGGGAGCCACCAAGCCATCCAACAGAGCCTTTCCAACTCCTCAAGTTGGTAACTCAGGACCTCTTAATTAAAGGGCAGTCCATGGAGAGTTTCTGTGGATCTGGAGCGTTGGCTCAGTAGGTAAGAGAGTTTGCTCCACGGGGGTTTGGACATGATTTTGGATCCCAGCACCCACTCAAAAAGCTGAGTGTGTCCACATGTGCACCTGTAATCCCAGTACTGGGAGGTTGCTGGGCCATGTTGGCTGCTCTCCAAGTCAGTAAGAGACCCTGTCTCAAAAGGAAAAGCCAGAAAGTGATCCAAAGCCTCTGTAAATGTGTGTGTGTGTGTGTGTGTGTGTGTGTGTGTGTGTGCACATACACCCAAGTGCATGTGCATGCACACGCGCATGCACACACACAGAGACACACAGACACACAGTAGTCCATGGGAACAAGAAACTACCAACCTTTCAAAAATCATTCCAAAGATTTCATGAGTGTTCAGTTCTCCACATGGGCTCACAGTTCTGGAAGGAAATGGGAGGTCCCCCATTGTTGTTTTGTTCCTTGCTCCTTTAGGTACCTATTATAAATTACTGATTGGTACCGGTTTTGGAAGCTGTCACCCGGACAGGGCTGCAGATGCAATTATAAACACCTTTTATTTTTGTCATTGAAGGTGGCCTCACTTGGACTCTCTCAGTGAGTGATTAAGAAATCAATCCAAAGTCACTGAAATGAATGAGGAGAATGAATGCCTTTATCAGCAGAGAAATCCTCAAGCTAGGCTGGCTCTGGGCAGCCATCTCTTTTTTTCCAATGTGCAGTGTCTATAGAGCCATTCTGCTTGGCTTCATCCCCAGGATATCCTCTCCTATCCCTGCTGTGGTGTGAGATAGCTCACCTTGCACCTCCACCTGGTGCTACCAAGTTGTCACCAGAGGGATAAAAGTTACTTTCCCCTACTGCACAACATAGCCTGAGCTGGTCTGGCTATTACACCCCAGGATTGAGTGCTGTTATTGGTGCCTCTGATAGAGATGATTCTAGAATATTTCCACATAGAAAACACAGAGATGTGATTGTGTTACAGGATTTGCTGCCGGGTCCTGCAGTCACCTAGCCCCAAATAAACACTTAGAGACTTATATTAATTATAATACTGTTAGGCAGTGGCCTGGGCTTCTTATTGGCTAGCTCTGAAATAATTATTAACCCACTTCTATTCATCTAAGTATTTCCACGTGGTCTTATCTTACTGGAGAAGGGTCCAGCACATCCTACCTTCCCAGTCTCACCTGATTCCTCCTCTCTGCCTGTACGCCCTAGAATTCTCCTCGTCTGGTAGCCCCACCTATCCTCCTGCCTCTGGCCAAACAGTGCTTTATCCATCAACGAATAAGACAAACATATATACAGAAGGATATCTTCCATCATGGTTGTCTCCAAAGGAAGCATGGCTCCAGCTTACCAAAAAAAAAAAAAAAAAAAAAAAAAAAAAGGGTGCTGAGTGACCAATACCCACACCCCCACACCCAGATAAGGGCAATTTATACACAATCTCACACACTCCGTATAGGATCCTAGCTGTATGGTTAGTTGTTTTGAATGTTTCAACCCTGTGAGAACCATGAACCCTGACTTTATACTAAGTACATTGAAGAGACAGTAGCAGAGGTGAAGCAGTTTATCTTAGGAACTTGTGAAGCTCCTGGAATGGCAGGCTCTGGGAGCACAGAAAGCATTGTTCAGGCCTAACAAAAGCCCCCCCTCCCTGTCCCCTCACTGAGTAATCAGGAGGGCACCACCTTACGTGCCAACTAGGTCTAGTTTCTCCCTCGGTGACTTACTCTTTTTCTCAACAAAAGCCACAGGTGGGTTCTTCTCTATGTGTTATAGAATAAATATTCTATATTTTAAAGCCCGTGACCTCGTTTTATTTATAGGTCATTAGGCCAGCCTGGCTGTTAGCAATTTTCTAGTCTAAACTTCTAGCTGAGGGAGGGGGTAGCTTAACAGAGTTGGTTTGGGGTGACACCAAGACTAGCAGACATCAGCCATATTTTGTTTTGGTTTTTGTTTTTTATTCTGTATTTATACCTAAGCTGTTCAATGCAGTTTTCAAAATGAACCATAAGATTTTATTTCCTACAAACATGGCTTTTGAAATCTGTCCAGTTGTCGAGAAATACATGAATAGAAAGATCTAGTCATACACTCTCACTTGTGGTAAATATATGAGTCCATGTTTACATGAGTCCAGATTTAGTACTATGGGATACTAAAAGTGCAACAACAAAGGAAATACCACATAAGAGACACTAAGCCTCATTTATTTTTCTACCTGTACAATAGAAGCAGTGATCAGCTTAGTGTGCTTGTAAGATTCACTATATCGATGTGTGAAAAGTATAGTGAACCCAGGATTCCTAAAGCAGCCATCTTTGTCATGACCTCAGAAATGGAGTTAGCCTATGTCCAGATCAGCTTCAGAAGTTTCTTTGAAATGAGAGGGGTAGGCATGAACATCCACCATGAATCTATGCCTACACCCAGAACATTCTAGAATGTATAAATCTCCCTTTAACAAAGGCAAGTCAATAGTTCCGTTCTGGTTTCCATTTCCAATATATAGATAGTAACTGTCACTCTAGAGCAATTTCAAAGAAAAAATATATATAGTCATGGCCAGTTAAAGATGCCTATTCTAAAAGGCATAGGGAACATGCCTTTCTCCAAAACAGTGCCTCAGATCTAAACCCTATTTTCTCTGGTGTTTTCTTTCCTTTGTAGACTCTGGAAAATCCCAAGTATGAACTGATCATTGAAGCTCAGGATATGGCAGGACTGGATGTTGGATTGACAGGCACAGCTACAGCCACCATTGTGATCGATGACAAAAATGATCACTCACCAAAATTCACCAAGAAAGAGGTAAGCTCCAGGACAATGTTACAGGGCCCCTGTGGTTGCTGCCTTAATCTTTTTAAAGTCCTTAAGAAAATAACTTTTAATACCAAAGTGCCATTTCCACAGCAAGATGTTATGTGAGTCCTATTGCAATTCTAGTATAACAGTAAGTGCAGATAGAGAGGCCAGTTTAAACAGCAGCAAAGAGATAGAGTGGATTTTCTTGGTAATCTCATGGTGATCCATGGACATATTAAAATTTTTTGAGTTATTTTGTGTAGAGGACCTTTGTTTATCACAGGCATGGACCATGCATTGTTTCTCGTTTATTCCAGGGAGGGGTTGAGATGTAATACCTTATTCTACTGCTGACCTGGTGTCTGACCAAGAAGTCATGAGCATTATGCATGGGATGGATGCATGCTAAAGTCAGGGCTTCTTTGGTTCAGAGCCAAAGCCACACACTTGATATCATTCCTCCAAAGCTGGTTAAGGGTAGAGTAAAGTATGTGCTATTTGTGAGATGTTGAGACGTTGAGCTGAGGGTGGCAGAGAGCATGATAGAATGAAGAGTTATAGAGAACACATAAAGGAAGAAGATGAAGGGGGTAGTGGGGACCATGTTGCTATGGTGATGAAATTCTAAATATGGGCCATTCTTATCCAAAGGACCATTCCATATTTTTTTTTTGTATTTCCTGTAGTGTGAATGAGGGGATGTGCGTGTGTATTAATGTTCATGTGTATGGAGGCACACATTTGCATATACAAGTGTATGCAGGGATATACACATGCATATGGAAACCAAAGCTTTACATTACATGCCTTCCTCTATCATTCTGTACCTTATATATTGATCTTCTAACTTGAACCAGAGCTCACAAATTCAGATAACCTAGTCATCTCAAATACAGCTTGTCTCTGTGTCCTGAGCACTAGGACTATAGGCTGCCATCATGCCTGCCCAGCTTTCATGTGGATACTACGAGCCCACACCCATAGCAAGTGCTTTTTCCTGAAGCCCTGGGAGGATAGGAAAATGGACTGTAGATGTGAAGGTCTAGGCTTGTTAGCTCAGGATGGATGTGCTCATCATTTCAAATTGGGAGTGTCTTAGATTCTAAAAAGGTGTTGTCTTGTATGAACTTCTGTGCACATGAGCACGTCACACAGTGGGGTCACAGGTATGTGTGGTTTTGGGAATGTGTGTTTTCCATATTTTCTTTACATAGTTTTCCATCTTGTTGTAGGTAGGGCACCTTTTTCTCTGTTTCAGAGAACTGTTTAATAGAGGAGCTGCGATCCATTATACCACAAGACTGAAAAGGACTCAGTTCAATTAGATACTTGACTCACATAAAATTCTCAAGCAGATGGTCCACAGGCAGCAACAGTGGTACTATCATATCAGCTTCTCTCTTATTTTCTATTGTCATGACAAAAACATCATGACCAAGGCAACTTATAGATCATATTCACCCCCAACTTGTCCCATTACTTCCTTCCAGATCTACCCCACATTCCCCCAACTTTATGACCCCCCTTTTTTAATAACCCACTGAGTTCAGTTTGTGCTATCTATATGCTTAAAGATGTGAAGCCATCTGCCAGCGTGTTACACCCTTAAAGATAACTGACTCTCCCACTCCTAGCAGCCATCAACTGTCAAGAGCCCCACAGCTAGTGGTTGGGGCTCCTGAGTCCTGCCCCACTCCCTGCTGGAGTGTTGACTGGATCCATCTTGTGCAACTTGAGTTCTTCCCAAGTATATATTTTGTGGTTGAGCCACAATGTTATGATAGTAACGCCATACTGTACAACTTCACTCCAGTCCTCTAGGTGAAAAATAAGAGCAACTAGCTTTCACAGATGGGTGAAGCTATCTTGTAGACCCATAGATATGGACAGACACTCAAACCAGAGAGTCAGAGGCAACCCGTGATGTGCCTCTAATTCCCAGGACCTGCGACATAATATCCCAGCAGTCTTACTTTCCTGGTGTCTTTGGCTTTTTAATATGAAGATATTTTCTTATTCAACTACCTAGTTGTGCCTAGTTTTTCTCTCTCTTGTTGGCTTGCAGAGCACCCAGGGTTTCCCGACACCTTAGATAAGTAGCATCATTTTCCAAAAAAGGAAAGAAAAAGAAAAGAAAACAAAAGATCCCATTTTTCCTCCAGCAGAGTGATTTCTTTAGATTTTGCTTCATATGAGTGATATCTGGGAGCCTGTTCTGCCTTCAGAACACATTTCCCTATTGGAAAACTTGGTAAATGTTAAATATTATTGTCACATTGGAGAAAATCTCTATCAAGCTTCTGTCACATACATAGGAATTGTTCATTTCCCAGTGTTCCTGTGCAACAGCTAATCTTTACACTGATGCCATGCGTCAGCCAGACTGTCATGCACGGCCCTGTCTTGTCACCTGTTATGAGTGTTGTGTTGTCTTTATTGATGCAAAGGTGATGGGTCAATGGCAAGTGTGTATATCTGTTTCTAATGTGTTTATTACATGTCTCCCTCCCTTCACTGAATTTAGCAAACAATGAAGGAGCTATTTCATGTCTAGTGTGGAATATCTGCTTTTTCTCCTATGCTACTGGCTGAGGCAGCAAGACATAGGGTTTATTTCATTTCTAACATTATTACTTCTGATCCCTAATCTATTAAGGTTTTATTAGTAACAATTTTATTGAGAAATTATTCATGTACCATAAAGCTCACTCTTTGATAATGTGCAAGTCATTGGATTTTAATATATTCACAAAATCATGTGATGTAACTATTTAAGAACATGTTTTGTTAGCCTACAAAGAAACCTGCATCACCATCACTCACTTCCCCATTCCCCTTACCCTTTGCCTGACAGCAATTTTGCTTTCAGTGTCCAAGGATTGGTTTATTTAGGAAATTTTACATCAAGAGAACCCTGTGGTCTCTTTGCCATTGGCCTTTTTGCTTAACATGTTTTCTAGGTTCTTCCATGTTGTAGGGTCAATTCATGCTTCATTCCTTTTGATGACTAAATAATACTCTACTATGTGGTTATATCTCATTTTATTTAGCCATTCATTTATTCAAAGGCATTTGTACATTTTCAGTTGTTTGGGTACTAGACATAGGCTGCTGTGAATACTCACATACTGCCTATACATATTTATCTGAATTCTCTCTTATAACTTTCATTGAATGTATTCTCTGATGATTCCATACATGTTCATAATGAATCCTGGGTGCCCTCACACCCACCCTCTCTTGTCTCTCTCCCACACCTGTCATCCTTCCCAACCTCCCTTCAATGTACCTCTCACATTCATTTTGATTTATTTTGTGACCCACTGGGTTTAACCTGGGCCCTCTGTGTGACTGTGAGTTCAAACTCTTCACTGGAGCCTGAGAGCTTATACAATTGTACAGCAGTAGGTATACAACTGAAGGTAGTGGCTGCCCCTCCTAACTATCTACCTGTATCTAGAAGTTCAGCTTGCAGAGGTTTAGCCCTGACATGAGCCCCTCCCTCCATGACTGACTGATGATGGGCCCAGTCTTGTGCAGGCCCAGTGCAACTGATATGCATCATGTTGTTGTGCCATGAAAATGGCATTCCCAAGCCCTTCTCCCCATTCTCTAGCTCTTATATTCTTTCTACCTCCTCTTATCCAATGTCCCCTGAGCCTTAAAGGGGATGGTAGAAATGTCCTGCTAAGAGCTACATACTCAATCATCACTTATCCTCAACACCTGGAGCCATTCCCCAGTGTTCCTTGCAAACAGAAGCTGCTAGGTTTCCTTTCTATTTCACAGTATCTGGAGTAAAAAAAAGAAGGCACCCACAGCATCACTCCAAATTAGTCACCTGAATTCTCTCCCTTGTTTTATTGAGGCATTTTGAAATGCCCTATTCAGTATGGCTTACTCAAGAGACACCATCTTCTGAATAAATATAGCACTGTCAGAGAGGTGATTACATATGACCTGGGTGATTTAACTCTTGACCAATGATACAAACCCCCTTCACAAGTAGAATAGGAGCCCCAACCCAGAATCTTCTTCCTGCCCCATATACCCACTGCACCTCTGTCTCCTTTCACCACAAACTAGCTTCTGCTATGTTTCCTCTTTATAGAAATGGGATTTTACAACAGATCTTTCATGAACAGCTGTGATGACGTTCCCCTGTCAGCCCATGTAGACACAATCTATCTATGCTCATTAGTGTATGGGTATATCTAAACGTACTAATAGACTCTATGTGTGAACATTTGGGTTGTTTCCTATGTGGAGTCAGTTTGGGTAGTACTAGGACAAACCTGGTGAGCTGTGACTTTGGTGAATGTGTGTGGTTCTGTTTGGGGTTCACCTCTGGCAACAGTGGCTGAAACCACTTTGTTGATACAGTTTGGTTTTCTAAGGCCATTCGTTATTTGGGTTTATGTTGGACCAGCCAATGAGAACTTCAGATGATGCATTGTTACCTGGCCATTGTGTAGAATTCTCAGTATACTGTTCTCCATTTGATGTTGTCAGGTTTATTGTCAATCTATTTAGTCTCACTAGCCTATTTCCTATGGTGTGTCGCAGTAGCTATAGTTGTATTTCTCTGATGAGTACCGATGTTGACCTCCTTCATATACGCTTTGGCTTCCACTTGGGGGTGTCTCTAGAAGTTTCTAAATAATCCTTTGTGAGGCCAGAGGTTAATGTCAGGTGTGGTTCCTCAGATGCTCTCTAGCTTCCCTTTGCATCAGGGTCTTTCAGTGAACCTGTAGCTCACTGACTGTCCAGGCTGGCGAGACAGCACATCCCAGGGATCCTCCTGTGTCCACCTTCCCAGCACTGGCATTACTCAGGTCCTCAGGCAAGTACCAGGCACTTTACCCACTGAGCCATCTCCCTAGACACCTCTTAAACTGAGTTATAAGGGCCTAGAGAGATGGTTCAATGGTTAAAAGTGCTTGCTGCTCATTGGACTTTAATATAGTCACAAAATCATGTGGTGGTAACTACTGTCTGATTTAAGAACATTTTTGTCACCCCTACAAAGAAACCTGCACCATCAGCATTCATATCTCATTCGCCTGCTCTTCTCAACCCTGGCAAAAATTAATCTGCTATCAGTCTCCAATGATTGGCTATTCAGGACATTGAAGATCAACAGAATCCTGTGATATATGGTTCTTTGTAATCCTAGCCCTCAGGAACTGGAGGCAGAAGGATCAGAAGTTCAAGATCATCCTCAGTTACATAGAGAGTATAGGTTACAGGAGACTCTGTATCAGAAAGGAGAGGAGGAGGGAAGAAAGGAAGGAAAAGGTAAGGGAGAGAGGGGGAAGGGAAGGAAAGAGAAGAGAAGAGAAAGGAAGGGAGAGGAGGGGAGAAGAGGGGAAGGGAAGAGAAGAGAAAGGAAGGGAAGGGAAGGGAGAGGAGGTGAGGGAAGGGAAGGGAAGGGAAAAAGAAGGGAAGGAATGGAAGGGAAGGGAAGAAAGAGGAGCAAACTCCCTTTTGTTCCTCCTCCTTTCTCTAGCAGTCTGGGGAGATGTATTTATCCATCCCTGCAAGTTAGTGTACCCACAGAGATTTCCCTGCCTCCATAAGGTGTGATTTCCCCTAGGAGAGCCCTGCAAACCTCACTTCACCTGTATCTAAACACTGACCACATAATTACATGTTCCTTTCACTCAGTAAAGATGCATCCCCACAGCCATATTTCTGAGAAAATCGAACCCACTTAAATTATTTGACTCGGGTGACTTTCCTAGAGGGTGGAGCCCAAGACATTTTAACAACCAGATAAATCTTGGAAGACGATTAAATGTTTTTCCAAACAATTCCCAACTCCCTCTTCCCATGAAGCATTTTATTGCCATTAGAGTAAAACTTGTGAGGCTTCTGTCGGGCCTCATAATCTCCATTTAGTTGATGGTTCTCTTTCACTGAGATTTTGAACAAAACCAAACTGGGGCCATGAGGTCTTCATCAGGCTTTGTGCAGAATGATGGGGAGATCCCAAATGTAAATAGAGGAGATACTTGAAGAGAACGAAGCAGCATGCATAAGTGTAAGCAACTTTCCACTGTGTAAACAGTATTACTTCCTCCAAGTGCTTAGGCTCCCCATCTGTCCAGTTCTGGGCAAACCCTTCATCTAAGGTCTGGCTGATAAACTGCATCCTCCATTTGCTATCCCATAATTGAGGAGGACTTCTATGAAACCAGCTGATGCTCTCTCCCCATGCTCACCTTCTGAGGAAGAGGTGAGCCCATAGCTTTCTTCTCCCACATCAAGGATAATGGGAAACAACAGGTCCTCCACTAACTCTAGTACTCAAGCTTCCTTTAGAGGCCCTTCTAGCAGGGCAGGGCTGGATTTCCTGTCATTGCTGTTTTTCATAACATTTTTGTTTTTGTGGAGGGCTCATGTGTCATGACATGTAGATGTCAGAGAACAACATATGGGGACCAGTGTTCTCCTTCCACCATGTGGGTCCTAGGGACCGAACTCAGATCCTCAAGCTTGACTAATGCCATCTCACCAGCCCAGAGAGGTGGATTTCTTGAACAAAGAGTAAAGAGAAACATTCCCCAAGGAAAAGCCAAGACCTATAAATAGAAGCCATCTTCCAGACACTTCCCTTTAAGCTAAGGAAAGAGGTGGATGACTTCTTCGTTCCTGCCACTAGCTGTTCTCTGGCATAAGCTGTCACACATGCTGACTCTAAACTGTGTTCATGTGTGGTGTAAAATGTCTGGATTTCCATAAGTGGAAAAAAATGATCTATCTTGTGGATACTTCTTATAGTTGTTCCTAGGGGTAGACCAGTCAACCAAGTGATTGATTGCATTAATCAGTCTTTTATAATTATATCTGTGATGTGTTGGGCCCCAACATCCATATGTCAACTCCTATGCAAATGTTCTGCCTCCCTCACCCTCTGGTGATGCTCAGAGGGTCAGGAGCAACTCAGTGGCAATAAAAGCCATTTTTCACTCCACCTGGCAGAGCCTCAGCACTGAGCCCCTCCCCTCCCCCCCATAACAGTGTCCTCTGAAGACTCCATGCACCTGTCTCTATCCACAGGCAATATCCATACACTAAAAGCAACAACCACACAGTTCCTCCAACATCCACCACATGACTCTGAGAATGCAACATGGCTACTACCAAAATGCGATTTGCAGAGCATGAACGTGAGTTCTGAATCAAGAGCCACGAGAATGAAGCATGCTGGAAAGCCCTTTATAAACTATCTTGTGCTGGACCATTTTATAAATAAGATCATTGACTCTTAGTCACAGGAGGCTGCAAACACTGGCCGCTGGCCACACTGCCTTCATCCCTGCCAGGTGTCAACACACCCTCATGCCACTGTATGAACATTCTGTCCCCTTGTATCTCAATCCCTTTCCTCTCCTTTGTACCTGAAAATTCCCAGTTTAACCTTCAGCATGCAGATTGTCAGTCTCCCAGTTTATTGTTCCTCCCATTCTGTTCCAGCACAAGTTTGACCCGCTGCTAGCTTGGTATTGTCATGTTGTCTTTTTTATCATGTCCTCACTATATAGGCTCCTATCCTAGATTCACCTCTGTTGTTGTGATAAAATACCCTGACACAATGCAACTTAACAGAGAAAGAGTCTATTTCAGATAACAATTTTGTAAGATACAGTCCATTATTTTGTGGAAGCCAAAGCAGGGGCTTAGTCACTTCAGATCCACAGTCAAGAGCACAGAGAAACACATGCATGCTCACTTCCTTCCTTGCTTGTGCTCAACTCAATTACTCCACTCTTACAGTTTAGGACCCTCTTGTATACAGAATGATGGTGCCCACAGCAGGCTGGGTCTTCCCACTTCAACTCACACAATCCAGAAAATCACACAATCCACGGGTGACACAGGCCAACCTGATCCAAACAATCCTTTACTGAGACTCTCTTACCAGGTGATTCTAGGTTGTGTCAAGTTGACCACCACAGCTCCATGATGCCTCCTGAGTGCTTTGGTGGCTAATAATAAGCACATGACCCTTTCATTGTTCTCCATTGTTTTCTCTGGCACTAAGCTTAGGGGTGACATGCAATGTTTGATTTGAGATTTTCTTTTGCTATATAAGTCTTACTTTGTATCCCAGGCTGGCCTTGAACTCGTGGAAACAAACATTCCTACCTCTGTTCCTCAATCGCTAGGGTTGTAGGTGAGAGCCTTTGTACCCAGCTAGAGATGCATTTATTATTCATTCAGCATATATTTATCTCAGACTTCATTTCAGCTTCTAATACAGGGTTAATGATCTTTTGATTCTATATTACATAGAGTATTGCATGTTTATCTTTGTCTGAGTCATGTGTGATGTTTTATTGTATATTTAAAATTCTCTTCTAATACACATGTATCTAACAGGCATATATCCCGAAATAATGTATAATATCCCCTCCTAATGTGCCATGCCACTGCCTACTTCTCTCTCCCCCTAAACTAGACCATGTCACGGTTAATGTTCACTGTCAAATGTTTTCAGAATTACTTCAGAGACAGCTCTCTGGGCTTATTTGTAAAGGCA
Organism: Cricetiscus sungorus; assembly: GCA_030556225.1. NCBI lineage: Eukaryota > Metazoa > Chordata > Mammalia > Rodentia > Cricetidae > Cricetiscus > Cricetiscus sungorus. Next base: position 9,763,769 of record JANBXA010000728.1, on the reverse strand, counting down.
TTCCCAGAGAAGTTCAACTGGGGAGGGGTGTCCCTCCCTAAATGTGGGCTGAATGCCCAAACCAAAAAAAAGACAGAGAAGGGGGCAGGGAAGCCTACAGGGTGTCTCCATCCCCTGCCCTGCTTCCTGATCTGTGGAGAGGTGAGGTGAAGAGTCCCACTGCTGCCTAGGTGCCTTCCCCACCGTGGTGCACTGTACACTCAAACTGTGGGCCAGATTAACCCCTTGCTCCCTGAAGTTGCTTCTTGCTGAGTACTTGGTCATGGTAACAAGTAAGCAGCGCCTGGTTTGACAAGTGGCCTGATAAACTAATGGATGAGGGGTTTGAAAGCATAAGTGCTTAACGGTGAACAACAGAGACCATCAACTTAAAGAATTGTGTTAAAGGAGACTTTGGAAATAATCTCACCCAAGCCACTGGTTTTATAAGTGATGGACACTGTTTAGGGCACACAGCAGGTCCTGTACCCATCTCCCTGTGGCGCAGGAAGCTGCTGCAAGTAAAATGTGTCCCTTCGCCAACACCAGTCCCCAGCACTCTAATTCAGTGTTCCTGAAATGGGCCGAGAGCCCAGATGCCTGGAGGGACATCCTTTTCAGAAGTGAATAAACCCCTTGCATAAACTGCCAGCGCCCTGGATCATCTTTCTTATCAGCCAAGGAAGAAACACGAAACAAGAAAATCCAATGTTGATAAATAATACATAAAGGAGTCCTTACAGTGGAGACAGTGCAGTGCATCCTGTGAGGCAAGAAAAAAGGGTGAGAAAATCCTGCACAGCTCCCACTCACTTCCAGTTCTTTCTACTAAATGAGATTAAACAGAGAACCCCAGAATTGATTCCAATAAATTCAGTTTGTTGCAAAGCAAAGCCCAGTTCCGTTGGGGAACCTAGAAATAATTCATGGCTTCAGTCAGTGAGGGGGTTTGAGGTAAGGCATCTCACATCATGTCAGACAGGAAACAGAGATGAGCCCTAACAGGAAGAGACTGGGGCAAATGTGATCCCCAAGGACATGCAGCCCTGTGACTACCTCCTCCAACCAGGCTCCACCTCCACAGCCCTGCCCCCTTCTGATCATCTATTCAGATGTGGTGTGTGTGTGAAACTTAAACAAAATGGTGGGTCCCTGAATCTTCTACATGAGCATGTTGGCTTCCAAAACTAAAGCCCTGGATGTCACCTGTTCAAAGGGCAGCCCATTCACAGCTAGACAGTTGGAGAATCACTCATATCTATCTATGAATATGTATATATGTGTATAAGTACATGTTCTACATATATTATGTAGATATGCATATGTGTCTATATATAATATTACATATATGTCATCGATCTCATTATCAGGGAAGAGCAAAAAAGTATTACATAAATATCAATATTGCTATCTACAGGTATGTGTATACCATATATATGTGTGTGTGTATTTATGCATATAAGCATGTGTATGTGTGTATGTGTCCATACATGTATTATGTGCATATGTAGCTATATATGCATATATGTGTAGGTGTCTATGCATATGTCAGCATGTATGTATGTGTCTGTATATATAATTTTTATATATCTGTATGCATATATACATGTATGTGCATATATGTATTTGTGCATATTTGTATTGTATATGTGTGTATCTATATATATGTATGTGTATGTGCAAGTATGTATATGTATTTATATGTCGATGTGCATATATGTGTGTTTATATGTAGGTATGTGTGTCTCTGTATGTAGGTATGTGTATGTAGGTATCTGTATGTAGGTATATGTAGATATGTGTCTATGTGTAGGTAGGTGTGTGTCTGTATGAGAGATTAGCATCCTCACAAGCCTGGGAAGCATGGTCTACCCTCAGATCTGCTAACTGCCCTGGAATCTAAGACAGAATGTGGCCTCTTCGGGGTCTGCATTTTATTTGAAGGCGATGGGAGAAAGCCCCTCCTGCACAAAAGACAAAGGTGACTCCAAGGCAGCAGGTCCCCAGGCTTATGACTTCTACACTGAAGATCAGCTCTAGCTCTGTCTCTTTCATCCAGACATGTGAGCAGCTGATTTGCAAAATCAAATTGAACTTGCTGCTCTGTCTAGAAGCTTTCTACAAGCTTGATACTTACCTGTTTTTTTAAAAACTATTTACCAATGATTCTGGGATTTAATGTCAGCGGGGAACCCGCAATCAGGATTGTGGCATTTTCTCCAATATCAACATAGAGAACATATGTAATAAAAAACTCAATACTGTTTGTTGAATGTGTAAACTTTCACAGTAACTTGATAATCATCACCCTATAAAAGCTCTTGTCCTGGTGTTTCTGCTGCTGAGTAAAAATGACTTTGGTATTTGCAGCAGGCTAGACTCATTTCAGATGGGAATAAAATCTGTAATTGTCCCTGTACAAAAAGCACCAAGTTCAAGGCAGAAATAGCTGAGCCAATTCACTGCAGGCCTGTACCTGCACAATTTCCTAAATAGAGATGGCCCAAAAAAGTTTTTGTGAGCCATCTTCAAAACCTCTCTCCTAAGACTTTTAAAATATATTTTATGGTCAAGATGTTGCCAAATTCTCCCAGGACTAATTCCTATCCAGCTAAGAAAAATTGCATCTTCCCATTTACATTCTCTAGTCTGAACTTTTACTTTATAAATGAATTTTCCCTCCAATTCAGGAAGTGCTGGCTGCATTACAAATTTTAATGCTACCATTATAGGATCATAATTTTAAGAACTCAGGGTTCTCCGAGGGCCCCAGCAACATGGCATCTCTCCACTTTATTAAAATGAATGAGCAGATGTACAATTTATTTCTGCCTAGCTATCATCTAAATTCATAAGCTCTTTCTCATGTGTCTGAAATCCATGTTGGATTCCCATCTCCTCTCCTTAAAAGAAGAAAAAAACAAAACACTCCCTCATTTATCACTCTGGGAACGTAACTGAAAAGTCGACTCCTCTTGATTCGCTGTGGACCAGTGTCCCCAATGCAATTTAAGTCTCATCCCGTCAAGGCTACTCATTGAAGATGAGGCGTAGGAACACATGCATCCACTGAGCCATTTCTCAGCCATCTATGTCAAAGACTGGCATCTCGTCAGCTGAGCTGACACCTTCCTGGTGCAGGAGAGTTTACTACAGCTTGGAGTCTGCTCAGTCACATAAGATGGTCTGGAAACATTACCATGTCAGTAAATGCTCACACAACCTCTTTTCTCGTGTGCTGTTTGCCCAAGAACATCAATAAACATGTTCATCATGGGTTTAAGAGACAACTCAACCTGGCTCCAAAGATCTATGTGATGATTTCCGACCCACCCTGTATCCCTGCTTGACTATCTTCAGGCTGTGTAAGCCGAGGCAAGTACTCGACCTCTCTGAGATCTGAGGTTTCCATCCGATCAAATACAGTGAAGCCTTCCAATGCCAAGGTCAGTTATACTTGGCAAACTAGTGTTCGGCATGTGGTTTCATAAAGAGGGCTGTGCAATGATTACAGCATCTCAGAGATGGGTCTGCCCCAAAACAGTTGGGCTGAAATTGCACAGCATCCCCGGTCCTCCCTCACGTGCCTGCTGGCACAGTTCACAGAGATGAGAGGAAGTTGCTTCCTATCCAGCAAATGCAATCAATGAGTGGAAGTTGGAGAAGATGCAGAATGGAACCCCAGGCTATCTGGCAGAAGGCTGCCCCAGAAGAATTCTGTTTATGAGATTCTGTCGTAACTGGACAGTTAACATTCGCCTGCGTGTCTAGGTTGGCATGGAAATCTGCCCCGAGTCTCTAAATGCATCTCAGGTCCACTGTGGCTTTAATAAAATTCTGAGTGTTTGGTGTGTGTTTGCTTTTGCCTTTATTTTTTTTCTTTCAGTTGCTCTGTTGCTCGGAGGAAAAACATCATGTTAACTTCATTTGTTTGCGTTCTCTGAACAGCCCATCATCTCAAACACAGCTGGTCTTTTCCACTCTTACATGTTGGTCAGGGGAGATAAATTTCTGGCCTCTGAAAGATAAAAATGATGGAGCTCTTTTATTTAACAGAGACATAGACTGCACTGGACAATGTTGACAGGGCAGGCTCCAGAACAAGCAGTTGTGACCAGAGGAAGGAGGCAAGAAGAAAACTACATGAAGATAGCCAGACCTGCTCCTCTGGAGCCATAAACCACCATTTATCAGAGTCTGCACTGGAAAATGCTGCTGAGGGGGCCAGTTGCAGTATCTCCGAATGCTTCCTGATGGAGTGGCTTTAAGCATCCTGCAGCCAGTTAATGTGACCCCCATGCACCAATGAGCCTGTGGCTCACCCTGAGTCACAAGGACAATGGTCAAGAACACAGACTCTAGAGCCTCCAAAAGTGATTCAAAAATACCATCCTGTAGCTGAGCAAAATCCTAAGACAAGCTGTCATTATGACAAGGTTGTGAGGGCCTTGAGATTCCAGCAAGGAAACTAGTTCCACTGGCAGGAGAGCATGCTGGCCTGGGATTCTCAAAAAATAATGAAGCTGGTGTTTTGGATCCAGAGTGTCAGAAGATAGATTCCAGAGACAACACAATGTGTCAAAGAGTTGAGGATAAGTCTGTGAAGTGCTCAGCCACAAATGAGACTTCCCTGTCACACCCCCACATACATACACACGGAAATGCATACACACATGAACACACGCATTTGCATGTGTGTGCACACAAACATACGTGCGCACACACCAAGGTTCACAAAACATCTCAAAAAAGGGACAGAAAGGGCATGAGAGCGGGATGTCGGGGATCAGAGCAGAGCAGAGCTTTCTGGATATGACAGGCAGCTGCACACATGAATTCAGAGCAGCTATGGTTGCCTGTATCCAACCACTCCAGTCAGCATCCCATCATGGAGGTGAATGAGCCACTGCCTCCAACTAAATAGCATGTGCAACCTTGATTTGACTAGAAAGACAACAACATTCCCTCAAAAGCCTAACTGGGACCATGCATGTATCTCAGTGGTAGAGCATTTGCCTAGTATGGGTAAGACCCAGCATTCTGTCCCCAATACTGGAGACAGACCTCCAATTTTCTTACTGAATCCTCTTCCATTCCAAGATGGCTGGAAGGTGCCCAGGGGTGTTCTTTTCCATTTCATCTCTGTCACTCCTCAGCTGCTGACTGTTACAGTCCCTAACCTCACTCGGCCTCAGTGTCTTCACTCTTGTTGCCATGGGTGCTGGTGCTTGAAGGCCACCTTCTCTGTGTGGGGCCCCATGCTGTTGTTTTTGTGTATGCTCACATGTCATTCCCAGGATGGATGTGGGTCCTCCTGGGCTCTCCACTCACAGAACAAGAAATGGAAGTCTTGAGTGCCTAAGTAACTATGCCTGGGCTCTTCCCAAGACTGACTGGGATGTAGCTGTCACCTATATGAGTGTCGTTTCTTAGGTTAAGGACTCTGAGTTTGTCTCACTGTGACTTTGACTGTTTGAAATGTCCTCATTCAGCCGGGTATCTTGTTGCACCACTAATCCCAGCTCAGGAAGCTAAATTGGGAGAATTGTAAGTCTGAGACCAAAGGGCCCACTTTGTGTTGCCCTGTAGTAATTGACTGTTTCTCACCCCTGTCCCCCGAAACCACCATTGCTCTCCATTATACTTTTATAATTTCAAAGATGGGACCCTAGTGGAAGCATACAGTATTTAATTCTGTGAAATTAATCTTTTCCCTGAGCATAAAGCCAACTGCTACCCACAGACCAAGAATGTGCCAGTGGTTTATTCCTTTTCATGGCTGAGAAGTATCTCATGGCATGGATACACCAGAGTCTGTTTAACCATTTACTCACTGAAAGACACTGGCTTCTTTCTAGATCACAAGTGACACTCGCCTATAAATATTTGTGTGCAGAGTTCTGTGTCTGGGTTTTGTTTTCATTCTGTAATAAACGGCCAAAGGGTAGCAAATGCCAAGTTACGTGTTTAGAGTGTGTCGGTTTCGAAAGAGACATCTTCCCCCACCAGACAGTGTCTCCTTGTGATTATTCTGGGGTTCTGAAATAGTTAGAGTTGACCATTAAAACCTGCTGCTGCAACAGTAGTGTGAATACGGGGCCTTTGTCAGAGTGTAACTTACAAATGCTTCCTCCCGTGTGACTTAGTCTTTTATTCCTTACTAAGACGGTTATAAAACAACGGTTTAGGCTGATAGCATCTCATCTTTATGTTCTCCTACATACTGTGTTTTGGGTGCCAAAGAACTCTTTGCCCTGCACATTGAAGCTCTTCTAAAAGTTCTGTGGGTTTGTGTTTCTCACTTAAGTCTATAATCCACTGTGGATTAATTTTGTATTGAATGTAAGGTGCAGGCTGAACTAATTTGTTTGTCAATGGGTGAAGTATTGTCCTGGCTCCATTTTAGAGAGGCTGACCTCCCACCATCAAGCTGTGACTATATAAACATACCGTGTGCTCATGTCTGAGCAGGCCTGCTTTGAGTTCTTTATCACATTGATCTGCAGTTATCCCTCCCCCCACCCCACCCGCACCTTGGTTACCATAGAAGCAGTGAGTAGGAAACATCAAATGATGTGGCTCCTCATACTTCACTTTTCTTTTCAGGTGTATTTTGGAGGGCTGGGGCGTGGCTCAGTTGGGGAGTGCTTACCTACCACATAGAGAGCCCTGCATTTTGTCCCCAGCACCTAATACACCTGTGTAGTGGCGTACACCTGCCATCCCAGCATTCAGGAGGTGGAGACAAGAGTATCCAAAGTTCAAGATCATCCTCAGTCTCATAGGAAGTTTGAGGCCAGCCTGGGCTACACAAAACTCGGTCTCGATACAAAAATTTAGAAAACAATTTTAGATTTATTCTAAAAAGAATAACCTTTATCCTCTTCAACATTATTTTTATCAGAATATAGTTGGTTTCCATTCTAAAGATTCACACACACACACACACACACACACACACACACACACACACACACATATATATGCACACATAACACATAGTCATATAGTCATATATAACACGTACACACATAACACATATACACCACATAACACATATACACACATAACGCTAATACACAAATAACACATATGCACATATAACAGAGATAAGCAGACCCAGCAGGTAGCTGTGGGTGATGCACTAACTGTGCACTGTGTTTCTTCCCTTTGCTGATCTCAGGTCTTGCCTTTAATTCATGAAGGTAGGTTCACACAGGTTCACCATCTCCACCTTTGCCAGGCTCTTCACTTTCCAGTGCCTCAGTGAATAATGTTCCATTCACTTGGTGGCAGGTGCAGACATGGAACACACAGCTTAGACTGCTGTGTGTTCCAACAAGGCTTCTGTTATGTGCCCAGGGGTCTGGAACTCATGCTAATCCTCCTGCCTCAGGTTATCAAGTGCTGGGATTGTTAGGTACCACACCCACACCCTCCATCATTCATAAACTCCCAATGACCTCAAAGCATTCAACATTATGAGACCATCAAGAGCACAGATCTGTGTCTCCCAACCCAGCGTTCCTTTCAGCCAGAGTGACCAAGGCACCGACTGTCACAGCCCCTCCCTTCACTTGTGGCAACACTTATTGAGCAAGTTGACACTGTCATGCCTTTGTATGAAGTCGGCCTGAGCCCTTCCTGACTCCTATCCTTCATCCCTTGCCCAGTCACCCAGCCGCACTAACTCCACTCAGTCCTCCTCTAAATCTGAACCCTGCAAACCTGTCTCTGTACCCCTCAAAAACGCCAGATAGACTTATTCTTAGATCCTTTCTTCTCAGCATCTTGAACTTGGAAGGGGCTGTAGCCAGGAAAAGATGAGAGCCTGGCCTGCCAGCTTGGCCCCTCCTCACTAATCAATGAACCTGGCTGACTCTTGGGCTCCTGCAGCTCAGGAATATAAAAGTCCTGTGACCCTCATTCTCTTTATCCCTTCTCTGTCTTCAGATAAGCCCCTGAAATGACACACACTTCGGTTTCATTAACTTAGCACATTTTATTTCCACGAAGTAAGCTGCAGGCGTTTCTATCGTCCTATACAATAGATTTCCCTTTTGATCAATAACATCAAACAATTTACTACCTCATTCATTTTAATGGCCCCCCTGTTGTGTTCTGGTTTATGGATGCCCCACAGACTACCCAACCCCCTATCAATAAACATGTTAGTGACTCCTGGTTTTCATTTTTATAAATATTACAGTAGTAAAAAGGGGGCACCAGTGTGTTTCTTCATAACATATGTGAAAGTCTTTGTAGATAAGCTCTAAAGTAAAATGCCTGACCCAACAAGTCATGTGTGTGCACAGGCATAGAAGGACCACTGCTACCATTTTTCAGGCACTGTCTACCTGTGGTTTGGTTTGGTGTTTGGTTTGGTTTGGTTTGGATACCGGGTCTCTCTCTGGCCTAGAACTTGTCAGGGAGGCTAGGCAGACCAGCTAGTGAGCCCCAGGAATATCCATCTCCATTCCTAGGCACTGGTGTTACAAGCACATTCTACCACACCCAACTATTTTTTAAAAACATACGCAAGTTCTAGAGATTAAATTCAGGCCCTCGTGCTTAAGACAAACACTTTACTCAGTCACCTCCAAACCACAGCCCTTTTCTTATTAAGTCCTAGATGCTTTCCAACTCCTTCCCCCACTGTCCTCCTCCATCACTGGACCAGAGTGGACTGCTGATGACAGAGGAAGGTGGCTCCTACACAAATGGGCTTCTGTGAACATAAAGAGGACAGGGCCCATGGTCCGGAAATTTCCTTGGTACTAGTGCAGGGAGCAGAGGTAGAGTTTTAGACCTGTGAGAGGGCCCATGCGAGCAGTGGGACCTCTCAGGACAGCGGGATCTTAGGGACAGTTGGATAAGGATCAGGGTTCTGTGTGTCTCCATGGATGTGGGCTGGAGCATGCAGCAGAAACACTAAAAGGAACTAAGGAGACTATGAGGCAGCTGGACAAAGCAGTGAATGTCTTTAATTCCAGCACTTGGGAGTTGGGAGGCAGCAGCAGGCAAAACCTGCCTGGTCTACAAGTGAGTTCCAGGCTGCCCAGGGCTACACAGTGAGTTCTAGGCTCCCCAGGGCTAGCTGTATAGTGAGACCCTGTCTCAAAAAAACAAAACCAAAAATTAAATAAAGGTAGGACAGGAACAAATTCAAAATGTGCCATGGAGCCTGCCTTGTGTGGTAACCTCTATCCAGGGGTTTACTTAGCTAGCAGTTCCCACCTGGGTCTAGAAGCTAAAAACCACCCATATCTATGGTGACTTATAAATGGCCAGAGAGCCCCCTCTGCCCTATGAGGTTGGCATGATCCAAGGTCCCAACCATGGGGTAGGCTCTGGAGGAGTCACTGATTTAGACTCTTTCCTACAAGAAGTTCCTTGATTGGTAACAAGATGGTCCAGTGGAGCAAAGGCTGGTGATGTGAGTTCAATCACACACACACACACACACACACACACACACACACACACACACACACACACACACTCACACACACACCATGGAGGGAGAGAATGAACTCCGGAGAACTGACCTCTAACTTCCATATGTGTTCTGCGGCATGTGCACACATGTGAATAAATAAATCTATGTAAACTTAAAAGAAAGTCTGTGGCAGTAGATAGCCAAGGACAAGTCATGGAGATCCAGGCCTGCTCCTTTGAAGGACCAGTGAGAGAGGGGTGAGTGCAGGTTCCGAAGCAGACATTTCCCTCGGACATACTCCCTATGTGGGAGTCATGTGTGTGCGCGTAATTCATACAAGGAGCCAGGGGACAAGCCAGCAGGCAGCCATGCAAGAGAACAGGTTTTCCTAGGTTCCATCATCTCCCTCACAGGGTTATGTTTGTCAGAGTTTATGTTATGAGAGAAACAACTCTTAAAAGTAAAGATAGATTTATGTTGCCTTGTGATTCCATGGTCTGCTGGCTCAATCGCTGTAGGCCTGTGGAGAAGCAGAACAACATGGTGGCAAGAGTGCATGGACAAGGAAGCTGTTTACCTCAGGCATCCAAGAAGCAGAGGGAGGAGGAGACTAGAATGACATGTCCAGACACCTACTTCCTCCAACCAAGTCCCGCCTTCTCTAGTCCCACCACCTCCCAACCTCCCAAAGCCTGCTCAGGTTTCAAGTCTGTCAGTGCAATGATCAAACCCTTGAGTAAGTAAGAGCCTTCTGACCTAATTACCACAGAACTGTGCTCACAGTCAGACTGAGATGAGCCTCACTCATTCTCCACGACACCTCTCAGTACAATGAAGCCAACCAATACCAGACCAACCATCACATTCATCTCCTCAAAATTCTGAGGGTCACTTAGATTAACTAGATTATTTCAGATTTTAGGGGGATGAGACTCCTTGGTCTTTAAAGGTAGTGCCTACTACTGTGACCTGCCAGTGGTTCCCAGGTAGTTATTGGTCATCCACTGAGACACATAGTAGAGTCTAAGACTTAGCCATCAACTCCTTTGTCCCACCTAGGCTTGAAGTCCCATCATGAAATGCGAGACCTTCAACCACTGGGTTTCTGTTGATGTGGAAATCCTTCGTCTCTGTCTCTTCTGTCACAGACATTGGTAATAATGAAAATACTGGCACATGGCTTAATTTAGCCCAACTTTCTTATTTAAGACATTGACTAGGGTGGGGAAGGGGGGAATGGCTCAGCAGTTAGAAGACATCCTGTTCTTTCTCAGGACCCAAGTTCAGTTCCCAGAACCCACATCCAGGGACTCACAACCACTGCAGCTCCTAACTCCAAGGGACCTCAGGCCGTCTTCTGGCCCCCAAGAGAACCAGGAAGAGAGGGTGGGTTCTTTTTAAGGGCATGGCCCCTGGTATGTCTAAAGTACTCCAGCGATGACCTCACATGCAGGAGTATAGAGAGTACTAATGGAACTTGGTGTCTTTAAAAGAATGAATTGAGTGGGTATGGACTGGGTGTGTCTGGGAGGAGTTGGAGGAGGGTAGAAATGTTCAAACAACAATGTTTGAAATTCTCAAAGAATTAATAAATTTTTAAAATAAATTTAAAAAGAAGTTGACCTGTGCAATGATTGAGCTCATATCCCACCCCTTCCCTTTCTTCCTTCTCTCTTCTTCTGACCCCCTGCTCCTCCCCCTGACCCCTACTCTGCTCTATCCTGTCTTTATCTTTCACCTTTTCTTCTCTCCCTCACCTTCCTGTTTCCATTTTTCTCTCCTTTGTTTCTCCTCAGACTCTCTGTAGCTGTGCCCTGTCTCTGACTGTCTCCTTTGCTGCTGGCATCTCTCCCTCACACACTCTGTCCCCTGCTGCCTGTGGGAAGCCTTGTCACAGAGGACAGATTCAGCTTAAAGATTTTTTTACCAAACTTGCAGGTCACAACCTATGCCCCAAGTCAGGTCCAGCCATCTGTCTTTCGTAAGGCAATTAAGAGACAAATTAAAACTAGACAGCAGAAAAAGGAGATTTATTCAACGTGGCCTCAGGGGAAGAGGGGCAAAGAGATGGAGTGGACCCCTCAAGTCCATCTTCAGGTTCTTAAAGAGAGATCAAAGTTTAAGTAGAGGACCAAGACTATACGCATCTACGTAGTCCCTGTCAAGATGTGGTCCCACACACCACTGATCCCATCACTCTCTGGGCTTCAGGTTCATGCTGTGAGGTCATTAGAACTTGTCATCCAGACAAGTCATTAGAACTGTGTGAAATCTCTTCCTGAAAGATAAGTTCCTCTCTGCCTGGAGCCCTTTTCTTTCTCCCAGCATGAGATTCCTTGAGAAATTCCCATTTCTTTGGGGTCCATTGTTTGAGGCAAGTGTCTCCTTAGAATATCTTCACTTGTGTTAAGCTGGCTACAATTTCACCTTTTAGTGTTTCAAGCCTGTGCTCTGTGTGTACACATCCCCCATGGTCCTCCCTCTCTTGTGCCTAGTGGTCCTGAAGAGGGTAGTCAAGGCTTAGCCTGGAATGTGCCTCTCCTGCTCTGTGTGGGGTTCTTAAAAAGCCTTTGTTGGCACCTGTATAATCAGACCCACAAAGAACTTTTAAGCACTTTGTTTTCTACCATAATTACAGCTCAACAATGACCGCTTATATTGTTCCTTGATTGCAAATAAATTTTCACTGTGTGCTCTAGATCTGTGCATCTTCTCTCTCGGTGCAGGATGGGAGGTAAGGAAAGGGGGGGGCCTCTCTTGTGAAGGAGGTAGGGTGGTGCGGGAGGTTTTCACTTGTTTTGTTTCTGTTGCTATTTAAATTGGAGAGTCTTGAACATGCATATAGAGTTTAAGGCTCATGTGGTGTGAGGAGGCAGGACAGGAAGAAGGCTGAGGACCCTGAAGGATGGCTCACCTTGAGCAGGAGGGAACACAGTCTCCTGTAGTAACCAATACAGGAAAAAGGTCTTGCTGCTGTCCACCCTGGAAATGTTCTCTGCCCTTCTGGGCTCTCATTCTCCTGGGTCAGACCACCAGAGCAGCTGCTGAGGAAGGACTAATGGTGTGGGGCAGGCTTCTCAAGGGGATCTGAGCATCTGGTGCAGAGGTCTGGTGTGTAGGGCTGGATCTTTCAGCCCAACCAGTTCAAAGGTCATGCTGGTGATGCTGGTGATACAGATGCCAGGGCAGCTTTGTTAGAAAGGGTCTAAAACTCAGAGAGGGAAAGGGGCCCTGGCTGGAATTCTGTCTTGACATATTAGATTGGACCTAAACACAGTTCTAACTGGACCAAATGCAAGATGCTCTGTCCTTGTTTTCTAAGACCTGTGGAGATGTCCCTTCAGTAACAGAGCTTTGAGGACCCTCATCTCAGAGGGGGATAGTGGCACTGGACCGTGGCCGAGAGACCTGGCGTCTGTTGCTCATGGGTCTACTGGGTGCCCAGGCATGAGATACCTTTACTGAAGAGTGAGGGGTGAGCAAATTGTCAAGGAGAACAAAGAGCAAACAAACCCACCTTTTTCTTTTATAAAAGGGATCATCAGTTGCTAATTCAAAAATTGTAGAGTGGTGAAAACTCCATCAATAATCTTCATAATAATTATAGTATTTAGTCTTACCCTTGAATGCATTCTGAGCGATGTCTGATTCAATTACACTACAAAATGTTACTATGATTTTTCCTACAAGGTGTGAGCATGGGACCAATGTGCTCATTCATCTCATCCTGTGGGATTGTGTGCACCAGTATTCATAGGGATTTGTGGGGAGCTCCTGCATGTAGAGCTTAAGTAGATGAGGAACTCTAGCCTGGTAATGATCACACACAACACACTTGCTTCTATCTTACACGTACATGCACACACAAATACATATCACTGGGGCATCTTGCAGCAACTAGACATTTTCAGGAACTTGATTGTGAGGGCCAAATGTCATTGGCACCAGGGAAGATAGGAGCCCAAATGCTGTTGCTGGAAGACCCAGAGATGGCACAGCAGGTAGGGGAACTTATGAGGTGCAGGATTCAGTTCCTAGCATCCACCACAGGTGGCTCACAAACATCTGTAACCCCAGCTCCACGGGATCCAGTGCCCTCTGCTGGCCTCCATGGGCACTTTCACATGCATGGCACGTATGTGCATATTCAAAATAAAATGAATCTTTCCCTGCCTTCCTGTTTTCTTTAGGAAAAAAAAAAAAAAAAGACAAGCAATTGGGAAAGGGCATACTGGGGCAGGGGGGCATTGGGAATTGGAGGAGGATCTGGGGGAGCGGCCATATTTTCTTATGTACATTTATGTAATGCTCAAGGGTAAAGAAAAAGTTCTAATTGCTGCAATGCTTCACAATCTCACAACCCCAGGACCTCAACAGCTACTGAACGATTCCCAGCCCCAAACACCAGTTCGGTGAGGCTAAGAAGCTTCAGTTGGTTAAGAATGCAATTAGGAAATTAAAAATTACTGGCTGGGACACTTGTAGCTGCAAAAGACATCAGCTCTCAATAACTCCGGGACCAAGGGAGCAGTTCTACTGGTAGGAATATAGATCTGAGGGAGATGAGCTGCTGTAGGAAAAAACCCAGAACAGCAAAACCTGCCCCTGGTAATAAGATTCACTGACAGCCATGGCTTCTTTGCCCATCTTCTCTATGCTGTACATAACATTGTACAGTAGACAGAGGACCATATGCTGGGCATTCACCTGGGCATCTTATAAATAGTCCCTCTGAGCATCACTGTAACCTGGCAAAGGTGGCTTCTCTTAATTATTCCCATTTTGCTGATGAAGAATTCAGACCCAGTCATGCAGATAACTCAGTGAATAAAGGGCTTGTGATGCAAGCATGAGAACACACATGAAAAAGCCAGGCAAGATGGCACTGCATGCCAGAAACAGGATGATGCCTGGAGCTCAGTGGCCAACTATTCCACACAAAATAGCGAGCTCTGGGTTCAACGAGAGACCCTGTCTCAAAAAATAAAGTACAGAGGGATTGAAGAAGACACCTCTATGTGCACACACATACATGCACATGCACACCAACATGTGGTATATATACATATACCACATACAAAAAATAATAATATTGAATCACAGAAGACATTAAGTGAATGGCCCAGCCAAGGAGATAGAGCATCTCATGGCATTAAACCAGCTGGTTTCCTCACTGGTCTCCTTCAGTGTGGCGGATGCTCTTGGAGCCTTCTTTCCCTGCAGACCTGAACTCTATAAAGCCACCCTGGGATCAGAGCCTAGAAAGGGGAAAGAATGGCTCAACCAGTCCTCCTTCTTTTGTGGTACCCAGGTCCCAAGGGAACAGTGATCAGCCATCCCTTCTCCCGGTGGGACTCAGATGTTCCCAGGAAGTATGTGAGCCACTCATGAAGAAACATGTAGCTGTGCTGTGGGAATTGCAATTGGACCCATGAGAGTGTTTGGAAACAGGAGCCAATGGTGCAGACACAGACAAGGGATTTCAAGCTGAAGCATTTGGGGTTTCAATACAAATTAGAAGCTGCAAGTCAGTCCCACGTGTGAATCTGTACAAATCCCTCATAATGAGAGCAGAGGTTCCTCTTGTCCTTATTTGTACAGGTGTTGGTATCAGAAGTCTAACCAAGTGTGTCGTTCTCCCAGACTTGGGAGATTAAAGATATTCTCTCCCTAGCTGCAATGCCTGTCTGTGAGTGCAAAAAAGGGCCAGGCACCACCAGCTCTGGGGACTCTTTCAGATCTTGCAGTAACTCAGTCAGCACCCCATGAAAACTAAGAATCAGGAGGCTCCTCTGTGGTTCCCACCCTTAGTGCTCTTGAAAGGGGCCTTCAATAATCACTATTCCCTGTATGCAAGCTGAGTAGGCAGCTCAGGGAACTCGCCAAGAGCATGTGTCTCCACACATGCGAAAGGTGAGACTGGAGGTCATGTGTGCATCCACAGTGACCCAAATCCACACCCCTTCTAACAGTCACCATGCACCCAGTCATTTTACTCCTAGGTCTGTATCTCAAGGAATGACACATGTGGCTTGCATGTGGATGCTCATGGCAGCACTGTCCACAGCTGCCAGAGAGGGAACAGCCCATCAACCAGAAGCTGTTTGTGGATAAAATCACACATTTGCATCTAATGGAGCACCTTCTGCTCATTCAAATGAATGAAGCATTAGCCTGTGTGGCAACACAGAGAGGCTCTGAAATAACAAGAAACCACACACACAAGACCACACTGTGTAGCCTACAGTAAGCAAACCTGAGGCAGAAGGAAGATTGGTTTCTGCCAGGGAGAGGGGTGACAAAAAAGGGAGTTGGGGACACTGATACAGGGTTTCTTTTAGAGGAGATGAGAATGTTCTAAAGTTGATTGTAGGGAAGTTGTTTGCTAATTTTTTTAAAACGGGTCTCACTATGTAGCCCTGGCTGACCTGGAGCTTTCTATATAGACTAGGCTCTCCTTAAACTCACTGAGATCTACCAGCCTCTGCCTTCTGAATGCTGGTATGATACACATGTACCATCACATTTAAAGGTCTGAACATCATCAAAATCCACCCCATTATATGATTTAAATGGTGGCTACTATGGTATATTAATTAATATCTCAACATTAGTATCTCAAAAAAGCTGTTGGGAGGAATACCTACAGCCCTATGTCTAGAGATAACAGATGCAGTCCCCCTGAGGCCCATCTGGTTAAACTTGGGTCTTCTAAAGATTTAAAGCCTCTTTAGTTAATTTGGCTTGAAGCTCATATGTTTCCCTATAGCCCAGAAGTCAAATCAGATTAGGCAAAGTCTTCATGGGGGAGAGGGGTACCACTCTTAAGATATGAGAAAACAGGGCCCCATCTACACTGACCCTGTACACAAACTATAAGGAGTCTGCTTCTTTGAGCTCTGTGTACACAGACTTCCATGTACAGCATCTAGAGTTGGGAATCCAGCTTCATTGAGCTCCATCTACACAGACTCCATGCACAGCCCCCGCCCCCCCCCCAGAGTTTGGAATTGAGCTTTGTTTTATTTGTTTCAGTGTCTGGCATGTCCCTGGTGTGTGGATGCAAGTGGTAAAGACATGAGTCATTGAGTGTGACCTTGCTCTGCTTTATTTTTCTTTTAAAGTCCTTGGAGAAGTCGTTGTTTTATCATGTATGTATTTGTGTACTGTCTCACTGAGAACAGTACTTAGGAGAACAAGGACTTCCTGTGTAGAATCCACTGCTGTGAAGCCAGCATCCATAACAGGACTCAGCACAGCACCACATGCAATGTGGACACATTCACAATAAGACAAACAGGCACCTGCATGTGTGCGCGCGTACACACACACACACACACACACACACACACACACACACACACACACACAGACTCCTCAACAGGCACCCATGTGTACACACCTACACACAACAAATAGGCACAACGTGTGCACACAAATGCACACACTCCACAACAGGGCATGCACACAACACTACTTTTCTGATCCCTACATCTTAGTTAAAGCAAAATGGGACACAGGAATTCTGGATTTTCCATGGGTAGAGGTCAAGCAAAGTATATTCTTCCTGCCCATGCAAAACTATATGAACCAAAGTTGAAATAGTTGAAGACAGACCACATATTTTTTTCTGAAAGAGGGCCAGTGAGACAGACGGCTCAGAGGGTGAAGGTGCCTGCTGCTAAGCCTGACAACCTGAATTCAATACCCAGGCCCCACAAGATAGAAGGCGAGAACCAACTCCCACAAGTTGTCTTCTGACTTCCACTCATACACCACCACGGCATGTGTACCCACAGAAAGGGAAATACACATGAGCACACAAACACATGCACACACATGCACATACATGAACACACACAAACACACACAAATAAATATAATTGCCTAGATGACAATTTATCTACACTCTTCATCTACACTCAAGTTGGTGGCTAAATGCAGATCTCTACAGAACAATATTTTCTTCTCAAAATTAAATCATTTTCAATTATCTTGTTAAAAGGACAAATTTTTTTGAACATATCTTTTCACTTTTTATTACTTGTTAAGATTTATTTATTTTTAGGTGTTTGGGTGTTTTGTTTACATGTATGTCTGTGAATCACATGTATGCAGTACTCATAGAAGCCAGAAGAGGGCACTGGATTCCCCCCAGAACTGGATTATAGAAGATGGTGAGCCAACATGTGGGCGCTAAGAACCAAACACAGGCCCCCTGCAAGAACAGTGTTCTTAACTACTGAGCCATCTCTCCAGTGCCACTTTAATTTTTTAACTTAATTATTTTTGAGAATTCCATACATGCATGTTGTATTTACGTCATGTCCACCCCTCCCTCCCCCTACTCTAGCTCCCCCTTCATAACTGAACTGAAAGAGATGCTGATGTCCATGGAAATAGGATACCTAAGTCTTGCCTTCAGATGAGGGAGGCAGCAGGAAGAATGTGGCATCTCTGCTCTGTGGTTTTGTTTTGTTTTGTTTCTCCCACTATTTAACATACTATTTTCTACATTGTTTCCCTGAGGCACTAATTTTCAAATTTCTTTTTAGCAGCAAAATCTTTTCCAAACAAGATCTTAGGCAGAAACTGTAACAAACAAAGCATAATTAACAGTTCCTGGGGCAGTTTACATGCTTGTTATTTAGAGGAAACCCTTGGGTGTGTAGGTGAGATTTCTGGTCTACCTCTTAAGTATCCTTGGCTCTTCAAAACAGAGCTTGAAATCACAGCCCAGCAGCTGGTCTTCTGTTGCTGTGTTCTTGCTGTTTTGTAAGGGGGAAAATGTTATCTGAGGTTTTTCTTCCAGAAAAACTACTTTTTTGTTTTCAGTCCTGACAGTATGTGGTGGTGGGCATGTGTGGCAGAGGCAGAATCCTATACCACAGCTTTTGTAACTTCTTCCACTCACAACACTTTTGCACCCAAAAAAATGTTTACATACTTCTGAATATGCATGAACAAAAAATAGGTTATGGGGCAGCAAGATGGTTCAGTGGGCAAAGGTGCCTGCCACCCAACTTGATCATCTGAGTTCCATCCTCTGGTCTCACATGGTAGAAGGAGAGAATGGACCCCAGAATGTTGTCCTCTGACACACATGCATGCACGTGTGTGTGTGCACACACACACACTTTAAATCTTGCACAGAAGCAGTGCTACAGGAGACAAACGGAATGATTACCAATAGACATTAGTGTCCAGTGGATCAGGAAAGGACTTGATCATATTTCCTTAAGAAAAGTTTAACTTTTAGAGATAGATGTGCACACAGCAGGGAGGGGCAGTCACATGCAAGACCTAATGACACCGGAAGGCAGGCACTTGGGGTTCGCTATTCCGTCTGGTTTTTAGATAGTAAAAATGTCCTTTAGTGAGATACAAAGAATAAAAGAAGGAGCATCCATGGGACTCCAGTCACCACCTTACCTTTCCCAGTGAGAGCTGCAAACACCTGCCAAGTATGCCTGCTGTGGCCACACTGTTGAGAGCAGAGAAGCTCCCCCCCCCCGCCCCCGGAGGAGACTGATGAAGGTGAGACTGATGAGGCAGCCCTCAGGAGTGGGAGCAGGGCTTGGAAACCAGCCAGGAACAGAACACTTCCCAAGCTGTCTTGGAGTTCACAAAAGCCAGCCCATCTCAGTCTTTCTCTCAGTATCTACATCCCTTGTCTTCCTGTGCTTGGCGGATTTCTCTGATAATAAGTCAGCATCCACATGGGGGAAATGGCCATACCATGTTCTGCTACTCAGCCACCTCTGTTTCTCTGAGTTTTGATTCTTTTTTTTATAATGTATTTAACTTTATGTGTTGGTGTGAAGGTGTCAAGTCCCCTGGAACTGGAGTTACAGACATTTGTGAGTTGCCATGTAGGTGCTGGGAATTGAACTTAGGACCTCTGAAAGAACCGTCAGTGCTCTTAACTAATTACTGAGCCATCTCTCCAGCCCAGTTTTGGTTTGTGTGTGTGTGTGTGTGTGTGTGTGTGTGTGTGTGTGTGTGTGTGTGTGTGCGTGCAAGTGTGCGTGCATGCGTGTGTGTGTGTGTGTGTGTGTGTGTGTATGTGTGTGTGTGTATGTGTACATGTGCCTATGGGTGCTTGCCTTGTTTTTGAGACAGAGTCTCTCTCTGAAGCCTAAGGATCCTCTTGTCTTACATACACAGTGCTGGGGTTACAGACATGTTGCCCAGCTTTTTACATGAGTGCTGGAAATCTGACGAATACTTTCATGCTTGTGGGTCAGTCACTTTACTGACTGAGCTGTCTCCCAGCAACCCCCCAACAATATTTTCTGATGTGTTGTTAGTCATTTCTGAGGGAAGGCCTCTGGGTATTAAAAAATAAAATCTTTATTTAGAAATACTTTTAAACTTCTATGTAAATGTTTACATAAAATATATACTTTGTGCATACAACTATTTTTATATAATATGATAGCTATTTATGCTAAGCTGCATAGTTTTGCTTTTTGTCTTCTGTCTATAGTGTGAGTTAGGGGTCAAGATTCATTATTTTCCACATGTAATACACTCACTACCCAGTGTTTACTGAAATGATCATTAGCTGTAACCTAAAATACATCTAAAATAAAAATAATCCACAGTTATGGAAGCAGAAGAAAGAGTTTCCGAACTTTTAGACAGTAAATAGCTGGATGTGTACAATACATGCAGCAGAGCAGTGTCCAGGGACACTGTCCCTCTCATTTACTGCAGTGTTTCTGCCAGAGCCCTCAGCATGCAATGGACAGTCTGTGCATACTTGTTAAGATGAATCCTCGCATCTCACCATTCTGCATTGGTTGCTAATTATAGGCAGAAGGAATCCAGGTAGCTAACACTGTAGGTCAGCATCACTAGCCCTGGCAATGAAGGTTCTGTTGTTAGAATATAGTAAGGATTAGCAAGTCTGCAAGTGTTGGATAAACATCACTGAAAATAACAAAGCTTTGTTCACATGTGCACAGAGAAATAAAATGCATATGCACAGAACCTCATTATAAAGTAGACTGTGGGAAAAATGAAGTGTCATGGGGGTTGAACCACCTTGTCCAATTTATTATGAAGAATTTCATACGTTACATAGCAAGTCTGTCCTTGTTATCATTGCTAACAAATCTAATCCCCTGTCCTAGAGTCTCTTCCTGTAACAAGCAACTTAGAGGAGAAAGGGGGTTTATTTGGCCTATGATTCCAGGTTACAATCTACTATTTTAGGGAAGTCGAGGCAGGAACTTAAAGCATCATGTCCACAGCCAAGCACAGAGAGCCACGAATGTATCCATGCTGTCCATGCTGCCTGCTTGTCTGCGTGTGCTCAGCCAGCTTCCTTCATTCTTATACCGTCCACTGCTTGGCCAATGAGATGATGCCATCCACATTCAGGGTGGGTTTTCCCACATCAACTAATAATTAAGACAATACCCTATAGTCATCTATTCCCTACAGGCCAATCTAACCTAGGTAATCCCTCAGTTGAAACTCTCTTCTCAGGTAGCTCCAGGTCATGATGATTTGACATGTCAAAGTAACCATCACACCCGTTACTGTATCTGCTGTATGATGTGCCAAGCTCATTCTGTGCACGTTGTCTTATTTGTATCAATGGAAGACTCCACCCATTGGACTCTGAGCTAGAGATTAGGTTTCTTCTCCAGGAAGCCATATCCTTTATGTAAACACAAACTCATGAACCTGTTTGCTGGATAGATTCCTCACAGGCTTTACCTTGCCTCTTTATCCTCAGAAATAAACAAGGATTAGAATGCTCTCCGATACTTTATCTTTTAATTTTGCAAAGCCAAGGCCCAAGTGAGTGAATAGCAGCTTTCCAAATTCAATGTCAGTTCTCTGTACAGCTGCAAGATCAGCAGCTCCAACAGGCAAGACCCTGAATATCCTCTGCTCTTGCTTACTGCCAACCTGCAGCTTTCCAGGTGGGAAGTGAGCTGAGTTCCCAGAGCAGGTTACACTCTCCAGGCTAACATGCAGACCAACTGTTCTATGCCATCATTCTGTACTTATTAAATCTGAGTCCCTGGGAAGGAATCTGGGGAGGAGAAAGGAGCTCTAAGTTTAGTGAAAGACCTGAAACAAACACACACACACACACACACACACACACACACACACACACACACACACAGTGGAGAGTGACTGACACTGAGGAAGACACTTTACTTAGTTAGGGTTTCTATTGCTGTGAAGAGACACCATGATCAGGCAACTCTTATAAAGGAAAGCATTTAATTGGCACTGGCTGACAGTTCAGATTCAGTCCATTATCATCATGGACTGTGGAAAGCATGGCAGATATTGAGCTGGAGAGGTAGCTGAGAGTTCTATATCTGGATTGACAGGCAGCAGAGAGAGTGACACTGTGCCTGACTTGAGCATCTGAAATCTCAAAGCCTACCTTCCCCCCATGACACACTTCCTCCAACAAGGCCATACCTCCTAATAGTGCCACTCCATATGGGCCTGTGGGGCCATTTTCATTCTAACTACCACAACACCTGACGCAGGCCACTGGTGTCCACATGCAGCCACACACAAAAATTAATTATAGTTAAAATAACCCAAGCCCCTCATCCTTATGATGAGGATCTCTACAGCCAACCAACCCCATCCTGATGGTCATTACAAACTCAGCCACTTGCCAAAGAGAATGACATAGTTCAGTTCAAAAGTGAATGAACTCACAGTCTTCAGTGCATCATCCTGAGGCACCAGCCCACAGTGGTTATGCAAAACTGTGTTTTACATCTGGTATTTGATTTGCTACACTGTTTAACAGAAAAATAACTTTATCTATTCTTTCCCAATTAAAAGAAGTAACGTTATAATCCATAACTCCTCCAGCTCTGCTTTGGTAAATTAATGCTTATCTATTGTTTTTAAATCACAAAGTGAACATGGTTATAGAAATGTAAAATGGTACTATTTCATTTTAATCTATTTAATTTTCCATTCTTGAATTACATAATGGGGTTAAAACATTGAATAGAATTAATAGAATGAGTATTTAATTAAGCAGTAATGAGTTTCTAAATGGATGCTTGAAGAAACTGGCTTCATAGTTATGCAAGAATCAGATAATAGTCTTAACAAAGAGTATAATAACTGTGTTGAAATGTTGTTTTTTTATTTAAAGATTTTTGTTTTTTCTGAATTCTCTTAGGAGTATTTGAACATAACCCAGTTTCTTGATTTGCTTTCAGGCAAATGTAAGCGCCTTTTCCTAGCTCCCAACACCCCACATCATCAAACTCTACCCACAGTACTCTACAGTCCATTGTGAAGTGATTCTCCCTGGAGCGCCTATGCTGCCCACACCCTCCTCAGCTTCTCTGGTAGCCTAGCCTTTGCCCCTGCTCTTCCAGGAGCCAGGAACGAGTGCTCACCCTCCCTTTACCTTATTACGGGCTCCTCTTCTTTCACTTTCAGGGGATTCTTCCCTGATGATCTTCCTCAAACAGAGTTGGGCACCTTCAGGTGCTACAGACTCTCCTAGAATTATGCAGCTTCTCTTTGAGTTAACACCTTTTTATAGTTAAATATTTCTCTTCTTTTTCTCTTGCTGATCCATAAATCCATGATAAAATATGTTCTATCTGCTTTGCTTACTCGTCTCTAGGTGTCTGGATGGATAATGGTGGAATGTGAATGGTTGAATGATGTAGAAATGAAAGTTGCACAAATGGCCATGTGGCTTGATGGGTTGTTGGAGAAATGGACAATTGAATTACTGGATATGTAGATGGTGAATGGATGGAGTAGTTGGACAAAGGTTGTATGGAAGATGGATGAATGGATGGATGGATGGATAAATGGGAAGATTATGGTTAAATATAGCTATCTCTAAGAGCATATGAGGTCTACCCAAAGTACACACTCATGAGAGTTCCTAGTATACCTCTAGATTCCCATTCTGTGTAGATTCTTTGCCTACACACAAACATGGTGGTTTATGGCAGCCCCTTTAGTAGCTTCAATAGGCATGAAGACCTCACAGTTATGAGAAAAGTTGCAGTCTTGATTTACATACCCATGACTTATATATTGACTTTATCAATTAATGACCAACCTCATTGGTCTGTCTATCATATCTTCAAACCCAACCATATGCTATTTGCCATGTTATGTTCTGGGCATCAGGTCTCACTCCTCCATGAATTACCACTAGATTTTAGTGTCAGGCCCTAAGATGGGGAAGGGGCTTTCAGAATCAAGGAAATTTTTAATTAATTTACTCATACCATAAAATGTAATTTTAAAGCCCATAAGAATTATGGAGAGTCCAATGAAGACCAAAATTTAAGAATCAGACAAGAAGTATCTATGGTTTGCTTGTCAGGATTCTCTAAAAGTACAGGGATTGATATGGTGACTATGTGCCATTTTAATATATATAATATACACTGTAATGTATGTGGTCCAGGTAGTCCAACAATGACTGTCTCACCTCAACAAGGCTATCCTTCTGCATTAACTCAGCCCTCACTACTGATCCCTGTATTTAAGAAAATTCCCTTATTTGACAAGTTTTTTTCTGAATCCCTTCCATGTCCTGAGTACCATGTGAGGAGCTGGAGTCAAAGCCTCCAACCACCCCAAGTTAAAGTCTGTATAGCACTGTTGTCTTGACCATGTGACCATCAGCTGCTTTGCCTGAACATCCTCTTGCTTATGTGTTAGACGTAACATCCTCTCCATCTAACTTGGAACATATAGGACATCCCAGGCCACAATTATCTACCCAATTTTCTAAACAGTAGATGTCACAAGACTACTTACTGCAATGAGAAGGGACAAGGCTCCAGTGTCCTGGCTCTAGATATGCCAGAGGACTAACTTGAGTGATGGATGCTGGGTGGGCTCAGCAGCAGATTAATGGAAAGCAGAGCTTATGAATACCCAAAAGGTGAGGGTATGACCCTTGATTCACTGTAGGACTTGAGACAGGATCCTTCCTTTGCTTCCTTCTCTGCCTTCATCTTCATTTGCAGTCTGAAGGGTTTGTGGAGCATGTGTGTCACCAAGGCCCATCCTGAACACATGGCAGACAGGAATTGTTGATCGTGGCACTCTCTACACCATCCTCAACCCAAGGCAGATGGAAGCTATTGATCACAGCACTCTATGCCATCCTCAACACATGGCAGACAGAGACTGTTGATCACAGCACTGTACCCCACTGAGTCTAGATGCTATGAAGGCCCCTCTATACCAAGTCGGGCTGCCTCTTCCACCCACAGGGAACAACAGTTACATTGACTTAGACTTGAATTCATCATGTCTTTCACTCCAGTCTGTGCATTAGAATTTCTGGGCTTCATCTTGAATTTTTGGCCTTGTCCTACTCAACTGAAGTGGCATAGGACCCAGGAATTATTAAACCTCATAGGAAAATCTACTATGCAGATAGGACTCAGAGCCATGAAGCTGATTTTGTTTTGTTTTGGTTTGGTTTTTTTGGTGTTTGTTTGTTTGTTTGTTTGTTTGGCTTGGGTTTTGGTTGTTTGTTTGTTTGTTTGTATGCTTTTGAGAATGGAAAGACAAAAGGTAGAGCTGGCAACTTTGCTTAAACAGGAATCATAGGAATGGAGCCAAAATAATTACTGCTGTCGCCATTTCTGGGTGACCACATCCCCTACGGCCCCCCTCCCAAGGCTAAGTTCCATCCTGGTGAGCTTCCTCAGATTCTTAAGACTGGCCTAGGTTTGCTGAGATGCCATAGACAAATTAGTTTTCATCTCTGTTGCATCCCCACAACCAAGCCTCAATATGGAGACTCATGATTAATGATTTAAAAGTCAATGAATCAGTGGCTGTTTGCAAAACCTCATTTCTCAAATTACTCCTCTTTGAACACAAGGCCTTTTTGACATCATCTTACCGTGTCTGGATTCTCACTGCTACTAATTGAAATTCCTAGATATTTCCTCATCTTGTCAGCTCCTTGGTCCTGCTTGCTTATGAAATATTTGCAAACAGATTACTGTTCACCTGAGTGTGTCAGAGGTAAACGCCAGAACAATACCTCACACTTCCTTCTCGAAGGAAATGTGCCCATGATGGCTCATGAGATTCCCTGTCGGTAGGAAAGCTCATTTGTCACAGATTGATTGATTCCAACCACACCCCCATGCAACAAGTATTTGAGATGTGGTACAATTAAAACCACGCCTCCCGGCTGCAGATGTCTGCGTTTCTTAGCAAACAGTCTTTTAATCTTGTAGGCCATGAGGAAGGAGCTAGGCAGGGTGGGATTGATTCTCCTAGTTAGGGAGTAGAGCAGGGTGGGAAGCAAACACTGCATGTGCAGCCTCAAACCCTCCACCTAAGTCCCACCCCCCACCTATCTGGTCATCTTGAGTTCAAGGTGGGCACAGTGTCAAGAACAGCACACACAAAGGCAGGAGAGATGGCTCACTCGGTAAAGTACTGTGGCCTGAGCATGAGTTCCTGAATTAGGTCCTTATAACCCTCATGAAAAAGCCAGGCATGCACTTAGGATCCCAGCAATGGGGAAGCTGAGACAGAGGGATCCTTCAGGCCCCCTGATCAGCCAGTCTAACCTAATTGGTGAGTGCCAAACCAATAAGAGAACCTGTCCCGAAGGCACAGAAGACATCACCTGAGGCTGTTCTCACATGAACCCACACAAGCATGCACCCACAGGCACTCACACTATGTCTATTAATTCATGCAAAAATATATACATACAATGGCTCCCACTCTAGTAGAGTTTACTTCTTATGAAACAATTCAGAAAAAGTGCTTACTCCTGAGCCAGACATGCCCTCTCCATGGAGACTGGAGACCCTAACTACTTCATCCTGTGACCCCACCCTCCCCTCAGGGTCTCCTAGCTGTGTGCATCCTAGGAGGCAGAGGGAAAAAGAGCAGGAGAGGGAGCACAGCTGCCCTCAACCCTCTTCCCAACCTGACAGCATCCTTTCTTCATGTTCTGGAAGAGCTAGGTTTGTCCTGTGACCACACCTGAGTCCAGGGAAAGCTGATTTGTGGAATGCAGCATCTTCATGGCCATAATCCCTGCACTGTCTATTGTTAAATGAGATGATATGTGTAGCAAACTCATGTAGTGCTCACAGGATGAGCTCTGCTAGACACATTTCAAAACACTGACTATTGCCATCTGCTTTGATTGCAGTTCCAAGCCACGGTGGAGGAAGGAGCCGTGGGAGTTATTGTCAATTTGACAGTAGAAGACAAAGATGACCCCACGACGGGAGCATGGAGGGCCGCATACACCATCATCAATGGAAATCCTGGGCAGAGCTTCGAAATCCACACCAACCCCCAGACCAACGAGGGCATGCTCTCTGTGGTCAAGGTAAGAGTGCCCCTGGTGGCACCTCTGTCCTGCCATGATCATGTAGAGCCACAAGAAAGGTGTATAGAATGGTAGGGTAGAGAAAGTCGCAGATAAATTAATTCTATTCTCCTCCAGAAGCCCAAAGAGGAACACTCTGGGCTTAGAGACTTCCCTACCTCCCACTTTCTTCCCTGGTAGATGACAACATTTGTATCTGAGTCAGGGATGGACAATAACAAAGGGCAGAGTAGGAAACTTGATTTCAAGTCCCAGTGTGTGCTTGACCAAGGACATGCCCACGTTTTCTGTACCTCAGTTTACTCATCTATAAGAAGCCACTCTTAATGTTGCATATAATTCAGGACTGTTACACTCTGTTCTGCTTGCTGTGACAAGGGGTCAGGTTTCTAGGTAGCTATCTTAGTCTCTTTCTTTGGCAGTTATAAAAAAACAATACTCTGACAAAAGCCACGTAAGAGGAAAGGGGTTTAACTTTGACTTAGAGTTCAAGGTCATCACTGGTGGGGGGTGTCCGAGCAGCAAGGGCTTGAGACAGCTAAATCATCCTGCAGCTGCAGTAAAGAAACAGAGAGCAAGGACTAAATGCACACCTGGTGTTCAGCCCCCTTTCTCAGCTTTGTACAGTCTGGATCCCCTGCCTAGGAAATGGTCCCACTCACAATTAAGAAGTATTTCCATGTCAAATAACATAATCAGGATGATCCCCCACAGGGGTGCCTAGAGTCCCACCTCTTCAGTGACTCTACATTCTGTCAAGTTGACAGTTCTCACTGACCAGCATGGTGGCTGGTCACCAATGTACATTTGTTCCTTAAAGTTCTGCAGGCTGAAGTCTGTGGTCACAGGACCCAGAAATTCAAGGTCAAGTGAGAGTCTGCATCTGCATAGATGACGCCCCCTTACTCTGTCCCCATATGCAGTGGAAAGGGAGAGCCAGCTCTCCCATTCACATGGCTCTATGTCATGATCAAGTTATCTTGTAATGACCCCCTTGCCAATGCCCTCACATGGGAGCCTGTGACTTCAGTATATGAAAGGGGGACATGTCCAGCCCGTAGCACTGTGAGGACTTCATGAACAAATTGACAGTAACAGCTATTTCCAGTCTGTATCAGATTGGTATTGCTCTGACAACAGTGAGCATAAATTTTGTGGCCAACGATGAGTGTAACTTGATCATTAGAAGACCAGCAAGGGCCTCACTGAGTGAAACTGCAGGTGTGATCAGGTAAATCCTGGAGGCTTGAAGGAGATTCCATCTCTTACTGTTCCCAGATTCTAGAGGCTACCTGTGGCCCTGGTCTTATTGTCCCTCCCAATACTTTCAAAGCATCTACAACTTCCCCATTGGTGTTCCTTGATGGCCATCATCCCATCTACCACACCTCCTGCCTTGTGATCCCATCAGGTCCACTGGATGATCCAAGATAATCCCTTATCTCAGGGCCTCTCATTTCACCACATCTACAAAGTCTTTTTTGCTAAGCCTTAGACTCTTAGAGTTGAGAACTATGGGAGCATTACCCTGCCTACCTGTGCTGAGTCTGTGCTAATCTTCCTTCTGTAACTGTGATGAAACACTGGCCCAAAGTAGCTTGGGGGAGGAAAGGAATTACATCATCGTACACTTCCAGGTCTCAGTCCATTGAGACAGAAATCAGGGCAGAAACTCAAGCAGGAACTGAAGCAGAAATCATGGAGGAATGCCCATGCACAAAGAGAGAGAGAGACAGAGAGACAGAGAGAGAGACAGAGAGAGAGACAGAGAGACAGAGAGAGACAGAGACAGAGAGAGAGACAGAGAGGGAGAGACAGAGAGAGACAGAGAGAGAAACAGAGAGAGACACAGAGAGAGAAACAGAGAGAGAGACAGAGAGAGACAGAGAGAGAGACATGAAGCAGAAATCATGGAGGAATGCCCATGCACAGAGAGACAGAGACAGAGACACAGAGAGAGACAGAGAGAAAGACATGAAGCAGAAATCATGGAGGAATGCCCACGCACAGAGAGAGACAGAGACAGAGAGAAAGAGAGAGAGACAGAAAGAGGTTTGATATAGATGTTATAGATAGATATAAATATATCTCGTATCCTTCTTACACATCTGCCTAAGAATAGTACTGCCCACAGTGGACTGGGCCCCCCTGCATCAGTTAACTATTAAACAGTGCCCCACAGACATGGCCACCATCTGATCTAGAATCCCTGGAGATTCTATGTTACATAAAACAGACGATAAAAATGAACCAGTACCTAACCCTGTGAGCAAATTCCTCACACCAGTACCAGAGCCATTGAGCATGACAGATCACAGACACTTCTGTTTCTAGAGGACAGAGTCTAGGTTCCTGCCCTTCCCCACCTCTGGGTCACTTCCTCCCTAATAACAGTAACAGAAGAACTGTTGGGATAGCCTGGCACCAGCCATCCAAGGCTGCTGCTTTCAAAGGGGTAAAAGCATGAAAGAAAATTGCCCTGACCATCTTCTGAAGCTAGTTCTGGCTCTATAAAAGATGCAGAGTAACTTTCCAGCCCTGCAGCTTCATGGAAAAACTTGAATATATATGGAAAATTTTATATATATATATATATATATATATATATATATATATATATATATATATATGTCCTCCATTCTGGGGTGAGGCTTGGTGGTCCCCATCATTACCAGAAGCTACTTAAAGGAGAAAAGGGTTTATTTCAACATACAGATTGCATCTTATGGGATCTTCATCTGCCTTCTGACTCCTCTCCTCTGAGAATGCACCACAGGAAATCACATAGATCCAGATTCCTTCCTTAGGCTCCTGTCCACATCATCCTCTCAACAAGGATACTTACTCACTGTGTCTGGCTCTGAGGATTCTGCTACTTGTTTGTGTAGGGAACCACTGTGTTCTGAAGTTTATCCCTGTCCTGCCTAATTTTTCTCCCTCTGCATCTTAGAAGTAGGAGACCCTCCCAGAAACGTCACTCTCAATGCACCATCATGTCTGTGGTTTAGAAAGAATGTGGCATTTGATGGTCAGGAGCCCCATGTTTACTCTTTCTACAATGGGGTTTCCTTTGTGTTCCTTGATGTAGACAGGGACACATGAACTAACAGCCTCTTTGTAAAATCCTCTGGATAAATCTTCACCAGGACTACTCACTGACACTGGGACAGTATCTTTGTATGGGGCCGACCTGGGTAAGGCCTTCTGTCTAGTAAAGAGCTTTAGAGCACTCACATCAGGATGACAATTAAAACATTTCTCCATGGTGGAGGCCCAGAACCTTTACCCCATGTGTCTTGGACCTAACTCTTATTCTTGTGTCACCCTCTATTATAACAGTCCCTGAAACCAAAAGACTCTGGGAGAATCATAGACAGCCAAGTTCTAAGTATATTCCCAGACCCCACATTCTTTCCTTTAGAAAGGACACCTAGAGTAGCACAAGATTTAATCCACAAATCCCAGAACTGTCCCCAAGTGTCCACAGCTACTCATGCAACATCAGAAGGGCCGTGTGCAAAGTAAACACCCTTCTTGGTGTGTGCCTTTCTGACACCCTTCTGTCTGTTCCCCAGCCCTTGGACTATGAGATCTCTGCCTTCCATACCCTTCTGATCAAAGTGGAAAATGAGGACCCACTGGTACCAGACGTTTCCTATGGCCCCAGCTCCACAGCGACTGTCCACATCACAGTCCTGGATGTCAACGAGGGCCCAGTCTTCTACCCAGACCCCATGATGGTGACCAAATGGGAGAATATCTCTGTGGGCAGTGTGCTTCTGACAGTGAACGCCACAGACCCTGACTCCCTGCAACATCAAACCATCAGGTGGGTGAGCGGCTCAGGACCCGCAGATGGAGGCAAGCAGGAAGCCATCTTCCTCTTCCAAAGCTGGTTGAGCTGGTTGCTGGTTGCTGGTTGCTGGTTGCCTGTTGCAAAATGCTGTTAAGTTAAATCTACTTTCCATCTAGACATGTGGGAGGGAAAAGAAGTTTGAACGTGATGGGGCCAAAAGGCTCTCAGTGAGAGGACAATGTCCTGATCCCTGACTGCAACTGCAACTGAGGAAGAGACTGGCTTCAGAACTAACTATGTTCCCAAATGACCTAGCCCAATCTGGAGGGTCATAAAGAAGGGCCACTCTTCGTGGCCTTCTGCATCTCAGAATTTGATGCTCTGTAAGAAAGGCATTGGTTGGTTCCATTTGTAGATGGAGGTATTATGAATTCCAGCATCGGAAGGCAGTTCAGTCCATATAGTGCTTGTCACCCAAGCCTAGAGAGCTGAATCTGTGTTCCTGGCACCCATAGAGAAGTTGTGGGAGAGCACAGCTGTAATCCCAGCACTGGGGAGGCAGAGACAGGAGGATCCCTGCACCTTACTGGCCAGCCTGGTCTAGCTGAATTGTTATTGTTGCACCTATATGCATAAGTATATAAACACAACTTGCTCAGTCCATTTAGAGTTACTTGTATGTGTATGATTTCAGGGCTGACCACTTGAAAATGGATAATCAATAGTGGGGACCATCTCCCTCTCTGAGCATTCTTTACTTGTGTATAGTTCTTTGTCTGGGGATGAGATCTCATGATGCTTTTCCCACCCCTGTTAGCATGTCTATTGCTGTTGTCACTGTTCATGTCTTGATTAGGAAGCCATAATGTTGAGGTGTCAGGGGTACAGCTTCCCTGTTGCTATTAGGAAAGACTCTCATAACAGACTTCCCGTTCTTTTGGCTCTTAAAATCTTTCTGCCCTCTGTTTCCTGATGTTCCTTGAGCCTTAGATCAGGATGTGTGTTGTAGATATATTCCTTGGTGCTGGCTACCCCACAATAAATTGTTCTCTGTATTTTGATTATTTGTGGTTTTCTGTGAACATCTCCATCTGCTGCAAAGAGAAGACTCTTTGATGGGGAGTAAGATCTGTACTTACCTGAGGGCATAAGGATAGATTTAGAATGTAGTTAGGAGTCATGCTGGTCTAATAAAAATGCAATAATAACTCCTCTTAAGATCCATGACCTCACTATTCCAAGGAGTTGGCTAGGTTTCTAGTACTAGGAATGATTTCCCTCCTGTTGAGTGGGCCTTCAGTCCAATCAGATAGCTGTTGGTTACTGCCAAGACAGAAGTGCCAATATTGCACCTTTAGGAAACGTTTGCCATGCTGGTCATTGCTGTGGAGCATAGGCAACACAGCCAGATAGGACTATTGGTTGCTTCCCCTCTTGGTCAACTTTCTTTCTGGAAGTATGAAAGCTAGTGATCTTTGGGGAGGAGGCAATTTCCTGTCAGATATGACTCAGATCTTCCTAGACCTGCTTATTTCTTAAGCTCTGCTCCAGGATTCATAGAAGGTCTTTTCATAAGGAGATTTCATTAAATGGCTGACAACAAGTGCAGCAGCTAAAGGATGCCCTCCCTGGAACATTGTCACACAATGAACAAATTCCTACCCAAATACAGTTTGTCTCCACAAAGAAAGTTTCAAATTTCTCCTTCCACAACACCATTCACTGCTTGTAGAGAGCCAAAATGATCAAGACTCAGACAGTAACAAATGAGTCTTTTTTTCTTTCTTGATTTGAAAAATTTTAAGGCAAGCTCCTGACCTTGTCTCCCATATAGAGAGTTGTCAGGGAAGAAGCAGAAGTTGCTTTCCACTCCAAAATGGGTTTCTTCTCACTTCTAGACTTTATGAATTGCCAGATGAACTAGAGGATGGTGCAAAATACTAGCAACTCCTCTGACAGTGCGAAAGGGAAAACCACCTGCCTCCCACTGTCTTCTCTTCCTCTGCCCCCTGCTGCAAAGGAAGAGGCAATTTAGCCATCAAAGAGAGCATTCCTTAAGGACTGACTGGGTTGTAAAACCTGGAACTCAGCTAAAGGCAGCCGGGCAGAGAAGGCTGTGTTTAGGGTGTCTTACCATCATTCTGTGTTTCTACAGCAGGAGCTGTAGGCAGGGGATTCCTGCTTGAGGGAGGGTGGATAAAATGATCTGCAGTTGGAGCTAGCATTGTTATGCCTGGGCTCTGCTTTGCTGTCTCAGCTCCAGTGCTGCTGGGGATTAAAGAGTTAATGGAATGTCCAGTGACTAGTTGTGGGAGGGAGTCCTGGGACAAAAGCCACAGAGCCCTCATCAAGGATAGACAGTGGGAGGGAGGGTTTGTCTGGGTTCTCTAATTGGACCCTGCTCTAAGCTGAGGTAAGCAAAGGGTTAATTTGCTGAGTCTATGGATGTTTATAGGATGGAGGAGCAGAAAGGGAAGCAGCTGGGGGCTACATAGGCTCCAGGGCATCCCAGGAGCTGGTAGCCTGGATATCAGGGATTCAAAGGGAAGACAACATCTCCAGCCACGGTCCCTCTCCATCGCACTCCAGTCCACACTCCTTTCAAGTCACTGTGCTTGAACAGAGGGTGAGACTCTGGCAAAGGGCACCTAGCTGGAGGGGCAGCTGAGATGTGACCACCTGCCATGATTGGCCAGAAAGGCGGTCAGGAGACTGTGCCTGGCAGACAGAACATGCTCCTTAAGCACTGAGAGAGGGGAATGAAGACATCCCTCCTTGCACAGGGAATAAAGGCTAAGGTGGGCTGCAAAGAGAAAGTTGGTTAGTGATGGCCAAGGCACAAGACACTGAAGACCAGCAAGGCCAGCATCAGGACCTGGGAGGCATGGTTCAGCTGTGGAACAAGAGGCCATGGGTTCCCCGTTGCGATCCAGTGCAATGTTAGGAGCACCCACTGTGCGTGGGTATGGGGTGGGGTCAGGGGAGTAGGGACTGCTAAGGACTTCTGTACCAGAGACTAGGAAAACAGGGATGTGTGACACCAGCAGCACTGGCCACCAGTCTGTGACTGTAGGTCACCAGTGGCCTGGACCCAGCTCAGACTCCCCTGTACCAAACAATGCACAGATTAGCCCAGCTGTTTGAAATGTGGAAACCTCATGCCCAGTGCGATGGTATTGAGATAATAAGGCCAGATTTTCTTTACACACATACACACACACACACACACACACACACACACACACACACACACACACCCAGTGCTATTCTCCCTAGCTGACTCCATCCTCAGTCAAGTTGGTATGTCTCCATGGCAATGAAGTCAACCTTAGCCTGGTCCTCTATCTGCCTGAAGAAAGAACCCAGAGGCAGCGCAGCCAGTGCCAGGAGGGGCTCACAGAGCCATTTGGAACATGTGACCCTGAGGAGCAAGGGGAAGAACAAGTGTGAATGGCCTGGCTTTAGTGGACCCCAGCATCGCATGTGTAGGCTCGAACTGGTGCCACTTAGAGAGGTTTGGGGCCCTTCTTAAGAGACTGAAGTAAGTTCTGGGTTTCTGGAGGCACAGATGAGCTTGTGGTTAGAAGCCATCAGATAACACAGCTGCCCTTATTCTCTGTGGCTTGTCACCTAAGAGGGTCAACATCTGTTCCCAGGCCTATCTGGGGGATGCCAGGCTGGCTAAGAGATACTGAACTGACAAAGGGATGTTGGGCTGGCAGAAGGATTTTAGGCTGGCATAGGGATGCTGGGCTGGATGGGGGATGCTGGGCTGGATGAGGGATGCCAGGCTGGCAGAGGGATGCTGGGCTGGATGGGGGATGCTGGGCTAGATGAGGGATGCCAGTGTGGATGAGGGATACTAGATTGGCCTCTTTCCCCACTGAGAATCAGAATTACCTATCAAGTATTCCTTTGTTAGCTTAACTGGCTGGATCTTCTCTCTTCTCCCATTCTTGCTCCCTCCTCTCTCCTCCCTCCCCTTCCCTTTTCTCCTCCTTTCCCTTCCTGGCCCTGCCTTCCCCTCCATTCCCTCCTCTCCTGGTGCCGGCTCTGAGCTCATGAAACATCACTGGCAAGTGGACCTGCTACCCTGGGGTGTTTGACCCAGCACAGTAGAAAGTACCTTCCTTCCGGGTAGGCTGTGTGTACAGGGGTGAGCAAGGCTGAGTGGAGAGGCCAGACTGGGCGAACCTTTCCCACTGGGCTACACAGAGTCCTCAGGCAGGCAATGACTTTGCAAGTGGTCTCTGGTCTCATTACTTTTGTAGCTCAAATAATTCTGGAGGGAACAGGACTTTAATGGAGGGGGAGTTTCACTCTGGGAGCTATTATTTTAATCTCAAGATCTCTGAACTTAGCTGACTAGGGTACCAAAAAAAAAAAAAAAAAAAAGATGTTGACCCAGCCCATGCCCCTAGGAGCTTCGTCTTACGGCTGTGCCACTAACAGGGCCCAGCAGTCCTGCACAGAACTGTGTCTCCTTCTGAGCCACGGCTGTGCTGACTTGTCCCTGTCCCTGTGCTTCTCTGTCCATCCCTTTCTCCTGCTGTGTCCTCTGTTCTGTCTATCTCTCTAGGCCTTCCTCTTCTATCTCTGTCTTGCTCTGCCTTTTTCCCTCCCTCTCTGTCTCTCCTGGCATCCATCTCACTCCAAAGTTCTCTGCCTATCTGACCCTCCCCTCCTCTCTCTACTTCTATTCTTTACCTGCTGCCCCCATGAGTGATCATCCGTGGGAGGTCAGAGGTCAACCTGAGGAGCTGTCCACCCGAAAGTCTCTCACTGGCCCAGAGCTCACAGGCTAGTCTCTCTGACCAAGAAGCCCCAGGGGTCCACCTGCCTCTGACTCTCCAGTGCTAGGATTGCAAGCATACACACCACCATGCCTGGATTTTATTATGTGTGTTTTGAGAATCAAACTTGTGCCCCTAATGCATGGTAAAGAAGACTCTGTGAAACGATAGGCTAATGGATATTTATTCGGGAAGAAATCACTTACACCAGAACTAGATGATCACTGCAGGTTCCCATCTCAAGGGTGCCTCTGGATGCTCTCTGTCTCCAACCAGGAAGTAAGAGAGAGAGAGCTGGGGTCCTGGACCCCAGACCTAGTCTCCCCCAGGTCACATCCACACCTGTCCCCACACCCCAGTAGGTGTGGTCAGTGCAACAGGTGCAGGCGGGAGTGGATATCTCACTACATGCCCCTCTTGCCTAGATGACAAAAGCTTTTCCAACTGACCTTTCTCCCCAGCCTTTCTCTTTCTTCTCTTCTTCCCACCATACTCTTCTTGCCTCTCCCATCTCTTCTTTCTTCCACCTGTACAAGATGGGAGCGAGTCATCCTCCAGCAATGTTGTAGTGTCTCTTCCTGCTCCTACTCTTCTTCGTCCCTCATTCTGTTTCTCCGTTTCCTTCCTTACCTCTATCTTCATCTATTCCAAGATCCACTGGGCTAGACTGAGCCCATCCATCTCAACTCCAATCATGCACAGCTCCCAAGCCAGTAACAAGTAGCCATGCCCTCCTCAGCCAGCACCCTGAGGGCATAACTTGTGTCCAGCCTGCCCTTGATGGCCACCCCAGCCTCCTCCAGGAGAGAGGTTCTAATGCCCCCACACACATTTGAGAACTTCTAACCAACCCCTGATCTGGGCCTCTTGTCCATGCTGTCCTGTATGATTTGGCGCACATCTAGTCTGAGCCTTGACTTGTCATGCAAGGGAGTGTCCGAAGCCCAGGTGCTTGATCTCTGCCAATCCTGGACCCCTGAAGGCAAGAGGTGTCCAGACAGCAGGTTGTAAATCCTCTGGAAGGCATTTGTTATTGAAGTTCATTGACAAGTCTATCATTTGGCTTGCTTTGCTCCAAATTAAGACAGCAGCACCTGCGTGACAGTGAATTCTTTCTGTCTGGTGGCTGTGTTGAGACAGCTACAGCTCATGGGGAAAACACTTGAGATGTGAGAAACAAAGTAACTGTAATCATCCCATTTGAGGAAATCTCTTATCAACCTTATTACAGATCCTTGAGGTTCGGGAAGAGGCCCATATAAAGACTTCTCTTGCTAATTACCCCCAAATGACTGATGCCACCCACCCTTTTGTGTCCTGCTACTCACGCTTTCAAATATGCCAAAGAGCTGTCCATGTGCATTTTTGACTGCTGAATAACACCCCATCACCCCATTGCCAGCACCTGCTGTGTCGGCAGAATATTTGGACTATGACAGGAAGATTCCAATTGAAGGGGCTCAGAAGAGAGAGTCTTTTTCTGACACAAGGCCAGGGTGAGGCAGGTGTGGCCAAGAGCCTAGGGCCGAACCTTCTGCTTCTGATGCTGCTACACTGGCACCCTCTTCCTTGTGAACTATTGTGGCTTCCAGTGCTCCAGCCTTCATATCTGTATTTCAGAGAGCAAATGGAGAAAAAGAAATGAAAAGGGATACTTCCTGTGCATTGCATGTTGCATGGTTTTGCTTGTGTTGGTTCCATGTTTGTGTACTTGTGGAGAACCAAGGTTAATATCAGGAATCATACTAGGTTGACACTCCACCTTATTCATTAAAGCAGAGCTCAATCCAACTCTTGGCTCTCTTGCATGGAAAGTCTCTGGAGATACCCTGTCTCCATGACTCCCAGGCAGGATTACAGACGGTTGCTGGGCATCTCACCTAGCATTTACACAGATTCTGGAATCTGAACTCAAGTCACCGAGCCGTTTATTCCCCCACTTCCTGTTTGCTAAGGTGATTTCCTTGAAGTCAGCTACTTTTCTCTTCAAGCCTCATTTCCCAAAGATGTTCACGTGACCATACCTATCTGGTGTGCAGCTTTTACAATGGAGACCTTTGTTAAGGAAGAATGGACATTGAGAAGTGACTGATGGTTTCCGCCACATGGATCAAACCTTTCAATTTAACAAGAATCTACACAGCATCTCTGGCCTTCATTAGTTTTCCATAACAGTAACAAAATACCAGAGATAGTCCAGTTAAAAAGGAGAAAGAGCCTGGCACACATGATGCACTGAGCTCAATTCCCAGCACTACAAAAACACAAAATCAGCAAGAGGGAAGATTTATTTAGGCCCATAGTTGCAAAGGTTCCATCTGCAATCTATCATCACCATCCATCATCCACAGTCCATCCTTGTTCTTTGGGGCTGTGTGGAGGTTGTACCTCATTGGGGGTGGGGGCTGTAACACAACAATTTGTTCACTTCAAAGAGACCAGGAAGCAGAAAAGAAGTTGGGCCTGGAGTGCCAAGACCCCCTTCAAGGGCATGCCTCCAATGACCTAACTTCCTCCCATTGGGCCACACCCACCAAGATCCCATCTTCTGGGGTCCAATCTTTTGGCACACAAGCCTTTGGGGGAATATTTGTCCAAATCATAGAATCCAATGACATTAGAAACTAGATTTTTCACTTAACAAAATAATAGAAAATATAAGGAAGGCTGGGGACATATAGATCTCTTACCTGGCATACACAATGCCTTGTGTTCCACCCCCAGAATGACATAAACTGTGTGTGCTGTGATCTCAGCACTTTGGAGACAGATGCAGGAAGATCAGGAGTTTGTGGTCTTCATCAGCTACATAGCAATTTCAAGGCAAGCCTGGGCTACATGAGTAGGATTGTGGTTATAACTGGTTGACCCATCATGTTAGTGGTGTATATTTAGAATCTGCTGCAAGCCTGGTAGAGCTCTAGCTGCTGCACATTAACCTATGAGGGGTGGTGCATGCTTGAACTTCCCAGAAGTGTGTGATCATAAGAAAAATAATGCTGGTGATGTGATAATTCTGGGAGGAGGGGGAAGGGAGGGAGAGAGAGACAGAAACAACAAAATCAAACATCTGAAATTAAATGTCCAACGCTCCTATCTCAGGACAGCTCCTGTAGGCCAGATGATATGGTCAGAAATATCTTAAAGTTTGCAAAGCAGACATGCACTTCACCTTGCAAGAATACCTGAGCAGATACAAGGGAGATGGCAGGCAGCAGGCAGTGAAATGTTTGCCTTGCCAAACAATTGAAAAACAAAAAAAATTAAATCGTTTAAAAATTTTTTGGAGGACAAAAATACACTTGGAATATAGATACAGTGAGGTATACTTTTTATGAGTTAGAGTGAAGCCTCCATAGTATGAGAAGTTTCTGAAGATTCAAAAGTCTGAAACAGGCCAATTAACAGGCATATGAAAAGCTATCCTATCCAGCAGTTCTTAACCTGTGGGTCGTAACCCCTTTGGCAAACTTCTGTTCCCCCCACAAAAAAATGTTTATATTATGATTCATAACAAAAGCAAATTTACAATTATGAAGTAACTTTATGGTTGGAGGGTAACCACAACATGAAAGCTATATTAAAAGGTCATAGTATTAGGAAGGTTGAGAACCACTGATAGATTATGGTGGCCAGGTTGGGGTGTCCGAGTGGCAGCATTTAAATGCATTAACAGACACAATTAGTTCTTTCTAATTTTTGATGTTATTGTATTGCTTGTGTGTATGCACACTAGTGTACAAGTGTGCAACAGTGCACAAGCAGAGGTCAGAGGACAGTTTGCCTTTATTGGTTCGCTCCTTCAGCTGTGTGGGCTCCTGTGAGCAAAGTTAGAATGGTTTTAGCAGCAAATGCCATTACTGATGACTCATCATCTTGCTGACCCACCCCTCAAAAAACGTAGCATAGGCTGCCCTCAAACTCATAATCTGACTGCCTCCTCCTCCTCAGCATATCCTACCAGTGTTCTTGGCCACAACCTCTTTTCATTTTCACACACTGGCTGATGTCATCAGCTATGGATATGTTTCCAATGGCTTTGTTTTAATCTGGTGCCAGGCAGGGTCACAAGCCCCAGGAGGGACACTGTAGCAGGACACGCAGGCTCTTGAAGGTTGCTTGGAGAGCTGTTTCTACCTGCCAGCCTTCTTTCCGAGGCCTTGATTAAAACTTAGTGTATTCTTTGAGCCTGTCCTCTGAATCCTACCTAGATTAGATGTTCAACCTTTGACAATGACTGCTCTGCCCTGGGCTTTTCTTTTCTTGGAGCGGGCTCTGTCTTTTTCTTATGCTATCCCTTACCCTTGATCCCTGAACTTGGGACTTTTTTCAGCTGGATGGCACTCATGCATTCAAAATGGTAAAAAAAAAAAAAAAAAAAAAAACAAAAACCTCAACAGAAAAGTGAAATTTTAGAACAAAACGACTTGTTTAAGTGACCAGTTTTATCTTTCTCTTGTCTTCCTGGATTTACTTTGTCCTCAGTGCCCTGCTTAGTATTTGGAGCCTTTCTAAATAAAACCATACACACATGCATCAAAAAAAAAAAAAGATGGTAAATTGGACAAAAATGTAATTGGCTAACTGCAAGACTTTTATTCTGTATTTACTAAGGCCTTTGGAAGCAGAAGGCAAAAGAGAAAAAAAATCTGATTGGCTTGAAAATGGAATCCTGACATCCCCAGGAGTCTAAAACACACAGGTACCCAAGATACATAAGCAATAAATGTTCAGTGGGAGAAAGAAGCATCACAAATGCCCTAACCAGGTTTCAAACCCAGATTTAAGGGTTTAATTTGAGGTGCCACCTCCTTCTAAATTTTAATCAAACACTAAAGGCCAGCTTATACCCTGTCTACCAGGGGAAATTAGGACAAGTCTCCTCATCTACTACGACCTATTAACACTTCATTCTAATTACATGTGGTTACTGACCTCAATAATAAGATTTGGGGTGAGGTAGTTTTGTTGTTGTTTTTTAATGAGTCCAGATATTTCTTTCTGCAGTCAACCAACACAGTGCTTGAAATATAAATGAGTTGTTTATGGGAGTCCTTTGTAATTTTTAATTAAAGTGGTGTTCTTCAGTTGGAGGTTTATGGCAGCGATACATTTTATCACCCCATTGCTGTGGAATTCTTAATTATTTATGTAAATGTATTAGTAGAGACAGCCCTCATTTTGAGTGGTCAGATTTTTCCGTTATGAAAATGTCCATGGATAGAAAGTCTAATAAATTACACAGGGCATCTTTAAAGGTCTGTTGTCTCTGTTTACTAAGAATAGAACCCTGGGCTTTGTCATGACCCAGAGACAAAATGTCCATGGCTTCCTTGAGTGACAGGCACCGGGTCTGGGGTTATTTTACCACTCGGCTTTGTAACATCTGTCTACACGTGTTGTTATGCATTTGCCACAGGGCAGATGCTCATTGCTGAAAACAGGGTTTCAAATTGGCTGTATTTGAATACAATTATCGTTTGCCTTCTTGGCAGCCTCAGAAATTAATTCTCAGAACCAATCTGGAAAAATATTGACAAATGTTAATATTGCTTCTTACCCAATATTTATTTTCTAAGTCATTTACTTTGCTTAGCTTTGGGGGGTTGTTTGTCTTGGTGGGGGTGTTTTTTAAGACTGCATCTCATGTAGCTCAGGGTGGACTCACACTTTTATGTAGCTGAGGATGACTTTGAATTCTTGACCCCATGCCTCTTTCTCAAGTGCTGAGATTACAGGTAAGCCTAATCATGCCCAGTTACGCTTAGCTTTTAATGTTTTGTAATGAGCATTCTAAAGAGGCATGGATTGTTGGCCATATAGCATAGAAGGGAGGCCACGCCCTTCAGGAAAAAGAACACCTGACAGTCAGCACCACCTGCCAGCACTGGGTACATCTCAGGGTCTCACCAGAGGCTGATCGTAGCATCAGCTTGCAACAGTAATGCCACGGTGGGCAGCAGGTTAGAGAAGTGATGCAGGAACAGCTAGCTCAGCCTTGTTGCCCAGCTGGCCTCTGTCTCCTCTGGACTTGTGACTTGAAAGTAATGAGACTCTAAACTGAGGTCTTACCACTGTGGCTAATCTGGAGCTCCTCTGTGGGTTCTGACAGCATAGCCAGGGATCACACTGTAAAGTCAGACTTCATGTTACCATCTGTAACTACTGCTGATCCCCATATGAAGTCTTGTAGTGATAGAGAGGACCTCTGAATTTGGGCTAATCTCTTCATTTATTCATTCATTTACCCATTCCAAAAATATGTCATGAGTATCTACAGCACTTTGAGGACATAGCAATGAAGGCAGCAGTTAAGAATATCCACTGTCATTGTGGAAGGTGGGGATCTGGAGCCTGAACCCATCTCCTTACACTTACCAGACACAGTCTGCCACTGAGCTACAAGCTACACTCTCAGCCTGGTTCTGTATCCACTGTGGGGAAGAGGTTCTGAAGGTCTAACACTGGGCCTCGTGCATGCTATCCACTGCTCTAACACTGAACTACATCCACACCCCTTGTTTTGGAGGACAGGATCACATCTCATGCTAAACAAAAAAATATTTTTAATTGACATTCACTGTACATTGGGGGAACAGCAAGATGGTTTCATAGTAAAAGCACTAGCCACCAAGCCTGACCACTCGAGCTCCATCATCAGGACCCACGTGGTAGATGGAGAAAACTGACTCCTGAAAGTTGTCCTCTTCTCCACATGCACACAATGACATGAACAGAGAGAGAGAGACAGAGAGAGAGAGAGAGAGAGAGAGAGGGAGAGAGAGAGAGAGAGAGAGAGAGGATAAATGAAATGTTAAAGCTTTACAAAATACATCTCCTCATTGCTTCTCTTTTCTCAATGCTAGCCTCCATGTTACATCCAGGGAGATTCAGTGTCCCCTTCTGGCTTCCCTGAGCACTACATACATGCATGTGGTGCACATACCTACACTGTGCTACACACATATACACATAAAATAAAATTATTTTTAAAGTTGTTGTTTTAAAAATCAAAATTACTGCAACATTCACAACAAGCAAAGCAGGGAAGTTTTAAGTAAAGCAGAGTGGCTGCTGCTGAGTTTCCTCCTGTATCCAGCTGGGGCACTGGCCCCACACAGCGATGCTGGTGCCACTGGGATTTCTCAATGAAGAGCATTGTGGGAAAGGCTCCATGCCTCTGTGGATTCAAGAGTAGAAAGTGGAAGCATAAGAAGAAAGTGGAGCATGATGAATTAGAAAAAGCTATCCAAGGAGCAGCTCGAGTGTCCTTCCTAGAAATCCAACTGGTGTCTCCTCATCAGTGCCTCACATACCTGTGTGAGGTGGGTGTGGCCACCTCGTTCTGTAGCCCGTGATGAGTGGTATTCTAATAGTTACAGGCAGGCAGTTTGGAGAGAAGGAACTGGCATGCAGGACTGTTGTATTAGAGAGCTTTAAAGCATGGAAACATTTATTTTTGCAAGAACAGATGTAAAAGAACAACATCTGCACCCCAAAGGGTGTCCTGGTTTTTTAAGCACTGCCACATCTCTTAAAGGGGTCTTAATTTCATCATCCTGGCTGAGGGTCACCATTTGAAGGGTCTGTGCCATGCCTGCCCCACAGTCTATCCATTTCCTTTGTGTCTGGACTTATTTTGAAGCCTGGGGTAATGGGAGAGCAGAGGTGCCAATCCATTGAGGACATGAGACCACAGTTCACATCTTTTTGCTTTCTGTTGGTGATTTTTCCCATTAAATGACCACACACAAAATTGTCCCTAAGCATAGAAGCCATGTTGAGCCTTCCAGAGGAAATTCACGTTACACAGGCTTTGTTCTGACCTGGTTTGTGGTTCCACTGGCCATGGATTCAAGGCCAGTGAGTCAGCAGTCTGTGTAAACCATGGGTCACAACTAAAACAAGGTCGTGTTCTTATCTGTAGGCTTGGGGGAACCTAGCACTTTATTTTCCTCCAGGAGCACGGGTTCATCATTGCCTAATTCTGTTTCCTTGGTGACCTCATAGGACATGAATACGGTGACCAACAAAAATTTCCTATGAGTGCTTGCCTATGTCTTCTCTACCATCTTCCCTCCCTGGACTATAATACCTGGAAACGAGGCTAATTTTGAACAACACCTATGAAGCATAGTAGACTCTCAGTAAAATTTAATTAATTAGTGACTTGCAAATGAGTGATTTTCAAAGAATTCTTACCCAGGCATTAGACACACCAAATCCTATCCAGAAGATAATAACGAGTCCTTGAAAAGCATTAAAGGGATTTCTATCTGCCTCTGACTTTAATAAACAGCACAAGTAAACTCTAATTAAATGATGATGTTTAATTATTACTTGATGCCCTTCCCTA
The DNA here is from genome assembly GCA_030556225.1 of Cricetiscus sungorus. Taxonomy (NCBI): domain Eukaryota; kingdom Metazoa; phylum Chordata; class Mammalia; order Rodentia; family Cricetidae; genus Cricetiscus; species Cricetiscus sungorus. The sequence goes on along the minus strand of JANBXA010000728.1, from coordinate 9,720,044 downwards.
TTCCGAATCTTCCCTTGGGTTTGAAAGAATGAGAGACAGTCCTTCACTTTCTATCCTCTCTCTCCTGGTGTCCCTTGCCAGACACCCTCAGCTTTGCAGATCCTCTCAAGGCCCCATTAGGAGGCAGATATGCTCAATGCTAGGGTCTCATAGAAGTGTCTCAGTGGTTAAGAGCACTGGATGCTCTTACAGAAGACCTGAATTTTGTTCCCAGCACCCACAAGGCAGCTCACAGCCCACTGTAAATCCATCTCCAGAGTTTCTGATATGCTCTTCTGGTCTCCGCTGTGTGATGCACAGATATAGATGCAGGCAAGACACCCATATACATAAAAGGAAATGTTTTAATTGAAAAGCTCCATAAGCTGTGCATAACCTCTCACTATATATTCAACCACTTAGCCCTTTAATAACACCAACTAAGTACCAGTCATTGTTGTTGAGGATGTAGTGAGAATTAAGCATACAGACCCTTCCTCCTGGGAATCAGTCATAAAGGAAAAGGGTTAGCATCTTAAAAGAAGGCTACACATTTGACAGATGTTCTTTAGAAACTGGAAGATTCATAGACTCTGCAAGGATCAGCATCCTGACAACTACAAGAGCTGATTCTAGAAATGCAGTGAGAATCAAGAATTGGGGAAAACATGCTAGCATTCCCACTGTTTGTACGGTTTTAGACTTCTACACCCCCTTTTTTAGTCACTTAAATGTTCTTAATGACCAATACATGCTCATTGTTCAAAAACTAACAAACTCAGAGCATAACAGAGAAGCAAATTAAAACTCACCTTTAATTCTACCACCTAGGTATGGCCACCATTGTATTTTGTCTTATTAATTCCAGAGGTGTGAAGTGAAGAAATGTGTTTTTTCTTCATTCCATGTAATTAAAAGAGACTGTGGGAACTTCTAGCAGCTTCCTGGGGAGCTTAGGTTGTGTTTATTTTTTTTAAGAGCTACTAATTTTTGATTAACAAGAATGAATGCAGAATTTAAGGGAAATGTAATTACACCCTCTCCCCCTTCTCAACAAAACAACATTATTCCCCCCACAGAGTGTAGAGTCATGACTCTAAGGATGTATGGCTCCAAGTTGGGGGATTACAAGGGACATTTTTCATGTCACCACTGAGACAGTTGTGTGAGCACTCCAACAGTGAGGTATCTGGGCTTCAGGTTACAGACCCAGCTGAAGTCAAGCTGGATAATAACTCACTTTGTCACTACTTAATTCTGTGGTGGCTGCAGCTACTCTGCAGCTACTGAGCCAGAATATAAAGACCGGGTCCCTGAAAAGATGAGGGACTCTCTGTCAGGATGTTTAAGAATAAGAAAAGTAAGGTCAGCTAGGGAGCCACGGGGATGGCTGCACTAAGAGGCTGGTGATGGATGTGGTGGCTCTTGTTCATATTCTCTTCTTTTTGTGTGTTGGGCAGGGGGCTTTGCTACTTGCCCCTGTGTGTTTGGATGTTCATGTACTTTTCTGCATTTGCATGTGGACATGGAGGCCAGAGGTTAGCCTTTAGGATCAAGCCACATTATTTTCTGAGACAGGTGCCTTCATTGGAACCTGAGTCTCTCAGATTGGCTGGGTGGCTAGCCAGAGAGCCCCATAGATCATCCTCTCTCTGTCTTCCCAGCACTGATTACAAGCACTCACCACCATGCCTAGCCTTGTACATGGACACTGATGTTTGAACTCGGTTCCTAATGTTTTCAAGGCAAGCACTTGCCCAACTGATCCATTTCTCCAGACTTCTTCTTTTCTAAAACTCTGTTTAGTATTTTATTTTTGCATCCTGAGAAATTCAGGGTCTGTGTACATGCTCAGCAAGTGTTCTACCAACTGAGCTGCATCCCCAGCCCTTGTCTGCTTCTTGCATAAATGACACACCAGCACAACTCCATCATCAGTTCCTTTGACTCCTGACTGTCCATGGAATGCAACCTATATGTCAGTCACAGACATCATGTCTCATTAAAGCCATGCTACCCACACAGTGACAGAACAAGACTTTTCCCTGACAACAGTTGAGAGCAACTGTGCATGAACCAAAACTAGAATGTCTGGAAGTCCCTATGTGGGTTCATCGGCATCTGGTAGCTCCTGCTATGTAGTATTCTCCCCTTTCTCTTTGCTTCTGCCCTACCCTGGACAACCCACTTTGGCCATAAGTGTTCTCAGCACCGCGGCCAGCAATACGCTTTCGCTGCCTGGATTTTCAGCACCATGGCCAGAGCCCTGTGTACCTTGCGTTTTTTGAGTTTAGGTCAGGGTGTCTGCCTTTCCCACAGTTCCTTGGTGTCCTCTCCCCACATCCCATCACAGTAATTTCTCCTGTGTAGTGTCACTCTTGTTGGCTCCATCACATGTGAGCAAGCTGCCTCTGACAGCAATGCTGCCACCAGGGATTGTGACACTTTGGAAACTTATTTAATCTTTCTATACCTCATTCTCTCCAGATGTAAAAGGAGATAACTCCTGGAGACATTGAGAGGATTAAACAGGGTTAAGCTAGCAAAGCTCATAGCACGGTATCTGAAATTTAATAAGAGCCTAGGCCTTGTTCTCGGTTATTGTAATACTAGGCAGATCACCCCAGACACAGCTTGACTTAAAAGCTTTCCCCCATTGCCCACTGCAGCCCACATTGGCCCAGGCTGCCCCTCCCAGCTTTGCAGCGCTCCATCACACTGCCTTAACTGCTCAAGAGTAACCTGGCTCCTATGCAGATCTAACAGAAGCTTATTGCCCACTCCCAAGCAGACCAGTGCAATGAAGGGCAGGCCAACAAGAGTGACACTACACAGGAGAAATTACTGTGATGGGATGTGGGGAGAGGACACCAAGGAACTGTGGGAAAGGCAGACACCCTGACCTAAACTCAAAAAACGCAAGGTACACAGGGCTCTGGCCATGGTGCTGAAAATCCAGGCAGCGAAAGCATATTGCTGGCCGCGGTGCTGAGAACACTTATGGCCAAAGTGGGTTGTCCAGGCAAGGGCAGCTTTGCCCCATAGCACTATTCAGAGATCCATGTTTCTTCTGCAATGTGGGCCTGTGTGGTTAGGCAGTGTCACTAGGCTTTTTCACTGACATGTGACTCATGGTTACTGTTACTATAGAAGGGGAAGAGAGAACCAAGAGGTTTATTGGGAGGGGGGAGTGTGACCAGTCACAAAAAGGTCATTATCACTTCTACCCACATTCCCTCACCCAGCCTCACTGTGAGGAAGCTGAGAGATGTGACTGGCCTGTATGTCTAGAAGGAAAACTGAGTTGTCTCTGCCTGTGATTTTCCTCCTCCTGCCAGATCAGAGGACACTTAAGGACTCTGACCATGGACTTGGGAATCTCTCTTGTAGTTCATATTCCCTTCCAACCTTCACCCTGAGCCTCACCTTAATAATGAATCCACAAGCTGACCCAGAGGCCTAGGAGAGCAGCTTTCCAAACACATATGGTAAAAAGGTTTAAGGAGACAGAGGCACCCAGAGAACCCAGCCATTTCTTGAAACCAAAAGCTACAGCTTACACAGTACTGCCTGGAAAGAGCTTCTGGCTGAGTTACTGAAGGGTGCATGAGTGCGATGAGAGGAGGAAATCTGAGCAGCCCAGGAGAATATAGCCACACCTCTGTAAACCCAGAGCCTCCGCATCCTAGGGTTCCAGGACAGGGCTAAGAAGAGCTTTTAAGCCTGGGTCATGGATTTCCCTGAATTGCAGCACACACAGGTGAGCACACTGTGACAGGCAGCCCTTGAGAACCCAGGCAAGGCATGCAAATTGGAACAAACTTTCTGAAAGACATTTTGCATTATGCATCAACTTTTTTCAAACAGCTCTCCTCTTCCGTAGCAGTAATTCTGCTCTTAGAAATTTATCTCAAAGAAATAATCAGAAACAGTGTCAAACACTTATGTCCTCAGGAAACAGAGATTTATGTGCGGAACCCTGTGCTGAAGGCTTATTTATTATGGCAAAAAAGTTAGGAAACACATTCAGTGTCCAGCCAAAGGGGCTGCATAAATAAATGACAGAGCAGACAGATGATTGAATAATGTGGGTGGGGAGGAATGGATTTCGTGAGAAGTTTTAGGCTCTTATTAACTTGAGTGGAAGCAATTGGATATCCAAGCTTGTGAACTGTCCCACCACAAATGTGGAAATAAGATGTGGAAAGACTTGGAATAGAATACCCAGGCTATGAGTGGCACTCTCACAACATCTAGTTCTTTCTTTACTTTACCAGATGGTCAAAATAGCTTGAGGGGTGACTCCATAGGAAAAGTACTTGCTGTGTCAACATGAAGAGTTGAATTCAGAACCCTCCTAGGAGTCAGGCATGTCAGCATGTATTTGTAACCCAAGCCCTGGGGAGGATGGAGATGGGTGAGCTTTAAGTTCAGTGAGGGACCCAGTGTGGTGGTTAGTTTTGTCAACATGAGAATCACCTGAGTCTAAATGGAGGGTTGTCTAGACCGGGTTGGCCTGTGGGTATGTCTGTGAGGGGTTTTCTTGAATACTTTCATTGATTTGAAATAGGTGACACCATTTCCTGGTTGGGGTCCTGTACTATCTCAGAGTAAAGAAAGCAAGATAAGGTAGTAGGTATTCTCACCCCTCTCTACTACCTGTGGATCTCATGTGACCAGATGTCTCAGCCTCCTCACCACAGTGATTCTTCTGTAGTCATGGACTCTGCCCCAGAATTGTGAGCTAAAATAAAATCCCTTTTTCCTGAATTACTTTTTTGTCAGGGTTTTATCACAACACTAGAAATAAAACTAGAACCCCTGTCTCAGAAAGTAACATTAGTTGACTGGAGAAAATTATCCAAAGCTGGCCACACACACACACACACACACACACACACACACACACTTTTTTTTTTTTTGAAAGAACAAAATTGTAGAGGAACCATCTTTTTTCTCTGTGGACCATTCAGAGGCACTATAGTCTTTTTCTCCAGTTTCCAAGAACCCAAATGCTGCCCCAGACCCTGGGCCTCAAAGCACATAATAGGCTGTCTGAGATTGCTGCCTGAGACATGTCCCTTTCAGCTGTCATAACAGCCATTCAACTGCACAAAGCAGATCACCCAAAACTTCATCTGTCCAGGAAGCCCTACACTGATGTCATCTTTTACAACTCAGAACTAAAAAAGCTTATTCCCTTGTGAGCTCTATAAAAACATTCCTTGGCATCTATGAAATGACAGGGACCCTTCACCAGAATCTTGCAGCACAGACATCCTCAGCCTTGGTTGTGGTTCAGAAATGTTCCCAGGGATTTGAAAAGCATTCTGCTCTTCCTCTGAAACTGTTGTCTCCCACTTGGTCATACAAATGCTGGGGAAGGAGTTAAGGGATTGCTCTCTGTTCCAGCGGCTTTAAGCTGGTTGGGTTGCTAAGGGAAAACAGAGCATGACAAAAAAAAAAAAAAAAGACAATACTAATCTATCCTAAAATGTACAGGAAAACCTATTCTTATCCTTGCCTCCATGTCAGGACATAAACCCATTGTCTTATGAAGGATTGTTTAGTGCCTTTAGGAAAATGTTGGCTTGGCTTGGCTTTGCTCAGATGTGTGAATTATGCCAGGCACACCCCTCTCAGGCTTTGAACCAGCCACTCTGGTTTCTCACTGGGAACACTTTCTGAGATGCAGTCCCCCAGGGAAAGTAAAGTTTCCCAAGCTGTGCCGTTCCAGAAATTAAGCATTCCATCCTTGCCTACTTCATGGTTTCTATTCTTGGAATTGAATCTAGGCTCTGTTGGAAATTTGTTGAAAGTCTTCGGTATGCACTTCTCACCAAACTAAACTCCATAACGTTACCATTAATAGGGAGGAAAACCTGCTGAAGTTGAATTGGAATTCTTTTCTATTAACTTGGTGACAAAGGGCCCATGTTGGGAAGATAGCCACTTGGTGTCATTGAGATCGCACTGCTTGCCATGCAGTATCAGAGATGTCTTCCAGCATGTGATTCGTGCCTGCTTTCCCAACCGTCGAGCCTGCTAGGAGGTCAACATCAGTGTCCTAGTTTGCTCCTCTGATGCTGGCATTGACACCATAACCTACAGCAACTGGTTGGGTCTGGTATTTGGATTACAGGTTAAAGTCCACCATGAAGGGCAGTCAGGGTCGGAACTTGAGGCAGGAACTAAAGCAGAGACAATGGAGAAATGCTGCTCACTGGCCTGCTCAGCCTGCTTTCTTATAGCACCCAGAGCAAACTGCCCAGGGATGGTACCACCCAGAGTGGACTGGCCCTCCCCCATCAATCATTAACAAGCAAATACCCCACACACATGACCAGAGGCCAATGTGAAGGAGGCAGTTCTTCAACAGAAGCTCCCTCTTCCCAGGTGAACTAGTTTGTGTGAAGCTGACCAAGACTAACCTGCACAATTAATTGGAAAATGAGTGCATCTCTCTAGAATGTCCTAGAGTGAATGTCCTTTAGATGAATTTTCTGTGAAAGTGAAGGTCACCCTCTGCTGCAACCATCTGTGAACGTGTTGATTAGGTTTCCACAATATGTGTCCTGAATCTTGAGAAGAGTGTAGAAATGGAATTTAAGGTTATCTCGGGTGCAGAAGCCAACTTTCCCCCTGATCCTAGGGAATACTTTCCAAAACTCCCAGCAGATGCCAGAAACTGCCATGGACAGGCAATGTTCATACTAAACACATATGCTCATGAGAAAGCATGGTTTGCAAGCTATGTGCAGTAAGAGTAATAGCTAGTAACAAAATAGAATGGTTGCATTTATACATTCACTGCCAGCATTGATACTGTTGTGTTTTAGAGCCAGCATTGATACTGTTGTGTTTTAGAGCCAGCATTGATACTGTTGTGTTTTAGAGCCAGCATTGATACTGTTGTGTTTTAGAGCCAGCATTGATACTGTTGTGTTTTAGAGCCAGCATTGATACTGTTGTGTTTTAGAGCCAGCATTGATACTGTTGTGTTTTAGGGTCAGCATTGATACTGTTGTGTTTTAGAGCCAGCATTGATACTGTTGTGTTTTAGGGTCAGCATTGATACTGTTGTGTTTTAGAGCCAGCATTGATACTGTTGTGTTTTAGGGTCAGCATTGATACTGTTGTGTTTTAGAGCCAGCATTGATACTGTTGTGTTTTAGGGTCAGCATTGATACTGTTGTGTTTTAGAGCCAGCATTGATACTGTTGTGTTTTAGGGCCAGCATTGATACTGTTGTGTTTTAGAGCCAGCATTGATACTGTTGTGTTTTAGAGCCAGCATTGATACTGTTGTGTTTTAGAGCCAGCATTGATACTGTTGTGTTTTAGGGCCAGCATTGATACTGTTGTGTTTTAGAGCCAGCATTGATACTGTTGTGTTTTAGAGCCAGCATTGATACTGTTGTGTTTTAGAGCCAGCACTGATACTGTTGTGTTTGGGAGCCAGCATTGATACTGTTGTGTTTGGAAGCCACTGTGATGAAGCAAGGCTTACTTGAATAGATGCTCTGTGACACCATGACAGTGGGTGTGATAAACCAGACAGCGTCTCAATGTCTAGCTGGCAAACAACATGAGTGTGCTGGATTCCACGTGACTCCCAGGCCCCAGGCAGGACAAACCTCAGTGGCACAAGATTTCATTACACTTCTCAAAACGGCATACAATTTTATATGTATGACTTGTTCACTTCAGGAATTTTCCATATGTTCTCAATTCTCATCTGACCATAGCAAGAAGCATGGAAGACAGAGTGACATGCCAGGGTGAGCTCTCAGACTTCCCGTTAAGCCGATAAGTGATTGAAGCCACACTTTATTTGATTCTGGGTTTATTCTGGCTTTTACACTTTCATGAAAAGTTTCATACTGTGTTCACTGCACCTGCCAATAAAAAGCTCCCTAGAAAATAAACTGTAAAATTTAGGTTTTTAAGAGAGGAATTAGTTTAGCTAGGAAATACAGAGCCCTAAGTTTAATCCTCAGCAATACCCAAAAATAAATAAATAATAAATAAATTCAAACAGACAGACAGGGAAGGGAGGAAGGAAGAAGAGGGAAGGGAGGAGACAAGAGTAAGGAAGGGGGGAGAGGAGAAGGAAGGAAGGAAGAGAGAGCATGTAAAGAGACAGACAGGAGTGAAAAACCAGTGCTATTGGTTGGATAACATAAAACAATTAAGCTTGATTAAACTGCTGCTAGTGAGACTGAGGGCATACCACCTTCCTATCACATACAAAGCCCTGGGTTCCATCCCCAGTATGGCATAAACGAGGTATGGTGTCACGTGCCTATCATCCCAGCACTTAGGAGCTGGAGATTAGATTATCAAGGTCATCCTTGAATGAGTTCAAGGCCAACCTGGTCCACATGAGGCCCTGCCCAAACACACACACACACACACACACACACACACACACACACACACACACACACAGCTGAGTGCCAGGTATTTTCTGGTCACTTTCTCACTTTTCCTGAGAGACAGATACTAGTTGTCCCCAGTGACAGGCAATGTGGCTGCTGCTGAGGGGCCTTTATACACAGAAACCACATAGACAACCAGCTTTACACACAGAAACCACATAGACAGCCAGCTTGAGTCACGCCAGAATTCCCCTGCTGAAGTTTAGCTCACACTCTATCAATCATCAATTGTAAGGCAAAGCAGTGGGGACTAAGCAGCTGGTTACATCACACTCACTTAAGGGCCCCAGGGCCTTTATAATCCCATAAGACAGACATCTTGCTTAGAGGCTTGTGGCATGACTGATGTCTGTCTAACCTGTGTTACGTGGCGTATCTACCCATCTCTCTTTTCCTGGACAAGCCCTGACCCTCTGCTTCTCATGCTCTAGACAGATCTTCCCTCTAGGGACTAGACACGAATTCACCACACACTACCATTCCTGCCAAGTAAGATGTTAAACACACACGCAATAATGGGATGGAGAGGCAGTTAAATCAGCGCCACTCTCTGACAGCACAGTCCTATTAATTGGTTGACACATCACCTGGGTTTTCATTGCTGCAGAAAAACATTCCACGTACTGACATGGAAAATGACAGTAGGTTTTCTTGGCCGCTATCGTAGATGTTAAGATGAAGCTAGCGTTATTGCTTTCAAATGTCCATATAATTCACTGTGAATGGTCCTCCCCTGTGTGACAACGCAGCGCTGCAGATGGGGACTCCACCAGAGCCTCACCTGATTGGCTGTCATCAGCCCCATTGCCTTCTTCCTGTCCGCACTCCTGTCATCTTTATGAGAAGTTAGGTTTTTTGGGTTTTTTTTTCAGAACTTGTTCTTCAGGAAAAATAATGTGTCCTTGTGTCCTTCTCAGCTCACATACCGTCTTAGTAAATGGTACTTTCTTCTTTCAAGTAGCTCAGGCTGACCCCAAACTCACCATGTAGCTGAGGATGACCTTGAACTTCTGATCCTTCTGCTTCTGCCTCCTGAATGCTAAGATTGCAGGTGTGAGCCACCATATGTCAGAGCTGGGGATGAATCTAGGGCTTTGTATGCCAGGCAACCTCTCTGTAATCTGAGCCACATCCCCAGCTCTAGCCCAGTATATTATGTTATGTAGAGCTAAAAGGGATTTCAGATATTGAAGATGAATATAATAAATAATAATAAACTAAAAATTAAAAGTGTCACTTCCAACCTGTAGGTAGAAAGGCTTATTCTCACAAATTATTCTCTTGCCTGTCAGCCAGGACTCTTGGCTCCCAAGGCAAGCTGCCTCAGCTGTAATAATGGAGGAAAAGAACAGACTCCATTCCCAGAACTGGGAACCCTAGGGGAAAGGTGTGTGTCCCACACCCAGCTGGAGCCGAGATGCTCAAATTAGCACAGCTGGCAGTAGCCACCAGCCTGTCAGGACAGGAACACCAGTGTGCCCGCTCACAATGTCCACTCCACATGCGCCCTCGGGATAGGATTGATCAAGACTCTCTGTCACCTCATTAACTGGCCCTCCTTAGAAGATATTCACTCTGAGAATTTCATTCAATGTGTTTTGATCATATTCACCCCTCCCCCAGCCCTTCCCAGCTATACCCCTTCCTTTTTTCCCTTCCCAGCCAACTTGGTGTCCTTTGTTCCCCCCATCAAGGTCAATTTGTGTTAGCCAAATATTCTTAGATATGTGGCCTCCAGTTGGAGCAGAGTTAACTCACTGGAGCTACACTCTTAGAGGAAACTGGCCATTCCTTTCCCAACAGCCAACAGTTTCCAAAAGTTCCTCTGCTAGGGGTGGGACCTCATTCCCAATTCCCTCTCCATGCTGGGGTTTGCTGAAATGTGAGCTTGTATGGGTCTTGTGCCTACTGCCAACTGCTGTAAGTTCATATGTGCAGCTGCCCGGCTGTATCCAGAAGTCACTATGTCCTTGTAGTCAGCCACTGTCTCTGGCTCCTGCACCCTTTCTACCCCTCTTCCTTGATGATCACTGAGCCCTAGGACAAGGGGTGTGGTAGATAAGTTCTCTCTAGAGCTAAGCATTTTGCAATTGCTTTTTTTTCTCTGCTTCTTGACTAGTCCTGGCTCTCTGTAATGATCATCATCAACTGCAAATAGAAGCATCTCTGATAAGGGTTGATAGATACACTAATCTATGGGTATAATGATAAGCCATTAAGAGGCGATTTAAAACTATCTCCATTCAGCAAGATAATAGTAATAAGTTATTTCCTAGGGCCTATGAACTGTCTAGCCATAGATTATTGACCCAATAATGGTGCCACATATGGGTTTCATTTTGTGGAGATTGTCTTAAATCCAAACAGAAAGTGGTTGGTTACTCCCATGACATTCATACCCCTACTGTACCATTGGACAGGCCTTGACTACACTTCTTTCCCTGGTATCACTATTATTCTCAGACACAACCTTAGCTTCCGAAAGGACTATAGCTCTTCATGCCAGGGAAGTTCCTGCCCACTGCTCCAGTGGAATTCTGGGTCTCTCTCCCTCTCTGGCTTCTACAGGGACAATCACAGTCCAAACGTATGCCAGTCACTGATAGCTGGACTAGATCAGTCCAGGGATCTGCTACAAGAAAGCCCAACTGGTCTCTGGGAGTGGCAGAGTAAATGACATGGCTCTACGGAGAGGAGGGACAGATATTAGCAAAGCATGACAAGAAACAACATCTCAGGCTCTGTGTCTAGAATTAGCATTGTTTTGGTGATTTGTCCCAAGCATCATAAATATGACTTTCCTTAAAAGATAGATTTGTAACATTGACAGAAATACCTTCTGTTGGTGAAATTGACACTTGCAGTAACATGCAAAACCTGGATACATAAAATCACCAGGAAGCATGCTTCTGAAGTAACAGTGACCTTGAATGTTTCCGTGGAGGGGTGGGAGTGAAAAACCTTAGTGTTCCACACCTGTCTAGAATATTTTTGTGCTACTTTTTACCTATAACTAAAGCTGTAAGTGTAGCACTAATTCTAATCGGTCTTCATAATAAAAAACCTATAGGGGTCACCTATAGGGGTTAATGCTGAAAATTCAGAGAAGTAGAGCAGCCAGACACTAGCTCTTGCCTCTACTGAATCCTCAGGCCACAGGGGCAATTCATGGCTGAATGCCATGAGCTTCTGTCTCCTCCTGCCTTATATTCCTCTCTCCATGCAGCCATATCACTCTGTCTCAACCTCCCTAGTATTGGGATTAAAGGTGTGTGGCTCCTAAATACTGGGATTAAGGGTGTGAGCCACCACCGTCTAGCTCTGTTACTCTTTTGGACTGTATCAATCTGGTGTTGCCCAGGGTGGCCTTGAACTCACAGAGATCCACCTGCCTGTCTCCTGAGTGCTTGGATTAAAGGTGTGTGTCACAACTGTCTGTCCTCTATGGCTAACTAGTGGCTAGCTCCGTACTCTGATCTTCAGGCAAGCTTTATTTGTTAAAATGCTAACAAAATATCACCACATGTAAGTTTTACCAATTGCTATGCATTCTCAACTGTCAATCTAATAACCAGGTTTGGGGTGAGGTATGTGTTCATGCATTGTTGGCATGTGTATACATGTGGGTACACATGCACATATGTATGTGAGTATGCAGACCAGAGGTCAACCTGTGGTGTTCTCCCTTACTGCTGTCCACCCTAGCTTTGGAAATGGGTTTTCTTACTAAGCCCAGAGTTCACTAATCCTGAAAGACTGGATGGCCTGTGAGCTCCAGAGTCTCTATCTCCCTGGCACTGGGATTACACATATGAGCCATGCTGCCAGGCCTTCATATGGCTGCTGGGGACCTAAATTCAGGTCCTCATACTGCACCTTGGCAAGCACTTTTTCCAGTGAGCCATCTCCTCTGCTCTGAAGAGAAGGTTTAAAGCCGTTCAGAACACTACCTGTAAGAATCCATAGCACCTAGTCTGTCAGAAATTAGCCCCAGCAGCTGCTGAATACTAACCAGGTACACTGACAAGCACTGCAGATCTGTTTGTTTTCCATTTGGAAACTTTCATATAGAAGCCAAGATTCAGAAGTTCTCCCTTAAGCTCATGTGGGAGGCTAATGAGAACCCTCTAGGTCCTCAGTGAGTACAGGCTCTCGTCTCTCACCTCTCGCCATCTTTTACCCACTGCCTCTTTCCACTTCTCTCATGCTCTTGAGATAAAGGAAAAGCTGGAGTCCATTCCCTCTGCCCATCCACTTCTTCCCCTCGTTTGTAATCTCAGGTACTTGCGATTTGCTGAGCAAGGGCTTTTCGGCTCAGATGGGCTAAGACGGCTGCTTGCTTGGAGAGGGAGTTTTATGGCGATCATTTGGTATTTCCTTGCTCACTCATGCCTGCTTTTGCTCATAAATACCCCCACCTCATCCCATGGAAGATAGGAAATAGAGCTTTATCACCCTGAGTTCGTGCTGGCATAAATATTAAATTCATGTAATAATCACAAGGCCTCTCCCTCCACTTGGCTGGGACAGTACTAGAAGATGCTGTGGAATCTCTTTCCGCATCAGAGTTTAACATCCAGAACTCTTTTTTTTTTTTTTTTTAAGAGTCCAGAACTCTTTTTTTTTTTAAGATTTATTTTATTTTAATTTTTGTATATTGTGGGAGAAGCTTATGAATACAGGTGCCCAAAGAGTCCAGAAGAGAACACTGGATCTGCTGGGGTTACAGGCAATTGTGAGACACCCAGTGTGGGTACTGGGAATCAAACTCTTCAGGAGCAGTATGCACTCTGAACTGCTGAGCCATCTCTCCAGTCCCAGAAGCCCCCAACTCCCCATCAGAGTCTGGGTGTATCTTTTCTGACCCCGTCCAGGCAGGTAGAGCCAGGTTTGCTGTGAGCACATGCTTCTCATTTTAAGGAGTTTATGCTTGCTTTAAGAGGGAGATGGTATTTGAACCCAGATCCTGTGTCTCTTCACCACTAGACCTTGCCCCCTCATCTCCCTGCAGTGGCAGCAGGATCCTTCCAGTGGGTTTCCCATAGTGACTGACCTTCCCTCCTGAGGACAGAAGCAGATTAAAGCAGATTCTCTCTGTTGGCTGGTATGGGGCCAGCCGCTTTCTACATCATGGTGCTGACCAGGAAGTGTTGGTCTAGTCAGAAGAGGGGCTAAGATTTAACACACTTTCTTCAGCCAGACCACCACCTCCCAAAGGGTCCACAACCCCCAAAACAGTGCCATCAGCTGGGGACCAAGTGATCAAGCATGTGATCCATGGGAACAAAAGCAAAAGAATTTAAAAGTTCATTGGAACCACGCGGTGGCCTTTAGTCCAGCACTCCAGGAGGCAGAGGCAGGTGGATCACTGTGAGTTCAAGGCCAGCTTAGTCTACAGAGCAAGTTCCAGGACAGGCTTCAAAAGCTACACAGAGAAACCCTGTGTGTGGGGGGGGGAGGGTTAATTAGATAGCTATGTGGAGTGACGAGTGAGCACCAGAGAAGGAGGACCTGGAAAAGGAGGGCTGGGTTACAATATCATACTGGGTCCCAGCAGTCAACCAGAACAGGCATCTGATTGGAGAGAGACTGTGGTAGCCAAGAGTTGGGTTGGTGACACCCACTATGTGAATAGTCAGGCTGCCCTGCTCAGTGAAGGAGTAGCCATCAGGATATTTTTACCCAAATGAAGAGGAAGGAAATATTGTATGGTGTAGGGGAGGCAAACATGTCCATTTACCAATCTGTGGCTCTCCCCCTTCTATAGATGTGACAGATAGTAGTACAAGCCAAAGAGAGGTCCTTCAGTGCAGCCTGAGGAAGCCAGAGTCAGGTCCTGCTGCCCTGCACCCTTATGCAGGGCTGAGTTTTGTGCAGAGCCCCGACATCTGGTCAGACCCTTCCTTCCAGTTCAGAGATCTTTGGAGACTGGGTAAAGAGGTGGGCATGCCATCTTCCTGAATAAGTGTACTGGGGACCAGCAAGATGACTAGGTAGGGAGAGAGGTACCTGCTGACAGCCTGGGGACCTAAGTTTAACCCCTGGGGCCCACACAGTGGAGGGAAAAAACTGATTCCTGCAAGTCATCCTCTGACCCCCATGAGCACAGAGTGGTGTGTGCTGCACTTGTACGCACGCACGCGTGCGCGCGCACACACACACACACACACACACACACACACACACACACACACACACACTAAAATACAAATGTGATTTTTAAAGGTTTACTCATGGAAAAAAAAGCTCATTGTGGATACAGCAGCTTAAGATGGCTCCTGGTTTCCACTCTGAAGCAGCCAATTGAATCGTTGACTCAATTTTAGCCCACTGGGGACCCGCTGAGGAAGGCCAGGTTCCTAAATCACACTCCTGACAGGTGCCATATTTCTGAGCCCCGAGCTAAGCAGTGACCTTCTGGTTTCACAGTAACTAGAGCTGGGTGACACTAATGGAACAAAGTCCATTGAGCCTTCTTAAAATATGGAAAGAAACTGAAATCAGATGGAAGTGTCATTTTGAATCGGGGTACCAGAACCAAGTGATCAATCTTCCATCTGGTGATGCAGAGGCCAAAAGCACAAAGACACCACCCCCACCCCGGTGAAGGGTTGTGGGAAGTCTGCATTGGACAGCCTGCCCCACACCAAGGGCCAGACTGCATGCATGACACAAATGCAGTCACTTCCGAGGAAGGCACTGGTATATCCAACCCACACCCATGGAGACAACTGCTTGGAAAGGTTAATCCCATCTTAGTGACCCCCAGACTCTGCATGTGAGTCCACAGGACCATCACCAACCTGCTTCCCAGTAGAGACCCCTCCACAACTGCCAATCATGGTGGTTTCTTCTACGTGGAATATTCTTCCCTGCCCAGACCTCCTGGGATTAACTCTCTGGCCTTTGGGCCTCAGCTGTGCTTCTCTCTTCAAGGCTTTTTTGACCTAAAGAACCCCTCCTTCCCCTGACAACCTGAGTCTAGGGACACAAGCCTTTAAGTGCTCAAGTTGCTGAGGCAGGAGGATGATTGGTTCAAGGTGTACACAGCTACATGGTGACTTTAAGCACAGATATTGTTGCAAAAGGGCAGGGGAGGAAGAAAGAAAGAAATCTCCCTCCAATATCTCCTCCACATCTCTGGTCCATCACTACTGCCTTCTGACTCCTCCTCCACATCTCTGGTCCATCACTGCTGCCTCCTGACTCACCATTCTATATGTTGGCTTTCAGAGCACAGGTCACTCTCTTAAGTTGTCATTATTATACACTCCATCATGGCCTCCATCCAGAATACAAAGTTCATGAACTTGGGAGTTCCAATCCAGTTCCTTTTCATAGATTCAGGGTACATACTATGCAAAAGCTACACTATGCATACTGAAAGAATGGGGTGTTGATAGGTAGGTCCATACATGCATGCGTGTATGAATGCAGGCAACCATATGTGTGCATGGGCAGATGTATGCATGAGTGGGTAGATACATGGATGAAGGAAAGTGCACAAGTTCAAACTGGCCCCAGCTGGAAGGTGTTTCTCCTTGGTCCAGCCCTTTGTGACTGTAATGGAATCTGTCCCTGTAGTCTCCCCAAGGGTCCCTAAATGCTCTCGCTTGGATGTGTGTACCCTTTCACCCTTCTCTTTTGCTCCCCAACCTCAGTAAGGGACAAGGTCAGTGTAGATGGGTCCCACTAGGGAGCCAGGTTGTTGGGCAAGCACAGCTATGGCTCCATCAGAGCAGGTCCAAGAGAGACTGGACAGTAGCTACCCCCTCAACGAGGCCTTTGGACTGACCTGCATGCACCTACTCCAGGTTCGTCACACCCCTGGGGCTCCCTTCTCTCTGACTTCACTCAACAGGTGTGACTTTCCCTCTAGTCCATACACAATCTCCTAAACACACGTGACCTCTGTCACCAGGGTTCCCCAGTCTGGAGGACAAGCTAGATGTATAAACAGGTTCTCTAAGTCCAAGAGCCATGGTTAAAAATGCCTCTTGAGTCGGGCGGTGGTGGCTCACACTTTTAATCCCAGCACTCGGGAGGCAGAGGCAGGAGGATCTCTGAGAGTTTGAGTCCAGCCTGGTCTGTAAGAGGACAGTGAGGGCTACACAGAGAAACCCTGTCTTGAAAAAAAATAAATAAATAAAAGAATGCCACTTGAGGTGAAGAGTGGACAGTGTGGCAATGACATCTATCAGAGACTAGGAAATACCTGAAGGTAGAGCAGGGAAGGGACATTTGGGCAAAGGGAACAGTATCAGCAAAAGTACAGAGGCTCAGAATGGTTAGAGCTGCTCACTGGGAATATGGGCAGGGACCTTGAAAGCTCTGGGTTCCTTCAGTGAGCCTTGATCTGTAGGCAACATGGCTCCTGATGGGCCTGATTCGGAAGGCTGTTGTGATCCCATCTAGTGTTTAAAAAGCTCATAGTCAAGGCACATGTCAGGGGAAGAAGGAAGAGGCCAGGAGGCCACACAGGAGTGCATGATGTACCCAGGCTAAAGAGTGGGTGTGAGAATGCAGAGGCAGCAGATGCTTGCACACAAGAGAAGTGGAACCATAATGCTCTGGGAATCCCTGTGATAGGATCAGAGAGAGGCTGGGCTCTTTTTCCAAGCCAGAGTGTTCCTGCCCTTCCCACTTATCGGTCACCTTGTTCATCACAGTGATCAAATACCTGACAAGAAACCACTGAGGTAAGGAAGGGTTTGTCCTGGCTGACAGTCTGAGGGAACCATCATGGAGGTGAGGAGCTGGCGACCTGGACACAGCTCTGTGGTGGTGGCAACCTGTGGCAGCTGCTTGTTCACATCTCAGCTAACCAGGAAACAGAGACAGGACAGGAAGCAAGATGGAACTATAAACCTCAGCCCACTAGAGATCCACTTCCTCCAGCTAGTCCCACCTCCTAATGGCTCTGTGGCCTTCTTCTGAAACAGTGCCATCAGCAAGGACAGTGTTCAAACACATGAGCTGGTGAGGGGTGGTGCACATTCAAGCTGAATACAGGCTCACAGCTGCTTAGAATGAAAGAGCCTGGGCTCCCCAGCAATCCCACATGCCTGTGACTGGACCAATGTCACCAAAGACTGAGGAGCTGGGTGCTATGACACATGCCTGTAATCTCGGGGAGGCAGAGGCAGGAAGGTCGTGGGGATTTGAAGCCAGCATGGGCTACATATTAGGAAGCCATGAAGGATTAAAAGCCTCAGAGCCTCAGACCCCTTCCTAGACACCCAAAATTAGAGTGTAGTGTCACAGCCTGCAGAGCGGTACCTCTGAGGCCTGTGTGTGGGTGACTTTAGGAGCCACCACCATGTATGTACAGCAAGGGGGTCACAGTCCTGTGATTATTAGCATTTGAGAAGAGAGTTAAGAGTAAGCCACTCACCATCTGCACCAACATCCCCACACCCAGCCAAGCCTAGGGTCTTAAAGCCCAGAATAGGGAAGACTGGCATATCGGTCCCTCTGGCACACCAGCCACTGGTCTGCATCACTCACCTTTTGATCTGTGGACACCACAGCCAGGCACAGGGAAAGCAGGGGGACTTGTCCTGAATATGGACTGGATGACTATAGAGGTGTTAAATGCAGATGAGGAAGCCATTCTAGACTATTCTAAAGCAGAGGCGGTGTTATCCTGCCCAGTGTTGTCAGGAAATTAAATGGCTAAAATAGGCACAAAGTGATGGACCAAACATCTGAGTTTGGGAACAGCTTTCAGGACTAATTTCTAATGAGACTTTCAAAACACTAATTTTCCACAGCAGAAAATCAAGTCATGCTCATTTATAAGCCGTCAGCCGCTGTGAGATGGGGGATATTTCTTCCCATGTTGTCAGTTAACATTTCCGAGCCGGTCAGAATACAAAGTAGGGTGGCCAGGCTATCAATCAGCTCTCTGGGAGCTAATAAATGGATACAGTTCAAACCTAGCATCCGCATTGGCACAGAGAGCATAAATCGACTTCTCAAGATCTTACTTTGAAAAAAAAAAAATTTTCCCTCTGATGCCAGAGCAAGCAGTTGACAGAGGCATTCTTTTCCTGGTTATTTGTTTTTCTCACCTTTAGTGACTGTCTTTTCAGCCTATGAACTCAAGCTGTGTTGTAAAATGTCACATGTCATGTAGGGGAAATGATCAGGATTTGAATTTGTGTCTGCCCACCAGGGAGAATTTTACAACTTTTTTGTTCACCAATGATTAAGGATCACTCTGGTAGAGACTGTCACAATGTATGCAGAGTCAGAAAGATGTGTGGAGGCCATCATTTAGGATGTCCTTTGTTTAACAGGTGGGAAAACTGAGGCCCAGTAGTAAAAGTTATGCGGACATCACAGGCCAAAGTAGTGATGGAGCATAGGCTCTTGGTCTGGGTCTAGAAAATGCCTACTCTGTAGCTATCTTCACATCAAGAGCATCTTAGGAGAAAAGCTGTGTGTCGCCTCTGTTTGCCAACAGCTCAGCTCTGTTGCTGCTTAGCCCTGAGTGTCTGGGTAGAACATGGAGGCAGGGCAGCCCATGGTAGAGGGTCTTTACCCCACTCTACACAGGAAACAGAGAGAAAGCAAGGGACCAGAGCCCTGATTAAAAAAAAAAAAAAAAAAAAAAAAAAAAAAACCTCCAAAGACACTCCAAAAGGATCTACTTCCTTCAGTTTCCACAGCCTTCCAAACTATCACCCCGAGCTGGGGACCAAGCCTTAAAAGCTTGAGCCTATGGGCAACATGTCATGTTCAAACCATGACATGAACCCTGGCTAGGGACCAATGCACACCAGCCTGTAACAAGCAGGCAACAATGAGGGGGAAATCAGTCAAAATATCTCTATGATTCAGTAATAGAGACTTCTAGAGACCAATGTGGGGGAGTGTTGGATTTGGTTTAGTTTGTTTGGCTTTAATAACTCCGGAAACTGTAGGAAAAATCACCTCCTTGAAGAAACTTGCTTACATAAAGCAGCCTTATTGAGATATTGAGATATAATCCACCCACTGAAAGAGACACTTGTCACCAAATCTAACAACCTGAGTTCAGTTCACTGAGCCTGCATGATGGAAGATGAGACACAATCCTCACACATTGTTCTCTGTCCTCCACATATTCACTGTGCCATGCCCCACCACCACCACACATGTCCCACGTACACACAAAATAAGTGTAAAAAGACTATTTAAAGACTACAAGTCAATGCTTTCTAGCTTATTCTTGGAGCCATGAAGCCAATGCCGCCATTAACTTCAACACATTTTCCTCTCCCTGAATAGATCCTCTGTAGCCACATTCCTCCCTGGCCTCCCAGACCTTGGCCCTGGGCCATCACTCACCCACTGTCTGTCTAGCCTATTGGCAGGGTCTTGTTGCTCCTCAGAAATGGAACACACAGTGTGTCATCTCCTCAAGGCTCTGTGACAGAAACATGAACATTTGAAAAGTCACAAGGTCTGGAGAAAAGATACCTTCCTCTGGTTTTTTTTTTCCCCCCTCGACTTTATATGACTTTTTTGTATGTTCTGAAATGTTAAAAGGTTTTGACAGCAAATGCCCTTTCAAGCCTTCGTTCAAACTTGACTATCCTCTCTGGGTCCTGTGTCTCTGGCATATGGTGACATATCTCTCCCTGAAGATCTCCACCTTCATGGTGGATGCTCATGGGAAGTCCATCTCTGTTGAGAAGGCAAATACTCAACCTTGAGAGCTCAAATGTCAGGGTGAGGGATTTGAAAAGTCAAAGACATGAGTAAATTGACATTGGTGCTATGAAAGGCACTGTCAGGCCCAAAGGACAACAGCTCAAAATAGCTACCCAAGGAAGCCCTGTGTCTGAGATTCAAGGCCCGGGGACGCCACAGACGGAAGGACTGCTTGGTGACTTTGCTCACCTGGCAGATCAGAAGCCCTGGGACTCTCAGAATGGAATGAAGAGTGAACAGCTCCCGACTCACCCCACCCTCCCTTGCTACAGCTCACATTTCAGTGCAGCTTTAGGGACTCCAGAGTTTATTTGAGGCATTGATATTGACCTTGTTTTGGAAGGAAATGAAAACTAATTGACAGGAGATACTTTCCTGCTGTCCCCATGTGGCTAAACGTTTGAAAGCTGTGATTATGCACAGGGTCACAGTTCCCTCCAAGGGTTTGGTTATACAATACCACACAGGTAGCAAAAGTCAAGGTGTGAGGATCCACGGGACAATGGGGCATGGCATTAGGCAGTGAGCTGCACTCTGTGTTGCTCTGAGCTTTACAGCACAGCCTAGACATTCCCACATGGGAGCCTGAGGAAAGACACTGGCTGCTGTGGCCAGCCCACAGCCTGTGCCCAGAAGCAGGAGGCTCACCAAACTCTGTGTGTGTGTGTGTGTGTGTGTGTCATACATATGAACACACACATGTAGCTGTGTGTGCACATACATCATGTGCATGTGTATGGTGAAGAAATGTTGAATTTTAATTCTATGTTATTGTCTAGATCTGTTTTTAATTGGGTAATAATAACAATGAAAACAATAGTGGGTGCTGTGTCAAATATCTAACAAAAGCAACTGAAGGAAGGAGTGGTTGATTTTGGCTCACAGTTGGGGCATAGTCTGTCACAGCAAGGAAGTCATGGTGACAAGAATGTGGAAGATTGTCACATTGTGTCCACAATTGAGAAGCAGAGAGAGAATTCTGCTGCTCAGTTTGGTACATACATGCATGCATACATAATCCATATATACATACATACATACATACATACATACATACATACATACATACACACACATACACACATACATACATACACACAGAGGGAGAGACAGGGTCTCCAGTCCAGCGTAGCTTTGGACTTACTGGATAATCAGGGATGACTTTGGACTCTTGCCCTTCCTGCCTCCACCTCCCAAGTTCTATGCATATACCACCATGTCGGATCCTGTGGGTAGAACCCAGGTACCTGCTTATAGAGTAAGGAAAAAGGGCTTGATACTCAGCTCAGAGACCAATACATAAGTTCACATAGCTGTGAGCTCCATGAAGCTGACTGGAGTGTGGGATCATGGCATCCATCTTCTTAGCATATGCAGTATTCCCTGATGTCTACTAAATACCCATGGCCACTGAAACTGGGAGGCAAAGCAGAAACAAGACGGGTCTCTGGGTCATCAAAAAACTCTATCTGCTCAGGAAATGCACAGTTGCTGTGTATGTCATCTTATAGTGTAAAAACTTGTAGGTTAGAAGGACTGGAGAAGTGTTCTGGCAATGATTGTTGAAACTGTTTTCTTTATTAATATTTTACACTTATTCATTTATTTATTTGTGTTTACATGTATATGTAGTGAGTGCATGTGTGTGGGGGTGCATGTGTGGATGCCACGGTACTCATGCAGAGGTCAAAGGTCAACTTTGGAGTTCCAGTTCTCTCCTTCCACCACAAGGCTTCCAGAAATTGAACTCAAGACACCTTTACCCTCTAAGCCATATCCTTAGCCCCTGTTTTCTTTTAACTAAGATACATGGCATTGTCATATGGGACCTACTCTTTATACAGTTTAGGTCAGGCCAGCATAACAAAATACCATGTAGAATGGATGGTTTATACCAAGGAAATAATGTTTACATGCTCTTGAGGCTAGAAGATCAAGATCAAGGTTGCAGCCCATTCTTTCCCCCTGAGAGCTCTTTTCCTGCATGCTCACAGCTGCTCCTCACTGTGTCCAGGTGACATATGCATCAGTGAGGCATAGCAGGCAGGTGACAAAAAGAGCTCTCTGGCTTCTCTTCCTATCAGGATACTAATTCTGTCAGCTCATAGGCTCACACTGACCTCACTTAGCTTACTGCTTCTCTAGAAGCCCATCTCCAAAACATTCTGGGATTAAGGTTTCAGTAGCTGAATGGACAGGGGTACCCGCCAGGACCTCTGGCCTTCCCTCAATGCCACATCCTGGCTTATCACCAGTTGAGTTTCCTGAACCTCAGAGGTCCCATGAACTCCCTGAGTCTTATGTGCCCCCAGCATCCCTCAAAAATGGAAAGGTTTGATGGGGGAAATAGCCCCTGCAGTAGGCAGGGCTGGTATTTGCAAAGGTGGGTGCGTGGGATGCTAGTATGTCACATGTCTACACCATGCATATACCAACCTTCTATAGATAAATTTCCTAACCCACCACCACCATTTCAGACCAAGTCATCTGGCCACATCTGCAGTGATGTGGTATCTGCACAATACCCCATTGTCTGGATAACTAGACATTTTTAATAATAGTCACTTGACTTGTGTATAACTTTTCTCTGATAGGTAGGGATGGAAAGACATGGTTAACACTAGACATTTCTGCTTAACAAGTGTGAGTGGCATTTTGATCTCAGGCCTTCTCTCAGATGGTCACAATATGAATCTGTGTAGTCAAGTCTCTGAAAGGTGCTACAGGGAAGGAGTGATCTCACCCAGCTGTAACCCAGCACTCCTCATGTCAAGAAATTCCCCTTTATGTTTCATTGGGTTAAACTATTAGAGGAGGAATTTCTGTATCAAAGGGTGTACAGCTTGGAATATTTTCACTTTCTTCCCACTAGAATGTTGGGTTTAGCAGCTGTTGGACCTGAGATGCCTCCTTTTGCTATCTCCTGATGTTAAGTACAATTAGATGAAAAGTTCAAGACAAAAAAATCATACAATGGTATTCTCCTTTTAAGATTATATGTATTCTTTTTTACAGTGTATGTGTCTGTGTGTCTATGTGTCTGTGGCTGAGTGGCTATGTGCACTTCAGTGGCAGTACCTGTGGATGCCAGAAGGTGGTGTTGGGGCTCTGGGAGCTAGAGTTACACACTGTCATAAGTGCCCCCAACATTGATATTGGAAACTTGACTGGGTCCTCTCTGAAAACAGTGTGCAATCTACTATCTCTCCAGTCCATGATAGCCTTTTTAGAAAACCCAAAATGTACAAAGAACCACCTGGGTTCATTCTTGTCAGTCTAGGGAAAGTTGATTGAGTCAGCAAGGATATATTCTCCTATACTAGACTCCAGACAGAAAGACACAAAAACTAGCCAAAGTCTCTTATACAGATTTCCCAAAGTCTCATGGGATACCTAAGTGCCCTGAGATATGTAGCAGATGCTGCATGGTATCAGTCAAGGTTAGGGCTCTAACAACTACTTGCTGATTTGACATTAGGACCAAGCCCTAATAGGTTCTGAGGATGGCCAAGAATATGGCAGAGGCACTGTCCTTACTTGGTATTTGCATTTTAAAGGACATTGCAATGAAAATGTGAATGAATGGCTAGCCACAGGGTCAGTGTGACCATAGCTTCCAGCCACCTCAGTCTCCTCTGGAGGGGTTAACTCAGTGGGATGTTCACAGGAGACTGAGTCTCAGTGATACTCCCGGGACTGGTTGGGAGGTGACATTTGAATGAGACCTGAAGAGTTACAATAAGCCAGCCCAGGAAAGGAGTGGGACAGGGACTCCCCAGTGGATATGAGATAACGTGAACAGCAGAAGAGAATCTCAGGCTCTCAGTGGGAAACAGGATGAGTCAATGGTGGGAAGTGAGCAGGGATCCACCATGGAGCCACAAAGTTTCCCACTGGTCCATGGGCCTATCCTAGAGCCTTCTCACATGTGACTTTTTACCCATTCACTCACCCATTCACAGCTCAAGGTCTCATAAGGACACACAGCCTTGGCTGATCTGAGCCTGTGTGAAGAGCAGGAATCCCAGCCTCTCTCAGGAGCCCAGTATCTTCTGGACAGGCTGCAATATCAAGCTGTGATGTTGGTGTTAAATGTCGGCTTGCTACAACCTAAAATCACTGAGAAAAGAGTGCCAGTTGAGAGATTGTCTATGTCAGGTTGGCCAGGAGGCATGGCTGTGGGAAGTGTTTTGATCATTTATTGAGATGGGAAGTTATGCCCTGGATTTGGGTGGCATTCCCTAGGCTGGGTCCTGAACTATATGACTAAAGAAAACTAGCTGTGCAGAACAGCAAGCAGGTGGCATGGGTACCTTGGTTTCCTGCTGCTCTTGACTGTAGACGTCATGTGACCAGCTGTCTCAAACTCCTGCCACTGTGAGTTCCCTGCAGTGATGCACTGGAATCAATAACTACAAGTCAAATAAGTCCCTCTTCCCCTACGTTGCTGTAGGTCTAGATGGTTTATCACAGTGACATAAATGAAACTAGAACACAGGCAGGTAGGACCTTTGGCAAAGGTAAGTGTGTATGGTCAAGACAGATCTCCCTGCCTTGCTCCCTGCAAATGCCCTACCAACCCCAGTAGAAGGCTGTGGGAGGTACTGGATGAGTTGAGACAAGGGTGCACCTACTATGCATTGCAAGGGAAAAGCGTGGAGCCTTCACATGAACCCCAGCTATGTGTTCCTCCTGAGCCTGCACCGCTGAAGCCCAGTCACCCCTGATCCTCCAGAGCCCTGTCATGTCCCTGCCTTAGTCCTTGTAGCCACCCCCACCCTGGAAGCACAGCTTCTGCTGAGGACTGCTTAGACCCCATCGTGTTAAGAGAGTACCACCTCAGCCACACATCCTGCTCGTCCCAACCTCCTCTAGGCAGCCTGCCAAACTGTGTCCACTTACCTTCAGGGCACAGGGCAGGTTCAGCCATCTATCTTCCAAAATGCCCAGCAGAAGGTGGGCTCCTTAGTGCGTTCTAGAAGGTGCTAACCTCTTCTCAGCTTGGTGTCTGATGGGTTGAGAATGGGGTATTGGCACAAAGCCATGGGTGTCTATTAATCAACTCATTAAGATCTTAGAACAAAGACAGACCAACATCCATGCTGGCTTCTGACCCCAGGGTCCTTTTTGCTTTGAGAGCCTCCCTGAGGAACAGACCTGGCCAGAAACCTCCAGGCTGTTAGCAGGGATGAACCTGACCTACAAGCAGTACAGATTGGACCTGTATGGAGAGGACTCACCAGGCCATGTGCTGTGGACAGAGGACTATGTCCCTCTGAAACACTGGGAAATAGACCATTCTATTATACTAAAGTGTGTGTGTGTGTGTGTGTGTGTGTGTGTGTGTGTGTGTGTGTGTGTGTGTGAAGTTACTCATAGAGGCCAGAAGACTCCAAAGTCCTGCCTTCCCACTTTACCCAGCTCCTCTGCCCCAAGTTACAAGTTCAAAGGTAGAAGTCACCAATAGCCCTCATCCAAAGAGGACAGCCAGGAAAAACAAGAACCAAATCCCAACAAGAACCAAAAGTCAGCTGGGTGGTGGTGGCACACAACTTTAATCCCAGCACTGAGGAAGTAGACGCAGGCAGATTTCTGTGAGTTCAAGGCCAGACTGGTCTACAGAACTAGTTCCAGGACAACCAGGGCTATGACACAAAGAAACCCTGACTTGGAAAAAAAAAAAAAAACCTGAAAGTCACTCAGACTGGAGAGAGAAAAACATTAATGAAGATTTCAGAGAAAAACAAATGAGATAAGTTTAGTTTTTTTCTTTTTTAAGTCATTTTTAACCCAACCTCAGGCTCTTCTCATTGTGAACACTGATGGATCTAGGACTGTTGCTTTTACTATCATGTTCCCAGCAGTGTTCAAAGACAACACACCCAACAAGCTGTACACAGATGAAGTGATTATCTTCCCAAAGCCCAGGGGCTATATCCAAGGCCTCCCTGACCTTCTGCTATTCGCTGCCTCCTCTGAAGCATCCACAAGCTCCTCTCTCACCCTCCTCCCTTTGTTGGTTTTCCCTGTCAGGCAGTTGCTTGTCCTGGGTTTCCTTATGATTCGCAAACATTTCTGGCATGGCTCTGAATATCCATCCAGGTGCTGTGTCTGGCTGAGGTGGACACTGTGTTGGTGTCGGTCTGTATTCTTTGGGCTGTTTTTGTCCATCAGAGGTTCCTTGACAACTCTACTGACCAAGAAGAGACCAAGACTCACAAGGTTTAGTGTTTTTAAAATAATTCCAGACACAGCAAGGAATTCCACTCACGCCCCACAAATAGAATATTCAAATGCAGAACAGTCCCATGGGACTCATTCATATCTGTGTCCTTAAGCCTAAGACATGTCCACCAGCGTGAACTACAATACACATACATACAGAGGAAAAGAAGGGGGATAAGAGAGAGGGGGGGGAGGAGAATCTGCTAGCGTGTTGGCCCATGCCTACAATCCCAGCAGGATGATGGAGGGTAGCCACTAATTTGAGACTAGCTTTGGCTATGTAGTATGTAGTTAGTTCCAGGCAAGCCTGGGCTAGAATATAGGACTCTTTCTCAAAAAAAAAAAAAAAAAAAAAAAAAAAGATAAATAGATAGATGACTGATGATAGACCATATATAGAATAACTCTAGAAACCCTGTGCACATCACAACTGGGGAGCCAGTGGCAGAAAACACCCAGCCAATGTCACCTGCTCTAGGCAGACAAAAGCGGGTCTGAGATTGGGAGACAGTGAGCCAGGTTGGAACCACAATTCTGCCACCTAAAAGGACTGCAGGACTTAGACAAGCCCTGATTCACTCTGAACCTTTGCTTCTTCTTCTGCAACGTGATGGAATAGTCCATTGGAGGCATCATCTAGGAGAGTATGGATGTGTACTCCCACTTACAGGTTCGGCAGGAAGCAAATACTGAGAACAGAAAACATCCATCACTGTGGCTTATTGTTAGGGAAACTGTTCTCATGGCCCTGGCCATAGTTGTATTCAAATAACCATTTGTGTGCTAATTAATGTCCTGTTTCCTTATTGGAGTGTGTGTTAGTTACTTTTCTTACTGCTGTAACAAACGATCTGACAAAAGCAACTTAAGGAAGGAAGGGTGTGTCTGGGCTCTGGTTTAAGGGTGCAGTCCATCACGGCGCGGTGGCAGGGGTGCCAGGCAGTTGTTCACATTGCATCTCTAGTCAAGAAGCAGAGATGGGTGCTAGTGCCCAGCTCTCCTTCTCTTTCTTATTAAATCCAGGATCCCAGCCCATTAGATGGCGCCATCCATAATCACTAGGGTTGGTCATCCCTTCTCGGTGCTCCCATTCTGGAAACACCCTCATAGATAGACCCAGTTGTGTGTCTCCACAGTGAGTCCAGATCTGTCAGATTAAGTCCAAAGGAGCCATCATGTGTGGGTCAGCACTCAGGGTTCTCTTGCCAGTTACACAGCCATGTAACCCAACTCCTTGTCTTTCCTCTGCTTTTCCTTCCTTGTCCTCTTTGTTGTCATTGTCAGTTCACCCACCCTCTGCTCTCCACACTGCCTGCACCAGGAGCTGGCCCCTGATCCTGGCTGTGCCTTCCAATGCCGACACCCACAGGAGGCCAGGGCTTGGCAAGAACTCAAAGCATGTCCGCAAGGCTACATTACGTACCGAAATGAGCTCTGTTCCTAATTTGATTCTTTTTTTTTCCCCCCTGTAACAAGCAAAGTTCACATTACAGATAAATTGCCCGGAAATTTCAATTTAATAAGGCATATGCGTTTTTCAGGTCCAGAAGCACAGAAAACATTTTGCAGGCTGGTATTTTCATACTGAAAGGTTTATTAAAAGGACAGCTTTGAAAATGTCAGAAATTTACATAGTGTGTCTGGCCAGTTGGCTCAAAAGGGCTGATTTAACAAAAGTACTCAAAAGCCATGACGTGGAAGAAGCTGCTGGCAGGTGGCCTTGTGCTGAGGTCCCCTGTGGGTCATGGAGGAAGTACCTGCCACTCCCAGCTGTCAGTGTGGACCATGTGGGCAGTATTAGCTGGCACAAGTACAGGATTTGGCAGTGTTTAACAATGGAGTAGCCTGTGGTCTCTGTGTCCATTGGATGTGTTCTAGCCAAAAGTAGCTAGCAGAACAGCAAAGTTACTTGGGGTACAGGCACACACCCCTCAAGGTGTCCTGGAAAAGGCATCAAGTAAAATAGATAAATATAAGAAAACAAACTCAAATGATCCCAAGAAATATAGGTAAACCAATATGGGCAGCTGGTTGTTGTTCTATCATGTATCTATTTCTTTGTCTCTGTCTCTGTCTCTGTCTCTGTCTCTGTCTCTCTCTCTCTCTCTCTCTCTCTCTCTCTCTCTCTGTGTGTGTGTGTGTGTGTGTGTGTGTGTGTGTGTGTGTGTGCCCACAAATGTATGTACACATGTGTGTAGATAACAAAGGTTGACATCAGGTGTCTTCTTTCACTGCTCTTCACTTTACTTCTCTAAGACAGGATCTCTTACTGAGTCTGTGGCTCTCCAATCCTGCTAGACTGGCTGGATAGAGCCCCGGGGGTTGTTCTTTCTGCATCTCCCCACCTGCAATGCTGGCCTTAGAGACACACACCACCACACCCAGATTTTAATGTGGTAGAGAGATCCGAACTCAGGTCCTCACACTTGTGCAGCAAGTGCTTTACCATCTGAACCATCTCCAGACCCTACCTGGCTACTTCCTTTAATATTTGTTATTACATTTAAGTGTGTGTGTGTGTGTGTGTGTGTGTGTGTGTGTGTGTGTGTGTGTGTGTGTATACATGAGTGTAGATGCCTGTAGAGGCCAGAGGCATTAGAGTTCTACAGATAGAGTTACAGGCTGGCAGTTGGAGCAGCCTTATATGGGTACTGGGAAACAAACTTGGGTCCTCTGCAGAAACAATAGGTGCTCTTAACTGCTAAACCATCACCCTAGTCCCTATCTGGTTACTTCTCTTTCTCATTATGCAGTCCTGTCTGGCCTGGAACTCCCTATGTAAACCAAGTTGACCTCAACGTCACAGGGATTCACCTACTTTCTGCCTCCCAAGTGCTAGGATTAAAGGAGTATGCCACCACACCCATCCTCAACCAGTCTACTTTTCAAGTGATAAAAATACAACAGCATAATCTTTCAAAGCCACAGAAGCCCTGACTTTCCTTAGATCCAGAGCATCTCAGGCTACTAACCCCAGAATCTCTATGGCAGTGTGGCATCATAATTTCATGCACTGCTCTCAATTTAATGTCTTTGAACACAAAACAACAAGGCAACCTTGTATTCGCTGCCGAGTCACAGCTTCAAAAGACAAAAGGTAAATGACAGAAAGAAACAAACAGTGCTGCTGGCATGCCAGCCTGGATTGCTTAATTCCATTTTTATTTATGTTATAAACAGAGTTGTGTGATGTGGGCGTAAAATATGGTCCATTTAAAATACTCATTATTTTAAGTCTGTTGAGCCACAAGTCATTCCTGGATCCACTGTGAACCTGCCACCTGCAAAATTGTCACCTTTCTTTGTATTTTCCCTCTGCACAACTATTCCCACTGACAGAAAAATAAATGCAGCCAAGGTACTGAAGATGAGCTTGGTAGTACACATCTCCAATCCCAGCACTTGGTGAGCCAAGGCAAGAAAATATGAGTTCGAGGCCAGTGTGGTCTACGTAAGTAAAACCCTGTTCCAAACACCAAGGGCTGGGCTAAAGTTCAATGGTAGAGTGCTTGCCTGCCATGCACATCTCTCCAGGTTCCATCTGACCGTTTATCATTCACCAGGTACTCAGCTTGGTTCTAGGAACAGTACCTAGTCTTTAGCTTGAGGACCAGACAGCATGCTGAGTAAAGGCCAACCCTGGAATCCAGTGTGCCAGCATTGAATTCAGCCTCCACTGTGTCTTAGCTGGGCTATTTTTACCAAGTCGCTAGACTTTGGTTCAGGATCACTATAACTTCAAAACAAGGTAATGCAGTTTCATTTGGGTTGTCGTGAGTCACGGAGACAAAAGTGTGTCACTTGGCAAGTGTAGCCCATAGCTGGGCAAAGACATTGATTCCTCACTTGG
Source organism: Cricetiscus sungorus (assembly GCA_030556225.1). NCBI lineage: Eukaryota > Metazoa > Chordata > Mammalia > Rodentia > Cricetidae > Cricetiscus > Cricetiscus sungorus. The sequence goes on along the minus strand of JANBXA010000728.1, from coordinate 9,689,850 downwards.
TCTCATCCTCACACCAGAGAGCTTAGACAATGGCCAGAGTGTCCAATCCACACAGCCCACATTAGGCTGCAGCCAGCAAGGGCCTGTGTCAGGTGATAAGTGCCAGCAAGATATCACACAGGATGACTGAGAGAAGCCATGGGAGTGGGTCTTGAAAAATGGTAAATGTTTGGCAGACATCTGTGAGACTTACAATTGGATAAAAACTGGTGTGTTCTCTGTAGTGAGTCCCTTTGTTCTAAGGCATTCTGAGGTGATCGCTGAGGCAACAGGGGTGTGTGGAAACTGCATTGGTCTGGAGAATCTTTCCATCCACCCCAGCATGGCCACCACTGTGGAAGCATTGTTCCCAGAGCTCTGCAGTGTGGGATAGTCACAGAACCTCACATGCAAAGATGCACAGTGGCTTCAGGTCCTAACAAACTGTGGGCAGATCCAGTCTAAAAGCCACCACATTGCCTGGTGTCCTTGCAGAGCCTGAGACCTGGGGGCTTCTTCATATGCACAAGCCCTGCCATCCACTGTCCCAACATACTAAAACAGCAAAGAGCTGTGCCCTACTGGCCCTGACACACTCACAATCCTCCAGACCACACCTTGGTTTTCCCATCTGTGAAGGGAGCAAATGATAGCACTGAGCCTGCAAGCTTGGTGTGCAGACTGGCAGACACCATGTCAGTGTGCCATGCCATGTAAGGTCTTGGTATCATACAGGAGACTGACATTGTAAATAAATAAAATTATTATTAAATGGGTGCCATGCCCTGATGCTGTCATTGGAGAGACAAGACCACAGATCAACCTTGGGTACTGTTCTTCAGATGCTACCCACCCTCTTTTTGAAAGTGTGTCCCACTGTCCAGGGTCTCACAGAGTAGGCTAGGATGACTGGCTTTTGAGTCCCAGGGCTCTTCCTGTCTCCATCTCCCCAGAGCCGGGATTAGAAACACATATTACCACTCTGGTTTATTTTTTCCCATGAAGTCTATTGATCACGGTCAAATCGCGTTCCCAAGTGAGCTATGCCCGCCCCCCATCTGTAGCCCACGAAACAGAAGCTCCCCTGACTCTACAACAGTCCCAGGAGCAGGACCTGTGGCTGCCAGTAAGCATGTCTGGTCCTTGTAGAAAGTGTTCCAAGTGTTTCCTCATCTGCTTGCCCTGCACATTTGCCCATCCTCTCCTTTTCTAACACCACTACCCACTCTTGCCTTGGTTCGAGTATGGCAACTTTGGTGAGGTCACTGGGGTTACCCTTGCTCAGAGGCAATGACTACTCCGAGCATCCGTCTTTCTATCCTTTAAACACAGCACAGCCTCCATCTGCTCTGCAGGAAGTATGCACCAAGGTGTGACAGCTGAGAATGGCTGTGACCTCCGTGAAAGCCAGTCAGATCCTAAGAGATCTCCTCCTCCTCTGAGGTCATCACTAGCAGGAAAGGGGTCATGCCTGCCACTTGTGCAACACAGAGCATGCTCGGGGTTGCTTAACAAATGAGCATCTGGAACTGAAAGGTTTGAGGGTTGAATTAAGCATGGCCTGGCACTGAGCCAAGGAGCCAGGGCCCTATGCTCAGTATTTCTTGACTCTAATTGGAATGTAACCTGATGTTCTCCCCCCCCCCCACTCAGGTACTCTGTTTACAAGGACCCAGCAGGCTGGCTGAATATTAACCCCATCAATGGAACTGTTGACACCACAGCTGTGTTGGACCGGGAGTCCCCATTTGTCCACAACAGTGTATACACTGCCCTGTTCCTGGCCATCGACAGTGGTAAGTCACCTAGGGCTATCAGAGTGCACTTGTCACTTTCAGCTGTTTTTGTCTTTGTATGATTTTTCTGATACGTGTGTGGAGTATTCGTGGAGAGGAGGGACATGAGTAGGAACAGAGAAGCCATTACTACATGTGCATTTATCCAGTCAAAGGCTTGGGAATGCCAAACAATCATAGTCTTTGTAGAAAGACAAATATGTCCATCCAGGGGTCAGAGAGGAGGCTCCCTGTGTCCTCCTGGGGATGGGTCCCAGGTTAGGAATCCATGAAAAATCAGTCATCTCAGTGCTGTATTCTCACCTGCAAAAGAGTTCTGGGATAGAATGGGAGAGGACATCACTGACCTCAGGAACTGAATTGAACCCATGGATTTGTCCTATTATGTTACAGTACCATGGAAAGACATTGGATCCTCCCAGCCAGTCACCACATAAAAACAAAATGCTTCTCCTTCAAAGTCTAAGAATTCAGTATCCCATGCCTGACCCATGTTAGATGCAGGGACATGGCAGTGAATGAACTAGGACCTATCTCCTGAAACATGCATGCTCACAGAGCACGTCACACCTCAAGCACTCCCTGTTCTTTAGCCATCAGGCTGTGGGGCAATGGCACCACAGAAGCCTTAGACTTCTTGACAGCTTGGGCCAATCACAGAAGCAGATGAGATCAGGTTCAGAAAATGTCAGGGAGATTGTGAATGCAGAGTTGGCAGGGTTTTCGGTGAACGTGTTGCTGGGGTCTCTGTCAGGCTGTGTGTTTCCAAGGTCTTGGTGTCTTGTTCTAAGAACTGAAGTGTGTGCAGGTGGCAGAGCAACAGAAGATTTTATTCAGAAGCAAAAGTGCAGACCGGCTCAAGGGAACCTCAGGGTGACAGCAGTGGGTAACACCCTAGCCTTTCCTTTGAGGCTTCAGAAAGGGGAAGAGTTGGTTCAGGGATGGAATATGGGTGCTTTTGTTTTGAATGGCAAGCTTGGATTATGTGAGAGTTTATTAACAGCCAATGTCCTTTCCCACTGGAGCATCTGATTGTAGTTTTATTCATGGTCAACCATGCATACATAGGAGGCAGTAAATAGAGGGTTTTCCCTAAAAATTCACTCAGAGGACACACCTGAAACCAGTTCAGTGCCCCTAGTTGAAGGTACATTTCAGGACATGTTTGACTATAAAAGGGGAGCTATCAAGAGTTTCTAAGGAACTATAGGTTGAATGACCAAGTTAGTTTGTTTATAGAGGGTGTGTGTGTGCAGCTCAATACAGGTAGGGGTCATAGGTTTCTGAATGCATAGTTAGAAAAGGGGTAAATTGTGTATGTATGTGTGTGAGAGTGTATGTGGCATGTGTATGCTGCATATGTGTGTGTATCTGTGTGTGCATGTGTATATATGTACATATGTGTGGCACAAGCATGTATGGTGCATACATGTTGTGGTGTGTTCATTGTGTGCATGAGCATGTACATGTGTATATGTGCAGTGTGTGTGGGGTGTGTGTGTGTGTGTGTGTGTGTGTGTGTGTGTGTGTGTGTACATATGTGTGTGTGTGTGTATAAATGGAATCTCATATTGCTAAGCTTTCCCTACACTTGCCTATCTTAGGCTGGTCCCAGGGGGCAGGAATCAGAGCTGGGGCTAAGCTGAGATGCCTCTGTATCAAATACATACAAAATTTATCTTCCTGTTTTGTGTACAGTTTTGGGTTTTTTTTTTAATTAAAGACTGGGTTTTGAGTCTTCCTATGTCAGGAGTGTTTAGGGGCTTTTTACATTTGTCCATTGTACTCAGAAGCAAGGTGTGAACTAAGAACTTTCCACCCATCTCTCCATGCTGGGAACCCATGCATGAACCAAATGTGAGGACATACATGGTACAAATGAGTCATCAGTGGCACACAATAGACAAGTGAACCCAGCCCTTGAGCCACTTAAAATGTCAGAGCTCTAAAGGAGAGAAGCATGGGAGTCAGAAAAAGAGAGGCGGAAGTGTTGCTATTGCAAGTGGCTATGAAGAGGTCAGTTTGATGGCTCTGGGAAAGTCACAGCTGCAAAGTATCCCAGATGATGGGCAGTAAGATGCCTCAGTGAGTAAAGGTGATTGCCGCCAAGCCTGACAACCTGAGTTCCATTCCTAGGACCCAAGCAGTAGGAGAGTACCAGCTTCTGCAAGCTGCCCTCTGACCTCCACATGTGAGCCATGGCATGCACATGCCTACATCCATCAACAAACACAAATGACTAAATAGCAATAAGTTAAATTAAAAATGAAGTATGTTAAATGGCCAAAAGACGCTGAGTCTTTGAGATGGAATTATGGTGTTAAACCTACCAAGTCACCAACAGCCAGAGCAGACATTGAGAAGAGGTCCTCGTGTCTGGGGAGCTCACGAGTCAGTCAGGTAAACTGACAGTCCTTTTAAGGGTTATTCCTGTTCTAAGCCCAGAAGAGCCCCCTCCTCCATCCTGGGATCAAGGGATACCACGAGAGATAGAGTGGGGGCATTCTAGGAGACCTTGAGAGAATGAATCAATGGAGTCGGGTCATGTGGCAGGCTATACATGTACAAAGATGAGAAGGGAAAACTGAGCAGCCACCAGACTGTGACTTAATGGGACCCAGGCCCTGCACTTTACACCAAGCAGCCATCACAATGTCTAGCTCAGAACAGGGGCTCAGGGCTGTGTAGGGGGTCATGTGAGAAGCTATAGAATGGTAGACTTAGACTTGATTCTGTCACGCCCAGAACAAGCTGCTGTAGAAAGACAATTCCCAATGCTAAAATGGAAGGTTGGACAGAATAAGGGTTTATTCAGCTTATAGTTCATGTTACAGTTCATCATAGCAGGACTGTCACAGTGGGGGAGGGGGTATTTGAAGTAGTTAATCATATCATATTAACCGTCAAGAGCAGAAAGAAACAAAAGCATGCATGTGTGCTTGCTTGCTATCTCTCTTTCTCCATTCTTAAACAGATCAGGACCCTGTACCTAGGGAACGGTGTCACCCACAGTAGACTAGGTCTCCACAAATTAACAATCAAGACAATCAGTCCCTCACAGATATGCCCACAGATCAAACCAATCTAGACAGTTCCTCAATTAAAAGGCTCTTCTAGGCTATATAAAGTTGACAGTTCGAACCAACCATCACAGTACAGCATTTATTACACCGTAGAAGAAGGTGAACATGTGGGAAGTTGAGGTACTAATATAGACAAACGAGGCAAAGGCTATGAATCGTAAAACAGAGAAAAGTGACCTAGGATTCCCAGCCTAGAGACCAGACAAGGAGCTAATTTTAGGAAACCAGTCCCATTTGACTTTGTGGTAATTGTTGCATGATGTCTCTCAAGATGTTGGCAGTAAAGAGAGGGACAGTCAGCAAAAGCCTGTTTCACACGCTACATAAACAAGGCGTGGCAATGATGGACAACACCATGACATTACAGTTTCAGGCTCTGAACTGTGTGTAAACATCTGAACATCATGACATGTTGGAATGAAAAGGTCACAAAGAAACCCATTGTCCTGTACAATTAATACACACAACTTTAGTTTTGTTTTAGATTTATTTTACATGTATGAGCTTTTTGCCTACATGTACATTTTGCCTACATGTACATTCCCGAGGACCTGCATAGGTCAGAAGAGAGCATCAGATCCCCTGGAAGTGGAGTTACAGATGGTAGTGAGCATCATGTGGGTGCTGGGAAGTGAACTCTGGTCCTTTACAAAGGTAGCAAGTGCTCTTAACAGCTGAACCACCTCTCCTGACACTAATTTTTAAAATGTTTTGACTTAAGTATCCAGAGGCTAGTGCGATGACTTAGTCTGGGGACCTGAGTTCAATCCCAGGGTCATACAGTAGAAGGAGAAAACAACTCCTGCCAAGTTGTCTTCTGACTTCCACACATGCTCTGTGGCACACACATGCACACACACATGTACATGAACACACACATCCACACTTAAGTGCATGCACTCACACATACATACACACACATATATACACACACATACAAACACACACACTCATACATGCATATAGGCACACACATATGCAAGTGTACTCTTTAAAAATTTAATATCCAGAATAACAATTTCCAGTATGGAAGTGTAGCTCAGAAATACAGCTCATGCTTAGCACACAGGAGGTCCTGGATTCAATCCCCACTCCTCACAACAAAAGATAAAAGATTCCCCTTAGGACATCAGTTTCTCACCTTTGGTTTCCTCCATCCTCAACACTGATGGAATTTCCTAGGTGGCTGAGTAGCTGTATGGATCCTAAGGGCACCCTATAACTATGTTTCTGCAGAGGGGTGTGGTCTCCCTGTGCATACAGGATACCTGTGAGGCCTATTGAACTCTGTGACTCAGTTTCCATGTAAACCAAGGAGGTTTGTTCCTGCTTTGGAGCATTGTCGTTCTGACCCCAGAAGAAGCCAAATGCACTTCGCTAAGTATTAGTTGTGCTGCACAGGGTGGGGTTCAGGTAAAGAAAAAGCAAGGTAGAGACTGATGCTCCTGCACCCCAGAAAAGCCCAGCCTGCTGTGGGCTCCCACCTCCATCTCTCAATTCTAACATCAGATAAGGAAATTCGAAATCTGTTGTCACAGATGTTTCCAGAAGATAGAAATGTCCCCAGAGGTGTGAGCAGAAAGCAGGTTGGGATTAATTACTACACAGGACTGTTGTGAGGGCTGGTCATACAAACAGAGCCCTGAAGAGTTAGAGCAGGAAGGGCACCCCCACCTGGCAAAGGCCTTGTCAGTCAGAGGGAGTTGTGTGCAAAGGCTGCTTTGACACTTGCTGGAGACTTATCTCCAGGTATTAGGATTATCTGGGGGAAACCAATTTATCAGGCACACTAACAGGTGTCTCAGCTTTATCCAAAGTGAACACTTATGTTTATTAATTTTCTACAAACTCAATTTATTTGATGGAAAGAAAAAATAAGTAAGGATCTTGTCATTTAACGCCAGGAAAACTAAATCTCCAAAGTTTATTTTCTGTAGACTAAGAGTCACTCCAGGATTTGTACCAAAATACAGTGATAAGATGCCAGGCTTTGGGAAGTGCCAGGTAGGATATATGTGGCCTTGCTGCAAAACGAGGAAGTTCCACCAACACCCTCAACCTTTGTTATAACTGCATCAGAGCTACAGATACAGCCAAGTCAAAGAAACTACAACATGAAGGAGGGGGAAACTGGTACTAAGGCAGTGAATAGCACCAGACTTGTGGATCTGATTCTGGGTTATATCCATCCATCCCCCGACCCCGACCCCAACCCCAGGAGAGAGGGAGAGAAACCAGAAATACTTGAGAGAGTCAGATGGAGCCTGAGGGAGGAGGGGCACATTTCAAACTTAAGAGGCTTTTCCACCATGGATTTCCTTTTCTGCCTATTTTTAAATTTTTATTCGTGTGCATGTACACAGGATTGAATGTGGATGTGAACATATGTATGGGTGCCTACAGAGGCCAGAAGAGGGTGTTGGACTGCCTGAAACTAGATTCACAGAAGGTTGTGAGCCCTCCCCCACCAACCCCCATATCCCACACCCCCAACCCCCATCTCACCCCCCATCCCCCACGGTATGGGTGTTGGGAACTGAACTCAAGTCCTCTGCAAGAGCCCCAAGCACTCTTTAGCCATTGAGCTGTCTCTCCAGCCACCATCTCAATGGACTTTCAAAACCGCCTGTGGCCTCACAGGAAATGAGAGACTAACTAGAGGAGGCCAACTAACTTCTCATCTAAGATGAGAACCTGTATTGCGGTTTAATAAGGATCAGGATAAACAAATAGGCCGAATAGATGTTTATTCAGGGAGAAATAACTCACAACATAGACAGCTAAGCCACAGGTGCAGACAAGGTAAATATCTCACTACAAACCTGTCTGGTTCTGGAGATATCAGAAAGGGAGAGGTGTGATGGCTAGAGAGATGTGATGGCTAGAGAGACGGGCTGCTCTCTGAGGTCCAGAAGAGCTGTGGCTTCTGAAGCCATTCAGGAGCAGAGCTGCGCTAGGCTGCCAGACAAACTCCAGGTAGGCCACGCATAACACCAGAGGCATGCTAGATCTGACCACAACTAGTTACACTAGAGACAACTAGTTAGAAGCCCAGCTTCATCCCCAGCACTGCAGGAGAAGCAGGGCCTCGTTCTGTCTGGGGAAAGTTCACAGCAGGAAATGACCAATTTGCTCCTATACATAATGTCCAACTCATAATCTAAAATAGTGGTTCTTAACCTGTAGGTCATGCCCCTTCGGGAGTCAAATGACCCTTTCATAGGGGTTGCCTAAGACCATCATAGAACACAGATGTTTACATTGCAATTCATAACAGGAGCAAAATTATAGTTAAGAAGTAACAAAGAAAATAATTTTATGATTGGGAGTCACTACAGCATGAGGAAGTGCATTAAAGGGTCACAGCATTAGGAAGATTGAGAGCCACTGATCTAAGATATCACTGAATAGGCAGAGAAGAAAGAATGTGTAACTGATAGTCAATGGGAAAGGCAGACTCGTGGGGATCTAGATGCTTGCATGTTCAAGCACTGGAGTAAAACAAGAAACCCTGCACCCAACATTTAGGATATGTAGGAAATAGTCAAAAGGCTGTGGAGAACTGAGCTGCATCAACTTCCCAAGAATAGATTTAACCTCAGAATGAGGATGTGTGACACGAAGCTGTGAAAAACACCTGCCACGAAGCACAGGGAGCAAAGAATGGGGGACACGAGACATTAGTGGGGTGTATTCAGTACTCTTCTCTCCACACACCTGACATGAGTCAACTTAGTGGGGAATTAGACTGACAGTGTGTGAACCATCATGGGGGCAGACATAGTGGTGGGCAACTCCATGACTGTAGAAGTGAACAGTAACCACTTGCCAGTATCTCACCACCCCAGAAGGCAAAGGACTCAGGATGGAAAGAGGCTAGAACCCTAAGACAACCCCCTGCCAAGAGACTCATTTCCTCCCACTACACTCCACCTTTGAAAGGTTCAACAACCTCCAAAAACACTGCCACAGGCTGGGAACTAGGTGTTCAAACACATGAGTCTTTTGGGGACACTTAACATCCAAACAGTAATGGGATGTGCACGCAACGGGAATCACGGGAGAGGACATGATGTTGGTCGGGGCAACTGTTGAAGATATTATCAGGTACTTCCCCAAACTGATAGATGACATTCAAAAAAAAAAAACCACAGAGAGGGCTGACTTGAAGGAAACATATTCCAAGGCATCACAGTCCAACTGAAGAAGATTAAATAAATGGAAAAAAATGTTCAAAGCAATCTGGGAATAAAACTGAAGCTCATCATCGAAGCCCAGGCTTAGCATTCACCAAGCTCTACTTTCCTCCCCTCATACAAAAATAAAAATAGTGTTAGTTAAGTTTCTCATTTCTGGGAAGAAATACCTTTCAAGAGCAACAAAAGGGAAGAAAGGTTTACTGGGCTCAAGGGACATAACCTGTCATGAGAGGCAATGATAGCCAGAGAATGAGGCATTCGCACATATGTACACACACAAATAGATGGGCAAATAAGTAATTTAGAATTTTAAGTGATCTGGGAAGAAATCAAATAATCTTAAACAGCCCAATGTTTATGAGGGAAGAAAATCAGTGTTTAAATCCTCCCAACTAAGCAAACTTCAACCCCAGATGGTTGCTCTGTGTTTCCAAACATTTGAGACAGAAGAGTACCAACCTCACAGACACTCTTCCAGAAAAGAGAGAGAAGGGACTCTTAGCAACTGTTTTTATGAGAACATGTTTTCTCTAAAACATGGCAAAATCTTGCAAAATAATTAAAAGGCAAACCAATCTCATAAGCATAAAGTTTAAAATCCTTAAAATATTAATAAGCCCAAGAGAAATTACCAAATCATCCTAACAGTGGCATTTGAGATGGTTACATACTCGGAGCTGGAGAGATGACTCGGCAGTCCAGAGCTCTTGCTGCTCTTTCAGGGGACTTCCGTTCAGTTGCCTGCACCCAGATGCACCTGTATTTCCAGCTCTAGAGGATACAACGCCCTCTCTTGCTTCTTCAGGCATTACACTCAGGTGCAAGGGGAAAGATGTGGGGGATGGAGAGACAGGGGATGGGGAAGGAGAAAGCAAAGAAGTTACATATTAAGTCATGATTAAAATATATACATATACATAAACAGCATATACATCATATACATATACATTTAGCAAACTAGGAAATGACCTTAATCTGATCTGAGCTCATAGAAATTGCTACAGCTTCAGAACAACAGGGAATAAAACAGATATCAGGCTGTTGCAGGATCCTTCGGGGTGTCCCTTAGGGCTGGGGGAAAGTAGGCAAGACACCAATGACACAGGCATTGGGAAAAAATTGAAACAACAAGTTCAGTTTATTCCAGGAAGGAGTAAGCCTTATGTATACCTCAGTCCTGCCCCAGGGGAGGAGATCCACTGGTCTGGCCCCTGCTGAGGTACCGTAGTCATTGTCTGTAGGTCCACTGCTGTTGTCAAGGCCCTCTGGTAGACCCAGGCTGACTTTCAGGAAATGTCCACTGCACATGCTTCTACTATCAGTCTAGGCAGATGGTCAGGAGATATCTACTATGCATGCCCTAGGCCAGCTGTCAGGCCCATTGAGGCTTAGTTTTCCCACACCAGGCTTGGGAATTTAAAAATAAAAAATAAAACTCCTTTGTTCACAGAGAGTGTTAGTGAAATTAACAAAGTTATCAGAGAAAAAGACCAGTGCAGACAAGTGTTGGAAAGTAAAGTTTTCCTTTTTTGAAACAGGTTGTCACTATGCAGTCCTGGCTGCCCTAGAACTCACTGTATAGATCTGCCTGCCTCTGCCTCCAGAGTGCTGGCATTAAAGGCATGTGCCTCACCATGCCTGGTAGAAATAGAATTTTTAAGAGATCTGATGGTGACAAAAATCCAATCAGCAAGACATAAACGTAAAGAAAGTCATCTCTACACTAAAGCTATGAATAGCCTAAGAGGTTTTTGTGAAGCCAACTGTGGTATGGCTTTGGGGGGAAGCTGTAAAATTAACATCTGCCATCAGGCTGGGACAACACCACGGCCCAAAGAATGGCACATTCAAGTCTGTCATGATGGATTAGATGATTTTACTGGGGGTGACTTACTGAGCAATAGACAATCTCTCTCTCTCTCTCTCTCTCTCTCTCCCTCTCTCTCTCTCTCTCTCTCTCTCTCTCTCTCTCTCTCTCTCTCTCTCTCTCTCTCTCTCTCTCTCTCTCTCTCTCTCCCCAACATTCCCCTCCCCCACCTAATCTGAGAAGTTGGCACAAAAACTGGTTGCAGAGTGCCCTCTAGCGTTGAGGCTGTCAAGCTGCCCACAAATTCAAATAATAAGGAAACCAGATACTGGAGAGTTAAATGTTTATTCTCATAGCAAGGGTTGCATTGGTCTCTGAGAATACTGTGTAGCTGTGGAGATTATGGTTTGCTTGCTGTCATCTGGCATCCAGAGCAACTAAGTAGTGGCATGCTAGGAGATGCAGTAATTCTGGATTCAGAGGCCTAACCGCTACATGTAGGGAGGTATACCATGTTTATGGACTGGATGCTTTGGGGCTATGGAAAGATCAGTTATTTTCAAACTGTCCAAAGGACTGAGACACAATGCTGAAAAAATCCCAGTTCCTGAGGGTTGGCTGTGTGTGTGTGTGTGTGTGTGTGTGTGTGTGTGTGTGTGTGTGTGTGTGTGTTCTGACTACAGAATGAGTATGGCAACACAAGGAGCTAAAAGTCATAAAAGCAATCCTGGGATAAATTGGAAGACTTGCATTACATGGGTCCAGACCTATTGGGAAATGGTAAGGATTAAAACTGTATAATATCTGCACACAGACTGGTGAAATAGCATTCAGAAAAACAACAAAAATAGAAAGCTTTTAGTTGCTTCTGCATTTCGTCTATCAGATTGCTTGGAAGGGGCAATATAAGGGAGTAGCAGCTTATTTGGGCTCATGACTTCAGAGGGCACTGCCCAGCGTGGGGAAGAAGGCATGGTGGGTGATGTGGCTTTCCCTCTAATGACAGAACCATATTGCATTGGCATCTTTTATACAAGCGTAGCTCGGGAAACCTTGAGTGCAGGCCCCAGCTGGAAGCAGTATGACCTTCAACGACCTCAGCGACCTATTTCAACCCATGCATGTCCTGAAATTTGCACTATATCCAAAGACACAACACTGACCAGATGTTCAAACATGGGAGCCATGGGGAACATTCCATACTCAAATCAGATCAGCCACACATGCGCAGTCCCTGATTATGACATGGGCAATAAAGACAGACAAGAGGTAAGAAAGCAGGATCTCCTCTCTTGCTTAAAGCACAGACAAGAACCAACTCTAAACATTGAAGTGGGATCATCTAACTTTGATTTTTAAAATGTATGAGTACACCCATGTCTTTGGTGTAAGTTTGTTTTTTGTTTGTTTGTCTTTTGGTTTTTTGTTTTTGTTTTGTTTTTTTGAGACAGGGTTTCTCTGTGTAGCCCTGGCTGTCCTGGAACTCACTCTGTAGATCAGACTGGCCTCAAAGGCACAGAGATCCCCCTGCCTCTGCCTCTGCCTCTGCCTCTGCCTCTGCCTCTGCCTCTGCCTCTGCCTCTGCCTCTGCCTCTGCCTCTGCCTCTGCCTCTGCCTCTGCCTCTGCCTCTGCCTCTGCCTCTGCCTCTGCCTCTGCCTCTGCCTCTGCCTCTGCCTCTGCCTCTGCCTCTGCCTCTGCTGGAATTAAAGGTGTGTGCCACCACCACCCTGAGCAAATATTTTTAACAAAAAAAAGGGACAAAATACTAACCACAAACACAAAAAGTTAGATCAGTGTCAGAAAAATGGTTCAGTGGGCACAGATGCTTGATGCCAAGCCGGGCCTGAGTTCCATGCCAATACCCAATATCTAAGTGGTAGAAGCAGAGAAGCAACTGGTACAGTTCTCCTCTAACCTACAAGCCACTGTAGCATGCACACATATATACATGCACACACACACACACACACACACACACACACACACACACACACACACACACATAAAGGCTAAAAGGCAGATCATGTGCATAAAAAAAATCAACTTTGTTCCATCATGCCCACCACTAAGCAAGCAGAAAGGTGATCCACATAAGTTGTGTGTAATGTGAAGTACTCCTACAGTGCATCAACAAAGACTCAGAGATGGCTGCTTACCAGCAACCTGTACCAGTCCAGTAAATGCTGGGCCAGACACTCCACTCAGTTCACCAGTGTCACCTAAGTTAAGTGCTGTGTATACATTACAGTACAAACCAATAGAGGACATATGGGAACTGTGATATAAACACACACAGCATAGGTACAAAGTAGCTGACATGACATAATAGAAAATAACAAGCATTGGCCAGAAGGTAGAGCAGTCAGGACCCCTGTAGCTGGTGGAAGTGTGAATTGACACAAACTATCACTACAGCTGAGCACTTGGATGCGCTATGATTGGACATTACATAGGAGATTATAAAATATCCAACAAAAAAATGCTTGTCCAAAGCACACATATCAGAACATGAAGGCCATCCGTAAGAATCCCAAGGCAAGGCAACAAGATGGACCACTGGGTGAAATGTTTCCATGGGACTATGAAGACCTGAGTTCAGGTCCCTGGGAAGTATGCAAAACCAAGCAGATCTGGTGGCCACCTGTGACCCTCACACTCAAGACATTGTGGATAGGGAAAGAAGCCAGCTAGACCTCAAATTCCAGGTACTGTGAAGATCCTGCCTCAATAAAATGGAGAGAGATCAAAGGAAGACACCATCACCTTCAGCCCTATGCACGTGCGCATGAGCACATGCACACACACACACACACACACACACACACACACACACACACACACACACACATCCCAAGAAGATGGAGACTTTCCCATACCTCTAATAAAGTAGAACAAGTGATGTCTCATTCACACAAAGGAGTGTGCACAAACAGTAAGTGAATTGCCCACACCCACTCACAGAAACAGATGAGCCTCACAGACATAGAAAAAGCATCATGTGCTTCGTGGGTCAGTCTAGATCAAAATGGCAGGCAGGACTTTGCAGGCTTCATGGTCGTGTTGAATAGGAACATTCTTCTAGCTTATGTTTACAATACGTGAGCTGTCCTGCCTCAATGGGTAATTTAAGAATGCAGGATGAAGGCTGGGGAGATGGTTTGATGGAGAAAGTGCTTGCTGGCATTTGGATTCCCAGAATCCATGCAAGTGCCAAGTGGGGATGGTGACCTGCCTGTAATCCCACCTTTGAAAACAGAGACAGAATCCCTAAGCAAGCTGGCTATCGAGACTAGTCATATTGGGGGGGGGTCTGGGTTGGACTGAGAGACCCTACCTCAAAGAATGAGGTGAAAGAGTGATTGAGAAAGATTCCAAATATCAATCTTGGGTCCACACACACACATGTGAGCACTCACACATGTACATGGGCATGAGAAGAAAGGAAGAAATGCTTGGTGACAAACAGAGCAAAAACCTAGTCATCTGAGGTGGTGTAACCATGCACACTTTCCCTAAGAACCACCTTACCCTACTCTCCCAGAATCAAATGGTCCCAGGAAGGACAGTCTTTGTCTTCTGATGGACATGCTCTGCAGAAAAGGATAGAGGAATTTCTACAGAGAAAACAGACAGGGAGCATGCCCTTTGCTGTCCAACACACCGCACATAACTCTGCTTCTCCGGGTCAGAATGGCTATGACAGAACTAAGAGTGTTTTCTCTTAAGTATCTCTTAGCAGCTAGAGCTGTGGAGTCTTGATGGAATTATATAAAAACACTGACCAGGGCTGGAAACCTGACCTTTGGGCCTGCTAGCTTAGGGCTTCTGAGCTCATACAGATAATGTCTGGAGTCTTGCTTCTTTATGATGTGGATAAGGCATAGAGATGGTTTGAAGAGAAAAGAATGGGGGTTTTTTCTTAACTGTTATCCATTTTAAGATTTATTTTTAATTATGTGTCTGTGTGGGGAGGGGAGGTGTGTGCACATGAGTGTGGGTGCCTGTGGTGGCCATCAGAGGGTGTCTGGATTTGCAGTTACAGGCAGTTGTGAGCTTCCTAGCATAGGTGTTGGGAACTGAACTCAGGTCCTCCAGAAGAGCAACAAGCACTACTAACAGCTGGGCCACCTCTCCAGCCCCTGTCACCCATTTGAGTGAGCTGCAAATTACCTAAGCATATCATTTCCATGTAAACCAGACCTTTCGTGTTGGCAAGCATTTCGTCTTCAGAGACGAACATTGCCACTCACATTATATGACCCAGACTTTCTGAAAAGGTTAAGATGGTGCCTTCAGAGCACAAGACACCAGGGAAAGTCTTTGACAAGCACAGAATCGCTGCCCTGTCCTAGGAAGGGATGAACAACTGCCTTGCTTGAGTTCCTGCCCTCACTGCTTTTGATGGTAAACTGTTTGTTATATGGGACATATGTGAAATGAACCCTTTCCTCCCCAACTCGCTTTTGGTTATGGTTTTCACCACAGCAATAGCAACCCTAACTCAGACAGTTGCCAAGAAGACAAACCAAGCTAGAAGTGTCTAACAGCTATAAAAGTATAATTGACCAAAATAATGGGTTTTCATAGACTCAGATATATCCCATCCCAATCTGTCCTTCAACTCAGTCCCCATGTGATGGATGCTCTGAATATAACACTGGCTCTGAAGTGGAATATATACAATGCCTTTAGATGGATTAAAGGAAAGGCTACTGTGCAGCCCCAGAGTGAAATGGTGTCTGAGCTACCAAACAACGGCCTAAACCTTGACTTATAGAGACCTCAACCTGTCTGCTGTCCTAACCCTTTTAGATCAGCCTAAGAAATTGTGGGGGGCAAGGAAGATTATTGAGATTGATTCTGCTTACGAGATGCTGGTTGGGATAAAACCAGGTCATTTGTTACGATGGCACCCCAATTAAGCCATCTTAACACCCCTTATTGTGGCTGTTGTATAAAGCAAGGAAGAAAAGTAAACATCAGACATGGCCATCAGCCTTCCTGCTGTCAAGTACAGGGAAACATCAATCAGGTTGGAATTGCTGGCTACAATTTTGTCACTGAGAAAATGACTCAGTAAAATGACTCTTGAGATCTGGTGATAGAGAAGGAGTGGTATAGAGTTAGCTCTCCCCTCCGGCTCCGGATGTGCCAACCCCTCATCTTAGCAGTGTGACTGCATCCATGAGACTAGAGGTCTCTCTACCTGCTTTCCCATCTGCATCATGAAGCTAATGCTACTGTCCTAATGGGTTGTCAGAACAAGATAGAAATCAGGAGCTGGAGAGACTGTGGAGTGCTTGTAGCACAAGCTTAATGGGTGTGGTTTTGATCCCCAGCACCCAGGTAAAAAAGCCAGGCATGGTGATACGTGCTTTTAATCCCAACACAGCTGTGGTGATTGACTTCAAGTGGCTGTCAATTTGACACAATCTAGGATTACCAGAAAGAGTGTCTCGATGAGGAATTGCCTCTGTCAGGATGGCTTATTGGCATGTGCGTGGGGGCTTGCCTTAATTATGTTAATGAGATAGAAAGACTCACCTATTGTGGGTGGCACAAGTGCCTGGGTTTGGGTTCTGGCCTGTGAAAGGGCAGAGAGAACGAATGAATGTATGCCCTTGACTGTGGATATGATGTGATCAGACACTTCATGTTCCCTCTGCCTTGACCTCCCCACAAAGATGGACTGCGACCTGGGTCTGTGAAACAAAATGGGCCTTTTCTCCACTAAGTTGCTTTTGTCAGAGTCCACGATGTGATGTGAGCTCTGACAGATTTAGACAACCTCACCACTACATACTTGCAGGTTGCATCCCATATTCCCCATGTAAATAGCCTCACCTTGTACACTGTCCCCCGTGTGAAGCCACTTTAACTCATGATTCCCAAGGAATAGCCTATGCTGAATGCCTCTTGCATGGTTCTAGGCAGAAGTGGAACCAATGACTAGGACAACTTCCGACTTCCCCGCACTTCTTGGAGCTAGCTTCTGGGCGTTTTTCTGTGATCCTGACATTTTGAAGTATATGTGAGAGATATATACACTTGTGTGTGTGTGTGTGTGTGTGTGTGTGTGTGTGTGTGTGTGTGTGTGTGTGTGTGTGTGGCCCGCCCGTGTGAGTGCATGCATGTGAGTTGGGATCCATGTGGCCCAGTCTGGCCTTGAATTTGCTATGTAGCTGAGGATGATCTTGAACTTCTGATCCTCCTGCCTCCACCTCCTGAGTTCCAGGATTACAATTTTGCCTTCCATACCTGGTTTTGTTCTGAGTATATGAAACCAGTCTACCCAACTACCCAAAGGACCCTGTTCATCTAAAGGAGATGCATTTGGGATCTAATAAACTTAGGATACTGCCCTCATGTGTAAATCTGGTCCCTCACATGCAGATGTTGACAGTAGGCTTGTTTGTAACCGGCAAAAATTAAAAATTCCCATTAACAATGAACACATGAACAACACATGATCTATGCATATAGTAGGGTATGATTCCACTGTCAAAAAGGACAAAATGCTGAGATATAGATAATCCTCAGGAATACATTCAGCAAAGACTTGAAAAGGTCACATAAATGGGGTAGAGAGACGCTTGGTAGTTAAGAGCACCAGCTGCTCTTTCAGAGGACATAGTTTAAGTTCCCAGTACCCACATGGCAGCTTACAACACTCTGTAACTCTAGTTCCATGAATCTAACACCCTCTTCTGACTTCCACGGACACTGCACACATGTGGTTTAGAGACATTCATGTAGGAGAAAAAAAAACACGCATAAAATAAAATTTTAGATTGCACATTGCATATTCTGTTTATATGAAATGTCTGGAATAGTCCATAACAATTGAAAATAGGCTAGCAATTGCTCAGGGCCAGCAGTGGGTAATAGAGAGTTAGTGCCAAGAGTCTCTTCTTGGGGACAATGAAAATCTCTAGGCTCCAAATGGGGTGCTGGTTACATGACTGTAAATTTACTAGAAAATCAATTTGCTGTAAAAGTAAGTGAAGGCTGAGAGAAAGGGGAGTCGTGCAGAATTGAAAAACTATCTTTAATTCCTGTGTCACCTTTGGATCTAGCATTTCCTTTCTGGTTATTATAGCCCTCACAGTTATTGTAAAGAAAATTAGAAGTAAAGGAAGGTATTATTTTAATGTTCATTACCTGAGGAGATAATTGCCACTTGGGTTCTAATATATTCCCTTCTGATCTTTCTCCGGCCATACATTTTTAAATTAGGATCATGCTATGTTTTCAGCTGTGTGTCTCATCTGTGAGGTATAAAGCTTAGATGTGTTCATGAGTAATGAAATCTACAAAAATTAAAAAAAAAAAAAAAGAAAAGAAAAGCCTGGCATTTGGGAGTGAGAAAAATCCTGTTTTGCTAAAATTATGAACAAAACAAAATACATGAGGATTTTTGGTTTTTTGTTGTTGTTGTTGTTTTAAGAGCTGGGATGTTGCTCAGTGGTGAGGTATTTGCCAATCACAAAGGATGCCTCAGGGTGTATCCTCCTTACCAAAAAGAAAAAGACAGACTTGCTGGGCATGGTGACACACCCCTGCAATCCCAGTTCCTAGGAGATAGAGGCAGTAGTATTTATAGGCCAAGGCCAGGCTTGGCTATGCAGTGAGTTCAAAGCCAGCTTGTGCCAAGTGAGACCCTTCTCAAAAGGAAGAAGAGAAGTAAAGGAAGGAAGTGGGGAGAGGGGAGGGAACCTGTACCTGCTTCTCAATACATCACCACCCTGCTTTCCTCCCTCATCCCTCTACATCTCACCAGCTGCAGTCTTCCCCAAATCATGGAGCAGGCATTTTTGTTTGCTTTCATATCTGAAATGAGATCCTGTGAAAGTCACATACGGAATGGTCTGATGTAGAAAGTAATGGATGACTCCAGGCATAGTGACACATGGCCCACAATCCCTCTACCATTAAAACTTCCTTACCTTTCCCCACTGAACCTCTGTCAGCAACTGGACAAGCAGTGAAACAAGACCCTGTTTGCATTTCACTAGGCTCTCTAAGCAAATACTGGCCCTGGGTAGGACTCTCCTCCCACTGTTGTTTCTAGGGAACATGTATGCAACTTGACAGCTATCCAGGTGCTAAACAACTCCACCTGATGGACAGTAACAGTAAAGGTGTCTGTTCACGACCCACGATGATCACTAGGCTTGGCCTTGGTGCCAGCCCTTGCTCTGCATGCTATCTAGCCACAGGGAAAACACTACAACACAGTCTGGGTCCCTAATACATTGTCAGTTCAGTTAGCCAGTGGGAACAGGAAGCTAAAAACCTCAAGTATGTTTAGAATGACTTAACTAAGTGCCATTGTTGTTGTGTTTTTGTTTGTTTGTTTTTTGTTTTGCTTTGCTTTGTTTTGTTTTTAGTGATTTGGAGGCTAGAGAGGCAGTCCAACAGTTAAGAGTGTGTGATACTCTTGAAGAAAACCAGAGTTCAATTGCTGCCACCCATATTAGGTGGCTCCCAACCACCTGTGACTTCAGCTGCAGGAGATTGGATGCTCTCTTCTGACTTCTGTGGGACTGCCTTCACATATGCATATTCTCATATACAGACACATACATACACATATGCAAAAGTAAAATAAGTGATAATGATCATGATTACTTACATGATGAACCCAGAATATTCCAACTCATAAAGGCAGAAAGTGGGGTGGCGCTGTCAGGATCTGGAGAGAGTGGTGGGTCCACTGTTCAGTTGCTGACAGAGGTTCAGTGGGGAAAGGTAAGGAAGTTTTAATGGTAGAGACACTGATGCATGGCAGTGTGGATGTTCTCAATGCCACTGAGCTGTACACAAAAGCGATGAGTACACTTGTACGTAACACAATAGCTCACAGTAATAAGATATAAAAGTAATAATGAGCATCTGGAGAGATGGCTCAGTTGCTAAGAGCAACGACTGCCCTTCCAGAGGGCCAGAGTCTAGTTCCCAGCACCCACATGGGGACTCACAACCTTTATCTCCAGTTCTAAGGATTCCGATGACCTCTTCTGGCTTCTTTGGGCAACTGTACATAAATGCACATATCCACACATTAATAAAATATAAACTTTTAAATAAACTCAAATCATGGTTTACAGATTTTTGTTTGATTTCCTAGTGGGAATGAGATCCTGTAAAAAAATCAAACTACATAATAAATATTCTGACATAATAAGTAAAGAATAAAGCCAGGCATAGTGCTGCATGCCTGTAACTCCAGCACTCAGAGGTTGAGAGGCAGGAGGATCCCAAGTTCAAGGCTAGCTTTAGCTAGCTTTAGTAGTAAGTTCCATGACAACTTGGAATACAGAGTAAGGCCTTCTCAAAAGAACAAAACACTATCGAATTAATTAGTTGCTTAATTAACCAAGTTTAAACATAAAGGACAGCAGAGAAGACACTGTGCACATATGAGACCTAACTCGACAGGTCCTCACATGGGAGCCCTGCTGAACCCTCTGCTCAGCACTCGCAGCCTCTGTAGAGCCCTTCCTGTGTCCACACTGCTCAGTGTGAAAGCAGCCGTGTGCCTGTGGATGAGGGTCAGTGACCTTCACTGGGTTCCCTGCCACCACAGTGAGGACTGGAATGGCTCATATCTCAGAGGTCCTTTCAGCTCTCCACACAATCAGTCCTGAAACCCTGACACACCCAGCCAGAGCCCCATATCACCCACGCTCAGGGCTGGAACTTCCGCGAATGGGTTTCCTCCATGACAGCTGCACATGTGAGGGTCAATCACAGCCTATCCTGAGTGGTCAGCTCCTTTCTGGTCCACTATACATGTATCCAGGATTCTAAGCTCATTGTTGATCTGCCATACACATATCCTGGGTAACTGGCATGTTGCTAGTCTGCCATACATGTATTCTGTCTGGGTGGATGACTCCAACTGAGGCTTTTTTCCCCCCTATGGAAATGGAAAATCCATGGAAACGAGGCATTGTCCTAACCAAGCTTGAGTTCTTAGATTTGTCACAGAGTTGCCCCATGGACAGTGGAGGCTGCTGGTGAAAAAGAGAAAGAAATGACAGGGGATAAGCATCTAGAAAATACCCAGAAGCCCCAGGACTTCCAGTTATTCCTAGAGCCAAACAGCCTTGGGGAGAGCATTACACTTGAGTACCTCTAAACTTTGCATGTAGCTTCTGTCCTTCCCAGAAGGGAAGCAGGTGGCAAGGTGACCCAACTTCAGTCCCGGGAGAGTAGAACAGGGCTTACTGAGAGAGTTTTGGCTCACCCAGTCTTTTCTTCTCACCCAAAGAAACAAGCTCCTTCTACTGACTGAGAAAAAGACATCGCCAGCTGGCTGGGCAATAACACATGGGAAATTGAAGGCAGTCCTGTAATTAAGTTCACAAGAGGCCAATTCTTCTGGCCATATTTCAAACACCCGTAATGTCTTCTCATCCATTCTACCCAAACGACTTTACTTCATAATATATTCAGAGCGGGGGGGGGGAGAATATATATAATGAATTCTTCTGAGATATTCAATTAGTTCAATAAAAAGAGAAAAATAATTTTTCAGCAAAGAAATTTAGCCAAATGGCTGGAGCTGACAGTGAAAAACTGGCTGTGGAGTAATTATGCATTTCTTCGTAGTTGTTGTTCTAACAAAAGTTAGCGCTGTGGCCCGTTAGGAAGAGCCCTCCCTGATGATTAATCGCACGTGTTCCTCTTCCATTCGCATTTGTTTGAATGTTCATTCTGCATCCATCTTTGGGTGTTAATACATTTCAATTCCCAGTGGTCCAGGAAGGCTCTCTGTTCTCATTGCTCACAACTCGCTCTTCATCTCCCTTCAAGCTGATTTCTCCCCCATTGATGAAAAACGAAGCACAACAAAAAAGACATGCCTGAAACAATCTCCTTGCAAAACCCCACTGCTTTTTCCTTTAGTTTTTGATTTGGGATTTCATTTTGATTTTGTTTTTTGTTTGTTTGTTTGTTTGTTTGTTTCTTATGGATGGAGACTGTTGAAGCCACCCAGGCAAGTCTCAGACTCACCATTGCAGGTTAGTTTTATGTCAGTTAGACACATGATAGAGTCATCTGAGAGGAGGTAATCTCTATTGAGAAAATGCCCCCACCAGATTGGCCTAGGGGTGAGCCTGGGGTGCATTCTTTTTTTTAATTGATGATTGACGTGGAAGGGATCAGCCCCATTATGGGTGGTGCTGTCCCTGGACAGGTGGTCCTGGGTTCTGTAAGAAAGCAGGCTGAAGAAGTCATAAGGAGCAAGCCAGTAAGCAGCGCCCCTCCGTGACCTCTGCTACAAATCCTGCCTCCAGGATCCAGCCCTGACTTCCCTCAGTGATGGACTATAATTGTAAGATGAAGTAACCCTTTCCTCCCCAAGCTGAATTTGGTCACGGTGTTTTATCACAGCAATAAAAATAAATAAATAAATAAATAAATAAATAAATAAATAAATAAATAAACCTCCTGCCTCAGCCTCCCAGATCATTTTCTTACCTTGCAGTTCATCTCCCTTGTGTTTTCTCCAAAGCCACCATCTGTCTATAAGCTTCAGGATCCTTTCTAGAATTTCCAGGAAGGCTTGTAACGGCTCCAGGAGTTCTCCTGAGCCCTGCATTTCTGCACAGTGTGTTGAGTTTAAGGGACCATTAGCACAATAAGAGGTGGACATGTGGTCTGCTAGCAGCTTTTCTCTTCCTCTGATGGCCTCACTTGAGTCCCTACATCATGCCCCTCTTACCCACTGTGGAGACTCCCTTCTGACAGCACCTAGCATTTCCTATCCATACAGCTGTGCGTTTTCTAACAATGAGTCAGGTCAGGTTGCTCCACAGCCCTCTTTTTCTTAATTACCTTTGGTGTATGGTTGCTTTACTGCATATATCTCTGTGCCTCGTGTGCATGCGGAGCCCAAGGAGACCATAAAAGGGGAGTTACAGAGTTGTGAGCCGCCATATGGGTGCTGGGAATAGAACTGGCTCTTCTGGAAAAGCAGCTAGTGCTCTTGACCACTGAACCCCCTCCAGCATCACAACTCCCTTTTTTTTTAATTTTTATTAAATTTTATTTAATGCAATTTTTAGTTTTTCTTTTTGTGTTTTATTATTTTTTTTATTATTTTACATGTCAATCCCAGTTCCCCCTCTCTCCTCCCTCCCTTCCTTCCTCTTACCCTCTCTCCCCCCTCACATGCTCCCTTTTAAAACCTCTGGTGGTAGACAGAGGGGAGATGGCTGAGAAGTAAAAGGCACATTCAGCCGAGTCTAATGACCTGAGTTCAGTGCCTGGGACCCACAAGGTAGAAGGAAAGAAATGACTCCCCAAAATTGTTCTCTGGCCTGCACAAGTACATACACACGCACACAGACATGCAAACACAGATGGTGTAATAAAAAAATCATTTAAATAATTGTGTCAAAGCACCATTATTTGGAGATCATCAGTATTAAAGAAGTACATTTGATCCTTATGGGAGTAGTGGAAATGTACACGCTTGCAATATGATCTTCAAATTGGCTCTAACTTTTCTAAGTGGCCATTGGAAGCCAAGTTTGGTGACACATGACTGTCACCAGTGCTTAGAAAGATGAGGCAGAAAGATTGTCACTTGCAGGCCAGACTGAGCTACAGAGCAAGACACTGTCTCCAATAGCCAAGGGAGGTGTACTGGGTTGTAGAGCACTTGCCTTACATGTGCAGTCAGTCGCACATGATTCCAGCAGTCAGGAAGCTGAGGCAGGAAGATCACAGGTTCAAGGACAGTCCTGGCAAAGGTGTCACCTTTTACTGTCAACCCAGCTGTGATTGTTACTAACCAATGAATGCAGAATGCACCAGGTATGTATCACAGAAAGCGCCCTGGAAGGCCACCCTCCTACTACACCATTGGCTCATTAATGCCGCCTTTTCCCACAGGCAACCCTCCTGCGACAGGCACTGGGACTCTACTGATAACCCTGGAGGACGTCAACGACAACGCCCCCTTCATTTACCCAACAGTGGCTGAAGTCTGTGACGATGCCAAAAACCTCAGTGTGGTCATTTTGGGAGCTTCAGACAAGGACCTTCACCCCAATACAGACCCCTTCAAGTTCGAGATTCATAAACAGAGTGTCCCTGATAAAGTCTGGAAGATCTCCAAAATCAACAGTAAGTCAGCAGCAACAAATGGCCGATCTTTGTTCTTCCAGCTTTGAACTTCTGGCAGAGGTGCCCATGGGGTTTCTGGTGTGTGTGTGTGTGTGTGTGTGTGTGTGTGTGTGTGTGTGTGTGTGTGTGTGTGGTGCTGAGTTTTTTGACCAGGGTAAGAAAACTGTCTGTGGAAATACTGAATGTCCATTTCTTGCCAGCACAAGCATAGCTGTTCTGCCTTCAGTTTCCTTCCTTTCCCTTTTCTTCACCTTTGTAGTCGCCCTCACTCTAGTGACTGCTGTGATCCCAGCATTCCCTGGACCATTCGATTCTCCCTACATTTTTACTAGAGTATCTAGT
The DNA here is from genome assembly GCA_030556225.1 of Cricetiscus sungorus. Classification (NCBI taxonomy): domain Eukaryota; kingdom Metazoa; phylum Chordata; class Mammalia; order Rodentia; family Cricetidae; genus Cricetiscus; species Cricetiscus sungorus. The sequence goes on along the minus strand of JANBXA010000728.1, from coordinate 9,665,500 downwards.
TAGAGGCCAGTTCTTTGTCCTTCCTCTTCCTTTTTTGCTTTAACCAGCACAGGAATAGATGGATAGCTAGACAGATAGATACTTATGAGACTAGATAAATGGCTCAGTGATTGAAAGTACTTCCTGCTCTTGCAGAAACACCCAGTTCTATTCCCAGCACCCATGTCAGATGGTTCACAGCTACCTATAACTTCAGCTTCAAGGGATCTGACACCTTCTCTGAACTCTGAGAGCACCTGCACACACATACACATACATAAAAACAAAACAAGTCTTGAGAGAGCTTGAGGAAATGCTCCTGCCTCAGCCTCTCTGGGGATTACAGGCATTCATCACAACAGACAACTCTCATGCATTCTTTCTTTGCAACTGACTTGTGCTGAGTATGGTTCAGAAGCCCAGTCTCAGCCTCGGCAAGCTGGGACTTCCTGCTTTCCAGGTCTCTCCTGGTCCCACTGACTCACTGAGCTGGGAGCAGTGTTCCCACTGACACTCAGCTTTGCAAGGTTGCCAGCTCATCTCCTTTCATTAGGCACTAATGAGAAGATCATCATGGTGTCTTAGGAAGCTTGTAAAGGCCCCAGCACTCTCTTGCTTCCTGTGGACCTCCTCCTTCTTGACTCAACCTTGCCGACCTTGCCTTTGATGGTTGGCTTTGACACTATTGCCATGTGCCCCTCTCTCAAATGACTGCCATAAGCAATCTCTCTTTCTCCCTGCCTTTCCACCTGGGTGGGTACAATTGAAAACATAACCCAACATTGATCACTAGCCTAACTAATTATGAAGCACCCTTTCTTCCTGGTCGTCCCATCTATGTCCCTTCCCAGCTATAACTGAGTTCACCTTGTCTTCACGAATGAGCTTATCCTGCTGTAAATGCCATCAGAGTTCACTTTTGCACCAGTGATAGAATGGGGGGGTGAAACTGTATTGTGCAATTGAGCATAGACATCTCTATTTAAGAAAGTCTAGATAGAGTCTGCTGTTATTGTTATAGCACCAAACCACAGAACTGTCATGATGAAGACATTGTCTCAGAGTCATTCATCCCATGCAGCCTGTTGCCACTGTGTGTATGATATGTGGCTACTGCCACTGAGGAACTGAGTGAGTGTGTTTTACTTGATATTAGTCGATTTCATTTGAGCATACCTCCGACTGTAAGTTATTTGCACAGAGTGAGTCCTGTGCACACCAAGGCCCCAGAACCTCACTCTGCCTCCAGAAAAGGGCTTCTCCTCACTCACAAGGACTTCCTGTCTTCCAGACACCCATGCCCTTGTGAGCCTGCTTCAGAACCTGAACAAAGCAAACTACAACCTGCCCATCATGGTGACAGATTCAGGGAAGCCACCCATGGCAAACATCACAGACCTCAGGGTACAGGTGTGCTCTTGCAAGAACTCCAAAGTGGACTGCAATGCAGCGGGGACCCTGCACCTCAGCCTCAGCCTGCTACTGCTCTTCTCTCTCCTTAGCTTATCAGGTAAGTTCACGTGTGTCCATGAATTTTTACCACACACAGCCTGTCTCTTCCATATGCCTCCCCAGGGAAGTCTGTCCCCAGATCTTTAGTTGATATCTATATGGTTGAAACTCTCACATGTAAAAGTGTTCCAGCCAATGTGTGAAGGAATCTGAGTGGCCTCCTGCTAGCCAAAGGAGATGTTAAAAGAGGAGCTGCTGTTTGTTCAACCAGCCAGCAATCAAAACTTCCCATAGATGCTACTTGGTTAGAACTAATACACACACACACACACACACACACACACACACACACACACACCAAAATTGGCCAACTGCTCTTCCATAGGCCATGGCTTTTCCTGTTCTGCTTTGGATGTGAAATATCCTGCACAGACTCATGTGGTCAAGCACTTGATCCCCAACAATTGGCATTGTTTGGGCATGCTGGGGAACCTTTGGGTGGTACGACCCATCTGAAAGGAAGGGGCTGCTTGTGAGAGGTGGAGGATGATGTTAGGCTTCAATCCTGTCCCTGCTTTCAGCAAGAGTTCTCTGCTTTGGGGTCCTGGTTGACCCCTTGTGACAGTGTCTCATGGCTCTGCTGCCTCAGACTGAGCTGCTTGTCGTCAGTCCTTTCCTGATGGACTATGTCCCATGAATTGTGAGCCACAATAAGCCCCTCCTTCCTTCCCTAAGTTGTTTCTGGGAGGTATTTGGTCTCAGCAAGGAGAAAGATAACTCACACAACACACTTGTAAAAGTTGCCAGTGGTGGGGTTGGAGAGATGGCTTAACAGTTAAGAGTACTGGCTGCTCTTCCAGAGATCCAGGGTTCAATTCCCAGCACCCATATGGCAGCTCACAACTATCTATGACTCCATTTCCAGGAGATCTGACACCCTCACTCAGGTATACATACAGGTAAAACACCAATGCACATAAAATAAATAAAAGTTGCCAGTAGACATAGATAGAAGCTAGGCTAAAGGAAAGTATGTATTTTGACCAAGCATGATATTGTTTAATCCTTCACTTGACCCAAACCCACAGGAATAGGGTCCTGAAAGGTAAAGTACTGAGGGATGAGAAATAAAGAAGACAAAAGGTAGAAGCAGGAGATTGCTTATGCCAAGCAATTTATCAAGTACAGCATCTGATATACCATTTGTAGGGAGAGAAAGTCAAGGTCAGCAGAGAGCAAGTCAGACAATGTTGACAAAGAACACCAGGATACCTCAGACACAGCAGCCTTAGGAATGATAATCACATTCTTTGAAAAGAGAAAGTCTATTTCCCAACAATGGAAACCTTAACTCCTTTAAGGCCCTGGCCCCAGCCCCAGCCCCAGTTCCAGACCAGACCTTATGAAATCTGCCCCGAAGCAAGGACAAGGACACAAAACTGGTGTTCCCTTTGCTGGTCACCAAGGCCTCTGAAAAAGCCTTGGATCCAAGGCTCCCAGCATTTTATGTATTTTATGATGGTCTCTGACCTTTAATCCCAGCACTCAGAAGGCAGAGGCAGGCAGATCTCTCTGAGTTTAAGGCCATCCTAGTCTACATAGTAAGTTCCAGGCCAGCCAGGAATACATAGAGAGGCCCTGTTTCAAACAGAAGAAGGAAACAAGGGAGGGAAGGAGGGAGGGAGGGAAGTAGGGATGGAGGGAGAGAAGAAGAGAGGAAGGAAGGGAGGGAAGAAGAAAATAATATCTAACTTATGCCTCCTTTTGGTGACTGGTAGTAACTATGATACAATGACACGTCACTCTGAGCAGAGAAACTATTAGGCTGAGTAATATAAGTGAGAGAATGAAGTGAGTGTGCATTGCTGGGCTCTCCTATGTGTGGGAAGTCAGTCCAGTTCTGACCTTGGCAGTTGCTCTGCTGCCCAAAAGGCTCTGGATCCCTGGCATTTAAATTTTGAGAAATTAATTATTGATGTAATCATAAGATGAAAAATTGATGGAAAAAGGGAACACAGCATATTACATCTTGGTGTCAGGGTGGGTAGGTCAATAGGAGTCGCACATTTCAACATCTGACATTGGCAATGTGGGAAGCTCTGTGTGGGACCAGAGCTCTGTGAGCAGAGCTAAGGGGGAAATTCTGGCAGTGTGTCACTGGCTGTCTGTACTCTGCATCTTCCAAACAGAACGGGTCATCACCCCTCCTCCCACCAATCTCTAATGACTGTGCCATCATCACATCATCACCCCCACCATCCCACAATCCTAAAGGCTCCTTCTAAGTCCTCCAGTTCCATTCCTACTCCTCCCCCTCAGCTTAGGTCCATCTGTCTTTGATTGCTGCCATGATGACTTCATTGACTTCCTAACTCCATGCCTATATGAGAGTTTGAGGGAGCGATGGATGCTCTCTGAAATCTTCCCTGTCAGTCAGTAGAGGGAGGATGAAGGACTGAGTCTGGAGATGGATAAGTTAGAAAAGGCTGTAAGAATCCATCAGACTTCATATGTAATGGAGTGCGGGAAAACAAGGAGCATGGGGGCAGGTCAGCTCCCATGAGCAAATACTGAGTTGACACACATGATACTCCCTTGATATGCTGACAGAATCTTAGTCCTGGTTCTGAGGATCTGGAAAGTCTCCTTCATAAGCAGACCCCCCTGATGGCATGTGAACACACGGCTGATTTGCTAATAAACACCATTAGCCTGAAGGTCAGCCTTGTGTCTTATCAGCTGCAGAGATGGGGGTGGATCTCACACCAGCTGCATGCAGAACATCAAGAGAACTTTTAATATGTCTCCCTGCACACCCTGACTGCGCCATTCTAGCACTGGAGGTGTGGCTCAGAAAGCTACTCACATCAAAGGCTCATAGAGTGGCAGATAATAAATGCGCATGGGGAGTCAGAGCCACCGTAGAGTGTGGAGTATCTTATCATAGAGGTTCCTGGGCTTCCTGACAACCCTTTGCTCCATCCACATTATGGGCATGTGCTGTCTCCCTGGGTTGATTTGTCAATAAGGAAGAGGAGGAGAGTGAATTTCAGAATTTGTAAGTGAAGGTATTTGTGCTGGTGATGCTATGAAAGTTCTAGTTCAGGTGAGTGTTGGTGAGCCACCATAAGTCAGCCTCAAGGAAGGTTTTTATGGCAATAACCTTCCTAAAAGACATTTAAGAAGTTTATAGAGTTTAACCATGAATAAAACAGGAAGTTCACTTAAATATCACCAAGACCCAAAAAAAAAAAAAAGGCAGACTGCGGTGGCACACACTTTTAATCCCAGCGCTCGAAAGGCAGAGGCAGATGGATCTCTATGAGTTCAAAGCCAACCTGATATACAAAGTGAGTTCCAGGACAGCTATGGCTGTTATACAGAGAAACTCTGTCTTGAAAACCCAAACAGGAGTAAAAAAAAAAAAAAATAGCAAGAGTTCAAGACACTAAATGAGTCCAGATTCAGGGGTAAGGGTAGTTCCCAAAAAGATTAGATTAGATGACATTAGATTAGATTAGATTAGATTAGATTAGATTAGATTAGATTAGATTAGATGAGATGAGATTCTCAGCTCAGCCATCAGATGTGAAAGAATTTGGGAAAAGGAGAAGTAAGCTAGTAAGGTCTGTTTGATGTCTTATGGCTCAGCTAGTAAAGGTGACAGGTGTTACCAAGCGTGACATGCTGAGTGGATACTCCAGACCTCACATAGTGGCAGGAGAGAATCAGTTCTACCAAGCTGTTCTCTGATGTCCAAATGTATAGACACACACACACACACACACACACACACACACACACACCCCAAATGTATTTTAACAATTTAAACATGAACTTCAAACTACATCACAGGGGCCAAATCTGGCCCACCACCTGTGTGTGCTTTAACCAACATTTTGTTAGTACACAACCCCATGCACTTATTCACATGCTGTCTGTGGTCACCTGCTATCACAATGGCAAAGGTACATTTTCCCACAGTGACTGCATGACCTGCAGAGCTGAAAACATTTACTATCTGGCCCTTTTCAGAAAGAGCTTGCCAATGCCTGCCTCCGAGCATCATCCACAAAACTTCAGCAGTTGTAGAAGAGGCTGATACCAGACAGCATGGGAACCGAAACTGAGTCCTCTCCTCTCCAAACAATATTCAGGGTCACATGGCCTGGCATCAGCACCCTGATGTTTGCAGCTTGCTCCCCCTATGCTCTTCACTGGCCTGGTGGTTTTATTCCACTCTATAGATGAGAAGATAGATGCTCGGAAAGGCCCCCAGGCAAGTCAGTGGGGGGAGCCAGCGTTGGCCACAGGACTGCCTCCTTTATGGAAGTAGATGCCAGACATTGCATTTACTGTAGTATAGATGGCTTTCTCCGAAGACCGAGAATTGACCAGAAGCCTCTGTATACCCTTCTCTGACCTCTGTTTTTAAAAGGGAAATAAAACTAATAGCATGGAGAGTGGTTTAAAATGTAAATGAAATTATCGTTACTGTCTATTTTTCCATCTCAGTTACATACTAATGGCATTGGAGGGCTGCAAGAACCTTCTATGAGTGCCCTCCGTCTGTTATTGTTGTTGTTGTTGTTGTTGTTGTTCCAAGCACAGCTGTGGTTGGACATGAACAAATCTCTGCAAAGAGATCTAAAGGAAGGGACCTGCTCAGAACCTTTTTATCTGTGACTTTAGGCTTAATTCACCAGAAATGGTAAGAGTATGGCCTGAAGATTAGGCAAAGCATCTTACAGATTCCAAAATTTAATGGCCCAATGTTTGGGGGAGGCAGGGGGCCACTTAAGAACAACTCTGTCACTGTCACTGTAAAAGCTGGAGGCTGGGAGAGTGGTTCAGTAGGTAAAGTACTTGACTTACAAGCATAAGATTATGAGTTCAATTCCCAGAACTCACACTTTTTAAAAAGCCAGAGCAGTATCTGTCACACCCCATAGTGCTGGACAAGAGGAGACAGGAGGATCCCTGGGCTCAACAGGTCAGTCAGTCTAGACTACATGGCAAGCCTTAAGCCATGAGAGACTCTGTCTCAAATACAAAGATGGGCAGCATCTGAGGATGACGCTTGAGGCTGTTTTCTGTCTACACACGCATACTCCTGTATACAAGGATGAGACTAAAGAAGGCTGGAGAGATGGATCTGTGGTTGAGGAGCTAGGTTCCCAGCTCCTACATCAGGCAACTCACAACCTCCTGGAACTCCAGCTCTAAAGGATCCAATGCTCCCTTATGGCATCAGTGAGCACACACACACACACACACACACACACACACACACACACACACACCAAATATTTTCCTTTAAAAAACAATTTGTTTTAGAAAGTTTAAAAATGAGCCAAAAGCAGTTCTTATTTTTTAATTTAATCTCTATTAAAGTGTTGTTTGCACATGCATGCACACACACACACACACACACACACACACACACACACACACACACAGTCCTAGCTGCTCAGCCACACCACAATCAAAGGAGCTCTCTTTGCTATTGGTCCCTCCCCAGAATTCAGGTTTCGCCTAAGCTGCTTTCCCTAATGATAGCTTTGCCTTTTTCTAGAATTCCCTAGAATACGTTTACACTTTGTTTCCTTCTAATGTAAGATGTGTTGTGGACACAGGGAGAATCCTAAATTACAGAAGCAGCACAGAAAGGCTGTGCTCTGCCAGGAGATGACCCCAGGCAGGCTTTGCACAGACACTGTGGTCCTTTAAAGCCATTTGACTTTAGGGACAATGATAGCTGACCCTTGAGGGATTTCTTTGTACCACATACATGCAAGCAAAATACTTTACATAAATTATATAGATTACCTCATGGAATCGTCTCAGCAGCCCTGGGAGGTGGATCATTTACATGATCATCTAAATTGACTTAAAACAGGGATTGGAGACTCTCATTTAAAAACAAAGGGCTACAGACTAATTTAATGGATTTTATTCAGCCCCATTTTTTTTTTATTTTAACCAAGTTGTCCCCTAAGGAACAGCTGGTAATGTCTAGAAATATTTTTCATTATCATGACGAAGACGATGCTGCTAGTGGCATCTAGTGGAGAGAGGCCAGGGACAGAACTAAATGTCCTCCAGAGGATGAGATAGATGACACCCTGCCCCAAATGTTATGAGTGCCAAGGCTAGGAAGCCTGATGCTGGCCTTTAGCAGGCATGGGATGTCAGAAACATGGCAGCACATGGCAGGATACATGGCATTTGACCATTTAAAAACCTAAAAAGGACTGGGGCTAGGGAGATGGGTTAGCTAAGTGCTCACTAAGCAAGCATGAGGACCTGAGTTCAAATCCCTGACACACTCCCCTCATATGTCATGTCCTCACAGCCCACAGGGTATCTCATTTCCTTTGGGTTACAGAGCTGCACACATGTGGATGGCTGAGTAGGATCATATAATGATGTCGTCATCCTGATCCCTGGAGCTAGTGAACAAGTCACCTTACTTGAGAAAAAAAGACATTTTGCAGTCATACATCTTGAGATGGGAATATACCCTGGATGGTAGGACCAGACTGATGTAACCACACAGTCCTTACATAGGGGCCAAGAAGCAGCCATGTGATGATGGCAATAGGGAGTCAGAGGCAGACAGACAAGATGTTTCATCCCTGGCTTTGAACTTTAAGGAGTCACAGAACACATCTGCCTTTAGATTGTCAGCTGGTGAGAAGGTGACTCTTTTTCTAAAGTCCTGGGAAGGAATGCAGCCCTGCTCACATCACACATTGGCATTAAATCCATGAGGCTCATTTCAGGTCTGTGACTTCCAGAACTATCCAAGAGTACATACCAAGAGTGTGGTTTGAAGTTCATGGGACTGTGGCTACTTGTGTTGTCAACAATAGGAAATAAGAGGCAGAGGCAGGCAGATCTCTGTGAATTTGAGGCCAGCTGATCTACAAGAGCTAGTTCCAGGACAGCTTCCCAAAAAAAGCCACAGAGAAACCCTGTCTTGGAAAAACAAAAAAACAAAGACAAAAAGCAATAGGAAATGAATCTGTTGTTTCAAAAACTACTGACAGCTCTTTGCTCTGTGGCAGAATATATATATGGTCAGATAGAAGATTGATAGATAATAGATAGGTGAATAGATAGATAGATAGATAGATAGATAGATAGATAGATAGATAGATATATGATAGATAGATTTAGATGACAGACAGCTGTCTGATTCATTGAAGAAAGACAGATTGATTGAAAATAGATAGATAGATGATATGTAGGTAGATAGATGTCTGATTGATAATAGATCTACCTGCTTGATTGATTGATGATAGATGTCTGATTGACCAACAATAGATGGATAGATGATAGATAGATAGATAGATAGATAGATAGATAGATAGATAGATGACAGATTGATAGATGAGAGGTGGGGGTGCATCTACATGGGATCTCTGGGCTCTGTTGAGTGTAGTATTCCTAGCTCAGCACATCTGTGCTAATGATCAGAACACAAGGTTCAAATGTAGCAGCGCCAACAGCTGCTGTTAGTATCAGGGAAGAACTTTGATTCCTGAAGCCATCAGCACTTCTGGGAGCTGGCTTTTATGTTATTGAGGGGTGCACTGGGCCTCACATACCAAGAAGTCCCATACCACTGGTCTATAAACGTAGCCCCAAGTTCAGCTTCTTTAGATGTAGCCAGTAAGATAATCCTGTCTTCAAATGCCACATTAAAGAAAAAGATAATGTTCAGGCGAGTGTGGTGTGTGTTGGAGCCTGTCAATCACTGGTCTGGTTTAGTTGAGTGTTTTGAAGTGAGTTGTGATAGTCCCCACCTAATTCTGAACCTTCTCCACTCAGGTCTGTGAGAATGCCGTGTCTGAAGCTTGACTCCCAAGTTGCCATAGCAACAGAAAAAAGGAAAAAAAAAAAAAGTCTATCCAAATCTGAAGATTGCCGTTTACAGCTCTCAAACTTCACAACCAGGCCTCAATTGTTCCACATTCTCCTTTTTCTTTGCAATTTCATTTAATCTGTACCTCATCATTTGACAGCATCTTCCTTCTTCCTTTGAATAATGGAACCCTCTGGATTTGCCCTGAATGTTTAAAGATCATGGAAGTCACTGGACCTTAGGGAGCAGGAACAATGACTACTTTTTCTGATGCGTCCACACGTTGCTAGACAGCACTCCACCCATGCAGCTGTGCGGTGGGTTTGTATCTGTATGTAGATGGGTATCTGTCTGTGTATGTACTCAGTATTTATGTAGAAGACTGCTTTTGAGATGGTTAGACAGAGGAGGCGAAAGCTCAGACAACTGAACTTTCCAGCCAAAGTCAGTCCACTGAGCTATCACTCATTGTGCAGCAAAGCTGCATCTCCAGGGGCCTGCTCAGACTAAACACTGAATGCTGACCAACCAGCCAGGCAGGTCCAGGGGTTGGGGCTGGGGAAGGGGCAAGAGAAAGAAGTCTTTCCTCCTTAGTAGGATCGCCACCACTTCCCACTGTCACCAAACACCATGGTCCTGACTCCCAGGTGGGGAGCAAGGAATCAGAAGCTAAGGGCTGAACTATTCTCCCATGGGCAAGTGTCTGTAATTTTACCACCCCCCAGACCCAGAGTCCTACAGTCCTTAAGACGACACAGATCATGGTGGAGCCCCTCTCCCTCCCTGGTATATGTACAAATGTCACCGTGGTGTACCTACAAAGAGACCAACAGGTACCATCTTGTATGCACATATATTACCCACACATGTACACGAGCATTACGCATATCCACGCCGTTTGTTTCATGTATACAGGCATAAAATAGAGTAAACCCAGGTAGTTTTTAAAGTACCCTTCCGTGTGACTACCGTTGTTCGCCAAGCTGAGAATAAAAAGTTGTCCATTATGTCTGGAAAGGAATTAAGTTTTGTCCTGTGAGCATGTCAAGCTAAGAAGAACACGAATGCTCCCACTGAGATTATCTTCTCTTTGACAAACTGTAAATGAACCATCGAAGCTCACACCAAATTTTTTTCTGTCAAGTGAAGCTAGTGCCAGCCTGTGGCTTTGGAGCTCAGAATGAGCTAGGGGAAGGTAAGGGTCTTAGTATATTTTAATGCTGTTGCTTACAAAAGGTTTTAACCCCACACACACCTGCGCACACATGCTTTCTTATGCAATCTATGTTGGCCCTGTGCTCTTTGAGTTCACTTTCTGCGGGCAATAGAGTCATATGTTGTCTTTGTTGTAGTGAGATAAAGCGAGTAGAGGTCCACATACTGCTCTTTATTGCCATAGTCAATCTTTTTGGACCATATAGAATGCAGAGATTTTTTTTCATTAAAATAAATGGGTATCAGTGGTTAAAACTGCTGGGCAGTAGCTCTCATCTGATTTCTATGTTGTGTCTAGTATGTCTGATGCTGGATTAACATCTTGAACTACTCGAGATCCCCTGTCTATCTGTTAGGTGAATGGGTCCAGAAAGCGGCAGCTAAAGAGATGGCTCAGTGGTTAAGAGTGTTTGCTCCTCAACATGAGGACTAGTGCTCATATCCGAGTAGCACCCTCAAACCAAGCATCCCCACAAAAGCCCTAGCTGTATCTGGGGAGAGGGATGGATAGAGGAAGATCACCAGGGCTTCCTGGGCTCCAATCTATCCAAGACAACCCCATGTTCAGGAGAGACCCTGCCTCAAAGAACATGTGGAGAGTGACACAGAACACCTGATGCTCTCTAGTATACTCCACATGTGTACCTACACACACACACACACACACACACACACACACACACACACACAAGCCAAAACTCCAGCATACAAGTTGTGCAATAGGCATGCCATGTCTAGCATAAGGATATGGCTTCAGTCAACTATGAAGTTGACTAAAAACTTCTACACCCAGCCTCCACCCTCAGTTGGTACATGATGGCAGAGAATCTGAGCGTGCACATTCACACTTTACAAGATGGCCCTCTTCTGAGCCTACTTGGTGTACCCCAATGCTCTGTTGTCCTCCTGCAAGGCAGGGGAAGGGGAGTATTCACCCTTGAACATAGAACAAGAGCCGTCAAGTCCAGGGGTTGGTGAAATGGCTCAACTGATAAAGCGCTTACCTCACAAAGATAAGGTCTTGCATTCAGATGCCCAGAGTCCATATAGAAAGCCAAATATGGTGGTACATACCTATAATCCCAGCAAAGGTGAGATGGGAGACAGACAAGTGGATCCCTAGAAGCAGGCTACTTTGTGAGGCAAAAGAGAGACCCTGCCTCAAACAGAAGGAGAAAGGGCCCCTGATTTTTATGGTTGATACCAAATAAGACTTTGACTCTTAGAACAAAGGGGAATTTGATGGTCTGGGAAGACTCTCTAACTATCATTTCAAACAGTCAGATAAATGGAGATAGGTCAATTTTTAAACAAAATAAATACATCGTGTCTCACTTTGAAGATACAAGAAGAACATTGTGAGGATCCTTTCTACTTTTGAGGCAGGGTCTCATACAGCTCAGCCGGCCTCATACTCCCTATGTAGCCAAGGATGACCTTGAATTTGTCCTTCTCCTGCCTCCACCTCTTGAGTGTTAGAATTCAAGTGTGTGCCATCATGCCCAGTTTATTAAGTGCTGGGGATAGAACCCAAGGCTTCATGCATGCTAGGCAAGCACTCTTCCAACAGAGCTCTGGCTCCTGCCTGCTCATCAAGCCTGTACAGTGTGTTCAAACCCAAGGCAGCTCCCAAGTCAAGAAAGAGGAAGCTTAGAGGAATCACAGCTCAGGTAAGTGGCTGCTAGGACCATTCCCATTCTCCCTACTGCAACACAGCATTACAGCTCTCAATTTGGCAGCAACAGCAGCCCAAAGGCCTATTGTAGGCCAGAAGACTGTGGTCTGAATTGTTCACCAGAGTGCCCATCCATTGATACCAGAACTATGGTTTGGATATAAAATCTCCCTATATACTCATGTGTTGAATACATGATTCCTAGTCGTTTGTTTTTGCTGTTGTTGTTTATCTGTTTGTTTGTTTTATTCTTTGTTTGTTTGTTTGTTTGTTTGTTTTGTGGGGAGTGGCATTGTCCTAAAACACTAGAAAGTGCCTAAAATGGAGAGAGTAGGCTACTGAGGTCAAATACTTAGCAGAATCTTGTGCCTAGACAGTTCCTATCCTATCTCTACCTCTTACCAATCTATGAACTACTCTGTTCCACCACATGCAGACAGATGCCTTAGCAACCATGAGCCAAGATAAATCCATCCTCAGGTTGTCTCTGAGGGATTCTTTAATAGCTGTATAGCAGTCACTAATACAACCAACTTAGGCTAAGGTGAAGACACCTCCAGAAATGAGCTAGTATCTCCACAGAGCATATGAAGGCCATCAGCCCTGCAATGACAGTGACAGAGGAAGCTGCACTAAAGGAAGCTGAACTTGCACGTCAGGGGCTGCAGGAACTGTTTGCTGCCTCCGGGACAGTCTGTCTCCAGGAAACTGCTGGTTTAGGTAAATAAGAAGGAAGCTGATTTCCTGGCAGCCAGTCACTGAAATGTTAATTTGGAAAATTGCCTCAAATGAATGTAAGAAGCATAAACTAACACTTCAAACCAAAAGCAAAGCAATTTGAGCCAAACGGGACACTGCTGATCTTGCCATCCTTCCTCAGAAAAGCAATTTTCTGTTCTTTTGCAAACAGCCGCAAAGCTGTGACCTCCTGCCTCTAGGCCACAGTCAAGACACCCAGTGCACAGGGCACACTGCAAAGTCCAGAAAGTCTTGGCCTTGATGGAGACCTCCTAGCCAAGAGGACAGGTCCTAGGGTGATGTTTTCTAAATTAAATCAGCCACAGCTGGACAGTTTGCTCTCTAGCCAGCTAGCCTCTGCTCTTCAGTGAGGCCTGTGCTGAGTGAGTGTGCATGCCCTGCCCTGGCAGGGCAGCCCCCAGGGGCAAGATCATTCCCTGAAGATGAAACATCTGGTACCTTCAGGAATTCCACACTGTTTCTCTGAGCTTGTCCCCAAGAGGAAGCAAGCAGATCTTCTGGACCCAGCAACTGCCTGCAGATTGCAAAAGCATTGCTATTTCAAAGGGTATCCAGCCATCCCCTGGGCACCCTGTCATCTCTTAAAACCCTGTTTTCTCAAAGTTAATGCCTGTAGAGCTTCAAGATTCAGACACACTCTGCATACCTCTCACCCCTCACTCTGCATTACTGAGCAGCAAGCTGTAGTATCCATTCCAACTAAGTTCAAACTATTATTTTAGGTCTGGAGTAAAGGTGCTTGCCACCAAACCTGATCATCTGGGTTCAATCACCAGAACCCAACAGGTGGAACAAAATCCCCCCAAGTTTTCCTCTGACCTCTACCCTCAAACTGCGCATGCGCATACACACACACACACACACACACACACACACACACACACACACACACGTACATAATAAAGAAAAATTGATTTATAATTTTACTTATATTCATTTTAAAAGAAAAATATCACAAAAGATAAACCACTGTCACTTGGGAGAGTAGTCAAAACAAATACAATGGAAGGCAAAACAATAACAAACCAAAAGAGCAGGAGAATGAGATAATTGTCTTTAGTTGTGTACTAAGAAGTAAAGCCAGTGGGGAGATGCATGCCTATGATCTCAGCACTCAGAAAGCTGAGACAGGAAGGGCAGCTGTCTTTACTATTGTTGTTCTGGTGTGATGGTGGTGGTGGTTTGTTCTGGGTTTGTCCCTTGTTTCAGTTAGTTGATTGGTTGGATAAATGGATGGATGGATGGATGGATGGATGGATGGATGGATGGATGGATGGATGATTAGCTGGCTGACTGGTTGATTGGGTGGGTAGGAGGGTAGATGTTTGGCTGGTTGATTGTCTGGCTGTCTGACTATTTGGCTAGCTGGCTAGCTGGTTGGCTGTTTGGGTAGGTTGGTGGGTAGGTGGGTGGGTGTTTGGGTGTTTGGCTGTTTGGTTGGTTGGTTGGTTGGTTGGCTATCTTGTTGGGTGGTTGGCTACTTGGTTGGTTTGTTGGCTGATTGGTTAGTTGGGTGGGTGAGTGGGTGAGTGAATTGGTGGGCAACTGGTTGGTTATCTGGCTGGTTGGTTGACTACTTGTCTGCCTGACTGTTTGGCTGGTTGGCTGATTGGCTGGCTGGTGACTATAGCCCAGACTGGCTTTAACTTGAGAGCTTCCTATAGCAGCCTCCCCATGCTGAGATAAGAGAAACTCAATATCATACACATCTTGGATTTTCTATTTGTCTGCCACTCTTGTTTGCTGAGATGAAGGGACAATGGAAAGAAGGGACAGAGGAAGCAAGTTTCTGGAAGACACAGGGTAAAAGTCTCTATCCAAACTGTGCACAGCCCTGCATCCCTACCTAGGATCCAGTGATGGCAAAGAGGGTGGGGTTGGGATTGGGAGCCTTTATCTTCTACAGGTGATTTTCTGCTTGGAACATAAAGTCAGCCTCTGGGAGTAAGAGGGCTGAAATAGCAGGTTGGGAAAGCCTGGAAAAGTTTGGAATGGGAATTGAAAGGGAAAGAGCCTTCATGTCCTGTGTATCAGTTACCTTTATGGTTTCTATGACAAACTACCCAACAAAAGAAGCATAGTGTGGGGGGGGGGTTCTTTGGGCTCACAGTTCGAGGATACAGTCCAACATGGTGGGGAATCCATGGCAGCAGGAATGTGAGACAGGCAGTCACATGACATCCACAGTCAGGAAGCAGAGGGAGGTGAACACCAGTGCTCAGTTCACTTTCTCCTTTTTCAGTCCTCTCACTGTTTTCTCCTAGTCCATGGGGGAGGGCCGCCCAAGTCCAAAGTAGGTCTTCCTTCTCACTAAACCTCTCTGGAACGCCCTCAAAGATATATCAGAGGGCTAACAAGACAGCTCCACAGTTAAGAGAGCACAGTCCTCCTGCAGAAGAGCTGAGTTCAGTTCTCAACACTCAAAGCAGATGCCTCACAACCACTCCAGATACCCAGAGATCTAGCACATCTGGCCTACTTGGACACCTACGGGAAGACAAGCACATACAGTTGAGGATCTGACACCATTTACTGAACTCCACAGACATGCACAAGGTGCCACAGATATGCATATGTACAAATATCCATACACATAAAATAAAATAAAAACTTGAATATACTTTTTAAAAGGGACTGGGAATATAACTCAGTGATACAGCACTTACCTGTTATATTCAGGACTCTAGGTTCAATCTCCATTACTGAAGGGGAAAAAAAGCTATTTTGCACAGTAGGGTCCTCTTTGGTCTTTTGTGTAGATCCAAGGCAGGAGTGTCAAGAATGGCCCAGCATGAACCAAAAGCCATGATAAAAGTGTCATAGCAAACTCTTATAAAACCCACATTGTTCTGAACATTGGGAAGGGAATTACAACTTAAAATTAATCTAGGAAAAGCTTTTAAAATGCTAAAAGGAGGTAAGCCGACTTCAGCATGAACTGAAAGGTTAAAAATGAGATTGATCCAAACTTCAATGCCTTCAATGCAAGGTCAATTCCTGGCACCTTGCATATATGTGCAGCAGCTTCATTAACAGAACAAAATTCATCTGGGCTATGTGTCATCCCCTACAAAGAGGACATCAGCTCTGAGTGGAGAGAGGTTTTTGTGAAAAGCAGCTGTTCAACACACCAGAAAGCACATCCATCTTTCTCTGTAAGTGTAAGAAAGAAAATTAAGCCATCACTCAGAGTGTCACATTTGCTGTTTAGATGAAGAAAAATTCAATCAGGAAAAAGAAAAAACAAAAACAAAAACCAACAACCACAAGTCTCCTGCCAGGAAAAAAAAAAAAAAAAAAAAGAGGAAGGAAAGAAGAAAGCAGGGGCTGAAGAAATGACCCTTCAGTTAAGAGCACCTGAAAGCACCTGTGTTGGAGTATGAGAGCACACACATGCGCGCACACGCACACACACACACACACACACACACACACACACACACACACTCACGTGTACACACATAATTAAAATAAACCTTTTTCTAAAAGAAGCAAAAAACTATCATCTTCTTGTCTGAGCACTAGTTCATAGATGACTTGAGCTTGATCATGGTCATAGGCTAAGCCTCACTAGAAACCCCAGTGCAGATGTCTACACTGAACAGTTGGGCCTGAAGTCAGTAGCCAGAGGATGCAGTTGCCCTTGGCCAGTGATGCCAGATGTTCGTGAGAACTCTTTATACAAGAGCACAGTACAAACTAAAGCCATGGTCCCCTACGAGTTACTGAGTGAGGATTGTATACCCAGGCAACATTCACTGAAATTCTAACCCTCACCAGCTCAGAATGTGACATCATTTTGAAATAGAGTAGTTACAAATATAATAGTTAAGGGTCTATGAGTTTGAGGCCTGCCTGATCTACAGAGTGAGTTCCAAGACAGCCAGTGATACACAGAGAAATACTGCCTTGAAAAACCAAAAAAGTTTTTTTAAAATGGAGGGGGTCCTTAATCTAAAATGACTTGGTAGCTCCCAACATGGGCCTATAGCATCCACACTGTCTCACACATGTGCATGCATGTACACACCTTGTTACACATATCCACATGTATACATATACACATGCATGTACACACACACACACACACACACACACACACACAGTTGTTTTGTATATTTAACATGGGTAGGAAATTCTCTGTGTGAATTGAGTAAGAGCATGAAGGAACTGATAAGGATGTGGTCAGATGCTAGCTGGGGAAGACAATTGAGCCACACACCTCCCTGGCCAAGCCTGATCCATCTTGGTTACCAATGCTAATGGGATGTACAATCTTCCTCCTGCTCAAGTCAAACTGGAGTGACCCCACCCCCCACTCCAAAATATAGTCCTCTGAGATCAGGTGTGTGAGTTGCTGGATCATATAGACCTATAGTCAAGGAATTTCTTAGCCCATTGTTGAGACCCATGAGGCTGGAGTTGGGGTCCTAACTCAACAGAAATTCTGGAAACTTTCCTAGATGCTGCTTCCTTTAGAGAACAGACTACAGAAAGACACACAGTAAGTACACAACCTATAGAAGGTCACAGACTTGGTATCTTTTGGAGCCAGACCTCAACCAGAGTCTGGTGGGACTTTGAGGTCCTCTGTTTCTCTTCTTTAGTAAACTGTCTCCTGACTCACAACCATCCATATGTCTGTACAATTCACTGTGCCCAGGAACGTGCAGAACTCTGGCTGGTAATGGCTCTGCCAAGAGAAGCAGCCACAATTCCTGCCCTGTCTAGTGCCTTCCCTACAAGGTTAAGTTCCCTATAACAGCCCCAAGGTAGAACCTTATATACCAGTGAGTACCTTCACTCATTTTCTAGACTCAGAGACACCTGTGACACCACCTCTGCGCTGAGACCCACTCCACCCTGGCCCATAAATGTAAAGAATCCTTTGTTCTGTTCATTGGATCCCCTAACCCACCTTCTTCCACTGAGTGGCTTGTATCACTAACAATGATTTCACCTGAGGGCTGTCCCAGCACATCTCTCTATGGAACCTGGGAAGTATTATTTGAACCAGTGCCCTCCCAACTCAGAGCTGTCTGTGACACAAGCATCCCAGTTCACTCCTGACACTGCTCCCTCTTATACACAATCGAAGGCCTGCCTCAGGTAGCATCAGGCAGCCAAATCATTGAAAGAAGCCAGGTTAGATCACAGTAAAACACTGGCAAACTGGGTCTCCTGTGCTGCATGCCCCTCCAGGATGGGGGTAATAGCCTGAGCTTTTTTTGTTTTGTTTCTACAGTACTGGGCTGTTAGTGCTGGGCAAGTGTTTTTCAACTGGGTACATTCCATTCCACCCTCTTTTTGCTTGTTAGGTTTTTGTTTTGTTTTGTTTCTGAGAGAGAGTCTGAGTAAGTTTTCTCAGTCACGCCTTTAATTCAGGATCCCTACTGTTTCAGCCTCCCCAGTAAGTAGGATTACAGGCCTCGGCATACTTGTTGGCCCGTGTCTTCTATTATAGGTCTTGGTGAAGAGCAGGCATCCAGTTAGAGCACTATCATCAACTTTAAGGAGTTTTTTTAATTACATTTATTTGTGTGTATGTCATAGCACATGTGTGCTGGGCAGAGGTCAATTTGTAAGAGCTGCGTCTCTTCTTCCGACATGTAGGCTTGAACTCCAGTGTAAGATTTGGTGGCAAGCGCATTTACCCACTTTTTTGTCTTGCAAGGCCTGTATGACTGACTACATCCACGGGAGGAAAAAAAAAAACAACGTTAATATCCGTAACCTTTGCCTACTTCCGGTTTTCTCTCCGCTTCCGCTCCGTGCTGCATGAAGGGTGGGGCTGGGGCGGGGATGGAGGCGGAGCTAAGAGCGGAGGCGGAGCCTATCCTCAGGACGCTCTGAAGTTTCCCAGACTCTTCCAGTGCATGACGAGAACTACAACACCCACAATGCCTCGCGGTCCCGTGACTGTGTTGTCGCGAGAACTGACGGCTTGGGGGCGTCTGCGCCAAGAAACCGAAGTGTAGGTGACGGTTCCGAGACATCGCCGCCAAGCTGGGCACCGGAGAGATGGCCGAGACGGACCCCAAGACCATGCAGGACATCACCTTGGTGGTAAGCGGCAGACTCACGTGGGCTCTGACACTCCCCGGCCGCTCTCGGCCCTGGCGTGGGGTGTGGCCAGCGGCCTCGGCCCGCGCACCTGCGGGGCTCGCCCTCCCGCCGCCCCGGCACGGACCCTCATGACCTGGCCCTGGTGGAGCCTTGCCAAAGGGCTCGCCCACCTGCCGGGACCCCCTCCCCTGCCCCCGTCCTCGCCTCCCCTTCCTCCCAGGAAAGGGTCTCGGAATAAGCTGGAATCGGCGGACTTGCTCTGGTTTCTCGTAGGTGGAGACGCTCTTGCAGCAGATGCAAGACAAGTTTCAGATCATGTCCGACCAGATCATTGGAAGGAATATCCTTTTGATTCCGAGGCAGCTTCTTAATGGTGGGGGTAAGCGGGAGGTTTGCAAACCTACGTAAGTTAGTCATTCAGAAATTACTTTATTTTTACAATAAGTTTGTTTTTATTATTTTTAATTATGTGTATAATAGGGGCGTGAGGGTGAAGAGAGCAGAGCTGCCAAGTTTGGGTACTAGGAACCACACTCAGGTCCTCTGAGAGAGCCTCAAGTGCTCATAACCCTGAGCCATCTCTCCAGCCACACTCAGAAATTTCTTTACTGATCTTGGCTATACTGTGTTCCTGAGGAGGACTGTGCTGAGAGACAAAGTCGTGGCCCAGCTACCCAGGTTCCCTGTTGGGGTTCCTCCAGAGCAACAGTAAACGGTGCTGGGCTGTATGGTGACTGTCGGCTGGGAGTGCTCACTGAGGCCTTCAGTCTCCAGTCCTCGTCGTATCTTTACCTATGGGGTATAGAGCCCGCTGGGATTAATGAATGAAGACACCGGGAAAGAGAATTCACCTGGGTACCCTGTACCTCTGACCACCAGGCAGTCGCTGTAGCCAGAAGAAACGGAAAAGCAGCTGCGTAAGCCAGTCTGCAGGGGCCTGGAGGATAGGGACACAGAGTGGGGTGTTGGTGTGTAGGCTCTTTAACAGTGCCACTCGATGATATGAGCAGTCGCATTGACGATCTGGAGAAAAATATCGCCGACCTCATGACCCAGGCTGGAGTGGAAGAACTGGAAGGTGAAAACAAGATTCCCACGGCGCAGAAAAGTTGAAGGTGAGGGAGGGCACCAGTGTGCTAATGCAAAACACAGAAAGTGGCCATCAGTGTGATGTTGATGTAATTGATAGATTTCACCTGTGTCGTTTTCCAGCCGGCATCTCTCTGCACCCCATCCAGGAAGTCCATGTTTTGACATGTTTCATGCCAAACTAATTCCTTAGGTAGAAATTACATTTCCAGTTTTCATTGCTTAAAACTGTATCACTGCTGGACATGTCCAAGCTATACACATAATAACAATGTTGCCAACTACAAAGTTCACACATAAAAAGACTGAAGTTGCAAGTTCACACTTAGAAAGACTGGAGTTGCTGATAAAAATCAGAACTTGTTTTTTTAAAGATTTGTTTATATGTGAGTGTTTTGCTTGCATATGCACTTCATGCAAACCTGGTGCTATGGAAGACCAAAAGAAAGCATCAGATCCCTTGGGACTGGAGTTACAGACAGGACCTGCTGCCTGCTGTGTGGGTGCTAGGAATCAAACCTAGGTCCTTTCCAAGAGCAAAAAGTGCTCTTAACTGCTGAGCCATCTGTAGCCTCTTGATGTTTTGTAAGTTAAGTTTACAGTTTTGAGATGGGCCCTGCATTGGACACATCTCTGGCTGGTGAGCTGGCACCCAAAGACCACCAGGTGATATCATTTTGGTGCCCTGCCCTGGTCACTGGAAAATTATTTCATTATTTCCTTTTAGAAACAGCAGAGAATTAAGAAGGTAACCTACATGAGTATCAAATTCTAGAGACATTTGTGACTTTTATTTCAGACTCAACTCCTTTACTTTAGACTGGATTAAATTTCCACTGAATCGCTTCAGATATAAGAAGGTGACAAGCACAAAACCAAAACCACTTAATGTGGTAAATTTCTTTGTGGCTTCACTTGTGTTTGTGAGGGAAGGGTACTTAGCCCTCAGTTTTTTGTTTTGTTTATTGGTTGGTTGGTTGGTTGGGTTTTTGTTGTTGTTGTTGTTGTTGTTTTGTTTTGGTTTGGTTTTTTTGTTTTTTACGTACTCTTACTTTGCAACCCTGGCTGGCTGGCCTGGAACTTGCTGTACAGACCAGGATGGCCTCAGGTTCACAGAGACCCACCTGCTTCTGCCTCTGCCTCCTAGACTCTAGGATTAGAGGTTATTTTCTGGGCTTGGCCTAGAACCAGATTTTCAGTGACTGAAATATGTTGTTCTGAAATCTAGGAGACTAGATGGGGGGGGGGGGGGGGGGATCAAGGTACATAAACAATATGCTGGGTTGCTTAACTGTGAGATGTTCATAAGTGCTTGGTATGTGCTATGTCATCTTCATTCCTGTTCAAAGATAATCTGCAAAGTGTCCAGCATGTCTTGGAAGCTGCTAGGGGATTTTGCTATGTTGTGGCAGAAAAACCTCATGAGTCAAGATTGTATGATTAAAGATGTTCAACTGATAGGGAAATACAATGAAATGAATGAAAATAGGATGTGGATTCAGAGAATTTTTGAATAAAGATGCCTAAATAGGGAGCTGGGGAGGATAAGCATAGCTCAGGTGTTAAAAACATATACTCTTGCAGAAGACCCAAGTTCAGTTCCCAGCAGTCACATGAGACTTCACTCACCACTGTCTGCAACTCCACCTCCAGAGGACCCAACTCCCTCTCCCAGCCTCCACTCACCTGTACATACCCACACACAGAGACACATATGCATAACAAACTTTTTATTTACAATGGCACTTTCTTAAGACTTATAAATAAATTGAATTTTCCAGGATAGTATGCATGGAGAATTCAACCGATGACTAATTGGAAAATGTTGTTGGCTGTTCTGGGAGTGGCTTTGGTGTGTCCTCCCTCCTTGCTGCTGTTGATGTGGGAGTGGCTTTGCTATGCCCTTGCTGCTGCTGTTGATGGGGTTTTTTTATTCTTTCACAGGAGGACATTCACAGAGTCCAGAACATCTTTTTCCCAAGCCAAGAGAAAACCAAGTGGCTTTCTGCAACTAACTATGTGTCGACAGGTTAATGAAGCGTGCATTCTTATCACAGCCTGCATAGTTCATAGAGTATCCTCCCCTGCACCCCCAGTTTCTCAAACTTGGTATCTTCACATCTTGGTCAGTTGTCTTAATTATTAAACACTAAAATTTTGGCGGTTTCTGCATAAAATTGTCAGACTTTTTAGTGATTTTTAAAGTCCTTTCCCAATGTTCTTCTTGTGGTAGTTACTGTTTGATGACATGACAGAGTACTTCCCAGTTAGGTGACTAGTTACTCCTCCCCTTGGCAGAAGCCGTGATGTGAGACGTGTACGTTTAGGATTCTTTCATTTTCAGCACAAAGTGACTGTTGAGCTGACACTCAAGTGTCAGAAATACTTTTCCAAATGCCGAGAACATTTAACAAGTGTTTGTGCCGAAGTGTCTGTCAGTGTTGCATGAGATTCTAGTAGCATTGGTAGGGCCTACAGTGCTCATCTGGCAGGATGTCAGAACCCAGTGACCCTGGCCTCCCTTCGAGTTACTGACTAGAAGGGAAGAGACCAAAAGACCAGAGTAAGTTCACTGCAAGTCTCCTGGCTGAGAATGCCCAGTGGCTGATGGGGGCTCTGGTTTTTAAGAAATACTATTTTACTTGAACTTTTCTTGCCTAAATTCTTGCACAGTGAGTTCTATTATTGATTAAAGAAAACAGATAAACTCTTTACATTTGGAATTCCAGTGTCTGTAGGCTTAGCCTCCAGGCCACTTTTAATGACCTGGAAGGCAATCCATGTCACTGTCCCAACAAAGTAATTTCATACAATAAAAAAATGTGAATAATTGGAAAAGTTGAAAAACGGTGTGGTCCTTCCTAGAGGAAACCCTGACCGAGTAGGGCATTCTGTTTTCTCATTTGTGTTGCAGACAGCTAAGAACAACCTCGTCATAGTTCTGAATTCTGAGGTGGGATGGGGGTGAGACAACAAAGGCTCCTTAGAGTGTGTTGCTGGGCTTGCTCTCAAGCAGCAGGAGTTCCTGTCATCAGACCAGTGAGTGGCACTACAGGTTGAGCCCCTCAAGCTGCCACTCTGTTAAGCTGGGACATACCGGACTTTGTTGATCTTTATAAATGGAAATTCCAGATCTGCTTGTCATCAGGAGACCATAGGATGGTTCAGGAAGGAGTTTGTGATCTAAGGAATTGGCTTCTGAGACAGATCCTGAACCAGAAACGCCTCTCATGATAAGAGTGCTGGGACCCCTGTTGCTGGATTGTCCTGTGTCCAGTGTGTTTGTTACCTCAGTTTTCAGATAGAAAAGTGGGTGCCCTGTTACATTACCAACTGAAGCCTCTAAAAAACCAAGCACAGAACAGGAGGGAGTGGGTACTTGAGAAGGGTGGCCTGGGAAGACTTCCACAGAAGTACTTGTCACTGGAGGATGCCCAGGAAGAAAGGTTATGGTCCTGTTGGGTTTCACACTAGGTTAGAGTCTTGCCTATTCACAGTGCAAACCAATCAGACCCCCAAAAGCCCTGGAGCAGGGAAGTAAGACCTGATCCTCACCTGCCTCCCATCTCACTGAACTTTGTGCAGGTAGGTAAGACACAGGAAGACAGCTGTATTATGCTCAGTCCACAGGTGCCACAGGTTCCCTATGTAAATACAAATCTCAAGTGTCCAGCTGTTTTTCTATGCTTCTGAGCAAAGCCTTGACCTTACATAAAACAGCTTTGCAGCCTGTCTAGCCTTCACATGAGACTGACTGGACCTGCATGGAGAGCAGCAGTTTATTGAGGTTTAATAAGGATCAGGAGGAGTAATTAGGCTGAATAGATGTTTATTTGAGGAGAAATAACTTACAACATAGACAGATGAACACCAGCAGGTTCCTGGTCCCAAGGATGTCTCCGGATGCTCTGATGTCCTCGTGCTGCAATCAAGAGATCTCTCGGAGCCCCTTCCTCAGACTTAGTTCCCCCAGGTAACATGTGCCCCTGTCCCCACCCCAATGGGCGTGGTCTGTGCCACAGGCGTGGACAAAGTGAATATCTCACTACAATTCCCCTTTTAGTCTAAAGAAAAGATTTAGGCTTGATACAAGACTATAAACAAAACAGTGAATAACAAGTGTGCTCTAAGAAAAGGAAAATCAAGAACATAAAAACTTAAGACCTGCACATCTAGTCCTAGGGTGAGGGCGTAATGGGGGTTTACCATAGAGCTGTCCTAAGCTGGAAAGCTTAAGTCTAGTACCTAATATATCTAACTAGGAAGAGAGAATAATAGTTGTAATAGTTTAATCTTTAACCTCATCAAAGACCTGAGAAGGAAAATAACAATACTAGGGTAGGCAGGAAGTGCAGATGGGCAACTTCCAAATGGTGCAGTGAAGCAGAAACAGCAGGTTACCTGGACAGTCACCCAGAGTCTCACAGCAATGCCAGTTTTGGCTAAGGCCTAGAGTACCTCACAGACCACAACAAAAGCAGGGAGGTAGAAAGGCTATCTTACCCTGACTTGGCAGGGTTCAGAAGTCTTCTATGTTTGTCTCCTGCAAGCACATAGGACTGCACATCCAAATCAGTGGTTAAGGTAAAGGCAGTTCTTTGCCCAAGAGGCCATTAGCTGAAGTGAGGATGGACTCCAAAAGGAGAGACAACAGTGTCAACATATTTTTGGGAAAGTGCATGGTGCTATCAGGAACAATAGTGTCTCCTGTCAATGGAGTATTAATATTAAAACATTTAAATGTCGTGTTCTGCAGCTCTATGAAGTGTTTGAAGATCAAGCATCTATGTCTGACTAATCTCATAGGTATAGGAAACATGGGTGAAGATAATCTGTAATACTCAGGAACTTAGCTAAAAAATGATTGAAACTTCTCTGAGTAAAGTATGTACATACATATACATGTAAATTCCTAAAATAGAGGTAGAGTAGAAATGTCTAGACCAGAGGTAGAACTATAAAGGGCAGCATGATAAAAATATCCTAAATGGTATCAATATACAAAATGTCTTGAACATAAGTAAAAGTACACATACATAGAATATGGTAAGGATAATGTGCATAAAACATCATAAATGGAAAGATTTTACGCAATATGACATAATATACAATTCATCTGGGAAGGGAATATAAACTTAATTTTACATATGTTACCACATATAAGAATCTATAACAATGTAAGCTGTATAATACTAATATCTCACTATTACTAGAATACTTCACAAGAAGATAGACTCATCTACCTATATCTCATCTAAACCATACCTTTCCCAACCATACCCTATCCCTGTCTAAAAGAGATACCCAAGTCTAATCATCTTCTGTTCCCAACCCTAAGAAGATGAATATTATCCCTAAATGCCAAGAGTAGGGAAAGGGGGCATCTTAAGATTACTTACTGCTGAAATGGGACGATGGTTGCTCCATGGGATCCTGTAGGAAGAAAATTTTTAGCAACCAAATTTCTCGACAGGACTGGCTGTGACGTATGTAGCTAGTCTCTGTGTGGCAGGAAATGCTTGACTGGAGTTCTATCTGAAATTCTGGCCAGAGTATAATAAGAAGGTACACCATTTCAGCTAGCTAGTCAGGAGTTGTTTCCTGCAAAACAGTCTCAAACTGGTTTTAGGGCAATGTTTGTAGTCCAGATGCATCAGGTTTAGTCCAGTGGAAATGACAAAGTGAGACCCCATCTGCGGACAAAGTGAATATCTCAACTACAGCAGTTAGGCATGTGACTGAGCTCTGAGTACACTGCATACAGACCTCCACTGCAGCCCTCCTAGTCAGCCAGACTTCTGCCTTCCTGGAACCACTTGGGCTAACTAGAGAAACTCCTGCATTGGGAGCCCCTGTTCTCCAAGAAGCAGCCTCCAAATGTTGCAGGCAACCTCACTTACTCGGCCTTCCTTATCAAAATCTCTTGTCAGCCCCAGTCCCTCACCCCAGCCAGCCAGCATTCAAAAGAAGAGCTAATTCTTTGCTCCTAGGTCATTCACAGACCAGTAGGCTACCAAGAAACAGCCAAAGTCCCCATCAGCCTCCTTATTTGGCCCCTAGTGTATGCACCCTGATTTCCTTGAGCTACAGGGTTTTTAACTATCTTAATCATTTCTCAGTTTGGTTTTTCTGTTTGGCCACATTGGGTCAGGTCAATCTGCAGGACCCTGGGGAACTGAAGGTTGGATGACCTCTGAGAGCCCTTTGAATCCCAGCCTTACCTAGGGTACTGAGAGCAATGGCATCCTCCTCCAAGGCAGGCAGTCCCTTTGAAATGATAGACATCGAATTCGCAAGTTACAGACTGCCCATAAAGATAATTGTGTTCCACTCTTATTTTGTGTTTATGTACTTTTAATTGAACTAAACAAACTAGAAGAATTTGTTTAGTATATTGGTATATAGCCCTTAAAATGACCTGGAAATGGCAGATTACCCCTTGTCCAGAAAGCATTTGTGGGTAGGATTACTGTTTTGTATCTCGTGTGTGTGTGTGTGTGTGTGTGTGTGTGTGTGTGTGTGTGTGTGTGTGTGTGTGTGTGTGTGTGTGTTGTGAGTGAAGGTGCCGTGGTGGGTGCAGAGGCCTGGAGATATCTGCAAGTCCATTGGCCTCCACTGTGGGTTTGGGTTCCTGGCATCAAACTCGGGTCACTGGGCCTCTCTGGCAGGGGCTTTTACCCACTGAGCACCTAACCATTGTGCAAGAGTTTATTTAGAGATGCTGTGCTGTGCTTAGGGCTAGCTTTGCACTGTTTGCTTTAATCCATATGACATTAAGTTTGTATGTGACCCTTTAAAAAACTAATCCAAGGGTCTGAGTTATAGGATGTCAAAGCAATGTGTCACCACAGCTATTTGATCATACAGCACCCTATCTGCTGTCCCCTGCCTCTGTGGGCTGAGATGTCACTCTGTCTTCCAGGCCATCCCAGAGTCAGCCCAACAGCCAGAGTAGCTCTTGAAATTTAGATTCAAAAGGCCAGTTCTGCATTTTTCAATTGAGCGTGGCCTAAAATTAAGTAATAAACACGCTATATTGCACATACACACACACACACACACACACACACACACACACTTTCCCCTCCTACTTCTTCCTAGCCCTCCAACACATCCTTCTTCATGGCTTCTCTGAAAAATACATTGGCTCCAACTACATAGGCATGGACAATCTACCATTAGCCACATCCCCAAAAAAAAATGGCTTCCCTTCCCCACCCTCCCCCCGCAGCAGCCATCAGTGGCCTCAGGTCACGAGGTGAAGCCACACAAGCGCCACTCCCACTATGCTAGATCTTATGCAGGTCACCATAGCTGCTGTGAGCCCATGAGTGTCTGGAAGAGCATCCTACAGCACTAACCCCCACCCTCTGACTCTTAAACCATCTGTCTCTCCCCTTCTCTTGATGTTCCCAGAGCCCCCCACCCACCCATCTTTATAGTTACTGATGCAGACAAAGCACATGAGGAAGGGGCTGGGCATCTGCCTGTGTATTAAATGCTTCTGTTACATTCTACTTATCTTGTGTATGTAGGACACCATGGCAGAGTCAGTTCGCTCCTTCCATTTTGTGGGTCCCAGGGATGGATCTCGGGTCATGAGGCATGACAAGCCAAGTGCCTTTACTTGCTGAACCATCTTGCCACCCTCATACTCTTAAATCTGTGTGACAGGTGTGAAGTCTTCACTTTCCACCTTGTTTGAAACAGGCCCTTGTCAGCTGCACAAGCCAGGCTAGCTGGTGGTGGTATGGAGTCTGCTAAGATCCAACACAGCTCAAACACCAAGTCAATGCAGAAAAGAGAAATATGCTGTAATCAAGCCACTGATGATGGGTCAGGGCCACAGAACAGACCCGGGAGCTAAACTGTGACCAGAGCTTTTAAGCATGAAAACTATGAGTGTCTGTGCCAAGTTACCGGTACATTTTTTCACCAATCAGGATTCGGGGACTTTCCTCAGAACATTTCTCTGTGATACATTTACCTTAGTCTCCTTGGTCAGTCTATTCAGGTGTGATGGGGTGGCTTGCCCATCATTCTTGTGTCAACTTCCTAACCAGGATGTCATCAATGTCAGTTGCCCAGGGAGGTCTAGTGAGATCTGGGGAGCTTAAACTTTACTTGACCCTGCTTTTAAAATGGAGTCTAGAAACAAGATGGCAGTACTTAGAGCAACCTTCTGCTTGTTCCCACCATTCTGAAGATTTGAACTCGGCCTCATGTTTATGTGGCAAGAGCCGTCATCCCAGCCCAAGTATCCATATTGGACATACATAAATTCCCCCAGTGTATTATTTTTAATGTTATTTCCTCCTCAGCATAGAAGGGAGGACAGTTCTCCCCACACCCACTCATGTTAATCACTCTGGCCCAAAGTAGTCTGAGGTCATTGAAAAGAAACTGATTCTTAATTACCAGGAACAGCAGAGCTCTGGGCTTGACTTCACCAGCCCTCTGAACCCAGAGTTTGCCTCAGCCCAAGGAGCTGAGGACCAAGAAGCCTCACCCTGCCAAGATGAAAGCCACACCAATTCAATCTATCTATTATTAAAACACTACTAAAAAACTTAAAAATAAAGCTGGGTGGTGGTGGCACACACCTTTAATCCCAGCACACAGGAGGCAAAGGCAGGTGGATCTCTTTGAGTTCAAGGCCAGCCTGGTCTACAGAGTGAGTTCCAAGACCGCAAGGACTATACAGAAAAAACATATCTCAAAAAAAAACTATATATGCATATATGTAATCTTTTTAAAGTTTTTAAGCCTTAAGCCACAAAAAGACCCAATCACATGAGGCTTCCTGGGTGTGAGTTGACTGAAAGGGTCTAAAGAGTATGGTAAATATTTTACCAGAAAGATGAGTTACTGGTGAAATTAGTTGTTCAAAGCCAGCCATTTGTTAGTCCGCTGTGTTTATTGTCCAGAAGTTTCTTCTTTTAATCTATGAACACCTTTTTCCAGCTCAGCTGCTACCATAGCTCTGTAACAAATAAATGTGTCCAAATGGTATTTCACTTGTGGAAGTAAGATTTCAATAGTAACAAATCTGAGGCAGTACCTCTTAAAAGAAATTCTGGAGGGTTTAAGCTGTTCACCAGCCTTACAAGGCAATGATGCTGCCCATTTAGGAAGGCAGAACAAGCGAGAGGTACATCTCTGCTCACTGATCATGGGGGACCCAACCCTGTGAAGCCCATCCTCCTCTGGGGGCCTTCAGTGCTCCACCCCACTCAAGACATGGGCTCTTGATTTGTAGTCTGGCGCTCTCTCGCGTCCTCTCTCGCATGTGTTCTCTCTCACTCTCTCTGTCTCTGTCTCTCTCTGTCACTCTCTGTCTCTCTGTATCTCTCTGTGTCTCTGTGTCTGTCTCTGTCTGTTTCTGTCTGTCTCTGTCTCTCTGTCTCTCTGTGTCTCTGTGTCTCTGTTTCTGTCTGTCTCTCTGTCTCTGTCTCTCTCTGTCTCTGTCTCTCTGTGTCTATCTGTCTCTCTGTGTCTCTGTCTCTCTCTGTGTCTCTGTGTCTGTCTCTGTTTCTGTCTGTCTCTCTGTCTCTGTCTCTCTCTGTCTCTCTGTGTCTCTCTGTGTCTCTGTCTCTCTGTCTCTGTCTGTGTCTCTCTCTCTCTCTCTCTCTCTCTCTCTCTCTCTCTCTCTCTCTCTCTCCCAGTGAAAAATTAGAACCCTGTCAGCCACCAGTGGTGAAGAAAAGTTGCTTAAAAACAGTGAGAGTGTGTAGTGTGGTAGCCTTGGGAATCTGGATGTAGGTGTTCTGGGTATTTGCTGGGTGAATCCTAGCTGGCAGCACATGCTGGTCTTGGCTTCTCCTCATGGTAACTCAGTGTCTCCAAGCACATCGGGATTAACCCAAACCCCACCTTCCGGTCTACCTCAGGTGTGGGAAATTAAAGATTTTAGTTTGCAGAGCAAGGATGTGAGAAAGGGGCAGGAAAATAATTCTTGCAAGTAGAATATAGAAAATCATAAAGAGTGGACATTGACATGGGAGAAAAGGACAGATATGAGAACAAGAAAATTACTATGGTGATGGGGCTAGTGGTTATGCTAGGCTGATTCTGTTAAATAGGGTGTTAAATAGGGCTAGTAACTGAATCATCAATCTTTTGTGAAATAACTGAAGTAAAATCTCTCCCAGGTCTTGGCCCACAACAAGGAAATAGGCCCCCAACACTGGAACAAATGGTCCCAGATGAACAGCACTGTTTGGGTCACTCCTGGCCAATGGACAGTCTGGGAACTTTTCAGGTCATTCTATGGTTTATCCTTTGAATAAGAACAGGTCATACCTGGGTGGTCTCTCAAACATTAGATCATACTTTGTAATCAATCACCTTATGCCCCATGCATGTATGCTGATTTGCGGTTTGTCTCTATAAAAAGGAGCCTGAACACTTTGTGGGGTGTGCAGCTTTCCCCAAGATTGCTGTCACCCGAGTGCACTTGTTCAATAAACACCTCTTGCTTGTTGCATCTTCTGGTTTGGTGTTTGTGTCGCAGGGCTCTCCCACCGGCCCATTAGGACCCCGGAATTAGGGTCCAACAGAATTATGTTCTGAGCTCTGGTGCCCATGAGTGTGACCTTATGTAGAAATCTAGTCCATGCAGATGTTATCACATCCAAGTGAGCTCCTTTTAGAGGAAGCTCAGGACAGAGCTCAGGGAAGGTCATATGACAGATAGCAGAGGCAGACAAGGAATGCTGGCTACAAACCAAGGCTCACCAGCATCTGGGAGGGGCTGGGAGCAAGCTCTCCCCTGGATCATTCAAAGAGAAACTGGATTTAGTTAATGGATCCTAGACCTGAGGGACTACATCCCTGTAGTCTGAAGCCACCCAGATTGTGCTAAGTGGTTAGTTACGACAGCCCAGGACACAGAAACAGAAGTTAGAAAATCTTCGCATGTGCATTCCCCACTCCCTACAGCTAGATGGGGCCACTGAGAGCACCAGCCACGAGGAACTGCTGCTGGTCTGGGACACCCAAGCTTGACCCTGGGGACAGGTGTGTCAGGTATGTTTTCGTCATTTGGTGTTGCTTGAACATAGTTCCACCTGTCTGGAAGGTGACAAGTGGGAGCTTGCAGTGGACACATGGGAAGATGCAGGCACAGAGCCTGTGGCCATATCTTCTCAGCTCTCCAGCTAAATCCTAGTCAGCCCAGCGGTTGCTTCCCTTCAAGAAATACGAACATGGAAATAAATGGATCTGGGTCTTGCCTCCAAGGTGATACAGCATTGCCACACCCCAAGCTTACACACACACACACACACACACACACACACACACACACACACACACACCGGCTTCTACCGTCACTGAGTCCTAGCATGGTACCATTCCCTCCTTGTCCCTGAACAACAGGACAGAATGGTCCTGTCTCCAGCCCTGAAACCAGAAGTCAGGAGCCAGGGTGTCCCTCCGAGGGCTCTGGGGAGGATCCTGGCAGCCATTCTGAGCTATCCTTGGCTTACAGCTGCCTTGCTCAGTTGCATCCTTGTCACATGACCAGCCTTTTCTATAAGTGCTGTTTTCCTGCATCTGCACCTACATCAACCCCTTTAGGAAAGCAGGTGCTGGATTCAGTCCACCCAGGCCCTATGACATCAACGAAGCTAATCATATCTACAAAGGCCCCATTTAAGTTCATATTCATGGATACCAGGACTAAAGGAGTAAGATATCTTGTGTTTCAGTTTCCCCAACTCCCATGTCTGGTATTAGGCACAAAAAGAATGGGGTCCTTCATTGTGAGCTTCTGCCTGGGTCCAAGAGAATGATGGAAAGCTCCCAAGGAAGCAATGGGCTGGCCACCTGTGATGTCCATGAAGACATCTGTCTGTCCCTGAGGTCTTAGACGCATCAACAAAACCTCTGCAGGTCACATATCTGTGGCCCAGGGCTGTGCTTAGCCCCCTTTCTGCAAGGCCTTCCTTACAGATCGTCTCATCTGGGAAAATGAATTTGTGGTCATTTCTTCATCTGCCTTGCCTTGAAACACATGTCATGACCCAGTCACAAACCAGGCCTCCCATTTGCTGGTACGGCTAACCTATCTGCACTAACACCACCTGCTGACTCACAGACTGTCCCTAGGATACTGGCTTGGCATTTGACAGCCTGTTATTTAAAGTTTTATTCCCAGTGTATCAAGGGTTGATTTGGTTTGCAGAAATTAAGTTTTTTTTTTTTTTCTAAGCAAGAAAATGGAGAATTAAATTAGGTCTAAAATTCTGCAAGGCTTCTGACAACTTGTTTGCAGAAAGTAATTGCTCTGGAGCTGGCAACTTTAGTAATCAAAGAGAAGCTTAAGAAATATGGAAAATTGCAAGAGAAGGAAGGAAATAAAAATGTGAATTAAGAGTTCTTTTAAACGCCCCCTCCAAACAGTTTATCATGAACGTTTTCAAACACAGCAATGCTGAAAGATTTTTTTTTAATTTTGTTTATTTATTTGGGTTTTTTTTTGTTTTTTTTTTGTTTTTTTTTTTTGAGACAGGGTTTCTCTATGTAGCCCTGGCTGGTCTGGAACTCAGACCTGCATCTGTTTCCTAAGTATTGGGTCTAAAGGCAAGCTACATGCCCTGTGTGAAAGCTTTTGAGTCTTGCTTTTTTGTTTGTTGTGTTGTCTTTGTTTGCGGTGAACAACTGTATGCCCATATCCTGACTCCAGCAAACATACCACTGTGTTGGCTCCATCATGTCTTGGTCCCCTGCCCATCTGAGGGGACTGTTCTCATTCCGTGACAATTGGATGTCAGGGTTCTTCCAAAAAGCACAGAGCAGACTCAGTCTACAATCCAGGAGAGGAGCCCTTCACCTTCACCCAAGCCCAAATTTACATCTTGAACCTCTCACAGAGCCTTGGGAATGCTGTTCCTGGACCCTGGACTGTCCCTAACGCCTCAGATGCCTGTGATCTGAACCTTCCAGAATGAACTATCCCTTTTCAGCCACAAAAGAGCAGTAGCCACCTCCTCTTGGGGTCCCTAGGTTTGGTGTGGACTTTTCCTAGGAAGACAAACATCTCCATACAAAAGCCTCAGATAGAGAATGGATGACAGACCAAAGAAATTCCATCCAAGTGCACCTTGGTTCAGTGAGTTGGACAGTGGCATCTGGGACAGTGATGTAGAGTAATAGGGTAGTATGCTTTCTAAAGAGGGAAGAGGTCACATGTGTGCATGCGTGTGTGCACATGTGTGCACTGTGTGCATGCGTGCGTGCGTGTGTGTGTGCATGCGTGTGTGTGCATGTGTGTGTGGGTGTGGGTGTGTGTGGGTGTGTGTTCGTGTAGGGGAGGATTCATTGTACATGGATGAGAGGCCAATGTCCCACATATTTTTTTTATTTTTTTATCTTTTGAGACAGGGTCTCTGGCTTGAACCTGAAGCTTATCCCTTGGCTAGGCTAGCTGGCTTACAGCCTAGTTGGCATCCTGAACAGCTTGTCTCTCCTGTCACTGAAGCCACAGACCTTCAGTGGTGCCACTCTGGGGTGGTTGTCTGACCACAGCTTTCTGTCTATGTATGTATGAGTTCTGTGTCCCAGGCCACCTGCACCTGAGATCCTTTGCCCTATGAATGTGCCTACTCTCACTCAGGACCCCATATTTAATTCCTACAAATCCCAGTGAGGTGGGTCATGAGTCAAGGGAGGGGGAATTTAGTTCAGGGTGGTCACAGCCCCTGTCACCAGTATTCTCTCAGCTGCCAGTGACAGGAAACTTACTTGGGCTCCATAAAGCAAAGAAAATGGTATGTGTCAGCTGAGGAAGGAGCTGGGGCAGGACCAGGGCCAGGGGTCAAACAGGAACTAGCCATGGGCTCGGCTGGCCTAAGTGTGGGCTCTGGCTAGTGTAGTAACACCAAGCTTCCTCAGACAGGCTCCTGCAGAGGGTAAACATCATTGGTCTGGCACAGGGCACTTATCCATCTCTGAGCCAGCTGAAATAGCCAGGAGGAATGGGTGCTCTGATCGATAGGCCCTAACCAGCCTATCTGCTTCCACACGGACCTCTAGCCAGAGGCTCACTATCTACCAAAGGCTCAGTGAGGGGGTGGGGGGTGCATCTGGTTGTCTGGTCCTCCTGGCTCTCTCCAATCCTGCTCCAGAGGTCCCCCAGCCCTCTGTCTGTCACAGCCAACTCTTAAGACTACTCGTTATTGCCTGATTGTCTGAGCACCTGCTCTGACCCAAACATGGAACCTAGAGAGGAATCCTACTAGCAGCTTTGTGTCCTTCTCAGCCTGAGATTTCCAGCCAAATGCATGGCTATGAAAAGTGGGAAACATTCATTAAATGCCCTCTGAATACTGGGAACTGTACCAGGCTCTACATCAGTCCTGCTATGTTCTGATTACTCATTGGAACCACCTGGGAAACTTTCCCCCTCACTGATGCTTGAAAGCCCTGTAGCAGAAATCCTGCTTCTACTGTGCTGGACCAGAAAGGCAGTATATTTCAGATGTCCTCTCCCAGGAACCAGCCTGCCTCCATCTTAGGCTTGAAAGCCATGTTATAGTAAAGACAAACTAGGTTCATTCCTGTTTATGATTATGTTTCTCAAGGACTGAGCCATGCCTCACCTGTAAACTTAACTATACAAGTGAGTTCTGCGGTGCCTGTTCCAGCAATGGCAATCATGCCTTTGTTTCAAAAGTTATGGTCCTCTTGCAACACTACCTTTGTTTCAAAGGGTTATTATAACCACCTGTTGTTATGACCAGTGTTATGTTCTACTTCTGTAACCCCGCCTACTTGCCTGCCAAATCCCCTATTTGGAAACCCCCTACCCCTGAGCTACAAAAGCTCTTATCTTCCCCATGTCCAAGGCTGATCTCCTGAACCCACGTCTAGGGGGAAAGACATGTACACTAATAAAGCAAAAGCAAGCTTGCTCACTGTAGTTAATCTGGCCATGATGATTTGTGTAATGGTCTTTCTCCTCAAATCTCTTGTATCAACACAAGTCCAGGAAGCAAACAAGATACTGTATCCCATTACTAGAGAGCATCTTGTGGGGGCATAAATGAGGAGGCGGGAGGAGAAACAGCTCCAGAGCTACCAGTGGGAATTCTCCACGATCCAGAGAGCCATAGAGTGCTGGCTTAGGGGGAAAGGAGCTCTGGTGTGGACGCCTAGTTCCGGAATTGTCAGCACTTGGAGGCCTAGAACAAAATGAAAATCGACGGCCTTTGTTTAAAACAACTAAGAATTTCAAGATGGCAACAGCAGAGATTCAAACCCACCACTACCCTACAAGAGCCACCCCAACAGGGTTCCCCACCCCACCCCAGCCCCTGCCATCCTGTCTCCAGGTTTTATTGCATATTACCTAGGAAGGTCATTTTACCACTCTAAGGCTCTGGACTCATTGCTGCAGAGGGCATCGGGGGCTGATTGTGCAGTGTTCAGAGTAATGCTTGAATTCCCAGCTAGAGGGGGGAGATGGACTGTAAGGTTATTGACTGACCATTGCCTGTGAGCAGACACCCCATCTCCACCCATAATTTGGTCGGTGGGATGAAAATGTCCCCCAACATTGCACAGAATCCGACGTCTGCTTGACGTGGCCCCTGACCTCCAACTGTGGCCAGCAGAGGGCAGCATTGCACAGCTAAGATAGAGCCCAAGACAGAGGCACAGCAAGGAAGCTAGGACAACTAATTCCCAAGCTGCAGTAAAGGAAGCCCCAATGGATACTTTAAAGGCACATGACCTGCCTGCAGATAAGTAGACAGTCTGAAGTGACCCCTTTCCCAAGGTCTGTAAAATGTCTTTCTTTTTCCAGGGTGGAGAAACTTCAAAATAGTAAGTAGCTTTCTCAAGCTGGAAAGAAGTAAGCAGTTGGCAGGCCCTTTCCCGTGCAGTGTTTGGTTTGACCTTTGTGTTGTTTTAGAGAAGTAAACATTTTTTATAAATCCCTACATTTATATATAGAATAATATGGGCTGGAGAGATGGCTTGGCAATTAAGGGCCCTGGCTGCTCTTCCAGAGGACCAAGGTTCACACTGTATGTTAATTTCAGGGGACTTGACACCCTCATACATGCATACATGCAGACAAAACATCGGTGCACATAAAATAAAATAATACGTCATTTTAAAAATCAGAAGGATAATGTCCTGAGAGCTATGGTGGAGATTAACTGGGTTTCCTTCCCCTCTCTCTCCTCCCCCTGGGGTCTTTGTATGAGCCGTTCTTCTGCCTGATGTGCTACCCTGTAGCATCACTATGCACTTGACTGATGTCTCTGCTCAGCTCTGACATCACATCACCAGAAGAGTTGTTCCTTTTCCACAGACCTACTTTCCTGTCCATGGGCTCTCACCTCTCAGGTTCCTGAGGCCACGTGTCTGTGACCATTTGATTGACAGCTTTGTCCCTCATGTTTTTTAAGCATTTGTTTCTGTTTTGTTTTTGTGTGTAGACGTACATGCCACCACATGCATGGGGAGGTCAGGACTTGTAGGAATCCGTTTTCTGCTCCTGCCAGTTGGTCCTGGGCATCGACCTCATGTTTTTGGGCTTGACGTCAAGTGCTTTCACCCACTGAGCTGTCTTGCCAGTGATTTTCCCCTAGTATTCTCCAAGCACTAAGGAGGTAGCATTTTGTTTCTGCTCCCTGAAGGGTATTTGCTTATCCAAGTTTACCAGAGGTGGCAAAGCTGCTGACGGGCCCAGGAGCATCCCTGCCAGCCCCTCTGACCCCTCAGACACTCCTACTCCTATTTCTGGTGCCAGGTGTGAGAATGTCAGCTACAAAGAGGTTAAAAAACAGTGATGTTTTCCTCTTGGCAATTAAGCTTGGTGTTGCTGTGAGGTTTCTGAACCCATACCCAAAAAAAAAAAAAAACAAAAAACAAAAAACAAAAAAAAAACAAAAAACAAAAACAAAAACCACCTAACCTCCTGGCCTGCAGAGAGGAGACCATGACCCGACTCTCCTCATGTCTGCCTTTGAGAGCATTAGTAATACATAGATGCCACAAATTCTTGAAAGTCTCCAGTGAGGAAAAGCAGGTTGCAGGAGCTGTGGTCCCAAAGGCACAAAGGCCTTCCAGAGGTTAACAGCTTCCCCACTGTGATTTGCACAGAAGAACGCAGCTTCACTGCTGTGGGCTCCTAGAGTCATGGTTGGAGAGGAATTCTTACTGTGGCTTGTCCAATCACACCTCCTGGCTGAGTCCGGCCTCCCTTCCTGACACAGGTGTTGTCGCTCAGTCTCCCATTGCTTTTGTTTCATGAAGATCCACCTGTGTCTGCCTCTGGAGTACTGGGATTAGAAGCACACACCACTCCATGTCCCCAGCCCCCAAGAGCTGGGACTTGAATCCAGGCTGCTGTTTCTGGCTGCCAGACTGGGGCCAAAGCCTCTCCTGGGGATGGGCACAGGGAAGATGCAGGAATATCCTGAGGCCATGACCAGGGCACTCTGTACCCTTGTCCCCTCTCATCCGTCCTCTCTCTCTTCCTGCCTTTGTCTTTCAGCCTCCTCCCCCTGAAGAAGCCCTTGCTTAAAGCCACAGACATTCAGATTTGCTTCTCTGTGCCCCTGTCACCCTTCTGCCCTTGACTGTCACTAACTCACTCCTGACTCTGGCTCATGTAACAATGACTTCTGCAATGTCAGCCATAAATAGATTATGAGAAGAAAATCTTTTGTTTAAACAGAAATCCTAATTTCCTAGAGGTAGTGAACAAACACTGCTGTGTTTGCATAGAGTGGGGCTTCAGTTCTTTCTGGACGTCACAAAAGACCACTCTAGTGTCCTTGTGAGGACCTCTTTGTGCCAGAGACTCAGTCTCCCCATACCAGTGAGCTTTCATGGGCAGGGGAGCCCCAAATTCCCAGCCAGGTGGGAGGACACAAAATTGAAGTGACTCATGCTTGCTGCAGGGAGCCAGGGCAGCTGTGTCCTCCCACCCTCCTGGTCTACTGCAAAGAGATGTGGCTTCCGGTAAAAGATGGGAAGAGGGACAAGAGTCACTTTGCAGTAGAGAAGGGTGACCCTAAGGTCAAGGTCAACATTAGTGGGTGATACTCTCCTGCATAGGTCGTGATGTGCATTATGAAAGGACAACTGTCCAGCACCATTGAGGTCCCAGGCTCAATCTTCAGTAGTGAAAAACAGAAGAGAAGAGATGGGTGGGATGTCACATTTGTCAGGAGTCTCTAGCACAGCAGAACCAATATAGTGGATGTATACTGAACAGTTTGTTAAATTAACTGACACTGTATGAGTTGGATAGTCTAATAATGGCCATCTACATCCTGGAGAGGTTGAGAACTTGGTAGTTTGTAGGTCAATGAGGCTGGATGCAGGAAGGGGGTTGGCAGGGATGAGATGCAGGGCACCTGTAGAGAGGGACTGTGGCCAAGACATGGCTGCCCACTAAGGGAGAAAGAAGGGGTGGCAGTAGCATGTCCATGTGGTTTCACAGGGCATCATGGCTCCTGGAAGCTGGGAGAAAAACCCCAGGACTAGAGCCCAGAAGAAGGTGGAAGCCTGAGAATCATGGACACCTCTCAGAGGGCAGGTGACAGGGTGACCACCTTCTGAAAGAGTTTGGGCACCACTGAGGTTCGGAGCTGAGGAGGAAGATGTTTTTTATCATGGACCCTAGAATCAATACTGTTGAATTTTGTGGACTCTAATTTCAACCTGCCCCCCCCCCCAGTTTGTGGTCCTCATCCCTTGGGCTGATGACAGCTGACGAACACCCTTCTAGGCATCACATGTAGGTTTCAGGAATGGGGGGACTGCGTTTAGAGTTCCATAGAGGACCTGTGTGCGTACCCCAAGCCAATCTCTGCATGGCACACAAGGCCACCCTAGTAGTTCACACTTCCCCC
The DNA here is from genome assembly GCA_030556225.1 of Cricetiscus sungorus. Taxonomy (NCBI): domain Eukaryota; kingdom Metazoa; phylum Chordata; class Mammalia; order Rodentia; family Cricetidae; genus Cricetiscus; species Cricetiscus sungorus. The sequence continues at coordinate 9,626,520 of JANBXA010000728.1, read as the reverse complement.
AAGACCTCAGCGGGTTGATGAAAGAACACTTTTTCCTTGCTTCCCAACGTTTCCACAGTGTCTGCCATCCAGAGCCCGGCAGGACTGGAGGCCAGTCTTTGCTCAATCCCGCAGATGAGGCCCCTGCAGGGTCCAGGCTTGGCCATGTACATGCCTTGGGCTATGGGGAGGCATTGAGAGACTTGGATGGATCCTATGTATATTCAAGAGGGAGAATTAATAGGATTTCAGGGTGGATTAGCAAGCTTGTGTGGACATTAGTTCTTCATATGGGGAAGTGTTACATGGCTGTTCTCTCACATTCATCTTGGCCATACCCCAAATACGCCCCAGGAAACACTATTCTCCTAGAGGCATGGGCCTTAAAGGTGGGAACCAAACATTCCCTATCAAGAGTATAATAAGAAATCACAGCAGATTAAGGACCAGGCTGGGAAGATGGCTCAATGGGTAAAGCACTTGCCGTGCAACTTGAGGAACTGAGTTCAGATCCCCAGCAGCCACATACAAAGCCAGGTGATAACACACATATCTGTAATCCCCATACTTTGAACACATGAAGGACCACGCTGGAAATCAAGGAGAGGCAGAGGATCCCTGAGATTCACTGGTCAGAAAGCCTAACCAAATCAGGGAGATCTGGGTTCGGTGAGAAGCCCTGTCCCAAAGCAATAAGCTGGGGAACAGAAGGAGGTACTTGACAGTAGGCCCTGGCCACAATATGCATGCACATACATGGGTATACATTGGTGCACACATGAATGCATGCACACACTAACAACCAAAGACTTAATTTATCACGATCTAGTTTGTTTTTTCAGACAGTCTCGTTATGCAGCCCCAAACACACAGTCCTCCTGCCTCAGCCTCCTTCGAGTTACTATTACAGGTATGAGTCATCACACCCAGTTTTCCAGAAATATTTGCAATCCTTGCTAATAAATTTAACCAGTGTTCCAATCCTAAGAGTTTAGAATCAATTCAGCCCAATTTGGAGTCATTTTTTAAAGCAAAAGAAAACAAATACTGTATACAATCAATCTCATCTTTAATAAAATTATGCCTCTTAGGATTTTGACATGATGAGATTTAAAATATCAACATCTAAGACATAAAATGGGCCTTTATTAAACCAGCTCCCATCAAAAGCCCAGTTCTGACTTCCCGGGGCTTTCTGTTTGCATTCCCTGTGGAGTGGCCACTGTTGGGAACAGCTCTGAAGTAATAAAGCCGGCCATTCTCAACACAGATGCCACCATCCTGTCCTGTGTAAGATGTTATTACATTTACTCTGCTCAGAGGGGAAGTTAGCTTTCCAATGTGTGTGATTACCTGAAAAGGAAGCCTATGAGAGACAAATCATGGAGTCCGTTCAGCCAGGCTCTCTGAGAGTGGTCAGACAGCGGTGCATTTCTCATCGAGCTTTTCACTTCATTTGAATGCAAGTTAGCCCACAATCTATACAAACTATTGACGAACACAAAGACGTTTTTCAATGCAAATCACTCTGCAACTGATCTATGTCCTCTAAGGAGCCCTCTTTGAACACATGAAGGGCCACCCTAAAAATCGAAGATGTTCAAGTTCACACTGACTCAAATCTGATGGATTTGGGGGTTCTGTTATTGTGTTTGCCCTCCAGATTGTTTAAAAAAAAAAATTCAGTAATGGATAATATGAGGTCTTAGACAAGGGGAGGATGGTGGGAGATGTCAGGTGGATACTTGAGATATGTTAATGAGATGCAAATTAGCTCGGCTCTATTGGTTGGCATCCTGTCAGGAGTTATTGACACCTTTAGCATATACATCATGAATTGTCTCAACAATTTCATGTCTGGAAATTAAACTACAAGAAGACTTAGCCTCATACCAAGGGTTGATAGCAAACACTGGTTACAAGTGGAGAAAACCAAAAGCAACCCAGACCCCATCAAGATTTAAACAAACATGTCTGGTGCTAGAGAGATGAGTCAGTGGTTAAGAGTGCTTGCTCTTCTTGCAGAGAACCTGGGTTAAAATCCCAGAACCCATGTTAAGCAGTTCACAACTGCCTTTAACTCCAGGTCTAGGAGATCTGATGCCCTCTTCTGGACTCTTTATGTACCTGTACTCATGTGTACATACACGTAATTACAAATAAAATAAATCTTTTTAAAACATTAAATAGAATTGGGGAGATGAAGCACTTACCACACAAGTTTGAGGACTTGAGTCCAAATCCCCAGAACCCATATAAAAGTCATATTAGAATGTATTTATAATCCCAGCAGTCCTACAGGGAGATGGGAGGCGGAGACAGGAGAATTCCCAGGAGTTTATGGGCCAGCTGCCCTGGCATATTCAGCAGGAAAACAACAAAGGACCCTGTCTTAAACAAGGTGAGAAGTGAGGACTGTCCTCCAGTATTTACATGTGCACTGTAGCATGCTCACGCAAGCAAGAGTGTGCACACTCACATAGATTCAAATAAACAGAGGACATGTATGTTCTGAAACATGAGCAAGGCCCCCCAAAGTGGAGGTGATTACCAGGACAAGGTTAAGAGAACAGAGTGTAGTAGGAAAGGGATTTGAGCTCCTGATGGATGGGCCTGTAGCCTGTGTTCTGTGTGTGTGTGCATGAAGGTAAGAGCCCAGAGAGGGATTGCAGTTGTGGAATCTATTCCACACCGGCTCAACAGCTGAATTAAATGACTGAATTGGTGTATCTTGTTAATATTTTATCCTTTTGGTGTCTGCTTGTCTAATTTCATGTGTGGAATTTTGAAATTTTAATTTATTTATTTGTATGTGAGAGGAGGGGCATATGCATGCCATACGGCCTATGGAGACCAGAGGATAGCTTGTGGGGGTCAGTTCTTCACTCCCATTATGTGAGTGTGGATCGAACTAAAGTAGTTGGACTTGGTGGCAAGCATCTTTATCTGCTGAGGCATCTTGATAGCAATGAATGGCATGGTGTTACAGCCCCCATAGACCGGTGTGTGTGTGTGTGTGTGTGTGTGTGTGTGTGTGTGTGTGTGTGTGTGGCATTATTAGGAAGTGTGCCCTTGTTGAAGTAAGCGTGGCCTTGTTGGAGAAAGTGAGACACTGTAGGGGAAGGCTTTGAGGACTCATATGTTCAAGCTATACTCAGTGTGGTACACAAGACACAGAACTCTCAGCTCATTCTACAGCACCATGTCTGCCTGCATGCCACCATGTTTCTCACCAGAATGATAATGGACTAAACCTCTGAAGTGTAAGCCAGCCCCAATTAAATATGTTCCTTTTATAAGAGCTGCCATGGTTGTGATATCTCTTCACAGAATCAAAACCCTAAATAAGACAAATGGTTTTAAGCAATAAAACCTGTTTCCAAAGTCTGTGAGTGATCACCCCATAGTGATCTCTTATCTGCTTGGATTGCCAAAAAAAGCAAAACAAAACCAGGGTCTCATGTAGCCCAGGCTAGGCTTGAACCTGCTGCCTAGCCAAGGATGACTTTGGACCTCTGTCCCTTTGTCTCCTAAGGACTGAGATTGAGGGCATGCACTACCACCCCTAGATTAGACAATGCTGGAGGTGGAATCCAGGGCTGTGTGTATGATACAGAAGCTAAGCTGCACCCCAGTATTCTCCGTGGTGTGTGTGTGTGTGTGTGTGTGTGTGTGTGTGTCTGTCTGTGTCTGTCTCTGTTTCTGTGTGTGTGTGTGTCTGTCTGTCTGTCTGTCTGTGCCTTTGTTTCTCTGTGTGTGTGTGTTTTCATGTATGCTCAGGTGCATGTACATGTGCACATGTGGAGGCAGAGGTTCCCAGATACTATCCACATTTGTTTTGTTTTGTTTTGTTTGAGTCAGAGTCTCTCACGAGCCTGGAATTCACCAACTACACTAGACTGGCTGCCCAGTGAACCCCAGGGTCCTTCTGTCTTTCCTCCCAAACCTCTCCCTCTTCTGGGATAGATCAATGCCACTGAGTAGGACACTCACTGACAACAACCATGAGCTTCTCATCTCTGATTTCACAGGGGTCAGGACAAGTCTGTATCCAGTATCAATTACTTTTCTTGTTGCTATAAACCAAATACCTGACAAGGAGCAACTTCGGAGAAGAATTTGTTCCAGCTCACAGTTTGAGAGCACAGGCATCATGGTGTGGCATGGTGGCAGAATGAACTGCTGAGAGTCTATCTCACATATTGAGGGAACAGGGAACAGGTGAGACTGGCTGAGCCAGACTACAAACTCCCAGGCCCACCCTCGGTGACTCACTTCCTGCTACTGGGCTCCTCCTACAAAAGGTTCCACGTCCTCCCAAAACAGTGCCGCCTGCTTTTCAAACACCTTGTTAAGTTTTGAATGGGGATGGGGGAGGGGTTCAGGAGGACAAGGGGATGAATGACTAAGGGATGAGGAGTTTATATGAAGAGTGATTAATCATATGGACAGACTAGCGGAGGGACTCCAAGGACAGTTCAGGCCCCAGCCCTGGGTCTCTGAAGAAAATAAGAGCCCATGAGGATGGACGGGAAGCCATCTTTTTATAGTTAGTTCTCAGAGTGTGGGGAAGGTATTACAACAAAAGCCTGCAGCTAGGCTCTCTGATTCCTAAGTCAGAGGCAGAAGTAGGTGGAGAGCAGAATGTGCAGCCCCAGTACCCCTTTGATGAAAATTCACTTCTCAGGTGAAAGATACTGGTGTCGGTTTGTCTATTAGATAAAGACTCACACTAAAGTGACTTGATGGGGTACCTGCCCAGTCAGTGTCCATCAAATGCTGCAGCCTGAGCAGAGGCTGGATCCTAGCATCACACTCACACACATTAGCCTGTGGCCGACATTCCACATTCAAAACATAAACGGTCTTTTCCATAGCTAGCAAGAGAACAGCCAAGTTTCAATCCAGGTCCCCAGACTGTTATAAGAACTAAAATAGCCATTACTGCCATTACTACATTTTGGGAAATTACACCCAAACTCACAATCTTACTTATTGCTAAGGTTGGTAGTTCCTCCCTCCTGGACAGCGGATAATCACGGATTCAAGACCCTCCAGATAATTTGAACTCTGTGAAATTCTTTTCATTTATCTTTATCGTGTCTGGCAGAAATCTTAATTTTCCAGTTGTGTTAAGCTCATCTCATTCCTGAGGCTAAAAAAGAAAAAAAAAAGAAAAAGAAAAATCTTCAAAGCCATTGACTGGTGCACCCGTCTTCTCCGATTGCAGCTTAACATGGAGCTTAGAAGAAAAAGCAGGTTAATTAACTCACATGTCACAACGGTGGTCATCTCATTTGTTTTACTCCTCCAGACTTTGAGTCTTGTAAATCTAGCCAATAGTTAAGTCTGGCGGATTTATACAGCATAAACTGTTTGTTAATCAGCCTCTGTAAAGTGAAAGGTTTTTGGATTTTAGTGATTTCCTGAGGCTGGAAGGGAAGAAGAAAAAAATAGGAGGTAAAAATAAGTGGTCAATTTTCTCATGTTTCAAACCAGGGGTCAAAGTGTACAATCCAGAGTAAAAATACAGTTTAATAAGAAAAGTTGGTGGCTTCCATTTTGATGGTTTTTAAACATCCTTTTTTCCTTAACTCTAAATGGACAATGAACTTATTTTTGACCATGAGTGTGTTTGCATGTGTCTTGCATATTTGTGTGTGTGTGTGTGTGTGTGTGTGTGTGTGTGTGTGTGTGTGTGTGTGTGTGTGTACATGAGCACTCCCAGGTGCAAATGTCACAGAATGTATGACACCTTGTACAGTTAGTTCTCTTCTTCCACCATGTGGTCCCAGGGGTTGAACTCAGGTAGTCAGGCTTGGTGGCAAGCTCCTTTATCAACCAAGCCATCTTAGGAGTTTATGACTCAAAAGGTCAGCAATTCCATTAGCTCAACTTGTTAAACCTAAACTCTTGAGACTGGGGCTTTCTGAATTTAAAGGACCTGTGGAGCCCAGACAGGTGCCAGCCAGACAAGGAACCTTGTCCTGGCTCAGGTTCCCAAGTCTTCTGGTAGAGGTAGATAGCAGCTGGGAAATGACCGCCTGCAGCATTGTGGGAGCATTTTATATCACCTGGGGGGGGGCAGGGGCTATTTATTACTTTGGAATAGTGAGTCTTGAGCTCCTTCATTTAGAAAGATTAGGACTCCTCAAGCTGTCTCTAACCTTGCCTATTGGTGGAGCCTTCACCTGTCTGAACTTTTGAGTCCAAGATGGCACAGCAGACTCCTCACATACATCCGGCAGCACCCTGCAGAGAACACTTCTGAGAACCAAGGTACTGGCTTGCCAGTTTCCTAGAGGGGCTGGATCAATATAAGATAGATGATGATGATAGATAGATAGATAGATAGATAGATAGATAGATAGATAGATAGATAGATAGATAGATAGTCTGTACAAGGGAGATTACTAGATTATGGCAAACAATGGATCCTCGGTAATCTTACAGTTACCATCTGTAGCGATCCAGTCTGGTAGCTTCTATGTCCAGTCTGGAAGCCTCAGAACAAGAAGGATGCATGATGCCACCCACTTCATCCTGCAAGCATTTGGTGGCTTCCTGGAAAGTCACAAGAGTCACTCTGGGTTCAAGACAAAGAAGCGGCAGTCCTAAGCCCAGATGACGGCCGCATCAGCAGAGGCTTCGCATGCTATCTGGCTTTCCCTTCCATTTCTCCTCCATCTAGGTCCCCAGGTTATTGGATTGGAGCCACTGCACATCTGCAGGGCAGGTCTTCCCTGCCCCATTCTCTCCACATGTCTGTCATCTCTGGAAGTACTGACAGAAAAGCACCAGAAGTTGCTTTGTTACTCTCCCAGGTATCTTCCAATCCAGTCAAAGTGACTGTTAAGATCAGCATCCCTGGCAAAGCCAGGTATAACTTCCCATCTTAGTTCATGGAACATGGTGTGACAGGTCTCTTCCTGACCTGCAGTGCAGCATGTAAGATCAAAAGCTGGTGCTTGAGAGTCTTGTCTAGTGCTGGCTTCCGGAAAGTGTATCTAAGAATAACATCAAACTTGGACAGCATGAAAGAAAAAGTGGATGCCTTTGACGAGAAAATTAAGCTGCCTTGACTGGAAGTGGGCACCATAAACAAATCAAATGTCGTGACAGACTGGGCAAGCACTGTGTATCTCCAAGGGGATGATTGATTTCTTTAATATCAGAAGAGCTCCTATGAATTGATAGGGCTCAGGACATGAAAGCCCAAAATAAGGTCACAGGAATCCAGGCCCATGGGAGTCAGCCTCTTCCAGGCCAGCTTCTTCCTACTGTTAACCCCAAAGGTGGAATGTGAAAGACCATTGGCCCAAATCATCAAGGCCAAATTAACCAAAGTAAGCAATTAATTAAAGCAAGTTTCTTTTTTATTTGTGTCCATGGCCTTCCTCCCCCTAAGGTGGGGTTTGAGAGGTCAACATTAGATGTCAGGAAGACAAGGTTTTATAGCTAAGGGGTTTCCAAATGGAGAATTTTGTAGGGTTACAGGATCAATACATAAGCATCACAAGTTAGTCAAAAACTACAGCAAAGACATGAATGCTAGGTGGTTGTAACAATAGGTAGTCATAGCGATCCTTTAGAAACAAAGATAATGTTGTAAGAAGGTTATAACTTTTTTAAACAAAGGCATGGCTGCTGTTTGGAGCAGGCAGTATAGAGTGAACTGTAGTTAAGGTTACAGGTGGGGCATAGCCCAGTCCTTGATAGACAGAGGTTTAATCATAAACAGTAATGAACCTAGTTTGTCTTTACTATAAGATAACTTTTAAACATAAGATGGAGGCAGGCTGGTTCTTCACTAGTCATGCTGAGGAACTGCAAACACAGAAACTTCGAAGTTACCCATTTTAGGTAACTAAAAAAAAGTACCTCTGTAGGGGAAATCTTCATTTGGGCCCTGCACATGCTCTGTCAAAAGGCATTGCAGCTGGCTCTTGTCCTGAGAGCCTCTCATCTCAGGAGGCTTTCTCCACACTCCTCTCTTGTTATTTCAGATGGCAATGACATTTAAGGCTGAGACAGGAACTGTGTCTTGAATGACTCATTTCTCTGTGTCATCACCCATGGATGTGGGACTGTTATGGTCACCTGGTAGCAGGAGACACAGTTTGACTTCTCTCTGGCTGCATGGGTGGAGGCGTTTTCCTCAGAGATTCCCACTCAGGTGCAGCCAGGTTGTCTTCCACTGCAGAAAAGGATCTCAGGGCTGGCCCTGAGGAAGCAAAGTGAAAGTTTATTTATTTATTTATTTTTTTTTTAAAAAGTGCACATGGTAAGAGAGTCACGTGCATGTGTCAGGGGGAGCACTCACTGGTCACTTTTCTTGTTGCTGTGACAAAAAACAGCATTTGTCTCCAAGGGCAGAATGAGGCTAGCTAGCACCCTGGAGCAGCTCCTGGCACAGAGGTCCCCTGCAAATAGCTGTTGGACTCCAACCTCAACTGTGATGTGTCGTCATGTTAATGAAACTATTCAACCTATTTTCCAGTGTTTCATGAAACGGAAAGAATCATTTTTTAAGTTTTCCTTCTTCAATTATTAAAGTTTTTTTCAGCAATTTTTTTCCTCATTTAGTGACAAATGACCACAAAACAAAGCCTTTGGCCTTGTCACCTTTCCTCTAATGAGTTGATCTACAATGGTCGGCAAAATGTCCCTAAAGACACCTGCATCTGCCATCACGAGGTGTATTGATCTGAGGCATTTTTCAGAAATAGATTTTTTTTCTTGGCTCTAGAATGTTCTCTTGTAAGACAATATGGTAATATTTAAGGGTTGAGTATTAGAGAGCAGTTTGCTTTAATAGTCTTCCTCTTTCTCTCTCTCTCTCTCTCTCTCTCTCTCTCTCTCACACACACACACACACACACACAAGCACACACACACACACACACACAAACACTGGTAAAGACATACACATGTGTCATTCTCACCTTCTGCATCTGATTGTCATTTCCTCCTTTTCTATGGGCTCTGTCTGGCCTTCTTCTCCAAGCCCATCTGAGGAGTGGTTGCATGAGTTAGCTTTGGTCCCAGCTAGCTGAGGCACTGACCCTCAGCTGTGACCCCCTCCCTCCATTTCTGCCTGCCATCCCCTCTCAGAGATCAGGGAGAAGAGTAGAGGTGAATCTCTATGGTGGCTAGCAGCCAAAGGAAATTGCCCCTCTGCCATGAGGATGGGGAGTCCTGCTGACCACCTCCCTCTAAAATGCCCCCAGGGTAACTTCAGAGGTCTTGTTTGGGACCCTGGAGGTCCTACAACTGACTGGGCTTCTCCTGAACCCTCTGACATCCTGAAAGTGTGTCTGTCTGCCTAACTGCCCCAGACAGCCCCTAACTGCCCCAGTCCATGACCAGTTAGCTTAGGCATTTCCAGCAGCTATCTCTGTCTGGGAATAAGGAGTCAGCAAGGCTTAATCAGTGTGCTGGGTGACCACCTGCCTCCAGAACCCTCCGCTCCTCTGCCCACTCTGGGCGCAGCGCTGCTGCAGGACTTTGCATGTTGCTGCAGTGGACTTGACAAGCGGGCAGTACCTACCAAGGTGGAAGGGGGGAAGGAAGTGACTGGGGCGTTACCCCACATCTGCCAGGCCCTCCCCAGTGTCCCCGCTGCCTAGTCTGCTGCCCTCTCTTGCAAGTCCAGCAGGCTGAGGACTCCTGGCTCTGACGGTCCAGACTCACAGTGCTCTTCCTGAGTTTTACACGCCCTGCTCTAATGTCTCGGGCTCCTGCTTGATCAGCCATATCTCCTGCCAGGAGCCTGTACAGGTTTGGGGACTTCCTAGTGTCACCACAGCTCCCCCTGGTGTGGCCATGGCAACAAACCCCACCCTCAGATTCCCTCCTATTTCCCTCTGGATAGCCCCTCCCAACTGTTCCATGCCTGTCTCCTGCTCTCCCCTCCAAGTTCAGAAGTCAGCAGAGGACCCTCTCCAGAGAGCACTTGGTCTGGACAGCATCTGGCTACAACACACAATGATGTGCCTCTCCCTCAGATACATCACTCTGATCTGACAGAAAATTGCTATAATATACTTATTTTGGATCAGAAAACTGTCAGAATAAATCTACATTGTCTGTTAGTGATGACAGCTACCTCTTAGGCAGGACCTTTGTGAAGTACACAGCCTGAACCCCAGTGCTTTCCTAGATAAATCATGTGTGCATTCTTCCTCTCTCTACACTCATGACTAAACCCTAAGCATTTGGGGACACATCTAGGAACGGAGTCTGGGGTCAAATTGCTAAACCAGTGTCTTGTTAGAGAGACAAGTACCCACTCTCTCCTCTTGTGGGGTGATACTTTCCTGGTTCAGCTTAGGAGTCAAGCTGCCTCAAGGAAGATGTGCTGAAGGGGAACAGAGTTTACCTAGATAGTCTCAAATGTGTTCTCACCTTTACACAGGTGGACCAGTTCATTACCACAGACCCCAGCGGCCTGAGAACTCATTCTTTCTCCTATATTTTAAAAGACAGGATCTAAAGTAGCCAAAGTTGTTCTCAAACTCAATATTTAGCCAGGGGTTGACCTGCTTCCAATCCTCCTGCTTCCATTTCCCTGGCAATGAGATGATAGGCCTGCACCACCACATCTGGCTCATGCAGTGCTGGGGTTGCAACCAGGGCCTTATGATTAATAGGTGAATACTCTTACCCACTGAGCCACGCCCCAGCCCCTTCCACATTTGACAGATATAGAAACGTAGCTGCCTCCTGGCTAAGGAGCCCCTTCTAGTGAAACCCTGCATTGTGTGGTTCTTCCTACCTTCAACAGCTCACAGACAAGAGTCTAGGAGCCTTGGAGACTGGAGACCTATGTCGCAGCATGTCCTCCACTCTAATTTAGAAAAAAAAATCTGCAGCGACAGGCACTTTGGTCACCTGGGTCCTCGGGTTGTGAGCTTGGACATCAGTTGTCACTGGGAGGGATTTTTTACATTGCAGTCTGCAGCTAAGGCTGGATCCAAGATGCTTTTGTCAGAACTTCATCAGCTTCTGCAGTGAGCATTAACAAGAAACACCAACAGCAGTGAGCAAAATGCAGCAAAGGTTAACGCCTTCTCAGCCCAGGGGATCCGGCTCCATCTCCCTCCTCCTCCGAGGGTGCCCGAGCTAATGGTTGGCATTTTTCTTTTTTTTCTTTTTGCTAATCAGAAGAAAAATTGATTACCAAAATTATAATTAAGAGCTGGGAAAATATGCAACAATTTAGCTGCTTCGTTTAACACGTATTTCAGGTTAATTGCGTGATTTCGCTAATGAAGATATTTGCATGAGTATTTTCGGTGGCTATACTCAACTTATTGTGTTGTGAAGACTCAGTGAGGCAGCTGACTTCACTGGGGTTGGATTTAGAACAGGAAGAAAAAAAAGAGGGGGCCAGAAAAGGATGCTGCTGACACACCTGAGAGACTGTCTCGAGAAGCCTGCTGTATAGCTGAGTGTGACCTTGAACTCCTGAAGTTCCATTACAGGCCCACTCTGAGATTACAGGAGTGAATCACCACTCCCAAATCTGACAGTGCTAGGATTGAACCCAGGGCCTCTCGAACCTAACACATACTCTGCCAGCTGAGCTACAGCCTCTGCCTTATCTTTTGGTTGTTCTTGAGACAGGGTCTCACAAGATTCTTTTGCTTCAGCCTTTGAGTTAAGCATGGAGGTTAGCAATGGAAGTTGGATAAACAGCCCCATGGCAGAAGTGGGGCAGGTTAGAAGTGTGAGAAAGTCCAGAGTGTTCAGAAGATATAGCCAGAATGTGACCAGTTTTTTGTTTGTTTGTTTGTTTGGTTGGTTGGTTGGTTGGTTGGTTTGGTTTGATTTTCGAGACAGGGTTTCTCTGTGTAACCCTGGCTGTCCTGGAACTCACTTAGATCAGACTGACTTGGAACTCAGAGCTCTACCTGCCTCTGCCTCCCAAGTTCTGAGATTAAAGGTGATCCCCAAGGAGGAGTTGGTGTTTGGGCTGGAGTTTCAATTCCATGATTACATATCACCTCCAAGCCAGGGAACTCATTGAGAGAAGGTAAAAAACCAGGTCTCCTCAGCATTTGGGCAGAGAAAAGAGAACATCCCTGGAATGCTGCTGTGGGTCCCCTGACCTCAGCTGCCTGTCCAGTTTCTTCCTCCTGTTATCATCACTTCTATCCTCCAGTAAGGACTTCACCTTTATGCATAGGCTCTTACACTTTCTTTTCCTTTCCTTCTTTCTTTTCTTTTCTTTCTTTTTTTTTTTTTTTGTATTTTCAAGACAGTGTTTCTCTGTATTGTTTTGGAGCCTGTCCTGGAGCTCACTCTGTGGACTTACTCTGGCTTCAAACTCTCAGAGATCCACCTGTCTCTGCCTCCCAAGTACTGGGATTAAAGGTGTGGGCCTCCAATGCCCAACCTGGCTCTTACACTTTTAACGCAAGTTCCTGCATCTGTAAACAGGTAGAAGGACTTCTCCTTTCTATAATACTGTCAGAATACATGGTCCACATCTTGTTTTTATGGCTCCATGTTGCTTAGGAAATGCACCCAACAGCCTAGACATGATTCTAACCTATTCAATTTACTACTCACAACACACTGCTAAATCTTAGTAGACTGGTACATTAACTCTTTTTTCCCACAGATGGACATATATGCCAATCATGTTACATCCACAGCCAAGAAGTAGTGAATCCATGCTGTTACTCAGCTCACTGTCACCACTTGCACAGTCCAGGACCCCAGACCACAGTGAGTGGGTCTTCCCACCTCCATTAGTATGTACTAAAGATAATCTCCCCCATGGGCATGCTCAAAGGCTGACTCTCAGCTGATTCTAAAGTCATCAACTTGACAATTGACTAAGCAGTACAGCACAGCTGTTCCTCTGGTTATCCCCATCCAGCACAGGCTCTCCTTTAAGTAAAAGTTAGTAGAATATTCTGAGAAATATCACCATGGGGGTGCCTGGGAATATAATTTAATCCCCCTGGGAATATAATTTAAAATGTAGCAATGTACTTCTAAGAAGCCCATTGGTCAGTCAGGCAGTAGTGGTGTACACCTTTAATCCCAGCACTCGGGAAGCAGAGGCAAGAGGATCTCTGTGAGTTCAAGGCCAGCCTAGTCTACAGATTGAGTTCCAGGACAGCCAGGACACAGAGAAACCCTGTCTCTTGGGGAACACAAAACAAAAAGAAACAATAGCATCCCACTGGTCCGAAACATGGAGGGAGGAGAGGAAGGGAGTGCCTGCAATGGGACCCCCCCTTTAAAATAGGAGACTGTTTTTCACTCCTTGGGCAAGAACTCCACCATCAGTAATCATTGCTATGGCCAGAGAATTAGAACACAAGATAGTGCACTTTTTACCATTTGCAAATTCCACCCTGAGTATAGTTATTCAGAAGAAGAGCTAATGGCTGGGGATTTAAGACACAGAGAGGATGCAAGTTATCCATGCCACCCCTAGGTCAGGAAGCCCCTGCTCCACCCAGAGAGCTTGACAATACATGTCATAGATGCAAGGCCCCTCCTACCAACCTAACAACACAAGTTGATGAGCAAGGTAGAAAGCCAACACAAGCCTGGGACTGTGTTCTGTTAAGTTTATAAGAACTGTAGAGAGACCTGTGGTGGTTTGAAAACGAATGGCCCCCACAGATTCATGTGTTTGAATGCTTGGTCTATAGGAAGTGGCACTGTTAGGGGTGTGGTCTTGTTGGAGTAGGTATGATGGGGATGTCCTTCTGTATATGTTTCTCTTATTGATTGATGAGTAAAAACACTGTTGGGCCAATGGCCGATGAAGCAAGAAGATAGGCAGGCCTAGGAGAAGAGAAGTCTGGGAAAGGTGAGCAGTACAACCCGCCAGAACAATCTTGATGTAGCAGGCAAAGAAGTTGCAGATCAAGAGTTGCAGATCCATCATTCTTCAGTAAGCCAATGGAAATACATCGATTGGTAATCATGTGTTAATAATTAAGACAGAGCTGGCCAATAAGAAGCCCAAGCCATCGGCCAACAGTTTTATAATTAATATAGCGTCTGTGTGTTCATTTGGGGCTGACATGGCTGTGGGACCAGGCTGGCAGGAAAAAGTGTTCATTACACAGGTGTGGATTTGTTGGAGGTAGTGTGTCACTGAGGGGGTTGACTTTGAGGACTTATATGCTCAAGTTATGCCCAGTCTTTTCACTTTGTCACTTTCACTTCTGCTGCCTGTGGATCAAGATGCAAAACTATCACCTCCTTCTCCAGCACCATGTCTGCCTGCATGTCACCATGTTTCCCTGACTTGACAACAATGAACTAAACCTCTAAAACTGTAAGCCAGACCCAATTAAATGTTTTCCTTTATAAGAGTTGCCATGGTGTCTCTTCACAGCAATTGAATCCCTAAGACAAGACCCAATTCCCAATTTCTGCTTTTTTTTTTTTTCTTTTTGAGGGAAGGGAGGAGGATGTAATTCTAGGGAATTACTGGGAAGGCAGAGCCAGGATCTTCACAGCAAGCTAGCTAACAAGACTGGCCATATTGGTGAGTTCTGCTTTGGCTGAGAGACCCTGCTTCGATGAGTGTGGTAGAAGAGCAATGGAGGATGACTCAACATCAACCTTGGGTCTCCACTTGCACATGCCGAAGTGCACGAGCACACACACACACACACACACACACACACACACACACACATACACACGAGTGTCTGGTTTGGGGGGGTTACTTTCTTACTATTCTATTTTATTCTAGATCCTCTTAAAGCCTCCTTGTTTTCACATCATTGAGATGCTTACAGAAATTGGAACACCAATAATGGGTAAAATGGGGCCTTGGTAACAATGTACACACGAGTGTCTGGTTTGGGGGGGTTACTTTCTTACTATTCTATTTTATTCTAGATCCTCTTAAAGCCTCCTTGTTTTCACATCATTGAGATGCTTACAGAAATTGGAACACCAATAATGGGTAAAATGGGGCCTTGGTAACAATGTGATTTGTAAATGAAATATAAAAGAAGTCAAGAACAATGGTCTTTCTGGCAGGCCTGTCCCCTCCCTGTATCTGGACCCAGTACCTTACTTCATATAACCAGTAGATGAAGTCACTTTAACACTTCTAAGTCCCATCAAGGCTCTGGAAAGACTGTACCTCCCACACATACTGTTCACTTGAACTTCTCCTAAGCTAGGTCTCATGGGAGAGGGAGATGAGGCACAGTGACAATCAAGCTGCCCTGTTCCGTGTGGCCTTGTTATCCCAACAGCCATCTGTGGACGTGGAACTCTCCCCACGTAATCCAAGGCGTCTTCGGAGGCTTCCCATACACAGAGCATTCTCACCCACATCCTCGGGTGAGCAAGTACAGAGGTGAACAGTGAAGATGTCTAGGAACTCGTGGGGTGGCAGGCACTGTGTACTGAGACAAGAAAGGGGCATGGGAGGGGGAGAGGGGAAGCCTCAGGAGGCTGTTAACTGAGTCAGATGGGAAGGCAGAGTAAACTAAGTAGGAAGACTGCATTGCAAAGGTCTGGGCAAGCAGGATAGACACACATTCTGTCATAACTTACTGGTTAATTTGTTGTCATTTCTGAACACTTCCTGAGAGCCAAGGACATATCTTAGTTCATCACTCTAGGTTTCCAGCCCCTAGAATCCCAACACACTTGAAAATCCTTAATGATAGTTTGTCAGGAATGACTAGAAAAACCAGCCACACACTAGGAGATCCATCCATCACTGCTTCTCATCTATCTATCTATCTATCTATCTATCTATCTATCTATCTATCTATCGTGTGTGTGTGTGTGTGTGTGTGTGTGTGTGTGTGTGTGTGTGTGTGTACATGCTCATGTAATTATGTACATGTGGAAACCAGAGGATAACTCCTAAAAGTCCATTCTCTCCTTCTGCCACATGGTTCCCAAGGAATGCACTCTAGTTAGCCAGAGTTCAAAGGTCCACCTACTGCTTCATTGTGTTAATGAATCCTTCCCTTTCATTGGAATTCTGGGTCCCCTTCTGTAAAACACAAGTGTGAGATCAGTGGGTCAAGCAGCCATTTCTGAATACTTCATTAGAACTGCAGGGCCCAGCAGTGCACGAAACACCCGGTGCCTGGATGCTCGGGACTTAGCATGTGGACAATCTCCATGTCTCCCTGCTGCTGCTCAGGAAATTGAGCATGCCAAGCACATGTTCTACCACTGAGCTCCATCCCAGCCCCACAAAATCCTTAATGACTCTAACATGCGTCAGCACACTCAACAGACCCAGCACCCACTTTGAAACTGACCCAGCTGAGCAGCATGAGGAGAAGTAGATGGTGACAGTGGGTGGCCAAGGCCAGTCTGCTCAGTTGGGACTGCACCCTCTGTGTCTTGCTCTCCATTAGTGAAGCAACTGGCTGGATGGGGTACATGAACTGCTGAAGGTGAGGAGAGTGCCCTGGGGTTCTCTGTGCGCCCCCACATTGCACTGTTCGCTGTCACAGGCCTCTTGCCACCCGTATCTGTGACTACCATTGCAGAGGCAGTATCTGCATTTACAAGACAGCATCCAGGGTTAGCTGGTTTGGAGTCAAGCTAACAAATTTGTAGCTATTAAGCAACACAAATCACTCTGGTGGGTTTTAAATTCTGCAAGTGCAAGGGCTTCCCTGTTAAGAGCAACACTACAGCCCAGAGCAATTAGGGTCTAATAGTGTGTTAATGGGGAGATGCACAAAGATACAGGCCCCAGCCTCTATCCCGAGATCCTAGGTGAGAAAGAAGTGTGTTAGAATGCTGTCACATGGGCTATTTTATTCACAGACTGCCTCGTCTGCAAAATTAGGGGGAAAAAATAGACAACTCCTGGTGTGTCTTCCAAAGGAACAGCTGACTCCTAGAGTCCTGATTTTTACCACTGACTTGTCCTGCTTGGTTACTAATGACAGCTAATTGTGAGATAACCATGAAGGGCTGGGCGTGGGAAGGCTGCTGGACTGTGGGCGAATGGCCAGACAACTGTCTTGAGAAAGCTCCTGGTGGGGATGGGGTGGCTGAGGAGGCCCCACCCTGTGCACCTCTGCCATTGAAGTCTGCACACCCTGCAGCTGAGATTAGCAAGCTCTGAGGCACAATGCTATAAGGAATCAGCTAACTTCAGAAAGGCTGCTGCAATCAAGGGTAACAAGGGCTGTCTTTTGCCCTGAACCTTTCTTTTCTGGAAGGAGCAGCCACCTAGTGCAGGGCTTCTCCGGGCTCGGGCTGAAGATACAGCCAAATAACTGGGGGAGCTACCTTAGGTAGACTTTGAAATCAGCACCTCTGAGGCAGGGCCCATAAACAACAGGAGGAAATCCCTGATTCATTGTTTAATCAAATTGGTCTTTGGTGTAATCATTTCATCTGTGTTTTGTGGGCTCCTCTGCTGGGCTAAGTTGACCTGTGTTGTTCCTCTCCCTAGAACAAGTCTGTCACAAGGCCTGAGTCCTTAGTCCATCCTCCAGGCAGCTGAGGCCAGGAGGGTAGAATAGGCTGATTGGCTGGGCCTGGGTCATGTGCTCATCCCTGGCTCAGAGGATTGCTGTAGGTTGCACCCATTACTTTGCTGTTGCTGTGTTAAAACCAAGACCAAAAAGCAACTAAAGAAACAAAGAGTTTATTTTAGTGTACAGTTCCAGAGGGCTAGAGCCCACCATGCAGGTAGGCAGAGAAGGCATGGTGGCAGGAGCAGGAAGTTGGCTGATCACATCTTCATCCACATACAGGAAGCAGAGAGAGAGAATGAAAGTGGGTGAGGCTCTAACCAGTGACAGACACACTTCTCCCAGCTCTGTGCCAGCAACTGGGGACAATGTGTTTAATTATGAGTCTCTGAGGGACATTTCTTACTTAAACTACAACAGTTGAGCAAAGAACTCCATGTGGCAGAGGTGAAGATGTGACTTCACCAAATTCAGCGAAGGAGCTGAGCTGTCACACACAAACCCCACATGTCAACCAGGTGTCCATCTCCACACAGCTGACATTATGTCAGAATGCGTTAACTGGTGAGCATCAGTTCTGTCATGGCCAGCAGGACCTGTAAAGAGTAAGCACCCAGGACATGACGTCAAACACCCTCACAGTTTTCTGCAGCATATAAACACTGGCAATATTCAGGGCAGTGCTTTACAGGACCCTACTTAAATGTTGAAAATGTGGGAAAGCCTCTCAGACTTCTTAGTAACTGGCCAACGAGACGGGCATCACTGGGGCTTCCTGCTGTGGGGAAAACTGGGTGAAGAGTGTGCAGAAAGGGAGAAAATGGGAAGTGCATTTTTCTCGCCAGCATTGCCACTGGGAAAGACCCAGGGAGCATTGAATGCCTGGAAGAGCAGGCATGGGGGAGCTGCAGTGTGTGGGCGTTCTTCTGCACAGCTCCTCCAGTGTGCTGAGCTTTTTCTTTCCTACAGAAGAAAACATGTCATAGCTAATAGTATTTGCGAGATTTTGTTTCAGTCAAGAAATATGCAAAAGACCCACTTTGTGAGCCATTAAGTGAAATGTATCTGAGGGAATATGTATTCTCAATAGTACATTACTTCTTTAATAGGAATAGGCTCGCAGGAAAGTTGCCCAAGTTGACTAACATATGAAGCTCTAAGTGTGTGTGTGTGTGTGTGTGTGTGTGTGTGTGTGTGTGCCTCTCACGTGGTGGATAAAAGGCAGGTTGTTTAATAAATGGTATTAGATCACCTAACCAAGACAAGATTACTGCCTAACCACCTTACAGAACAGTCAGAACAGTGTCCTCCAATGAATTTGAAACAACAGAGAGATGCTAATAGAAGAAACAGGGTGATATCTTTGTGCTCCATAGAAATTCCTAAAAATATTTTTTTTCCCTAAAGCATAAACTGAAAGGTAAGAGGAAAAGTACTGAATCAATGTGGCACACAAGGAAAGCATTTCTTTTAGAACGTAGTACCTGGGAACAGAGATGGCTCAGGGTGCAGAACACTGGCTGCTCTTCCAAAGGGCTCTGTACACACCAGGCAGCTGACAACCACTAATAACCTCAGCTCCAAGGTAGATGACACCCTCTTCTGGCCTCAGTGGGTACTGCATACATATACATTCATAGGATAGAGGGCTGACAAACTGTCTGAAAGGGCCTTGGCTCCAGTGCCAACACATTCACTTTTCAGGAAATGGATGTGAGCCACCGTGCTGCGTATCTGCAATGACTTCACATTTCCAGAGCTGACTCACCCTGTGCCACTGGCACTTTGTACCTGCGACCAACGCCCTCACTCCTCTCCACCCAGCCCCTGCCAATCACTGTTCTATTCTCAGTGTCTGTGTATTTGGTTTCTTTAGCTGCCTATGGCAGTGAGTTTACATGGGGTTTGTCTTTTTGTGTCTGGATTATTTAACCAATCATAATGTTTTCCCACATCAGTGCATAAGCCAGGATTTTCTTTTTAAGGCTAAATAATATTCCACCGTGTGGATGTGCAAACCACAGTGTACTTATCCAATGATGATGAAAAGATGAGTTGCTTCCCTGTCCTGGCTGTTGTAAATAATCTCCCAGTAGACTCGGGAGTAGATATCACCCTGGTGCATTGGTTTTGATCCATCTGGATGGAGAACATTGCTGAGTCACAAGGTAGTCATGGTTTTCCATGATGACTGCACAAATATATTTTCACCAACATTTTCTCCACTTCCTCACCAACCTGGGAGTTATGTTATTTTTTTAATTGTGGTAATTCTAACAAATGGGACATGATGTCTTGTGTAGCATGAGGGTTTGTTGGCATGTGTGCATGTGTACCATATGTGTTCCATGCTCGTGGAGACCAGAAAGAGGCATTTCATTCCTTGGAGCTGAAGTTGTAGATGGTTGGAAACCACTAAGTGGGTTCTGAAAACTAAACCCAGGTCCTCTGCAAGAGCAGCCAGGGCTCTTAACCACTGGGCCATCTCTTTAACTCAGTGAGCTTTATTTTTGTGCTAAGGGTTGAATCCAGTGTCTGTCACATGCTAGGCAAGGCAAGTGTTCTATCACTGAACCATCTTGGACAATCCTACGGCCCTAGACCTTTTACTATTATTTTTAAAGAAGATCTCTAAGGTGCTCAGGCTGGTTTTAAACTCACTATAGCCCAGAAAGCCCTTAAACTTGCAGTTTTTCTGCCTCAGTATCCTAACTGGCTAGGCTCACAAGCCTGGTGTAGTCTTACTTATTTTTGTTTATTGCCTGTATTTTTGGTAAAAGAACCAAAAAATAAAAAATGACAAGAGCAAAGTCAAGGTGTTGTCCCCTTATGCTTCCACCTAATCGTTTTGTGGCTTCAGATTGAGCATTTAAGTTTTTGATCCATTTTGAATTTCATCCCATGTGAATATCAAGTTTTGTCAACATCACTTCTTAAAGAGACTGCACCGGATGCTGTCTATTTTGTTTTGCTGCATTGTATACTGACTGTAGCTTTTTATTATGAGGTGGGGGAAGGCACAAGTGTCATGGTGCGCGTGTGGAGGTCAGCGGTCAACCATGTCGTCTCAGTTCTCCCTTCCGCCTTTATGTGGGTTCCAGATATGAACTCAGGTCTCCAGGATTTTTCAGCAAGTGCCTTTAGCCATTGAAACCATCTCACCAACCCCCAACTCTGGAAAAATTTTGAAATGGTGAAATACAGTGTAGAGAGCTACGAAGTGCCGCGCCTTAAAGATGGCATTGGCTTCCGCCTTCCACCTTCCTGATGGTGAGCCTCTCTGGCGTAAACAAGTTCTTATTTGGTCAAGCCTGTTCAGCTTGTTTGCTTCCACATAAGAGTAGCCTATCTGCAGGGTCCACGTCGCTCACTGGGGTTGGTCGGCACAAGGGTATATTTAAGCCTGTGCGGGTATTTCCCGGGGTCAGAAGAAGATTGTTCAAGGCTCCTGAATAAACTACATGAAGAAGATCTTCCCGGAGTTGCGTCTTCCTTGCTGGTGGAGGCAGTCGCGACAATACAGTTCTTTCAGTTTTGTTTTACTTACTCAAAATTGCTCTGCCTTTTCATGGTATATTATTTCCATATAAATTTTAGGAATTTTTTTATTTCTACAAAGAATGTCTTTGGGGTTTCAGTACAGATTGCTGAAACCTGTGAATCACTTAGGGTCTGATGGGAATTTTAACAATATTAAGTCCAATCCAAATACACATAACATCTCCCCATTTATCTGTATCCTTTGCAATGGCCTTTATTGGCATTTTCTAATTTTTATTGTGCAAGATTTCCACCTCTTTAGTCAAATTTATTCCTAAGAATTTGATTCTTTTGTTGCAATTGTAAATGGGACTATTTTCTTAATTTCCTTTCTGGAAAGTTCACTGCATATATAAAGGAACCATACTTTTTTGTATATTGACTTGTAGCCTGCAACTTCATTGTATATATTAATCAGGACAATTTTTGTTAGGCCAAAGTGTGTGTGTGTGTGTGTGTGTGTGTGTGTGTGTGTGTGTGTGTGTGTTATACAAATCATGTTATCTGCAAATGTCCTTGTTTCATATCTGTTGCTATGACAAACACCCTGACAATAAGGCATCTTGGAGAGAAAGTAGTAGACAACACCTCACATCTTGCTGTGGCTTTCACATGTGCACAACACACACACACACAGACACACAGAGGCACACGTATAACACAGACACACACACACACACTGAGGAGCTTCTGGACCTCAAGTTCAGCCATTGAATATGTTATCTAATTTCTATCCTTGTGCTGATTAGCTTTAATGTTCAGCTTGCTACGGCCAGGTCCAAAGGATACTCCATTTCCCCAAATCCCAAACAGCAGTCCAAATATACAGAAATGGGTTCATTCTAGACTATGGAAGATTGCTAGTGGTTAGTAAAAGTCAGCATTTCTCCAGAATTTGTGAAGCTGCTTCCCTTCTACCAAAAAGAGCAATTTCTCTTACTGCTGACAGAAGGGACAAATGGCTAGCACTGGTGCCTATTAGCATAGCAAAGCCCATGCTGGCCTCCAGGCTCCCTCAGTATCACAAGTACCTCTTACACTTTCCAAAGTCCATGCTAGCATTTTAGCCTGAAGGAACATGGCACCATTCCTGGCTTCATCAGGAGTGTTGAGCCTGATCATGGACATAAACAAACAAACAAAAAGCAACCAGCAAGAGGGTATGGTGGGCCATGTGCAAAATAATCCACCCAAGGCCCTCAGAAACAAAGATCTTTGTGATATAGCTACACTGCTTGCATGTCTCTCCAACTCCTTAGGATGTGAGCAAAACCAGGCAGCCTCCTACTAAATTCCCTCCAGCTCATGGGCTTCCCATCCCCCAGCTACTCAGTATCCTTATAAGCCTACTATTGCAGCTATGCCTGCTGGCTCTCTCTCTCTCTCTCTCTCTCTCTCTCTCTCTCTCTCTCTCTCTCTCTCTCTCTCTCTCTCTCTCTCCTTCTCTTTTTCTCTCTCCTACAATAAAACATTAACTATACCATAGAGCAGTCATGTCATCAGTTTATACAGATGCAGCCTAGCATTGCCTAGGAAGATGGAAGTCAGAAAGGGGTTAGTTTGATTGTTACTTGATGTTGGAAGAGCCAGGCAGCTGTGGGTGGCACCACTCCCTAGGCCCCGGGTTGTGAATAATGAAACCAAGCTGAGCACAAGCAAGCCAGTGAGCATGCATAGACAAATTCACTTCTTTCTGCTCTTGCCTGTTGGTGTCCTATGGCCAGATGCTTCAAGCCCCTGCTGCTGCTGACCCCTCCCCCCACCCCCAGTGAACTGTAACTAGAACAGTGAGCTAAAATAAACCCTCAGTTTCCCTCCTAGTTGCTTTTTGTCAGTGTATTTTATCACAGCAACAGAAATGAAACTAAACAATTTCTTAACCTCCGCTTTTAGGTACCAAGACAGGGAGGATAGAAGCCCAAGTCACACTCAGAACTTTCTATCCCGACTGAATCTGACCCAGGATTGTGGTTTGAATCTGAAACACCCCAGGAAGGCTAGAAGGTGCCAGATGTTGGACTTTGGGGCACAATTGGGCCTGCAGGGCTCTGAATTCATCAGCATTTAAATGCCCTATGGGCTCTACAAGGGTTTTGCCATGTTCCTGAGAAATGCAACCATCAGATGGAGTTCTCTCCCCAGGGACAGTCTTCTCTCTTCAACTCCCTGCTTGGGGATGGGGCACTGAGAACATTCTTTTCCAGGTAGTGTTTTCTTTTCATGTGACAATACCCCCCTCTACTGGAGCTTGTGGATTTTGCTACAAATTTGTATTAAGCAAAAATATAACATGGGCTCTTTAGCACTCTTGTATGTAGGAATACTCCAGAATGATGTTAGGATGTTGTTTGTTTGTTTGTTGTTTTTTAACAGATGTATGTGTCCCATGACATCTGCTAGATGTTGTTTGGCACAATCAGTACACTGTCTGAACACTGCCACCATCTTCATGAGACCATCTGTGTCCTCTTGCAAAGGATCATTACAACTGGGCTTATTGACCATTGACACTTCCTCATGGTCATGGGACCCTCACCTGCATATCCAGACATCCTCCCAACCAGGTTTTTTTTTTAATGATAATACTTTTTATTTCAATTTGAAACAAGCTTGTTTTACATGTCAATTCCAGTTCCCTCGCCCTCCCCCTGTCCCCCACAACCCCCATCCCATCCCCTTTCTGCTCCCCAGGGAGGGTGAGGTATTCCATGGCCTCCCAACCAGTATTATGTGATTCTGTCACAATTGCACCTGGCTTCAAGGCCTCAAGGAGGGCCTAGAGTATATAAGCTGGGAAAGATTGAAGGATGGGGTCCCATCTACACAGCCATGGTGAGTCATCATCCATGGAGGGCGCAGACCTTCCTGTGTGGCTGCTTTAAGATAACATACACTTCCTGCCTGTAACTCCTCACCCATTGGGTGTAAATAAACCTAATAAACTCATTGGCTACCCCAGATGAACTTGGGTGGAATCAAACTGTGGTTTGTCGCTGAGACCTGTGGGAAGTGTAGCTGTTACCTGGTGTCCCTTAGTCTCCCTTATGGTGAATAGTCTCATGACAATAGGACAATTAATATACATATTTCCTTAGCCTCAGTCACCAAATGTCACAAAGGATGACCAATAAATAATAGCATCTTCCCCATCACTCTCCATCTTACTTATATGGCTCTCATATATTTCCCCCATTTGAACCCAGAGCTCACTGGTACAGCTGGTTAGCTAGCCTACTTTCTCTTGGGGTCCAATCTCTGCACTGCAAGCAAAGGAATTACAAGGGGCCACCATACCCACCCAGCATTTGTGTGAGCTGTGGGGGTTGGAACTGTGGTCCTCAGGCTCACACAGTAAGAGCTTTACCTACTACACCAACCCTGCAGCCTGTTATGCTCTCAACAGGAACAGTTTCTTCTCCTCTGCATCCTGTGAGATAGGAATTCACACCATCCTCTTCTTCTGAAACAGGTGACCAGGGCCAAGCATGGTAGCATACACTTTCAATCCCAGCTCTCCAGAGGCAGAGTGATGGGGGTTGTCCTTCTGTATATATGTTCCTCTTATTGGTTAATGAATAAAATATCGTTCGGCCAATGAGGCAGGAAGATAGGTGGGTCTAGGAGACAGGGAGAATTCTGGGGACAGTAGGCAGAGTAGGCCTGCCACACAGTCGCCGTGTGAGCTGCTAAAGGAGTTATAGGTCCAGACCCTTCTCCGGTAAGATAAGACCACTTGGAAATACTTAGATTAATAGAAATGGGTTAATAATTAAGACAGGGCTAGCCAATAAGAAGCCCTGGTCATTGGCCAACAATTTTATAACCAATAATAGTGTCCATGTGTTTCTTTGGGGCTGAAAAGGGTGGAAGGACCTGGCTGGTCTGATAAACTCATCTGATCTCAGTGTTCTATCCCTGTCTACAGAGCTCGCTACAGGACAGCCAGGGTTCAACAGGAATTCCAGTCTCAAAAGAAAAAACAAACAAAAGGAAGGTGACCAGACATATTCAAGGTCACAGAAGTCATTTGCAGCAGGCACTGTGCACATCCAGGGCCATCTGGTGATTTCCTTGTTAAACAGTGCCACCATGCATGCTTGTGCCACCCTCTGCACAACTGTCTGTTCACCAAGTTCCTTCATCTCCATTTTTCTATTTCCTATTAGTCAAGGAAGACCCTGGAAGAGGGTCTTTATATCTGTGCTGTCTGTGGGCCACCTATGTCATGGGGTATCTTAGGTTTCCTCCTAGGCATCATGAGCCCATGCAGCAGATCAGATATTTGCTTTAAAAAAAAATAGTTGTGTGAATTAGCAATTTTGACAGATAACCACAAAAATACATACTCCACGGGGGCTGAACCACTTTCGATCCTACCAGCAGGGTAGAAGGCATTTGCTTCCCCCACAGGCTCCTAAGTGCAGAGTATTATCCTCCTTTTCATTTTGCTTTATTTCCATAGTGTTGGAGCTCAAACCCCTCTCCCATGCCGGACAGACACTCTACCCACCGAGCTACTGCCACAGCCTGGCTTCCTAATCATTACAATCAAACACATAAAATGGGTAGCCCACCTGAGTCTTCATTTGCATTTTCTTATTATAGGTCAAGTTAAGCCCTTTAAGCATTTTTCCATTTTATCACTCATTTACTTAGTGTGTCTGTCTGTGCAGACGTTGGATGTGCATGTGCCTGAGCCGTGGCACACGTATGGAGGCCAGAGGACAACTTGCAGGAGCTTTCTTTCTCCTTCCACTCGGGACCAGCAGTTCAAACTCTGGTTGTCAGGCTGGCAGAAAATGCTTTCACCTGCTGAGCCTCTTGCCAGCCCAGGTCTTCCATTTTTAAGCACCATTCTTATTTCTTCTCTGAGAATGTCCCAGTCATCTCCTTTCCCATTTTCCTGTTGTCCCTTAGGCCTATCACCTTCCATGTACTAGGGAAATCAGTTCTAGATATGTCATGGATGCTGAAAATTGTGTTTTAACAATAAAGCTTTGTTTCAAAATACTGCATTAATACCCAGTGGTTTTCCAATGGTGACAAGGTTTCTCTGTGTAGCCCTGGCTCTCCCAGGAACTTGCTCTGTAGACCAGGCTAACCTCAAACTCAGAGGTCTGCTCACCTCTGCCTCCTGAGTGCTGGGACCAAAGGCAATAGAAATTATCACCACTGTCAAGCTCGTTACAGTCTTTTTTCTTTTCTTTAACTTTTATTGATTCTTTGTGGATCTCACATCATGCATCCCAATCCCACTCATCTCCCTGTCACCTCGCTTCTGTCCTCTGTCCATGCAATCTCCCTGCCCCTAAAACAAAACAAAATTGAAAAGAAGAAAATAAAAAACAAACAAACAAACAACAAAGGAGAAGAATCTCATTGTGAAAGCTGTAGCATGACCCGTTGAACTATACAGTTTACCCTTTTAGTCCATTCGTCTTTGCTTGTAAGTAAGTATTCATTGCTATGAGTCACTGGTCTGAATTGAGGCCTCTGGCTTCTGCTACACTGTGGATAACAGGCTCTTTCCAGGGTTCCTCTTAGACATCCTGTTCTTGTCCTGTGTGGTAGGGATTCATCATGTAAACATGATGTGGTGAGTGTTGTGGTGGGCTAACTCTTCGCCCTGATTCTGGGCCAACTCTTCGCCCTGATTCTGGGCCTGGGTGGTAGCTGGGCTGGTCAGCCAGCCAGCTCTCCCTCATCATCACTACCCAGCACTGCCTCAGCTAGCTCCCCAATGCAGCCTGCAGGGCGGGGCGGGGCCAGTTCTGTTCTCCGGTTCTCAGATCCATCTCAATCACACTCCCACCACCAGGGCCAATTCTGCTGTTTTGCCCAGGCGAGATGCAAGACCGATTGCTGTAGGGGGAATAGGATGATGTGTGGGGGAGGGGGTCTCGCGTCCCCAGGGCTGTCTCACCTGTGCCCCTGACAGCAGGGTCAGTTCTAGTGTGCTGTCCAGGCAGGGTGCATGGTCTGCTCTCCTGTGTGCTGCAGTTGCTGAGGGGCAGGACTAGCTCTCCCATTCTCGAGACCCCAGGGGCCTGCTCTCTCACCTGCTGCAGGTGACAATGGGTGAGGACATCTTTCTCTCACCAATGCCACCACGTGGCAGATGAAGGTGGGCAGAGTCAGTCCCCCTGCTCTCACGCCCTCAGAGCTGGCTCTAGCGTGCTGTCCAGGTGAGCTACTGCTCACACCTGTGGTGAGGAATGGAGCCATCTTTCCCCAGCGTGATGGGGGGACAGTTCTTCCCTGAGAGCCAGGGTCATCTCTCCTGCCATTTCCAGCCAGGGGCAGGGGGCAGGGCCATCGATATCAGGGCCAGTGAAGGGCAAGGCTGGCTGAGAGCAGCACTCAGGTTTGCACAGATGTGGGTCCTATGATCCCCTTACCCCAAGGCTAACACTGGCCACAGACATCACTACAGACCCCAGCTGCAGCAGAACCACAGACCCAGACAGGGCCCTGGTGGCAGCACAGGACACCAGATCAGTGTGGCCCTGGTGGCAGCACAGGACACCAGATCAGTGTGGCCCTGGTGGCAGCTTGTATCTGCCACCTCCGGCAAGGCCTGCAGGATTTTGTGTTTCTTACTTGGAGACAGTAACCCATTTTTATTTCATTTTAAACCACCGAAGGCTTCAAGCATCTGAGTTTAGTGCGTACAGTCCAAGGTTGGCATTCAACTGTGCCCTTTCCTCAAGAGACACAATTATCTCCCCCCACTCCCCAGTAACAGGCAAGGCTTCTGTAACCATGATCCTGAGGAGGGACAGCTACTTAGGAAACAGACTGGGTGTGGGAAGGGAAAGCCCCACCCACTCCTGGTTATGATTTCTGTCTCTCACTGGTTCATACCCAGGAATTTCAACATAACTGAGCAGACCATCTGTAAAAAGAACTGCAGCCCCTTCTCCCATTTCTGGGAAACTTCACACAAGATTTCTCTGATGGCTAATGACCCAGGCCTTCAACCCAGTTTCCTCGTGGCCACTGCGTAAGCAAGATTTCCGAAATGGGTGTTTTCTCTCTCCCACGCTTTCCTCTCTAGCAGCAAGCTTGCATCCTATGCCTAGAAGCTCATCTTCAAGGACATAACTCCGTGGATAAGAAACACGGTTGCACCTGCTCACGACTTCCCTGACATCGAAACTCAGCCCTGAATCATAGAGAGAACTACAACTGAGGCCATCAGGTGCATTGAGAGGGCTCTCCTCACATGCAATGAGAGGGCTTGCCTCACATGCTCCTAGTCATACATTGAGAGGGGTCTCCTCACATGCTCCTGGTCATACACTGAGAGGGGTCTCCTCACATGCTCCTGGTCATACACTGAGAGGGGTCTCCTCACATGCTCCTGGTCATACACTGAGAGGGGTCTCCTCACATGCTCCTGGTCATACACTGAGAGGGGTCTCCTCACATGCTCCTGGTCATACACTGAGAGGGGTCTCCTCACATGCTCCTAGTCATACACTGAGAGGGGTCTCCTTACATGCTCCTGGCCATACACTGAGAGGGGTCTCCTCACATGCTCCTGGTCATACACTGAGAGGGGTCTCCTCACATGCTCCTAGTCATACACTGAGAGGGGTCTCCTTACATGCTCCTGGCCATACACTGAGAGGGGTCTCCTCACATGCTCCTAGTTGTGCGTGGAAAAGGTACCCCTTATGTGTTCCTAGTTGTGCATTGAGAAGGCTCTCCTCACGTGCTCCTAGTCGTGTATTGAGAGGAAAGGGCTCTCCTCTGGTGCTTCTAGTTGTGCATTGAGAAGGCTCTCCTCATGTGCTCTTTGTCTCTCTGCCTCATCAATAAACTTGCTAACTGCTTCTCTCTGACTGGGTCTGAAATTTTTTTCTTTGGTGAATGTTGAGGATTGCCAAAGCTGAAAGTTATCCTCAGGCAACACTAACAGCAAAATTGAATTCCATTTCCTACTGCTAGCAACAAACCCTCCTTTACTGCTCCCCCTCCCCACCCCCAGAAGTCAATGACTCAAGGACAAGTAGGAAAATGATGTATCTGGAAAGCTTGAAAACTAAAAAAGAGGCTAGCGCTAGCAGAGACCATCTTGCCTCAGTGTTCCTAGTTCAAGGTCACATAGGAAAGCCTGGGGAGGGAGGCTGCTTTTCTGATGCACTGATTGCTGCTTCTGCAAGTCACTGGTGGTTGTATGTTCTGTGAATGGAAGGACACATTACTGATAAGAAAAGTCTTATGACATACATCATCTTAGTTCCTCTTCTGCCAGAAACAGTTGATTCTGCAGTTACTAAGATGCAAAAGGCAGAGGCTGGAGAGATGGCTCAGCATAGTTGCCAGATAGCCTGCATGGGACTGACCTAGGTCCTCTGCGTGTGTTACAGTTACATAGCTTGGTCTTCTTATAGGAGTCTTAAAAGTGGGAGCAGGACTATCTCTGACTCTGTTGCTTTTAGGACCCTTTCCTCCTACTGGGTTGCCTTGTTCAGCCTTAACAGGAGAGGAGGTGCCTAGTCTCACTGCAACTTGATAGACCAGGGCTAGTTGATATCCATGGGAAGCCTGCCTTTTTCTGAAGAGAAACAGAGAAAGAGGAATGGATGAGGGCTGGGGAGAGACTGGGAGGAGAGAAGGGAGGGGAAACCGGTAGGGATGTAAAAACAAAACAAAAATGCTGCGAGCCTTTACCATTTATTAATTACAGAAGTAGCAATTAATATTCTAGGTTTCAACTCCAGAATATGTGTTACTATGAATTTGACTGTATATAGACTATAAACTGGGTGCTGTGTATTCTGAGATAGGCCCAGAGAAAGGAATTACTTTTTCCTGGGGTATCAGCAGTAAAAGCTGCGGCCTCCCGATCTCACACTACATAGCCTTAGTTTTTCTGTTTGCTATAGCACTGAGAAGTCCCCCTTTAGTCAATTAACAGAATTTGTTGCAAGTCACGTCCCTCTGACAGTTAAGTTTGCTAGGTCTTTTTTCAAGTCACACCCAGGGGGGAGATGTGAGGCACCTGCTTTTCTCGAGACCCCACCAGCCTTCTTGGCTCTGAGAGATATGCATGTCCTATTGTCAGAGAGCCTGTGGGTATAAACACTAGAAGTCTTGTGGGTTAGGAGGAATTTTTGGAGACTTTTTAGAAGGAACTTTTAGAGACATTTTAGGAGGAACTTTTAGAGAATTCTTAGAATCTTAAAGAGAGCTTTTTAGAGAGAACTTTTGAGAAGAACATTTTATGAAGAATAAATAGCCATGAGAGGAACGAACGTGTGAGCCAGTTTATTTACTTTTGGCCCTCAGATCATAACTTTTTAACAAATCCCTATCCACCTGCTATAAGCCTCCTCTCTTACCCATGATAAATAAATAAACAAATAATAACCGTAATTTCCCAAGTTTAACCACCTGTAACTCTAGCTCCAGAGGATCTGGCACCTCCTTCTGGCCTCTGGCTCACTTCAGCAAAGCCAGCAGTTTTACTTAAGGTATTTCTTAGTACCGTATTCACTGTTACACACTAAATACCACACATCACCGGGCCTCGAGTACAACTTACAGCTGCTCACTCAGTCTTGATTACTGCACTTCATCATTTTGTTTTGTTTTATTCCTGTACTGGAGATTGAACCCAGAGCCTCACACATTCACACACTCCAGGCAGGTGCTTTACCCTACCTTCTTTTAGCTTACTATTTTGAGACAGGGTCTTGCTAAATGTCCCAGGCTGGTCTTGAACTCCTTCAGTAGCCCAGGCAAGAGCTGAACCAGTCATCCTCCTGCCTCTGTCGCTCAAATAGCTTGGATCTCAGGCTTGTACCACCAGGGCTGGCTAGCTCCATCAGTCTGTTGAATATCCTTTCCCAGCATCTTCCTAAATGCATCATCATCGGTACCCAGCTGGGGAATAAGGAAGATATTCCCCTGTGGCCCCTAGGAGGAAATCTGTCGAAGCCTCACTTCTGACAGTAGAATAAAGAGAGATCTCTAGAGTCACAGGACAAGGGTCAAATGTAAGCTTTGTCTCTCACTCACACATTTGCCTTGGTAAGTCAGCTGACCCCATCAGGTCTCCAGTTTATCCACTGGCTGATGTAGCAGATGTAGGAATTAAAGCATGAACTATCCTGATGGTGGATATGGTGTCTGTTACATCCCACCTCTTTGTGTTTCTCTCAGCAGTGCAGCAGCACAAAAACAACCCAAGTCTCACTATACAAACAAATGCTCCTTTCGGCATGGGAAACCCCGAGTGGAAGAAGCATAGGCTGGAGGAAGGTGAGCCTATGTTCAAGTCCCACTAACATACCCAGCCCAGTCTCAGTGCAGTCTAGGGATTCTGACTGCCATCGAACAGCTGGGGACATTCATGAAAGTCCTTCCCTGTGTCTCTCTGGGATTCTGTTCCACTTCCATCACCTGGGAATAACATTTCTCAATGTATACAGTTATTGTGACATTAAATGTGCAAGAACTGTAGAAAGCACACATCTAGCACATGCTAAGTGACTGAGTGGTTTGTGTGTGTAAGTATGGCAAGTACTCAACTGCTTTGTACACCTGTCTCTTCAAGTCTGCTGGGCAGTAAGTTACTAACTACTGTGACTACAGAAGAAAGGGATTCACCTTCTAGCATCCACAGGACTTTAAGGGGTCCTGTCCCAGGAAGACACACAGACCCTTCTGCATCCACCTCCTCAGGTCTAAGCCTCATCTTTGAAGCCCACTTGTTCACCCCACCCTCCCATCCTACATTCATTCCCCTCACTATTTTAAAGCTTTTTTTTCAAAACAGACAGTCAAATTCTCTATGCTTAGGAGGCATCATGATGCAAGGAGAGACAGAAGATGGGCAGGATACAGTGGGAACATAGAAGCCAGCTCTGCATATTAGACTATAGTGCCTGGTTGTTGAGCAAGTGAATAGCAAGTGTGCATAAATGGATAAGGAAAATACACACACACACACACACACACACACACACACACACACTCAGCAGGTGGAGCAGATAGTGGGATTCAGGGAGCAAGTCTGGGCGCCAAGTGAGATGTGACAAGAGCCACAGGAGCAGTGGGCCAGAAAGAACTAGAAATCGGTGACATTTGGATATGGCAGTGGAGGACAGGGCAGGAGTTATGAGCCATGTATTGGAGCTAGAAGAATAGGCTGGATACTCTGCTTCTCTCCTGTAACCAGCGACTCCTCTCCTTAAATGTGATCTCCGATAGGCCTTTCTGGGCTATCCTATCCCTGATGGCAAACTCTTCCAAAAACAGCAGGTCCTCGTGTGCACAGGCCAGCCTGAGGTGCGGTAAGATCAAAGGAAGATGCAGGCAGATGTAAACTAGATTGGCAGGCCAGACACCACCAGGGATCCTCCTGTCTCCACCTCTCCAATGCTGGAGTTAAACAGTTTTCCCACGGGTTCTAGACCTGAACTCAAGTCCAACGCTTTATCACCTGAGCTATCCCAAGCCCTAAGAATCCTTGTTCAGCATGCAATCTTAAATTCCTCAGCTCCTTGCCCACACTGGATCCGAACAATAGTCCAGGAATCTGCGTGCGCAGCACCGTCCCTACAGGATTAAGAGAAGCGTGTGCGTGGTGGGAAAAGAAGCAAGGGACTGAGAGGGTGACTCTCAGGACAAGTGTCAGGATGCAGGCCAGAGGCGGGGGAGGGGAGGAGGGATGGCGAGTCAGGTGCCCTGAGGCTAATCCCAGCCCGAGGACCTTTAGCTGCACTTGGCATCCAGCCTGAGGGAATCTCCTTCGTCCCGCCCCACAGAGCCGCCTCCTGATTGGCGGATGCCCCCTCTGTCGTTCCGCCTCGACCAATAGGACCGGCGAGACACCGGAGCCGGAACAGGAAGTGAAGACGGGTCGGGCGGCATCGCGGTCAGCAGCTGTTGCGAGCTATCATGAGAGCCCTTGGGCCAGGTCTCAAGGCTCGGCGCCTGTTCCCACCCCGGTACCCACCGCGGCTGCCGGGGCCTCGGGCGCCCAGGCTGTGCAGCGGGCTCACGGCTGGCGCCATGGACGAGCTGCTGCGGCGAGCCGTGCCACCCACGCCGGCCTATGAGCTGCGCGAGAAGACGCCGGCGCCCGCCGAGGGGCAGTGCGCTGACTTTGTGAGCTTCTACGGCGGCTTGGCCGAGACAGCCCAGCGCGCCGAGCTGCTCGGCCGCTTAGCGCAGGGCTTCGGCGTGGACCATGGCCAAGTGGCCGAGCAGAGCGCCGGAGTGCTGCAGCTGCGCCAGCAGTCGCGCGAGGTGGCCGTGCTGCTGCAGGCAGAGGACCGGCTACGCTATGCGCTTGTGCCGCGCTACCGCGGCCTCTTCCACCACATCAGCAAGCTGGACGGCGGCGTGCGCTTCCTGGTGCAGCTGCGCGCCGATCTGCTGGAAGCGCAGGCCCTGAAGCTGGTGGAGGGGCCGCACGTCCGGGTAAGGCCCCGCCCGGGCCCCCGCGACTCCCGGGGCCCTGCCCCTTCCTCTCTGCTTCCCAGGTCCTTATCCATGCCCTTGCAGCCCTCCAGCCCCACCTTGCCGGCCGCGGGTACACAGTGCTTACTGCGCGGTACGTAGCACCTGACTGTCAAGTGCGGTACCCATTGCGCTTACTCCAAAACAGCTCTGATTTTTAACTGAGTTGTACCTGAACAAGGATGGAGCACGATCTTGGGCAAAGTGTGAGCGCCTACCGCAACTGTGCCATTGCCTCAACAGGTTACATGAAACGCACAAAAATGGTCAGAAGTGAAGGTCACCACCTTCTGAGTCTCCAAAGCCTCCAGCATTCTTTCTGCGGTGCGACTCTAGATAGGAGATTTGACTCTGAGCTCAGCCCTAGACGCAGTGATTCTAAGTTTACTTGCTAGTCAGCTGCCTACCCAGCAAGATCACTTAGCTTACAAATAACGGAGGTTTACATAGTTGTGACCCAAAAGATTGTCTAGGGTTTCTTCCAGCCCTTTACCATTAATATTCTATGGTAAACCCAGAGTTCATGCACAGTGGCACCAAAATTTCAGAAGTTGCTGGCATTCAAAGCTTCATCTACTTTTTCAAAGCCAAACACTGGAGTGATTCTGTCTTGATTCCTTTGAGAACTCTAGAACAGGCACAACAGTTTTTACTTCTGGTCCCTCATTTTTGGGTGTCATGTATATCCTTTACAGAGAAGGGCATACACATCGAGGTGATGAGTTGCCCCAAACCTCAGAGCAAATATATACGTCTCTGATACATATCCCCAAGCCAGGTTCCTTTGCACTGCCCAGCACCATGCTATGTGTAGAATTTGTTCTTATTTTTGTTGCTTAATCTTGGGTATAGTACTGATATGAGTGTCAATGATGCATATGACCAGGTTTTTTCAAGATAGCTGGTTCATTTCTGAGGCTAAGTGCTTAATCAAGGGCTGTAAGTTTTCATCCGTAGAGTCCCAGACTGAGAACCCCAGACGTTCATTGGGTATTGCAGAATCTGTCTTCGTTTCTGTGATACCTTGTTCCAGGCTCTGCCACAGTCTGAGTGGGTGAAATTTTGTGTCCCACCTCATGCTCTGGGGCATGTGAAATGTCCCCACAACTATATGATCAGTTCTTTGAAAACTGGAACCTTTTCTTAAGTCTCCTGCATAGTGAAAAAAATGATGGCTGAGTCCTGGATATAGGTTCCAGGGAGGCACGCATTAACCTGCCATTTGTTTTTGAGGTCAGACTGTTCCATGCTTGACCCTGGGTTCAGAACTAGAAAGGTGGTCAGGAAGGGCCTGAAAGACTCCCACCCAGACATAAGGCAAAAAAAAAAAAGCAGCCCTTGGATAGCTTCTAATGCCCCCATCCAATTCCAGATTCTCCTGATTCTGGGGGTTTCTTTGCCAGGCGAGCTCATCATGGCCACTGACACTGTAACATTGAGACTGACTTTGGGGAGGGGATTGCTTTAGGCAATCAGAAACAAGCCATGCTTAGACATTTTACATATAAGTCCCCTTGATTTTAGCCTTGGCTGTCTTCCATGTAAGGGAGACCCCCTGTAGTCAGCCAGGAGTCATGAATGAGGCTTGGAGGTATTTATCAGCAAAGAAGGAATAGCCACAGCCTGATCTTCACCCTTCTATATGGTGCCTTTACACAATTCTATAATATTTTATCAGTGAAGTCATTTTGAGAATAGAGATTTTATTCCTCTCCCTAGCATTTGTCAGTCAGGATTTGGCATTGTCGCCTCTCACCTAAAGAACTAGAGTGTGGGTATGTACATTCATGAGCCAGAGGTCAACCTTGAGTGTCATCCTCAGAAGCTGTCCCCCTCGGTTTTTGAGACAGGGTCCCTCACACTGACTCACCAGTAAGATTAGGTGAACTGCTCAGTAAGTCCCAGAAATGTTCCTTTCCCACCTTCCCAGTGCCAGCTAACAAAGTGCACCACTATACTGCTTTTTCTTTTATGCGTACTAGTGTTTCGCATGCATGTATGTATGCGTACCATGTACATACAGTGTTTGCAGAGACCAGAAGAGGGCATCAGAAAGAGTTACAGCCAGTTGTAAGATGCCATGTGGATGCGGAGAACAAACCCAGATCCTCTGCAAGGTCAGTGCTCTTAACCTTTGAGCTATCTCTCCAGGCACCCCCTACCCCGACTTTTAAAACACTAGTGCTAGGGATCAAACTCAGGAAAGCTCTTAATTGACTGAGTTATCTTCTCAGCCCTGTGCAGTCCCTTTTCAAGAACAGACTACGTTTAGAAAAGTTTTAGGATCACAGCAAACCTGAGTGCAAGGTGCAGACCCCCTTCCCCCCACCACCCAGTCTCCTCTGTATTGCACAGGCACAGTCTCTCCATTAATCACCACACCCTGAGGTTTCCACTATTGTCTGTGAGTTTGGTACACAGGTGACCTGTGCTTACAAGGCCACTCCGTAAGGGCAAAATCACCAATTTGGCTCACAAGGCTTTAGACCTGACTGCAGACCCCCAGGCCTATTGGAGGTTTTTTTTTGTTTGTTTGTTTGTTTGTTTGCTTGTTTGTTTTTGTTTGTTTTTTGAGACGGGGTTTCTCTGTGTGGCTGGGGCTGTCCTGAAACTCCCTCTGTAGGGGCTGGCCTCGAACTCTGCCTGCCTCTGTCTCCCAAGTGCTGGGATTAAAAGTGTGCCACCACCACCCGGTTCCCAGGGCTTTCTTAAATGTAGTGTTTTATTAGGAAGTGTCCCAGTTTGCTTTCATTTTCTGTGACAACATTCTGACCAAAGCACCTTGAGGAGAAAAGTGTTTATTTGGTTTACTGGTTACAGTCCATCATGGAGGGATGCAAAGGCAGAGACCTGGAGTTGATAACTGAAGCAGAGACCATGCTGCTTACTGGCTTGCTCAAACACCTTTATTATACTACCCAGGCTCAGCCTGCCCGGAAGTAGCACCACCCACAGTAGGCTGAGTGCCCCCAATCAGTTAACACTGATAATGTCAATTATCAATCCAGAAAATGCCTCCCTCTGGCAGTCTTATGGAGGCAGCTCCTCGGGGGAGTTTCCCTCCTCCAGAGGTGTCAGGTTGACAACTGAAGGTAACTAGGACAGGAATGGGCTCACTGCTGAGTGTCTCCCGGTCCTAGATCTCCTCGTTGACAGGTTTGCAGCTTGCCTGGCCCATGTGACCTTTGTGTTTTCTTGGCAACTAGTTACAGACAGAACGCTACTCTTGAGTTTGCTTCCAACTTCTCCCACCATGTGGGTTCAGGTCTCTGTGCGTTGAACCTTGGGTGGTGCTGTCACTTTAGAGTAAGTGGCAAATGGCAGCCCCTGATGCCGATTCTGTTTCCTAGGGTAAAGTAGAAGCTCTGAGTGAAGAGATAAGCCTGTTCTTGTCACCTGTCTTGCCATGTGTGGTGTAGTCTAGATGATGTAGCTAATACTTAACTCTAGTGGGATTCTAGGGCTGTCCATTGAGGTGAGCTGTTAGCTCTAGGTCAGCTACATAGTAAGAAGCCAAGCTGAGCTACATAAGCCTGTTTCAAAACACTAGAATGTTAACCCCGTAGAAAAGAGAACATGAATGGATGATTCAGTATGGGGACCAACACAAAATCCTAAGAGCAGTATTACCATTCCAGGAAAGGCTCTCTTTGGTTACAAGTTAAACAGTGTCATTTGAAAAATCAAACAAACAAACAAACAAACAAACAAAACCTGCTGAGTTCAAAGGCTCTTAGCTGTGCTTGGCATGGTGGCCCTTCTGGAGATGGGCACCCGGGCCTTTGGGCTTAAAGAGGCACCAGTTCAGACCTGAACCGGTTGGGCTTGCACTCCTGTGTCCGTCCTTGGATGAGCAGGGAACTCACTGTCAGCCAAGCAGGGCACTCTCACGGCATCTGAGTCCTCACAGAGGACATCTGAGTCCTCAGAGGACAATGGCCAGCCCTGCGTGGTGGCCCCAGGAGGGTGCCAGGAAGTACCCATTGGGTGGAGCTGGCAGGCTTTGGGTTCTTCTCCACATACTTATAGCCCATGTGGTTATCAATTACATTTTTTGTAGGTAAAAATGCAGTGAAGGGGAGCTGCCCCAGACTGAGGAAAGACAGTCTGGTTAGCAGTTGGCAGGCACCAGACCAAAGTTGCCTGTTACAGCCCCTAAATTATTCTGGACGGGTATTTTGGGCCCAGAATTCATAGTAAGGTAGGAGATAGTGACCCTTGCCAGCAGAAGAGTCAGGAGACTGTCCCTCCATCCACCCACACCCCAAACAGCCACCACGCTCAGAGCCAATAGACGGCCTCTCTGCCTGTTAGGCAGTGAAGAACCTCCTGTGTGCTCTAGCAAATTCTGTGTTAATTCTGTGCTTTTCTGTGTCAGACAGAAGTGTCGTTTTTGATAGGGACAGAGATCCCGGTGCCCCTCCCCGACCCCCGTGGCTGGTGAGCTGGAACTATACTCTTTCCGGACCCACCCTTTTTCCCTGACAGTAGCTCTGCCTCCGTTCCAGCAATGGATTCTGCAAAAGGCAAAGAAGCTTTTCCTCACATACCCCAAAGCGGTCACTCTAGAAAGCCAAGGCCCTCAGAAGAGAGACCGGAGAGCTCTCCACCAAGAGAAGTGCAGCCTCCACAAGCACTGGGGCCGAGTGCACCGAGCAGGCCAGGGAAGGCTGGCAGCCTGGCAGAGTTCCTGGGGCTCTCAGATGCCTCCGCTTTTGCTCATAACCGCTGTGCTATTGAGCAGAAAGCATGGAGACTGCTTTTTGTTGCCTGCTGTGTGTGACCTGGTGACCTGGCCACTCTCTGTGGTCACTTCCCACCGGAACAGCAGTTATAGAACGAGGCAGACTCCTCACCTTTAGCCTACATTCCATGCTCTTGTGTCTAGCATCACATGTAGCAGCTGTCAGCAGCCCAAAATAGAAGAGGTTTCCAGAGGAGAGGGGTGATCAATGGAACCAGGGTTCCTGGCCTTTTCCTGCTGTTGAGTGCCAAAATGTAGCCCGTCATGCCTGTCCTAGCCCTACAGTGAGGGGCACAGAAGCAAAGCCACAAGCCCCAGGGACTAGGTGAAAGATGTGTTTGCATTTTTCCTAGGAATGGTTAGTGATTCTTAACTTATGCTTTAAAAATGGAGAGAATCTCGGGACCATGAAGAACCATCATAGTCAGATGTATGCAAAGCTTGTTTTGTTTGTTTGTTTGTTTGTTTGTTTTAGAGACAGGGTCTCACTGTGTAGACCAGGCTGGCCTCAAAATTGTAGAGATCAGTCTGCCTCTACATCCTGAGTGCTGGTGTGTACCGCCACTATACCTGGCTTTTTAAAAAACCATTGTGTATGTGTTGTGAGTACAAATGCACATGTCATCAGAGGACAGCCGCGGGATAGCCCTTGTCTTCCAGCTTGTTTGAGATAGGTCTCTTGTTCACGGCTACGAATGCTACAGGCCTGCAGCTTCCAGGTGTCCTCTCGGCTCTACCTCCCATCTCTTCCCTAGGAGTGTTGTGCTTGCGGGCAAAGGGCCATGCATCCAGCTTCATCCTTGTACTTGCGAGTGGGAGGCGCTTTACCCATTGAGCCCTCTTCAGCCAGAGCGTGTTCATAAAAAGCTGTCTTGTGTTGCCAGCCTGCAGCTCCTCGGACACCGTTCTCAGCATCGTCTCTTTCTTCTTGGGTATTAGTGTGTGGGTGGAGGGCGGATGCTTTGACTCAGGTGGACTTTGCCCTGCCCAGCCTTCAGCCAAGAAAAGAAAATGAGACTTGAGAATATCAGGTAAAGGACCTGCATAGCTTCCACTCAGCCACTTTTCCAGTCTTGCATCCTTCCCAGGACAGCTCCACTGAGTTCTCGTGTAGCCTGCAAACAGTCACTTCCAGCTCTCTCTCTCTCACACACTCCCATAAGCCTGCAGCCCTGCATTCAAAACACTTTTCTCACATTAAACAAGGTTCATCAGTCCTGGGTTTGTACTCCCCACCCTATAAAATCACACCAGACAAAACTATGCCTTCTCCATATCCTGGCACTTAACTACACGAATGGCGAAATCATATTTATGTGAAGACTTTTCTTTAGAGCCACCACCTACCTCTTATCTGCAGCTTATGCCCAGATCACCCAAGTTGGAGACCTTTCTTCTTTTATTAAGAATTATGCATTGTAAAGTTTCTATAGCTATGATAAGACTAATCTTCATAGATACAGGTCACACATGTATTGTGAAAGGTCAGCTCAGTGCACCTAGATGCATTGGGGTGTTTACCATCCCATCTGTCAGTGTGGAATTCATCCGTGAGTAATAGACCCAGAGTCACAGAGGTCTGTGAAGCATCCCCAGGCTGAACCTGCTCTTTGGTGTCCTGGATTGGGGGCATACTATTCTGCCCTAAAAAAAAATCACAGTCACCTACTGGTCTAGTGTGACTGCTCCAAAATTATCTATACTAGCAACTACCAGCTCACAGTAGAAAATACAAAAGAAAAACATCAGCAAAGCCATGTCCTTGATATCATTAAGGCTCCCAAAGCCATTACAAGACTCCTCTGCTTACAGTTCATTAGCCATCCATGGCCACTGCCACATGCAGGACAAACTTGATTTTACAGCCTTGATCCTGGCTGGAGCATGGGTATGGACATCAGGATATGGGAGTATATATCTCTGAGTGGATAGTCTCCTGGATGGACACTTTCAGAATCTCTGAGACTGCCTTCTTCTCTTTGGCCCAGGAAATGAATGGAGTACTAAAAAGCATGCTGTCCGAGTGGTTCTCCTCTGGCTTCTTGAGCCTGGAGCGGGTCACCTGGCACTCACCCTGTGAGGTGCTTCAGAAGATCAGTGAGTGAGTATGGCAACCGTGGCCTGCATGGATTTTATTTCATCTGAGACATGAGCACATTGTGTGTGGGGGTACTAGGCTCCTATCACAGCGAGGGTGGAGATTGGGGTATACCCCAGAAAGACCCTAACCAGTCTGTTAGTCACCCAAGGTTATTTAAAGCAAATGGCCCATCACCAAAGCTGTAGGGACTGGTTGGAATAAGTGTTGGCCTGAGAGGTCAGAACAAGGCTATTTCACCCAGTTGTTAAAATACCCTGTCAGCATAATCATATGTTCAGGACACAGTGCAGCACATGGCCTGATGCCCTCTGCCCACGCTCCACACTGGCCCATATAACCAAGGGATAAGGCTGGAAAGGCTGGAGGCAGGCGTAACCACCAGTGTTTGCAGCATGGACATTTGCTTCCAAACCGCAGGCACCCAAAGCAAAGACAAGAAACAGTGTTCAGTCGCAAGAAATTCCAGTAGGTTTGCATGAAACTGCTGCATAAGTGCACCCAAGAGCCCCACGGAGTACTCTGAAAACAGGTATTTCACTGAGCAGCACATCCTGTCATCCCAGTACTTGGGAGGCTGGGGCAGGAGTGTCATCAAAAGTTCAGTCAAGGTCAGCCTGGGTTATAGCATCAGATTAGCCAGGACTATAAAGCAAGACCCTGTCTCAGAACAGACCGACAGGTGTTCAGATGCAGAGCAGAAATGGCTAATAGGAGTAGGACTCGGCACTTGTCAGTTTGTAATCCTCACATCTGTCTAATCTCTGTATTACTTGGTCAGGTGTGAGGCTGTGCATCCTGTGAAGAACTGGATGGACATGAAGCGGCGTGTGGGGCCATACCGGAGATGTTACTTCTTCTCCCATTGCTCCACCCCTGGGGAGCCCCTGGTTGTCCTGCATGTGGCTCTGACCAGTGACATTTCCAACAACATCCAGGTACTTACGAGTGGTCCTTTCAAAACAGGGTGGGCCTACCATTGTGTCGAGTGTGTGTGTGTGTGTGTGTGTGTGTGTGTGTGTGTGTGTGTGTGTGTGTGTTATGTGCATACACAAGCGTGCACATTCACGAGCACTCACACATACCTATGTATGGAACAGTGTGTGTGTGCAGGTCTTCTACTGTGTAAGACCCAGTGATTAAATTTAGGTCATAAAGGCGGGCAGCAAATGCCTTTACCACTGATCCTTCTCCTCTGACCCCAGTGTCTTTTGTTTTGTTTTTCACATAGGTCTCACTACGTAGCCCTGGCTGGCCTGGAACTCAGTATGTAGGTCAGGCTAGCTTCAAACTCACAGAGTTCTGCCTCCTAAATCCTATGTGACCATGCCCAGCTTTCGAGTATTTTTTTTTTTTCTTATGGTGATTTTTAGTGTGGTTTTATCCCTTTTTAGAAGAATCTGCTTTAAGCCCTCATGGATAGAGTGACTAGGTAGGTAGAATCTCCTGGTGGTCTCAGGCCAGCTGAGGATAAGCGCTCATCTGACTGGGGATTTTGGGGTCTGTTGACAGGATCCTGTGTATGGAAGAGGAGTGCAGGGCAGGTTGAGAGGCAGCTTGACAAGCCAGGAAATGGACTTGGTTCTGTTGCTGCTGCAAACTGGGAGCTGCCAGGGAGCCCAAGTTGTGAGGACTTGACTTGCTCCTTCCTGTGGAAGCTGGTCCCCTGCAGGCTTTTGGCAGAAAGGCATGGAAAAGCATGTGACACTTGGGACAGTAGGTGGGTGGCCACATGACAGGACCTACAGGTAGATGAAGGGACTGAGATCCCTGGGGAGAGCAGGTTTGCTCAGTGCTAGAAGATGTGGGGAGGACTCTGAGGCTGGATAGACATTACAGATGTAAATGGATGGATGACAGAGCATCATGAGATAGGCTCCCTGGCTCCAGCTTCCCAGCTGGGGAGCTCAGGGGATGAACATCAGGCAAATGGACACGTGTTCTTGATGAGCAGAGACAAAGTTCCCACACCTTCATTCGAGCTGGCATGGGGACCAGTGTTGCTGGTGGCTTCTCTGGAGTCAGCCTGGCATGTGTGTATTCCTTCTTGCCTGAAAACGGCTCTTTAGGGCCTATCTAGCCCTGAAAGCCCAGATGTTCCTATGTGTAGCTCATGTAACTAGAAGGCAGCAGCTGCATGTACGTGGCCTTCAGAGGGTGGCTTCAGGAACGTTTGTCCTGCACACTGTGTATTGAAATGTTGTGGGTTCATGCTTTGCATGGAAGGTCAACCTTGACTTCTGAGGATTGAACTCTAAGCTCTAGAAGAATGTGTGTGGCACTGACTCATTTGTGATCATCATAGTACCATAGTACCTATTAAATGTGTTTGTGTCAGTCCACAGAACACCTTATTACCATAGGCCTCTTCTAGACAGTGCTGAGGTTGAAGGGGCCTTGGTCACTTGCCCATGAGCACAGCCCACATCAGGTGCCCTCCAGGGGCTCTGGGCTGAGCAGCCCTGCTCCAGGGATCACTCTCTGGTAGGCACTCAAGTGATGCAAACCTGTTTGTTCATCCAAGACAAGCTGTGTCTACTTCAGCACCCAGAGTGTCACCTGCTAGTCTAGTGCCACGGAGAGACCTGCAGAGTATCAGCTTAAAAACACTGTGGTGAGCTGAGCATTGTGGCATGCACCTTTAATCCCAGCACTTAGGAAGCAGAAGCAGGCATATCTCTGTGAGTTTGTGGCTAGCCTGATCTACAGAGCTAGCTAGTCCCAGGGCAGCCAGGCTGTTACACTGTCTTTAAAAAAAAAAATTAAAAATAAAGCACACACTTTTAATCCCAGCATTAGGGGGGCAGGGAGGCAGAGCAGGCACACCTCTGTGAGTTTAAGGCCAGACTGATCTACATAGTAAGTTCCAGGACAGTGAGAGCCACACAGAGAGACCCTGCCACAAAACAAAAAGCCCCACACATTTAGTAAAAAGAGAGAGCCAGTAAAGTCTGGTGTCAGCTAAGAGACTTCACAGCAGAAGTCATTTCTTAGCTGCTTTGTGGAGGTGTCGGTGTGAATGTGTTTTTAGGGAAAATAAGGATGCTGTCATGAGGCTAAAAAAAGTGCATAGTAAATCCTTTAAAGGGCACATTTTGAGAAGGAAACCTTATACTGGACTGGACTGCCTGTGGCCTTCTATGCAACAGAAGTGCAAGCTGAGCAGAGAAACAGATCGCACTGGGCAGAGAATTTATAGGCATCTCCATGTGTAGCCCATTGCCCTCAACACAGGCTCAGAGTGTGAAACAGCTTATTCCAGAGGGGCCTGGAAAGACCAGAGGTGCCACTCTTCAGCTGAGCTGCCATGGGGCTTCCAGTGGTGGCAGAGCTCTGTGAAATTCTCTCCTCCAGAGTTTTCAAAGCATGGCCTGAACCTGAGCCACCAGCACCTGGGAGTGGGGACGGGGACTGAAGTTTCCCGCTGCACTTCTGGTTCCACGGGACTTGCCCTGTGAATAGTGAGTGCCTGGGTGACTGTCAGTGTGAGTAGTGTACACGGATCCCTTCTGAGGTGTGCTGCCCGTGTTTTCCAGGGCATCGTGAAGGAGGGCCCTCCATCTGAATCAGAGGAGAGGGACAGGATCTCTGCTGCTATCTTCTATTCCATCAGCCTGACCCAGCAGGGCCTGCAGGGGGTGGAGCTCGGGACCTTCCTCATAAAGCGAGTGGTCAGGGAGCTGCAGGTAAGCATGGTGAAGCCATAC
The DNA here is from genome assembly GCA_030556225.1 of Cricetiscus sungorus. Classification (NCBI taxonomy): domain Eukaryota; kingdom Metazoa; phylum Chordata; class Mammalia; order Rodentia; family Cricetidae; genus Cricetiscus; species Cricetiscus sungorus. Next base: position 9,582,522 of record JANBXA010000728.1, on the reverse strand, counting down.
CCCAGCTGCATGAGTCTCTGTCGTGGTGGCAGGTGAGCCCTCTCCGGGGATACCGGGTCCAGATAGGAGGGGTTGGGAGGAAAGGAAGGAGGCAAAGCAGCATCAGGTGCCACTAGGCCAGGCCAGGAGCAGCATAGCGTCTCACTGGCTGCACAGCACACATGTGTCACAAGGACACGAGCTATCTGGAGAGACCGTTGCCTGTTGTTTGCTGTACTCCTGGTGGCACACATCACCTGGTACTCTCCCTGCTCCAGTCCTGTAATACAGCTGATAGTCATGCCAGACATTCCCTTCCTACAGCCTTCAGGGCCTTGTGAGGGAAACTCCCTGGTTAGGCCAGGCAGCGTGAAGGTGAATGCATTATAATGCCTGTGTTAGTCTGATTCCCTTTTCTTTGCTGCCTGAGGATGGGGGTGGGCATTGCCTGTCCTGAGACAAAAATGCTGCAGTTTACCCTGGGCCCAGCTTTTCTGGCGGTCCCATGGGAAGCCGGGTGAGATGCCAACTCTGCGCTGCTGACAGCAGCTCTGCACCAGCTGCCTCCTGCTCCCTACCTTTTCTGCTCAGGCGCAGTAGTCAGTGGCAGGCAGCCTCACAGTGGTGACCTCACAGCAGCCCAGCGCAGACAAAGTGCTTCCATGTGTTACACTGGGGATTAGGTTTGCTCATGTAAAGCAAGTGACCTGTCATTGAGCTATAACCACTGTCCCCATCCCCGCACCCCATTTTAACATCTTGTTTTGAGACCAGAGTCTCTCACAGTTTTTCAGGCTGGCCTTGAACTCACAACCCTCCTGTCTCAGTTTCTGGGTCGCTAGGATGACAGGGTTGTGCCAACATGCCTGGCAGGAATCAGATCTAGAGAATTTAGTGTCCAGAACTCTGCTTTACCATCATTCTACCTCCATCCCCCAGAGATGGTGAAAGCACATCTCCTCTCTCTACTCCCTGCTGATGGTGTTAATGAGTGCTGCAGGCAGAGGAGGCACCAGAGGACAAGGAAGACAAGGAGAGAACAGGATCCAGGATTGGGTGATCCACCCCAAGACCATTTTCACTGGCAGAGCTGGGAGCTTGACCCAGGAGCCACCTGTGGCCACTTCTGATAACTCATTTGTGAACCAGAAAGTCTTTCTAAGTGTCCTCTCCTGGATGCTGGCACCAAAGGACTCACCAGGGTTACAGAGAAAATGTACTTGAGAGCCCCAGTCTAGCGAAGAGAGTAGGAACCCATTGTCCGATCTTTCAGTACTGGTCTGTCAATTCTAAATGGTAAACTCACATGCAGGATGTAAAATAGCCTCAGCAGAGAAACAGCAAAGGTGCCCTGGCAGGCTGGACCCGGAGAGCTGTGTTCCCACAGCAGAGGGCCTTCTCACAGTGCGTTCACTGTGCTTATAGCCGGGAGTGCGTATGTTTGAAGACCATCTGTCGGGGCACTTTGTAATTTGTATGGTGGTGATTAAGCTGGACAGTCACACAACACAGCATCTGTGTGTCAAGCAAGCATTAGGAGGGCCTGGCTCTGGGATGTTCCCAGGAGAGGTGTGGTGCAGAGAAGATAGGGCCCACATCCTGTCATAAGGGCCAGCTCTCTGGTTATAAGTAAGCTACTCACTCCTGACCCCTGTTCCACCACTTTGACAATGGTGTGGCTGGAGATACCATGGTTATAGGCAAATCTTGGGAATGCAAGATGCCTCCAGGCCTTGTCACTCACTAATGTCCTCATGGATATGCTTGAAAGAAAAAATACGGTGATGTCCCTGCTAGCTGCAGCAGCACACGTAGGCTGTGTGTTGGGAGTGTTCCCATGCATGTACCACCCTGTTGACCATGTACTCTCTGCTTTCCCTCTACATACCTGCTGTGCAGAAGGAGTTTCCTCACTTGGGGGCCTTCTCAAGTCTGTCACCTATACCTGGATTCACCAAGTGGCTTCTGGGCCTTCTGAATGTGCCAGGAAAGGAGAATGGGAGGAACGAGCTATTCACAGACTCAGAATGCAAAGAAATCTCTGAGGTCACAGGTGACCCGGTTCACGAGAGCCTCAAGGGCTTCCTGAGCAGTGGTGAGTGGGTGAAGTCAGAGAAGCTGGTGCAGGCACTGCAGGGGCCACTGATGAGGCTGTGTGCCTGGTACTTGTACGGTGAGAAGCACCGAGGCTACGCTCTCAACCCAGTGGCCAACTTCCATCTGCAGAATGGAGCCGTGATGTGGCGTATCAACTGGATGGCTGACAGCAGCCTGAAAGGCCTCACCAGCTCCTGTGGCCTCATGGTCAACTACCGCTACTACCTGGAGGAGACAGGCTCCAACAGCATCAACTACCTGGGCTCCAAGAGCATCAAAGCCTCTGATCAGGTCCTCAGCCTGGTAGCCCAGTTCCAGAAGAACAGCAAGCTCTAGGGGAATCTGCCCACGGCCTGCTCAGAAAGGAGGCTGTGTTCTGATGGGCCAGGTTTACTCACCACAGGAGCCTTTTCAGGGAAGCCACAGCTGTGCTGTGTCCCCTGACCTCAGCAGGCACTCAGGAGGCCCCACATCAGTTGTCACTGTGCTGGTCGACTCACTGTTTGCTGGAGGTGGTAGTGTGGGGACACACACCCTGAAGATAGCACTGTGCTCCTCCCAAAGCCCTTGCTGCTCACCACAGCCTGTACCTACAGGAAGCTCTGCAGCATCACCCATGGCCACCCAGGGCAGGCCCCTTAGAGCTTGTAGAGCTGACGGTTATGTCCTCTGTCCTCTCTGTGCAGTGAGAGGGCCAAGGTCTGTGCTGTGGTTGCCACTGCAGCTTAGAGCTCAGACTGAAGCTATGACATGCACAAGGCAAGGTCGGCACCTCAGGGATGCTGCTTCTTGAGGCCAGGGTTGGCTTATAGGGTTTATGTGAGATTCCAGTTCATAATGAACTGAACAGTAAAGAACAAGTTTCTTCTATAAATATTAAACATGATTGTTCACAGTACACCTTTCTTTGAGTATATTTGACTGTACTTTTCTTCAAGATTAGAGCCTTGGCAAGGCTCAGAATCAGCTCTGAAATGTTCACAGCATCACATTCCCCAGCCAGCCCATTGGGAATAGAGTGTAAGATGAGGACAGAGGTGCAGCATGAAGAATGGAGGAGAGGGGTGTATGTGTGTGGCAGGCTATATCTCAACATGTCTACATGGCTCTGAGAAGGTCTGTGAAGATCACGTTTGGGTCTGTATGTGTTGGTGTGTGTGTGTGTGTGTGTGTGTGTGTGTGCGTGCTTGTGATGGGGGGCTTCTGTGAGTGTATCTGTATGCGTCTACATCCATACATGTGCATATGTGGGATGTCAACACATCAACAGGCACAGTGCTCTGCTCTCAGTTGGATATGCATGTCTCCTTGCCTTCCCTTACTGCATCTTCTAGACCTTCCCAGATAGGACTCCCTAGATTGACTGGATTCCATGTCCTCAGGCTCAACAGTGCCCTAGGTGGAAATGTCAACAGATAACAGCTCTCTCACAAAGCCTGATAATTAAATCCATTTATATTTGAGCTAAATGCAAATGATCATGGCCCAAAGAACATGGCTTCAGGTCACCCCAAAAGATGGTCCCATCATGTAAGTGTTTCTGTGTGATGTTATTAATTATAGAGCTAACTCGTAAAGCATTTGCCATACCTGTTGATGGAACCATATAGACAGGTTCCAGCAACACAGGAAACCTGAAAAGAGTTGTGGAGGTGCTGATGCCATTCTTGCCTTTTTGACTGATGGGAGCTAGAGGTGTGTTATGAAGTATCTCAAGGCCAGCAAGACAATTCATGGGCACCAAGCCTAACAGCTTGAGTCCAGGACACCCACCTAGTAAAAAAAAGAATCTTCTCCCCACGAGTTGTTCCCTGACCTGCACATATGTGCATGGCACATGCACAAAAGAAATAACATGAAAATGTAATGGTATTCTTAATACATTTTGGAGGTTTTGACAGTCACAAGGTTACTAGGTCAAACCTAGGAGTTATATTGAACATATATAAAGTTCAGAAAGTTCAAAGTTCAAAGCTAAAGTTAGACTCTCAAAAGGCAAGGATAGTTTGACTCTGATTGCAACATTCCAACTTTCAATGAGTCCCACTTGAGAGGGCTCTGGGAGCAGCTGGGATCAGGAGCTAGTGTCATCTTCACCCAACTAGAGGCTGGAGGTGGCTGAGACAGGGAAAGCTCCAAGGCATAATCCATCCCCCGACTGCACTCAGTACCCTGCTCCTCTGCAGGGCACCCTCATACTATCGCCTGCCTCTCTGCATCAGCTTGTGGACCACCCTTCAAAGTGTGGCCCTAGAGTCTCTCCTCCTGGTCCTCACCTGCCACCAGCTCTCTAGTAATGGTTTCCCTTTGCTGTGTGTTCTTGGTGCTGGGTCATCTGACCTGTTGGGAACCCACCATGGTCCGATCCCTACAGCCTACAGGACCCTCCAGCAGCTCTGGAAACCCATCCTCACTAAGACCTGTCACAGGCAGCTGCTGTCAATACAAAGAGGAAATTTAAAGGACACTTCTCAGTAATCCCACTTCCCTTCTCAGGAGCTGGGTTGCTTCCCACATCCCCTGGACATATTTGTGATGGAAAATGTGGTTTCAGGTACTGCTGTTTCCATCCTGAGTGACATTCCTGGTAGCATCCACCTCCCACCCACCAAAGCTTTGAGGGATCTAAATGAAATGAGGATGGTGGGAATGTGAGGGCTGGAATTAGCGCAGCACTTGTGTATGGTATAGCTCTGGCCCCTCCAGGCTGACTAGTCTTTAGGCACTGACCCCCACATGGCCATCAGATAGCACCACTGTAGTTCCAAAGGGTGCAGAAGAGTGGGGTTGGGGCTAGCTGCTCCCTTGCTAGAAAAGGCAGTCTATCCAGAGCCACATCGGCCCACACAGACCTTGAACCTGAGCTGTACAACCAACTCTAGGTTCCCAGAACACTGAGCTAGTGGCAGGCAGGGAGTTTGGTGGGGGGAGGCATAGAGCTGGGGAAGGGTGTGGAGCTGGATGGGGTGCAGAGCTGAGGGGGAACCACAGAACTGTGGGGAAGCAAACATTTGGTGCATGAAGTTAGGGGTTCATGGTGGTGGGGGAGCAGAGCTTGGGACATGGAGCTGCTACTTGCCCTCTCCTAAGCTCCCTGGCTCTTCTAGTCCTGGTCTGCTTTGTCAACAGAGGCTGTCTACACATGTTCCAGAGTTCCTCTCCTCTCCCTCCCATGAATCTCATTCATACCGACTAAACAGTAGTTTCGTGCCTGAGCCCAGATCACAGATCCAAATCCCATTCCACTAGTGAGTGACCTTGGGTGACCATTGTTAGAATTTTCCATATCACCACTGTGCCTAAGGATTCAGTATTTCTAAGACTGAAAAAAAAAAAGGTAATTAAAAACAATAGTATTAATAATTTTTTGTAAGTGACTTTTTTTCTCAGAAAGGTGTGAGGGCTGGAGAATTTGTAGCTAAATTGCCTTCCATGTGGGCATGAGGGACTGAATTGGGATCCATCCCCAGGACCCACATAAAGATGGGTCATGAAGACACACACTGTAATCCTCGTACTGGGAAAGCAGAGGATGCCCTGGAGCTTGCCAGTCAGCTGTCAGCCAGTCATAAGCTCTGACTTCAGAGCGCCCTCAAAAGATAATGGAAGATACTTGGCTGACATCAGCCTCCGGCCTCCACAAGCACACATATGATGCATCACTTCACACACAAAACGGGGCGGAAGTGGTCACATTAGAAAACAAGAAACATCAAGGCCAGTCAAGCCTGAGAGGCTTGAAACAAAGGCCAACTCAAAAGTCACAGGTCATGCTGCCACCAGTAGAGGCAGAGCCTGCTCCAGAATGGAAGGGATTGCAGTGAAGCCCAGGCAGGCTCAAGAAGAAATACTTCTGTGGTCAATAGCACCCTTGGCAGGAGCCCAGAGACACAGAACAGAGCAGAGCGTCCCATCCGTGGGACTTGAGGATGACGTGTGTTCGCACTTTATCTCATCCAGATCTCACTGGCCTCCAAGAAGCCTTGGACAAAGCCATATCTACTATCTGTGAATCTTGCAACCTGTGGACATACGTCACAGCCCGGCCCAGGTTTGCAGCTTTGTGGTTTCAAAGGAGACTAGAATGTTTTATGTTTTTTTTTTTTTTCTTTTTTTTTTTTAGAACTCTACCATAGATCCTGTTGTTTTTCTCAGGGAGTCCTTTTTTTAAGTTTTTAATTGATCAGGAGCAAGAATTTTAAAGTGTTTCAGCTGGGTGGCAGTGCATGCTTTTAACCCCACTCGGAGGCAGAGGCAGGCAGATCTGTGTGAGTTCAAAGCCAGCCTGGTCTACAGAGTGAGTTCCAGGACAGGCAGGACTGTTACACAGAGAAATCCTGTCTCAAAAAAAAAAAAAAAAAAAAAAACCACACACAAAAAAATTAGAGCGTTTCATATCGTTCATCTGCTTTCATGTTTGATGTTTTCTTTTTTATTACATTTATTTCTTCTGTTATTTATGTATATGTGTTGGCAATCAAATGCTATCAACTTGGGGAAATCAGTTGTCTCCTACTGTGAATCTCAGGCAGTGAATCTTAGCATCAGGGCCCTTACAGGTGATCTGCCTCGTGAACCCTGATACGTTTTTCTGCTGCTCATCTTTTTGTGCACATTTTCTGGTAAACCCTACCTTGGACATGACCCCACTTACAGGAGAAATTTGTAGAAAGGAACATTAACTACTTACATATTTACTTTAATGTCAGTTAGCCAATAATAGACTTCTATCAGCTTGTGGTCAGTGTTCTTGAAATGCTTTTTAATTCGGCTTTTTGGAACCTACAATACCTTTTGTAATAGAAACAATAGTACAAATAAAGGTTGGATTCCTCTGCTAGCCTTGAAACCCTCAAAAATAAAAAATTGCTGATACAATTGGTCCTTCAATAGCATGTAGGAGTTCATTTACCATATAAGATACATACAGGATCAGAGGTCACCCAGTTTGTTCTTTCCCTCTATGGCCAGACGTGAGACACCCAGAGCTGGCACAGGGTGGATATCCAAGCAACACTTTTTGGTATGGGGATGAATGGTGATTGGTGATCTTCCTCATGAAAGACTTAGTTACATGTAGTAGTGTGCTAGCTAGTACAGGGAATGAGTACACACAGGCGCCCAACACTGTATTTCGCGTGGGTCCTTAGATACTAGGACTCAGAATTATATCTCAGAAAGCTGTGCTTTTCTAGCATCTGAATGAAAACCAGTGTTTAATGCATTTACAAAGGAAACAGATCACAATTTTTAAAAGGTTTTTAATTACATTTTTAGTTATTGGGAGGTGTGCAAGGCAGGTGTAGGTGTGAGAGGACAGACACCTTGTGGAAGTCAGCTCTCCTTCCACAGTGTAGGTTCCACAGGATCAAACTCAGGTCATCAGGCGTGGAAACATATGTCTATACGACCATTAAGCCATCTCTCCAGCCTGTGCTTTTCTTCTCCCAGGGCATAGGACCATTGCATCCAGCCCACGAAGCTCTGAATTTACTGCTGTTCCTCTTGGGAGGATAGGTGTGGAGTTGTTACAGGAGAAGGGTTAGTTGTACCACTCCAGCACTGGACGGATCCCACTTCTTGGGGCGATGCCTGGGCTGGTGACAGGTGCTTCTGAGTTCTGTTGGCTCTTAGGGAACTGAGTTCTTGCCTCTTCCACAGCACTCTTCCTGGACCCCTGTGTGGGCTGAAAGACACACCCGGGCAGCCCAAGTTCAGCAGGCTTGGCGTATAGGGCCAATGCTCCTCCATCCCAGTTGCTCCTCCCCCAGCCAGCCATGCTCCTGATCCCACATGACCAGCATGTCCTCCTAGGAACAGCAACTTTGCTCACCACAAATCTGCAGTGTCCTGTGGGTGGCTGTGGTGGTGGCACTGTGGGAAAGGAGACTCGGAGACAAGGTGAGGGCATGACTCTCCCGCCATGCAGCAGGCCTGTGCCAGGTCAACTCAGAGGTGGTCTGGGGTACCAGCCTGCAAGATAGAGTCATAGTAAAGACCCTGTCTTAGGGAAGGTCCAGTGTGCCCCGAATCTCTACTCTTCTACCCCCTCATGGGCACAGGCAAGGAGATACTTACAGGACAGTGTGTGGCTTCAAAGCCATTCCCAGCCTACAAGGGTGGGTGACTCTCCAAATCGTCTTCCTGGAGTCCCAAGGCAGCTTTCAGGCAGTCACATCAGTGCCCTCTCTCCCCAGCTCCTCTATCCACTGGCTGGGGCTCAGGAACCTCAGGAGAACTAATAAAACCCCTTCAGCAACTGCTAGGACAGCCCCCACCCAACAGCAGTGTGGAGACCCTCCTAAGACCTTTCCCTCAGGGACAACCCCGATGCTCAGCGTTGACAGTTAGTCTCAGAGAGCCTAAGAAAGCTCTAGACAGCCCAGGAATACAGAAGAGCATCCCTGGCTCAGCTTGGGGCTCTAGGCTGCAGGGTCTGGTATAGCCAAGGCCTCAATTCCCCACGGCCACTTCCCAGCCATCTCTGATACCCCAAACTCCTCTCAGACCTCACACACCCACTCTCCCTCTATTCCTTCTCCTCACTCCCTCCCTCCTCCCACTCCTTTTATATACCTCCTCCTTCCTTTCATCTCCCACCTACTTCTCTCCCTCACTTCTCTCCCTTACTCTTCCTCTACCCACCTCTCCTCACACTCACCCTCCCTCCTCCCACCTCTTCTCACACTCACCCTCCCTCCTCCCACCTCTCCTCACACTCACCCTCCCTCCTCCCACCACTCACCCCTCCTCCCACCTCTCCTTACCATCTCCTTTACTTCAAACTCCCTTCTTTCACATTCACCCCTCCTCCCACTTCTTCATACCCTCCCCCTTCCCACCTCCTCTCCCAGTCTCCCTCCTCCCAATTGTTCCCCCACACCCTCCATCCCCAACTTCCTTCCCCATATCCTCACTTCTACAACCTCCTCTGTCCTCCTCCTTCCTCTCCCTCACACCTCCCTCCCACCTGCTCTCACTATCCTTCAGCTACTTCCTCTCCCACATTCTCTCAGTCCTCAACTCCAAAACCCTCCCTCTCCCCACCTCATCTCCCATACTCTCCCTCCTCCCTTCCCATACAATCCCTTGTGGGAAACTGTGTTTGCGGGCAGAGCCAGCCAACTTGCCTGTACTTTGTAACTGAGAGGGGGAGTGTGGATAAAGAAAGGCTAGCTAAAGACAGTAAAGAAAAAGATAGAGACACAGGACAGATGTCAGGAGGCCATTCAGTCTACACTGAACATGCTTAGTCTTTCTTTAACCTTAAGTACTCAACCAAAAGTGGGGGCAATGGCAGAAGGCTTCTATTACCATGTATAAGGGGCAAACAGACTTATTTCCCTTAATCCTCCAAGTATTTAGTAGCTATACTGCCATCCAGCCTTCAGGGTCAAGAGTAAACACACCTCAGCCCAAATCTGTTGTTATTTAAAGACATCCGCTACCAAGGCCAAAACATCCTGCAGCAGCCAAGCTTAGTCTTATAGGTATAAAGACAGATTTGAACTCTCCGGAACTTGAGGCAAGATGGGCCTCTTTATAGGCTCTGATAATTTCCCCTTCTCAAATTAATAAAATAATACCTGTGCTTCTGTGCTTTTGCTACAGGATAGATGACTGTGCCTGTCTTAGGTTGTCTTCTTTCACCTTCCAGACTTACCCGTCATTGGAACACACATTCTGTCATGCATGACCTGTCTTAGGTTGCCTGGAGGCAAAGAGATCTTCCCCGTCTTTGACTACCAGCCTCTGTAATAAACAACTAGGGGATAGTGCACAGCTCGATGCCATGCACCAATGAGTCAACTTTTCATTGAGAGTTCACAAGCAAGCGTGATAATGCTAAGCAATGCATAATGCTTTTATGGCTACAATATCTCCTGTAAAAGGAGAGGATGATCAAGATAAAACGGCCTTTTAAAATTGGTCATGGATGTCCCAAGTGGCTTTAGCTATATCAAAATCTGCCTTCTTAATTACATTATATCTAAAGACTCATGAGCATCACGTCAAATTCCTGTCAGAATGTGCTGACTTTTTTCATCCATTAACACTTACATAGCACAGCAAAGGTTGCAAACATTAAAATTAGAGTATGATTGATTAAAAAAATAGACACATAATTGACTGGATTACAACTCTCATCATTTTAAATCAATCAAAAGACAATAAAATGTTCTCATGGTTCATAAAGTATGAATAACTCCACAATTTTAACCTTTTCTTTTTCAGTCTCTTAAAGACTAATGCACTGCTGCTTCTAATTTCCAAAGATAAGTTTGAGATACTACAGTCTTTGAGTGCTGAGTACCAGCTGCAAAACATTGCCTCCATAATAGTGTTCTATTATTCCAGTGAGTTCTTTTTCCCCAAAGGGAGAGACTGACAAAAATAACTATGCACTTGAGAAAGGGAGTGTGGATAAAGAAAGGCTAGATAAGAACATTATGGAAAAGACACAGGACAGATATCAGGAGGGCCATCAGACAAGCTTAGTCTCAGAGGCAGAAAGACAGATTTGAACTCTCTTGACTTGAGGCAAGATGAAATGGATCCCTCTTTATGGGACCTGACAATCCCTTATCCCATTTCCTTTTCAAAACACCCTCCCCCTACCACTACATTTCCTACACCTTCCTCCCTCCCTCCCTCCCTCTTCCTCCTTTCACCCTCTCTTTCTCCCACAAACTATCTCCTCCCACCTTTCCCAAACACTCTCCCTATTCCCATCTCTTTCCAACATACTCTCTCCTTCCAACTCTCCCTCTTCCAACTTCCTCTCACACATGCTCCCTCCTCCCACAGCCTCCCTACTTCCTCCCACCTTCTCTCAACCAAATCTGCAATGACCCCCACATACAATTTCATATTTCCTCCCTCCTCCCACTTTCTGTCCCTCGCCCCCCACCTCCCACTTCCTCCCCTCTGCCTCCCTCCTCCCACTTCCTCTCCCTCAGTCCCCCCACCTCCCACTTCCTCCCCCTTTGCCTCCCTCCTCCCACTTCCACCCCCTCTGCCTCCCTCCTCCCACTTCCTCCCCCTCTGCCTTCCTCCTCCCACTTCCTCCCCCTCTGCCTCCCTCCTCCCACTTTCCCTAGTTCCCCCACTTCCCACTTCCTCCCCTCAGTTCCCCACCTCCCACTTCCTCCCCCTCAGTCCCCCCACTTCCCACTTCCTCCCCCTCAGTCCCCCCTCCCACTTCCTCCCCCTGCCTCCCTCCTCCCACTTCCTCCCCCCTCAGTCCCCCCCACTTCCCACTTCCTCCCCCCTCAGTCCCCCCCACTTCCCACGTCCTCCCACTCAGTCCCCCATCTCCCACTTCCTCCCCCTCAGTCCCCCCACTTCCTCCCCCTCAGTCCCCCCCACCTCCCATTTTCTCCCCCTCAGTCCCCCTAGGCCCACTTTTATCCCTCAGGGCCCCTCATCCCACATCCTCTCCCTTGGCATCCTCCTCCCACTTCCTATCCCTCAGCCCCACCTTCTCCCAATTCCTCCCCCTTGGTCACCCGCATCCCAAATCCTCTCCCTCAGGGCCCGCTCCTCCCACTTAATCTACATCTGGATCCTCCACCTACTTCCTATCCCTCAGCCCCCTCCTCCCGCTTCCTCTGCCTCAGCTCCCCTCACCCAACTTCCTCTCCCTCAGCATACACCTACTTCCTAACCCTCATTTCCTATCCTCCCACTTTCTCTCCCTCCCCCTTATTCCCACTTCCTCTCCATCTGCTCCACTCCTCCCACTTCCTCTCCCTCAGCATCCTCCTCCTACTTCCTATACCTCAGCCCCCATCCAAAAACTTTCTATCCCTCAGCCCCTCCTGCTCCCACTTCCTCTCCATCTGCCCCACTCCTACCACTTCCTGTCCCTCTGCCCACCTCATCCCACTTTCTCTCCTAAGGTCCCACTCAACCTAAATTCTCTCCCTTGACCCCCTCCTCTCACTTCCAGTATGTTGGACCCCAACTCCCACTTAAATCCCTTGACACGCCCCCATCCTCCCGTATCCTCTCACTTGACCTCCCTCCTCCCACATCCTCTCCCTCAGCATCTGCCCCATACTACCTTTACCTAGGGCCCCCTTCTCCCATTTCCAATCCCTCAGCCCCCTTCCTCCCATTTCCTCTCCCTCAGTCCCACTACTCCAACTTCCTATTCCTTGGCCTCCTCCCCAACTTCCTCTTCCTTAGCTCCCCTCCTGCCACTTCCTCTCATTCTTCCTCCCTCCTCATACTTCCTCTCCTTCCTCCTACCTCCCACTTCCTCTTATTCTGCCTCCCTCCCCTCCATCTACATTCTCTCCCTCAGGCATCCTCCTCCCAATTCCACCACATCTTCTCCCCACCTCCTACTTCATCTCCCCCTCTGCCTCCGACCTCCCACTTCCTCTCCCTCAGCATCCGCCTCCCACTTACTATCCCTAGGTCCGCCTCCCTCCACATCTTTCATTCTGCCTCCCTCCTTCCAAAGTCTCTCCCTCAGCTTTTCTCCGCTCACTCCCTATCCATCTAAGCACGCTTCTCCCAATTTCAACCCCTCGGTATCTCATCCCACAACCACTCTGTCAGACCAAGACAACCGACCTCCATTCTCTAACCTTCCTCCAACTTCATATCCCACAACATCCTCCTCCCACTTCCTAAGATCTCCCACAGCTACCCTCCTCCAACTTCCTATCCTCTCCCTCAGTTCCCCTCCCCCACTTCATATCCTTTCCCTCAGCTACCTCCTCCCACTTCCTATCCACTCCCTCAGCTCTCCTCCTCCCATTTCCTATACTCTCGCTCAACTCCCCTCCTCCCACTTCCTATCCTCTCCATCAGCATCCTCCTCCCACCTCCTATCCTCTTCCTCATAATTCTCCTCCTACTTCATATCCACTCAGACAGCTTTCCTCCTCCTACTTCCTATACTCTCCCTCAGATCCGCTCCTACCACGTCCTACACTCTTCCTCAACTACCCACTCCCACTTCCTATCCTCTCCCTCAGATCCCCTCCTCCCACTTCCTATAATCTCCCTCAGCACCCTTCCTGCCACTCCCTATCCTCTCCCTCAGCTTCCCTCCTCCCAATTCGTATCCTCTCCCTCAGCTTCACTCCTCCCACTTCCAATCCTCTCCCTCAGCTCTCCTCCTCCCACTTCCTGTCCTCTCCCTCAGCTTCACTCCTCCCACTTCCAATCATACCCTCAGCTCCCCACCTTTCACTTCCTATACTCTGCCTCAGCTCCCTTCCTCCCACTTCCTATCCTTTCCCTCAGCTCCCCTCCAACTTTCTATAGTCTCCCTCAGCTCCCAAACTACCACTTCCTATCCACTCCTCAGTTCCCCTCCTCCGACTTGCTACCCTCTCCCTCACTACGCTCCTCTCACTTCCTATACTCTCACTCCCCTCCCCTCCTCCCACTTCCTATCCTCTCCCTCAACTCCCCTCATCTCACTTCTATCCTCTCCCTCAGCTCCCTTCCTTCCACTTCCTATCCTCTTCCTCAGTTCCCCTCTTCCCACTTTCTATCCTCCACGGCAGCTCCCCTCTTCGCACATCCTGTCCTCTCCCTCATCTCTCCTTCTGCCACATCCTATTCTCTCCTTCTGCTCCCCTCCTCCCACTTCCTATACTCTTTCTCAGCTTCCCTCCTCCCCCTATCTATACTCTCCCTACCTCCCCTCCTCCCACTTCCTATCCTCTCCCTCAGCTCTTATCCTCCCACATCCTATAGTCTCCCTCAGCTCCCCTCCTCCCATTTCCTATACTCTCTCAACTTCCCTCCTCCCACTTCCTACAGTGTCTCTCGGCTCCCATCCTCCCACGTCCTATACTATCCCTAGTGTCCTCCTCCCACTTCCTAAACTCTCCCTCAACTCCAATCCTCCCACTTCCTGTCCTCTCCCTCAGCGTCACTCCTACCACTTCCAATCATCTCCCTCAGCTCCCCTCCTCCCAATTCCTGTCCTCTCCCTCAGCTTCACTCCTCCCACTTCCAATCATCTCCCTCAGCTCTCCTCCTCCCACTTCCTATCCTCTCCCTAGGCTCCCCACCTCCCAATTCCTATCCACTCCCTCATCATCTTCCTCTCACTTCCTATCCTCTCCCTCAATTCCCCTCCTCCCACTTTCTATCCTCTCCGTCATCTCCCCTCCTCCCAGTTCCTATCCTCTCCCCCATCATCTTCCTCTCACTTCCTATCCTCTCCCTCAATTCCCCTCCTGCTATTTCTTACCCTCTCTCTCACCTCCCTTGCTCCCACCTCCTAACCTCTCCCTAGCATACTCCTCCCACTTCATATCCTCTCCCTCAGTTCCCCTTTTCCCACTTCCTATCCTCTCCCTCAGGTCCCCTACTCCGACTTCCTGTACTCTCCCTCAGCTACCCTCCTCCCACTTACTGTCCTCTTCCTCATTCACCTCCTCCTACTTCCTACACTCTCCCTCAGCTCCCGTCCTCCCAGTTCCTGTCCTCTCCCTCAGCTTCACTCCTCCCACTTACAATCATCTCCCTCAGCTCTCCTCCTCCCATTTCCTGTCCTCTCCCTCTGCTTTCTCCTCCCACTTCCAATCATCTCCCTCAGCTCTCCTCCTCCCACTTCCTATCCTCTGCTTCAGCTCCCCCACCTTTCACTTCCTATACACTCCCTCAGCTCCCTTCCTCCCACTTCCTATCCTTTCCCTCAGCTCCCCTCCAACATTCTATACTCTCCCTCAGCTCCCTACCTGCCACTTCCTATCCTCTCCTCAATTCCCCTCCTCTGACTTGCTACCCTCTCTCTCACTCCCCTCCTCTCACTTCCTATACTCTCGCAAACCTCCCCTACTCCCACTTCCTATCCTCTCCCTCAATTCAGCTCCTTTCACTTCTATCCTCTGCCCTCAGCTCCCATCCTCCCACTTCCTATCCTCTTCCTAAGTTCCCCTCTTCCCACTTTCTATCCTCCACGTCAGCTCCCCTCTTCCCACATCCTGTCCTCTCCGTCATCTCTCCTTCTGCCACATCCTATTCTCTCCTTCTGCTCCCCTCCTCCCACTTCCTACACTCTTTCACAGCTTTTCTCCTCCCCCTTTCTATACTCTCCCTTACCTCCCCTCCTCCTACTTCCTACCCTCTCCCTCAACTCTTATCCTCCCACTTCCTATAGTCTCCCTCAGCTCCACTCCTCCCATTTCCTATACTCTCTCAACTTCCCTCCTCCCACTTCCTACAATGTCTTTCGGCTCCCCTTCTACCAGTCCTATCATCTCCCTAGCTTCCTCCTCCCACTTTCTATCCTCTCCCTCAGCTCCCCTCCTCCCACCTCCTATCATCTCCCTAGCATCCTCCTCCCACTTCTTATACTCTCCCTCAGCTCCCGTCCTGCCACTTCCTAAACTCTCCCTCAACTCTCCTCCTCCCACTTCCTGTCCTCTCCCTCAGCGTCACTCCTCCACTTCCAACCATCTCCCTCAGCTCCCCTCCTCCCACTTCCTGTCCTCTCCCTTGGCTTCACTCCTCCCACTTCCAATCATCTCCCTCAGCTCCCTTCCTCCCAGTTCCTATCTTCTCCCTCATGATCTTCCTCTCACTTCCTATCCTCTCCCTCAGCTCCCGTACTCCCACTTCCTATCTTTTCCCTCAGCTCCCCACCAATTTCCTATAGTCTCCCTCAGCTCCCTACCTCCCACTTCCTATCCTCTCCCTCAGCTCTTATCCTCCCACTTCCTATACTCTCTCAACTTCCCTCCTCCCACTTGCTACAGTGTCTCTCGGCTAACCTTCTACCAAATGCTATCCTCTCCCTGGATTCATCCTCCCACTTTCTATCATCTCCCTCAGCTCCCCTCCTCCCACATCCTATACTCTACCTCAGCTCCCCCTCCTCCAACGTCTGCTCCTCTCCCTAGAGTCCTCCTCCCACTTCCTGTCCTTTCCCTCAGCTCCCCCTACTCCCACTTCCTGTCCTTTCCCTCAGGCCCCATACTCCCACTTCCTTTACTCTCGTTCAGCTCCCCTCATCCCACTTCCCTGTCCTCTCCCTCAGCGTCATTCCTCCCACTTCCAATAATCTCAATCAGCTCCCCTCCTCCCAATTCCTGTCCTCTCCCTCAGCTTCACTCCTCCCACTTCCAATCATCTCCCTCAGCTCCCTTCCTCCCAGTTCCTATCCTCTCCCTCATCATCTTCCTCTCACTTCCTATCCTCTCCCACAGCTCTCCTCCTCCCACTTCCTGTCCTCTCCCCCCAGATTCACTCCTCCCACGACCAATCATCTCCCTCAGTCCCCTCAACCCACTTCCTATGCACTCCCTCAGCTCCCTTCCACCCACTTCCTATCGTTTCCCATAGCTCCCCTCCAACTTCCTATAGTCTCCCTCAGCTCCCTACCTCCCCCATCCTATCCTCTCCCTCAGCTGCCCTCCTACCATTTCCTATACTCTCTCAACTTCCCTCCTGCCAATTCCTACAGTGTCTCTCAGCTCCCCTTCTCCCAAATCCTATCATCTCCCTATCTTACTCCCCCACTTTCTATCCTCTGCCTCAGCTCCCCTCCTCCCACTTCCAATACTCTCCCTAAGCTCCCATCCTCCCAATTCCTGTCCTCTCCCTCAGCTTTACATCTCCCACTTCCAATCATCTCCCACAGCTCCCCACCTCCCACAACCTATACTCTCCCTTAGCTCCCTTCTTCCCACTTACTATCCTTTCCCTCAGCTCCCCTCCCACTTCCTATCCTCTCCCTCAGCTCCACTCCTTCCACTTCCTATCCGCTCCCCCAGCTCCCCTCCTCCAAGTTCCTGTCCACACCCTCATCACCTTCCACTCACTTCCTATCATCTCCCTCAATTCCCCTCCTCCTACTTCCATCCCTCTCTCTCAGCTCCCCTCCTCCCACCTCCTATCCTCTGCCTAGTATCTGCCTCCCACTTACTATATTCTCCCTCAGTTCCCCTTTTCCCATTTCCTATCCTCTTCCTCATTCCCCTCCTTCCAATTCCTATCCTCTCCCTCAAGTTCTCTCCTCCCACTTCCTATACTCTCCCTCAGCTTCACTCCTCCCACTTCCAATCATCTCCCTCAGCTCTCCTCCTCCCACTTCCTATCCTCTCCCTCATTCCCCTCCTCCCACTTCCCTATCCTCTCCCTCAACGCCCCTCCTCCCACTTCCTATCCTCTCCCTCAGCTCCCCTCCTCCCACTTCCTTTACTCTCTCACCTTCCTCCTACCACTTCCTACAGTGTCCCTCAGCTCCCTTCCTCCCAAGTCCTATCCTCGCCCTAGCTTACTCCTCCCACTTTCTATCCTCTCCCTCAGCTCCCCCTCCTCCCACTTCCTATACTCTCCGTCAGCACACCTACTCCCATCTCCTATCCTCTCCCTAGCATCCTACTTCCACTTCCTATACTCTCCCTCAGCTGCTGTCCTGCCACTTTTTAAACTCTCCCTCAACTCCCCTCCTCCCACTTCCTATCCTCTCTCTCAGCTCCCCTGCTCCCACTTCCTATACTCTCTCACCTTCCCTCCTCCCTCATCCTACAGGGTCCCTCAGCTCCCTTCCTCCCAAGTCCTATCCTCTCCCTAGCTTCCTCCTCTCACTTCCTATCCTCTCCCTCAGCTCCCCTCCTCCCACTGCCTATCCTCTCCCTCAGCTACCAACCTTTGCCTTTCTGTCCTCTCCCTCAGCTTCTCTCCTCCCACTTCCTGTCCTCTTCCTCAATTTCCCTCCTCACACTTCCTACCCTCTCCCTCAGCTCCCCTCCTCCCACGTCCTGTCCTCTCCCTCAGCTTCACTCCTCCCACTTCCAATAATCTCCCTCAGCTCTCCTCCTCCTACTTCCTGTCCTCTCCCTCAGTTCCCCTTTTCCCACTTCCTATACTCTCCCTCATTCCCCTCCTCCCACTTCCTGTCCTCTTCCTCAATTTCCCTCCTCACACTTCCTACCCTCTCCCTCAGCTCCCCTCCTCCCACGTCCTGTCCTCTCCCTCAGCTTCACTCCTCCCACTTCCAATAATCTCCCTCAGCTCTCCTCCTCCTACTTCCTGTCCTCTCCCTCAGTTCCCCTTTTCCCACTTCCTATACTCTCCCTCATTCCCCTCCTGCCACTTCCGATCCTCTCCCTCAGCTCCCCTCCAACTTCCTATACTCTCCCTTAGCTCCCTACCTCACACTTCCTATCCTCTCCCTCAGCTCCCAGCCTCCAACTTCCCTATACTCTCTAAACTTCCCTCCTCCCACTTCCCTCAATGTCCCTCAGCTCTGCTCCTCCCAAGTCCTATCCTCTTTCTAGCTTCCTCCTCCCACTCTTATCCTCTCCCTCAGCTCCCCTACTCCCACATCCAATAATCTCCCACAGCTCCCCCTCCTCCCAGTTCCTATCCTTTCCCTCATCATCTTCCTCTCACTTCCTATCCTCTCCCTCAATTCCTCTCCTCTTACTTCCTACACTCTCTCTCATGCCCCTCCTCCCAACCTCTATCCTCTCACTGGCATCCTCCTCCCACTTTTTATCCTCTCCTTCAGTTCCCCTTTTCCCACTTCCTACCCTCTCCCTCTGCTCCACTCCTCCCACTTCATATACTCTCCCTCATTCCCCTCCTCCCACTTCCGATCCGCTCCCTCAACTACCCTCCTCCCACTTCCTATCCTCTCCCTCAGCTCCCCTCCTCCCACTTCCTATACTCTCCCCTCAGCTTCACTCCTCCCACTTCCAACATCTCCCTCAGCTCTCCTCCTCCCACTTCCTGTCCTCTCCCTCAGTTCCCATTTTCCCACTTCCTATCCTCTCCCTCATTCCCCTCCTCCCACTTCCGATCCTCACCCTCAACTACCCTCCTCCCACTTCCTATCCTCTCCCTCAGCTCTCCTCCTCCCACTTCCTTTACTCTCTCACCTGTCCTCCTCCCACTTCCTACAGTGTCCCTCAGCTCCCTTCCTCCCAAGACGTATCCTCTCCCTAGCTTCCTCCTCCCACTTCTTATCCTCTCCCTCAGTTCCCTTCCTCCCACTTCCAATCCTCTCCCTCAGCTCTCCTCCTCCCACTTCCTGTCCTCTCCCTCAGCTTCACTCCTCCCACTTCCAATCATACCCTCAGCTCCCCACCTTTCACTTCCTATACTCTGCCTCAGCTCCCTTCCTCCCACTTCCTATCCTTTCCCTCAGCTCCCCTCCAACTTTCTATAGTCTCCCTCAGCTCCCAAACTACCACTTCCTATCCACTCCTCAGTTCCCCTCCTCCGACTTGCTACCCTCTCCCTCACTACGCTCCTCTCACTTCCCTATACTCTCACTCCCCTCCCCTCCTCCCACTTCCTATCCTCTCCCTCAACTCCCCCTCATCTCACTTCTATCCTCTCCCTCAGCTCCCTTCCTTCCACTTCCTATCCTCTTCCTCAGTTCCCCTCTTCCCACTTTCTATCCTCCACGGCAGCTCCCCTCTTCGCACATCCTGTCCTCTCCCTCATCTCTCCTTCTGCCACATCCTATTCTCTCCTTCTGCTCCCCTCCTCCCACTTCCTATACTCTTTCTCAGCTTCCCTCCTCCCCCTATCTATACTCTCCCTACCTCCCCTCCTCCCACTTCCTATCCTCTCCCTCAGCTCTTATCCTCCCACATCCTATAGTCTCCCTCAGCTCCCCTCCTCCCATTTCCTATACTCTCTCAACTTCCCTCCTCCCACTTCCTACAGTGTCTCTCGGCTCCCATCCTCCCACGTCCTATACTATCCCTAGTGTCCTCCTCCCACTTCCTAAACTCTCCCTCAACTCCAATCCTCCCACTTCCTGTCCTCTCCCTCAGCGTCACTCCTACCACTTCCAATCATCTCCCTCAGCTCCCCTCCTCCCAATTCCTGTCCTCTCCCTCAGCTTCACTCCTCCCACTTCCAATCATCTCCCTCAGCTCTCCTCCTCCCACTTCCTATCCTCTCCCTAGGCTCCCCACCTCCCAATTCCTATCCACTCCCTCATCATCTTCCTCTCACTTCCTATCCTCTCCCTCAATTCCCCTCCTCCCACTTTCTATCCTCTCCGTCATCTCCCCTCCTCCCAGTTCCTATCCTCTCCCCCATCATCTTCCTCTCACTTCCTATCCTCTCCCTCAATTCCCCTCCTGCTATTTCTTACCCTCTCTCTCACCTCCCTTGCTCCCACCTCCTAACCTCTCCCTAGCATACTCCTCCCACTTCATATCCTCTCCCTCAGTTCCCCTTTTCCCACTTCCTATCCTCTCCCTCAGGTCCCCTACTCCGACTTCCTGTACTCTCCCTCAGCTACCCTCCTCCCACTTACTGTCCTCTTCCTCATTCACCTCCTCCTACTTCCTACACTCTCCCTCAGCTCCCGTCCTCCCAGTTCCTGTCCTCTCCCTCAGCTTCACTCCTCCCACTTACAATCATCTCCCTCAGCTCTCCTCCTCCCATTTCCTGTCCTCTCCCTCTGCTTTCTCCTCCCACTTCCAATCATCTCCCTCAGCTCTCCTCCTCCCACTTCCTATCCTCTGCTTCAGCTCCCCACCTTTCACTTCCTATACACTCCCTCAGCTCCCTTCCTCCCACTTCCTATCCTTTCCCTCAGCTCCCCTCCAACATTCTATACTCTCCCTCAGCTCCCTACCTGCCACTTCCTATCCTCTCCTCAATTCCCCTCCTCTGACTTGCTACCCTCTCTCTCACTCCCCTCCTCTCACTTCCTATACTCTCGCAAACCTCCCCTACTCCCACTTCCTATCCTCTCCCTCAATTCAGCTCCTTTCACTTCTATCCTCTGCCCTCAGCTCCCATCCTCCCACTTCCTATCCTCTTCCTAAGTTCCCCTCTTCCCACTTTCTATCCTCCACGTCAGCTCCCCTCTTCCCACATCCTGTCCTCTCCGTCATCTCTCCTTCTGCCACATCCTATTCTCTCCTTCTGCTCCCCTCCTCCCACTTCCTACACTCTTTCACAGCTTTTCTCCTCCCCCTTTCTATACTCTCCCTTACCTCCCCTCCTCCTACTTCCTACCCTCTCCCTCAACTCTTATCCTCCCACTTCCTATAGTCTCCCTCAGCTCCACTCCTCCCATTTCCTATACTCTCTCAACTTCCCTCCTCCCACTTCCTACAATGTCTTTCGGCTCCCCTTCTACCAGTCCTATCATCTCCCTAGCTTCCTCCTCCCACTTTCTATCCTCTCCCTCAGCTCCCCTCCTCCCACCTCCTATCATCTCCCTAGCATCCTCCTCCCACTTCTTATACTCTCCCTCAGCTCCCGTCCTGCCACTTCCTAAACTCTCCCTCAACTCTCCTCCTCCCACTTCCTGTCCTCTCCCTCAGCGTCACTCCTCCACTTCCAACCATCTCCCTCAGCTCCCCTCCTCCCACTTCCTGTCCTCTCCCTTGGCTTCACTCCTCCCACTTCCAATCATCTCCCTCAGCTCCCTTCCTCCCAGTTCCTATCTTCTCCCTCATGATCTTCCTCTCACTTCCTATCCTCTCCCTCAGCTCCCGTACTCCCACTTCCTATCTTTTCCCTCAGCTCCCCACCAATTTCCTATAGTCTCCCTCAGCTCCCTACCTCCCACTTCCTATCCTCTCCCTCAGCTCTTATCCTCCCACTTCCTATACTCTCTCAACTTCCCTCCTCCCACTTGCTACAGTGTCTCTCGGCTAACCTTCTACCAAATGCTATCCTCTCCCTGGATTCATCCTCCCACTTTCTATCATCTCCCTCAGCTCCCCTCCTCCCACATCCTATACTCTACCTCAGCTCCCCTCCTCCAACGTCTGCTCCTCTCCCTAGAGTCCTCCTCCCACTTCCTGTCCTTTCCCTCAGCTCCCCTACTCCCACTTCCTGTCCTTTCCCTCAGGCCCCATACTCCCACTTCCTTTACTCTCGTTCAGCTCCCCTCATCCCACTTCCTGTCCTCTCCCTCAGCGTCATTCCTCCCACTTCCAATAATCTCAATCAGCTCCCCTCCTCCCAATTCCTGTCCTCTCCCTCAGCTTCACTCCTCCCACTTCCAATCATCTCCCTCAGCTCCCTTCCTCCCAGTTCCTATCCTCTCCCTCATCATCTTCCTCTCACTTCCTATCCTCTCCCACAGCTCTCCTCCTCCCACTTCCTGTCCTCTCCCCCAGATTCACTCCTCCCACGACCAATCATCTCCCTCAGTCCCCTCAACCCACTTCCTATGCACTCCCTCAGCTCCCTTCCACCCACTTCCTATCGTTTCCCATAGCTCCCCTCCAACTTCCTATAGTCTCCCTCAGCTCCCTACCTCCCCCATCCTATCCTCTCCCTCAGCTGCCCTCCTACCATTTCCTATACTCTCTCAACTTCCCTCCTGCCAATTCCTACAGTGTCTCTCAGCTCCCCTTCTCCCAAATCCTATCATCTCCCTATCTTACTCCCCCACTTTCTATCCTCTGCCTCAGCTCCCCTCCTCCCACTTCCAATACTCTCCCTAAGCTCCCATCCTCCCAATTCCTGTCCTCTCCCTCAGCTTTACATCTCCCACTTCCAATCATCTCCCACAGCTCCCCACCTCCCACAACCTATACTCTCCCTTAGCTCCCCTTCTTCCCACTTACTATCCTTTCCCTCAGCTCCCCTCCCACTTCCTATCCTCTCCCTCAGCTCCACTCCTTCCACTTCCTATCCGCTCCCCCAGCTCCCCTCCTCCAAGTTCCTGTCCACACCCTCATCACCTTCCACTCACTTCCTATCATCTCCCTCAATTCCCCTCCTCCTACTTCCATCCCTCTCTCTCAGCTCCCCTCCTCCCACCTCCTATCCTCTGCCTAGTATCTGCCTCCCACTTACTATATTCTCCCTCAGTTCCCCTTTTCCCATTTCCTATCCTCTTCCTCATTCCCCTCCTTCCAATTCCTATCCTCTCCCTCAAGTTCTCTCCTCCCACTTCCTATACTCTCCCTCAGCTTCACTCCTCCCACTTCCAATCATCTCCCTCAGCTCTCCTCCTCCCACTTCCTATCCTCTCCCTCATTCCCCTCCTCCCACTTCCTATCCTCTCCCTCAACGCCCCTCCTCCCACTTCCTATCCTCTCCCTCAGCTCCCCTCCTCCCACTTCCTTTACTCTCTCACCTTCCTCCTACCACTTCCTACAGTGTCCCTCAGCTCCCTTCCTCCCAAGTCCTATCCTCGCCCTAGCTTACTCCTCCCACTTTCTATCCTCTCCCTCAGCTCCCCTCCTCCCACTTCCTATACTCTCCGTCAGCACACCTACTCCCATCTCCTATCCTCTCCCTAGCATCCTACTTCCACTTCCTATACTCTCCCTCAGCTGCTGTCCTGCCACTTTTTAAACTCTCCCTCAACTCCCCCTCCTCCCACTTCCTATCCTCTCTCTCAGCTCCCCTGCTCCCACTTCCCTATACTCTCTCACCTTCCCTCCTCCCTCATCCTACAGGGTCCCTCAGCTCCCTTCCTCCCAAGTCCTATCCTCTCCCTAGCTTCCTCCTCTCACTTCCTATCCTCTCCCTCAGCTCCCCTCCTCCCACTGCCTATCCTCTCCCTCAGCTACCAACCTTTGCCTTTCTGTCCTCTCCCTCAGCTTCTCTCCTCCCACTTCCTGTCCTCTTCCTCAATTTCCCTCCTCACACTTCCTACCCTCTCCCTCAGCTCCCCTCCTCCCACGTCCTGTCCTCTCCCTCAGCTTCACTCCTCCCACTTCCAATAATCTCCCTCAGCTCTCCTCCTCCTACTTCCTGTCCTCTCCCTCAGTTCCCCTTTTCCCACTTCCTATACTCTCCCTCATTCCCCTCCTCCCACTTCCTGTCCTCTTCCTCAATTTCCCTCCTCACACTTCCTACCCTCTCCCTCAGCTCCCCTCCTCCCACGTCCTGTCCTCTCCCTCAGCTTCACTCCTCCCACTTCCAATAATCTCCCTCAGCTCTCCTCCTCCTACTTCCTGTCCTCTCCCTCAGTTCCCCTTTTCCCACTTCCTATACTCTCCCTCATTCCCCTCCTGCCACTTCCGATCCTCTCCCTCAGCTCCCCTCCAACTTCCTATACTCTCCCTTAGCTCCCCTACCTCACACTTCCTATCCTCTCCCTCAGCTCCCAGCCTCCAACTTCCTATACTCTCTAAACTTCCCTCCTCCCACTTCCCTCAATGTCCCTCAGCTCTGCTCCTCCCAAGTCCTATCCTCTTTCTAGCTTCCTCCTCCCACTCTTATCCTCTCCCTCAGCTCCCCTACTCCCACATCCAATAATCTCCCACAGCTCCCCTCCTCCCAGTTCCTATCCTTTCCCTCATCATCTTCCTCTCACTTCCTATCCTCTCCCTCAATTCCTCTCCTCTTACTTCCTACACTCTCTCTCATGCCCCTCCTCCCAACCTCTATCCTCTCACTGGCATCCTCCTCCCACTTTTTATCCTCTCCTTCAGTTCCCCTTTTCCCACTTCCTACCCTCTCCCTCTGCTCCACTCCTCCCACTTCATATACTCTCCCTCATTCCCCTCCTCCCACTTCCGATCCGCTCCCTCAACTACCCTCCTCCCACTTCCTATCCTCTCCCTCAGCTCCCCTCCTCCCACTTCCTATACTCTCCCTCAGCTTCACTCCTCCCACTTCCAACATCTCCCTCAGCTCTCCTCCTCCCACTTCCTGTCCTCTCCCTCAGTTCCCATTTTCCCACTTCCTATCCTCTCCCTCATTCCCCTCCTCCCACTTCCGATCCTCACCCTCAACTACCCTCCTCCCACTTCCCTATCCTCTCCCTCAGCTCTCCTCCTCCCACTTCCTTTACTCTCTCACCTGTCCTCCTCCCACTTCCTACAGTGTCCCTCAGCTCCCTTCCTCCCAAGACGTATCCTCTCCCTAGCTTCCTCCTCCCACTTCTTATCCTCTCCCTCAGTTCCCTTCCTCCCACTTCCTGTCCTCTCCCTAAGCTCCCCTCCTCTGACTTCCTGTCCTCTCTCTCAGTTTCCCCTCCTCCCACTCCCTGTCCTATTCCTCAATTCCCCTTCTCCCATTCCTACCCTCTCCCTCAACTCCCCTCCTCCCACTTCCTATACTCTCTCACCTTCCCTCTTCCCACTTTCTACAGTGTCCTTCAGATCCCCTCCTCCCAAGTCGTATCCTCTCCCTAGCATCCTCCTCCCACATCCTACCCTCTCCCACATCTCTCCTTCTGCCACATACTATCCTCTCCTTCTACTCCCCTCCTCCCACTTTGTATACTCTTTCTCAGCTAGCCTCCTCCCCCTTCTAATCCTCTCCCTTACCTTTCTTCATCACACTTCCTATCCTCTCCCTCAGCTCCCCCTCCTCCCACTTCCTGTACTCTCCCACACATCCCCTTTTCCCACTTTCTGTCCTCTCCCTCAGTTCCCCTCCCACTTCCTATAGTATCCCTCAGCTCCCTTTCTCCAAAGGCCTAGCCTCTCCCTACCTTCGCTTCCTCCCACTTCCTATCCTCTCACCAGATCCCCTCATCCCACTTCCTATCCTCTCTCTCAGCTCCCCTGCTCCCACTTCCTATACTCTCTCACCTTCCCTCCTCCCTCATCCTACAGGGTCCCTCAGCTCCCTTCCTCCCAAATCCTATCTCTCCCTAGCTTCCTCCTCTCACTTCCTATCCTCCCCCTCAGCTCCCCTCCTCCCACTGCTTATCCTCTCCCTCAGCTTCACTCCTCCCACTTCCTATATTCTTCCTCAGCTTCACTCCTCCCACTTCCAATCATCTCCCTCAGCTCACCTCCTCCCACTTCCTGTCCTCTACCTCAGTTCCCCTTTTCCCACTTCCTATCCTCTCCCTCATTCCCCTCCTCCCACTTCCGATCCTCTCCCTCAACAAACCTCCTCCCACTTCTTATCCTCTCCCTCAATCCCTCCACCCACTTCCTATAGCTCCCTCAACTCCCCTCCTCCCACTTCCTATCCTCTCCCTCAGCTCCCCTCCTCCCACTTCCTTTACTCTCTCACCTACCTCCTCCCATTTCCTACAGTGTCCCTCATCTCCCTTCCTCCTAAGTCCATTCCTCTCCCTAGCTTACTCCTCCCACTTTTTATCCTCTCCCTCAGCTCCCCTACTCCCACTTCCTATACTCTCCATCAGCTCCCATCCTGCCACTCCCTAAACTCTCCCTCAGCTCCCCTCCTCCCACTTCCTATACTCTCTCACCTTCCCTCCTCCCTCATCCTACAGGGTCCCTCAGCTCCCTTCCTCCCAAGTCCTATCCTCTCCCTAACTTCCTCCTCTCACTTCCTATCCTCTCCCTCAGCTCCCCCTCCACCCACTGCCTATCCTCTCCCTCAGCTCCCAAACTCCGACTTTCTGTCCTCTCCCTCACCTTCTCTCCTCCCACTTCCTGTCCTCTTCCTCAATTTCCCTCCTCACACTTCCTACCCTCTCCCTCAGCTTCACTCCTCCCACTTCCAATAATCTCCCTAAGCTCTCCTCCTCTTATTCCTGTCCTCTCCCTCAGTTCCCATTTTCCCACTTCTTATCCTCTCCCTCATTCCCCTCCTCCCACTTCCGATTCTCTCCCTCAACTACACTCCTCCCACTTCCAATCTTCTCCCTCAGCTCCCCTCCTCTGACTTCCTGTCCTCTCCCTCAGCTCCCCTCCTTCCACTTCCTGTCCTCTCCCTCAACTTCACTCCTCCCACTTCCAATCATCTCCCTAAGGTCCCTTCCTCCCAGTTCCTATCCTCTCCCTCATCATCTTCCTCTCACTTCCTATCCTCTCCCTCAATTCCTCCCCTCCTACTTCCTACACTCTCTCTCAGTGCCCCTTCTCCCATCTCCTATGCTCTCAAGGCATCCTCCTCCCACTTTTTATCCTCTCCCTCAGTTCCCCTTTTCCCACTTCCTACCCTCTCCCTCTGTTCCACTCCTCCCACTTCCTATATTCTCCCTCATTCCCCCTCCTCCCACTTCCAATCCTCTCCCTCAAGTACCCACCTCCCACTTCCTATCCTCTCCCTAAGCTCCCCTCCTCCCACTTCCTTTACTCTCTCACCTGTCCTCCTCCCACTTCCACCAGTGTCCCTCAGCTCCCTTCCTCCCAAGTCCTATCCTCTCCCCTAGCTTCCTCCTCCCACTTCTTATCCTCTCCCTCTGTTCCCTTCCTCCCACTTCCTGTCCTCTCCCTCAGCTTCACTCCTCCCACTTCAATCATCTCCCTCAGCTCTCCTCCTCCCACTTCCTATCCTCTCCCTCATCTCCCCTCCTCCCAGTTCCTATCCTCTCCCGCATCATCTTCCTCTCACTTCCTATCCTCTCCCTCAATTCCCCTCCTGCTACTTCCTACCCTCTCTCTCACCTCCCTTCCTCACACCTCCTAACCTCTCCCTAGCATACTCCTCCCACTTCATATCCTCTCCCTCAGTTCCCCTTTTCCCTCTTCCTATCCTCTCCCTCAGGTCCCCTACTCCGACTTCCTGTCCTCTCCCTCAGCTTCACTCCTCCCATTTCCAATCATCTCCCTCAGCTCTCCTCCTCCCACTTCCTATCCTCTGCTTCAGCTCCCCACCTTTCACTTCCCTATACACTCCCTCAGCTCCCTTCCTCCCACTTCCTATCCTTTCCCTCAGCTCCCCTCCAACTTTCTATAGTCTCCCTCAGCTCCCCTACGTGTCACTTCCTATCCTCTCCTCAGTTCCCCTCCTCCGACTTGCTACCCTCTCCCTCACTCCCCTCCTCTCACTTCCCTGTACTCTCGCAAACCTCCCCTCCTCCCACTTCCAATCCTCTCCCTCAACTCAGCTCCTTTCACTTCTATCCTCTCCCCTCAGTTCCCATCCTCACACTTCCTACCTTCTCCCTCAGCTCCCCTCCTCCCAATTCCTGTCCTCTCCCTCAGCTTCACTCCTCCCAATGCCAATAATCTCCCTCAGCTCTCCTCCTCCTACTTCCTGTCCTCTCCCTCAGTTCCCCTTTTCCCACTTCCTATACTCTCCCTCATTCCCCTCCTGCCACTTCCGATCCTCTCCCTCAGCTCCCCTCCAACTTCCTATACTCTCCCTTAGCTCCCTACCTCACACTTCCTATCCTCTCCCTCAGCTCCCAGCCTCCAACTTCCTATACTCTCTAAACTTCCCTCCTCCCACTTCCCTCAGTGTCCCTCAGCTCTGCTCCTCCCAAGTCCTATCCTCTTTCTAGCTTCCTCCTCCCACTCTTATCCTCTCCCTCAGCTCCCCTACTCCCACATCCAATAATCTCCCACAGCTCCCCTCCTCCCAGTTCCTATCCTTTCCCTCATCATCTTCCTCTCACTTCCTATCCTCTCCCTCAATTCCTCTCCTCTTACTTCCTACACTCTCTCTCATGCCCCTCCTCCCAACCTCTATCCTCTCACTGGCATCCTCCTCCCACTTTTTATCCTCTCCTTCAGTTCCCCTTTTCCCACTTCCTACCCTCTCCCTCTGCTCCACTCCTCCCACTTCATATACTCTCCCTCATTCCCCTCCTCCCACTTCCGATCCGCTCCCTCAACTACCCTCCTCCCACTTCCTATCCTCTCCCTCAGCTCCCCTCCTCCCACTTCCTATACTCTCCCTCAGCTTCACTCCTCCCACTTCCAACATCTCCCTCAGCTCTCCTCCTCCCACTTCCTGTCCTCTCCCTCAGTTCCCATTTTCCCACTTCCTATCCTCTCCCTCATTCCCCTCCTCCCACTTCCGATCCTCACCCTCAACTACCCTCCTCCCACTTCCTATCCTCTCCCTCAGCTCTCCTCCTCCCACTTCCTTTACTCTCTCACCTGTCCTCCTCCCACTTCCTACAGTGTCCCTCAGCTCCCTTCCTCCCAAGACGTATCCTCTCCCTAGCTTCCTCCTCCCACTTCTTATCCTCTCCCTCAGTTCCCTTCCTCCCACTTCCTGTCCTCTCCCTAAGCTCCCCTCCTCTGACTTCCTGTCCTCTCTCTCAGTTTCCCTCCTCCCACTCCCTGTCCTATTCCTCAATTCCCCTTCTCCCATTCCTACCCTCTCCCTCAACTCCCCTCCTCCCACTTCCTATACTCTCTCACCTTCCCTCTTCCCACTTTCTACAGTGTCCTTCAGATCCCCTCCTCCCAAGTCGTATCCTCTCCCTAGCATCCTCCTCCCACATCCTACCCTCTCCCACATCTCTCCTTCTGCCACATACTATCCTCTCCTTCTACTCCCCTCCTCCCACTTTGTATACTCTTTCTCAGCTAGCCTCCTCCCCCTTCTAATCCTCTCCCTTACCTTTCTTCATCACACTTCCTATCCTCTCCCTCAGCTCCCCTCCTCCCACTTCCTGTACTCTCCCACACATCCCCTTTTCCCACTTTCTGTCCTCTCCCTCAGTTCCCCTCCCACTTCCTATAGTATCCCTCAGCTCCCCTTTCTCCAAAGGCCTAGCCTCTCCCTACCTTCGCTTCCTCCCACTTCCTATCCTCTCACCAGATCCCCTCATCCCACTTCCTATCCTCTCTCTCAGCTCCCCTGCTCCCACTTCCTATACTCTCTCACCTTCCCTCCTCCCTCATCCTACAGGGTCCCTCAGCTCCCTTCCTCCCAAATCCTATCTCTCCCTAGCTTCCTCCTCTCACTTCCTATCCTCCCCCTCAGCTCCCCTCCTCCCACTGCTTATCCTCTCCCTCAGCTTCACTCCTCCCACTTCCTATATTCTTCCTCAGCTTCACTCCTCCCACTTCCAATCATCTCCCTCAGCTCACCTCCTCCCACTTCCTGTCCTCTACCTCAGTTCCCCTTTTCCCACTTCCTATCCTCTCCCTCATTCCCCTCCTCCCACTTCCGATCCTCTCCCTCAACAAACCTCCTCCCACTTCTTATCCTCTCCCTCAATCCCTCCACCCACTTCCTATAGCTCCCTCAACTCCCCTCCTCCCACTTCCTATCCTCTCCCTCAGCTCCCCTCCTCCCACTTCCTTTACTCTCTCACCTACCTCCTCCCATTTCCTACAGTGTCCCTCATCTCCCTTCCTCCTAAGTCCATTCCTCTCCCTAGCTTACTCCTCCCACTTTTTATCCTCTCCCTCAGCTCCCCTACTCCCACTTCCTATACTCTCCATCAGCTCCCATCCTGCCACTCCCTAAACTCTCCCTCAGCTCCCCTCCTCCCACTTCCCTATACTCTCTCACCTTCCCTCCTCCCTCATCCTACAGGGTCCCTCAGCTCCCTTCCTCCCAAGTCCTATCCTCTCCCTAACTTCCTCCTCTCACTTCCTATCCTCTCCCTCAGCTCCCCTCCACCCACTGCCTATCCTCTCCCTCAGCTCCCAAACTCCGACTTTCTGTCCTCTCCCTCACCTTCTCTCCTCCCACTTCCTGTCCTCTTCCTCAATTTCCCTCCTCACACTTCCTACCCTCTCCCTCAGCTTCACTCCTCCCACTTCCAATAATCTCCCTAAGCTCTCCTCCTCTTATTCCTGTCCTCTCCCTCAGTTCCCATTTTCCCACTTCTTATCCTCTCCCTCATTCCCCTCCTCCCACTTCCGATTCTCTCCCTCAACTACACTCCTCCCACTTCCAATCTTCTCCCTCAGCTCCCCTCCTCTGACTTCCTGTCCTCTCCCTCAGCTCCCCTCCTTCCACTTCCTGTCCTCTCCCTCAACTTCACTCCTCCCACTTCCAATCATCTCCCTAAGGTCCCTTCCTCCCAGTTCCTATCCTCTCCCTCATCATCTTCCTCTCACTTCCTATCCTCTCCCTCAATTCCTCCCCTCCTACTTCCTACACTCTCTCTCAGTGCCCCTTCTCCCATCTCCTATGCTCTCAAGGCATCCTCCTCCCACTTTTTATCCTCTCCCTCAGTTCCCCTTTTCCCACTTCCTACCCTCTCCCTCTGTTCCACTCCTCCCACTTCCTATATTCTCCCTCATTCCCCTCCTCCCACTTCCAATCCTCTCCCTCAAGTACCCACCTCCCACTTCCTATCCTCTCCCTAAGCTCCCCTCCTCCCACTTCCTTTACTCTCTCACCTGTCCTCCTCCCACTTCCACCAGTGTCCCTCAGCTCCCTTCCTCCCAAGTCCTATCCTCTCCCTAGCTTCCTCCTCCCACTTCTTATCCTCTCCCTCTGTTCCCTTCCTCCCACTTCCTGTCCTCTCCCTCAGCTTCACTCCTCCCACTTCAATCATCTCCCTCAGCTCTCCTCCTCCCACTTCCTATCCTCTCCCTCATCTCCCCTCCTCCCAGTTCCTATCCTCTCCCGCATCATCTTCCTCTCACTTCCTATCCTCTCCTCAATTCCCCTCCTGCTACTTCCTACCCTCTCTCTCACCTCCCTTCCTCACACCTCCTAACCTCTCCCTAGCATACTCCTCCCACTTCATATCCTCTCCCTCAGTTCCCCTTTTCCCTCTTCCTATCCTCTCCCTCAGGTCCCCCTACTCCGACTTCCTGTCCTCTCCCTCAGCTTCACTCCTCCCATTTCCAATCATCTCCCTCAGCTCTCCTCCTCCCACTTCCTATCCTCTGCTTCAGCTCCCCACCTTTCACTTCCTATACACTCCCTCAGCTCCCTTCCTCCCACTTCCTATCCTTTCCCTCAGCTCCCCTCCAACTTTCTATAGTCTCCCTCAGCTCCCTACGTGTCACTTCCTATCCTCTCCTCAGTTCCCCTCCTCCGACTTGCTACCCTCTCCCTCACTCCCCTCCTCTCACTTCCTGTACTCTCGCAAACCTCCCCCTCCTCCCACTTCCAATCCTCTCCCTCAACTCAGCTCCTTTCACTTCTATCCTCTCCCCTCAGTTCCCATCCTCACACTTCCTACCTTCTCCCTCAGCTCCCCTCCTCCCAATTCCTGTCCTCTCCCTCAGCTTCACTCCTCCCAATGCCAATAATCTCCCCTCAGCTCTCCTCCTCCTACTTCCTGTCCTCTCCCTCAGTTCCCCTTTTCCCACTTCCTATACTCTCCCTCATTCCCCTCCTGCCACTTCCGATCCTCTCCCTCAGCTCCCCTCCAACTTCCTATACTCTCCCTTAGCTCCCTACCTCACACTTCCTATCCTCTCCCTCAGCTCCCAGCCTCCAACTTCCTATACTCTCTAAACTTCCCTCCTCCCACTTCCCTCAGTGTCCCTCAGCTCTGCTCCTCCCAAGTCCTATCCTCTTTCTAGCTTCCTCCTCCCACTCTTATCCTCTCCCTCAGCTCCCCTACTCCCACATCCAATAATCTCCCACAGCTCCCCTCCTCCCAGTTCCTATCCTTTCCCTCATCATCTTCCTCTCACTTCCTATCCTCTCCCTCAATTCCTCTCCTCTTACTTCCTACACTCTCTCTCATGCCCCTCCTCCCAACCTCTATCCTCTCACTGGCATCCTCCTCCCACTTTTTATCCTCTCCTTCAGTTCCCCTTTTCCCACTTCCTACCCTCTCCCTCTGCTCCACTCCTCCCACTTCATATACTCTCCCTCATTCCCCTCCTCCCACTTCCGATCCGCTCCCTCAACTACCCTCCTCCCACTTCCTATCCTCTCCCTCAGCTCCCCTCCTCCCACTTCCTATACTCTCCCTCAGCTTCACTCCTCCCACTTCCAACATCTCCCTCAGCTCTCCTCCTCCCACTTCCTGTCCTCTCCCTCAGTTCCCATTTTCCCACTTCCTATCCTCTCCCTCATTCCCCTCCTCCCACTTCCGATCCTCACCCTCAACTACCCTCCTCCCACTTCCTATCCTCTCCCTCAATCCCTACACCCACTTCCTATAGCTCCCTCAACTCCCCTCCTCCCATTTCCTATCCTCTCCCTCAGCTCCCCTCCTCCCACTTCTGATCCTCTCCCTCAACTACCCTCCTCCCACTTCCTATCCTCTCCCTCAGCTCTCCTCCTCCCACTTCCTTTACTCTCTCACCTGTCCTCCTCCCACTTCCTACAGTGTCCCTCAGCTCCCCTTCCTCCCAAGACGTATCCTCTCCCTAGCTTCCTCCTCCCACTTCTTATCCTCTCCCTCAGTTCCCTTCCTCCCACTTCCTGTCCTCTCCCTAAGCTCCCCTCCTCTGACTTCCTGTCCTCTCTCTCAGTTTCCCTCCTCCCACTCCCTGTCCTATTCCTCAATTCCCCTTCTCCCATTCCTACCCTCTCCCTCAACTCCCCTCCTCCCACTTCCTATACTCTCTCACCTTCCCTCTTCCCACTTTCTACAGTGTCCTTCAGATCCCCTCCTCCCAAGTCGTATCCTCTCCCTAGCATCCTCCTCCCACATCCTACCCTCTCCCACATCTCTCCTTCTGCCACATACTATCCTCTCCTTCTACTCCCCTCCTCCCACTTTGTATACTCTTTCTCAGCTAGCCTCCTCCCCCCTTCTAATCCTCTCCCTTACCTTTCTTCATCACACTTCCTATCCTCTCCCTCAGCTCCCCTCCTCCCACTTCCTGTACTCTCCCACACATCCCCTTTTCCCACTTTCTGTCCTCTCCCTCAGTTCCCCTCCCACTTCCTATAGTATCCCTCAGCTCCCTTTCTCCAAAGGCCTAGCCTTTCCCTACCTTCGCTTCCTCCCACTTCCTATCCTCTCACCAGATCCCCTCATCCCACTTCCTATCCTCTCTCTCAGCTCCCCTGCTCCCACTTCCTATACTCTCTCACCTTCCCTCCTCCCTCATCCTACAGGGTCCCTCAGCTCCCTTCCTCCCAAATCCTATCTCTCCCTAGCTTCCTCCTCTCACTTCCTATCCTCCCCCTAAGCTCCCCTCCTCCCACTGCTTATCCTCTCCCTCAGCTTCACTCCTCCCACTTCCTATACTCTTCCTCAGCTTCACTCCTCCCACTTCCAATCATCTCCCTCAGCTCACCTCCTCCCACTTCCTGTCCTCTACCTCAGTTCCCCTTTTCCCACTTCCTATCCTCTCCCTCATTCCCCTCCTCCCACTTCCGATCCTCTCCCTCAACAAACCTCCTCCCACTTCTTATCCTCTCCCTCAATCCCTCCACCCACTTCCTATAGCTCCCTCAACTCCCCTCCTCCCACTTCCTATCCTCTCCCTCAGCTCCCCTCCTCCCACTTCCTTTACTCTCTCACCTACCTCCTCCCATTTCCTACAGTGTCCCTCATCTCCCTTCCTCCTAAGTCCATTCCTCTCCGTAGCTTACTCCTCCCACTTTTTATCCTCTCCCTCAGCTCCCCCTACTCCCACTTCCTATACTCTCCATCAGCTCCCATCCTGCCACTCCCTAAACTCTCCCTCAGCTCCCCTCCTCCCACTTCCTATACTCTCTCACCTTCCCTCCTCCCTCATCCTACAGGGTCCCTCAGCTCCCTTCCTCCCAAGTCCTATCCTCTCCCTAACTTCCTCCTCTCACTTCCTATCCTCTCCCTCAGCTCCCCTCCACCCACTGCCTATCCTCTCCCTCAGCTCCCAAACTCCGACTTTCTGTCCTCTCCCTCACCTTCTCTCCTCCCACTTCCTGTCCTCTTCCTCAATTTCCCTCCTCACACTTCCTACCCTCTCCCTCAGCTTCACTCCTCCCACTTCCAATAATCTCCCCTAAGCTCTCCTCCTCTTATTCCTGTCCTCTCCCTCAGTTCCCATTTTCCCACTTCTTATCCTCTCCCTCATTCCCCTCCTCCCACTTCCAATTCTCTCCCTCAACTACACTCCTCCCACTTCCAATCTTCTCCCTCAGCTCCCCTCCTCTGACTTCCTGTCCTCTCCCTCAGCTCCCCTCCTTCCACTTCCTGTCCTCTCCCTCAACTTCACTCCTCCCACTTCCAATCATCTCCCTAAGGTCCCTTCCTCCCAGTTCCTATCCTCTCCCTCATCATCTTCCTCTCACTTCCTATCCTCTCCCTCAATTCCTCCCCTCCTACTTCCCTACACTCTCTCTCAGTGCCCCTTCTCCCATCTCCTATGCTCTCAAGGCATCCTCCTCCCACTTTTTATCCTCTCCCTCAGTTCCCCTTTTCCCACTTCCTACCCTCTCCCTCTGTTCCACTCCTCCCACTTCCTATATTCACCCTCATTCCCCTCCTCCCACTTCCAATCCTCTCCCTCAAGTACCCACCTCCCACTTCCTATCCTCTCCCTAAGCTCCCCTCCTCCCACTTCCTTTACTCTCTCACCTGTCCTCCTCCCACTTCCACCAGTGTCCCTCAGCTCCCTTCCTCCCAAGTCCTATCCTCTCCCTAGCTTCCTCCTCCCACTTCTTATCCTCTCCCTCTGTTCCCTTCCTCCCACTTCCTGTCCTCTCCCTCAGCTTCACTCCTCCCACTTCAATCATCTCCCTCAGCTCTCCTCCTCCCACTTCCCTATCCTCTCCCTCATCTCCCCTCCTCCCAGTTCCTATCCTCTCCCCGCATCATCTTCCTCTCACTTCCTATCCTCTCCCTCAATTCCCCTCCTGCTACTTCCTACCCTCTCTCTCACCTCCCTTCCTCACACCTCCTAACCTCTCCCTAGCATACTCCTCCCACTTCATATCCTCTCCCTCAGTTCCCCTTTTCCCTCTTCCTATCCTCTCCCTCAGGTCCCCTACTCCGACTTCCTGTCCTCTCCCTCAGCTTCACTCCTCCCATTTCCAATCATCTCCCTCAGCTCTCCTCCTCCCACTTCCTATCCTCTCCTTCAGCTCCCCACCTTTCACTTCCTATACACTCCCTCAGCTCCCTTCCTCCCACTTCCTATCCTTTCCCTCAGCTCCCCTCCAACTTTCTATAGTCTCCCTCAGCTCCCTACGTGTCACTTCCTATCCTCTCCTCAGTTCCCCTCCTCCGACTTGCTACCCTCTCCCTCACTCCCCTCCTCTCACTTCCTGTACTCTCGCAAACCTCCCCTCCTCCCACTTCCAATCCTCTCCCTCAACTCAGCTCCTTTCACTTCTATCCTCTCCCCTCAGTTCCCATCCTCACACTTCCTACCTTCTCCCTCAGCTCCCCTCCTCCCAATTCCTGTCCTCTCCCTCAGCTTCACTCCTCCCAATGCCAATAATCTCCCTCAGCTCTCCTACTACTACTTCCTGTCCTCTCCCTCAGTTCCCCTTTTCCCACTTCCTAACCTCTCCCTCATTCCCCTCCTCCCACTTCCGATCCTCTCCCTCAACTACACTCCTCCCACTTCCTATCCTCTCCCTCAGCTCCCCTCTTCTGACTTCCTGTCCTCTGCCTCAGCTCCCCTCCTTCCACTTCCTGTCCTCTCCCTCAGCTTCACTCCTCCCACTTACAATCATCTCCCTCAGCTCTCCTCCTCCCATTTCCTGTCCTCTCCCTCTGCTTTCTCCTCCCACTTCCAATCATCTCCCTCAGCTCTCCTCCTCCCACTTCCTATCCTCTGCTTCAGCTCCCCACCTTTCACTTCCTATACACTCCCTCAGCTCCCTTCCTCCCACTTCCTATCCTTTCCCTCAGCTCCCCTCCAACATTCTATACTCTCCCTCAGCTCCCTACCTGCCACTTCCTATCCTCTCCTCAATTCCCCTCCTCTGACTTGCTACCCTCTCTCTCACTCCCCTCCTCTCACTTCCTATACTCTCGCAAACCTCCCCTACTCCCACTTCCTATCCTCTCCCTCAATTCAGCTCCTTTCACTTCTATCCTCTGCCCTCAGCTCCCATCCTCCCACTTCCTATCCTCTTCCTAAGTTCCCCTCTTCCCACTTTCTATCCTCCACGTCAGCTCCCCTCTTCCCACATCCTGTCCTCTCCGTCATCTCTCCTTCTGCCACATCCTATTCTCTCCTTCTGCTCCCCTCCTCCCACTTCCTACACTCTTTCACAGCTTTTCTCCTCCCCCTTTCTATACTCTCCCTTACCTCCCCTCCTCCTACTTCCTACCCTCTCCCTCAACTCTTATCCTCCCACTTCCTATAGTCTCCCTCAGCTCCACTCCTCCCATTTCCTATACTCTCTCAACTTCCCTCCTCCCACTTCCTACAATGTCTTTCGGCTCCCCTTCTACCAGTCCTATCATCTCCCTAGCTTCCTCCTCCCACTTTCTATCCTCTCCCTCAGCTCCCCTCCTCCCACCTCCTATCATCTCCCTAGCATCCTCCTCCCACTTCTTATACTCTCCCTCAGCTCCCGTCCTGCCACTTCCTAAACTCTCCCTCAACTCTCCTCCTCCCACTTCCTGTCCTCTCCCTCAGCGTCACTCCTCCACTTCCAACCATCTCCCTCAGCTCCCCTCCTCCCACTTCCTGTCCTCTCCCTTGGCTTCACTCCTCCCACTTCCAATCATCTCCCTCAGCTCCCTTCCTCCCAGTTCCTATCTTCTCCCTCATGATCTTCCTCTCACTTCCTATCCTCTCCCTCAGCTCCCGTACTCCCACTTCCTATCTTTTCCCTCAGCTCCCCACCAATTTCCTATAGTCTCCCTCAGCTCCCTACCTCCCACTTCCTATCCTCTCCCTCAGCTCTTATCCTCCCACTTCCTATACTCTCTCAACTTCCCTCCTCCCACTTGCTACAGTGTCTCTCGGCCAACCTTCTACCAAATGCTATCCTCTCCCTGGATTCATCCTCCCACTTTCTATCATCTCCCTCAGCTCCCCTCCTCCCACATCCTATACTCTACCTCAGCTCCCCTCCTCCAACGTCTGCTCCTCTCCCTAGAGTCCTCCTCCCACTTCCTGTCCTTTCCCTCAGCTCCCCTACTCCCACTTCCTGTCCTTTCCCTCAGGCCCCATACTCCCACTTCCTTTACTCTCGTTCAGCTCCCCTCATCCCACTTCCTGTCCTCTCCCTCAGCGTCATTCCTCCCACTTCCAATAATCTCAATCAGCTCCCCTCCTCCCAATTCCTGTCCTCTCCCTCAGCTTCACTCCTCCCACTTCCAATCATCTCCCTCAGCTCCCTTCCTCCCAGTTCCTATCCTCTCCCTCATCATCTTCCTCTCACTTCCTATCCTCTCCCACAGCTCTCCTCCTCCCACTTCCTGTCCTCTCCCCCAGATTCACTCCTCCCACGACCAATCATCTCCCTCAGTCCCCTCAACCCACTTCCTATGCACTCCCTCAGCTCCCTTCCACCCACTTCCTATCGTTTCCCATAGCTCCCCTCCAACTTCCTATAGTCTCCCTCAGCTCCCTACCTCCCCCATCCTATCCTCTCCCTCAGCTGCCCTCCTACCATTTCCTATACTCTCTCAACTTCCCTCCTGCCAATTCCTACAGTGTCTCTCAGCTCCCCTTCTCCCAAATCCTATCATCTCCCTATCTTACTCCCCCCACTTTCTATCCTCTGCCTCAGCTCCCCTCCTCCCACTTCCAATACTCTCCCTAAGCTCCCATCCTCCCAATTCCTGTCCTCTCCCTCAGCTTTACATCTCCCACTTCCAATCATCTCCCACAGCTCCCCACCTCCCACAACCTATACTCTCCCTTAGCTCCCTTCTTCCCACTTACTATCCTTTCCCTCAGCTCCCCTCCCACTTCCTATCCTCTCCCTCAGCTCCACTCCTTCCACTTCCTATCCGCTCCCCCAGCTCCCCTCCTCCAAGTTCCTGTCCACACCCTCATCACCTTCCACTCACTTCCTATCATCTCCCTCAATTCCCCTCCTCCTACTTCCATCCCTCTCTCTCAGCTCCCCTCCTCCCACCTCCTATCCTCTGCCTAGTATCTGCCTCCCACTTACTATATTCTCCCTCAGTTCCCCTTTTCCCATTTCCCTATCCTCTTCCTCATTCCCCTCCTTCCAATTCCTATCCTCTCCCTCAAGTTCTCTCCTCCCACTTCCTATACTCTCCCTCAGCTTCACTCCTCCCACTTCCAATCATCTCCCTCAGCTCTCCTCCTCCCACTTCCTATCCTCTCCCTCATTCCCCTCCTCCCACTTCCTATCCTCTCCCTCAACGCCCCTCCTCCCACTTCCTATCCTCTCCCTCAGCTCCCCTCCTCCCACTTCCTTTACTCTCTCACCTTCCTCCTACCACTTCCTACAGTGTCCCTCAGCTCCCTTCCTCCCAAGTCCTATCCTCGCCCTAGCTTACTCCTCCCACTTTCTATCCTCTCCCTCAGCTCCCCTCCTCCCACTTCCTATACTCTCCGTCAGCACACCTACTCCCATCTCCTATCCTCTCCCTAGCATCCTACTTCCACTTCCTATACTCTCCCTCAGCTGCTGTCCTGCCACTTTTTAAACTCTCCCTCAACTCCCCTCCTCCCACTTCCTATCCTCTCTCTCAGCTCCCCTGCTCCCACTTCCTATACTCTCTCACCTTCCCTCCTCCCTCATCCTACAGGGTCCCTCAGCTCCCTTCCTCCCAAGTCCTATCCTCTCCCTAGCTTCCTCCTCTCACTTCCTATCCTCTCCCTCAGCTCCCCTCCTCCCACTGCCTATCCTCTCCCTCAGCTACCAACCTTTGCCTTTCTGTCCTCTCCCTCAGCTTCTCTCCTCCCACTTCCTGTCCTCTTCCTCAATTTCCCTCCTCACACTTCCTACCCTCTCCCTCAGCTCCCCTCCTCCCACGTCCTGTCCTCTCCCTCAGCTTCACTCCTCCCACTTCCAATAATCTCCCTCAGCTCTCCTCCTCCTACTTCCTGTCCTCTCCCTCAGTTCCCCTTTTCCCACTTCCTATACTCTCCCTCATTCCCCTCCTCCCACTTCCTGTCCTCTTCCTCAATTTCCCTCCTCACACTTCCTACCCTCTCCCTCAGCTCCCCTCCTCCCACGTCCTGTCCTCTCCCTCAGCTTCACTCCTCCCACTTCCAATAATCTCCCTCAGCTCTCCTCCTCCTACTTCCTGTCCTCTCCCTCAGTTCCCCTTTTCCCACTTCCTATACTCTCCCTCATTCCCCTCCTGCCACTTCCGATCCTCTCCCTCAGCTCCCCTCCAACTTCCTATACTCTCCCTTAGCTCCCTACCTCACACTTCCTATCCTCTCCCTCAGCTCCCAGCCTCCAACTTCCTATACTCTCTAAACTTCCCTCCTCCCACTTCCCTCAATGTCCCTCAGCTCTGCTCCTCCCAAGTCCTATCCTCTTTCTAGCTTCCTCCTCCCACTCTTATCCTCTCCCTCAGCTCCCCTACTCCCACATCCAATAATCTCCCACAGCTCCCCTCCTCCCAGTTCCTATCCTTTCCCTCATCATCTTCCTCTCACTTCCTATCCTCTCCCTCAATTCCTCTCCTCTTACTTCCTACACTCTCTCTCATGCCCCTCCTCCCAACCTCTATCCTCTCACTGGCATCCTCCTCCCACTTTTTATCCTCTCCTTCAGTTCCCCTTTTCCCACTTCCTACCCTCTCCCTCTGCTCCACTCCTCCCACTTCATATACTCTCCCTCATTCCCCTCCTCCCACTTCCGATCCGCTCCCTCAACTACCCTCCTCCCACTTCCTATCCTCTCCCTCAGCTCCCCTCCTCCCACTTCCTATACTCTCCCTCAGCTTCACTCCTCCCACTTCCAACATCTCCCTCAGCTCTCCTCCTCCCACTTCCTGTCCTCTCCCTCAGTTCCCATTTTCCCACTTCCTATCCTCTCCCTCATTCCCCTCCTCCCACTTCCGATCCTCACCCTCAACTACCCTCCTCCCACTTCCTATCCTCTCCCTCAGCTCTCCTCCTCCCACTTCCTTTACTCTCTCACCTGTCCTCCTCCCACTTCCTACAGTGTCCCTCAGCTCCCTTCCTCCCAAGACGTATCCTCTCCCTAGCTTCCTCCTCCCACTTCTTATCCTCTCCCTCAGTTCCCTTCCTCCCACTTCCTGTCCTCTCCCTAAGCTCCCCTCCTCTGACTTCCTGTCCTCTCTCTCAGTTTCCCTCCTCCCACTCCCTGTCCTATTCCTCAATTCCCCTTCTCCCATTCCTACCCTCTCCCTCAACTCCCCTCCTCCCACTTCCTATACTCTCTCACCTTCCCTCTTCCCACTTTCTACAGTGTCCTTCAGATCCCCTCCTCCCAAGTCGTATCCTCTCCCTAGCATCCTCCTCCCACATCCTACCCTCTCCCACATCTCTCCTTCTGCCACATACTATCCTCTCCTTCTACTCCCCTCCTCCCACTTTGTATACTCTTTCTCAGCTAGCCTCCTCCCCCTTCTAATCCTCTCCCTTACCTTTCTTCATCACACTTCCTATCCTCTCCCTCAGCTCCCCTCCTCCCACTTCCTGTACTCTCCCACACATCCCCTTTTCCCACTTTCTGTCCTCTCCCTCAGTTCCCCTCCCACTTCCTATAGTATCCCTCAGCTCCCTTTCTCCAAAGGCCTAGCCTCTCCCTACCTTCGCTTCCTCCCACTTCCTATCCTCTCACCAGATCCCCTCATCCCACTTCCTATCCTCTCTCTCAGCTCCCCTGCTCCCACTTCCTATACTCTCTCACCTTCCCTCCTCCCTCATCCTACAGGGTCCCTCAGCTCCCTTCCTCCCAAATCCTATCTCTCCCTAGCTTCCTCCTCTCACTTCCTATCCTCCCCCTCAGCTCCCCTCCTCCCACTGCTTATCCTCTCCCTCAGCTTCACTCCTCCCACTTCCTATATTCTTCCTCAGCTTCACTCCTCCCACTTCCAATCATCTCCCTCAGCTCACCTCCTCCCACTTCCTGTCCTCTACCTCAGTTCCCCTTTTCCCACTTCCTATCCTCTCCCTCATTCCCCTCCTCCCACTTCCGATCCTCTCCCTCAACAAACCTCCTCCCACTTCTTATCCTCTCCCTCAATCCCTCCACCCACTTCCTATAGCTCCCTCAACTCCCCTCCTCCCACTTCCTATCCTCTCCCTCAGCTCCCCTCCTCCCACTTCCTTTACTCTCTCACCTACCTCCTCCCATTTCCTACAGTGTCCCTCATCTCCCTTCCTCCTAAGTCCATTCCTCTCCCTAGCTTACTCCTCCCACTTTTTATCCTCTCCCTCAGCTCCCCTACTCCCACTTCCTATACTCTCCATCAGCTCCCATCCTGCCACTCCCTAAACTCTCCCTCAGCTCCCCTCCTCCCACTTCCTATACTCTCTCACCTTCCCTCCTCCCTCATCCTACAGGGTCCCTCAGCTCCCTTCCTCCCAAGTCCTATCCTCTCCCTAACTTCCTCCTCTCACTTCCTATCCTCTCCCTCAGCTCCCCCTCCACCCACTGCCTATCCTCTCCCTCAGCTCCCAAACTCCGACTTTCTGTCCTCTCCCTCACCTTCTCTCCTCCCACTTCCTGTCCTCTTCCTCAATTTCCCTCCTCACACTTCCTACCCTCTCCCTCAGCTTCACTCCTCCCACTTCCAATAATCTCCCTAAGCTCTCCTCCTCTTATTCCTGTCCTCTCCCTCAGTTCCCATTTTCCCACTTCTTATCCTCTCCCTCATTCCCCTCCTCCCACTTCCGATTCTCTCCCTCAACTACACTCCTCCCACTTCCAATCTTCTCCCTCAGCTCCCCTCCTCTGACTTCCTGTCCTCTCCCTCAGCTCCCCTCCTTCCACTTCCTGTCCTCTCCCTCAACTTCACTCCTCCCACTTCCAATCATCTCCCTAAGGTCCCTTCCTCCCAGTTCCTATCCTCTCCCTCATCATCTTCCTCTCACTTCCTATCCTCTCCCTCAATTCCTCCCCCTCCTACTTCCTACACTCTCTCTCAGTGCCCCTTCTCCCATCTCCTATGCTCTCAAGGCATCCTCCTCCCACTTTTTATCCTCTCCCTCAGTTCCCCTTTTCCCACTTCCTACCCTCTCCCTCTGTTCCACTCCTCCCACTTCCTATATTCTCCCTCATTCCCCTCCTCCCACTTCCAATCCTCTCCCTCAAGTACCCACCTCCCACTTCCTATCCTCTCCCTAAGCTCCCCTCCTCCCACTTCCTTTACTCTCTCACCTGTCCTCCTCCCACTTCCACCAGTGTCCCTCAGCTCCCTTCCTCCCAAGTCCTATCCTCTCCCTAGCTTCCTCCTCCCACTTCTTATCCTCTCCCTCTGTTCCCTTCCTCCCACTTCCTGTCCTCTCCCTCAGCTTCACTCCTCCCACTTCAATCATCTCCCTCAGCTCTCCTCCTCCCACTTCCTATCCTCTCCCTCATCTCCCCTCCTCCCAGTTCCTATCCTCTCCCGCATCATCTTCCTCTCACTTCCTATCCTCTCCCTCAATTCCCCTCCTGCTACTTCCTACCCTCTCTCTCACCTCCCTTCCTCACACCTCCTAACCTCTCCCTAGCATACTCCTCCCACTTCATATCCTCTCCCTCAGTTCCCCTTTTCCCTCTTCCTATCCTCTCCCTCAGGTCCCCTACTCCGACTTCCTGTCCTCTCCCTCAGCTTCACTCCTCCCATTTCCAATCATCTCCCTCAGCTCTCCTCCTCCCACTTCCTATCCTCTGCTTCAGCTCCCCACCTTTCACTTCCTATACACTCCCTCAGCTCCCTTCCTCCCACTTCCTATCCTTTCCCTCAGCTCCCCCTCCAACTTTCTATAGTCTCCCTCAGCTCCCTACGTGTCACTTCCTATCCTCTCCTCAGTTCCCCTCCTCCGACTTGCTACCCTCTCCCTCACTCCCCTCCTCTCACTTCCTGTACTCTCGCAAACCTCCCCTCCTCCCACTTCCAATCCTCTCCCTCAACTCAGCTCCTTTCACTTCTATCCTCTCCCCTCAGTTCCCATCCTCACACTTCCTACCTTCTCCCTCAGCTCCCCTCCTCCCAATTCCTGTCCTCTCCCTCAGCTTCACTCCTCCCAATGCCAATAATCTCCCTCAGCTCTCCTCCTCCTACTTCCTGTCCTCTCCCTCAGTTCCCCTTTTCCCACTTCCTATACTCTCCCTCATTCCCCTCCTGCCACTTCCGATCCTCTCCCTCAGCTCCCCTCCAACTTCCTATACTCTCCCTTAGCTCCCTACCTCACACTTCCTATCCTCTCCC
This sequence comes from Cricetiscus sungorus, assembly GCA_030556225.1. Taxonomy (NCBI): domain Eukaryota; kingdom Metazoa; phylum Chordata; class Mammalia; order Rodentia; family Cricetidae; genus Cricetiscus; species Cricetiscus sungorus. Next base: position 9,538,766 of record JANBXA010000728.1, on the reverse strand, counting down.
TCAGCTCCCAGCCTCCAACTTCCTATACTCTCTAAACTTCCCTCCTCCCACTTCCCTCAGTGTCCCTCAGCTCTGCTCCTCCCAAGTCCTATCCTCTTTCTAGCTTCCTCCTCCCACTCTTATCCTCTCCCTCAGCTCCCCTACTCCCACATCCAATAATCTCCCACAGCTCCCCTCCTCCCAGTTCCTATCCTTTCCCTCATCATCTTCCTCTCACTTCCTATCCTCTCCCTCAATTCCTCTCCTCTTACTTCCTACACTCTCTCTCATGCCCCTCCTCCCAACCTCTATCCTCTCACTGGCATCCTCCTCCCACTTTTTATCCTCTCCTTCAGTTCCCCTTTTCCCACTTCCTACCCTCTCCCTCTGCTCCACTCCTCCCACTTCATATACTCTCCCTCATTCCCCTCCTCCCACTTCCGATCCGCTCCCTCAACTACCCTCCTCCCACTTCCTATCCTCTCCCTCAGCTCCCCTCCTCCCACTTCCTATACTCTCCCTCAGCTTCACTCCTCCCACTTCCAACATCTCCCTCAGCTCTCCTCCTCCCACTTCCTGTCCTCTCCCTCAGTTCCCATTTTCCCACTTCCTATCCTCTCCCTCATTCCCCTCCTCCCACTTCCGATCCTCACCCTCAACTACCCTCCTCCCACTTCCTATCCTCTCCCTCAATCCCTACACCCACTTCCTATAGCTCCCTCAACTCCCCTCCTCCCATTTCCTATCCTCTCCCTCAGCTCCCCTCCTCCCACTTCTGATCCTCTCCCTCAACTACCCTCCTCCCACTTCCTATCCTCTCCCTCAGCTCTCCTCCTCCCACTTCCTTTACTCTCTCACCTGTCCTCCTCCCACTTCCTACAGTGTCCCTCAGCTCCCTTCCTCCCAAGACGTATCCTCTCCCTAGCTTCCTCCTCCCACTTCTTATCCTCTCCCTCAGTTCCCTTCCTCCCACTTCCTGTCCTCTCCCTAAGCTCCCCTCCTCTGACTTCCCTGTCCTCTCTCTCAGTTTCCCCTCCTCCCACTCCCTGTCCTATTCCTCAATTCCCCTTCTCCCATTCCTACCCTCTCCCTCAACTCCCCTCCTCCCACTTCCTATACTCTCTCACCTTCCCTCTTCCCACTTTCTACAGTGTCCTTCAGATCCCCTCCTCCCAAGTCGTATCCTCTCCCTAGCATCCTCCTCCCACATCCTACCCTCTCCCACATCTCTCCTTCTGCCACATACTATCCTCTCCTTCTACTCCCCTCCTCCCACTTTGTATACTCTTTCTCAGCTAGCCTCCTCCCCCTTCTAATCCTCTCCCTTACCTTTCTTCATCACACTTCCTATCCTCTCCCTCAGCTCCCCTCCTCCCACTTCCTGTACTCTCCCACACATCCCCTTTTCCCACTTTCTGTCCTCTCCCTCAGTTCCCCTCCCACTTCCTATAGTATCCCTCAGCTCCCTTTCTCCAAAGGCCTAGCCTCTCCCTACCTTCGCTTCCTCCCACTTCCTATCCTCTCACCAGATCCCCTCATCCCACTTCCTATCCTCTCTCTCAGCTCCCCTGCTCCCACTTCCTATACTCTCTCACCTTCCCTCCTCCCTCATCCTACAGGGTCCCTCAGCTCCCTTCCTCCCAAATCCTATCTCTCCCTAGCTTCCTCCTCTCACTTCCTATCCTCCCCCTAAGCTCCCCTCCTCCCACTGCTTATCCTCTCCCTCAGCTTCACTCCTCCCACTTCCTATACTCTTCCTCAGCTTCACTCCTCCCACTTCCAATCATCTCCCTCAGCTCACCTCCTCCCACTTCCTGTCCTCTACCTCAGTTCCCCTTTTCCCACTTCCTATCCTCTCCCTCATTCCCCTCCTCCCACTTCCGATCCTCTCCCTCAACAAACCTCCTCCCACTTCTTATCCTCTCCCTCAATCCCTCCACCCACTTCCTATAGCTCCCTCAACTCCCCTCCTCCCACTTCCTATCCTCTCCCTCAGCTCCCCTCCTCCCACTTCCTTTACTCTCTCACCTACCTCCTCCCATTTCCTACAGTGTCCCTCATCTCCCTTCCTCCTAAGTCCATTCCTCTCCGTAGCTTACTCCTCCCACTTTTTATCCTCTCCCTCAGCTCCCCTACTCCCACTTCCTATACTCTCCATCAGCTCCCATCCTGCCACTCCCTAAACTCTCCCTCAGCTCCCCTCCTCCCACTTCCTATACTCTCTCACCTTCCCTCCTCCCTCATCCTACAGGGTCCCTCAGCTCCCTTCCTCCCAAGTCCTATCCTCTCCCTAACTTCCTCCTCTCACTTCCTATCCTCTCCCTCAGCTCCCCTCCACCCACTGCCTATCCTCTCCCTCAGCTCCCAAACTCCGACTTTCTGTCCTCTCCCTCACCTTCTCTCCTCCCACTTCCTGTCCTCTTCCTCAATTTCCCTCCTCACACTTCCTACCCTCTCCCTCAGCTTCACTCCTCCCACTTCCAATAATCTCCCTAAGCTCTCCTCCTCTTATTCCTGTCCTCTCCCTCAGTTCCCATTTTCCCACTTCTTATCCTCTCCCTCATTCCCCTCCTCCCACTTCCAATTCTCTCCCTCAACTACACTCCTCCCACTTCCAATCTTCTCCCTCAGCTCCCCTCCTCTGACTTCCTGTCCTCTCCCTCAGCTCCCCTCCTTCCACTTCCTGTCCTCTCCCTCAACTTCACTCCTCCCACTTCCAATCATCTCCCTAAGGTCCCTTCCTCCCAGTTCCTATCCTCTCCCTCATCATCTTCCTCTCACTTCCTATCCTCTCCCTCAATTCCTCCCCTCCTACTTCCTACACTCTCTCTCAGTGCCCCTTCTCCCATCTCCTATGCTCTCAAGGCATCCTCCTCCCACTTTTTATCCTCTCCCTCAGTTCCCCTTTTCCCACTTCCTACCCTCTCCCTCTGTTCCACTCCTCCCACTTCCTATATTCACCCTCATTCCCCTCCTCCCACTTCCAATCCTCTCCCTCAAGTACCCACCTCCCACTTCCTATCCTCTCCCTAAGCTCCCCTCCTCCCACTTCCTTTACTCTCTCACCTGTCCTCCTCCCACTTCCACCAGTGTCCCTCAGCTCCCTTCCTCCCAAGTCCTATCCTCTCCCTAGCTTCCTCCTCCCACTTCTTATCCTCTCCCTCTGTTCCCTTCCTCCCACTTCCTGTCCTCTCCCTCAGCTTCACTCCTCCCACTTCAATCATCTCCCTCAGCTCTCCTCCTCCCACTTCCTATCCTCTCCCTCATCTCCCCTCCTCCCAGTTCCTATCCTCTCCCGCATCATCTTCCTCTCACTTCCTATCCTCTCCCTCAATTCCCCTCCTGCTACTTCCTACCCTCTCTCTCACCTCCCTTCCTCACACCTCCTAACCTCTCCCTAGCATACTCCTCCCACTTCATATCCTCTCCCTCAGTTCCCCTTTTCCCTCTTCCTATCCTCTCCCTCAGGTCCCCTACTCCGACTTCCTGTCCTCTCCCTCAGCTTCACTCCTCCCATTTCCAATCATCTCCCTCAGCTCTCCTCCTCCCACTTCCTATCCTCTCCTTCAGCTCCCCACCTTTCACTTCCTATACACTCCCTCAGCTCCCTTCCTCCCACTTCCTATCCTTTCCCTCAGCTCCCCTCCAACTTTCTATAGTCTCCCTCAGCTCCCTACGTGTCACTTCCTATCCTCTCCTCAGTTCCCCTCCTCCGACTTGCTACCCTCTCCCTCACTCCCCTCCTCTCACTTCCTGTACTCTCGCAAACCTCCCCTCCTCCCACTTCCAATCCTCTCCCTCAACTCAGCTCCTTTCACTTCTATCCTCTCCCCTCAGTTCCCATCCTCACACTTCCTACCTTCTCCCTCAGCTCCCCTCCTCCCAATTCCTGTCCTCTCCCTCAGCTTCACTCCTCCCAATGCCAATAATCTCCCTCAGCTCTCCTCCTCCTACTTCCTGTCCTCTCCCTCAGTTCCCCTTTTCCCACTTCCTATACTCTCCCTCATTCCCCTCCTGCCACTTCCGATCCTCTCCCTCAACTACACTCCTCCCACTTCCTATCCTCTCCCTCAGCTCCCCTCTTCTGACTTCCTGTCCTCTGCCTCAGCTCCCCTCCTTCCACTTCCTGTCCTCTCCCTCAGCTTCACTCCTCCCACTTCAAATCATCTCCCTAAGCTCCTTTCCTCCCAGTTCCTATCCTCTCCCTCAATTCCTCTCCTCCTACTTCCTACACTCTCTCTCAGTGCCCCTCCTCCCAACTGCTATCCTCTCACTAGCACCCTCCTCACACTTTTCATCCTCTCCCTCAGTTCCCCTTTTCACACTTCCTACCCTCTCCCTCTGCTCCACTCCTCCCACTTCCTATACTCTCCCCCATTCCCGTCCTCCCACTTCCGATCCTCTCACTCACCTACCCTCCTCCCACTTCCTATCCTCTCCCTCAGCTCCCCTCCTCCCACTTCCAATCCTCTCCCACAAGTACCCACCTCCCACTTCCTATATTCTCCCTCAGCTCCCCTCCTCCCACTTCCTTTACTCTCTCACCTGTCCTCCTCCCACTTCCACCAGTGTCCCTCAGCTCCCTTCCTCCCAAGTCCTATCTTCTCCCTAGCTTCCTCCTCCCACTTCTTATCCTCTCCCTCTGTTCCCTTCTTCCCACTTCCTGTCCTCTCCCTCAGCTTCACTCCTCCCACTTCAATCATCTCCCTCAGCTCTCCTCCTCCCACTTCCTATCCTCTCCCTCATCTCCCCTCCTCCCAGTTCCTATCCTCTCCCGCATCATCTTCCTCTCACTTCCTATCCTCTCCCTCAAATCCCCTCCTGCTACTTCCTACCCTCTCTCTCACCTCCCTTCCTCCCACCTCCTAACCTCTCCCTAGCATACTCCTCCCACTTCATATCCTCTCCCTCAGTTCCCCTTTTCCCTCTTCCTATCCTCTCCCTCAGGTCCCCTACTCCGACTTCCTGTCCTCTCCCTCAGCTTCACTCCTCCTATTTCCAATCATCTCCCTCAGCTCTACTCCTCCCACTTCCTATCCTCTCCCTCAGCTCCCAACATCCGACATTCTGTCCTCTCTGTCAGCTTCTCTCCTCCCACTTCCTGTCCTCTTCCTCAATTTCCCTCCTCACACTTCCTACCCTCTCCCTCAGCTCCCCTCCTCTGACTTCCTGTCCTCTCCCTCAGCTCCCCTCCTTCCACTTCCTGTCCTCTCCCTCAGTTTCACTCCTCCCACTTCCAATCATCTCCCTAAGCTCCCTTCCTCCCAGTTCCTATCCTCTCCCTCATCATCTTCCTTTCACTTCCTATCCTCTCCCACAGCTCCGCTCCTCCCACTTCCTATACTCTCCCTCAGCTCCCTTCCTCCCACTTCCTATCCTTTCCCTCAGCTTGCCTCCAACTTCCTATTCTCTCCCTCAGCTCCCAGCCTCCAACTTCCTATACTCTCTAAACTTCCCTCCTCCCACTTCCCTCAGTGTCCCTCAGCTCTGCTCCTCCCAAGTCCTATCCTCTTTCTAGCTTCCTCCTCCCACTTCTTATCCTCTCCCTCATCTCCCCTCCTCCCACTTCTAATAATCTCCCTCAGCTCTTCTCCTCCCAGTTCCTATCCTCTCCCTCATTCCCCTCCTCCCACTTCCTATCCTCTCCCTCAACGCTCCTCCTCCCACTTCCTATCCTCTCCCTCAGCTCCCCTCCTCCCACTTCCTTTACTCTCTCACCTTCCTCCTACCACTTCCTACAGTGTCCCTCAGCTCCCTTCCTCCCAAGTCCTATCCTCTCCCTAGCTTACTCCTCCCACTTTCTATCCTCTCCCTCAGCTCCCCTCCTCCCACTTCCTATACACTCCGTCAGCACACCTACTCCCATCTCCTATCCTCTCCCTAGCATCCTACTTCCACTTCCTATACTCTCCCTCAGCTGCTGTCCTGCCACTTTTTAAACTCTCCCTCAACTCCGCTCCTCCCACTTCCTATCCTCTCTCTCAGCTCCCCTGCTCCCACTTCCTATACTCTCTCACCTTCCCTCCTCCCTCATCCTACAGGGTCCCTCAGCTCCCTTCCTCCCAAGTCCTATCCTCTCCCTAGCTTCCTCCTCTCACTTCCTATCCTCTCCCTCAGCTCCCCTCCTCCCACTGTCTATCCTCTCCCTCAGCTACCAACCTTTGCCTTTCTGTCCTCTCCCTCAGCTTCTCTCCTCCCACTTCCTGTCCTCTTCCTCAATTTCCCTCCTCACACTTCCTACCCTCTCCCTCAGCTCCCCTCCTCCCACGTCCTGTCCTCTCCCTCAGCTCCACTCCTCCCACTTCCAATAATCTCCCTCAGCTCTCCTCCTCCTACTTCCTGTCCTCTCCCTCAGTTCCCCTTTTCCCACTTCCTATACTCTCCCTCATTCCCCTCCTGCCACTTCCGATCCTCTCCCTCAGCTCCCCTCCAACTTCCTATACTCTCCCTTAGCTCCCTACCTCACACTTCCTATCCTCTCCCTCAGCTCCCAGCCTCCAACTTCCTATACTCTCTAAACTTCCCTCCTCCCACTTCCCTCAGTGTCCCTCAGCTCTGCTCCTCCCAAGTCCTATCCTCTTTCTAGCTTCCTCCTCCCACTCTTATCCTCTCCCTCAGCTCCCCTACTCCCACATCCAATAATCTCCCACAGCTCCCCTCCTCCAAGTTCCTATCCTTTCCCTCATCATGTTCCTCTCACTTCCTATCCTCTCCCTCAATTCCTCTCCTCTTACTTCCTACACTCTCTCTCATGCCCATCCTCCCAACCTCTATCCTCTCACTGGCATCCTCCTCCCACTTTTTATCCTCTCCTTCAGTTCCCCTTTTCCCACTTCCTACCCTCTCCCTCTGCTCCACTCCTCCCACTTCATATACTCTCCCTCATTCCCCTCCTCCCACTTCCGATCCGCTCCCTCAACTACCCTCCTCCCACTTCCTATCCTCTCCCTCAGCTCCCCTCCTCCCACTTCCTATCCTCTCCCTCATTCCCCTCCTCCCACTTCCGATCCTCACCCTCAACTACCCTCCTCCCACTTCCTATCCTCTCCCTCAATCCCTACACCCACTTCCTATAGCTCCCTCAACTCCCCTCCTCCCATTTCCTATCCTCTCCCTCAGCTCCCCTCCTCCCACTTCTGATCCTCTCCCTCAACTACCCTCCTCCCACTTCCTATCCTCTCCCTCAGCTCTCCTCCTCCCACTTCCTTTACTCTCTCACCTGTCCCCCTCCCACTTCCTACAGTGTCCCTCAGCTCCCTTCCTCCCAAGACGTATCCTCTCCCTAGCTTCCTCCTCCCACTTCTTATCCTCTCCCTCAGTTCCCTTCCTCCCACTTCCTGTCCTCTCCCTCAGCTCCACTCCTCTGACTTCCTGTCCTCTCTCTCAGTTTCCCTCCTCCCACTCCCTGTCCTATTCCTTAATTCCCCTTCTCCCATTCCTACCCTCTCCCTCAACTCCCCTCCTCCCACTTCCTATACTCTCTCACCTTCCCTCTTCCCACTTTCTACAGTGTCCTTCAGATCCCCTCCTCCCAAGTCGTATCCTCTCCCTAGCATCCTCCTCCCACATCCTACCCTCTCCCACATCTCTCCTTCTGCCACATACTATCCTCTCCTTCTACTCCCCTCCTCCCACTTTGTATACTCTTTCTCAGCTAGCCTCCTCCCCCTTCCAATCCTCTCTTACCTTTCTTCATCACACTTCCTATCCTCTCCCTCAGCTCCCCTCCTCCCACTTCCTGTACTCTCCCACACAACCATTTCCCACTTTCTGTCCTCTCCCTCAGTTCCCCTCCCACTTCCTATAGTATCCCTCAGCTCCCTTTCTCCAAAGGCCTAGCCTCTCCCTACCTTCGCTTCCTCCCACTTCCTATCATCTCACCAGATCTCCTCATCCCACTTCCTATCCACTCTCTCAGCTCCCCTGCTCCCACTTCCTATACTCTCTCACCTTCCCTCCTCCCTCATCCTACAGGGTCCCTCAGCTCCCTTCCTCCCAAATCCTATCTCTCCCTAGCTTCCTCCTCTCACTTCCTATCCTCCCCCTCAGCTCCCCTCCTCCCACTGCTTATCCTCTCCCTCAGCTTCACTCCTCCCACTTCCTATACTCTTCCTCAGCTTCACTCCTCCCACTTCCAATCATCTCCCTCAGCTCACCTCCTCCCACTTCCTGTCCTCTACCTCAGTTCCCCTTTTCCCACTTCCTATCCTCTCCCTCATTCCCCTCCTCCCACTTCCGATCCTCTCCCTCAACAAACCTCCTCCCACTTCTTATCCTCTCCCTCAATCCCTCCACCCACTTCCTATAGCTCCCTCAACTCCCCCCCTCCCACTTCTTATCCTCTCCCTCAGCTCCCCTCCTCCCACTTCCTTTACTCTCTCACATACCTCCTCCCATTTCCTACAGTGTCCCTCATCTCCCTTCCTCCTAAGTCCATTCCTCTCCCTAGGTTACTCCTCCCACTTTCTATCCTCTCCCTCAGCTCCCCTCCTCCCACTTCCTATACTCTCCATCAGCTCCCATCCTGCCACTCCCTAAACTCTCCCTCAGCTCCCCTCCTCCCACTTCCTATACTCTCTCACCTTCCCTCCTCCCTCATCCTACAGGGTCCCTCAGCTCCCTTCCTCCCAAGTCCTATCCTCTCCCTAACTTCCTTCTCTCACTTCCTATCCTCTCCCTCAGCTCCCCTCCACCCACTGCCTATCCTCTCCCTCAGCTCCCAAACTCCGACTTTCTGTCCTCTCCCTCACCTTCTCTCCTCCCACTTCCTGTCCTCTTCCTCAATTTCCCTCCTCACACTTCCTACCCTCTCCCTCAGCTTCCCTCCTCCCACTTCGGGTCCTCTCCCTCAGCTTCACTCCTCCCACTTCCAGTAATCTCCCTAAGCCCTCCTCCTCCTACTTCCTGTTCTCCCTCAGTTCCCATTTTCCCACTTCTTATCCTCTCCCTCATTCCCCTCCTCCCACTTCCGATTCTCTCCCTCAACGACAATCCTCCACTTCCAATCCTCTCCCTCACCTCTCATCCTCTGACTTCCTGTCCTCTCCCTCAGCTCCCCTCCTTCCACTTCCTGTCCTTTCCCTCAACTTCACTCCTCCCACTTCCAATCATCTCCCTAAGGTCCCTTCCTCCCAGTTCCTATCCTCTCCCTCATCATCTTCCTCTCACTTCCTATCCTCTCCCTCAATTCCTCCCCTCCTACTTCCTACACTGTCTCTCAGTGCCCCTTCTCCCATCTCCTATGCTCTCAAGGCATTCTCCTCCCACTTTTTATCCTCTCCCTCAGTTCCCCTTTCCCACTTCCTACCCTCTCCCTCTGTTCCACTCCTCCCACTTCCTATATTCTCCCTCATTCCCCTCCTCCCACTTCCAATCCTCTTCCTCAAGTACCCACCTCCCACTTCCTATCCTCTCCCTAAGCTCCCCTCCTCCCACTTCCTTTACTCTCTCACCTGTCCTCCTCCCACTTCCACCAGTGTCCCTCAGCTCCCTTCCTCCCAAGTCCTATCCTCTCCCTAGCTTCCTCCTCCCACTTCTTATCCTCTCCCTCTGTTCCCTTCCTCCCACTTCCTGTCCTCTCCCTCAGCTTCACTCCTCCCACTTCAATCATCTCCCTCAGCTCTCCTCCTCCCACTTCCTATCCTCTCCCTCATCTCCCCTCCTGCTACTTCCTACCCTCTCTCTCACCTCCCTTCCTCACACCTCCTAACCTCTCCCTAGCATACTCCTCCCACTTCATATCCTCTCCCTCAGTTCCCCTTTTCCCTCTTCCTATCCTCTCCCTCAGGTCCCCTACTCCGACTTCCTGTCCTCTCCCTCAGCTTCACTCCTCCCATTTCCAATCATCTCCCTCAGCTCTCCTCCTCCCACTTCCTATCCTCTGCTTCAGCTCCCCACCTTTCACTTCCTATACACTCCCTCAGCTCCCTTCCTCCCACTTCCTATCCTTTCCCTCAGCTCCCCTCCAACTTTCTATAGTCTCCCTCAGCTCCCTACGTGTCACTTCCTATCCTCTCCTCAGTTCCCCTCCTCCGACTTGCTACCCTCTCCCTCACTCCCCTCCTCTCACTTCCTGTACTCTCGCAAACCTCCCCTCCTCCCACTTCCTATCCTCTCCCTCATCTCAGCTCCTTTCACTTCTATCCTCTCCCCTCAGTTCCCATCCTCACACTTCCTACCTTCTCCCTCAGCTCCCATCCTCCCACTTCCTATACTCTCTCACCTTCCCTCCTCCCTCATCCTACAGGGTCCCTCAGCTCCCTTCCTCCCAAATCCTATCTCTCCCTAGCTTCCTCCTCTCACTTCCTATCCTCCCCCTCAGCTCCCCTCCTCCCACTGCTTATCCTCTCCCTCAGCTTCACTCCTCCCACTTCCTATACTCTTCCTCAGCTTCACTCCTCCCACTTCCAATCATCTCCCTCAGCTCACCTCCTCCCACTTCCTGTCCTCTACCTCAGTTCCCCTTTTCCCACTTCCTATCCTCTCCCTCATTCCCCTCCTCCCACTTCCGATCCTCTCCCTCAACAAACCTCCTCCCACTTCTTATCCTCTCCCTCAATCCCTCCACCCACTTCCTATAGCTCCCTCAACTCCCCCCCTCCCACTTCTTATCCTCTCCCTCAGCTCCCCTCCTCCCACTTCCTTTACTCTCTCACATACCTCCTCCCATTTCCTACAGTGTCCCTCATCTCCCTTCCTCCTAAGTCCATTCCTCTCCCTAGGTTACTCCTCCCACTTTCTATCCTCTCCCTCAGCTCCCCCTCCTCCCACTTCCTATACTCTCCATCAGCTCCCATCCTGCCACTCCCCTAAACTCTCCCTCAGCTCCCCTCCTCCCACTTCCTATACTCTCTCACCTTCCCTCCTCCCTCATCCTACAGGGTCCCTCAGCTCCCTTCCTCCCAAGTCCTATCCTCTCCCTAACTTCCTTCTCTCACTTCCTATCCTCTCCCTCAGCTCCCCTCCACCCACTGCCTATCCTCTCCCTCAGCTCCCAAACTCCGACTTTCTGTCCTCTCCCTCACCTTCTCTCCTCCCACTTCCTGTCCTCTTCCTCAATTTCCCTCCTCACACTTCCTACCCTCTCCCTCAGCTTCCCTCCTCCCACTTCGGGTCCTCTCCCTCAGCTTCACTCCTCCCACTTCCAGTAATCTCCCCTAAGCCCTCCTCCTCCTACTTCCTGTTCTCCCTCAGTTCCCATTTTCCCACTTCTTATCCTCTCCCTCATTCCCCTCCTCCCACTTCCGATTCTCTCCCTCAACGACAATCCTCCACTTCCAATCCTCTCCCTCACCTCTCATCCTCTGACTTCCTGTCCTCTCCCTCAGCTCCCCTCCTTCCACTTCCTGTCCTTTCCCTCAACTTCACTCCTCCCACTTCCAATCATCTCCCTAAGGTCCCTTCCTCCCAGTTCCTATCCTCTCCCTCATCATCTTCCTCTCACTTCCTATCCTCTCCCTCAATTCCTCCCCTCCTACTTCCTACACTGTCTCTCAGTGCCCCTTCTCCCATCTCCTATGCTCTCAAGGCATTCTCCTCCCACTTTTTATCCTCTCCCTCAGTTCCCCTTTCCCACTTCCTACCCTCTCCCTCTGTTCCACTCCTCCCACTTCCTATATTCTCCCTCATTCCCCTCCTCCCACTTCCAATCCTCTTCCTCAAGTACCCACCTCCCACTTCCTATCCTCTCCCTAAGCTCCCCTCCTCCCACTTCCTTTACTCTCTCACCTGTCCTCCTCCCACTTCCACCAGTGTCCCTCAGCTCCCTTCCTCCCAAGTCCTATCCTCTCCCTAGCTTCCTCCTCCCACTTCTTATCCTCTCCCTCTGTTCCCTTCCTCCCACTTCCTGTCCTCTCCCTCAGCTTCACTCCTCCCACTTCAATCATCTCCCTCAGCTCTCCTCCTCCCACTTCCTATCCTCTCCCTCATCTCCCCTCCTGCTACTTCCTACCCTCTCTCTCACCTCCCTTCCTCACACCTCCTAACCTCTCCCTAGCATACTCCTCCCACTTCATATCCTCTCCCTCAGTTCCCCTTTTCCCTCTTCCTATCCTCTCCCTCAGGTCCCCTACTCCGACTTCCTGTCCTCTCCCTCAGCTTCACTCCTCCCATTTCCAATCATCTCCCTCAGCTCTCCTCCTCCCACTTCCTATCCTCTGCTTCAGCTCCCCACCTTTCACTTCCTATACACTCCCTCAGCTCCCTTCCTCCCACTTCCTGTCCTCTCCCTCAGCTTCACTCCTCCCACTTCAAATCATCTCCCTAAGCTCCCTTCCACCCAGTTCCTATCCTCTCCCTCATCATCTTCCTCTCACTTCCTATCCTCTCGCACAGCTCCGCTCCTCCCACTTCCTATACTCTCCCTCAGCTCCCTTCCTCCCACTTAATATCCTTTCCCTCAGCTCCCCTCCAACTTCCTATACTCTCCCTTAGCTCCCTACCTCCCTCTTCCTATCCTCTCCCTCAGCTCCCAGACTCCAACTTCCTATACTCTCTAAACTTCCCTCCTCTTACTTCCCTCAGTGTCCCACAGCTCTGCTCCTCCCAAGTCTTATCCTCTTTCTAGGTTCCTCCTCCCACTTCTTATACTCTCCCTCAGCTCCCCTCCTCCCATTTCCAATAATCTCCCTCAGCTCCCCTCCCCCCACTTCCTATCCTCTCCCTCATCATCTTCCTCTCACTTCCTATCCTCTCCCTCAATTCCTCTCCTCCTACTTCCTACACTCTCTCTCAGTGCCCCTCCTCCCAACTGCTATCCTCTTACTAGCACCCTCCTCCCACTTTTTATCCTCTCCCTCAGTTCCCCTTTTCACACTTCCTACCCTCTCCCTCTGCTCCACTCCTCCCACTACCTATACTCTCCCCCATTCCCCTCCTCCCACTTCCGATCCTCTCCCTCACCTACCCTCCTCCCACTTCCTATACTCTCCCTCAGCTCCCCTCCTCCCACTTCCTAAACTCTCCCTCAACTTCACTCCTCCTACTTCCAATCATCTCCCTCAGCTCGCCTCCTCCCACTTCCTGTCCTCTCCCTCAGTTCCCCTTTTCCCACTTCCTATCCTCTCCCTCATTCCCCTCCTCCCACTTCCGATCCTCTCCCTCAACTACCCTCCTCCCTCTTCCTATCCTCTCCCTCAATCACTCCACCCACTTCCTATAGCTCCCTCAACTCCCCTCCTCCCACTTCCTATCCTCTCCCTCAGCTCCCCTCCTCCCACTTCCTTTACTCTCTCACCTTCTTCCTCCCATTTCCTACAGTGTCCCTCATCTCCCTTTCTCCCAAGTCCTATCCTCTCCCTAGCTTACTCCTCCCAATTTCTATCCTCTACCTCAGCTCCCCTCCTCCCACTTGCTATACTCTCCCTCAGCACCCCTACTCCCATCTCCTATCCTCTCCCTAGCATCCTATTCCCATTTCCAACCCTTTCCCTCAGCTCCCCTCCCCCCACTTCCTATACTCTCCCTCAGCTGCCGTCCTGCCACTTCCTATCCTCTCTCACCTTCCCTCCCTCCTCATCCTACAGGGTCCCTCAGCTCCCTTCCTCCCAAGTCCAATCCTCTCCCTAGCTTCCTCCTCTCACTTGCTATCCTCTCCCTCAGCTCCCCTCCTGCCACTGCCTATCCTCTCCCTCAGCTCCCAACCTCCGACTTTCTGTCCTCTCCCTCAGCTTCTCTCCTCCCACTTCCTGTCCTCTTCCTCAATTTCCCTCCTCACACTTCCTACACTCTCCCTCAGCTCCCCTCCTCTGACTTCCTGCCCTCTCCCTCAGCTCCCCTCCTTCCACTTCCTGTCCTCTCCCTCAGCTTCACTCCTCCCACTTCCAATCATCTCCCTAAGCTCCCTTCCTCCCAGTTCCTATCCTCTCCCTCATCATCTTCCTTTCACTTCCTATCCTCTCCCAAAGCTCCGCTCCTCCCACTTCCTATACTCTCCCTCAGCTCCCTTCCTCCCACTTCCTATCCTTTCCCTCAGCTCGCCTCCAACTTCCTATACTCTCCCTTAGCTCCCTACCTCCCACTTCCTATCCTCTCCCTCAGCTCCCAGCCTCCAACTTCCTATACTCTCTAAACTTCCCTCCTCCACTTCCCTCAGTGTCCCTCAGCTCTGCTCCTCCCAAGTCCTATCCTCTTTCTAGGTTCCTCCTCCCACTTCTTATCCTCTCCCTCAGCTCCCCTCCTCCCACTTCCAATAATCTCCCTCAGCTCCCCTCCCCCCAGTTCCTATCCTCTCCCTCATCATCTTCCTCTCACTTCCTATCCTCTGCCTCAATTCCTCTCCTCCTACTTCCTACACTCTCTCTCAGTGCCCCTCCTCCCAACTGCTATCCTCTCACTAGCACCCTCCTCACACTTTTCATCCTCTCCCTCAGTTCCCCTTTTCACACTTCCTACCCTCTCCCTCTGCTCCACTCCTCTCACTTCCTAACTCTCCCCATTCCCGTCCTCCCACTTCCGATCCTCTCCCTCAGTTCCACTTTTCCCACTTCCTATCCTCTCCCTCATTCCCCTCCTCCCACTTCTGATACTCTCCCTCAACTACCCTCCTCCACTTCCTATCCTCTCCCTCAATCCCTCCACCCACTTCCTATAGCTCCTTCAACTCCCCTCCTCCCACTTCCTATCCTCTCCCTCAGCTCCCCTCTTCCCACTTCCTTTACTCTCTCACCTTCTTCCTCCCATTTCCTACAGTGTCCCTCATCTCCCTTCCTCCCTAGTCCTATCCTCTCCCTTGCTTACTCCTCCCACTTTCTATCCTCTCCCTCAGCTCCCCTCTCCCACTTGCTATACTCTCCCTCAGCACCCCTACTCCCATCTCCTATCCTCTCCCTAGCATCCTATTCACACTTCCAATCCTTTCCCTCAGCTCCCCTCCCCCCACTTCCTATCCTCTCCCTCAGCTCCCAACCTCCGACATTCTGTCCTCTCTGTCAGCTTCTCTCCTCCCACTTCCTATCCTCTTCCTCAATTTCCCTCCTCACACTTCCTACCCTCTCCCTCAGCTCCCCTCCTCTGACTTCCTGTCCTCTCCATCAGCTCCCCTCCTTCCACTTCCTGTCCTCTCCCTCAGCTTCACTCCTCCCACTTCCAATCATCTCCCTAAGCTCCCTTCCTCCCAGTTCCTATCCTCTCCCTCATCATCTTCCTTTCACTTCCTATCCTCTCCCACAGCTCCGCTCCTCCCACTTCCTATACTCTCCCTCAGCTCCCTTCCTCCCACTTCCTATCTTTTCCCTCAGCTCGCCTCCAACTTCCTATACTCTCTAAACTTCCCTCCTCCCACTTCCCTCAGTGTCCCTCAGCTCTGCTCCTCCCAAGTCCTATCCTCTTTCTAGCTTCCTCCTCCCATTTCTTATCCTCTCCCTCATCTCCCCTCCTCCCACTTCTAATAATCTCCCTCAGCTCTTCTCCTCCCAGTTCCTATCCTCTCCCTCATCATCTTCCTCTCACTTCCTATCCTCTCCCTCAATTCCTCTCCTCCTGCTTCCTACACTCTCTCTCAGCGCCCCTCCTCCCAACTGCTATCCTCTCACTAGCATACTCCTCCCACTTTTTATCCTCTCCCTCAGTTCCCCTTTTCGCACTTCCTACCCTCTCCCTCTGCTCCACTCCTCCCACTTCCTATACTCTCCCTCATTCCCCTCCTCCCACTTCCGATCCTCTCCCTCAACTACCCTCATCCCACTTCCTATCCTCTCCCTCAGCTCCCCTCCTCCCACTTCCTTTACTCTCTCACCTGTCCTCCTCCCACTTCCTACAGTGTCCCTCAGCTCCTTTCCTCCCAAGTCCTATCCTCTCCCTAGCTTCCTCCTCCCACTTCTTATCCTCTCCCAGTTCCCTTCCACCCACTTCCTATCCTCTCCTTCAGCTCCCCTCCTCTGACTTCCTGTCCTCTCCCTCAGTTTCCCTCCTCCCACTCCCTGTCCTATTCCTCAATTCCCCTTCTTCCACTTCCTACCCTCTCCCTCAACTCCCTTCCTCTCACTTCCTATACTCTCTCATCTTCCCTCTTCCCACTTCCTACAGTGTCCCTCAGCTCCCCTCCTCCCAAGTCCTATCCTCTCCCTAGGATCCTCCTCCCACATCCTACCCTCTCCCTCATCTCTCCTTCTTCCACATACTATCCTCTCCTTCTGCTCCCCTCCTCCCACTTTGTATACTCTTTCTCAGCTCCCCTCCTCCCCCTTCCTATCCTCTCCCTTACCTGTCTTCATCACACTTCCTATCCTCTCCCTCAGCTCCCCTCCTCCCAATTCCTGTCCTCTCTCTCACATCCCCTTTTCCCACTTCCTATCCTCTCCCTCAGTTCCCCTCCCAATTCCGATAGTATCCCTCAGGTCCCTTTCTCCAAAGGCCTAGCCTCTCCCTATCTTCGCTTCCTCCCACTTCCTATCCTCTCACCAACTCCCCTCATCCAACTTCCTATACTCTCCTTCAGCTCCCTTCTTCCCACTTCCTGTCCACCCCCTCAGCTTCATTCCTCCCACTTCCAATCATCTCCCTCAGCTCCCTGTCATTCACTTCCTATACTTTCCTTCAGCACCCTTCCTCCCATTTCCTATCCTTTCCCTCAGCTCCCATCCAACTTTCTATAGTCGCCCATAGCTCCCTACCTCCCACTTCCTATCCTCTTCCTCAGCTCCCCTCCTCCCACTTCCTTTACTCTCTCACCTTCCTCCTCCCATTTCCTACAATGTCCCTCATCTCCCTTCCTCCCAAGTCCTATCCTCTCCCTAGCTTACTCCTCCCACTTTCTATCCTCTCCCTCAGCTCCCCTCCTCCCACTTCTTATACTCTCCCTCAGCACCCCAACTCCCAACTCCTATCCTCTCCCTAGCATCCTACTCACACTTCCTATCCTCTCCTTCAGCTCCCCTCCCCCCACTTCCTATAATCTCCCTCAGCTGAAGTCCTGCCACATTTTAAGCTCTCCCTCAGCTCCCCTCCTGCCACTTCCTATCCTCTCTCTCAGCTCCCCTGCTCCCACTTCCTATACTCTCTCACCTTCCCTCCTCCCTCATCCTACAGGGTCCCTCAGCTCCCTTCCTCCCAAGTCCTATCCTCTCCCTAGCTTCCTCCTCTCACTTTTTATCCTCTCCCTCAGTTCCCCTTTTCCCACTTCCTATCCTCTCCCTCTGCTTCACTCCTCCCACTTCCAATAATCTCCCTCAGCTCCCCTCCTCCCAGTTCCTATGCATTCCCTCATCATCTACCTATCACTTCCTATCCTCTCCCTCAATTCTTCCCCTCCTACTTCCTACACTCTCTCTCAGTGTCCCTCCTCCCAACTCCTATCCTCTCACTAGCATCCTCCTCCCAATTTTTCTCCTCTCCCTCAGTTCCCCTTTTCCCACTTCCTACCCTCTCTCTCTGCTCCACTCCTCCCACTTCCTATACTCTCCCTCATTCCCCTCCTCCCACTTCCGATCCTCTCCCTCAACTACCTCCTCCCACTTCCGATCCTCTCCCTCACCTCCCCTCCTTCCACTTCCTATCCGCTCCCTCATCTCCCCTCCTCCAAGTTCCTATCCACACCCTCATCATCTTCCTCTCACTTCGTATCCTCTCCCTCAATTCCCCTCCTCCTACTTCAATCCCTCTCTGTCAGCTCCCCTCCTCCCACCTCCTATCCTCTCCCTCATTCCCCTCCTACCATATCCGATCCAATCCCTCAACTACCCTCCTCCCACTTCCTACCCTCTCCCTCATGCCTCCACCCACTTCCTGTAACTCGCTCAGTTCCCCTCCTCCCACTTCCTATCCTCTCCCTCAGCTCCCCTCCTCCCACTTCCTTTACTCACTCACCTTCCTCCTCCCACTTCCTACAGTGTCCCTCAGCTCCCTTCCTCCCAAGTCCTATCCTCTCCCTAGCTTCCTCCTCCCACTTCTTATCCTAACCCTCAGCTCCCCTCCTCCCACATCCTATCCTCTCCCTCAGCTCCCTTCCTCCCACTTCCTAACCTTTCCCTCAGCTCCCATCCAACTTTCTATAGTCGCCCATAGCTCCCTACCTCCCACTTCCTATCCTCTCCTCAGTTTCCCTCCTCCGACTTGCTACACTCTCCCTCACTCTCCTCCTCCCACTTCTTACCCGTTCCCTCAGCTCCCCTCCTCCCACTTCCTATACTCTCTCACCTTCCCTCCTCCCACTTCCTACAGTGTGCCTCAGCTCCCTTCCTCCCAAGTCCTATCCTCTCCCTAGCTCCCATCCTGCCACTTCCTAAACTCTCTCTCAGCTCCCCTCCTCCCACTTCCTATCCTCTCCCTCAGCTCCCCTCCTCTCACTTCCTATACTCTCCCTCAGCTTCACTCCTCCCACTTCCAATCATCTCCCTCAGCTCTCCTCCTCCCACTTCCTGTCCTCTCCCTCAGTTCCCCTTTTCCCACTTCCTATACTCTCCCTCATTCCCCTCCTGCCACTTCTGATCCTCTCCCTCAACTACACTCCACCCACTTCCAATCCTCTCCCTCAGCTCCCCTCCTCTGACTTCCTGTCTTCTCCCTCAGCTCCCCTCCTCCCACTTGTTTACTCTCTCACCTTCGTCGTCCCATTTCCTACAGTGTCCCTCATCTCCCTTCCTCCCAAGTCCTATCCTCTCCCTAGCTTACTCCTCCCACTTTCTATCCTCTCCCTCAGTTCCCCTCCTCCCACTTCCTATACTCTCCCTCAGCAAACCTACTTCATCTCCTATCCTCTCGCTAGCATCCTACTCCAACTTCATATCCTCTCCCTCAGCTCCCATCCTGCCACTTCCTATACTCTCCCTCAGCTGCCTTCCTGCAACTTTTTAAACTCTCCCTCAGCTCCCCTCCTCCCACTTCCTATCCTCTCTCTCAGCTCCCCTGCTCCCACTTCCTATACTCTCTCACCTTCCCTCCTTCTCATCCTACAGGGTCCCTCAGCTCCCTTCCTCCCAAGTCCTATCCTCTCCCTAGCTTCCTCCTCTCACTTCCTATCCTCTCCCTCAGCTCCCCTCCTCCCACTGCCTATCCTGTCCCTCAGCTCCCAACCTCCGACTTTCTGTTCTCTCGCTCAGCTTCTCTCCTCCCACTTCCTGTCCTCTTCCTCAATTTCCCTCCTGACACTTCCTACCCTCTCCCTCAGCTCCCCTCCTACCACTTCCTGTCCTCTCCCTCAGCTTCACTCCTCCCACTTCCAATAATCTCCCTCAGCTCTCCTCCTCCTACTTCCTGTCCTCTCCCTCAGTTCCCCTTTTCCCACTTCCTATCTCTCCCTCATTCCCTCCTGCCACGTCCGATCCTCTCCCTCAACTACACTCCACCCACCTCCAATCCTCTCCCTCAGCTCCCCTCCTCTGACTTCCTGTCCTCTCCCTCAGCTCCCCTCCTTCGACTTCCTGTACTCTCCCTCAGCTTCACTCCTCCCACTTCCAATCATCTCCCTAAGCTCCCTTCCTCCCAGTTCCTATCCTCTCCCTCATCATCTTCCTTTCACTTCCTATCCTCTGCCACAGCACCGCTCCTCCCACTTCCTATACTCTCCCTCAGCTCCCTTCCTCCCACTTCCTATCCTTTCCCTCAGCTCCCCTCGAACTTCCTATACTCTCCCTTAGCTCCCTACCTCCCACTTCCTATCCTCTCCCTCAGCTCCCAGCCTCCAACTTCCTATACTCTCTAAACATCCCTCCTCCACTTACCTCAGTGTCCCTCAGCTCTGCTCCTCCCAAATCCTATCCTCTTTCTAGCTTTCTCCTCCCACTTCTTATCCTCTCCCTCAGCTCCCCTCCTCCCACTTCCAATAATCTCCCTCAGCTCCCTTCCTCCCAGTTCCTATGCTCTCCCTGATCATCTTCCTCTCACTTCCTATCCTCTCCCTCAATTCCTCTCCTCCTACTTCCTACACTCTCTCTCAGTGCCCCTCCTCCCAACTGCTGTCCTCTCACTAGCATCCTCTTCCCAATTTTTATCCTCTCCCTCAGTTCCCCTTTTCCCACTTCCTACACTCTCCCTCTGCTCCACTCCTCCCACTTCCTATACTCTCCCTCATTCCCCTCCTACCACTTCCTATACTCTCCCTCAGCTTGCCTCCTCCCACTTCCTATACTCTCTCACCTGTCCTCCTCCCACTTCCTACACTGTCCCTCAGCTCCCTTCCTCCCAAGTCCTATCCTCTCCCTAGCTTCCTCCTCCCACTTCCTATCCTATCCCTCAGCTCCCCTCCTCTGACTTCCTGTCCTCTCCCTCAGTTTCCCTCCCCCCACTCCCTGTCCTATTCCTCAATTCCCCTTCGCCCACTTCCTACCCTCTCCCACAACTCCCCTCCTCCCACTTCCTATACTCTCTCACCTTCCCTCATCCCACTTCCTACAGTGTCCCTCAGCTCCCCTCCTCCCAAGTCCTATCCTCTCCCTAGCATCCTCCTCCCACATCCTACCCTCTGCCTCGTCTCTCCTTCTGCCACATACAATCCTCTCCTTCTGCTCCCCTCCTCCCACTTTGTATACTCTTTCTCAGCTCCCCTCCTCCCCTTCCTATCCTCTCCCTTACCTGTCTTCATCACACTTCCTATCAACTCCCTCAGCTCCCCTCCTCCCACTTCCTGTCCTCTCCCTCACATCCCCTTTTCCCACTTCCTATCCTCTCCCTCAGCTCCCGTCCTCCCACTTCCTTTAGTCTCTCACCTTCCTCCTCCCACTACCTACAGGGTCCCTCAGCTCCCTTCCTCCCAAGTCCTATCCTCTCCCTAGATTCCTGCTCCCACTTCTTATCCTAACACTCATCTCCCCTCCTCCCACATCCTATTCTCTCCCTCAGCTCCCCTCCTCTGACTTCCTGTCCTCTCCCTCAATCCCCTCCACCCACTTCCTATAGCTTCCTCAGCTCTCCTCCTCCCAAGTCCTATCTTCTCCCTAGCATCCTCCTCCTACTTACTACCCTCTCCCTCATCTCCCCTTCTGCTTCATACCATCCTCTCCTTCTGCTCCCCTCCTCCCACTTCGTATACTTTCTCAACTCCCCTACTCCCCCTTCCTATCCTCTCCCTTACATGTCTTCCTCCCATTCCTATCCTCTCCATCAGCTGCCCTCCTCCCACTTCCTGTCCTCTCCCTCACCTCCCCCTTTTCCCACTTCCTATCCTCTCCCTCATCTCCCCTCGAACTTCCTAAGGTATCCCTCAGCTCCCCTTCTCCCAAGACCTAACCTCTCCCTATCTTCGCCTCCTCCCACTTCCTATCATCTCCCTCAGCTCCCCTCCTTCCACTTCCTATACTCTCCTTCAGCTCTCTTCCTCCCACTTCCTGTCCTCTCCCTCACCACCCATCCAACTTTCTTGTCTCCCTCAGCTCCCTACCTCCCACTTCCTGTCCTCTCCTAAGTTCCCCTCCTCCGACTGCTACCCTCTCCCTCACTCCTCTCCTCCCACTTCCTATCCTCTCCCTCAGCTCCACTCCTCCATATTCCTATACTCTCCCTCTGCTCCCCTACTCCCATGTCCCATCCTCTCCCTAGCATCCTACTCCCACTTCCTATCCTCTCCCTCAGCTCCCCTCCCCCCACTTCCTATACTCTCCCTCAGCTCCCATCATGCCACTTCCTAAACTCTCCCTCAACTCCCCTCCTCCCACTTCCAATAATCTCCCTCAGCTCCCCTCCTCCCAGTTCCTATCCTCTCCCTCATCATCTTTCTCTCACTTCCTATCCTCTTCCTCAATTCCTCTCCTCCTACTTCCTAAACTCTCTCTCAGTGCCACTCCTAACACCTCCTATCCTCTCCCTAGCATCCTCCTCCCACTTCTTATCCTCTCCCTCAGTTCCTTTTCCCACTTCCTATCCTCTCCCTCATTCCCCTCCTCCTACATCTTATCCTCTCCCTCAACTGCCCTCCTCCCACTTCCTATCCTCTCCTTCAGCTCCCGTCCCTCCACTTCCTATACTCTCCCTCAGCTACGGTCCTGCCACTTCCTAATCTCTCCCTCAGCTCCCCTCCTCCCACTTCCTATCCTCTCCCTCAGCTCCCCTCCTCCCACTTCCTATACTCTCTCACCTTCCCTACTCCCGCTTCCTACAGGGTCCCTCAGCTCCCTTCCTCCCAAGTCCTATCCTCTCCCTAGCTTCCTCCTCTCACTTCCTATCCTTTCCCTCAGCTCACCTCCTCCCACTGCCTATCCTCTCCCTCAGCTCCCAACCTCTGACATTCTGTCCTCTCCCTCACCTTCTCTCCTCCGACTTCCTGTCCTCTCCCTCAGCTTCACTCCTGCCACTTCCAATAATCTCCCTCAGATCTCTTCCTCCTACATCCTGTCCTCTCCCTCAGTTCCCCTTTTCCCAATTCCTATCCTCTTCCTCATTCCCCTCCTCACACTTCCTATCCTCTCCCTCAGCTCCCCTCCACTCACTTCCTATAGCTCCCTCAGCTCCCCTCCTTTCACTTCCTATCCTCTCCCTTAGCTCCCCTCCTCCCACTTCCTATACTCTCTCACCTTTCCTCCTCCCACTTCCTACAGTGTCCCTCAGCTCCCTTCCTCCCAAGTCCTATCCTCTCCCTAGTTTCCTCCTCCCACTTCCTATCCTCTCCCTCAGCTTCCCTCCTCCCACTTCCTGTCCTCTCCCTCAGCTTCACTCCTCCCTCTTCCAATCATCTCCCTCAGCTCCCTTCCTCCCAGTTCCTATCCTCTCCCTCATAATCTTCCTTTCACTTCGTATCCTCTCCCACTGCTCCGCTCCTCCCACTTCCTATCCTTTCTCTCAGCTCCCCTCCAACTTCCTATACTCTCCCTTAGCTCCCTACGTCCCACTTCCTATCCTCTCCCTCAGCTCCCATCCTCCCACTTCCTGTCCTCAACCTCAGTTCCCCTTTTCCCACTTCCTATCTTCTCCCTCATTCCCCTCCTCCCATATCCGATCCTCTCCCTCAACTACTTCCTCCCACTTCCTACCCTCTCCATCAATGCCTCCACACACTTCCTGTAACTCGCTCAGCTCCCCTCCTCCCACTTCCTATCCTCTCTCTCAGCTCCCCTCCTCCCACTTCCTTTACTCTCTCACCTTCCTGCTCCCACTACCTACAGTGTCCCTCAGCTCCCTTCCTCCCAAGTCCTATCCTCTCCCTAGCTTCCTCCTCCCACTTCTTATCCTAACCCTCAGCTCCCCTCCTCTGACTTGCTGTCCTCTCCCTTAATCCCCTCCACCCACTTCCTATAGCTCCCTCAGCTCCCCTCCTCCCAAGTCCTATCTTCTCCCTAGCATCCTCCTCCTACTTACTATCCTCTCCCTCATCTCCCCTTCTGCTTCATACTATCCTCTCCTTCTGCTCCCCTCCTCCCACTTCGTATACTCTTTCTCAACTCCCCTCCACCACCTTCCTATCCTCTCCCTTACTTGTCTTCCTCCCATTCCTATCCTCTCCCTCAGCTCCACTCCTCCCACTTCCTGTCCTATCCCTCACCTCCCCTTTTCCCACCTCCTATCCTCTCCCTCATCTCCCCTCGAACTTCCTAAGGTATCCCTCAGCTCCCCTTCTCCCAAGACCTAACCTCTCCCTATCTTCGCCTCCTCCCACTTCCTATCATCTCCCTCAGCTCCCCTCCTTCCACTTCCTATACTCTCCTTCAGCTCTCTTCCTCCCACTTTCTGTCCTCTCCCTCAGATTAACTCCTCCCACTTCCAATCATCTCCCTCATCTCACCACCTTTCACTTCCTATACTCTCCCTCAGGTTTATTCCTCCCACTTCCAATCCTTTCCCTCACCACCCATCCAACTTTCTATAGTCTCCCTCAGCTCACTACCTCCCACTTCCTGTCCTCTCCTCAGTTCCCCTCCTCCGACTGCTACCCTCTCCCTCACTCCTCTCCTCCCACTTCCTATCCTCTCCCTCAGCTCCCATCCTCCCACTTCCTATACTCTATCACCTTCCCTCCTCCCACTTCCAACAGTGTCCCTCAGCTCCCTTCCTCCAAAGTCCTATCCTCTCCCTAGCTTACTCCTCCCACTTTCCATCCTCTCCCTCAGCTCCCCTCCTCCCACTTCCTATACTCTCCCTCAGCTCCCCTACTCCCATGTCCCATCCTCTCCCTAGCATCCTACTCCCACTTCCTATCCTCTCCCTCAGCTCCCCTCCCCCCACTTCCTAAACTCTCCTTCAGCTCCCCTCCTCCCACTTCCTATCCTCTCTCACAGCTCCCCTCCTCCCACTTCCTAAACTCTCTCACCTTCCCTCCTCCCACTTCCTACAGGGTCCCTCAGCTCCCTTCCTCCCAAGTCCTATCCTCTCCCTAGCTTCCTCCTCTCACTTCCTATCCTCTCCCTCAGCTCCCCTCCTCCCACTACCTATCCTCTCCCTCAGCTCCCAACATCCGACTTTCTGTCCTCTCTCTCAGCTTCTCTCCTCCCACTTCCTGTCCTAGTCCTCATTATCCCTCCTCACACTTCCTACTTTCTCCCTCAGCTCCCCTCCTCGCACTTCCTGTCCTCTCCCTCAGCTTCACTCCTCCCACTTCCAATAATCTACTTCAGCTCTCTTCCTCCTACTTCCTGTCCTCTCCCTCAGTTCCCCTTTTCCCACTTCCTATCCTCTCCCTCAGCTCCCCTCGAACTTCCTAAGGTATCCCTCAGCTCCCCTTCTCCCAAGACCTAGCCTCTCCCTATCTTCGCCTCCTCCCACTTCCTATCCTCTCCTTCAGCTCCCCTCCTCCCACTTCCTATACTCTCCATTAGCTCCCTTCCTCGCACTTCCTGTCCTCTCCCTCAGCTTCACTCCTCCCACTTCCAATCATCTCCCTCAGCTCCCTTCCTACCAGTTCCTATACTCTCCCTCATCATCTTCCTTTTACTTCCTATCCTCTCCCACTGCTCCGCTCCTCCCACTTCCTATACTCTCCCTCAGCTCCCTTCCTCCCACTTCCTATCCTTTCTCTCAGCTCCCCTCCAACTTCCTATACTCTACCTTAGCTCCCATCCTCCCACTTCCTATACTCTCTAAACTTCCCTCCTCCCACTTCCCTCAGTGTCCCTCAGCTCTGCTGCTTCCAAGTCCTATCCTCTTTCTAGCTTCCTCCTCCCACTTCCTATCCTCTACCTCAGCTCCCCTCCTCCCACTTCCAATAATCTCCCTCAGCTCCCCTGCTCCCAGTTCCTATCCTCTCCCTCATCATCTTCCTCTCACTTCCTATCCTCTCCCACAATTCCTCTCCTCCTACTTCCTACACTCTCTCTCAGTGCCTCTCCTTCCACCTCCTATCCTCTCCCTAGCATCCTCCTCCCACTTCTTATTCTCTTCCTCAGTTCCTTTTCCCACTTCCTATCCTCTCCCTCATTCCCCTCCTCCCATTTCTTATCCTCTCCCTCAACTGCCCTCCTCCCACTTCCTATCCTCTCCCTCAGCTCCCCTCCCCCCACTTCCTATACTCTCCCTCAGCTCCCGTCCTGCCACTTCATAAACTCTCCCTCAGCTCCCCTCCTCCCACTTCCTATCCTCACTCACAGCTCCCCTACTCCCAATTCCTATATTCTCTCACCTTCCCTCCTCCTGCTTCCTACAGGGTCACTCAGCTCCCTTCCTCCCAAGTCCTATCCTCTCCCTAGCTTCCTCCTCTCACTTCCTATTCTCTCCCTCAGCTTCACTCCTCCCACTTCCCATAATCTCCCTCAGATCTCTTCCTCCTACTTCCTGTCCTCTCCCTCAGTTCCCCTTTTCCCACTTCCTATCCTCTCCCTCATTCCCCTCCTCCCACTTCCTAACCACTCCCTCAGCTCCCCTCCCCTCACTTCCTATAGCTCCTTCAGCTCCCCACATTTCACTTCCTATCCTCTCCCTCAGCTCCCCTCCTCCCACTTCCTATACTCTCTCACCTTCCCTCCTCCCACTTCCTACAGTGTCCCTCAGCTCCCTTCCTCCCAAGTCCTATCCTCTCCCTAGTTCCTCCTCCCACTTCCTATCCTCTCCTTCAGCTCCCCTCCTCCCACTTCCTGTCCTCTACCTCAGCTCCCCGCCTCTGACTTCCTGTCCTCTCCCTCAGCTCCCCTCCTCCCACTTCCTGTCCTCTCCCTCATCTTCAATCCTCCCAATTCCAATCATCTCCCTCAGGTCCCTTCCTCCCAGTTCCTATCCTCTCCCTCATCATCTTCCTTTCACTTCCTATCCTCTCCCACAGCTCCGCTCCTCCCACTTCCTAGCCTTTCCCTCAGCTCCCTTCCGCCCACTTCCTATCCTTTCTCTCAGCTCCCATCCAACTTCCTATACTCTCCATTATCTCCCTACCTCCCACTTCCTATCCTCTCCCTCAGCTCCCATCCTCCCACTTCCTATACTCTCTAAACTTCCCTCCTCCCACTTCCCTCAGTGTCACTCAACTCTGCTCCTCCCAAGTCCTATTCTCTTTCTAGCTTCCTCCTCCCACTTCCTATCCTCTCCCTCAGCTCCCCTCCTCCCACTTCCAATAATCTCCCTCAGCTCCCCTCCTCCCAGTTCCTATCCTCTCCCTCATCATCTTCCTCTCACTTCCTATCCTCTCCCTCAATTCCTCTCCTCCTACTTCCTACATTCTCTCTCAGTGCCCCTCCTCCCACCTCCTATCCTCTCCCTATCATCCTCCTCCCACTTCTTATCCTCTCCCTCAGTTCCTTTTCCCACTTCTTATCCTCTCCCTCAACTGCCCTCCTCCCACTTCCTATCCTCTCCCTCAGCTCCCCTCCCCCCACTTCCTATACTCTCCCTCAGCTCCTATCCTGCCACTTCCTAATCTCTACCTCAGCTCCCCTCCTCCCACTTCCTATACTCTCTCTCAGGTCCC
Organism: Cricetiscus sungorus; assembly: GCA_030556225.1. Lineage (NCBI taxonomy): Eukaryota > Metazoa > Chordata > Mammalia > Rodentia > Cricetidae > Cricetiscus > Cricetiscus sungorus. The sequence continues at coordinate 9,512,038 of JANBXA010000728.1, read as the reverse complement.
CTACTCCCACTTCCTATACTCTCTCACCTTCCCTCCTCCCGCTTCCTACAGTGTCCCTCAGCTCCCTTCCTCCCAAGTCCTATCCTCTCCCTAGCTACCTACTCTCACTTCCTATCCTCTCCCTCAATTCCTCTCCTCTTACTTCCTACACTCTCAGTGCCACTCCTATCTTCTCCCTAGCATCCTCCTCCCACTTCTTATACTCTCCTCAGTTCCTTTTCCCACTTCCTATCCTCTTCCTCATTCCCCTCCTCCCACTTCTTATCCTCTCCCTCAACTGCCCTCCTCCCACATCCTATACTCTCCCTCAGCTCCCCTGCTCCCAATTCCTACCGGCTCCGTCAGCTTCCCTCCTCCCATTTCCTATACTCTCCCTCATTCCCCTCCTCCCACTTCCTTTCCTCACCCTCAACTATCCTCCTCCCACTTCCTATCCTCTCCCTCAGCTCCCCTCGCACTTCTTAAGGTATCCCTCAGCTCCCCTTCTCCCTAGTACTAGCCTCTCCCTATCTTCGCCTCCTCCCACTTCCTATCCTCTCCCTCAGCTTCACTGCGCCCACTTCCAATCATCTCCCTCATCTCCCCACTTTTCACTTCCTATACTCTCCCTCAGGTCCTTTCCTCCGACTTCCTACCCTTTCCCACAGCTCCCATCCAACTTTCTATAGTCTCCCCCAGCTCCCTACCTCCCACTTCCTGTCCTCTCCTCAGTTCCATCCTTCGACTTGCTACCCTCTCCCTCACTCCTCTCCTCCCACTTCCTATCCTCACCCTCAGCTCCCCTCCTCCCACTTCCTATACTCTCTCACCCTCCCTCCTCCCACTTCTTACAGTGTCCCTCAGCTCCCTTCCTCCCAAGTCCTATCCTCTCCCTAGCTTACTCCTCCCACTTTCTATCCTCTCCCTCAGCTCCCCTCCTCCCACTTCCTATACTCTTCCTCAGCTCCCCTACTTCCACGTCCTATCCTCTCCCTAGCATCCTACTCCCACTTCCTCTCTCTCCCTCAGCTCCCCTCCTCCCACTTCCTATCCTCTCCATCAGCTCCCGTCCTGCCACTTCCTAAATTCTCCCTCAGCTCCCCTCCTCCCACTTCCTATCCTCTCTCTCAGCTCCCCTCATCCCACATCCTATACTCTCTCACCTTCCCTCCTCCCACTTCCTACAGTGTCTCTCAGCTCCCTTCCTCCCAAGTCCTATCCTCTCTCTAGCTTCCTCCTCCCACTTCCTATCTTCTCCCTCAGCTCCCAACCTCCGACTTTCTGTCCTCTCCCTAGCCTCTCTCCTCCCACTTACTGTCCTCTTCCTCGATTTCCCTCCTCACACTTCCTATCCTCTCCCTCAGCTCCCCTCCTCCCACTTCCTGTCCTTTCCCTCAGCTCCCATCCTGCCACTTCCTACACCCTCCCTCAGCTCCCCTCTCCCACTTCCTATCCTTTCCCTCAGCATCACTCCTCCCACTTCCAATTATCTCCCTCAGCTCCCCTCCTCCCACTTCCTGTCCTCTCCCTCAATTTCAATCCTCCCACATCCATTCATCTCCCTCAGCTCCCTTCCTCCCAGTGCCTATCCTCTGCCTCATCATAGTCCGCTCACTTCCTATACTCTTCCTCAGCTCCCCTCCTCCCACTTCCTATACTCTTTCTAAGCTCCCCTCCTCCCAATTCCTATACTGTACCTCAGCTCCCATCCTGCCACTTCCTAAACTCTCCCTCAGCTCCCCTCCTCCCTCTTCCTGTCCTCTCACTCAGCTTCACTCCTTCCACTTCCAATCATCTCTCTCAGCTCCCTCATTCCCAGTTACTATCCTCTCCCTCATCATCTTCCGCTCACTTCCTACACTCTCCCTCATCTCCCCTCCTCCCACTTCCTTTACTCTCCCTCAGCTTCCCTCCTCTCATTTCATATACTCGATCACCTTCCCACCTCCCGCTTCCTACAGGGTCCCTCAGCTCCCCTCCTCCCAAGTCCTATCCTCTCCCTAGCTTCCTTCTCCCACTTTCTATCCTCTCCCTCAGCTACCATCTTCCCACTCCTATCCTCTCCCTCAGCTCCTGTCCTGCCACTTCCTAAACTCTCCCCCAGCTCCCCTCCTCCCACTTCCTGTCCTCTCCCTCAGCTTCACTCCTCCCACTTCCAAACATCTCCCTCATCTCCCTTCCTCCCAGTTCCTATCCTCTCCCTCATCATCTTCCGCTCACTTCCTATACTCTCCCTCAGCTCCCCTACTCCCACTTCCTATATTATCTCACCTTCCCTCCTCCCACTTCCTACAGTGTCCCTCAGCTCCTCTCCTCCCAAGTCCTATCCTCTCCCTAGCTTTCTCCTTGCATTTCCTATCCTCTCCCTCAGGTCCCCTCCTCCCAGTTCCTATCCTCTCCCTCATCATCTTCCTCTCACTTCCTATCTTCTCCCTCAATTCCCCTCCTCCTACTTCCTACACTTTCTCTCAGCGCCCGTCCTCCCAACTCCTATCCTCTCCCTAGTATCCTCCTCCCACTTCCTATCCTCTTCCTCACTTCCCCTTTTTACACTTCCTATCCTGTCAACTACCTTCCTCCCACTTCCTATCCTCTTTCTCAGCTCCCCTCCTCCCACTTCCTATACTCACTCACCTTCCCTCCTTCCACTTCCTACAGTGTCCCTCAGCTCCCTTCCTCCCAAGTCCTATCCTCTCCCTAGCTTCCTACTCCCACTTCCTATCCTCTCCTTCAGCTCCCCTCCTCCCACTTCCTATCCTCTCCCTCAGCTCCCCTCCTCCCAGTTCCTATCCTCTCCCTCATCCTCTTCCTTTCACTTCCTATCCTCTCCCTCAATTCCCCTCCTCCTACTTCCTACCCTATCTCTCAGCTCCCCTCCTCCCACCTCCTATCCTCTCCCTCCTAGGATCCTCCTCCCACTCCTGTCCTCTCCCTCAGATTCACTCCTCCCACTTCCTTTCCTCTCCCTCAGCTCCCCTCCTCCCACTTCCTATACTCTCTCAACTTCCCTCCTCCCACTTACTACAGTGTCCCTCAGCTCCCTTCCTCCCATGTCCTATCTTCTCCCTAGCATCCTCCTCCCACTTTCTATCCTCTCCCTTACCTCCTTTCCTCCCACTTCCTATCCTCTCCCTCAGCTCCCCTCCTTCCACTTCCTGTCCTCTCCCTCACCTCCCCTCCTCCCACTTCCTATCCTCTCCCTCAGCTCCCCTCCTCCCACTTCCTATCCTGTCCCTCTGCTCTCCTCCTACCAGTTCCTATCCTCTCCATCATCATCCTCCTACCACTTTCTATCCTCTCCCTCAGCTCCCTTCCTTCCACACTTCTATAGTCTCCTTCAGCTCCCCTCCTCCCACTTCCTATCCTCTCCCTCAGCTCCCTTCCTCCCACTTCCTATTCTTTCCCTCAGCTCCTCTCCTCTCCTACTTCCTATCCTCTCCCTCAGCTCCCCTCCTCCCTTTCCTATCCTCTCCCTCAGTTCCTCTCCTCCCACTTCCTATCCTCTTTCAGTTCCCCTCCTCCCACTTCCTATCCTTTCCCTCAGTTCTCCTACTCCTACTTCCTCTCATTCTACCTCCCTCCTACCAAGTCTCTCCCTCATGCTCCCTCCTCCCACTTCCTCCACTTCTTTCCCCCTCCTCATACTTCCTCTTCCTAGGCCACCCTCTTCCCACTACCTCTCACTCAGCCTCCCTCTTCCTAACACTAGGCCCCACCTACTCCCACTTCCCCCCCCTCTGCATTCCTCTTCACACTTCTCTCCCTCCCTTCTCTCCTCCCACTTCCTCTCCCTTAGCATCTTCCTCACTCCTTATCCCTTGGCCTCCCCCTCCTCCCTCTCTCCTTATCCCCCCTCATCCAACTTCCCTTCCCTCAACTCCCTTCCTCCTACTTTTCTCCCTTGGCTCCCCTCCTGCTACTTCCTGTATTCTGCCTCCTTCCTCCCATTCTTCCCCCTCTTTCTCCTTCCTCCAACTTCCTATCTCTCAGCCCTTCATCTTCCTACTTCTTCACTCTCTGCCTCTTCCCAGCTTCTCTCCCTCAGACTCTGTGTTCTTATTTCCTATCCCTGGGTCCCCTTACTCCCACTTGTTCCCTTGGCCTTTACCTCCCACTTCCCCTTTCTCTGTCGCCCCCCCCCACTCCCTATTACTCTCATTCTGCCTCCGTCCTACCACTTCCTTTTCATTTTCCTCCCTCCCCTTTATCTAAATTCTCTCCTTGGGCCCTCTCCTCCATTGCTCCCACTGCCCCCACTGACCCTTTCCTCCCACAGGCTCTCCCTATCCACCCTCCTCCCACTTCCTTCACTTCTATCCCCTCCTACCCCTACATCTCCCTCTGCCTCCCTCCTGCCTCTTCCTATCCCTGTGCTTCCCCTTCCCCTACTTTCCCTCCTCTAGTCTCCTCCTCCCACTTCCTCTAACTCACTCACCCTCCTACTACTTTTTCTTTGTCTGCTCCCCTCCTCCCACTTCCTATTGCTTGGGCTCCCTCCTACCACTTCCTCTTCCTTAGTCCCACTCCTCCTACTTTCATTCCCTCCCTCTGCTTCCCTCCCCTCCATCTACATTCTCTCCCTATGCCAACCTCCTCCAACTTCTTCCACATTGGCCCTCTAATTCCCACTCCCCCCCCTCCTCTTACTTCCTATCTCTCAGCCCTCCATCTTCCCATTTTTTTCTCTCAGTGTCCTCCCACTTCCTCTCCCCCAGACTCTGTGTTCTTATTTCCTATCCCTGGGTCGCCTTACTTGTTCCCTTGGCCTTCTCCTCCCACTTCCTCTCTCTCCACCCCCTGTCTCCTTTTCCTCTCATTCTGCCTCCCCCATCCCACTTCCTTTTCCTGTTCCTCCCTCCCCTTTATCTACATTCTCTCCCTTCAGTCCTCTCCTCCTACATCTCTCCCTTTCCCCCACCACCCCTTTTTCTCTCCCTATCCACCCTCCTCCCACCTCCTGTACATCTGCCCTCTAGCTCCCACTTCCTCCCCCATGCCTCCCTCCTCACACATCCTATCTGTCTGCCCTGCCTCTCCCCACTTCTCTCTTAGTCAGCCTCCTCCCACTTCTTCTCCCTTGGCCTCTGTCTTCTTACTTCCTATCCTTCGGTCCCCTATCTCCCACTTGTACCCTTTGGCTCCCTCCTCCCACTTCCTCTCCCTCTTCCCCTCTCCTCCCACTTCCTCTCATTCTGCCTCCCTCCTCCCACTTCCTCTCATTCTGCCTCCCTCCTCCCATTTCCTCTTCCTGTTCCTCCCTCCCCTTCATCTACATTCCCTACTTTGGGTCCCTCCTCCTACATGTCTCCCTCTGCCCCCCTCCACCCCCTCCCTCTCACAGTCTCTCCCTAGCCCCCCTCCTCCCATTTGCTCCACTTCTGCCTTCCTCCTCCCACTTCCTCTCACTTTCCCTCCCCTCCTCCCACATTCTCTCCTTCACCCCCTTCTCCCACTTCCTCTCCCTCAGCCCTCCTCCTCCTTTCTCTCCCTGTGCTTTCTCCTCACACTTCCTATTATCCTGCCCCCTTCCTCCCACGGTGTCTTCCTCTGCCCCCCTCCTCACACTTCCTATCTGTCAGCCCTCCCTCTTTCCACTTCCTCTGTCTCAGTCAGCCTCCTTCCATTTCTCTCCCTTGGCCTCTGTCTTCTTACTTCCCATCCCTGGGTCCCCACTCTCCCACTTGTATCCCTTGGCTCCCTTTGCCACTTCTTCTCCCTCGCCCCCCCACTACCACTTCCTCTCATTTTGCCTCCCTCCTCCCACTTCCTCTTCCTGTTCCTTCTTCCCCTTCATCTACATTCTCTCTCTTGGGTCCTCTCCTTTTACATCTCTCCCTCTGCCCCCCCACCCCTTTTCTCCCATAGTCTTTATCTAGCTCCCCCTCCTATTTCCTCCACTGCTGCCTTCCTCCTCCCACTTTCTCTCCCTTGGCTCCCCTCCTCCCACTTCCAATTATTCTACCTCCTTCCTCCCATAGTCTCTCCCTCTGCCTCCCTCTTCCCACTTCCTATCTCTTGGGCTCCCTCTTCCCACTTTCTCTTAGTCCCCCTTCTCCCTCTTCCATTCTCTCTGCCTCCTTCCCCCCCATCTACATTCTCTCCCTAGGGCATAATCTTCCCTCTTCCTCCACATCTTCCCCCACCTCCCACTTCCTCCCCCGCTGCCTCCCTCCCACACTTTTTCTCCCTCAGCTCCCCTCCTTCCACTTCCACTCATTTTGCCTCCCTCCTCCCACAATCTCTCCTGCTTCCCTCTCCCTAATTCCTCTACCTCTGTCTCCCTCTCCTCTTGTTCCCTTACCCCCCCTTTCAGTAATCCTTCTTTCCTCCTTTCTGATCTTCCTCCTCCCCTCTTTGTTTCCTCCACAGCACCTACTCTTCTCCTAACTTCTTTTCCCTTTTTTACCTCCTCCCTTCCAAATTTCTTTTTGCTTGACAACCCCCTCTTCTTTCCATCTCCCTTTCTTGAACCTTCTCCTCCCTATTTCCCCTTTCCAACCCACCTCCCCACCTCTTCTTCCAGTTTCCTCTACCTCTCCCACTCTCTTCCCATTTCCCCACATCTCTTCCTCTAACAGACCCTCACTTTTCCTCTTCCTACCTCCCCAATTTCTTCCCATCTCCTTTCTCTCCCCTCCCCTCCCTATTTATGTTCACTCCTTCTTCCCCATTCCCTTTTATCCCCCTCTTCCTCCCCTCCTTCCCTCTTCTTTACCCCTGCCCTGACACCTCCTCCCTTCCTTCTTTCTTTCCATTCTCTTCTCCCACCTCTCTTTCCATCCCCCTCTTCCTCCATACTCCCTCCCCCATCTTCCTCCTCCTTCCCCCTTCTCTTCTCCCCTCCCCTCCTCCCTCTTCTTCCTAGCTCTCCCTTCCCCTCCCTCACTTTACCTCTTCTCAGCCTCCATTCCTCCTCTTCCCCCTCCCTCCCTCTGTGGAGCTCCACCTTCTCCATCCTCTCCATGGGTCTCCTCTTCTATCCTTCCCAGTCTTCAAACCCCCTTTGTCCTATATACTCCTGAACCTGCTTGCTACCTACAGGCAGCTCTAGGATGCAGGTCCTACATGGTGAGCTTGAGTTGGCAGTGATGGTTGGGGACTGGATTAATCACACAGACCTCCCACCATCCTCAGGTCACCTAGCAGGCCGTTTCATTCTTAAGGTGCTCTGCTGAAGCTGCCCAGATACCAGGAACCAACTCCAACGGAAGGGGCAGTCTGGCCTTACAACCCCAGCCCTTCAGTGGCTGCCTCACTGTTGAAATAAGTGGAGCAAGACTTTGTGATGCAACAAACAGGCACCTGGACCCTTGTCCCCCAGTTTCCCTGTTGCCTCATGGGGGTGGGGGGGATGGCCAGCTGCACTGTGCCTTCCCCCTACCCCACCAGTATTCCCTCTTCCCAGCTCTGCCACCAGTAATTCATCATCAGGTAAGCAGACCAGAGACAGGAAGGGGCCAGTGGAGTCTGTTTGGACTCTGGGGACAGTAGGGGGGGAGCTCCAGGGAGGTGAGAGCCGAGCCCCCTGAGGAGTCAGTTGGTTAAATAGCAGCACTTCTTGGGTAATCCCAAGAGAGTGCTGAAAGTCCCAAGCCTCGGTCTTTCCATCAAATGGGTTTAACTAGGACTCTGCCGCAAGAAACCACACTTTGGAAGAATGGCCTTAAAACATGTGGCAAGGGCTGGGGCCCTGAAACTGCCTACAGTCACCCCCACCTTAGCCTGGTGGGGTTCTCCTCATCTTACATGCCCTTATTGAATGTCAGATCTCCCACACCAACTCTGCTCTGGTCCTGTGGCCCTCTGGCTTTTTGTGTAGACCCAGGGACACCTTGGGTCCAGATGGTATGGAAACAGCCTTGGGTTCTCTTGATTTAGCCAAGACTAAATCATGATCATGTTAGGAGTGACAGTAAGCCCTAGCAGGGAACTCACAGGGCTCTCCCAGCTTCCTTTGTCCTGTCAGGGCAGAGCCCTCATCTCCCTGGGCCCATTCATAAGGTCCATTTATAGACTGGCTTCACTTCCCCCCTTCTCGGTGCAGAGACCCCACTGAACCCTGACTCAATGTCAGCAGAGGACTCTCTGCTACCCTGAGTCCTGGGTGAGGTCCACCAAGCACGTTCTTCCACCAGGGCACCTCAGCCCAGATCATAGCTCTGGCTGGGACCTATCATGAATCCAGGATCTTGGACACAAGCGTCCATTCCATGGACAAGTTGATTCCCTAGATCACACAGAAGCAGGTAGCCTCCAAAAGCCCAGGGTGGTCAAGAGCTACTTGGCCTTCCGTGGCACCCTGCCTCTTCCTGATGCGGTGACCTCAGGAAAGTTGGCTTGCCTCAGTTTCTCTTGAGCATAGGCCTCCATGTACATGCCCCTGGATCTGCAGGCTCTCACCACCACACAATGTCTCTTTAAAAAGGCCTCCAGGGCTCACAGAACAATTTCCAAGCCTTCAAGTTCATAGCCACAGCAGGCTAATGAAACTGCAGACAGCTGGCATCACCTTTCATGTGGCCCTCGGTCCCCATTGCCTTGGGAGACTCTACTTCTAGCAAAGATGCCACTGGGGCTGGTCTGCCTGGGGGTGGGGATAACTGCTACACCACCCCTGCTCTGCCCAGTCCCTACTCTCCTACCATCTCCCCACTCCTGTGCAAGTGTCCTGTGGCTGGTGTTGGCTGGTGTAACCCATAGTTGTAGGCTGGGGCTTAAGACCACAGCACAATCTTAGCAGGTAGGGAAGCTCAAGGCCAGAGCCCAGCAGGTCAGCTCATCTCAGTCCCATATTACTCCTGCTGGCCTGCCATCCCTGGAACCTCAGGCTGCCCCAACCCTGACCTCACTCCCAGCCCTGCTTATAAACATACTGGGCATCAGGCTCAGAGCTAACCAGCACAGGCTGACCTCCTTTCAGGGCCCTAGATATATCTGTAAAGACCTTTTCCCCACACAGTCACCTTCTCTGGTTCCTGGGGTTAGGATGTCAGCCTCCAGAACCTAGTACCTGCTCCCTCTGGTCCAAGGTGATGGTATCTTACATGGATGTGTGTCTGCTGTAACTGTTCACTTGCATGAATCTAAGGGGCAGCTGATATCACACACACACACACACACACACACACACACACACACACACACACACACACTCCCCTCCCCCTTTTCCCTTTCACTCACATTACCCTCCCCTCCTCCATCACATTCTTCCCACTTTATAGTAACAGGAGAGACTACCTGCAAAGAAACAGAATATTCTAGATGGCTAATGTTGGGAATCAGCAGTCTGCTGACCCTGCCCCTGACGATGGGCGGGACGCTCATGGCCATGTCATCGCTATGTCAGGCTTTACCTGGCTGTGCAGGGGACTCAGTTAAGCATGTGCAAGCCCCCTTTTTAAAGCAAGCACGCCAAGCGTGCCCCTCTCTCTCCCTCTCTCTCTGGGGCCCCTTCTCTCTTTCTTAGACCACCCCCTCTTTCTCTCTCTTTCTCTCTCTCTCCCCTGCTTTCGGTTGGCCACCAGCTACCCCCCTTTTCTCTCCCCTCTCTCAATAAACTCCACGTGGAGTCTCATGTTTGTGTTTCGTAGGCAATAGTTGTAGCAAAAGAACAACAGCCACTAGGGCAGAAGCTGTCACTGGCTTACAGAATTAGACCTTCTACCAGGCTGAAGCCCTTGAAAGAACCTCACTTGCTTATTCATCACCCCCACCCCCACCCCCACCTTCTTAGCCCTTCCTCCTCAGGTTTCGACCTTCCCCTGTCTGGTGCCCTGTACCACGCATAGGGGCTTGTCCCTGCCCATCTCTCTTTCCCGCAGAACCATGAGCTCTGAACCTCTAAAATCTTGTCTATGTACCTGAGCAACAGCAGAGCACTCCCCTTCCAACCTCAGTGCTTTTGTGACCTCCATGAAGATGCCTCCTCCCGGGCTTTCCCAGCTAGTAATACCTGACTTTTGCCTTGTAAATTCCCCAGCACCCAGGCAGGGTTGGGGGCTCCTTGTGTGCCCAGCATCCTTTGACTCCCAAGAGTCTCGTGCTGGCCAGACCATCCCTCCCATTCCACAGACCTAAGCCAGCATCCACCCTGCTGGGCCCTTCAGGCTATTCAAAGCCCAACTCTAGCTTGTAGCCCCCTATCTAGTGCCCTCCAGAGCTGGCCATCTGGCTTTGTTTCTCCAGGGTCAGAAAGATCCATCCCTGAGAGGGAGAGAAGGGAAGACACCCTGTCCCACCCCCCTGGAACACCCATCCCAGTGTGGAGGATCACACGAACAAACCAACAGGTAAGTGTAAAGCAATGAGGGCTCTGAAGGGGGAAAAAAAAGATCAATCATTCCAGCGCGTGGGCTCACCCGGGTGCGTGCGTGCGTGCGTGCGTGTGTGTGTGTGTGTGTGTGTGTGTGTGTGTCCGTGCAAGTATATATGGAAGACTTGGGTGTCCTCCTTGCTCCATTTTATTTTTCACCAGGCTCCCAAGTGCTGGGTTTAAAGGCATCTGCCACTGTGCTCGGCCTTCTCACTACACCTGAAGCTCAGTGTTTTGAGCTGTCTCCACCCTCTGACAGCTGGATGCTGGGCATGCACAGCCATGCCTGGCTTCTTTATGGACTCAAGTTCAGGCCCTCTGATTTCTGGCATACCAAGTGTGCTTACCCGCTGAGCCATCTCCCCAGCCCCAGAAAGCCCTATTTGTGTACAGGGTGCTGTGGTCTCATGAGGAGACAGTGTTTGAACAGAAGCCTGCAAACTGAGGAAGTAAGAAGGTGAACTGTCAGCATTGGACGCCTAGGGAATGGCTGCACAAAGCCTCTGAGGCAGGACTGTCAGGGATGGAACAAAACCATTCAACTCCCAAAGGGCTTTTCAGGAGGAGCTAGTGAGAGTTGCAGTGAGTCAGGGTGAGCATAGAGTCTGTGAATTCAGAGTATGAGTAGTCTGTGGGCCAGAGTGTGTGTGCATGGAGTCTGTGGGTCGGGGTGTGAATAGACTCTTCAGAGTCCAGGTAAACATAGTCTGCAGAGTCAGCATGAGCATGGAGTCCGAAGATCAGGGTGTAGGTAGAATCCTTGGAGTCTAGGCGTACATGCAGTTGTTTGAGTCACATAGATAGGAGAAGCTTTTGCTGGAGGAAACGCAGCGGAGGTGGGAGCCACTCTGGCATAGAGGTGGCTATAGCTTCCCCACACCGTGAGCAGTCTGAGCCCAAGAAAGGGGGCCGCTGGGCCTCCTGGGGGTTCACCTTCTCCTCTTAGTTTCTCCCTGTCATCATTGCCTGCCCTGAGCACCAGCCACTGCCAGCATCCAGCCAGATCCAGCCATGGGCAGCCCTGGTAGTAGCTGGTGGCTCAGCAAGGGAACACTGTATCCCTGAGCTCCAGGGCCACCACCCCAGTACCCTCAGAGCCCAGCAAGGTTTGTCATTCCCAGCTACCCACCTTTGGCTCACTGCTACCCAGAGTAGGACATGGCCATCCTACAGTACACCCAGCTGTGGGGATGGCAGGCCGAAGCCCTTAGGTCCAGATAGTAGACAACAAGCTCTTAGAAACCCAGCTTATCACTGGAGGTTTGCATAGGACCCAGGGAGGCAGGGCCTTAGCCAGGGATGCCTTCCAAAGCTGGGATGTGCAGGCAGGAGGGAGGGTGTAATTGGCCTAGAACTCAACCTAGCTCTCTTTCCTGTTGATGATAAAGATAACAATATGGCTGCTGACACCTTTGCCCAGGTATGGTTCCATTCTTCTCCTCAGCTCCTCCCTAGGCATTCAGAAACTGAGGCTCAGAGTGATTGGGCCACTTCTTCAGGACAGACAGGCCCAGATCCCTACTGTGCTTAGTAGAAAACTGTCTTTAGTCGCCACTGCCACTTCCTGAGCCAACCCTGGTTCACTGTGAGGCCCTGCTGTGGTCCTCATACTCACCCCTTTTACCCCAGGCCCTTGCCACACCCTGATTTTCTAGCCCCCTCCCCTGAAAGGAATGTCACTGTTCTTCAGGCTCAGGGAAAACAGCCTTCCTCCCTTCTCATCCTCCCCAGACTAGAGCCTATCTTGTTCACCTGATAACTATATTCAGAGGCCCGTATGAAGAGTTGCCTTTGTGGACTAACCAAGGCACCTCAGGGAATCGTTCAGCAAGGCCAGCTCTGGCTGACCCATCACAGGTCACAAATCCTACCACTATTGCCTGCATCTACCCACATGTCACCCTGGCCCTTCTCTTTACTCGCCCCCCCAACCCCACCCCCCACCCCCACGCCCTGCTGTAAATATTCAGGAGTTCACTGAAGCATGCCTTAAGCTGGCTTGTTTCCCTGTGTAGCCTTGGAGATCATTCATCGTAGTTAAATGAAATAATGCTTGCTGTTCCCCCACCCTACCCATACCACCCCACGAACCTCAGCCCTTTGCACCCTCATCCTGACCTTTCCACCCTCAGCAAAAAGACTGAAACCCAGGCTGGCTTCACAAACAAGCCATGAGGACTGGCATGACAATGGCAGACCCAGTGGGGCCAGGAAAGCCTGCTGTCAGGCAGGGGAAATGACACAGGGGCTCTCCAGCAGAGAAGCCACCAAGCCAGCCTGTCACTCTTTGGCCAGGTGAGAAGTGAAAGTAAAATCAATTCTGATACTCGAGATACTCCACAAGGTCTAGGTTAGCTCAGGCTGCATACAGAGCCAGTGTTGGGCCATGTAATAAGACCTACAGAAAAAAAAGATATGGAAAATGAACAAGCCTTGGCCATCCATCCTGTGTGACCCATGGTGTCACTGACCTCTTGGTATCCCCCATCCCCTCTCCTGTAACCTGTCTTCTGCCTTCGTACAGTGGGCATACTTTCCCCACCAATGTTCACGTGCAACCTTGGGCACCCTTCCCACCTGCCTTAGGGATTCTCCAACAGGAGAACATGACAGAACGCCTTTAATGAGTCTCGTGATTGACACTTGGCTTATGGCCCACACCGGGCCTCCACACAGTGCATAGCTTCTCACAACCGTCACCCAAAGTCTGTCTGTGTGTCAAATGCCTAACCAGGCACAAAGGCCATGGCTGGCTGTCTCTGAGTCCCATGGCTAACTGGTTACCTGCTGGAGGGCCTCTGACTGTCATACCTACCAGCCATACTGGTGGCTGATGTCACCTTGATCAGCAGCTTCCTGTCCTCAAATTGACCCTGCTTGGTGGTTTCCTGTTGTTTGGTCTCAGAGACATTTATTCTAAAAATTCTAAGATCTCACAGGGAAGGCTGGCCTAGGGAGGAAGTGGCTGCAGTTAGACAGGCTGGGTGGGCATCCATCCATCTGCTCCCCAGCATGCTCCCTCAAAGGAACCCAATGGGGCACAGAAGCACTGACATACCAAAAGACAGCAACAGCCTTGTGTTGTAGAGCAAATGTCATGGGCTGAGGACAGCCCCACAGAGCAAACAAGCACAGCTCTGAGCCTGGCCCCGGTGGGGCCCTTGACAGGAGCCCAAGCGAGGAAGCTCTGCCCCAGCCCAAGGGAGTGCCAGCCTGTCCAGGGCCAGCATCCAGGGCCTGGTAAGTTTCCGGGAATCTTTGTGACTTGGCTCTTAAGTACACCTGCTATTAAAGATTCAATGGTACAAACTAGAAATCAACGCGTTCATCAAGGTGAGACAGGATGGCTGCTCCCACCCACTTTGCCCCTGCCTGAGGCCTCCAGGTCTCTCTCATGGCTGTGTGTCTTGGAGGTAGCAGTGTCCAGCCGGTCATGGAATCTCTGTTCTGCTCTGCCCTTCAGAAGCCCCAAGTGTCGCACTGGTCACATGAACTCAGCAGCTGTTACACCACAGGAAGCAGCGCACAGCACCACTTTCTACACCACCCCAAAAAGCTGCTGCTTGCTTTTCTAACTTTTTTATTGACCTTTGTTTATTGTTGGGGCATGCCGTCACATGTTTGGAGGTCAGAGGGCAACTCGCAGGAGTTTGTTCTCTCCTTCCACAATGTGGGTCTCAGTGATCAAACTCAGGTCATCAGGCTTGGCCACAGGCACCTTTGCCACCTGAGCCATCTTGCTGGCCCCGAAAAGCGGATTCTTAAACACATGCCAGCACCCGACTCCTACCCTGGCCACTCTCTTCTTATTCTTCAACCTCTTGCCATGGCTGCCTTGATCAAATGCAACCAGAAAGCAAGCTTGTGTAGCGCTTGGGCATGGATTCCCCAGGGTTCAGTCTCCCAGGACTCAGAGAGAGCCATGAAGGAGTTAATGTGTCAGAGAAGCTGTAGGTATACGTCTGGCAAGCAGCTTCTGCCCTTGGGAGGGAGGATGCAATGCCCCAGGTTGCACCTCCTTGCCCGGCAGCAGCATATCAGTGCTGACCTGGGGGCCTTCATAGAGGTTATGGTGCTCTGCTTATGTGACAGATGCTATCAACCCATGTGCTGCCTGCCTTTAAAAATAATGATGTTCTACTTGAAGAAATGGACTTTCCAATTTGGATTCTTCAACCCTTCTGAGTGGTGTTAGGTGAATGGGGGCTGTGGCCTTCAGCTTAGGACTTGGGATTCAGTGACTATGGGGCTGGTTTGCATCTCTTATGTGCTGCTCATGAAAAGGGGAACCCACAGCTAGAGGGCATGGTCAGTGTCACAGGTGTGGCTGGGTGGATCTCTCACTATAGTAACCTACCTGCTCCAACCCACTCTCCAGACAGACAGAGGCACTGTGACATTGTACCACCCAGCAATAGGGGTGGCTGAGAGTGTGCTCCCCGTGGAATGTGGTGAACCCGTGGACCACAGTGAGTGCTGACAATAAACCCAAGTGAAACAGCAAATGGCCGCAGGGTGATCTTCTGTGAGTGGCCCCGAGACTGACTCAGTATTTCAAGGGTATTCTGAGGCCTGGAATGTCAAGGGAGCCTTGCTGAGAACAGGAAGTTGGGGACGTTGAGGTCCATCTGTCTGCAGAAACCAGGAACTCACAGGCAAAGCCTTGGTGAGGAAGGAAACAAGAATCCAGAAGGTGGGGGCAAAAACAGCCAGGCACAGTCTAAGGAAGAGCCAGATATCAGGCAGAGCTGGCCAAAGGATCAGCCCCTCAAAGCACACAGTGTGGGATTCCAGAAAAGGGACACACACCAAGGGCGTCCGGTCCCTGTGGCCCCAGGGCCAGCACCGACAATGGGATAAACAGCAGGAAGAGGTTAAAACACGAAGCGAGGGTCTGATGAAAGTCCTCCGAGGGGGCCAGGCATGTCCTCGCCAAATGCCATGGGATCACATAGATATGCATGCTTCGCCCCATGGAGCTCATGGCTCGCCTCCTTGACCCCCTAATTCCCACAAGACCCCAGACAAGACATGCTCTTGAGAGTGGGCAAAGGAACACATGATGCCAGCTGTGCCTTTGACCCACAGCTGCCTTCAGAAATGGCTGTGCAGCCCATGACTCGTCAGCTGGCACCATACTTTACACCCCAGGAAAAAAGGAAGAGCTAGACCACTCTAAGGAGGGAGACTCCAACTCTTGGCCCACAGCTCTAAGACCTTGGACCCCATTACATATCCTGCTGCTAGACCTAAGACACCACTGCTGACTCACACACCTCTGCACACATGAAGCTGCACACGCCCACATGCATGCAACATGCACTCATGCATTGACAAACATGCACACATGCACATACCCATGTATAGGCATACACACATGGAATTCCCTGGAAGCCAGCCTTCCCTAGGAAAGCTTTCCATTTTCCCCTAAGGACAGAAAGTAGCTGTGACCTTGGGGCTTTCTTGGGACAATTGCCAAAGTTCATGACCCACTGTTAGCCTCCTCCTTGCCAGTCTCGAAATGTACATGGAGGTACGTCACCTCCCTGGGGTCTCCCTTCTGCCCTTAGAAGAAATACCAAGCTCCTTGAGTGGCCACCGGCTCCCAGCTGTCACAGAAACCCCCAAGCCTCACTTGACTCTCTCCCTCTGGCATTTACCCCATCAGTTTCTCAAACTGCCAACCTCAGGGCCTTTGCACCTGTGTGCTGTTGACTTGGCAGCCGTTTCTCTCCTCCACTCCTGTCGGTCTTTCTGGTCCTAGCCTAGTTGCTCTCCCTCAGAAAGGCTGTCCCTAACATGGCCAGCCTGGCAGCCTGGGTATCTTCCCATGCTTCTTGGGCAGCCACCACCCCAGAATAAGGGGGGGGGACTGCAGAAGAGGATGTCTGGACCACAGTTCCTCTCCAACCCTGAGGGTGAGGCTGCCCCCACCTTCTGTGCCCCCACCCACCAACTGTGCACAGCTTCCAAGCTTGCCCAGGCCCGAATGAGCCGCCGGCATGCATTTGTAGAAAGCCACAGCAGCCAAGGCTGTAGGACAGGACAGACTTGCCAGCACACTGGGCCGAGGAAAAGCAGGCCAAGATCCTGGGCCTGCCTGATCCTGTCCAGCGGGCTGTGTCAGTAGGACAGGGGGTTCCGCTACTCATCCAAGAGCCCCTTGCTTCTACAGTGTCCCTACTTAGAGATGGGTGTGTCCCTGATCCCCAAGGGAACCTTGCAAATACAGCTCAGAATGGTCCCCTCAGTTCCCACTGTGCAGTGACAGTAACCTCCACAATGAACAATTATGAAGGTGTGGTGGCAATGATGCTGAAGATGACAACTACTTAGAAACCTTTGTGGCTATATAGCTTCCATCCAGGATGATGTGAGCTATCCTTCCAGACCAAAAACCCCCAGAGAAGCTCTGCTTTGAGTTTGGAGAGGAGCAGTGGAGCCTGGGTGGGGGATGGGCAGCTAGCCGCCCTCCCTATCCCTCACCTCCCCACCCCATCCCCCACCCCCACCCCATCCCCCACCCCCACCCCAGCCAAATCCACCCATCTCAGGTTTCATCCCATTTGGCCACCAGTCTTGGTGGTGATCATGTAATCCAGTCTAGTTTTCTCTGCTTCATCTCAGTACCTCTTTCTCTGGGTCACAAGTCTGAACCAGTGGGGTATTTTAGCCACTTAAGAGACCCTTGCCAGTGTGGTTTGAGGACCAGGCAATGCTGGGATCACAGCCAGAGAGAGTCCTAAGCCCTGGGAAGCACACTGAGGTTCCAGCCTGCAAAATTTCCCCAAAGAATAAACCATCTCTTGGCTCCACCCAGTGCCCTTCTCTTCACTCTGGTGGGCCTTGTGCCTATCTCTCTGCCATTGACACCAGCACCTGAACTACTCCAAGCCCCATGCTCACCATGCCCAGGAGAGCTGGACAGCTGGACAGGCAGACAGGCTTTAAAGCCCCCATGATCATGACCCAACTGCAGATCGCTCACCTTCTCATGGCCTCTCCTGCTCTGGCCTGCCTCAAGGGTGTCCTCCTGCCCGCCCTTGCTCAGCTTCCCCTCCCTCCTGCCCACACCACAGATTTCTCCACTCACCTGCAGCCTGGGGTCAGTCACAGCCGCCAGGAGTGCATGGTGGCCACTACTCTGGGCTTTTCTTTGGGGACATTGGTGGTTCATGTTGTAGGACACTACTGCTACTCATGCTTGACTTTGCAGTCCATCCCCAAGTCCACAAGTGCAAACCCCATCACTCTCTCACTGGCCAGGCAGAAATCCACTCCTACACTGGGACCATCCCCAACTCCCAGGGCTAGCCCCCACATCCAGGCAGCCCAGAAACCAAGGTTGTCTTCCATCATGGGAATCCCTGCCAGCCCTCAGGCGCCCTACAGCTCTCTGCCTAACCTCAGCTGGGGCTTGTGATAGAGTGCTTGCCCTGCCTTCCTTCCCCTGCCCAGCTCCACACCCCAGCTCTTCCCTGCTATAGAACCTTCTCCAGGGCTTCCAAACAACCCACCCACTCTACATCCCAGCTCTTTCCAAACCTCCTTTTTCTTTATCACCCTGACACAGCATTTAGGCATGACACACTTTTGTTGGCTTGCATGATCTCCTTTGACAAATGGTAACCTGCTGGGTCAATGTGGAATATGCCGGTAGATGACTTGGTGTGAGCCCGAGGCACAGGCAGCTGGAAAATACCACACCTGGGGCTGTCCCTGCTCATCCCAACAGGAGAAGCAGAGATGGATCCAGAGAAGTGTGCCCAGGCAGAGTATGAGAGGCAGAGACTCAGAGGACAGCAGAAGGGTGCAGACAGAGTGCCCACCTCACAAGAGAGCCTTGAGCGTTGTGGGTAGGTGTCTATGTCACATGCTGTGGACTTTCAGCTATCACTACTGAACTAGAGGTAGTCCAGGACAGCAGGGATGCCTGGAGGTCTGCAGGGTCTAAGTGAGGAAGAATACAAAGGCATAGGTCTTTTTGTTGTTTTGTTTTGTTGAGACAGGGTTTCTTTGTGTAGTCCTAGAGCTCACTGTGTGGACCAGGCTGACCTCACACTCACAGAGATCTGCCTGTCTCTTCTGAGTGCTGGGATTAAAGGTGTGTCCCACCACTGCCTGGCTGTGATAGCCTCTCTTGTTTTCTACATCCTGCCACAGGAGCCTGAAGCCCAGAGACACTGTCCTAGGCCGTTCCAGTGCTTGGCATTGAAGCTCTTCTGTAGAGATGAGAAAGGCCCTAGAACTAATTCCAACCCTCTCTGTGATCTTCTGCAGGTCAATGCCCTTACCTGCCCTGAAAGGAAGGTCTGTGGGGTTTACAGATAAAAGCAACAAACAACACACTGGATTTAATCATCACACATAAGACCAAAACAAGAAGGGGACCAATGGGCAGCAGTTGTGTGGGTCAGAGAGCAAACAACTCGATGGCCCCGCTTCCTGGAACTCTCCGGGCAATGAACTTGAGCAGGTCACAGCCTGTTAGCTAGAAATGGGAGTGGGAAGATGTTGGTCAGACAGCCAGGAGCCTAAGGTCTGCAGACCCCTCATTTGCAAAGCAGCCACCAGCTAGCAGGGTACCTGGATCTTCACACACACACATCCAACAGTCACTGATCCCTCTGATGAATCCCACATAACAAGACCCTCAAGGACAAGGGCCAGTGAGGTGGGGGGCCTGTGCTGAAACTCCAGGCCTAGAGACATATACCTCTTCCAACAGAATTCCTTCCATGGCCAGTTTAAGGAGCTGTCATCCTAAGGCCTTGCCCATGTCCCCAGAGTGACTCAGTCAGGCAGCTGTCACTCTTTTGCAGTTTGTCACAGACTGAGGCCCGTGGTAGAGGTCTCACCCGAACAGCTGTGGTTCTGAAGTGCTATTGAGTACAAGAACTGTCAAGAAGACTCAGAACCATGTGAATGCTGGGCTTTTCTGGGCCTGCTAGCATGCTGGGAGAAGGCAGGCCTGGCCATCCTGGGGCTGACAAGGCTAGCTAGGTTTTGGGAATGGCGGGCACTCAGTGAGTCAGAATAGGGTGAGTGGAGGGGAGGGGGTCTACTCTCTGCTGAGGACCTGCAGTATGCCAGCCAGAAACTCAACACAATGGGCAGCAGGCATTGCTACCCCTGCCTTGTGGAGGAGGACATAAGGAATGGAGGTTCAGAGAAGTGGCCCGTCCAAGTGTGCACCACTAACAAGAACAGAGGCAAGACGTAGCCCAGAGTCTCTGACTTCACAGACAAATCTTTCCACTCTCCTGTGGCTACAACAGAGCTGTCCTTCCTGAGGGAAGGGTCCTGTGGGTTTGCTGCAGGGCTGTTTTCACCTTTGGCCAATCCAGAATTGTTGCCGAAGATTTAATCATTGGCAACATGACAATCAGGAGCATGTGATGTGGCACCAATAAGGTCATTCATACTCCAGAATGATCTAGCAGTCAACCAGAAAAGCCAGAAAGCCACAAGAATTTCTTTCAGTTGGTAGCACGCTTGACTAGCATACATGCAACCTGGGTTCCCTCCCCAGCATTGCAAAAACAACATGGTGATACATGCCCATGATCCCAGTACTCAGGTGATGGAGACAGGAGGATCATAAGTTCAAGGTTTTCCTTGTCTACAGAGCAAGTCAGCCTGGGATACATTGGGAGGAAAAAAAAGGAATGAGGGCCAGAGGAGCAAGGTTCACTCAATTTATTCAATGCATATTTGATTATTTGCTGGGCAGGTGAGACCCACTGCATGAATGAATCTAATTGAAGGACAGAAAATGTTTCTCTGACCAAATTGCTTTTGTTTTAAAAATCTATTTGGTGGGGGGAAAAAAAAAGTCTGTTTGGGCCTAATGGCACAGTCCTGTGATCTCAGCAACTAGAGAGACTGAGGCAGGAGGATTCTAAGTCCAAGGCTATAGCCCTGGCGATTTAGTGAAACCCTGTCTCAAAACAGAGTTTGAAAAGAGGGCTGGGATATGGCTCAGTGGCGGGACACTTGTCCAGCATGGTGAGACTCTGGGTTCCATCTTCATGTTGAACAAGCCAAAGCCAAAGGCGCCCATCTAGGAGGCACTGATACCAGCAGCAATCAGCCAGCTGTCCTCCCCACTTTGACCTGTGGGACCCGGTATCAATGCAGTTCCATGCTCTCCTCTCACTGCTGTGGCGAACACAGCCACTGCCACTACCTCTATGCTTGCATTTTTAACAGCTGCAAGATAATGGCATCTGGGCACAGCCAAGTGGTAACTGACCTGTCCCCAGTAGGTAGCTGGGGAAATAGCATGCAGTGTTTGCTCTCAGTGGTGTAACCGAAGCTCCCCAGCGATCACTGCCTTTTCTGATTAGGACTGCCCATAATGATAAGATCCGAGGTGAGCATAAGCTCTCTGGTGAGTTCAGAATTCTTTGTCAGAAAAACCAAGCAGCTCTTGGGACTTTCCCAGAGGCCCTGGAGTGACCCCTTGACCCTAGTGCCCAGCTGGCCTAGCTCACAGAAAAACGCCTTTTTTTAGATCCCGTGACTTCCTGTGGTTGGCAAAGAGGTGGAATGCAGGGGCAGGGATCTGGTATATGTGTGACCACCAGCCCAGTGCCTGCCAAACTCTAGTTCTTCCCTGAAACCCAGGCCTGAGGCAGGAGGACCCTGGAGCCCCCAGTTAAGCTGTGGTGGCCAGGGAGTCTGAGATTGCCGCTGAATCTCTCCACGTGACTGTAGAAAGGATCGTGATTGGAGTGGTCTCCCAAGTCACAGGTGGGATTAATCAGAGACGGGAAGCCTCGTGCCTCATGAGGTCACATGACTTGAACGGATGGAACCAGAATCCTGAGGCCACAATGGAAGGCTTTTGAACACCTGGGCTGGCCCCCAGAGCAAATGCCCTCACTCTCCTCCTGTTTGTTCCCTCACAGTTTAAGGGAAAGAGGAAGGAACCAGGCAGTAGAGGAAGCTACTGACGCAGGGCCCTAGAACCTCCCAGCTTCCTCCCTGTATGCACAGCCTCCTTGGGGCTCAGCCTCTCTCCTTTTCCTTCATGGGAGTCATGGGTCCCCATCTTTGTCAATCTTCCAAGGGCCCCACAGTGCTGACCCCCAAGTAGGCTGGCACAGGCAGGTACTAGCCACCCACACTGGGTCCCAGGCGTCACACAGCTTTGTTGGCAAACCAGGCTATAGTAGAAGGCCCTCACCCCGCTCCTGGCTTGTGAAGCTCCTGTGGGTTTCTTTATCTGTAAACTAGTCATTGCTAACATATCTGGCCATCTCTGGGCTGCTGGGGGGACTGGTGAATTTGAGGGTCAAGGCCACGGACGTTGTGAGCCTGAACAAATATTTGTGTGTCATGTGTCGGAAGGGCCTGGGCTCTTTGTGCCAGAGCCCTAACCTAGGTGGGGTCACAGACCCAGCTCTGTCCCAGCTGAGGCTTCCATTTGCTCAGGGCCTCGGTTTCTTCACCAGGGATTAAGGGAACAATGCTCCCATTGCTGGGCTGGTGTGCAGATGGAACCACCCTGAACCCACCGGGAGTGTGGCAGCTAGCAAGTGAGCACAGCCCTGCTCACCCACCTGAGGGACCATCTCTTTACTTCAGTGCTTCTCAACCTTCCTCAAGCTGTGGTGACCCCCAGCCATAAAGTTACTACATTGCCACAGTTATGAATCATAATGTAAAGATCTGATATCCGGGGCCCCATGGGGATCGAGACCCTGAGGTTGAGATTCACTGCTTCATTCAGTGCCAGCCTTTCCTTGGAAACACCCAGCTCTGCCTCCCTTCATGTTGTGTGAGCCTGGGCTTGAGATGAACTTCTCCAAGTAGCAGCCTTGTATAAGAGCTATCTACTCACGGGGCCTTCTTGTTCCTGGGAACAAGAAGGGATGACGCTGGATGGAGGGAGGGCCTGCTGAGTGGTTCTGGGATAGGCCAGGGAGAGAAAAATGGTATTAGTCTGCAGGAGTGACGAGAGCAAGCCCCAAGCCCCTCACCCACAGTAGGCATTTCCCTCCACTCACATCCACCTTGCAACCGAGGAAGCCCCATGATGGCTGCAGTGGTGCTCATCGGGGAAACTGAGTCTCAGAGGTCACTCTGCCCAGCCCCTTGTCTTGTTCCAAGTGGCTCATACTCCTGGTTAATGTGTCCTGGGCCTGACTGTGTGTCGGGCTCCTACCACCCCAGGTCTGACACCAGAGCCCAGCAGGAGCCCAGACAGGAGAGATGCGCTGAGGAAAAGGATAGGGAGGAGGCTTAGAGACATCGCCTGAGTGCAAATGTCTACCTTACTGATTTTATGTGGGAGTTTTCTCCTGAGGCTCTGGGGTGGAAGCCAAGCGTCCAGTGTGCTAGGCAAGCACTGAACTACAGCCCGAGCATTCCAGGGCTGGGATGCTCTGGGGCAGATGTATGCTTAACATCTGCAAAGCCATGGATTTGATCCACAGCCTACATGAAATCAATATAAGTATTAACAACAATTTACCCGATTGGCGCGCGCGTGCGCGCGTGTGTGTGTGTGTGTGTGTGTGTGTGTGTGTGTGTGTGTGTGTGTGTGTGTGTACTTGTGTGGAGGCCAGAAGTCAGCATCAGTGTCTTTCTCCATTGCTCTCCACCTTGTTCCTTGAGACAGAATCTCTCACTGAGCCTGGAGCTAGGCATTCAGCAAGCCTGGCTGACCAACAAGTGCCCCCAGGATCCACCTGTCCTTGCCACCACAGTGCTGGGATTGCAGGTATGTCTCACCGAGTCATCATTTCCCCGTCCCTGTCCCCACCCCCCATCCCTCCTCCCATCCCCCCCGCCCCCTCTCCCGTACCCCCCTCCCTTACACACACACACACACACACACACACACACACACACACACACACACACACACACACACACACACACACACACGCCACAGATGCCATGGAAATGACCTTAGGCCCTCTTGTATGCAAAATAAGCCACCTCCCCCAGCCTTCTCCACCCAGCGCCTTTGTTCCCTCTTTAGGCTGTGATTGCCTTAGGCACAGTTCCCTGAGCAGGCTGAGTCTCAGCCTCCCTCTCCATAAGCTTTTCACGGAAGAGGGCCTCCCAGGATGCACCTGTCCTGAAGGCTCATTTCTTATGAGTCCGAAGTTCAAGTTTCCCAGGAGCCTGTGTGTATTTGCTGGCAAGCCTGCGTGCCTTCCCAAGTAGGGAGGTCTGTTAGGGACCCAGATACCCCCTGGAGCTTTGAGGATGGCCACCACTCCTGTCAGCTTGCTGGCTACACTGGTCCCCTCTGCACCCGCAGACAGTGCCCTTTGGCCTGCTTTCTCTGGCATCTGTATTTATCTTCATCTCAATGGTTGTGCTGCTGATAACTGCTGGACAGGTAAACAAGGAAGGAGGAGAAAGTCCAGTCCGCAAGGTGCCTATCAGCCAACTCCAGTAAGGGGCCAGGGCCATGGGCGGGGCCAGCCTGAAGAAAGGCCAGTCCCTCTTTCCTGGCTTTCCAGTTTCTGTCCTCTGGCTGCCTCTTGTCTCCAATACCCAGGAGACCCTGACCCTGGGTACATGCCCTCCTTGCCTCAGTTTACATAGCCAAAAGCATGGGCACATTACAGCCAAGCACTGTGGGATGTGAAAGTCAAGATGGGATGCAGCCAGACCCAGTGGCAGAGCTGTGCCCTGCGACTGTGCTCCAGCCCTCGCTGAGTTCAGGTCCTCGCTGCTCCAGGTCCTGATGTGTGGGAAGTACACTTGGAGACTGTAGAGGTGCGGAGAGGGGGTTCCCTCACCCCAGGCCACAGAGCACACCTGTACTGAGCTGAGGCCTGTAGAAGGCCTCTGAAGTTTGTACTACCTGGCCCAATGGTTTAGCCCTGGATAAACTAAATCTATGAGGGGAGTGACTCAACAGCTCAACCAAAGGCAGCTCCCACTCAGGTTGGGGGAGGCTGCCTGGTCTAGTGCAAGTGGAAAATGCAGAATGCATGCCCTTGTTAAAAAATGATCAAGAATTTTAAGGAAGACACCAGAGCTTTTAACAAAAATTCAGATCACAGGGCCCTAAGCACAAATTACAGCACAGAACCCCCCTCCCTCCAGGGGAGGAAGCCAGGTAGGAAGAGGAGGAAGGCCTCCATAAACTGATACCTGGGCTGTGGGCTGCAGGTACCTGGCCTCTCCCCTAAACCCAGGTCAGCAGCCAGCGGTGCTCACCCCACCACTGCCTCCTACCTGTTCACCCAGGATGGTCTCTCTCTACACCACCCCTACAAGAGGGGCCCTTCTGCCAGATGGTGATTTGGCACCATGTATTCCTTGGGGAAGACTCTCCTATTGAGACTGCTAGTGCAATCTAGGGCTCAGAGATGTGTGGTGTGGTGTGGGGGCATGTGTCTGTGTGTATGTATGTGTACATGTGTGAAAATGTGTGTGTGTGTGTGTGGTGTATGGTAGGTGTGTGTGTGTGTGTGTATATGTGTGTATGTGTGTGGTGTATGGTAGGGGTGTGTATGTGTGTGTGTGTGTGTGTGTGTGTGTGTGTGTGTGTATGTGTGTGGTGTGTGTGTGTGTGTGTGTATGTGTGTATGTGTGTGGTGTGTGTGTGTGTGTGTGTATGTGTGTATGTGTGTGGTGTGTGTGTGTGTGTGTGTATGTGTGTATGTGTGTGGTGTGTGTCTGTGTGTATGTATGTGTACATGTGTGAAAATGTGTGTGTGTGTGTGTGTGTGTGGTGTGTGTGTGTGTGTGTGTGTGTGTATGTGTGTATGTGTGTGGTGTGTGTCTGTGTGTATGTATGTGTACATGTGTGAAAATGTGTGTGTGTGTGTGTGTGTGTGTGTGGTGTGTGTGTGTGTGTGTGTATGTGTGTGTGTGTGTATGTGTGTGTGTGTGTGTGTGTGTAGCAATACTGAGGATTGAATCAAGGGCTTTGAGCATGCTAGGCCAGTGTTCTGCCACGCATATGAGTGCATTCAGGGTTTTATGGAAGGATTTTTTTTTGGGGGGGGTACTGGGCTTTAACCTAGGATCTCATGCAATGCTAGGCACAGGTTCTACTGAACTACTTCCCTGTGCCTATATGCAGCATTTTAAATATTTTTTTTAAGCCAGGAAAACAAAATATCAAATTTTTAAATAAAAATGTGTGTTAGCAGCCAAAACTGTCCCAGCCAGAGGCTGCCCCACCAGGTGGGCCTAAGGGCCTGTCTTTCTTTACAACGGAAGGGCTCTTTATCTGACATTTGCATTCATCTTTTTAATTTTTTTTCTTTTTTTTAGAAAATTCACCTAAGTGTCACCTTCTTGATTAGTGTGTGGAGTCCCTCTTAAAGTTGGTTCTTAGAGCAAGAGCCTGACACCCACCCCCAGTCCTGGTCCTGGTGGCAGAGAGGACCATGAGGGTAACAGCTGATAATGACACGAACAGGTAATGGCCACTAAGGTCTACAAGGACCTAAACCCTTACCCAACTTCCTTCCGTTGAGCAAACACGGAACACCAATGTGGAGAGTGATATTCCCCACCCAGTAAGCAGCAAAGAATGCCACCCTAGGGCCGAGCTTCCATTAAGCAAACTTAAGAACAGTTCAGCAGGTGGTTATGACCCCCTCACAGGAAGGGAAGTCTATGAGGACCAGGATGATGCCACACAACCCCCTGACCCCCACACACCCCAGCCCAGGAAGGAATCAGGCTCAAACCCATTTTTCAGATAGGAAAACTGAGGTTTGTCCAGAGCCTCCAACCAAGAAGTTGCAGAGTAGGGATTACCAGGGGTCAGGTCAGGCTGGTGCCTGAGGACTTTTTTTCTGCCACCCCTCCCCGCCCCCCCACACACACAAGCTGGGGTAGGCCCTGGTAGAAGAGCTAGCTGCACCCAGTACTTCAGGGGCCAGCAGGCCAGTCATTTCAATTGTACAAGGCAAAGTTGTCCCCATAAGGAAGAGACCAGGTGATCTCTTTCAAGGGTCACAGCTCCTCCTTCAGATTGAGCCCAAGACTGGGGGGGGGGGGGGCTGACCAGCAGGGGCCCTTTAAGGCTGGCCAGGGGCAAGTTCATTCACCCAGGGGCCCCTGCTGACTCACGCTTATGAAAGTGATTTTCCTGGCCCCGCCCCTGCCTCCGCCTCCTCCCAGCCCTGCAGTGAAATACCCCTGCTAGCCTTGAGCCTCTCACGGCCTCTGGAATCCCCAGGTCTAATGGGCATCCTGTCCCTGTAGCAGGTCACCAAGTCCCGCGCCCTGATCAAGTTCCTCTGAGTGTCCTGCCAAGCCAGGCTCACCAGCTCACCAGCTCCCTCCAGCTACTGCCCATCAGGTGAGTGGCCTGGGCAAGGCTGTGGGTAGGAAGTGATAGCCGTGGGGCAGGGGGAGCCAGACGGGGCAGCCGGACAGTAAGTAACCTGGTCCTGAGCAGGACTCTGGGAATCCTCCCTGCTCCTCCCAGCCATGTCCACGTCCAGGTGCCTGGGCCACTCTCCCCGGCAGCCTCATCCAGCCCATGGAGTAGCTGTTCTGGCAGGAAGAAGTGTGAATAGCCTAGCTCCTCAGAGGAATCCATGGCCACCGTGTCTATAGCCCAGTGGGTGCTGTGTCCTGTGTGCCAGGCACAGATGGG
Organism: Cricetiscus sungorus; assembly: GCA_030556225.1. Lineage (NCBI taxonomy): Eukaryota > Metazoa > Chordata > Mammalia > Rodentia > Cricetidae > Cricetiscus > Cricetiscus sungorus. The sequence goes on along the minus strand of JANBXA010000728.1, from coordinate 9,485,153 downwards.
CACAGCCAAGGGGTCTGGGCACTTTGCTTGTGGAAGGCGCTTAGAGAGAGTGGTGGCCCTTGGAGGTGGGGCGTCAGGAATCCTCAGCTCAGGTGGGGCGGGCACTTGGAATAAGTGTGCATTGTGACTAAGGCCAGGTAATACTTGGCTGACTGCACACTTCCTCACGCCCCAGGACGTTGTGTCACTAGCAGCTGACACTGTTACTTGTTGCTTTGTTTGGGAATGGAGGGGAAGGGGACCAGACCAGGCTGTCTGAGACCTAGACAAGATGCCTCCCTCCACCCTACCTCAGTTTCTTTCTCTGTGTAGTGGGGATAAGAAACCCCATCTCTTGAGTGTCTTGGAGGCATATGGTACATGGCCCCAGCCCTCCCCAGTGTGACAACTTCATGACCTCAGAAATATCTGCAGTGTGACACCAGGACAGTTATCGGTGATTCTGAGAAATTCTACTTTTCATTTTTATGTGCGTGGGTGCATGTGCTCATACCTGTGGAGGTCAGAGGTCAATGCCTAGCAACTTCCTCAATCACTGTCCACCTCCTTTTCCTTTATTATTTATGTATTTATCTTGGTTTATTTAACACAGGGTTTCTCTGTGTGGCCCTGGCTATCCTGGAACTTACTTTGTAGACCAGGCTGGCACTGGTTAGTACTTGGATGGGAAGACCACCTTTATTCTTTTTTTTTTTTTTTTTTTTTTTTTTTTTACTAGAGAGAGTATGGAGGTCAGTCACCCTCAGGGGTCAGGAGTCAGTTTTCTCCTCCCATCTTTATTGGGTTCTAGGGATCAAACCAGGTCACCACCCTTAGGTAACAAGTTACCTGCTGGGCCATTTCCCTGGCTCTCCTGGACTGAACCTGGAGCCCATTGATTTGGCTGGCCAGACAGTAATCTCCAGGGTGTCTCCTTCCAGATCTGGGATTGTAGACATCTGCTTTTTACAGGGGCATCAGGAATCCTAACCCAGACCCTCGTGCTGTGAGACAAGCACTGTACCCTCTGAGCCATCTCCCTGGCCCCTCACACTAGCAACTTATAGTACTCACTTTTCTGTCACCATTGCCTGGCCCGAGGGTCTCAGAAAGACACCGTCACATTAAAAAGTGGCTGTTCTAAACTGTGGGGTGGGGGCTCGCTCCTGTAATCTGAGCACTTGGGAGGTTCAGGTAGGAGGATCAAGAGTTGGAGGCCCTCGGGGGCTTGATGGAGTTTAAAGCCAGCCTGGACCCAGTCTCAAGCCTCTACAAACTACAGCCCGAGAGTACGGAGAAGTTTTGCTTTATAAATGTGTAGCTAGTATTTGTGCGTGGTTGTGAGGGTGAGCAGCTTAGAGGATGTGACCTCCAGGGGTCCAGGCCTGGTGGTGACCTCATGTGTATGGCATCCAGCAGCTTCAGGTGAAGCCAGCTGTGCTGGGAAAGGGGCCTGGTCTTGGAGTGCAAAGTCCTCCAGTGTATTAGCCCATCCTACTTCCTGTGAAGCAACTCGGGTATCTCCTAGGAGCTGGCCTGTGTGGACAGGGCCTCCTGCTGGCACCAGTGAGGAGCTGTATGCTGGGGTATTACAGTGAAGGAAAGGGTTGGCACCTCAAGTGTCTGGGATAGTTGGCATGCTCTTTTCAGGGTGTTGGAATGTCTAGTAGGGCTCCACCCACAGGGATCAAATTTCAGTTCTGTTAAGGGCCTGCTCTGAAACTTTGGGGGCATGGCTCTTCCCCTGGAGCCTCAGTCTCCTCATATGAGAAGTGGGTTGTCATGAGAATTAAATGAGACAGTGCATAGGAAACACCCAGCCAGGATGTTACACTTCGTTGCTGCTGTTCCTGGGGATAGTGGAGATAGGAGGGAGAAACCCCAGGCCCTTTGCTCTGCCTCGAGTGCACTGGGGAGGGGACTGCCCTTCAGGAACTTCAGCCTGAATCCCCAAGGCTCTGAGCACAGCTGCACCTTCTTGTCAGTGGCTGACCCTGCAGCAGGCCACTGCACACAACCACACACTGCATGAGCCTCTGGCCCCTACACCTGCAGGAGCACAGAGAAGGCTCTGGAATGGGGTGGCCCAGCTCAAGTCCAGCTCATCTGACTAGATGTAGGACAGGCTCCTTGAAGCAAAGCTCTCCAGCCTCAGTCTCTTTTTCTGTAAATTGGGAGTGACCAAAAGAGTACTTTTAACACGAGATAAATAGTATAAGCATAAACTGGTTTGGGTTTGGACCTGGAGTGCCAACTGCTCTATAGAAGTTTGGCAATGCCTGGCATTGGCTGCTACAGTTACTGCTATCGGTCATGCTACTCCAATATCCTCTTCAGCCCTGTATGGGAAGGCACTGTGGTTTCTAATATCAGCAGGAAGCCACCTGTGCTCTCCCAGGGAGAAGGAGGAGGACTCAGAGGGTGCTGGGGACACAGGACACTTTCTTTACATGTCAGGGAAGCTGTCCCAAACCTGAGCACAAGTGAGGCCAGGAAGATGGTTCTTGAGCCCACCCGTGAGGCCACAGTGAGGCGCAGGAGCATGTCCCACTGGTGGGCTGCTCCTCCCCTTGTGGGGCTCACCCTCATAGCCAGCAGCAGGGAGCACTGAATGCCGGCAGCAGGTACAAGCTGCTGTGAGGTCAGTTGTCCCGTCTGACTGGTTGGACCTGCCTGATGGGAGATGCTGGTGTTTGTGTCCCAGCACACAAGTAACACTCAGCCTCAGCTGTGTTTTGTTGGCCCATGAAGGATTTGCGTAAAGATGCGTCATTGGCTGGCCACTTTTCCAAACCAGAGAGTTCATATACAACCCTCAGATTTCCGCCTCCTCTGTAAGAGGGGATGTGACCTCAGACCAGTGTGCTGTCACTGGGTGAATCTGCAACTCTCAGAGATCTGCACGATGGCTCAGGATCTTAATCATCAGTTAGCCTTGGGGTAAAGTCCTGCCAGCAGCTTCCACTCAAGGTCAGTGTGTGAGAGATAGGCCGCTGGAGGAGCTCATCACTCCTACTACCTGTCATGCTCCAACATTGTTTATGGCCCCTGGTTATGGACACAGGGCTGTGGCTCCTGGGGGAGGCTACTCCACCCCTGCAACCAGCCTGGGAAAGCTTCTCTGGTGCTTTGAGCAATTAGGCATTGTGACCAGCAGGGGGCGCAGGAACTCCAGAACCCTGGGCTTGCTGGCATTTTTCCCAAATCTAAGCTGTCAGAATCTCCTCAAGTCTAAGGTCCAGTCCCACTCTGAGCAAGAAGTCAGGCAAGGCCTTCCTGGCAGTAAATCCACCCAAGCAGGTGTTCCAGAATATTCTCCTACTTGCACAGCCTACAGAAGCTCCAGGTCTGGGGATGAGCCAGTGTCAACAGTAAGGAAGCTACTGTGTAGGTCAGTGCGGTAGTGGCGTGCCAACTACCAAAGAAGTCTTCTGGTACCCTCCCCCGCCCCCTTACTGGGCATGGAGTCCACTCCCTGAGATGAAGTGGAAAGAGATGGCACAAGGCTCAGTAGCGACATTGGCTCCTGGTCCCCAGGCAGCTAGGGAGGACAGGTGCCCCATGTGGGCGGAGATGGGCATGTTGGATGCAGAGAATATGAGAGGGGAGGAAGGAGAGATGAGGCTGCCCCCTGGGGTCCTGCACTCAGCATTGAGTGCCAGAATGGAGCTGAGAATGGGCTGTGTAGTCCCCACCCCCACCTAACCGTATGGGCTGGCTTCTCTTTGCTCCCAGGCCAGCTGCCAGCCTCAAGCTGAACTCCAATCCCAGCTATGAGCTCCTGGAGGCGGGACTCCCTCAGGGCCAGCAGCTCAGAGCCCCTCCCTGTGGTCATCATTGGTAAGTGTCGAGTACACTGGTGCTCTGGGGACCCCCGGGTCTGAGACCTGCAAGGCTCAGGCTGGCCTCTAGGTGGCTGTCTTTAAATGAAGTTGGTGTGCTTACCATGGGGCTGGCTCTATGTCCACAACTGCTAGATGCCCACATGGGGAACACAAAGGTAGAGCCCATGGTCCCCGCCTCTGTTCTCCTAGACCGAGAAAGCATCAGGTGAATGGACATTTTAAAAGTAAAAACAGATTGCTGGGCGGTGGTGGCACATACCCTTAATCCCAGCACTGGGGAGGCAGAGGCAGGTGGATCTGTGAGTTTGAGGCCAGCCTGATCTACAAAACTACACAGAGAAACCCTGTCTTGAAAAACCAGAAAGGAAAAAAGAAGTGAAAACAGATGGAAGGCAATAAGAGCGGAGGGGGGCGGGATTATAGACCGGCAGAGGAGGCAGAGGAAGCTCTGATCCAGCTAGGAAGAGCTTAGGTCCACTCAGACTCAGAAACAGCCATCACCACACACACACAGGGCTTGGAATAGCTATCACCCTGCCTCTGGGCCACACCCCCATCCCCCTTTTACTTTTTTGAGGTTCACTAAGTTGCCCAGGCTGGCCTTGAACTTCAGAGCCTCCTGCCTCAGCCTCCGAAGTTTCAGGCTTCCATCATGGCCATAGGGTCTGTCTCCTGTCTCCGTGAGTGTGAAGCCCTGCTTAGCTTTTGTCAGCTGTGTGATCATAGGCCACTCACTTAACCTCTCTCTATGCCCATTTCCTCACTGATGTCATTGCAGAAGTGTGTTTAGAAACCTTTCACATAGGACCCACACACAAGAAGCCTTTGACCATTGCTCAGTAGTTTATTTCTTGATCATTATTACACATGACATCTGACACAGAGTAAGGGCTTGGCAAATGTTTCACATAATGAAGGAGCAGCCAGCCAGGCCAACTCCCCCTGAACCCCCATCCTGTCTCTGCAGGCAATGGTCCATCTGGTATCTGCCTGTCCTACCTGCTGTCTGGCCACATCCCCTACGTGAAGCCAGGCACCATCCACCCACATCCCCTCCTGCAGAGAAAGCTGGCTGAGGCTCCAGGGGTCTCCATCCTGGACCAGGTGAGTCTGACACATGAGTGTGGGAGGGGTGTTCTCCTAGGGAAGAGCCAGGGGTCCCTGGAAGACCAAGCACATAACAGGGAGGCCTATAAAACCAACCATAAAGCAGGGCAAGAGCAGCTTGGCTGGTTTTCCGAGACCACTGATGCCATGCCAGTGGTCTAACTATGTGGTTCTCAATGAGAGGTTCCCTCTTAGGACACTCACTGGGGCCCTTGGGCTCCCAGGAGGACCGCAGTGACAGTCCCCAAAAATATCCAGCACAGAGGTGTCTGTGTAACCAGTTCCCCTCCGCCTCCAAGTGGGACTCTGCTACCCTCTTGGGGTCCCATATGACCCATGCCTTCTTCAGGACCTGGAGTACCTCTCTGAAGGCCTTGAAGGCCGAAGCCAGAGCCCTGTGGCCCTGCTCTTTGATGCCCTCCTGCGCCCCGACACAGACTTTGGAGGCAGCATGGACTCTGTACTCATCTGGAAGCGGCAGAAGGAGCGTGCTGTCCCCCACCTTGTCCTGGGGCAGAACCTCCCTGGGGGCGCCTGGCATGTGAGTGTCATCTTGGAGCCACCCCTGTCCTCCCCTATACCTCCTTTTCTTCTCTTCCCGTGTCTCCTGTCTCAGCCCTGGGGAGGGGTGCTATCTGTCCAGGCTGGGCCTGAGAATTCCTTTTTCTGCAGTCCATTGAAGGTTCCATGATGACCCTGAGCCAAGGCCAGTGGATGAGTCTCCCAGACCTGCAGGTTAAGGACTGGATGCGGAAGAAATGCAGGTGAGGGGCCCCAGAAGGCTGGGTGGGTAGAGGAGACGCCCCTACAAACAGATACAGCTGGCCTCTGTAGTTCTAGCTGTGGTGGACTGACTGTCCCTGCAGATGAGGAGGGATGTCAGGCTTGTGTAGTGACGGGAACATATGCTTCTCTTGTCTTTGATGCATAACGCCTGTGAATTCCCTTATGGTGAAGCTACAGTGCTCATAGCCTTCCCTTTACACGGCTTTGTAATATTCCTGGAGAGGCCATGTCCCTGGTTCAGCAATAGTGATCCGCTGCCAGCCACTTGCCTCTCTTCTGTGTGCCATTGTGAGAAACAACCCTGTGGGTAGCCTCTTAGGACAGTTGTCAGTTTTCACAAAACAAAACAACAAACAAAGAAAAACAGAGAGGGGAATGACAGACAGAAACAAATTCTATAGTTCATGGGTGTCCTAGGTGAATCCTGGCCTTTGAATCACCCTTAGTCATATGTGCCTGCACTGGGTAACTGCAGTCATGTGGAGTCATACAGGAAGTTCAGGGAGGTCAGAGGTTATGCAAAGCCATAGCCCTACCAGCATCACACACCCTGTAGTCACTGTCCCTGGAAAGGGAAGATACAATATAAATGGCAGCAGAAATGATGGTGCAGCCCCCTATGCCTTTCCTTGTGGCCCAGGACCTGCTAAGGACTTCAGTGGGATATTTTAAAAGTTCAAACTGATCAAAATGTGACTCACAGGGTCCAGTGTTGGGGATTTGGCTCAGTGGTAGCGCACTTGCCTAGCATGCACAAGGCCCTGAGTTCAGTCCTCAGCTGGGAGGGGGCGTACAGGGATGGGGAAGATGTGACTCATAGGAAAGGGTAGGGAAGCCCTGAGCACCACTGAGGAGCACCTTGCCATGGCACTCAAGGCCAGATTCAGAGGCTGCTGCCCAGCACCCCACTGTCCTCCACTCACCCTCCCTTTCCCTCCTTCAGTTCAGCCCAGCTCTTGACTCTAGCTGTATAGACCCTTGGCCTCATTCTGAACTGTATAGATGTGAGATCTTACTACATTTACATAGACCTTTTGGGTCTATGCTTTATTTTTTAGTTTTTGAGGCAGGCTCTTGCCATGCAAGGCTGACCTTAAACTGGTGATTCTCCTGCCTCAGTCTCCTGAGTGCTGGTAGTCACCAGCTTTTGAATTGTTATTAACCATTAAGGTAATGACATCACTGGCTGGCCAGTCCAGATATATCACTACCAAGCTCAAGTTCCCGTCTAGGCACTTGGTTTGCACCCAACCTTGTAGAATCTCCCAAGGCCTCACAAGTAGGGAAACCGAGGCACAGGGAGTTTCAGGCTCCCTGTGTTAGCCCCACTTTACACAGAGACAGCGAAGCCTGGCCTCAGCTAGGAGTGCTGCCACCACTGGCATCGCCTACCTCCGGGCCTGTTTCTGACACCCAGCTCTCACATCTGTTTTCTCCTCAGAGGTCTCCGCAACAGCAGAGCCACAGCCGGTGACATCGCCCACTACTACAGGGACTACGTGACCAAGAAGGGTCTAAGTCACAACTTTGTATCTGGTGCTGTAGTCACTGCTGTGGAGCAGGCAGAGTCTGAGCATGACAGCTCTGAGGCCCAAGCACCCCGCCCCCTCTTCCAAGTGAAAGGTTACTTAACTGCTAAGGACAACAGCCACCAGCCCTTCTCACTGTGGGCCCGTAACGTTGTCCTGGCCACAGGCACCTTTGACAGTCCAGCCAGGCTAGGCATCCCCGGGGAGACCCTGCCCTTCGTGCACCATGAGCTGTCAGCCCTGGAGGCAGCCCTGCGAGCAGGCACTGTGAACTCATACTCAGACCCGGTGCTGGTTGTGGGCGCTGGGCTGTCTGCAGCCGATGCTGTCCTCTTTGCTCGCCACTACAACATCCAGGTGATTCATGCCTTCCGAAGATCCGTCCATGACCCTGGCCTGGTGTTCAACCAGCTGCCCAAGATGCTATACCCTGAATACCACAAGGTACACCAGATGATGCGTGATCAATCCATCTTGTCACCCAGCCCCTATAAGGGCTACCGAAGCCTCCCTGAGCACCGGCCACTGCTCTTCAAGGAGGACCACCAGGCAGTGTTCCAGGACCCACAAGGGGGCCAACAGCTCTTTGGGGTCTCCATGGTCCTGGTCCTCATAGGATCCCACCCCAACCTTTCCTACCTCCCCAGGGCGGGTGCTGACTTGGTCATAGACCCAGATCAGCCACTGAGCCCCAAGAGGAATCCCATTGATGTGGACCCCTTCACCCATGAGAGCACTCACCAGGATGGCTTGTATGCCCTGGGGCCGCTGACTGGGGACAACTTTGTGAGGTTCGTCCAGGGTGGGGCCTTGGCTGCTGCCAGCTCCCTGCTGAGGAAGGAGACCAGGAAACCACCTTAACATCAGGAGATGCCCTGACACCAGGCCCTGAAGAGGAGGGGCTCATCATAGCCCAGCTGGACATGAGCCCATCTAAAGATTTCCCATGTGAGGACCAGTCTCCCCAGCAGGAGATGAAGACTTGAGCCCTATGGATGGACTGTCTGGCCCAGAGGCATGGGGAACACAGGCTACCCCATCCTCAGGCTAGTCAAGGCCCAAGGTGAGAGCAGTAGCCATAGGCCGGAGACACCTGGGCCTGGGCCTAGGCCTGGGCCCCCTTGAAGCTGTCAGTGTGTGCTGGGTGTGGGCCAGCCGAGTGCCCAACTAGGAGGACTCCAGGTGGAACTTTTCAGAATCAGGTCCATAATAAAACCAACAGTGCCTCCACTGTGCCTGAGAAATCTGTGCTTGGAGAGTGGTTGGGCTAACAGACCCCATATTGGGCCCCTGGATAAGGCTTACATCTCCGGTAGAACAAGGGATGGGGGTCCAGGGTGGAGTAGTTGTGGGCACAGTGCTGCAGACTGAAGAGTCTGGGCAGGGAATGAGGCTTCCAGAAGCCTGCTGCAGCCCTGTCCACCCTATAGTCCCCAGGTCTGTTTGTCAGTCTCCAAGTCTCACCTCCCTGTTACCTGCCTCAGGACCTTTGTGCAGACTGGTGTCCAGCCCTGGGGTCCCTATTCAGGTCTCTTGAGTCTGAGTCACTTGCAAAATTCTCCACATCTCGCTCTGCCTTCAGGGTAACTGGCATCCGCGGGTGGAGGAGGGGAGGAAGGGACGCGGGGAGGACCAGCCGGCAGAGGGCGCTCAGGACTCGCCGGACACTAGCACACGGGGGAGGGGACCCGGGGTCAGCGGGACCCTGGTGGGGACCGGGGCACAATCCCGGGGACCCCACCCTCTTCCACACCGGTCCGCAGTCCTGTGTGCACCAGGCCATCCCCCTTCTGCGACCGTGCCAGGGCCTGGCCACCGGACCCCGCACCCCCGCGGGCAGTCCCCTGCCTCCGCTCTTGGCCGGCGGGGTGGGGGCGGCGGGCGAGGAGCACGTGGCTCGGGGTCCGGGGAACCCCCCCACTACCACCCGGCACTGGCGGTCCCCGCGGTGTCCGGGCCGCGGGGCCGGCGGCGGGAGCGGCGCGCGCGGGCGGGCGCGGGCAGGGGGCGCGCGGGGGCGCGGCCGGGCGGGGGTCGGCGGGCGAGATGTGCGAGCGGGCGGCGCGCCTGTGCAGGGCCGGCGCGCACAGGCTGCTCCGGGAGCCGCCGCCGCAGGGCCGCGCGCTGGGCGGGCTGCTGCGCTGGGTGGGCGCCAGGATGGGCGAGCCCCGTGCACCGCTCGTCCCCGACATTCCCGTCGCGGACCCCAACCCCGGGCCCGCCGCGCCACGCGGGGGCACGGCTGTCATCCTGGACGTGAGTATGCGCCGGACCCTCCGCCCAGCGCGGCTGGGTGCCAGTCTGCACCTGGGACCTGAGGACCCTCTCCTCCATTCTGCACGTTCCCGCATCCCCCCAACCCTTAGCTGGGACCCTTCTCGACGCGGAGACCCCAAGTGCAAACCCTCAACTCTAATTGCCGCTGAGACGCATGTCCCCCAATCCAGATCTCACGATCCTCTCCATTCCCACCCTCCACTTTCCTTCATTCCCACATTTCTACATCCCATAGCCGGGACCCCTTTCTCCCACAGGGACACCCCCCCTTCAAGAACCCTCAACTCCACCCAGACTGTACGATCCTCACCTCCATCCTTTTCATCCACTTTCTTGGATCCCCATATCTCATAGCCGGGACCCTCCTCCAAGCAGGGAACTCGAGCCCCCCAGTCTCTCATCGGACCAGGAGGAGCCTCTTCCAGTCCCATCCCTCCATATTCCCGCTTCCACTTATCCCACAGCTAGGACCCTATTCCTCTCTCATCGCGGCTGGGGAGCCTGTCCCCACTGGAGTTCCACGACCCCCTACATCCCCTCCCTTTACATTCCTGCATCTTCACCCCACCCCACCTCTGTATCTCATAGCCCGGACCCCTAGAGCTGCCATAAGTCTGGCCACTATTCCCCTCTTTGGTCCTAACCAAACCCTCTCACTTGAATCCCTACGACTGGGACAAGAGTCCCTGGGCACCTCCAGACCCCTGCTCTCTATCTGGGATTCTTCCCTGCAGCGTTACTTCTCTGAGACCACACACAGCCCCTCAACCACCCCTTCACTCTCTGCTAAGGAAGCTGAGCACCAATCCCCCTCACCCTCTGTGTTGTGCCACTTTCCGAGTGAAGCCCCTTCCCCACCTACTCCCTTTCCATAAAATCAGAACCATTGCCTAGACTCTGGGGGCCTCACCCCTCCCCCAGCTCTGCCCGGAGCTATTTTGTTGTCCTTCAATCTCTGGTACTCTGTCTTTCCTGTACTTTCCTTTTGACTCTTGGACCCCATACTCACTCCTCACCCCACTTAGCTTGAAAGCACCACACCTAGCTCCTTCCCTGCTGCATGAGCCGGAGAGGGCTGGTGGCCTGGCCGTGGGGGGGTTTCTGGGGGATGGAACTGGTCTGAAGAGGTGCCTTTACATGTTACGAGGTTCTAGGAGAATCAAGGTGTTTTTGAGTGTTTAAGTGCACGCTTGTGTGTGTATGTGTGTGCCACACACCCCTACAAGTAAGTGTCAGGGGACTAGAAATCCTATCCCCACTTTGCTTCTCTTGCTAGATCTCAGAGCCCATGAGTATGTCTGGGCAGGAGGGTTTCAGAGATGGGTGTCCTAGTGTCTCTATGAACACGCGCGCGCACGCACACACACACACACACACACACACACACACACACACACACACACACAGTAGGATTGAGGCAGAGTCCAGAGCGGAGCTGGCAGCTTGGCCCTCTTTCAGGGGAGCCCTGTCCAGCCCTTCCCTCTGTACTTGCTGCCCTGTGCTGGCTGAGCCTCTCTATTTCTTCATCTGTGAAGTGGGGTAAGCAGTAGGGGGACGGTGACACTCATGCTGGTTCCAGGAGCCACCTTTCCTGGTGCCATTTGGTGGCACATCAACCTAGTCATCTCCACACCTAGGCCTTTTGGGGTCTGAGAGTACCCAGAGAGAACACATTTCCCTTGTGCTATTGCTTGTGGGGTGCAGGTGAGCAGAGCCACCCATCCTTAGACTCAAGGGGATGGCACTTCCTGCCTGGCCTAACAGATCCTTTCCCGAGTCTGGAAAAACCCAGAGAGTATGGGGGTGGGGAGGTGGGGAGGGCTGGAAGTTTCCTTCTGGATAAAGGAAGCCAATTCCTCCAGGATCCTGGGACCATCTCAGACATCACAGTGCTGGGACATCAGCCCCCACAGGGAGCTGGTTAAAAGCCTGATTGAGTAGGTTCAGGGTTGGACGTCAAATCCCTCTGTGAGTTAGGAGGTCTTAGCAGATACCTTGGCCTGACAGCTGCTAGTCCACCTGCCTGGGTTATGGCCCGGGCTGAACAGCTTTTGGAAGTGTCCTGAAACAATCAGAAACAGCCTCTTGACCCTGGTCACCCAGCACCTGTTTTCAAATGACCTTGAGGAATTCAGATGTCAGCAAATCATGGAGTGACTTTGTCTCAAAGTTCAGGGCCCAGATTTGGGCTGTTCCCCCATCCCATCCCTGCTAGTTGCAACCAGAACATTCCTGCCTGCCTCTCCCCTATCTCATAATGACGCCATACTTCCTGTGGGCTGATCTTGTCACTAGCCTTCAAGATCACCTCCTTCAGAAGGGACCCAGGCAAGCCAGAGCAAGGGGAGGTGGGTCCTGAAAAGCAAATAGTGGGAAGGCACGGGGCTTTCATGGGTTTCTGAGCATGGCTGGGTGCAGCTGTGTGCTCAGCAATGGGGAACCAAGAGGAATGAGTGTATGTACACCTGCAGAGATACACGTGGGTGTGCGTGAGTGTGCAGCAGGAATGTGTGTGTCTGTCAGCAGCCGTGGGCAGGCTGGCAGAGCAGAGGGAGAGGGAGTGGTGGCTTCTGAAGTGGGGAAGGCCTCTGCCTGCTGTAGTCTCTCTATCCTGGGTCCCAGCCTTGGGGTCTCCTGGGGCAGTCCGGGCTTCCAAGCCTCACCCCAGCTGCTCCTGGGAGAGGGATGGATCTCAGCTGGGTCAAGAGGCTGCTGAGGGCAGCTGCCCAGCTCAGGACTGACTCCAGGTCTCCTCTCTGCAGATTTTCCGCCGTGCGGATAAAAATGGTGAGTTTCCCTCCAGGTGCTCCACTGTCCACACTTCCTGTTCTGATGTTTCCTGGGAAACAGTTAGGGGTGGGGATGTGGACAACTATGAACCTGAAGATGAAGAACACAAGAAGTCCAGTGGCCAACTTTCGCTGCTGTTCTGTGCCTCAGTTTCCCCTTCTGTAAACTGGGGCAATAACAGGTGTCCTGTGTGCTGCCCTGAGTTTTGGGGTGAGGTAAAGAGATGTGGGTAACCTAAAGACTTCAAAAAAGAGCCAGAGAGTGGCATGTTCATCCATGAAGGAGGTACTCATGAGGCCTTTGCCTGTCACAGAGGCAGGGTTCCCTTCCCAAGTGGGCTTGAATTCAAGGTGGCTCTGGCTTTGTCCAGCTCCTCTGTCATTCTGTCATTCCTGGGGGCCATTGTTGACTGTCCCATGTGATTGGTGGGGTGGAATAGAGCTCTTTGTGATATCAGAGGGCAGGAGAACAGGCCTGGGCTATAACCATTGCAGAGGAGTATTGTCTTTTCTGGGCCTGTCCTAGGGATGATATGCATCCTCCCAGGCCTCCAGGTGAAGGACCACCTGCAGATTCCACATGGGAAATGGGAATATAAGGAGATCAAATGGTACTGATGTGGTAGCTTTGCATAGAGCCTTCACCACCCAGGGAAAAAGCCCTGCCCCCAACCCAGGTCCCAGGAGTGTCAGCCTGCACTGGGCCTTACACTGCACCCTCCTGACTCCCCACCACTCCCACGGGTTGGGATTTTGGACTTGTCTTCTCTGGTAAGTTCACTGTGCCCAAAGCACAGCAGGTCCCGCCATTGTGTGCAAGGTGCCTTCTCTCATGAGAACAAGGCTGAATGTCTCTGGGAGGCTCTCATGATAAGGACTAGCTTCGACTCTGGTGGACATGAGGTAGCCAATCTCCAGGGGAAGGCTAGAATGAGAGGCCTGACTGGCAGCCCGGGGTAAGACCCTGGAAGACTGCATTGACAGCTGGCAGAGGACTGAGGACCAGCCAGCATTTCCCTCCAGGGCTGAGGCTCATAGGCTCTTGCTTTTTGAAAGGTCACTGCAGCAGGCTGGGCTCCTGCTCATTAGTAGTGCCACCTGCAAACAACCCCACTTGGATTGCTGGCTGAGGTGATGAAACTCCAGAACAATTTATCTTCTCTAATTGGACCAGAGGCCAAGTGAAAGATATTTTCCTCTTAATAGCTCATAGGTGCTCATTAGGCTTGTAGCTACCACTCAAGGTAAATGTCAGAAGGCCTCTGATCAGAGGATCTGCACAGTCTGTCCTCCTGCTTCCTGTTCTCTCTGGGTACAGAGGACACTGAAGCATCATCCATGAGTCAGAGGGAAAACAGGGCCTGGTGTTGGGACACCCTATGCTGTGCATGGGGCAGACATGACTAATCAATCACAGCACACATTCATTGAGTACAGTGTTGATTTCAGCTTTTCCATGCAGCCCAGTTACTCCATGAAAGATAGAGCTACTGACTGCCCCTTGCCGAAAGGGTAGGGAACTGTGTTGGCACCTACCATGTGGCATGAAGTCCTGCCCTAAGCTAGACTGAAGGTCTGAGCTCAGACTACTAATGCCTTGTAGGACCCAATAGAAGGACTGTTCCTTTTCCCAGAGCTAGGACCTGGGACTTGGTTGGGACTGATAACTGTAGGAAGGTTACTGGTATCAGGTTAGACACTTAAACAATCAGAGTCCGATGAGTGAGGAGGACGCAGAAGGGAGGTTCCCTGAAAGCATGCAAAGTATTTGGTCCCCAGAAAGCAGCTCCTGTTGTCTCTGTTCACTTGGGATTACCAGTCAGTAGGCCTCAGTTTGACAACTGGGAGGCTGTCCGCCGAGACAGTGGTTCTGGGAATAGGCTGTGGGCCACCATGTGTTCTCTCTGAGACAACAGCTGCTTCCTTGCCTGTCCACTGTAGATGACGGGAAGCTGTCCCTGGAGGAATTTCAACTCTTCTTCGCAGATGGCGTCCTCAATGAGAAGGAGCTGGAGGACCTCTTCCACACCATCGACTCCGACAACACCAAGTGAGCCCAGGCTACCATGGGGCACTCTGGGGATGAATAGGCCAGGCCCCTCCCTCCTCCATAATGACAAGGCTCTGTTTAAGAGCAAGAGGCTTGGAACTCCCCCAACTCACTAATCCAAAAGTCAAACCTGCCTGGCCCTCCTGTGTGTATGACTGCCACAAAGTTTGTCCTTTCTGAGCCACCTTAGCCAAGCAGGGAGAGATCCTGGGCCTGATGCTGTACACACAGCACCACAGAATGCTGGCAGTGACTCTGCTATGTCCCCATTCAGTTCTGATTCCAGTGCCACCCTAGAATCGGCTTTCTAAGATCCTGTCCCCCTGAACCCCATCCCAAACCACCCTCATACATATGAATCCCAACTCTAGCATGAACCTCACTTCTGACCTTGGAGCAATTTGAACCTTTTGTGCAACCCAGTCATGACATGGCCCTGCAGCTCAGCCTGGCAGGACACCTGGCCCCAGAGCCAGCCAGCATAGGTGTGCACTGCCCACACTCACAGGCCCTTCACCCATCTTTGTCTGTTGCTCCTGAATTCTGCCTGGGTGGGTAAGAGCTACCTGGCCACCTTCCTCTGCCCCAGGTGGTGAGGACTGAAGCTTCTGGGAGTTCTAGAGCATCACTGTGGGGTTGGGTGGGGATGGCTCAAGACTAGTGGTGATTCAGGCACACGGTTACTACCAAACCAGTTTGCAGGCTCATAGTAAAGTGGCAGCTTGAAGTCAAAGCTGGAGGCCTGACAGCATGTCATTTTCTGGGGATGCCACTGTGTAGGAGTGACTTTGATCCCAGAGCAGGGGACACTGACTCCAGACCACAGGAAGTGTCACAGCTTCTCTGCAGCCTCCTGGGCACCCACTGAGTTATACATTGCTACTGAGAGCCTCAGGTGTCAGCTAGTGAGGTAGAGGAAGAGGAGGCTCTGCCTTAAGAAGCTGACCTGGAGGATGGGGCGGATTCTTTGCCCCAGTATCTCCCGAAGTAGGAACTACAAACATTAGCCCCTTGAGTTGCCAAGCATGCCTTCTGACTCAGACAGCTCGCACATCCGAAGCAGCATTCCAGGATGTCAGAAATTCCAAAGCCATCACCAGCCTTGGAATCTACAGAAAATGTTTACCCAGACATAAGCTCTTGATGTCCACCAAAAATAGGCCTAAGGCAGGGTACAGGACAGACCCAGAAAGGAGAAGGCATCAGAACTGCCACAGCTACTTCCTGGCCCCTGGTCCCTCTGCTGCAGCATCTGGCAGAGATGCCTTCACACATCTCTCCCAACCCTGAGCAAGAACCAGATTCTTCTCTGCTTTGGTATAAGGAGTGAAACCCAGGGCTAGAATGGAGGCTGACCCAGGGCCCTAAGAGTCCCAGGAGGGACAGGGGTATTATTTTGACAACCTGTGATAATCACAGCTTACCCTACAGCCCTTTCCCCGCCCTGTTCCCAGGCTCAGCTCATTGGTCCCATCTACTTATGATATGGACCACAGGCTTTGAGAGGAATATTGAGCAGCCAGGTGTGGTGGCAGAGGTCGTAACCACAACACCCGGGAGGCTGAGGCAGGAAGAGTATGAGAGTTCAAGGCCAGCCTGGATTACATAGTATAACCTTGTCTCAAAATGAGGAAAGGAGACAGAACATGGTGGGCAGGCAGGTGGCTCCCGCTCCAGCCTCTTCTATGAAGCAGAGTTCACCATACCAATGATGAGCATGCAGAAGGGGCCACAGCAAGTACTTTAAGGGTCTGAAACTGGCCTGCTGACTCTCTTCCACCCCCCCTCTCTCCCTCTCTCTCTCTCCTTCCCTCCCTCCTCCCCCCACAGCCACGTGGACACCAAGGAATTGTGTGGTAAGTACCTGGATCTACAGCCACCGTAGTGTGGGCAAGAATACCCAGAGGAGGGCAAATCTGTATGGACCTAGGTGGGGCTGGTGGGAGGGCCCCAGGGAGAGGATGGAATCCTCTGTGACCCTTGACCCTTGCAACCTCCTTCCCCAGATTACTTTGTGGACCACATGGGAGACTATGAGGATGTCCTGGCCTCTCTGGAGACTTTGAACCACTCAGTCCTAAAAGCCATGGGCTACACCAAGAAGGTCAGCCGGTGTGGGGAGGGCGTTCGTTCAAGAAGGTCAGCGGGTGTGGGGAGGGCGTCCAAGAAGGTCAACGGGTGTGGGGAGGGCGTCCAAGAAGCTACGGCCTGCATGAGGCCTGTTGAGTCCAGGTTTTTCTGAGCGTTGCTGTTCCAGGTGTCTGGATCTGTGGTGACAAATGTTGGCCAGGCTCCTTGAGGAGCCACGTAGTGAAAGGAGGACCTTGGTGAATAGCCCTGTCCAGTAGGGGTGTGTCAGAGTGTGAGGGTCTTTCCCAGGGCCCAGCATGGTCCTGGTGTGGATACCTGGTGAGGACAGGAATCCTTAATGATTGGCTCCTTCAGGGCCAGTGCAAACCCAGGGATCTGGAAGGGGGGATTTAGGTTTTGCCTGTCTGAACTTGACCCAGGAATGGACTGGTGTTCCCTGAGTGATTTGCACATGTGCAGTAGAGGAAGACCAAGCTGGTCTGGCCAGTAACCGGGTTGAAGGACTGGAGCCTCACTTTTGCTGTCTGTGAAGTGGGAGTGTCCATCTTCCAGACCTTGACTGCTGAACTACATAGGTGACAGGAGCTCCCTCAGTTCCTCACATGCAGCCTGTGCCCTGCCTGCAACGGACTGAGGGCCCCTTCTTGCCACGTACCCAAACGTTGCTGAGCCTGCCCCCACCCCACCTCCTGCTTGTCCCAGCTGTTTGCAAATATTTTAAGACCTTGTGAGAGTCACTCTCAGGGCGTGAGGGGATGTTCACCACTGCAGTTTTGCTGCAGCCCCCAGTGTCCCATGGTGGCTGGAACGTTAGCAGGGCGTGCCAGGCAAGTACAGCAAGCCTGGCTGTAAGAGGGAGGGGAAGATGGATTGTGCAGCGGCCCACCCCTTGACCCTTCCCCACCCATGTAGGAACAGAGCCCTGACCCAGTAAAGCTGTAGAGCATGGAACGTCACCATCCATGAGGGAAAGGAGCCTCCAGGAGGCTCAGCCCAGCCTTAACCATGCTGCCACAAGGCTGGCACACGTAGTCTCAGGTGGTTGTGGCGGTTTCAGGTGACGCTGGACATCCTTACAGGGCCTGACGATGGTAGCTGACTACTTTTCTCCTTCTTTGGTATCTCCTAGCTGGCCTGTTTGTAGACAGACAGCTTGCTGGTGATCTTGAATGCTTTCCTTGTGTGCTGGTAGCTTTTGTGTCAGCTCAACATAAGCTAGAGTCATCTCGATTAAGAAAATCTCCCCCAACAGATTGGCCTGTTGAACAAGCCTGCGGTGTGTGTTTCCGGATTGATAGTTGCTGTCGGAAAGCTCAGCTCATTTTGGGTGGTGCCACCTCTGGACTGGTGGTCTTGGGTGCTATAAGAAAGCAGGCTGAACAAGCCATAGGGAGCAAGCCAGGAAGCATCACCCCTTCAGGACCTCTGCATCAATTTCTGCCTGGGTTTCTGCCCTGACTTTTCTCCGTGGACTGTGATGTGGATGTGCATGCTGAAATAAACCATTTTCCCCCACCCCCAATTTGCTTTTGGTTATGGTGTTTCATCAGGGCAAAAGAAATCCAAAGACACCTTGTGATCCGTGATCGAAGCTGACTGCTTGATTTTGTGACGCAGTACTCTCTTGTGGTTAGCTGGGTTAGTCTCCTGCATGGTGACAAACGTGGGCTCCTCTGCTAACTCTGTTTCATGTGGCACATCCCCCAGATCCTAACACATCACAATGATGCAAGGCCCCAGCTTTTCAAGTACATCTCGAGCATCTCTCCACTAATTGCAATATTAATGCCAATTCTTATTTTAGAAACATCTTCAGTTCAGCTTGTGCAAAAATATGTTTCGCCTTCCCCTTTGTTCAGTCTTGTCTTGGGTGATGGCAAGGAATCTACTCATGTGCCTATGGTTTTATTTTTTTTTTTTTTTAATGATCAGATGATTTTGCTTCAGCTGTGGATGGGTGGATTCTATTTTTAGATTCTTTCATATTGAATAATCGGTGCTCTATGATAAACTTTCATCAGAGCGTCATTCTTTAATCATCTCTCAGTTCTGTCACCTACTGAGTATCTTCTCACTGCATTGGGAGTTGAAGTGGGAGGATGGCCTGGAGAGCAAATCATGTGACTTGGGCATCTCCCTAAGATGCATGGAAGTGTTTTTTCAATTCAAAATCATAAAGTATCCAGAACTCTTGGGTCAAGGGACTAAAAGGTTAAGGACTATTGTCGTAGGTCTTATTGTTTTATGTTTGAGGTGTTTTATTTGCATCTACATCTGTGCACCATGTATGTGCCTGCAGCTCACAGTAACCAGAAGATGGCATTGGGTCCCCTGGAACCCGAGTCACAGATTTTTGTGAGCCACCATGTAGGTGCTGTGAATTAAACCCTGGGTCCTTTCCCAGATCTCTCAACCACTGAGACATTTCTCCAGCCCCTGTAATAGGTAGTTTATAGCAAACCCTAAGTTTAG
This sequence comes from Cricetiscus sungorus, assembly GCA_030556225.1. Classification (NCBI taxonomy): domain Eukaryota; kingdom Metazoa; phylum Chordata; class Mammalia; order Rodentia; family Cricetidae; genus Cricetiscus; species Cricetiscus sungorus. The sequence goes on along the minus strand of JANBXA010000728.1, from coordinate 9,466,228 downwards.
TCATTTCCTTTTATTGTGTTCACTTTAGTATATTCTTTTTTTAAAAAAAAATAATTTGCTTATTTTATTTCATGTGCATTAGTGTTTTGCCTGCTAAAACTGGAGTTACAGACCATTGTGAGCTGCTGTGTGGGTGTTGGGAACCCCCAGTCCTCTGGAAGAGCAGTCAGTACTCTTAACTGCTAAGCCATCTCTCCAGCCCCTAGTATATCCTTTAACAGACCTGGACATGTTCTCTTTCATGATCAATTATGCATAGTATGTTCTCATGATTGTTTTTGAAAGTCTAAGTCATTGTTTGACCAAGACAGATACTTCATGCAGAAAAGAAAAATCAATCAATAGTCCTTAGGTGGTTATGAGATCAGGGCTGTCAGTCTCAGAGCACTTCAGATACAGCTCCAATTCCCTCCAGGGTTTGTCTCCTCCCTCCCTTTCATCCCTCTATGTCCCTCCCTCCTGCCCTCTCTCCCTTCCTTCCTTCTTTTCTTTCATTTTGTTTGTTGACACAGGATCTTACTGTGTAGATCAGGCTGGCCTCTAACTTGTTACCCTCCTGCCTCAGCCTCCTCAGTACTGGAATTGGAAGCAGTTGGAAGTGGCACATGCTTCTTATTTAAAAAACATTTTTAAAAATGTTATATTTGACAGTGTTGTCTATTTTAACCAGCTATATCTCATAGGCATCCCTGGACACTTATTTAATATGCATGCTATGTTTTCTAACTTATTTGTGCTTCAATTATAATTCTTGTCCTCTGTTGGCTTGGGTTCATCCTTACCTTGGTCTTTTTTATTTTTCCCTTTGTGAGAATGGAATGCTTTGTTTAGTATAAAATTCTGAAATCCAACACACTGACCTTTGGTATTTTCAAGGCCACCACAGATGGTACCATGCGGTGTCTTTGTCCCCAGCATTTTCCAAACTGTCTCTTACATTCACTGTATTGTGATAAAGAGGGTGACCAGTAAGTTTCCTCCCCCACCATGTCTTTTGCTTACATGACACTTTGTCTTTAATGGTGTCTGAGAGGGACATTTGGAGGGTGTGGCACATCAGAACTGAAAATAGCTGTCCTGCCTTTGTTGGGAAATGCATGGCAGCTGGAACACACTCTTTAAAAACCTGAAGCCAGTCTGTTCTGCACACGTTAAAGTGAAACCTCAGTGATTTTACAGCTGGCTTTGGAGAAGTCAAAGAACGTGCCTGCATGCGTGCGTGTGTGCGTATATGCATGTGTGTGTGTGTGTTGTTGCTATCTTTCCACAACCATGGGTCCTGGGGATTAATCTCAGGTTGTCAGAATTGGCCATGAGTTTCCTTGCCTGCTGAGCCATCTTGCTGGCCCTTTTCCCTGTTTGACATGAGAGCTAACTTCTCATACTGAATATGATCTTATCATTTAATCCTTGTATTTCTATTGTTTTTCTCGTGTATATTTTTGTCCATCTTGTTTGATGCATACAGACGTTTATTGTATTTTTTATTATACCAGATGGCAGTGTTCAGTAAAGCTAAGTTCTGAGAACAAACTGTGAAGTGCCCATTCAGATCACTGTCCACCCAGAAGCGCCAGGGTCGGGACGGGGTTGACTGGATGATTCTTGCAACTTTTTAATGAGTAGTCCTTCAATTCTTTAACATTTTTGTTTTATGTGCCCTCAGAGGCCAGAAGAGGATATCAGATCCCCTGAAACCAGAATTACAGAGGGTTGTGAGCCACCATGTGGGTGCTGGGAGTTAAACCCAGGTCCTCTGGAAGAGCAGCCAGTGCTATTAACCACTGAGCCATCTCTCCAGTCCCAACGTTTTAAATATGGTCAGAAAATTTTTCTTTGCTGCCTTTTACCTAATGTTTTAACACATTCCCTGTAATTTTTAAGTATGTCTATTTATTTATATTTTCAGACGGGGTCTTACTGTGAATCCTTAGGATGGCCTTGAACTCACAAACATCCTCTGTTCCCAAGTACTGGAATTAGTGTTCCTATTGCTGTAATGAAGCATCGTGACCAAACCAAGTTGGGGAGGAAAGGGTTTATCTGGCTTATACTTCCGCACTGTAGTCTGTTATTGAAAGAAGCCAGGACAGGAACTCAACAGGGCAGGAACCTGGAAGCAGGAGCTGATGCAGAGGCCATGGAGGGTGTTACTTACTGACTTGCTCAGTCTGCTTTCTTATAGAACCCAGGACCACCAGCCCAGGTGTGGCACCACCCACAGTGAGCTGGACCCTCCCCCATTGACCACTAATTAAGAAAATGCCCTACAAGCTTGCTTGAAGTCAGATCTTACGGAGTCATTTTCTCAATTGATGCTCCCTCCTCTCAGATGACTCTAACCTGTGTCAAGTTGACATAAAATTAGCCAGCACAAAGTGTGCCCTGCTGTGCCTGGCTGAGAGTGTTTCTTTAAATATTCCTGCTTGAATTTACTAATTTTTCATTTATAACTGGGCATACTAGTCGATTTCTAAGAATTTACTGTTATAAATACATCCATATTATATAATAAACATAGCATACTATGACTCTCACCCAGTGCATACAGGTCTGTTCACTCTTTATTCTTAAGGGGCTCTGATCAGAACTGGAGAATGACTGCTCTAAAGAACATGAACAAGAGATGGCTCGCTCAGAGGTTACAGATGCCTGTTGTGAGTTCAGTCCCTGCTTACAACCTCTTCTGGCCACCACAGGCACCTGAACACACTTAAAAACAAAAAGAAATCTTAAACCAGCTGACTTGCTTTATGTGACAGCTGTGTCCCTGTCACCAAGCTTAGCAAGGCTCCCAGCAGCCTCAGCACCAGCCCCGAGGATGAAATAACAGCCTGGTGCACATTGTGTCCTCAGCCTCCTTATCTCTTGTCGTGTTTTCTCATTTAAGCTCTAGCGCCCTGGCGGTATGGCAGCTGGCCCTATCTGCCTGATGGAGTGTGATTGCAGAACCTCTCTGCACTGGCTTCTGTCTGCAAAGCTCTGATGGGATGCGGCCCGGCTGCACCAAGTTTAATCAGCTCCGGAATGGTGTCTGCACCCAGGAGACTGTGGCTGCCTTTCTTCATCATGAGAGCCCCATCCAGGCTGGCGGCTCTCGTGATCCTTTATTCTTCCTCCATTTCTTTCATTCTTTCTCCAACTATTTTACACGCTTCCTTTTGATGGTCTGCTCTGCTTCATTGACTATGACTTAGAAGATAAAAATGTTCATTTTCATCATATTAGTGGCTTCTGAAGCCAGGCATGGTGGCGAAGTCATTTAATCCCAGGACTCAGGAGGCAGGTAGATCTGTGAGTTCAAGGCCAGCCTGGTCTACAGAGCTAGTTCCAGGATAGTCAGGAGTACACAGTGAGACCCTGACTCAACACACACGCACACACACAGAAAAATCTCTGCAAACATCCTCAATCCTATTTTTATTCTTAGATCATTAAAAACATTTCCTGTTCACTTTGGAGATGAGGGAATTCTGAGATTGAGAGATGTAATACCAATAATTTGACTTAATCTAATCATTGAGATGGCTCAGCTTGTCACAGAAACCTAATATCCTGAGTGCAGTCCCAAGGACCCACATGGTGGAGGGTGAAAATGGACATCCACAGGTTGTCCTCTGATCTGTATACAAGCACACACATGTACACATACACACATAAATAAGTAAGTGAACAATGGTGGCTAACATTTTTCTTTCTTTGCCTGGGAAGTCATTGCTCACACAGCTTCCGTTTTAAAGGGTCTTTCTCTGTGGCTCAAGCCTGGATGTTAGAGGACATTCTCAATTGATCGCTCTGTACACTGTCACCTGGCAAACCAAATGCTCTCTCTGCAGGACTCTGGGTGACTCCCAACAACTACAAATGGCTTGTCACAGGCTTGTCACAGCCCCTCTGGCCCTCCTCTGCAGAAGCTGCTCTTGGCTCTTGGCAGGGGAGAAAAGGGTAGCTTCTCGGTTGATTCTGTCCCCTGCAGAAGGTGGCCTGTCTTTGAAATTCACATTTTCTTCATTTACTGATTGCCTTGTCAGTCCCTGGTCTGATTGTTGTGGACACACATCCTACTCCTGTCCTGCAGCCTTTTTCGGGGAGGGGGATGGTGTACTTACTTATTCAATTATTTGTTTGTTTTGACCATGTTATGTCATCTTGGTCACTTGGAGGTATTCAGTTGTCAGAGTCCATTGCTCTCTAGCCCATGGGAGGCATCAGGTTGTTAGAAAGACATTCAGGGGCTGCCTAGGATGGGTTCTCCATCAGCATCTGCCAGCAGTGGCTCCAAGCCAGGCCTCGGGACAGAATGTCCACCTTCATGTACCCTCCCCTGTGCCATCCCCCACGCCTTCTTCCTCAGGCTCTCTGTCTTGTAGCCATGTTTCCCAGTGTGTAATTATTGCTAATTAATTCCCAGTCAGAGTGATGGATAGTTTAATTTGCTTTCCTTGAGAGCCTTGTTTTCCCCTGCTTTGCCAGGGACTGGGCAGAGTTCCAGTGTACAGAGGAGGGGTCACTCCAAAGGGTGAAGTCTCAGCAGTTGAGGTCCAGCACCTCCCCACCCACCCTCCCTGGCAGTGGTTGCCTCTGCACCCCTGCTGACCCTAAGAATCCGAACCTCCCCCTTCTTCTCTGAGCCTTCTGCAGAGGCAGGGATCCACGAGGGGCATCAGTACTGAAGTCTTACCAGAATGAGAGGCTCTGCTGCTCACCATGCAGCACCCTCCTCTCTCCAGACCGTGCTCCTCATCATGTACACCTACCCACCTCTCCACCCCTCCTACTTTTGAGCCCCCACTTCTGAGCACAGGCTTCAGAGTATTCCTTTGGGAACAATTTTAACCTTGCCTGCACTGACTCTTCAGTTAGTTGTCTGAATAGCGACATGAAGACTTAGTGCACAGAGAATTCTTGTAGAAGAAAGAAGGGAGCAGAGTCCATGAGGCCATCTTCCCTGTTGCTTTTTCTCTACTGCAGAAACAGAAATGCCACTCAGTGATTGCTGGCATTATCATCGTCATTACAGCAATTATCATCACCATCACCGGCATCACCATTATTAACACTATCACCACCACCACCATCGCCATGATAATTGTCATTGCCAACATTTCCATTGCCATCATCACCATCATCATTGTCATCAGTCACCAACTCCTCCATTACCGTCTTCACCATCAACATTGCCCTTGCTATCATCAGTTCTCCAACACCATTGCCAACATTATTATCACCACCACCTTTACCATACCACCACCTTTATCACAGCAGCTGCAGTTTACTGTCTGTCATGAGATGGACACTGTGCCAAGCATCTTATACTCGCCTAGTCCCTGATGGGTAAGATGGAGGAATGTACTACCGCTGGTTGGGTTTGGGGAGTTGATCCAAATGAAGCCTGAGGTCCTGCTTTGTATGCTCTGCAGCCTCTAAGATGCAGGAGGCAGTGCAAGGCCCCACAAAGCAGAGACATTAGCGCAAGGTGTCCCCAGCCCCTGTGCCAGCCCACATCTAGGTTCTCTGCCACTGATCCCAGGTGTATGAAGGTGGGAGCAATGTGGACCAGTTTGTGACCCGCTTCCTTCTGAAGGAGACAGCCAATCAGATCCAGTCGCTGCTTAGCTCAGTGGAAAGTGCTGTGGAAGCCATTGAGGAACAGACCAGCCAGATCCGGTAAGTCAGTGGGTCATATGGGGGTACTTACAGCAACCTGACCTTTTGTGTATCTCAGATCTTGGTGACCTTGGCCAAGTCGCTGCACCCCCTGGCACTCCCCCAATCTCTCCAACTGTAATATGAGGACACACTTAGGAACTAGTGCCTGAGTTGTGAGACTTACATGGGTACATGGGTATGGGGCATGCACTGCTGGAACCCATAGCTCTTGCCACAGTTCTGCTTGTTCCCACAACACTGGCCTGCTGCCTAGCCTGATTCTGAACACTGGATCAATTTGGGAAGTGGTATCTGGCTCCAGGATGGGGACACAAATGCCACATGGTATAAGTGGAGTATCCAGAGGGAGGTGTGTTCTTGCCAGGAGCCCTCTGGATCCCAAGGGCTCCTTCTTTGTTACCTGAAGAGCTGTAGAGATGGAAGACTTAGTGCACAGAGCTGTAGAGATGGAAGGAGCTACTGAAGGCAGGGTAGGGCCAAACTAATGGAGGGAGATGCTGGAAAGGGATGGAGTTCAAGGGGCCGCTCCTTTGATCTCTGGGTACATGGGCAAGCATGGGGTTTCACACGGGCACTGAGGGTGCTGTGTGTCTGCTGCCTGAACTGGGACACTTCAGTCTTTCCAGCTAAGAAGAGCCTGCTCAGCTTTGAGCTACCCACATGTTGCCTGTAGCTGGCTGGGCAAACTCCTGTCTGTTCAGAGCAGAAACGGGGAAACGGGACCCACACACAGGTGGACACTGCCAAGGAGCCCATTGCCTGGGCTATCCAGCCTTGGCTTTATCTATGTACAACTTCAGGGTGCCTGGCAGAGGGGCACAGTGGGGATAGGATGTTCTTTTGCTGTGTGGTGGGGTTTGAGTGGGTGTCACTTGGTTGGTGAGGACCTCAATCAGATAAGATCGTGAGGGGTTCTTAATGACACCATTGCCAAATGTGTTTGCTGTCAGCACTTGAAAAATGAAGTTCATGACTCTGTCCATGTGGGCAGCCTTGCAATCCGAATCCCCAGTGTCAACAGCCACCATTCTGGGAACAGACAGCTTTCCCTTTATTGATTTATTATTATCAACTTAATCAAACTTTCCTTTCCTCCTGCTATAGACAGATAGCAGCCTTGGGCAATTTTCCTGGCCGCCTTCCTACGCTCTAGGCTCCATGCATGGTTCCACCCGCCTGCCCCCACTGGGAGGGAATAACTCTGGGATGTCAGTGGAAGGAGTGGGTGGCTTGTCTTGATGGGAAATCTGTTCCATGCCCACAGACACCTCAAACTGCCCCACATCTATCACTGTTGACTACAAGTCCTGAGTTCCTTGCACAACCCTGTGTCCCCATGCTGGAGTAGCCCCCAGGGGTGCTGTGTTCCAGTAGAAGCTGCTTGAGGGGCCTCCCACTCAACTCTTCATGGTCTGAGAGACACACTGAATTTGTTACTGGTGTGTAGATATGAGTGTGTGATTGACAGCTCAAAGCCTCCGATAGCCTTGTCTCTCTGGGGGAGCTGAGCCTGCTATCTCAACACAGGAGAAAGTCTTGCCAAGCTTTCAGGGGCCACAGAAGACAAATTCTGTGGGATGGGGGTGTCAGCCACACACCCTGTTGACTGCTATGTCTGTAGTCCTACCTCTGTGCATAAGGAATTGGCTGTTCACCCTGCATTTTTGGAGACCCTACTGGGTGCCTGATGCTGTGCTCGGGCTGAAGGGTGCCAGGTGAGTCGTGTGTATGGGGGAAGGGCACATGGGGACAAGAGATGAACTCTGGCTCCAGCTAGGTTCAGAGTATTTTCCTGCTGCCTTATTGGGGGTGGGTGTCTTACTAGTAGAAACCCAGGTCTTCCTCCCCAGAAGTGGCTCTGCAGCACAGTGGCCTCCACTGAGACAGGGAAGGAAGAAGACATACTGTGTGTCCCCAGCCTGGGCTCAGCCTGTACTGGCTGGAAGCTATGAGCTATGAGGTTAGATAGGTTCTTGGACCAGACTTACCCCATGGGGCCATGGAAATGAGCCTATGGGACATAGGGCATGGCCTCGAGAGTCCTGGCTTGAAGTTATACCCCAGCTGACCACATGGCCTTGGCCAAGTCACCTGCCTCATGGTGTGAAAATCAAGGCCACTCTGACCATCCTACAGACAAGTTCCCACAGAGCAGGTCTGTGCGCATTTCAGGGCAGGGTCAGTGCTTCCTAAGTGCATGGCAAAGGTCGTAGAGGTGACCATGGTCCTACAGTTGCCCTCATCAACTTTTTGTTTCTCCTATGCACACTGCAGACAGGAGCACTGCAAACCCAGCCACAGCATCACCGAGAGCCACTATGGAGGCCCCAGTCCTCCCTACGTCCCCAACCACAAGCTTGTTCCCCCAGAGCCAGGGAAGAACCTGTCTGTGGGTAAGAAAGCATCAGTGGGCACTGTTCTCCAAGGGGACCCAAGGAATCTGCACTAGGGCCTAGCCTGGGGTTGGGGCTCTGCCTCCTCAGGATGGCTTTGCCCACCACCAGGGTCTCTTTCTTTCTCAGCCACAGGGGAGCCAAAGGAGGAGGGGCTGGAGAGCCAGATAAGCCGGTTGGCAGAGCTGATTGGGAGACTGGAGAGCAAGGTAGGCCCACCCCAAACCTGTTTCACCTTTCTCTATCCACTTCAGCGCTTGCTTGCTGGGGAGGTTGAGATCAGGACAGAGGCAGAGACACCCAGGAGACCAGTGTTCCTCACCAGGTGCAGGTGGCTCAGGTCAGAGTCTGATGTCCGCAGCAGCGTCTAACCTTAGCCATGTTAGCACTGTTGCCACCTTTACCAAATTCCCCACACAAGTGCACAGGGCTCCCTCACGCATGCTTACACTGAGTGACAGGTGTCTAGGAGCCATGAGATTGAGGTAACGTTTCTTCTGCTTTTCTGTATTTCTTTTGCAAGGAGCTCTGGTACTTAGCTGGGTTGGGGCTTTGTTCTGAGGGACTCAGGGGCATGAAGCAAGGGCCTTCTCACTGGGAAGCAGTCTGATTGGAGGAAAGGCTGTTGGTGGCTCAGCTGCAGGGCTTCGACTGAAGTGGGGTTTCCCTCCCACTCCCCTTTTAAGCCTGCTGCCCTGCCTGGGGTGAGAGCAGCATGGTGGGGACCTTGTGCACGGTTGTCATAACAACTCAGTGGGGGCCCCAGGAGGGAGGCTCTTTGAAGTTCATTTTTAGTACCCTGGTCGCCCTAACAACCAGGCTTGCTGGTAACCAGGGCACCTAGGAGTCTTAGAGATGGGGCGGGGTTCTCCAAGGTCTCTTAATGGCCCAAGCCACTAGTGTGGGCAGATTTCAGCCAGCTCCAGGGTCGGTCCCCAGCTAGCCAGGCAAGGCCTCTAACTGTGCCTGGAGAGCGGGGAGGATGGAGGTCTTTGGTGGCAGGTCTGGGTACTGCTGGGCTGGCCATCTGACTGTGGAGAGGCCTAAGGGCTCCTGGTGGGACCCTGGCCCTCCTAGAGCTCTCCGTGTACCTATTAAATGACAAAAACAAGCTTGAACCTGGGAAGACATCTTATCTACCTGGCACTTTCTTGAGATGTATAGGCAAGAAGTCAGTGGAGGCTAGAGGTGTGATTCAGAGGCAGGTCTTCATTCACACTTGAGAGCTGCCACCCACCACCGCTGTTTTCTTTGCTTGCTTATGTGTGGCCAGTTGGCACCTCCTGCCTTCAGGCAGGGCAGATTGGCACAGAGGCTGTGATTGTGGGGTACCCACATTGTAGGAAGAATAAATGAGGCATAGGTTTAAACCCAGGCCCTAATGCTTAACTCATCTGGGGACCATTTAGAGCCCGGGATTCTGTGCAGTGACATAGCAATGACTGAGCATCAGTGTGTGCTGGCTGTGCCTTGGGTGCCAGGTACTGGTGACCGACAGAGCTGGCATGGCTTCTGCATTCCTGAATCACACAGCAGGCAGCAGCTGGCTCAGGGGGCTGGGAAATGAGATTTATACAGAAAGCTTTTGGTGGGGCTTACGGGAGCATCGTGCAGGCCATCCCATACAGACCCTGGGTTCATGGGGAACCCAAGGTCACTGTTACAGGTGAGGTCAGCAAATTATTGGTCTTAGGGCTCTTATGAAATCTTGGTAAAAACAGTATCCTGATTTTGGGGCTGGCCCCCTGAGTGCCTGTTACCGTCTTAAGATTTCCCTGCCCCAGCCACACACCCTAAGTTTCTTGGGAGCCTAACTTGGTCTCTTAGACTCCTAGTGCTTCAGAGGTCTGAGCCACAAGGAGCTCTGCCATTTCCCTGACTCGCTGGCTCCAGGGTCCCCCTGATGCTGCTCTGTGTCTGGGAGCAAAGCAACTTTGTGCACTAAGCTGGCCCTGGGAAATCTCAGAACCCCTGGCACATTGGGACAGGGGCTGTAACCCTGGGGGTCCCAGGTACCCCATGCCCTGGGTGGGGCCTTGGGAGCCTCCCTGGAGGTGGCCTGCGCCTTAGGCACCACTGTGCTTTGTTCTAGACCCTCTGGTTTGACCTGCAGCAGCGCCTCTCGGATGAAGAAGGCACTGACATGGTGAGGCCCTCTCCGCCCCTCCTCCACCCTATCCCTCCAGCCCTTTGAGGAGTGTGGTAGCTCCATCTCTCTGGCCACCCTTCTCCACCTTCCCCTTCCCAAGGGGCATGGTGAACCAAGGCTCCAGGATTCTGATAAAAAAGCATCTGGCTTAGAGCAGAGCAAACATCTGGCCCGCTCTGTCACCAGACTGCGTTTGATCAGAAAGGCAGCCTGCCGGTCACCAGCTATGCCTCTGGGTAGGGGTCCCTGCAGCGTCCGTACTGCCCTGTTTGTGGGGGTCCCTCAGGGACTCCACCCATTTGTTCCTGTCCTCCTTTAGCTGACTTGCACATGTAAGAATAAAAGGCATGGTGGTTTTATTTTGCCCCTATTGTTGGGTCTCTCAGAAGCAGGGTGTGGGTCGCTGGGATTTGGACTCTGTGGCTGGGGAAGGGCCTGGCACACATGTTCTCTCTCCCTTCGGCCCACAGCACCTGCAGCTGGTCCGGCAAGAAATGGCCGTGTGCCCTGAGCAGCTGAGCGAGTTCTTGGACTCCTTGCGACAGTACCTCCGGGGCACCGCTGGAGAAAGGAACTGTTTCCAGTAAGTGACAAAGCTGGGAGGGGGGATGGTGACCAGGGCCTCTAGCTGGCAGGGGGTGGGGGTGGGGGATGGACCTGGCAGAGCCAGCCCTCCTCTAGGGGAGGCACATGACAGGGAAGCTAAGAAAGTGAGGCTCAACCTCATTCCAGCTGTAGGAGGTGGTGGGCGAGTGCACTCCCAGGCCTGGGCTCACGCATCTATCAAGCACAGTGTGTTGGGAGGGTAATAGAATAATGTGCTGGGCTGAGGCCATGCTGGTTCATGCTCCACTCACCCAGAGCAACCACTGTTACTCACACAACAGAGCCTAACTGATTGATTAAGGGAAAAGCTGAGCCTCCACGAGGTGTGTTTTCCAGAATGCAAGTCGTCCCCTGCCCACTCCTGTCCTGCCAACCCTTGTCTGCTCAACAAGGTGAAGCAGATGACTGTGGCCTCCAGTGAGGGGTCTGCACATAGCTCCCGAGACAGGGTGATGGGGAAGTAACCTAAGGAGGGTGCCGGAGGGTATGTGTTGGCATGGCATCATCAGGCTCCAGGTTGGTCCTGTCTTCTGTGGGAAGATAGGCTGATGGATGCAGGGAGAAGCCACACATTCAGATGAGGACAAGAGCCCTGCTCTGGCTGATGATGGAGGGAAGATGGAAAGGGGATAGGCAGGGGATGGCCAGGCCTTTAGCCTCCAGAGAGACTTGATAAAGGATCACCCCACCAATTGCACGGGAGAGGCCAGAGTACAGTCACACTGACTGTGGAAGTCATGCTGACTTCTTGGTGCCTGTGGTGTGCCATGGTATCTGTCTGGAGGTCCCAGTGAGGACTGACTCGGTGAGGTGGTGTACAGACGGTCGTTTTTCTTTGCTGTGCTGGGACTGAACCAAATCTCCTGTGGGTGCTGGGTACATGGCACCTCTCAGCCTCATCACAGCCCTTGCCGTGGTTCTTAAAGGAAGAGAGGGGAGGGGGACTTCACTCTGTAGTCCGGACCCCCCTTTGCTCACCTAGGCATTCCTGATTCTGTTGCCTCTCCCCACCCCACTCCTTTTAAAGGATGGGACCTTGGCACAGGCTCTGTACATCAGTGCACAAGGTCTCCTCCTGCTGTGTCCTCCATACCCAAGCCTGCTCTGCTGTGCCTTCCTGCCGGAAGTTCCCTCCTGAGAAGCCAGATGTCAGGCAAAGGTGTCACCTGGCTGACTGCCATCATCCTATAGTAGCCATACTCCTGTGATTCCAATTGTCTGTGCTGACCTCTAAAGAGACGCTAGAGCAGGCACCTGCCCAGGCTGGCATAGAACCTTCGGCTAAGGCTGGCAGGCACCCCCATCCATCCACTCAAGAGTCTGAGGCTGAGTCACATCCCCTCACTTCTCATGAAGCACAGCCTTCACACTAATGAGGAACACCTCCTTGAGAGGCCCATGTACACTTCTGCCACATATGGGAAAGACAGACATCTGGGCTCCAGGAGGAGCTGGAGGGGACAGCGAGCACTGAGTGGGCTCTTGCCTCCACCAGAGCCCATAAGTTCATATCACTACCCACCCCCCATCTGAAATGGAGGGACATCCCAGCTCATTCAAGGGACTTGCCTGGGCTCAGGTCATTCAGTCTGGGGTAGTGTTCCCTGAATTTCAGTGTTTTGTTTCAGCCCAGGTCTGGGCTTCCTGGGCACAGGCTGGGTGCTGTGGTTGGGAAAGCAGGTGTTTTGTATGTAAATGTCCAGGGTGAGGGTTAGGGCAAAGGTCAGTCTTGAGTACTCAGCGTGTGTGTGTGTGTGTGTGTGTGTGTGTGTGTGTGTGTGTGTGTGTGTGTGTGTGTGTGTACACTAGGATTTGAGGAATGGGAGTGTTTGTGGAGGTCTGCCTTAGTCAGGGCTTCTATTGCTGCAAAGAAACACCATGACCAAAAGCAACTTGGGGAGGAAAGGGTTTGTTTTGTTTATCACAGTCATCACTGAAGGACATCAGGACAGGAACTCAATCAGGGCAGGAACCTGGAGACAGGAGCTGATGCAGAGGCCATGGAGGGGTGCTGCTTACTGGCTTGCTCTCTAGGGCTTTCCAAGCCTGCTTTCTCATAGAACCTACTGACACCCAGTAGGCTGGGACCTCTCACATCAATTACCAAATAAGAAAATTCCTATAGGCTCGCCTACAGTCAGACCTTACGGAGGCATTTTCTCAGTTGAGTTCCCTCCTCTCTAGCTTGTGTCAAGCTGACTTAAAAACTAACCAGCACAAAGTCAGAGGACAGCATGCAGGAGATGATTCTCTCCTCCACTGGGTAGGTCCTGGGAATCACACTCAGGTCATCAGGCTGCGTTTCAAGCACCTTTACCTGCTGAGCCATCTTCCTGGCCCTAGCATTGTTTTCTTGAGAGAGGACCTTCCGTTTTTTCACATGGATTCTAGAGATTGAACTTAGGTTTTCATAGTCATGTATCAACTGTGCCATCTTCCTAACCCCCAAACCAGATGTCTTAACTCACCTAAAATCATACTCACTGAGGGCCTTGGTGCTGTGCTAGGTGGCCTTGTGATTGCCCCTGGTCAGTAAAATAGCACCTGTCAGTGGGCTAAACTGCACTCTGCCAGGATAGCCCTGGTGCCTCCAGCCCCATTGACCTGTGGAGGCCCATGGGGAGATGACACTGTGGTGTGCATCTGTGGGCAATGGGCAGCCACTGTCAGCCACAGATGTGCATGTCACTTCCCTGCAGTGTCGCCGCGGTGAGGATGGCAGATGGCCTCACCTTCGTCATCTATGAGTTCTGGGAGACAGAGGAAGAGTGGAAGAGGTAGGTGCAGCCTTGTCCTGATCCCATGCCAGGGTGTTGGGGCTATGGTAAGATGGAGGATGGCTGTCCTGTCCCTTGACCCTGAGGACCTTCAGAAGAGGGGGTGGGGAGGACAGTGAAGAGCCTGGCTTCTGGTTACAGAGACCTCTACGTCCGAGCAAGCTTCCTTTCCTGGCTAGCTTGTGCCAGAGTCAGCAGGCAGGGTTCTTAGTGAGACCCCTGACCCAGGATCTCTGTACGGCACCATGCATGTAAATCTCTGCTCCAAGGACTCAGTCTTCCACAGCCCCCCCCCACCCCACCCCCCACCCCCCATCCCCCACCTGCTTCCTCGGGTACTGGGTCTGGGGGGGGGGGTAGGTTACTGAGCTGGTTCAGAGCACAGCTCAGGCACTTTACTGACCTCCCCAGATGCAGACACAGTACTGCAGAGGTTTCTAGTTTCCCAACACAGGAAGGACAGAGGGGGTCACTTTTGTCTTCCCCCACAGTGAATACTCAGGACTGCGACTCAAGTGCTGTAAAGAGTGAGCACATAGGGCTTGCTCGTAGACACAGGCTCAAGCCTCCTGGGGCTGCGCTGCTGTCATCTGCACAGGATTCAGTCCCTCCCCTGTTGCTATTGCTTTAATCCAGAGGGGAAAGATGGGGCTAGAGGTCTGATATTGCTCCCCCATGGGCAGTCTAGAACAGAAGGCCTTCCTGGATGGATGCTTACAAGGTCACAGCCCCTTCCCCAGGCAGATCAGGACTAGACCTGGGCCCACACCTAACATTCCCTTCACCCCCTCCTCCAAGACATACCTCTGGACTAATCTGCACTTCTGGCTTGCAGACACCTGCAGAGTCCTGTGTGCAAGGCCTTCCGACATGTCAAGGTTGACACACTGAGCCAGCCTGAGGCACTCTCTCAGATCTCCGTGCCAGGTAGAGGGGCCAGAGTCAAAACAGCCACTGGGGTGGGGTGCTCCAGGTCTCTAAGCAGCACCAGCCATCACCCAGGGTCCCAGCCCTACAGGGACTTGCTCACTCACCACCAGGAACCCTGGTCCAGATTCATGCTTCTGACCCAAGGCTTGGTGTATAGACAGAGACAGGGGGAGGCCAGGGCCACAGTGGCTCCTGTGGTGGTTCGCGTGAGACACTTAGGAAGTATGTCTGCCCAGAGAGAACCTAAGACTCCCAACCCCCACCCAGTGTCTGAGTGAGCAGCACAGGGTCACAAAGCCTGGCCTGGAACTCTGCTCAAGGCCTCACCATACCCACTCCAGCCTGCAGCCATCCCAGCATCCATGGAAGGGGCCTTGATCCCCACAAGCCCAGCCACTAACCACTACTTCTCTCTCTCCTGCTTCCAGCTGCCTGGTGCACCTTGGGCCGAGACTGACCCCTCCTGGGGCCCTGTTAAGGAGCCTAGTGTCCCCCTCCCCCCTCTTGTAAAGGACAACACCCCTTTTCTAGAGAATTTGGTATGCAGCTGTCTTTTCAGTATACTAATTAAAGGACATGTACTTCCCCCTGCTATGACATGGAGGAGGTCCCTCCCCTGGCATCCCACACCTGACTTGACCTGGCAGAGTGTGATGCTGGGGTGCTGGTGAGGCCAAAGTTAGCAGGAATGGCTTCCCGGTCCAGCCTTCAACTAACAGCGTCCCACCCCAGCCTGCCTCTGGCCACCTAACTCCTAACTGACTCCTAACAGCTGAGGCCCAGCAGGACCTGCCTCGGATGGATGGACCTCTTTCTCACTTCCCTCCTCCTTGAAGGCCCTCTACCTAGTATGAGCTGTGACCCTGTAGTACCCAATGTAGGCTTGGGTAGAGCCCCGGTCCCCAGCACCATGCTAGGCCCACAGCCACCAAATAAAGTCTGGTTAGGAACACTGTGTGTCGAGTTTCTGTCCCTTTCCCGGCTGATGGCAGCTGGAGGAGGGAGGTAGTTATGGATGCTCCTAGTCGGCGCTCCCTGAGCCTCCACATTCCTAGATGTCAGTGGAATGATGTCAGAGGGGTAGGTATCTTGACAAGTAGTTGGTGGCTCTTGTGCTACCTCAAGTGTACCACAAGAAATGCAGTGGGGCTGGGCTGGGGCAAAACCAAGCTTCAACAGCGCAAACAATTCAGTACGTCTAAAACCAACACCAACTTGTGATTCTTATGTTACAAAGTTTGCCTGCCAGCATGATGCATTCTTGTATATGAACACATGAAGGTACACCTTTAATAACTCATCAAACAAGCACTGTTCTTAAGTCCTATCTTTCATAAACCGTGTTTTCAAGATAAGACAGGAATTACCACACAAAAAATCGACCTAAATTCAAAAGTATGTTTGGAGACCTATTGTTTCCTTGATTGGCCACACCATGTGCTTCCCCTCAATCAAGATGATGGTGAAGCCACAGGACATCTTCTCTCTGCCTAGCAGATGCAGCACTATAATGAAGAAACATAGGACACAGTAAGTATGGTAATATTTTGTTTGTGCTCTAAACCTTGCCTGAAGACCAGAGGGTGGTGTAGGTAACCATACAGGCCAGGCAGTGGTGGCACACACCTTTGATCCCAGCACTTGGGATCTCATGCCTTTGATCCCAATACTTGGGAAGCACATGTCTTTAATCCCAGCACTAGGGAGGTAGAGATAGGAATATAAGGTAGGTGGAGACAGGATCTTGCACCCATTCAGTCTGAGGATTCATAGAGACAGGAACCCCTTTCAGGCTTAGGAGTTGGCCAGGTAAGAAGTGGCTGTGGTTTGCTCCTTAGTCTCTCTGATCTTTCAGCATTAACCCCTATATTTGACTCCTGAGTTTTTAAGCCCAATTAGAATTCATGCTACAAGTAAGCTCACACTTTCAAGTGAGACCACTCAGAAACAAACATGCAATGGCCACAGTCATACATTCAAAACAGACAAACTTTCCTTACCTTCTCCAATGTTGTAATTGGGGGAGGGAGGTCACCTTGGTAGCCACTGCTGCTGAATCCAATTCCCCACTGGCACAGTGGCACTGTAGCAGGGCTGGCCACTGGCTTCTGTACAGGGACAGGTACATCCACAAGACAAGACACAGAGTCAAAGTGACAAAGAAAAACACAGCTAAATGACAACAGAAAACGTAAGACAATGACATTTGATAATTGATGTCCTCTGCTTCAGAGGTCTACCAGTATGGCTAAGAGAAATTTAACGGATAAGAGGTTTCAGCTGTCTCTTTGCACAGCCACTGGTCAGTGTGATATCCCTGCACTGGACCTCTCCAAACTCTAGGTTTGGCTCCCAGTATCTTGGGAGGTCTTGGTTTTGTTATGTAATCCAAGTGTTGGAATCCCATTGATGGACACCCATGTGCCAGGCACACTGATACACTTGAGTATACTAGCCCCCAGTGTCAGTTCAGTAGGGCGCTTTCATAGCAGTTCAGAAGGGAAAAAAACCTGGTGACTCTGTCTGAAACTCCCCAGAAATGACCAATGGGCTGTGGGATATTTCTTTTTGTCTGAAATGGGGGTGCCTAGACCTCATAAAGTCCTCCTCATTCCCAGATCAGGGCACCCCATAACCAAAATCCAGAGTCAGAAAAGTGTCATAAGAAGCTGAAAGGTCTTCTATGCCTTACCAAAAATGTTTGCTATCTCCTTTTGCAAGTCTGGCTATTTCCTGTGGGGATCAGGGAGGGAGTGGAGTTTAGGATTAATATTCCAAAGTGTGCACCACCGGGACAGCCCCACCAGTTTTAGAGTGAAAAGCATGAGCATTTGGGGTGGAATGGTCTGTCTTATCTCACTGGGGCCTCCAAATGTTAATCCTGAAACAAAAGAAAAACCACTTCTACAATTTTGAGCCAATTTGAAGTAAGCTTTAATTAAATACTGTCCAGGATAGACTCTGGTTGGGTTCACTATTTGGAATCCCAGTGAGTGGCACAAGACACTTTTAATAAAGAAACCATATGGCTGCTGCATTTTCCCTGTGGCTTTGCTATTTTCTAGGAACTACAATTCCCAGCATTCCAGAAAGTTACTGGCCCTAGAACAGGTAGGGACTTCCAGGTTGACTTTGGCTCTTATACTGGAGCTTGGTAGTCAGTAGTGTTAAGAACAATATGAACTATGGAGACCCAGCTCAAGAGGTTTCAGAGAGGAACCAGCTACCTGACTAGGGACCATTCTTGTGATATTGTGGCTGATTTTTGCTCTTGTCCTAAGAACATTCTGGAGGCTAAATTGAAGAGTTTCAGACTACTTTTATTGGCAGAGAAGATTTTAAGACAGCCCAATATTGGGTCTATCCCATGGTTATTAGTGATCACTCTTAAGCAGGTCTACAATGAAAAAGAGCAAAAAGGACAAAAAGGAATACAAAATGTACAGTTGGAGGAGAAAAGGAGCGTAAGGAAATTCAGTGTTGGAGGTATGAGTTGTGCTGAAAGAAAAAAGGAAAGATGGAATAAAGGAAGTGCTACCCTTAGGGTGAGTCCCTACCCAGATAACCCTGCAATTTGTGAAAGGAAGAGGCCTGAAGGGTTTTCTGCTCCTAAAAAGCATCAACAAATCAAAGATTATGCAAATGTAATTCACAGAGGCCAGATTCCATTCCAAGCAGGCAGCGGAACTTGGCAGCATCAGCTGTGTGGTTCTGACTTTAGAGTCATGAAGGATACAGGGGTAAGCAATTGGGCTGTAGAATTTCCTCTGTGAAAGGATGCAGGGGGGTTTCTGCATGGAAGCCCTGGGAGGTTATCACTTGAGGCTGTGAGGATGAAGCCTGAACTGTCTGGAGACCAAAGCCATGGGCGTCTGCCAGGGAGAGCTGCATACAGGGAGTGGAAACCAGCCCAAGAGAGAGAAGTGTGGCTGGAAGGGCAGAGCCATCTAAGCCCTTTGACATCAGGCATAATCTTACAGGAGTTGGAGTTTGTCCCGTGGGGTTTGATCTTGCTCTGATCCAGATTTTCCCACTATGCCCCCATCCCTCCCTTTTGGAATGGTAGTGTATAGTCTGGGCTATTGTATGTTGGAAGTGTGCAGGGGGTTGTATAAGAGACTGCTTGAGTCTCAGAAGAAACTTTGGACTTTTAAACTGTTGAGACTGAAAAAGAAAATGTGGTGGGAGAGGTTGCCACCAAAGTGGAGAAACCAGGGGACTCAAGGCAGCCAAGCACTTGAGTGCAATTCGCATGACATGACTCCTTTTCATTATTACAGCTCCTTTGATAACAGTGAGTTTACAGTTGCAGAGAAACCTGCCTTACAGCTTAGCATGTTAAAGTTATGTAAAGCACAATAATGTTATTTTGTCTTCAGAAAGCTGAGGTATGGAAACATCATTTACCATTCTCTAGAAACTGAGGAAGGTCACAGGCATTCATGTGTTCCTTGTCACATTTGTTGGCATTCTAAATTTACTTCTTGAGAAATACCAACATTGGATGTTCCCATGACTGTGTCACAATTTCATTATATCCTCATATAACCTTAAGTCAAACCCCAATAATGGGTACTTTTGACATTGGACTGAATGCATGTTTGCATTATGATATGGCTACAAGCCTATGGGGCCAGGGAATGGAATGTGGTGGTTTGAATGAAAATAGATCCAAAAGTTCATGTTTGAGTGCTTGGTCTCAAGTTGGTGGAACTATTTGAGAAGGACAAGGAGGTGTGGCCTTGTTGGGGGAGGTGTGTCTCTCGGGGTAGGCTTTGAGGCTTCAAAAGTCCATACTATTCTTGAAAGACCCACAGAGCGTGGACCTTCACGCTCCCACTCAGGAAAGGCGACACCCCAAATCACTCACAAGAAGCGGTCTTGATGTAAAAGCATGAGGTCTTTTATATTCCAAGTGCACTGGAGTCCACAGTCATATGCCACGCAGGGATAGAGGACTGAGGACCCTGAGTACAGAATTGAGACAGCTTTTATAGGGTTACAACAAAGCCCGCGCATGGTAAACCAATCATCTCATAGCATCCAGAGCCCGCGCAGTGCCATCTCATAGCATCCAGAGCCCGCGCAGTGCGGACCAATGAATTTAAACCATCCAAGCCCGTGCTTTATAGGCCAATCAGTTTTCTATAGCCCTGGAGGTCTGCATTTGTGTGGGCTCCTAGGTGGGGTGACAAATGGCAGTTAGGTTAGGTCACTGGGGTGGGGGTTTCACAAGCAGTTTACAAAGTCAGGTAAGCGGCAAGGAGTGCCTGGCTGAGGGCAGGGTCTGGAATTTAAGGTATTTAGTATTTTTAAACTTCTAGCTTCCAGGGGGCAGTGGAGAGTTAGGCTAAATTTTTCCATCCTTACACTCTCTCTGCCAGTGCTTGTGGATAAGGATGTAATCTCTCAGCTACTGCTCCAGCACCTGCCTGCCATGTTCCCTGTCATGATGGTCATGGACTCTAACCCTCTGAAAATGTAAGCTCACAACAAACTCTTCTGTAACTTACCTTGATCATGTGTCTCTTCACAGCAATGGAACAGTAACTAAGACACATATCTTCAGTAACTAAAAGGAGGCACAGCCAGTGCAGACAGGCACTCACTAACTTGAGATGGGCCCAGATTGGGTGGCTGGCATCCTCCTTGGTAAAAGGAAGCTTGAACAGAGATACACAGGGCAGGTATTGACCATGTAACCATGACTACAGAGACTTGAATGATACATCTACAAGCCAGGAACTCTAAGGACTTCTTGCCTCCACCAGAGGAAGGACAGTAAAAGGGAGCATTCCAGAGACTTCTGGGGCAGTGTGGCTCACACACTGTAGCTATCACTTCAGCTTTCAGTAGCATGAGCACTGGTTGTCCTGAGTCACCAGCTGGTGGTAACTTGTCACAGCAGTCCTTCCTCACCAGGGCCCTAGGAGCCAGCCACAGGAGGAGTAGAATTCAGTAGGCAGCCAGCAGGCATGACTGTCCTCTTTCCCAGCGCCTTTGTGATGACAAGAACCCACAGGGTCCTCAGGCCAGAGCCCAGAGGCCTCTCAGAGCAACTCCAACACGGCCTCAGCTGTGCTCTGTCCAAAGATGAAAGTGCCCACCAGCACGGAGAGAGTGCCCCAGGCCTCCAGGCAGTACCTGCAATGTAACATGCCTGGTTGTGTGGCTGGCAGTATATGCAGTACCAGATGGTGTTGGCAGGACAGAAGTGTCATCAAATTAAGACACAGCTCCCCTGTGCTGCCTAGTTTTATGTCATCTTGACACACGCTAAAACCGTAAGAGGAGGGCAGTTCAACTGAGAAAATGTGTCCATTATATCCAGCTGTAGGCAAGCCTGTAAGCCATTTTCTAACTGGCAATCAATGGACCTGCAAATGGCAGGGCTTCCAGAGAGATCACTGCAGCATTAACAGAGGCCAGAAGGAACTGTCACCACTGAGGGACATCTCTGGCTGAACAACATCAGCTCCCCCCACCCCAAAAGTTCACAGGACACAACACCACTTGCCAACAGGTGGGAAGGACAGAGGGCAGCTTCAGAAAACCATCTTCAAAGTTTATGAATGAACCATGCTGAACTTGTCCAGGGCAAGAATCCACAGGTGCTCCAGGGACCAGCCAGTGGGGACTAGGCAGCTAGCTTACAAAAGTCCAGAGCAACACCTGCTCTCCTGGAAAAACAGACCTTGGGCTCACAGGGAGGGGCTGAAGGATGGGAGCTGGGCACAGACCTGCAGCAGGTACCCACATCCATGGCTATATAAGCCATAGGCATCTGAAATGGGCTGAGTGGTACCACACATCCCATGCTAACATGGGACTATGGCCTTATCCAGAACAGGGCCTGCCTGTGTGATTAAGTGCAGGGTGCTGAGCCCGAGTCCATGGACAAGTGTCCTCCTAAGGAAAGGGTGATAGGTGTTTGAGGCCCACCATGCCCATCTCAAGACTGCTTCCAGAGCCCACAGGGTGCATTTGAGCCAATAAATGCCACCCTCCAGGCTGTGGCCATTCCCTGCAGAAAGCTAACTCTTCATGCTTCCATCTGCCTCCGTTTATTTCCACAGCTGTGCAGTGGTAATCAAGGGGGTGGATAAGCAAGGGAATTCAGATCCCAGGGTCTGAGCTGGGGCTGGCTCTCTCCTCAATGGCCTCCTGAGCCACCCCATCATCCGTATGGTGGAGATAGGTATATGAAGGGGTCTAAATAAGAGCCCCTCCTCCACAAATCCTGGCAAGATCTGCTACATGAAGACACAACGTGGGCTTGAGTGCTGTCAGCCACTAGACCTTTTGACTCAGGACCAGCCTGTGCCCTGCTCTTGAGCCAAGCTTCAACGGAGGTGTAGCCTGGGCCACTGGAGGGAAGGCGGGGAGGCAGGGAGGTGGGGAGGCTGGGAGGAGATACTCCAAACAGACAGGAAGTTCCAAACTCAGAGCCTGAAATATATGCACACACTGCTGAAGGCTGGCTGGGGATCTGAGTTGTTCTCATGAACGCATGCTCACAGAGGGGTGAGGGCACCTCTGGTTTCCCAGGCCCAGGAGAACACATCATTCTAGGTCAAAGCTCCTGAGTACACCCTAGGTGCCACCCTCATCTTGGGGTCACTCACTTGACTCTTGGTCCCATGGGCTCCATGTCCACAGCACAGATGAGGCACAAACCTGCAAAGAAGACAGAAGGTCAACTTGGCCCTCCCTTACTGAACTGGAGGCATAGAGGGCTGCCAATGCCCGGCAGTCCTCAGGCGGCCAGTGGGAAAGCCGAACATCTGGAAAGGTAGTATGGCACAGTGGTTAAGAGGTTAGTTTGGAGCTAGCGAGGCCAGTGAGAGCTCCAGCTAAGCTCCCCTAAAATGATTTCACTGAACAGCATAGCCTCTCAGGCCTCTCCCTGCCTTCCAGGGGCAGGAAGTTGGTTGACACCCAGTCCTGGTATGTCCCCCATGGAGCGGCAGACATCCCTGTACCTTCAGTTTGCTTTCTTTCAGACAGGATCTTGCAACACAATCCCAACTGGCCCAGAATTCTCCATCGCCCTGCCTTAGCCTCTCTATTGCTGGGATAACAGGCAAGTGCTACTATGCTCAGCTTCTTCTTCCTCCTCTTCTTCCTCTTCCTCCTCCTCCTCAATTTTTAAATATTTTTACGGTGGGGAGATAGCTCAGTTGGTAAAGTTCTTGCCTTTGTAGGCACAGAGACCCAGGTTTGATTACCTAGAAACCATTTTACACAACAAAACGAACAAACAAACCTGAAAGAGCTAGTTTGGGGCTGGGAGCTGGCTCAGTGGGCAAAGCATTTGCCATGCAAGCATGAGGACTGCAGCTCGGCTCCCTGGAATTCAAAAGCTGGTGATGCGGTAGCCCGCCTACAATCTCAGCATTGGCTGGCACAATGGGCTAGCTAAAATGGCAAGCTCCTGATTTAGCAAACGCATAGGGTAGAAAGCAATTAGTGATGACACCCAGTGTCAATCTTGGGCTCCCACTTGCACGCGCGTGCGCACACACACACACACACACACACACACACACACACACACTTCCACACACATGTTATATGCAACAACAACAGAAAAAGCCAGGTGTGTGGCACAGGCAGATTCCCGGAAGTGCCCCACGCACACGCCTCCTTTTAGCTGGGGCTGTACTTCAGCTCTTGAGCTCAGGCCTGGCCTGGCATGCATGAGTC
Organism: Cricetiscus sungorus; assembly: GCA_030556225.1. Taxonomy (NCBI): domain Eukaryota; kingdom Metazoa; phylum Chordata; class Mammalia; order Rodentia; family Cricetidae; genus Cricetiscus; species Cricetiscus sungorus. The sequence continues at coordinate 9,442,997 of JANBXA010000728.1, read as the reverse complement.
CTGGGTCACACCTCCTCCAGCGCTGCATCCGTTATGTTCAGTTTCAAAGCCTTTCAATTCTGCCTGGCGCTTCCCAGGAACTGCTCCCACACTGCCTACCCCCTCTCCCCTGCCCCTAGGTGGTTCCCTGGGGACACAGGCAAGAGCTACAGCTTTGAAAAGGCTCCCCTGGGGCCTGAGCCAGACTTGAAAGAGGTAGCCTCAGAGCAGGGAGTTGAAAGAGGCAGGCACCATGAAATTCATCAAACTCTACCCCAAACCAGAGTGAACAGTGACACTCTCTGGCCCGGCTTCTACCACCGGCATGTAGAGCTGATGGTGATATTACGGTCTCAGAGACAACCCTGATTGGCATCCAGAACATCTGGCCATGGTTCAACATGGGACCATCATCTCTCAAGTTCAATATCTACCTAATACAGCTCTTTCTTCTTATAGCAGAATTGCATAGTATAGACATGGAAGTACTTCTCAACCTTCCTAAGGCTGCAACTCTTTAATATAGTTCCTCATACTGCAGCGACCCCCCAACTGTAAAACTATGCTACTGACATGATTTGTAAAGTAAGTACTTTTGGAGGTAGAGGTTTGCCAAAGGGGTCACGACCCACAGGTTGAGATCCACCACTATAGACCAAGGTCGAGTGCTGGAGGATGGAGGCAGTCACTCACCGGGGAAGATGAAGATGAAGAAGGAGCTGATGCCACCGATAATGCTGATGATCTCACTGAGGTCCGGCAGAAACAAGGCCATTGCAAGCGTCACTGACACCCACAGGAAGGTCAGCGGCAGTCGAACCCATGGCCCTGAGGGGTCAACCAATGCTGGAGGACCATGTGTGGCCCAGTAGCTCTTTTTCCAAAAGTCCTGCATTACAGACCTGTAGATACATGGACACGGGTGCACAGCCAGCGCCTATGGCTGCTGATCTCCTGGCTTTCATCAGTCCTGCACATGGCAGGGTCTGCCCCACACCCAGCCCAGCGTTCCCCAGGGCACCTCTCAGCCTTTGGGTCTGCAGGGAAGGGGAGTCATGGATCCAGGCCCAGTTCCGATGCTTCCATGCTGGTCCACACCTAAACCCACTGTGTCTGTGTACTTCTCTCTGTCCATAAAGGTGACCTCAGTCCCACTTGCACCCCCACACACGGAGAACACAACCTATGGTGCACTGGGGTGAACAGACACTCACCTCCCCAGGAACAGCACAATGGGGTAGACAGTCACAATGGAGACAGCAAACAGAATACGTGCTACGATGATGGCTGTGTCATTGCCTGGGTAGGACATCAAGACATCAGCAGAAACTTCAGTCCCAAAGGTCAAGAAGCCATAAACCCCTGCAAGTGGGATAGAAGATGGTGGGCATCTGCAATGAGAAACACCCCCACACACCCACACTCCCCATACCCTAAGGATTTCCTTTGGTATAATAGGAAGGTTCTGGAGGGGTTCCTTGTTCTGTGTCCCAAACACTCCTACAAACTAGCTGGTTGCTCATGGCTGGTGCCAGGGCTCAGATATGGCCATTGACTGGAAGCCCCAGAGCCTTGGGAAATGGACACACATCTCCCACCTCCCATGTCCTCCAGCTTGGGCAACAGAAGCCAAAGAAGCAACTGGTCCCACATCCATCTCCCATCTTCCAGATGGGAAAACCAAGGACTAGACTATCCCTGATCCTCTACAATCACACAGCTGGCAGAGGCAGAAAGCTAGCTTCTTCCCACAGCACAACACTGCTGTCGTGGAACTCATTCTGTAGACCAGGCTGGCGTGGAACTCACAGAGATCCACCTGCTTCTGCTTTCCAAGTGCTGGGATTAAAGGCGTGCACCACCAACACCCAGCCTACAACACTGCTTCTTGTTACCCAGGTCTTTGCCCTGTCCTGAGACATTTACTTGGAGGCCTATCTAGGAGCTACTGTGATCCTACTGACCCTGACACTAGGGACATCTGCAGATAACACAGTCACAGCCTTCAAAGCCTAGGACTGCAGAAAGACAGGATACCGCTGGCTGGGGAAAAGGTCCCTGGCAACTTCCTCAGGTGACTCCAGGAGCAGAGTCACTGCAGCCCCAAACCTTCCAGGTCAGCAGCTCCAATAGATGAAAGCAGGAAAGGCCACCAGACAGTAGCCACTAAAGGTCAGCTGTAGTGAGACCTGAGTCTGAATAGGCACATGCTGTGATCGTGGGCCTCTCATAACTGCTCCCTGGGCCATGATTTTACTACCTCTGCCTACCTCACAACATTTGTGAGTACTCTGAGTCACCACATCTGTGCAAGTGCTTTGTAAACCTCTTCCCAGATAAAACCATGCCTCAGAATAGCAGGGGAGGTGAGAACAGGGGCATCAGAACGTGTGGGTCTCAGCTTTGCACATCTCACTGTGGGACCTTGGAAACGCCACTGAAGCCCTCTGAACCTCAGTTTCCCCATCTGCATACGGCACCCTATGGATTAAATGCACAACAGTGCTTACAGTCCAGCACGGGAAGGGTCTCTCAGGACTCTTGCCTTTTCCCCTTTCCATGGCTACTGTCTCCCCTCTGGGACGCACCTGCAGGCCCTACCTGTCAGCGAGTAGACTAGGCAACAGGCCAGCAAAGAAGACACTGAGACCAGGGCCCAGTGGGAGAGGCTCTGGTTCCGCATGCTGCAGTAGATGGAGACTGCGGCCTCGTGACTCTGGAAGACAGAACTTGTAGCTCAGACTCTCCAGGGACAACTGGGGAGGTGTTACACCCCAAAGCTGGTAAGTACCCGAGTGTCCACCAGAAGCATAGGCAAATCTCAAGACACTCATGAGTGTTGCACTATACAGCTCTTAAACGGATGACCTGACTCCCCACCTCAGTGAATCTCACAAAACAACGTAAGGTTGAAGGAAAGATGCCAAGCAAGGAAGAGGCCTCAGTAAAACTGTTTAAAACAAAACCTGCATAAGACCGAACTGGACTCCCTTAATACAGGTGACAATGGTGTGGCTGGGATAATATATGAGGCCACCGGCAGTGGGTCCAAGATCTAACACTAATGCACAAACTGACTTAGTGGAGCCCATTCTATATGGAGAGATACCTTGCTCAGCCTAGACACAGGGGTGTGGGGGGTAGAGAGGTGCCTTGATCCGGCCTCAAGGAGATGATGGGACAGACTTAGTAGACTTCCCTGGGGAGGCCTTACCCTCTCCGAGGAGCGGATGGGAGGAGGTGGGGAGTAGAGGGAAGGGAACTGGGATTGGAATGTAAAAAATAAATTAATAATGATAATAAAAACCAGGGATGCCAGAGTGGCCATGGTGGCTAGAGACAGTCTGCAGCCTCTGTTCCCCCAGGCCCTTCACTGATCCAGCTCAGTGTGGGATCAGGGGCACCCTACTTCTAAATGCTTTCAGGGAGAAGTAGTGTGTTTGAGTCCTGTCAGAAGTCCTGACGGCCATGACCCTTGCTGCCTTTCCTTCTTCACAGGCCAAGCTGCCAAGGTTCACCTTCTTCATCCTCTCAGATCTCAGACACCTGACTCTCCAGATCCTTCATCCACCCGTGGCCTGAGCCCCACCCCCCCCACACTGCCATCCTGTCCTTCCCAGCTCCCCAGTCACTGCTGCCCTGGAAACCCTGGAAACCACAGCCTGGTTGCTAGGAGAGCCAAGGCACAAGGAGGTCAAGATGAGGGCTGTGAGCCTTTGGAAGGGGTTTGCACAGGCTGTCTGCTGCTCCGAGTTGACCACACCCAGGCAGCATCCCAGAGCAAACTCAGCCCCAGGCAACTTTCAAATCATCAGGTGTGTGAGCTTCTCAGGAGGCTCTTACTGAGCCCCAGACGTAATGCTGAGCCAGTTGCCAGGCTGAGAAATGGCAGTGTCACAGGGGGTTATCAAAAAACAAAACAAAACAAAAAACAGTTCTGAGAGAAAATCCAAGTGGAAGAACAGAACTGGAGGGCAAGGGGAGGAGGCACAGGTCACTGGGCTTTGGTGCTGTCACGGATCTCCATGAACTCTGCTTTGTGGTAGAGTTGTTGGCAGCGATGGATTTTTAAGAGAGGCAAGTCCTAGCCAGGTTTGGTCCCCTGTCCTGTCACTTGGCCTCCTGCCTTTCCCTCTCTCTATACCCTCTACGCAGTAAAATCTTGAGAGGCATGATCTTTCTTCTCCAAGGCCCAGAGCAGAATCTGCCCATTCTGCCCATTCTGCAAGGTCCCCAGGCCTGCTGGGAGTTCTGTGATCACTGTTCAGAGAGGTGTGTCCGGGCACCCACCCCCCTTCTCTGAATTCCAGACCCGACCACCATGGTACTGCCGATACTGTGGGCACGGGGGAGAAGTTCAATGGCAGCTCACATCCCCTCTAGGTGACCCAGATGTCACAGCATCTGGAAGACAGCCCATGGGCACAGCTGGGCGCCGAGAAAAGAACAAGTACTCTCCAGAGATCCCAGAAGCCTGAAAATGTCACATTCTCAACATACCTGGAATCCAAAGCAGATGGTAGGGAAGACGCTAAACACAGAGGTCCAGGGGGACTGACTGTGAATACACAGGGACAGGTGCTCATTAAGGAACTGGAAACAATCTTTAACTTGAGAGCATTTGTTTTAAACAAAATGAGGGAAATGTGATATGAGTGTGGCTGCAAGACATGTTTTGAATGGCTGGGCCAGTGAGTGTGCGCCAGGGCTGAAGGGACTCTTGACCAGTGCTGGTTTTTCCTAAATATATCTCTGTGGACATTTGGTGACATGACACTGCCTGTGTGGGTGGGGTTTGGGCAAGGCAGAGCCCCCATCTTCCCTCCAGAGGCTGCCTATCCCAAATGTGGGGTGCTAGGGCACACGCAGTCACTGTCCAACACAGATCCCCAAATGCAAGGTTGGTGTGCCCTGTGTCCAAGTCACCCCAGGAGCAAGTGTCCCCTCTCTCCTGTATCCTGTCTGGTAGATCCTGTTTGCTTTGCTAAGCAACTCTTTTTGGTAGTCTCTGACACCCACAGGGACACACAGCCCCTGTGATCAGAACCTTGGGCTGTGGAAGAGTTGGCTCAGAAGTTAAGAACACTGACAACTCTTTCAGGTTCAATTCCCAGCACCCACATGGTGACTCAAAACTGTCTGTAACTTCAGCTCTAGGGGTCCTGACATGCTCACACAGACATACATGCTGGCAAATCACCAATGCACATAAAATTAAACAATAACAACAAACTGTGCAGACATTAGCACCACTCTGCTCCCCCTAGCCTGCCTCCTTCAAACTGTAGACACACACAGCTGGCCAGTCACTGAGGAGCTAGCCGATGTCTCCAAGCCATTTTCTGGCTTACCCTCTGCTGCTTCCTGACCCTCAGGCTTCACTGTCTGGGACACAAATCTTCTCATTTCTGTTTCCTTACCACTTGTAGTTCCTGGCCAGGACAACCACATCACCTATGGGACCCAATGCAGGATGGACATACTGAGGCCCTGGTTCAATTATGATACAACATTCCTAGAGTGGTGACAACAATTATAAGCCCCTGAGCTGTCCCTGTCCTTGAGAAACAGACGTCCACACACCTAGCATCTGACAACATCACGTCACCTGCCTGGGATGTTCCTCAGCCTGAAGCATCAGGTCTAGGCTGGGACTTCCTGCCTGGCCCCCATTCCTGCACCTGACAGCCCACCTGGTAACCCTTTTCAGGAGCCTCACCCCTGCTGTGCTCAAAGCACTGGGGGTGCTCCAGTTCACCCATGGCAAAAACAACAGTCTTCATAGTAGCTGAGTCTCTATGTGACATGCTACCTCACTTTTAGCCTTAGTCTGGGCTGCTCAACAGCCTCATTGTTGCCTGGGGACTTGCCTGGGGACCTGCCAGGTCCCACAGCCTCCACGTAGAACATGTGTCTGTTTTTGGTGCAGGAGCCCCAGGTTGGTGTGGCCTTCAGTCTTTGTTTTCTTCTGAAGAAGGAACTGCTTAGCTTCATCACACATTAGAGACAGGAGAGATCTCATGAGAAAAAACCAGGGTTCTAAGGCAAGCCCCAGAGGATCTCCTTCCAAGAATCCCATTGCCAACCACAAAGCAGGAAAAACTGTCCCCCAAACTCACCTGAGCAAAGGGCGGGGCTGGTGCAGGAGGCCCTGGGGCCATAGGTAGTACTGCACCGTGATGACCAGAGCAAGGTAGCAAGCAGCCAGGGTACCTAGGATGCTGGCACACACAGGGCAGAATCAGACACCTGCACCAGAGACACAGCCAATGCCCACAGAGGCATCCCAGCTCTGTCCTGGCTGGAGTGAAGCCAGGAAGCTCTCCTCCTGAACCACCATTCCCTCTCCTTACGGGGAGCCCCCAGGGGCAGCTAGGCACTGTTGTTCTGGTCCACATTTCAGAGGTGTGTCTTCTGGATGACTCAGCATCCTTGGGAAAAGCAACCGGACATGGCTCCTCTCACCAGTGAGTACCAGTCAGCTGCTGGGGTTTGATATCCAAGTCAGGACATCTTCAGGAGAGGGGAAGAGCCTGTTGTGGCCTGAAGGCCACCAGCCGTGCGGCTACAGCTGTGGAGGGCTGGGCTTCTTCCCAGGTGACAAAGTGTGCTGCTATTCATATCCACACACAAGGGGAAGGCCAGTGATGAACCTGAACTTGGGCCAAGACTGTCTCTCATTAGGCTTTGGCTTTTCAACACCATCCCTGGAAGCCTCAAGATCAAAAATGAATTAAAAACCATGCCCATCTGACTGTGTGTAGCGGGGAGGGAGCCTGCCACGGTCAGACGACAAGATGTGCGGCTGCATGCTGTAAAGAAAGGTGAGATGAAGAAATGTGCAGGGAATTGGATGGAGCTGGGAACACTCTAAGGGAGGTGAGCCAGTCCCAGCTAGGCAAACACTGCTGTGCACGTGAGCTCACACAAGTCCCAGACGCCTTAACAGAGGACATGATAGTGCAGTACATGTGACACTAAAAAGTATGGGTGCGACACTGAGGTTAAAGGTTCCAATATGGCTAGGCATGGGAGTGGAGGAAAGGTGAGGGGTGGGTCTAGCCAAAACTAAGAACATAGGAAAAAAATCCTTATGGAAAACAACTGTGTTGTAAGCTAATTAAAAAAAAATTTAAAGGAGTTTAAGTTGGGCATAGTGGCACGTGCCTTTAAATCTAGCATTCTAGAGGAAAGTAGACACCTGTGAGTTCAAAATCAGCCAGATCTACACAATATCCTGTCTTAAAAAAAAAAAAAAAAAGCAGAATAAGGGTGCTCTACATGGGTGAACAATACTGCTTCCAGAAGACAAGAATTGTTCAACAAAAATCTCAGTGCCAGGCATGGGATACCTCTGATATGAATTACTTGTTAGGAAGGTCCCAGAGTGCTGCCCCTCTCCGCTCCCAAAAAATCCACGGGCTATTGCTACAGTTTGGGCTCCCCATCAGAACTAGATGGCAAGCCCCTTGAGCTGCAGAGAAGTCAGTCTCAAACTAATTGGGAACTTCCTCCCTTGTAGCTAGCTTTCATAGTGGTGTCAGTGCAACACAGGCTGCTGTGGGAGAAAAGACGTCAGTGGTCTTACTCAGCATTAGACACTGCATGCTACAATACCAACCTGCTGGGCAGTAATGGAATGACTGTCCAGGTAACCAACAATCTTCTGACTGGACTTGAAGCCTGCTCCACAGGAGGGAGGTCATGCTTGGTACTGTAAAACTGGTCCAAAGCACGAGGCTGGGCTGTGTCTACACCCATTGGTTAGTGCTGCTCTCAACCTTGGTCAGAGAAGCCTCTTTTCTCAGAGTAGTGGTCAATGCAGAGACTCTTAGGTAGTCAATGTACTGAGAACTAGTGATCATTGGGTGCTCAGCCCTGAATGAGACATCTGTGTCAACCCTCTTCCTGAAGGGCCCAGATAGCATCGTGGAAGAGGGGAGAAAAAGAATTTAAGGGCTAAAGGATGGGGAGGGCTGAGAGATGCTATCTTCTGGATGTGGCGTGGCCATCACATTCATGAACTCAGCAGCTGTGGTGAGATCAAGGCTGCCAACATTCGAGCATGGATGGGGAGGGGCATGGATGGGGAGGGGCATGGATGGGAGGGGCATGGGTGGGAAGGGCATGAATGGGAGGGGCATGGATGGGGAGGGGCATGGATAGGGAAGGGCATGGATGGGAGGGGCATGGGTGGGGAGGGGCATGGATGGGGAAGGGGACCATGATGCCCCATTCGTAGCTGAGGAACTGCTGGAGGGGATGGATTTCCTTTGGGAGGGTGTGGCCCATGGACATTGCTCATGTTCCAAAGGGTGGCGTCACACCACACCTACACACATATGGGTAATCGATATTAAAGGGGAGGGGGAAGAGGAGAGAGAGAGATATGTGGGAAGGAGAGATTTTGAGGGAATCCAGGGGAAGAGGAAGGTAGGAACAAGGAGTTGATTTGATCAATATACACGTACACGTGTAGGGAATTATTGAAAAATAGGTTAAACATTATTTTTTAAAGACCAGCTGCTAGTATTTCTTGGCTTATCTACATTTGCTACTCTGAGTGCACAGAACCTGTGAAACACAGTACTGCCCAAAGTGGGGCCCTGTCACACCATAACCCATGCCTGGGGCTCGCATACCTGGTGTACTTCTGGAAGGCGATTTCCCGTAGCGCTGACAGGGGAAAGATGACAAGCACGGAGATCAGAGGCAGAGTAAAGTCCTGGGCTGCATACCAGGGCTGTGGGACTTCGGGCAGGAGGGAGTCACACACTGTTAGAGACAGGGACAGGAGCCAGGCTGTGAGGAATCAGAAACGAAATGGGTCCCATCCCATACCCACATTGAAGGAGGGAACCCCAAATTTCACGGAGTCATTCAACAATCAAGCATTGAGCTTCACGCTAGCTAGGGTCAGATGGGGCCATTTGGGTCTCTGGCCACACTGCTGGGGAAGTGAGCCGATGGGTTCTTGCCTCAGCTTTGCCCTGGAGCCCAGTAACTGCACACTCCACAGCTGGGTGGCTGAGAAATGTAACTCTTGCCCACATTGTGCCTTGGCATGTAAGCGTTAGGGGAGCTGGGCTGGCCCCTCAGTTCCACCAACGGTAGTTAGGACCCTTTAGGGGCACTTGGCTGATGACAGAGCTGGTCTCTGCCTGGACAGTGGCAGCCTACTCCTGGTGCCTGCTGGAAACCCTAGAGCCCCCCTCGGCCATCTGTCTCTCCTCATGGGCCCTCCTGCTGGTTCCACTTTGCCTGTGGCAGCCGGGAGCTCCCCAAGCTGGGAGCTGCCCATCCTTCTAAAAGCCACACCTAGACCTGCCATAAAGTCTCTTATGCTACACACTGCAGGACAAAGTCATGTGGAGGACATGGGGTCACTAGCGCTGCAGTGAGTAAACCCTTTTCATAAACATAGAAGTAACTGCCTGGGGAGAACAGCTCCCCCAGCTGGTGAGGTGAGGAAGGGTCCTACAGCCAGGTCACCACCATGCAGGGGCTTTACTCAGGATAGAGTCTCACACACACACACACACACACACACACACAAACACGCACCCCAGAGCCACCAAGAGGAAGGAGGTGTTGAAGGGTACATAGAAATTCCAAGTGGATTTTAGAATGCCACATAGGGTGGGGTGCAAATCTTTCACCCACTGAACTTCCTACATCCAGGAAACAGCAGGTATCATCAGAATGGTATCAACTCCTTCACCAACTTGAAATGTCTAGACAGCCCATAAAGTTTCCAGCACTGATGGGGTCAATGTGCCTAACTCATATAGTGTCTGCCCCTGAGCACTCAAGGTCTTTTTAGCATCTCCTTTCTAAGAGTGTGGGATGCCAAGGACAGCCACATCCCTAGTGATTGACCATAAAGACATGAGCATGCTCTCTCTGCCCATCTGTGCACCGAGACCTGGGGTGGCTCAGACCTCAGTAAAGATTCCCAGGCATAGTGTTCCACCCCTTCGACTCTGACTTCTCAACACTGCCTCACTGTCAGTTCTGGATCTGAGCAGTGGGAGGGACTCCTTGTGCCACATGTGTGACCATTTACTCACTGGGAGGGTCAGAGAGTCCGTCCTCTATATTCTTTGGCACTGGACAGTGTCGGAGGCTCTAAAATCCCACAGCCAGGGCCTTGCCATACAAGGGCAGGAAAGAAAAACACAAACAGCAATACAGTGGACTCAATCTAACCCTAGCAACAGCTATATTCCAATTACGCCTAAAGATTCCAATTAAAAGCCTGAGGTTGTCAAGATGATAAAAAATAAAAGTTAAATTAAATTTAAAAACCCCACACGACTCAGCCATATGCTGTCTACAAAGAACATATTTACAATCCCAAGCTGTAGCTGGCTTCAGAGAAGAAGTATGCGAAGGCGACCCATGGTCACTGACCTTGAGGAAGCTATAGAGGTGTGTCTATTAATAGAGAAGGAGGCCAGAGATGAGAGTGGAATATTTCATATTAATAAAGGATGTGCCTAATCACCGGGTTTCAAAAGCCACAGAGCAGAGACTGCGGCATAAAGGGTGAGGTAGGCAGGTCTGCCGTTGCAGCTGTAGCTGTCGACACCGGGTATTAGATAACATAGACGACGAACCAGGACATTTTAAAAACTCAGAAGAGATTGGCTGGGGATGTGGTTCAGTGAATAGAGCGCTCATCGGGCACACAGGAGGCCCTGGGTTCCATCCCCAGTACTGGCACATGCCTGTAATCACAGTGCTCACACAAAGGCTGGGGGCTGCACAGTCGACTCAGGGGGAGGAGCATATACTGCTCTACATACAGGGGGAGGGGCACACACTGCCCTTGTAGAGGTCCAGTGTGGCTTCGAGCATCTGCATCAGGAGACTCACAATCACCCATAACTCTCACTCCAAGAGATCTGACCCCTGTGGCCTCCAGGAGTACCAGCACTCACATGCACATACCACCCTCAAACACATACATAATCAAAATAATAATAAACATAAATATTTTTTAAACAAGGGGGAACAGAGGGATTAGGAGCTCGAGGTTATCCTCAGCTACAAAGTGAGCTCAGTTCTAGTCCAGCTTGGGCTATTGAAACCCTGTTTGAAAATAAAACAGAACAACATGGGATGTTCACTGATACTGACCAGCGCTGGGTCACAAGTGGGTTTGTTTTGCCGTGTTTGTTTTGTGGTTTTGAGACAGGGTTTCTCTGTGGCTTTGGAGCCTGTCCTGGAACTTACTCTGTAGACCAGGCTGGTCTCGAACTCACAGAGATCCGCTGCCTCTGCCTTCTGTGTGTTGGGATCAAAGGTGTGCACCACCACCATCCAGCAGGGTTTTAACAGCCTCTAAACTTCATAATTGTGCAAGATGATAGTGTTGTCTGTGATGCAGTTAAGACAGGAACCAGAGGGTCTGAACAAATGGACATGAAGCAAGATGGCTCAGACATCTGTAAGTCAGGTGGAAAGCACAGCAAGCTTGCCTGGCATGGTGCAAACAGAAGGTAGGAAAACATGCCAAGTGCAGCTGCAGCCATGCTTAGAGAAGCCTTAGTAGAGGGTCAAAGGCCATGATTACATGTGTCCTCACAGTGCCTAAGTGAAGGGTGCTACTGGGAAGTTCTGCAGTTGGCTTAGTTTTCCCATCTGTGAAATGGGTTGACTCCATTAGCCATTCTATCTGCAGCCAGAGCCTCTCTCATGCCTTCATGATCAACCACTCCCTTCCTAACCATATTGGACTCTCAGGTGAGGCCTCGCCTCTACTGTCCCCCTCGAGGTCCATCAATTATCCACTGTCCTGCTCACTAGCTGGGGGCCCGAGAGTCATTACAGGCCTTGCACCCTGGGTTACCCCAATGCCAGGAAAGGAACTCACATTTCTCCAGCTGGTCCCCGATCACCCTGAGGAAGGCCACAGAGATCATGATCAGGTTGGTGAGGAAGCAGGCTTCACACAGCTTCCCCATGGCAGCCCCACACAGTTCACGGACCACACCCTGGTAGGTGGTCTGGCCGCTGATGGAGGCTGCGTAGCCCAGGATGACCAGGCCGCTGATCAGGAAGAGCAAAGAGACCTGCAGAGGGAACCATGGGACTGAGCACATTAGAGGCATGACTCACAGGCCAGCTGGCCCAGGCGTGCCCTCCGTGAAGTCTCTGCAAGGCCAGGCTCTGCACATGCTAGGCTTCTGCCAGGCAGGCCAAAGCCGTGCCCAAGGCCAGAGCTTCAGGGGAGGTAGGTGCTGCCAGCTGCTCTGGGTCTGGGTCTGAGTCTGGGACTCCTATAGCTCTGCCACGTGGGGCAGATGAAACTTCACAAAGCTAGGAAGTTGAGAATGCTCTCCTGTTCTCTTGAGAGGCCTGGCTAGGAATGTGGGCAGGACAGGGATGTCTGGTTCAGAAGCTCAGGCCAGTCTGTGATGTGAAGCAGACTCTCAGACCTGCTTTCGGCCTGTGAAATGGTGACAGCTCACTCACCTCTCAGGGGAGCTGGGGCCTGATGCATTCAGATACAGGCTCAGGACAGGCACTCTTGAGAGTAGGATTTATGGTTTGGGGGGAGCAGGGGGCTGTTTTACTTCGTATTTTCCAGGGCTCTCTCCGTGTTTTAACAATTTGCATGCATACATGAATTATAATACTGCCCTGAACCCACTGCTCACCCCAGATCCACACAACAGGCTCTTGTGCACAGTCCTGCCTACACTGCCCAGACACGCTCTGCAGACATCTTGGTTTACAGGGCATAAGAGCAGGCTGAAGTGTAATTCCCCAGGGCACTTTGGGTGCCCATTGTTGAGAGCTCAGTGACCTTGCACCCCTCCCTCATGGACCAAATTTACAGGGAAAGAGCTGCAGAGGTGCCTGTGCCGCCCTAGGACGTGCAAGCCGAACCACTCAACACTATCCCACCTCACCCCTGAACGTTCCCACATCCGGTGCTGTTCTGGTCTTGTATCAGTTTCTTCTAAGTGCAACTGCGTGCACCTGCAGCTTGTGGCTCTTTACCCCCGGGGAATTCTTCAGGGCACGACAAATCTCATCCTAACCCTAAGAGCTGTGGAGGCTCAGTGGACAGTTCTTGCATGTGACCCACTCAGAGGAGGGCATGTCTCCTGGGAGCTGCCTTGCAAATAAAATCCCACGATACCAGACAGCCAGCTCTGCAGAAGCAATCCTGAGAACCCCTACGGGGAAGAGCCAGAACCATCTTCTACCTGCCCAGGAACACCTCTGTGACTCACCAGTGCCACCAGGAAGGTGGGTACCAGGCCTCCTGCCTTGTAGAAGGCCCAGGGAAAGTTGAGCAGGCCAGCGCCTAGGGCGGACTTGAGGAGAATGAACACAGCCCCCAGTGAGGACAGAGTGGGATTGGTGGTGGCAGTGGGGGGCTTCTCCAGAAGGCCTCTAGTCTGTCCTTCCATGGCTAGGGCAGTAGAGGGACAGAGAGGGAGGGCTTTTTCATCCTTTAGGTCTCAAACCCAGTCAGCATGGGACAGGGCAACTATGGTACTCCTCACTCCCCCCTCCCCCCCCCCCGTGTCCTCCTCAGTCTTCCCACCCCTCTTCCCAAGGGGACCATGTTCATTTACCCCTAGCCCTCTAACTCTAACTCTTTTACATTTCTTCTCTTCCCCATCCTCCCTCTAACCCCAAGGCAACCCTGACCTCATCCCTCCTTCCCTTCTTCATCTAAAGCCCCAGCTTCCTCTCCTGTGGATGCTTACTTTCTAGCTCCCACAACGGTGCTTCCAATTTCAACTCCCACAGTGCCTGGAGTCCTAATCCTTACCAAACCAGGTAAGGCACCCCACGGTCCCGGGTCAGCAGATTCCAACTTAGGCTTCCTCTCGATGCTCCAGCTGCATTGCTGGGACCCTGAGGGGCACATATAAGGAGAGTCTAGCTCCGCAGGGACGGGCTCTTGAGCTGTTTGTTCATCAAGGGGCCCTAGAGAGCAGACAGAGAAGACAGACCAAGGCCACCTGTCCCAGAAGCTTGCAACGAACCTGATCAGGATATCTTAATTCTTGTGATCCTCAGAGTCTCCTCCCTGGGGAGTGGCTTTGTCAGCCGCTTACTGGTCAGAGCAGAGCTGGTATCTATCATAGCCAGGCACCCAGAAACTGATCCCACCCACTGAGGGCTGGGCATCAGTTTCTTCAGATCCCTCAGCAGCCCCGCAAGACCTTTAACTTTAGGGAGGGTTGTGGAAGAAGCTGGGCTGAGTCCATCACCATTACTCAGTGTCATTGTTGGCAGTATGTCTCATTGTGGAAGGGTCCCTAAGCATCCCTGGTATGTCTTCTCCCTGCCTTTCACAATGCCAGTGGTGGGTGCCCCTCAAACTAACGCCGAGCCTCAGATGTGCCTTGGTGAAAGGCAGACTGATGGCCTCCACTGTGGGGAAGCCCAAGGTTCTTGCTCCTAATGAGCTCCAGGAGGGAGCTACACCGAGCAGAAGGCAACCGTCGATGCTCTGAACCTATGTGTGGCTACTAAGCCGGCAGAAGACAACTAAGATCTGGAAGACATACATCAAGATGTCAAGATCAAACCAGGCATTTTCACAGCTTGTTGCTGGAAACTTGATCCACACCGGTTTCTTGGGAATTCCCTGGTGTGTTCCTGCATACAAGTGGCCAGTCCATCACTGGCATTTCTGCCTCAGTGGGCCTGGGATGGGGTCAGAGGACCTACCTGCCTGTCTACTATGTTTCCTGCTGCTGGCAGAGGGACCCTGCTGAGAACCACTTTCCATCAGGCACCTGCTCTGCCTAGAGCCCCACGCCATCCAATCAGCCTATCTGTCAGGCATGCCCCCAAAGTATGGTTTCCTCCTGGGCTGCTCGCATCCGCATCTCAACCCTGACTTGGTGACCTCCTTGAGGCTCCACACAGCTGGTGCTCACTAAGTGCCTGACAGCCTCTCAGCGTGACTGCCTAGGAGACTGTGATTCCATTGGCCCCCTGCCCTGTGCTGACAAGAGTCAGCACACAGGGAGTACCGAAGGAGGAAGGAAGGAGGAAGGACAGACTCCAGAACGGCAAAGTCGCTGGGTGTCCCCCTGCAAAATATCCTGGGACAGCTGTAACCAAATTCCTCAAGCTGGGTGGCTTGAAACATCAGCAGTTTAGCCCTCAGTCTGGAGACTTGGGTCCCACAGCAGGATCCGGGGGATGCTTTCTGATGTCCTCATGGGGCTACTGGTGCTCCATGGCTATGGCCCAGGGCCTAGCGTTCATTGGCCATGCCGAGCCGAGATGGATAAAGCCTTTTAGCTCCACATCCTCCTCACTAGAGTGTGGCTATTAAATTTGGGGCAGGTGGAGATGGATACTATAGGGGGAGTAGGCAGGAGTCAAAGCTGGCAGGGAAAGGGACCACACATAGTAGCATACAAGTGACCCAGTGCCACACTACACCTTCTAGGAGCCAGAGGCTCAACAATCCACCCCCACACACCCCTCCCTTAGCCTCCTAAGGAAAAAGATAAAAAGTGCTTGGCCAGTCAGTGGCTAAAGCTTTGTACTCCTTAATCAGGCTCAGGGGCTCCGGGCACTCCCCTGTCCCTGCCCACGATCCCTCATTAGCTGCCCATTAGTGTGCATGACTTAGAAATTGGCCACTAGGCTGTAAAATTCCATAATCTCTTAATTCATTGAGGCTTTGATATCCACTCCCCTGCTGGCCTCCCAAGGCTATGTGACCTTTCCCAAGCTGTGGAGGGGGCACCCTGCAGGGTTCCAGCTGCAGCCAGCCGAGGGTGGGCGGCCACCCTCTGCTCAGCCCAGTGTAAGCAGGCCCCTGGCACTGAGCAGAAGACAAGGCAAGGAGGTGTGCACAGGCACCCTGGGGGTCCTGCAGGTGCTGCCTTGAAGGGACTACTCCAGAGCATCCTCACCTTCCAGCCTTCTCCCTTCATTCTCCTCTGGCTGTGCACCTGCCCATCAGGGGCTTCCTGACAGCTGCTGTCCTTCCCCACAGTATAAGACAGGGACTCTCATCAGATGCTTAGAAAGTTCTGGATCATGTGAGGTAGCTTGTGGGAGTGGCCACCTATGAAAGCAGAGCCTCCTGTCTGAGTCATTCATGACAGGCAAGGAAGAGAATCTTGTGAGCAGTTAGTGCTGAAGCAGGAGCATGGGTCACGTGACACTGCCTAAGGGTTTTCTTTTTAACCCCAGCCCCACAGGGAGCTTCTAGAAGCTGCCAGTGCCAGTCCATCAGCACCCCAGGCTACACTGGTTTGGCACAGAACTAACGGCTGCCCAAAAAAGCAAGAAAGCCTGACGTGTTGAAGAAGGGAAAGGCCACCTTGCCAAGGAAGTGGGCCCCACAGCCTGCAGAGGAGGCCCATGAATGCTGGTGCAGCAGAGCTAGGGCTCAGCGTTCCTGACAGAGCCCCATGGACTCGTTAGGTAAACACATGACAGACACATTAGGGATCTAGAAACCAGTGTGGCTAGCTGATGAGGACACAAAAAATGGCTCCATCCTAACCTGCTGCCCTTGAGATGTGACCTCACATGGCAGGAGGATTCCACAGAAGGGATGAAGACCCTTAGATGGAGGTGAGCCTGGAGTGGCCTGGTGATGAGACCACTGCAGGAGACCCTCATGGAACTGAAATCACCTGGATGGGGCCTCAAGTCCCTGGTCTGAGATTCTAGCTACTCACTTCTTCCAGGGACGAAGGGTTCATGAGGTAGCATGAGACAGTGTCCTCCAAGACTAGTTTGCCATCTAGAAATGGGGCTGCAAGGTCTCACTGTACTGACTCAGACCCTTCTGGGTGGATTAGGACACTGGGGACAAGACCCTGGAATTGGGTTTCCAGGCCACAACTCTGCCTTCTAGGAACCAATGAATGAAACCAACATCCTATTAATATACACTAAATGCATTATTTGGAAAACAAAAACAAAACAAAAAACCAAGAACTCTGGAAACTCCTACTTAATCCACACAGAGAAAATGGACAACCTGCAATGTGTGGCTCAGCGGATCAAAGGCCCAGCCTCCCTCACCTCAGTGAACTTCCTTGCCCAGGTCAACTCACACCCAGCCCAACCCAAGGACAGCACAGTACTATAGGCTGTAAGCAGCCTCGGCATGCTGCCACTTCAGCTGGTGCCCAGGGATCAAGGCTTGGCAGGTCCTGTGTACTAGCTGTGGAGCTGGCCTGCCCCCAGGTCCTGTCTTCAGCTTTCAGAGGTACCCAAGTCCTTGTTTTTGTATGGGCCCAGCGTGGACAAACATGAATGTGGGATATGGGCATCCCACACAAGAGAACAAGCATGGGCTTGCCCCATGCTGAGGTAGGTATTTCAGAGTCACTTATACTCCTGCAACAAACTCCAATGAGCTCACTGGTTCAACAAGCCCTTGGTGTACACAGATGGTTTTGTGTCTCTACAGACAATCTTGCAACAGGTGTCCTTGTCAGAGTGTAGGAGTGGTCAGAGGTCATCAGAGCTGAAGGGCCGGGACTGGTGAGCTTGGGAGATAAGGACAGGTCACGAACCAAGATGTGTAGTGGTCACTGGAGGTGAGACAGGCTGGAGACCGTCCTCTGGGGGCATCCACAAGTATCTCTGCCACTCAGCCAAACAAAACCACTTCGGAGCTTCCAATCTCCAGAGTCAACATTAGGGAACAAATAGTTGTTTGCAGGCACCCAACCTGCTCATTTGTCACCCTGATTCTTGAGCAGCTTCAGAGCAGAGACCTGCTCCTGGGCAAGGGCTGGAACTGTGGTTACACTCCTCCTGGGTCCTCTTGTCCCCTCCCGACCACAGGGCTGCTTCTGCCGGTATAGTCAGGAGTGCTGTCTGAAAAGGGGGAAAAGGGATTGGACTTTGGAGGTGCAAGGACATCTTAGATTCACTTCCAAGTTCATCGCCCTCTTGCCAATAGCATGTCCAAGGAACAGGAAGGCTACGAGACCTGGGGCAGGACACAGCTGGGGCAGAGCCCACGGCCTGTGACCACCATGGCCTGATCACAGACATGCTCCTCATGTCTGTAGGACCAGAGACCCTTTCCCAGGGCCCCAGCTAGAGGAAGGGAGGCAGAATTAACATCATTCACCACCCTGAGTGCACCTCAGGAGCTTAGGTACATTCCTAGCACTGTGCAACCATCACCACTAATTCCCAAGCATTTCCATCACCTCTCCCTGCAGCAGCCCCTTTCTCCCCCAGCCCTGGCAACAGCTAATCTGCTTTGTCTCCATGGATTTGTCTGTTCTGGCTATTTCATGCCAATGCAGTCACAAGAGATGCAGCTTTTCATATGTCTTTTCACTACGTATTTAAGGTTTATCACGGGGTAGCATGAGGCAGGGTGTCCTTCAAGGCTAGTTTGCCATCTCACCATCTAGGGAGACTCCCTCTACCAACAGCACATGGTGGCCTCTGCCTCTTGGCTATAGTGGAGCTACGTGCGTCTCCTATAGCTCTGATTCAGCCACCTATGGGCACATCTAGAAATGGGGCTGCAGGCTCTCACTGTCCCTATTGTCCTTCCGGGTGGATTGGGACATTGGGGACAAGACCCTGGAATTGGGTTTCCAGGCCACAACTCTGTGTCTTCTAGGAACCAGTGAATGAAACCAACATCCTATTAATATACACTAAAGGCATTATGGGGGGGGAGGGACAACAAACCAAGAACTTCTCTGGAAACTCCTACTTAATCCACACAGAGAAAATGGACAACCTGCAATGTGTGGCTCAGCGGATCAAAGGCCCAGCCTCCCTCACCTCAGTGAACTTCCTTGCCCAGGTCAACTCACACCCAGCCCAACCCAAGGACAGCACAGTACTATAGGCTGTAAGCAGCCTCGGCATGCTGCCACTTCAGCTGGTGCCCAGGGATCAAGGCTTGGCAGGTCCTGTGTACTAGCTGTGGAGCTGGCCTGCCCCCAGGTCCTGTCTTCAGCTTTCAGAGGTACCCAAGTCCTTGTTTTTGTATGGGCCCAGCGTGGACAAACATGAATGTGTACAGCCCTGGATATGGGCATCCCACACACAAGCATGGGCTCCAAGGGCATATATCACTCCGGAGCTGGAAAGGCTGGGCTTGAGGTACTAAAATGCCTAGAGAGCTAGCAAGGGAGCCTTTGCTGGGGACAGTCTACAGAGTGAAGTAGATCAGCAACCTGGTTGTTTCCATGGTAAGCCTGCTTGCAATAGCTGTGTACAGGCAGGAGCTGTCCATCCAACAGCCAGCATGCTGTCATCAGAGCTGTGCTAGTCCCATGCCCACAGCAGCTCACCTTCACATCAGTGTGCAGGACATGTTATTAGCCCTGTTTCACACACGAACCAAAGCCCAGAGACCTCACCTGCAGTCATGACAAGTGGCAGATATAGGATCTGAACTGCAGTTTACACATTCCATGCTTCAGGCTCGGCATTTCAAAACCTATGCTGCCTAAGATGGGGCTGGAGTGCCCAGGCCGACCTGCTCTGCTGCCTCAGTCCTGGCCCTTCTCATTCCTGGGCTCTGCTGGTCCCTGTGCACTGTGGAATACTCATCCCAGAGGTTCTCTGAGCTGAGGGGTCACAGTGAGCCCATACCCTGGAGAGTGACAAAAGACCCCACATTAACCATTTTTCCTCGTGCAAGCAGAGCTACATGTAGACACAGGGTCTACTGTGTGCTGACATAGGCAGGGCTGCTCGTGACATCCTGAAGTATCTCAAACAGGGATCCAGCACTTCATGAGCCCAGCAGCAGCCATTAGAGCAGCCTTGCCAAGGGGACACAGCCAGGGAGTCCTGCTCTTCTCTCTCTGGACTTCCTTCTGCACAGGACTCACAGCAGCCCTGGTCACAGTCACGGGCCTCCAGAAAGCTGCTCTCAGTCATGGTGTAGTGCTAGTGCCCAGCAGCTGGCAGATGTGGCATGCTGGCTAACAAGGGTACCATGGGAAGAGGATGCTGGGACACAGTATGCTTCAAGAAGCAACTGAAGAAGCCCAGACCTGAGCAAAATTAATAATATTCATGATTTAAAGGACACTACCAAGAAAGTGAAAGGCCACTCAGTAGAAAGGAATGTATTTCAAGTCTGATAAACTCCTACCTGGACATGTAAAGAATGCTCACAAGTCAGTAACAAACATTCAAATGACCCCCTTAAAATCCAAGCACAGGCTAAGAACAACATTTTTCTAAGGAAGATGTACAAATGGCCATTTCACCTCAATCTCCAGGAATACACAGCAAAACCACAGGGATGCCACTGCAGCACTGTGACCAGAGCAGCGGAGACATGTATGGGCCTGGACACAAAGAAGCCAGGATTCACACTGCCAGCAAAAGTGTCAAATACTGCACAGCTTTGACAGTTCCTCCAAATGCAAGATGCCATCACTCCTAGGAAGACTCCCAAGGGAAACACAAACATGCTTGCTTACCAGTACATGAATGACGACACTATCCATAGTAGCTGGCAATGGTCTACCCATAGCAGAATAATATTCAGTCATGAAAAGGAATGGCCTCTGAGTGAAGCTTGAAGACATGATGCAAACAGAAACCAGCGGAGAAGGACCAAACAATGTGAATTCGTGATGAAAAACACGAAACAGGAAAATTACAGAAAGCAGGCTAGTTGCAGGACAGGGGAAAGGATATAGGCAACTGCCAACAGGCCTGGGCTCTCTCTCCTTGGCAGTGACAAGAATGTTCTGGAGTTAAGAGCGCTGGCTACATTACCTAGTGAGATCACTGGAGCTCACAGAATCATAGACTAACATGGACATTTTTACAGTGTGTGAACCAGCTGACCTAGACCCCACTCAGGGTTGTCAGAGAGAATGGGAAGGTGGCAGAGGTCTGTTATACAACATGTTCCAGCTTTGTAAAGTTATGCATATTTATTGAAAATTTCTCTCACCAACAATGGTGAAATCAAGACCCCAAATTACAAAACATGATGGCAGTTGATACTTATAAAAATAAAGCAAAGCCCTGCATTTCCCAGATCTGTGCACGTTTCCTTCAGTTCAGTCTGTCCTCTCATGGAATCTGAGGTCATGGAATCTGACTCCTTATGATGTCACTGCAGAAAACTGCACTCAACTGACAAAAAACAAATACAAAACAAAAAAACAACAGCTTTGCTTCCAAATAGCACAAATCTTTAAAGTGACTCTCCCCACAATAAATATAGAAAATAGCCTGTAACAAGCATTTCTTCGCTTGGTCAGGGTTGTAAGCTTTCTGTAGAAAGTGTCCCGACAGCCCTTCCAGGCTGTGTCTTTGGTGCACTGTCATTGGGCCTGATGCCACTGAAGGCTGAGCTACTGAGCGCCTCCTGTCAGAGCCAGCACAGTGAGGTACTTCAGGATGTACCTCAGAGATGCCTGGGGAGAACACATTAGCCCAGCCACAAGCTGGAGATGGGGTCTCTTGGAAACAGGCACCTCCCAGGATGCTCTTCTGATGACTCGGGTGGCTATCAGAGCAGTCCAAGGCTTGTTGGCTTCCGTAGCTGGCCACTATGATGATCACACTGACGGAGTCCTTGGTGGGTGGGTCTGCTGTGCAAGCTGTGGACGCTTCGCCCTGGGCCTCCTCCGCTTTGGCCGGCTTTTGGCCTTGCTGATCTGTACCACAAAGAAGGCCAGGGCCACCATGGCTCCAAGGAAGGCAAAGACAGGGATGGTCTGGCCCACTTCTTGGTTGTAGCGGCCAGGCATAATCCCTGCAAGTGGACAGTAATTGGTCAATGGTGTGACAAAACTTCAGACAGCCTTTCTGAGAATCAGTTCAGAGACCAAATATGAACTCTATTAGCTAGGGTGGCAGGGCAGACATGACTTCTGTGCCAGAGTTAAGGAGCCCAGGCTGCTAACGACAGTGTTGGTAAGAGTATCATGGAGCTTGTTTTCATCAACTGATCCCTATGTGTATGGGGAATGGCATCTCAGACTGTTTATCCTCCTCACTTGTGAGCGGGTAGACAGGCCTTAATCCTGTCACAGGCAGCCTACATCAGCAGGGCCCAAAGAAGCTTCTTGTTTCCCAAAGAACAATGAAAACACAGTAGTCTCAATCCAGGGAAGAAGGACAAAGTGCTGGAGTCCTACTAGCTGAGGAAGAACAAGCAAGGCACAGAGTACTAGAGGCCTGCTGACCATGTCCCCCAGGGGTCAATGGCTCCTGAGATGGCCACAATCAAAGGAGCCTTAGATTAAAAGTCAATGATTCTGTAACTAAGCAATACCAAGGGCTCCAAAGTTTACTATCATCAGCACACACCATTTACACCCAGAATCTTGACTTCACCTCATGAAGAGTTCCATGGTTAGCCTCCAAGAGCTGGGGTACCTATTCCCAGCCCATTCTTGAAACCCAGAGAAACCCCCCTTGGGAACTATGAACCCCCAAGGTGACCACAGGAGTTTCCTGTGGTAGAATATTATTTTAAGGTGTGTGACTTTTGTTTATGCTGCATTTGTTTAACTCAGTGAAGCTGTGTTACTTTGCCTGTTTAAAACACCTGTTGGTTCTAATAAAGAGTCGAACAGCCAACAGTGGGGCAGGAGCAAGCATAGGTGGGGCTGGCAGAGTATAAATAGGAGGAGAAATGAGGAAAAGAAGAGAGCAACAAGAGAACAAGGAGAGGAGGACGTCAGGGACCAGCTACCCAGCCAGCAAAGGAGTAAGAGTGAAAGTAAGATAAACAGAAGAAAGATAAAACCCAGAGGGAAAAGGTAGACAGGTTAATTTAAAGTTAAGAAAAGCTGGCTAGGAAGGTTGGGCACTCACAACTAAGAATAAGCCTCTGTATGTAATTTACTTGGGATCTGGGTGGCAGGACTCTCAAAAGGCCCCCAAAAGAGTAAAGAGTAAAAACATCATACAATAGTTCCCAGAAGAAAAGGACCATACACACTGAGCTGGAGAAGGAGCTGGGGCCAACTCTCCCAGCTAAAACACAGGAACCTGGAATAAGAAGTCTGCTCAGGCTAAAGGTCATATCTGCACAAAGAAAAGATGGATCACCTCAGGAGCCTGGTGCAGCTCAGCCAGCTGTCAAGACAGACTACAGAGGACCCAAAGACCCCAGGGAACAGCATAACAGAGAAAAGTTGTTTCCTGGGACCCACATACTTGCTTGTAGAACTTTAGCAGAGAGCATCCAAATTACTGTGGAAAATTTTAAGTGTATCATGTGGCAGACACACTAATACTTGATATATTTAAAATATAGAAGAGATGGCTCAGTGGTTAAGTGCACTTGTTGCTCTTGTAAAGAACCTGGGTTTGCTTCCCAGAACCACTTGGTAGCTTGAAATCAACAATCTGTAACTCTAGTTCAGAGGGTCTGAAAATGGTGTCTAATTCTTAAGGGCACCAGGCACACTTATATACATGCAGGCAAATACTCATACACATTAAAATAATTATTTTTAAATTAAAATGTGTATATACAATTTTTTAAGAGAAATGGCATCTTGCCAATTTGTACTACAAAGGCAGCCAGGACCATCATAGCCCTTAGGAATGCCTGGTAAGGCAGAAAAGCCTGGCCCTCCTCCTTGGGCAGGGGAAAGACCTGGAAACCCACAGCAGAATCTAGTCCAGAAGATGATTTTAAGGACTCACCTCCAGGAATGTCCCAGGCACCACTTTCTCCAGGGGACAAAGGTCTCACTTGAGGGCGATTCGATCGAAAGTTGGGTAACACTACTTTGTCCAGGTCAATGGAGAGCAGCTTCTGATGTTTCCAAAGATTGCTTATGGGAATAGATTAAAAAAAAAAAAAAAAAGATAAGCACCTGTCCTCACTTGAATGCTTTGCTGACACATAATGAGCTGCAAGTGACATACAGAGTAGTGTGAGACCCCGCCCACCTCTGATCACCTGACTGGCAACAGAGTAGCCAGAGCAAGTGCCTGCTTCCAGGTCCTGAGAAAGTCAGAAGTCAGATCCATGCTCTGAGATCACAGTACCCAAGGAAGAGCTGTCCTAGGGCATTTAAAACACAGCCCACCCAAGCCCAGTTCTGTTCAACTCTGGGAACGCTGCCAAGCAAGGCAAGAGGACAATCCAGGCTGGAGCTCTGGAGCAAAGCCCAAGGTGTAATGGAAGCATGGGAGGTTTTTTGTTTTAAGGCTCCAAGTAACCACAACTTGCTTTCTGAGTGCAAAGCAATGCAGTAAAGGAACTCCACAACAACCACACTTGGGAAATTGGTACCAGACCAACCAGCCTGGTGGCATCAGAGAGGCCAGCACCTGCAATTAGAATAGGGCCAATAATCAAGTACTGGAGAACAAGTGAGCAGCAAACACCTGCCTGCCTGTGCTGACACTGTGAGCATTCGGGTGGGAGAAAGACGCTGCTCTTCTCAGTTTTCTCTTTAGTTCTAATGCAATTAGAGCTGAAGATCACAGTGGCTGATGAACAGTGGCTGACACCTAGGAAGAGCCAAGGACACCAATGGAAGGAAGGTATCTGGAAATGAAGAATTCCTTATCTTTTTGTGTCAGTCCACCTAGAAATTGCTGGTCCGTGTCTTCTTTAGTTGAGGAAGGCATAGGCACTCAGTCCCTATCCATGACCCTTCAAGGTCATGAAGTTTGTCACTGGTGAGGGGTAAGAGAGAGACCACCAGTGGATCCTGGCTTAGCACAGCTTGACCAACTCCAACACCTTCAGCCCAGCCTGTTTGGTATGACTTAATATTACTGCTCAGGGTTAATCCATCTGAAAAGTTAACTGACAAAGACACGGAACCCATGGTGTCTTAAGCTTTCCAAGTGTGTTGCTAAGTGGACATTCTAACAGTATCCTGTGTCCTGGAGCTTAATTGGGGCTGACTGTACTTTCTAGTTGGGCACTGAGGTGAAGGCCCTCGTGTTAACCCTGGAGTCTCACAGCAACACACTGATGAGGGATAAAGGGTCTACCTTGAGCCAATGCTCCCACAACAATGACACCTAGAGACCCCTGATACCCAGTCAATACCTGGGAAAAAGTCTCACTTGACAGAAGTGGGAATTTGCCCTTAACATGGCCGATGGCAACATGCAACTTTCTAACTCAGGCACAGAATCTTCTAGAGATTTAGCATATATCCTGATCTAAGTCTCTGAAGACTGAGAATAACTTCTCTCAAGATGTGACATGTGAGATAAGAGAGCAGCACAGTGGTGTGGTAAGGAGAGGGGTTGCTGAGAGCAAGTCACAATTAAATTCCATGAGCTAAGCATTATCAGCACCCTGGATGGACTCAGAGAAGGAAGGATTATCTGATGTGGCCAGCCTGATACCAAGAGTACTGATCTATTCTCAGAGCCTTCAGTGCACATTGGGGAAAAGAACTGGGCTTCTGGAACTCTAGCTAACATGGCTGCTCTTTTAGCAGGAACTGTGGATCATGTCTAGAATATAGTCTGGTTTGAATGCTAAGATAACAGAAGGTTATAAATAAATAAGGATTCAAAAATGGAAATAAAAGTTTTAAATGATGCAAGGTGACTGAAATGGAAAAATACTCTTCAACTAAAGGTTCAGGAAGAACACTGCTATTGAAGACCAAGTGATGTGTATAATTTTCTGTGTGCAAGTAAATATGTGTACCTGGGCCATTGGAGCAGAGAGGTCAATGGTATTGTATTCCTTGCTCTCTATTTATTTAAGACAAAAGATCTCTATGACACCCAGGGCTTGCTGCTTCAACTAGACTGGATGGCCAATAAGCCCCTGTTTCTGTTCCCACTCCTCAGCACTGTGGTTACAGGTGCATGCTGCTGTGCCCAGTTTTTCATTTTTTTGTTTTTAAACATGGGTTCTAGGGGTCAAGCTCAGTGCATGGCAAGTACTTTACTAAGCAAGCCATCTCCATGGTGCCAACTTTCTTGCTTTCTGTGTCAAATATTTTAAGACATGGTCCCTGAGCAGAACGCTGAGGATCTGCACTCATGGAGCAGTAAAGTATGCAGGCCTAACACCAGGCCGGGATGTCTCCTTCTCACAGAACAGATGGGGATCCTACCCTTGGCTAAGCCACATCTGTCCATCACCGAAAGCATACAGGCAGTCACGAAAGGGGAAGAAGAAGGGAGGTGGGGGAACACTGTCCTAAAGGAAGACTATGCCAGGAGGGATTGAGAGGAACACACACCTGCTCTGTAAGGGTATGTCTGCCAGCCAGCTCTGGGACAACAGGCCCTGTTAACTTTCTCCCATCTTGTCCTGCTTATGCAAGATGCCAGAGAAAGGAGAAGGTGCGAGCTAGAAACAGCTCAGCATGGCCTGGCTGGAGAGAAACTGCAGTGGGACCTCAGGTCTGAGAAACTGGAGAAAACAAAAGAGATGAAGATGTCAGATGAGAGAGAGAGGGGCAGAGCCACATAAGGCCACACATGAGCACAGCATCTGTGAGCAAAGGCCATAGCCTACATGGCAGGCACTTGGGCTGGGCTAACATAGCAGAAGCCACACTTCCTAGAAGCAGTTCAGTCCTGGCTGTAGAAGGAGAGAGAGAGACACCTGCATTCCATGTTAAACACTTTGGACAGGGCGCACAGCTGCAAATGATAGCTCTCACATCCCCAACTGGAGCCTGAGCTTAGCTTCTGCTCAAGATAGCACTTGGCTGGACCCCAGCTTTCTTTCCAAAGCACTCTACTGCAGGACCAAGGTACATTTCTAAAGACCAATATGAGGGTTTGCTCATTGCCACAATTGTCAGAAAGTGACAAGCTCTATTGGATTATTCAACAATGGTGTCAGCAAAATTGCATTCTCGTCTATAAAAGCGAGAGGGGGGGGAGGGAGGGAGGGAGGGAGGGAGGGAGGGAGGGAGGAAGAGTCACAGGCCCTGGGGAATAACGAGGAAAGCATAGGCAGACACTGACCTGGGTGCAGTCTCATTCAAAGGCTGTGGCTTGGCCCATGACAAGTGTGGACAGGCTGGAAGAGGCCGAGGTTTTGGGTCTCCCAGATGGGCCTCAAGAACCTTGGAGTACCGATGAAGGTGGTTTCCTTAGGTTAACAGTAAGGACAGAAGGGGTGATCACCATTATAAAAATACAAGAGAGAAAAAGTGCCTTTGAATAATTGCCTTTCTGCCAACAGCTCACTGTGTATTGTCAACTACCCCTGCATACTTCAGGACCACACCTGACAGGGTGCCTGGATCTCTTCATGAGGCCACACTGACAGTGAGCCTCTGCAAACTATCTATCACACACATAAGGCCACTAAGGGCAGTGCCACAGGAAAACCTCTCTCTGAAATACTTAATTGTCTGGCAAAGTAAAAAAACCAATTACATTTCTAGGTTTTAATTTCTTAAATCTGTGCCACTCCACATTGTAGCTACCAGATACTCATTGCTACTGAGCAAATGAGATAGGTGTCACATATCTAAGTAATTTTTGAAGCATCAGACCGAAAACATTATTAAGATGAATTTTATCTTTTCTACTTTGTATGTATATGAGGTACATGTATAAACGCGTTCATGTATGTACAGATGTGTGTGTAGAGGCCAGAGATCAATATTGGATGCCATCCTTACTCTACATTACTCTCATGGAACCTGGAACTCATAGATTCTGCTGGACTGGCTGGCCACTGTCTTAGCTTATCCAGAGCTGAAGTTACAGACTTGCTCTGCTGTACTCAGTGTTCATGGGGCTGCTTAGGGATGACCCGAACTGAACTTCTCATGTTTATCTGGCAATCACTTTGTCAAGTGAGCCACCTTCTCCCCTGCCCTCCTTGTATTTTAATGTAGCTGGTAGGATTCCTCTTTATTCAGTTTTGGCTTTCTTTTATTTTGAGATGGGGGTCTCACTATCAACAGGCCAATTTGGCTTCTATTTATTCTCTTCCCTTAATTACTCAAGTGCTGGGATTATAGGCATACACCACTATGATTGGCTGCTACTATAAAATTCTAAACGACATTTGTGGCTTACATCCTTCTGTGGACAGTGCTGCATGAAAGAGAACATTCAGTTCTTTGAGTACACAAGCACCAATCCACACAGACCCTGGAGTGTAGGAAGCTTTTAGGATCATCTCACATGGCCAGAGTAACCTAAGGTAGCTGCTGAACCTCTCCCTCCTGTTTCTTCACCTGTACACCAAGAATGATATTATCTCTTTTTACAAGATGACTGAGAGACATTTGTGAGCCAATCCTTACAAAGTAGCCAGCCTGGTGCCTGTGCCCAGAGAGCACTTGAAGATGCTGGGCTTTGGGGATGGAGATGGCTCAGTGGCTACAAGTTTCTGTCTTTTAGAGAACAGTTTAGTTTCCATTACCCATATTGGGCTGCTTATAACTACCTGTAACTTCAGCTCCAACACCTTCTTTGAGCCTCACCAGGTACTTTCACATACTCCCATACACAGAAATAAAATATTTTAAAAGATACTGGATCCCAGGAGAGCACCTACATACAGGACCCATAATTCCTGTCCATCCTAGGAACAGGTGGACAAGTCCACAACTGTGCTACCAACAAACACTGAGAAAAATTCACTGCTCTCACTGAAGGGTAGGTCCCCGTACTAGCAAGTTGTACCATGTCTTGATGCAGCTCTGAGATGGCCCAAGCCCCTGCTGAGGCACTGTTAGAGATACTTACCTTCCATCCTTTCAGGAGGGGCCAAGCCAACTCCGCTGGGTGGGCGCTGCCGGTTCCCTGAATGGCTGAGGCTGGGAGGGGTCACGCCATATGATGTGTACTGAAGGAGCGCATCCAGAAGCCAAAAGCAATCTGCAGTGTCAACAAGCACACTATTTTTTTTTGTTTGTTTCTTTTATTTTTCAAGACAGGGTGTCTCTGTGTAGCTTTGGAGCTTGTCCTGGAACTTGCTCTTGTAGTTCCAGGCTGGTCTCAAACTCACAGAGATCTGCCTGCCTCTCCTCCCAAGTTCAAAGGCTTGAACCACCAATGCCCACAACATACTATTTAGGATTCAGTTTGTAAAAGGAATCCCTCCAGGAGAATTGAAGACCACTAGCTCCCATGAAAAGAGAGAAATGGAGATTCAGAAGTCAAAAGTTTAGGTCAATGTGAAGCTGATACCCTCACCAGACATTCCTACTCTTGAGAATATGTTTTCCATAGGTAGGGGTCCATCCCACCCAGGACAGTCTGTTCCAGTGACAGGCGACTGTAGGTAGAATTTACTCTATATCTCAGGCCTCTGGGCAGCTCAGCCCCACTGTGAATGGCTTGGACTACCGGCCTGGATGTCAAACAGCTCTAGACAGCTCATGGGCAAAGACAAAACAGGGTTCATTCAGAGATGGCAAGACCATGCAACTCCCACTGAAAAAAGAATATCATCCACAAAAAGAGCTCCAAGGACATGAGCTGTGCTGCTAAGGACCTGAACCATCCTGGGAACAGGTAATGGGTTTGAACAATAAGGGAACATACATGGAAAGGGGAGTTTAAAATCAGAGGAGAGAATCTATTATTTGAGTCAGTGGTCCTAACCAAGATGGTCAATTCTTTTCTGAATATCTCAGAGCCCAAGTCTGAGAACACAAGCAACTCCCATTCAGAGCTGCACAAAGGCCTCCTCCTAAGAAAGTTGTAGATGTTCCCGTCCCAGACCTGGTCTCTCTCTGTCCACCCCCTCCCTCCTACCCCCTATTTACCCAGACCAAGTCCCATTAATACCTATTTAGACCACAGCAGCCTGATGAGTGGGAAAGGCTGTTAAGTACTCTGCTCTCTAAAGAGCATGCACTTCTGGCCAAGTGCCAAAAGCCCCTAAGGACCCAAAGAGCTGACATCTGAAATGTACAGGTACAGGCAATCCCCTTAGGCACTTAAAATTTTAATAAAGACTCTTAACAGGAAAGCTCAGATCCTAAAGAGAATTTCTGTGGAAATAAAACATTAATCTCCTATCTGCTGTGACTTTAAACCTTACTTTTGGTATAAAAATCATATCCTGAGTGAGGATTTACATAAGCTACTGAAATCCAGTCAACATCAACTTAAAATTGGGGAAAGGTGGGACATCTGGCATGTGTCGATTGCGCCACTGTCTCAGAACCTTCAGGTAGATGCAGATGCCAAGACAAACCTGGTTTGCCAGCATCTTCCCAGATAAAGGCCTGTAGCATTGTCACTGTTCCTTCCTTAAAGTAAGAAAATGAAGTCCATACCCAAGCACATGAGATGCATACTTGGAGGACACAAAAGACAGGATGCAAAGGAGGCACAACAGAGAATAAACTGCCTTCTTGCTTCCTGTCCTTGAGAAAATAGCAGAAGCCCCTCACTGGTAAGTAAATGCTCTCAGCACCTCAAACTCTCAACCTTAGGGTAGTGCAATGAGCAAGGCCTCCAAGATGCATGCCTGGAAAGAGAGGCCAAACCAAAGAAACATACACGAGGTCACACAACCTAGCAGGAAGCCTGAGAAGGGCAGAACGTGGGTCAACCAGGTTAAGGAACTCTACTAAACAAGTGACAATGACTCATGCTCATGGGATGGAAAAACAGAGGAGGGTACTGAGGGCTACAGAGGTTTATGTATCTTGTGGTAGCCTTCAGGTATTTGCAGAAATATCCCCAGAAATCAAAGTACTTGATACCCCCGCCTGGCTCCTGTGAGCAAGGTATTTCTCCTGTTTATTTCTCCAGCTCTGGCTAGTATCTCTCCAGGGACAAAGGAAAGAGGACCATGTACCCAAATCATTAAGCCTATGTGCTTCTTCTCTTTTATGGCCATGCTGGGTTTTGAACCCAGGGCCTTGTATATCTATGGCAAGTGCGCTACCACCGAGCTGCAGTCCCAGCCCTCGTGTGTGTGTGTGTGTGTGTGTGTGTGTGTGTGTGTGTGTGTGTGTGTGTGTGTGTGTGTGTGTGTGTGTGTTTTCAAGACAAGGTTTCCCTGTGTACCTTTGGAACCTGCTGTCCTGGAACTAGCTCTCATAGACTAGGCTGGTCTTGAACTCACTGAGATCCATCTGCCTCTGCCTCCCAAATGCTATGATTAAAGCCACTGTCTGGCTTCCTCCTGTGTGTTCTTACCCTTCTGTCTGTGACTATCATCCAAGCAATTGGAGTCTCCATACAACACAATCCGGCCCCCACCTTCAGCTGGAATTTGATAAAGCCCCAAAATGGGGACATTTTCAACAACTGCTGTCTCTTGTTTTAAGACCTCCAATCCTGCAACAAGAACAGCGGTAAGATTTCTCTGAGGGAATTACTGATTTTCTACTTGCCAACTGGCTTGAGCCTTGATCTACCTGACACAAGACCAGCAAAACACAACATTCAATCAAAACAGTGCAAATCCTCAGAACAGGGAAGCAGTATTTTAAAAATTATTAATTTTGGTTTTAATAAAATCAAGCTCTCATAAAACTAGTGTCCACAAATGCTGCCTGTACTGGCACTTTGGGCTCTATGCTATAGTATAGGGGCAGGACAAATGTAGTTGACTTTAATATGTGTCTGTCTACATGCCATTCAGATATGAGACTTGACAAAGCACAAACCTTAGCAACAATACCTCTGACCTGCCAAGCAGACAGCACATAAAATATTTAATCAATCAGGTTGTAAAAAAAAAGTACCGGTACCCTGGACAGCTACCAACAGTGTAGCCACAGCAAGTTTAGGCTATTCCCATCGCCAGCTCTCACATGCCTCACCTCTGTGAAGTGAAATAAGGGATTGAACAGAAGAGACACAGATGGCTATGGATGCACTTACATTTAGCCCCAAGCTACATAAGAGTTTTGTTATTTTTTTCCTTTTCTTGTCCTGTTTTCCTTTTTTGGTGATACTGGGGCTTGAACCTAGGAGTAGGTAAGCTCTCTACCACTGAACTACACCCCCACCCCTTTCTTTTCTAGCTTCAGATCAGATGGGATGTCCTGCTAAATCACCCAAGTAGGCATCAAGCTTATGATTCTCCTGCCTCGATCATTGTCAGTAGTTAGGATGAGGAGCCTGCACCACCTTTCTCAGCTTTGCCAATAAGGCCTTTTCTGCTTATGAATGCACTATCAACATCCTACCTTTTATATCCAAAGACTATCAAAGTTAACACCAAACAGTTGACTTTTTAGGCTATACTAAAACACAAAATAAAGTACACATCACTAAATCTACTTTTATTATCCTCTTTGCCAAAATATTAAACTGCAAGAGGCTGTGAGAAAGCTAGGAGGCTATGACTCTTAGCCCCAGAAGTGGCAAGCCTGTGAGAGCAGCATTTAGAAAGCACTAATCTGTAATGAGCTGGGTAAGGGGCTGAGAGGATAAAATCAACTGGTGCTTAAGGGGGTCACAAACAGTTGAGAAACATTGTTTCATATTTTCAACTGATAATATGGCCATCTTGATGTGGTATGGCTGTTCATTTTCAAGACAGGCCATCAGTTTTTTAGGAGGAAATGGTTCCACCAATACATATTCACAAGCTGTCACTTGAAGCGTGTTAGTAGCCTGACACTTAGCACACACGAGATATATTACAACTCAGAATCCCAGCTCTGGAATGACAGACATAGGAGGGTCCTGTCCTACTGTCCTGCATCTAACTTTCAAAACCAGAGACAAAATAGTTTGTCCCTGTTCCACTCAGCAGGCGGGTTCTGTGCACTCAGCAGACTACTACCCACACTAGGGGCCTGGCCCAGATTCGAGGGATGTCTGCTGTGGGCAAACATAGACAAATAGCAATGCCACCTGGAAGGGAAGATAGTAGCTTTATTTTTTTTTTTTTTCCTTCTTGAGACAGGGTCTCTGTGTAACAGCCCAGGCTATTCTGGAATTCACTCTGTAGACCAGGCTGGCCTCAAACTCACAGGGATCTGTCTGCCTCCTGGGTGCTGGGATTAAAGGTGTGAGTCAAGTTATCACTGCTCAGTGGAAGATAGTGTTTTTAAACGGAGTCTTCATCAGGTTAAGAACTCTCAAAATCATCAAGACTATAAGAAAAACCATTAGACTGTGGCCAAGACATTTTGAGCCCTGATCTGGAGAAACCCTATTTCTTTTGCAGACAATATACACATATTCAAATTATCAGCAAGAGTCTATCATTTTGGAATCCCCCAGAGTCCATGCCATAGTATACAAATACTACTACAATGCGTTTTACCAGGAACCAGAGCAGATGGAAGGGAAGGCCCAGGACTGCTAGTGGCATTCCTAACATCCAAACAGCATGCAGATGTGGGCTGTGAGGTGCACACAAGGATGCTCTAAACCACTGAATCAGACACTTGAGAAGAACGTAGTAGGTGAAGTGCAAGTAAATCTCTGGGGGAGGGAGAGGGGATAAAGAACGCTTTCTTTACCTTGATCCTTGAAAGTCTGTGTGATCACAACACCATCTTCTGGAAACTTGGCGATGCTGCATCCTGACGCATAATACACTAGAAAACAGTTGTTCACCATTAAGGGAACAGAAATGCCCAACATTCAACTCACTGACCCAGCATACATTTCAAACATGGTCTACATCGCTTATATTTATTTTTAAAGGCTTTCTTTCTTTCTTTCCTTCCTTCTTTCTTTCTTTCTCTTTTCCTTCCTTCCTTCCTTCTTTTCCTTCTAACCTGAAGAGACAAACAGCTAGAAGTAATAACCTCAAACTTCAAGTAAAAAAATGCTGGTGACAGATTTTTAAGAAACATACAAATAAATACTTTTTTGCTTGTTGGAAACAGGGCTTTGTTATATACTCCAGAGTGACTTCAAATACCCGCCTCAAGTTCTTGGCTCCCAAGTCCTAAGATTTATAGGCATGAGCCACCATGCCCAGTTTATGTGGCACTGAGGATGAAGCCCAGGGCTTTGTGCAAGCTAGGTAAGCACTCTATCAACTGGGGTACACATCCAGCTCTGATGGGGACTGAACCCAGGTCCCTGTACATGCAAGACAAGTGACCATTGATCTACGGCCCAGCCCTAAATGTGCTTTTTGAAGACACTGATTAGATTAGGTCTTTCCACACTACAGGCTCATTTATGAACCCCATTTCTACTTCAAAAGCCATGTAGCTCAAACCCCTACCCTTCTGCCAACTGCAGCCTCTACACACAGACACAAATCCTTACTGTCATGATTTGCCAGGGCAAACTCCCCTTCATAAAGACCATCACTGAACCCCATGTTCCACACAGACAGCAGCTCGTTCAGAGCTGGGATGTTGGCTCCTCCAGTATCTGGCATCCACCACTGCCTGTAAAAGTGGCAGCAGGCAAAGAGAAAGCAAAAATTAAAATCCTCCCATACACTTCCTCTTTCCTTGACAAAACATGGTGTCTTCTGTCACAATCCAGTCCACACATACATACAAAAGTGTCAACTGAAACAAGCTGTTTGGTTTGAGAAACATATAAAACCTACTGCTCCAGCAAATGTGTAGAACATATTCAAGCTTTCTTTTATGAAATTAAAATCAGAACTTCGCTGGCATGCAACCCAGACAGGCCTAGTCTAGATCTAGTCAGAACTAGTGAGAAAGGAAGACAGATATGCCAAAGAAAATCCTTAACACACACAGCATTTATAGCACTCTAGCACTCAGCAGTTAACTACACAAGTCTTTTTGAGTAACAGTTCCTTTAGTACATGTAATTTTTCTACCTTCATTATGAAGGATGCAGAACAGGACAGCATGAAACAGAAACCAAAGCACAGGTATCTATCTGGGCTCAGGCAGTAGAGACAATGACTCCCTAATTAGCACCGAGTCCAGAAACCTCTGTCTCTTCACAAGGAGCTTTCTCCACCCACAGTCCACTACCTAGAAAGACCACCTCAAGTTAAGAGAGTCATATAAGAGCTTGCTGGGGTCCCCAAAACTATATTGCTATGCAAATGCCAACTGCAAGCATACCTTGTGTTTTCATCGTAAAACTTCACTTTTCTCATAACAGAAGTATTGTACCAGTCACTGAAGATGATGAGGGAAAGACCATTGTCCACATCCCTTCTCAACTTGGCAATCTCTTCAGGGAAGTACTCTTCTTCACTGTCCACCATGAGCAAAGTGCCTGATGGAAGAAGGGCTGCAGTTTGAGAACTGTCACACCTGAATGGCAGAAGACAACTCAGAAGCACCACCTCTCACTGGTGTTCTGTCAAGGAGTCTGGCTGGTGCCACCTGCATCACTACAGAGGGAGGTGAGACACACACGGCCAGGGCCGGGCAATGCACAAGGACCAGTTAATTGTGTTCTTTGGTTTTCATCTTTGCTCAATGTAAAGATTTTTCATTACCTTAGGAATGAGTATTGTACAGTGATGGTATTAAAAAAGAGAGAGAAAGGAAGGAAGGAGGAAGGAAGGAAGGACGGACGGATGGACTGGGTCAGTGAGGTGGAGCATAAAAGCTCCTTCCAGCAAACCTGAATTCAATCCCCAGGATCCATAAAAAAGGAGAAAACTGGCTCCTCCAAGTTGTCTTTTGACTCAAACCACACATACACCACCCACCTCTAAACAAACTTGTCTAAAAAATAAATAAATAAATATCGCTGTCCAGAACCAGTTCTGTTCTCAGTTCAGAATTCCAACCATCACACACTAGGGAACATGAACACGAGAGCCTTGTTCTCCACCTCCACTTGGTCACAGGGACTATTCTGGGCTCCCTTTATCAGCCCATTAGTGAACACTATGGGAACAGTCAACACATGTTAAGTTGTGGGTTGAAAGGCCTGGCCAGCAAGGCTGCTCACCATATTGTGTAGCGTCAAAGCATGTGAATGGGGCACCAAGCACCTCCACAAAGTAGCCCATGCTGCGCAGATGCTGGTACATGTCCCTGAAATTGGTGTGGACATGGTCGCCATTCCTGAAAAGCAACAACCACAGTGGTCAGATGATTACTCTTTACTGGCTACCACAGGAGGCCAGAGTAGATCCCAGTAGTGGAGCCCAGGACCAGTCTTTCCAAGACTGCATCATTTGGGTTAGACAAGCTAAAGTGGGAACAAGATAGAATCAAGTGCATGGTATGTGCAAATGATAAAATGATGCACACACAAGGCTTAAGTTATCCTGAGCAGTACTTTAGAGATACACATTAATTTGCTAGTAGCCACCTGCACATGGCAGTCACCACAGGGATGTAAATACTGGTGCACTCTGTGCAGGTTAAGCACAAGATTCCCTATCATCTTGGCTTGCTTTTCTTCCTAAACATGCTCACTTTCCATGCACATCTAGATTAACTGTCTAAATGATGCCAAAAAATAAACAAACAAACAAACAATCCCCAAAGACCATCTCCTTAGCCATGCCCACTCGACAGGCTCTTGTACAGGGCCATGGCTTTGCAGGATGTCAGTTTCCGCTATTCCTATCATTTGTCTCTGATCTGGACCCACTACCCTTCCTTTCAGGAAAATTTTACTTTAAAAGGCAAATCTGGAGCTAGAGAGATAGCTCAGTGGTTAAATTGGCTATTCTTACAGAGGTTCAATTTCTAGGATCCACATGTAACTCCATTTCCAGGGGATCTGATATCCTTTTCTGAACTCTGCAGGCGGCAGGCATATAAATGGTATAGAGACATACATACAAATAAAACATCTATCTATATAAATTTTTTTAAATAAAAACCAAACAAACAAAAAACAAAAAATGGCAAATCCAACTCTGTAAGAATTCTGGTCATGGTGGCATATGCCTTTAATCCCAGCACTCAGGAGGCAGAGGCAGGCAGTTTTCTGAGTTCAAGGCCAGCCTAGTCTAAAAATTCCACAACAGCCAGGACTACAGAGAGAAACCCTCTCAAAAAACAAAATAAAAATGAATCCTGGTCAAGCAATTTGATACCTTTCTCCCCGATACATTTCCACCATGGAGAGACTGAAAGCAAGATGTGGAGATTGCCTTCTTTCACACGATCATGACAGATGCAATGTAGAGAAGCAAGACTTGTCAAGAGGACAGAGACAATATCCAGGCCTCAGCCAGAACCAAAGGAAGGCCACACATGGGAGGACAGGAGGGCAGAGCCTGACAGTGGGACTGACTAGACTTGCCAGCTGACTCAGTGGTAGATAGGGAAACAAGACAACCAAGGATGACCTCTGTTTCTGCTGCACAAATGTCTGTCTTCACAACACAGCTAGGCTCCCAAGAGTAGCGGGAGCAAGAACACACAGCACTAGGGTAATAGGGCATAGGCAAAGCTGTTGCTCACCAGTCTAAAGGATCATTCTTCATCCTCAAGTTGTCCCTGGGGAAGTAGCCTGGGGGGTAGCGGAGGTTGTGATACTGGTCCCAGAGGACTCTCTTGCTCCGAGGAGGGGTGGGAATGATCTTCACCTTAATGGGAAGCTTCACTGTGGAAGTATGCTCGGCACCATTTTTTGCCTAATAAATAAAATGGATAAGACAAAAACTTGAAATGTATTTCCTTTCTGAAAAACTCTTAGTTCAGATTTTAAAATATCTTTTTCCTCTTTCCTTTGTTTTTGAGATAAAATCTCAGAGGGCTGGAGAGATGGCTTAGTGGTTAAGAGCATTGGCTGCTCTTCCAGAGGACTTATGCTCAATTCCCAACACCCACATGTCGGTTCACAGCTGTCTGTAACCTCAGTCTGAGGAGATTTGACACCCTCCCAAGCTCATACATGCAGGTAAAACACCAATGCTCATTAAAAAAAAAATCTCAAACTCTGGATCTTTATGCCTTAGCTTCCAGATGCTGGGATTACATGTAACAGTACTATACTGTGCTTACAAAGGTTGTTTCTATTTACCAATCTAACCCACATAATTTAAATATAAGAATATATGACAATAACCTATGTTCATATGTTGCAATTAATTCTGTTCAAACTCAAGAACTGACTTAAAATTCAGGCATTTTGTTCCTAAAAGCCACTAGAGCAATGCAAGACCAACCCCGTATTTGCTTTTGGGAGACTAATTTC
The DNA here is from genome assembly GCA_030556225.1 of Cricetiscus sungorus. Taxonomy (NCBI): domain Eukaryota; kingdom Metazoa; phylum Chordata; class Mammalia; order Rodentia; family Cricetidae; genus Cricetiscus; species Cricetiscus sungorus. The sequence goes on along the minus strand of JANBXA010000728.1, from coordinate 9,405,086 downwards.
AGATGTACTAATTTTGAACTTGCCACCAAGCCCAAGAAGGTCCTCTCTGCTGTGAGACAGCAGCAGAGCATAAAGCACAGAGTGGGGTTTAAACACAGTTGCTCTGGAGGCCCTGGGCCATGCTTCATGGCCAATTAAGCTAATACAGTCGACCTCAGTGGTCCATGAAATGGAGACCCTCAGCATTGAGTCTGGCCCCCACCCCCTCTCCTGGCAGGAGCTGGTAAAGGGTAAAGAAAAATAAGCTATTTCCTGGTACACCCTTACTTCCATCTCTGCTGGGGAAGCCACCGTGATCATGATGTGACCCTGTGCAATGCCTTCCCAGGAAGCTGCTTTCTTGGTCACAGAAATGGAGATGGCCAGGTAGCCTGACCAAGGCCATAATACCGAGGAGTAGGAGAAGGCCACTTCAATGTTGTCTCCATTCTGTGGTAAATAGGGACGCCACTCAGGCTGTAGGAAAAAGAGAAAAGGCCAAAGGTGAAGTGAGCTGTGTGGAGCTAGCCTGGCTGTTGAGGACTATTTCAGTGCACTAGGTAGATGGAGTCCTGGATACAGACGTGACACCAGCAGTCCACAACAGCACTGCTGTGGATGTTTTACAAGGTTATAAAACTTGACCATTCCATAAGAAATAGGGTGCACTTGTCTAAAGTTCTCTAAGAACTTGCATCAGACAAAAGAAGTAACACAAGCGACAGACACCCTTAGACCTGTACTCAAGAGAGTCATACTGACTGAAGTGTCACAGATGCCAGCTGTCACCAACCAAATCCTGTAGCTAGTGAGAGGCACCTGGAAGGAGAGCTGTAGGTGACCACACTGCTGTGTAGTATGCACACCCCACCATAGACCAGAGGAGAGAGGAGAGGGAGACTTGAAGAGATCACCTGGAAACCACACAGACCTAAGTACTGACTCCCTCACAAGTCACAAAACCACAGAGTCAGAGTAACTGCCTAAGTGACTTGGTACAGCTAAACTAATAAATAAATAGTTCTGGAAAATAAGATCCTGTAAGACATAATACCAAAAAGCTCAGCTTTAATGACTATTCTTGTAGCTTCTGGTTGGCAACTGTGAAAAAAGATTTTAACTTCCATCCGTCTCTTATGCATCAAACACTAGCTGATGAATAAACTTAATGTCCTCCTTTTTGTTTCTGAGTTTGCTAATTAGCATGTTTTCTCTCTGCTTTTTAGTTTAGATAAAGGTTTGTCTATCTTGTTGATTTTCTCAAAGAAACAACTTTTTGTTACATTGATTCTTTGAGTCAAGAAAGAATTTAAAGAAGATACCAGAAAATGGAAATATCTCCCAATGCTCATGGATAGGCGGGATCAACAGTGAAAATGGCAATTTTGCTAAACGCAATCTACAGATTCAATGCAATCCCCATCAAAATCCCAGCACAATGCTTCACAGATCTTGAAAGGGCAATATTAAACTTTATATGGAAAAACAAAAGATCCAGGATAGCCAAAGCAACCCTGTGCAATAAAGGAACTTCCAGAGGCATCACCATCCCTGACTTCAAGCTCTACTACAGAGCTAAAGTCCTGAAAACAGCTTGGTATTGGCACAAAAGTAGACAGGTAGACCAATGGAATCGAATTGAAAACCCTGATATTAACCCACACACCTACAAACACCTGATTTTTGACAAAACAGCTAAAATTATACAATGGAAAAAAGAAAGCATCTTCTACAAATGGTGCTGGCATAAGTGGATGCTGGTGTGTAGAAGACTGCAGATAGATCCATATTTATCGCCATGCACAAAACTTAAAGACCAAATGGATCAAAGATCTCAACATAAATCCAGCCACACTGAATCTCTTAGAAGAGAAAGTGGGAGGTAGACTTGAACAAAATAGTACAGGAGATCACTTCCTGTACATAACACCAGTAGCGCAGACACTGAGATTGACAATAAATGGGAACTCCTCAAACTGAGAAGCTTCTGTAAGGCAAAGGACACAATCAATAAAACAAAATGGCAGCCCACAAAATGGGAAAAGATCTTCATCACAGAGGGCTGATCTCCAGAATATACAAAGAACTCCTCAAGAAGCTAGTCACCAAGACACCAAAAAATCCAATTAAAAAGTGGGCTATAGAACTAAATAGAAAATTCTCAACAGAGGAATCAAAAAGGGCTGAAATATGCTCAACATCCTTAGCCATCAGGGAAATGGAAATCAAAACAACTCTGAGATACCATCTTACTCCTGTCAGAATGGCTAAAATCAAAAACACCAATGACAGCTTATTCTGGAGAGGATGTAGAGAAAGGGGAACACTCCTCCATTACTGGTGGGAGTGCAAACTTGTACAGTCACTTTGGAAATCACTATGGCGGTTCCTCAGGAAAATGGGAATCAGTCTACCACAAGATCCAGCAATTCCACTCTTAGGCATATACACAAAAGATGCACATTCATGCAACAAAGACATCTGTTCAACTATGTTCTTAAAAGCATTAATTGTAATAGCCAGAACCTGGAAGCAACCTATATGTCCCTCAACTGAAGAATGAATAAAGAAAATATGGTACATTTACACAATTGAGTACTACTCAGTGGAAAAAACAAAAAACAATGGAATCTTGAAATTTGAGTGAGGTAACCCAGTCATAAAAAGGCAAACATGACATGTACTCACTCATATATGGATTTTAGACATAGAGCAAAGGATCACCAGCCTACATTCCACACCACCAGAGAAGCTAGGAAACAAGGAGGACCCTAAAAGAGACATACATGTTTCCCAACCCAGAAGAAGAAAGGGACAAGATCCCTTGAGCAAATTGGAGGGGGGGGGAGGGAATCAGGAGAAACAGAAGGGGAGAAGTGAGGGGAAGAAGAGAACATGAAAGAGCAGAAGATTGAGTTGGGGGAAGAATAGAGGAGAATAAGAAAAGAGATGACATAATGGAGGGAGCCATTATAGGTTTTTAGAAAAATCTGGCATTAGGGAAATGTTCAGAGACCTACAAGAATGACCCTAACTAACAATCTAAGCAATAGTGGAGAGGCTACCTTAAATGCCCTTCCCTGATAACGAGATCGATGATTATCCTATATGCCATCCTAGAGCCTTCATTCAGTAGCTAAGCAGAAGCAGAAGCAGAAGCAGACACTCAGCTAAACATGGAGCTGAACTCATGGTATCTAGTTGTAGAGAAGGAGAAGTGATGAGCAAAGGGGTCAAGACCAGGTTAGAGAAACCCACAGAAACAGCTGACCTGTACAAGGGGGAGCTCATGGACCCTAGACTGATAGCTGGAAAATCAGCATAGGACTGAACCAGAGCCCCTGAATGTGAATCTCAGGAGGCCTGGACAGTCTATGGGGCCTCTGACAATGGAAACAGGATATAGCCCTAGTGCACAAACGGACTTCGGGAGCCCATTCCCTATGGAGGGATACTCCCTCAGCCTAGATACAGGGAGAGCCTAGGCCCTATACCAAATAACTTGACAGATTTTGGTGATTCCTCATGGAAGGCCTCAACCTCCCTGGGGAGTGGATTGGGGAGTCTGTGGGAGGCATGGGAAGATGGGAGGGAGAGAGAACTGCAAAATAAGAAAGAAAAAAAACAACAACAACAACAATGAGAAAGATATGTATGTTACCCAGTATAGGCATGGTATAGACACCCCATGAACACTACCAGCAATAGTCTACAGATTCTGCCTACTTGGAGAGGATTTGGTGTATGTACCAACAACTGTAGTACACTTTGACTCAAGATTCTTATCTAGGGACGTCATACTAAGGAAATAACTCAGAAGAAAACTTTGTGTGTTAACAGCAAAATACATAAAAAAGCCACACGACTGTTCAAGCAAGAGCAGACAGTAATCAAATGATAACCCAACACCCCATCATGCTGAGACACTGGTGTATTTTCATATGCTTACAGTGGAAAGACTGAAATAAATTTTTGCCCACCACACAATGACAACCAACATGATTTGTTGTAGCAATAAGGTCTGGTAAAGAGTATGTTTTAAACAATAGCTGGGTATTTGAGGTGGAAGTTGATTTTCTATGCTTTCCCCTCTATCACTGTGATGTCTACATAGTGAGTAGTTAGAAAATTATAAAAGTAAAACTCAAAACAAGGACCAGACTTTATAACATGAAGGCCTATTCATGTTCAATAAGGAACAAAGTCATTTTCACCAGTCAGTGGCTGTAAAAACTAAAATGTGCTCTGTCATTCAGGAGCCAAAGCCAAAGAATATATTGAGGCCCCGACTACTCTGTATAGGAGAAGGTATGGACTTTCTATATAAGAAAGAGCCGCCCACCACCACTTTGAAGCTAAACAGCACCCCTCCCCACCTTTTCAGAGACAGGGTCTCACTATGTAGCCCTGGCTGTCCTACAACTCACTCGGTAGACCAGGCTGGCCTCAAAAGTAAGAGATTTGCCTACCTCTGCCTCCCAAGTGCTAGGACTAAAGGTGTGTGCCACCATACCAAGCTTCACTCTTTCTTAATTACAGGAGGGATAAATTAAGGTATAAAAGTCTGGATTATGTCACACAGAGAAATTTTACCTTATCCATAATTCGTCCTGTGACTCCCATGCCATTGAGGATGGTGACATTAACGATCGTTGGCATTCCTCCATAGTAGATGGGCTGAGAACAGTAAGGCCACATGTAGGGACATTCAGTCAGATCGATGTAGCTAGGACTCAAGCTGAAACAACGAAGAGATTGTTAGTGTAGACCATTATCAGAAAGCAAGGGGGAAGTAGGCAGCAAGTTGGGCATAGGTAGCACAGGAGAGCTGCATATTAGAGGCTGCCCTGGCTAGCACTAGCAGCATGCCCTCTGCACAGCTCCCTGACTGCTGGAGTAAACAGCACAGATATGTTGGAAGCACCTCCTGTTTTCCACAGTCAGGGGCTCTGTCAGCTGCTATGGCAGCAAACCATGGGCTGATGTTGCAAGAAGCTTTCTTGGACAGAAACACACCCACGTGCCAATGCAACCTGCTGCTTGGTCAAAGAGACAGCTCTGTGAAACCCTACTTGGGGGCTGGGCGGCAAGGATACATAGCAAGCCCAAGTCTGGAGTCTTCCAGACTCACTGCTCACCAGCTGCCTCCCTTGTTTAGAGCAGGTTCCTCTGTATTCTTGCTCTGCTGTATCAGGCACCCTCAGCTGAGAACCATAAAACCTTCCAGTAAAATAATGAGCCTGGAGAGGTCCAGGACTGACTGAGATTTGCAATGATCCTGCACTTACTTTCATTTGCTGTTTCTGTAATGCATCTGTGTCAGGTTAACACTATTCCCAGCAAGCACTGGTGTCAAGAGATCTGTGCAGGTAAGAAGACACACAGGAAGTGGATATGGCAGACAGACAGTGGGCATATGGCTCCGTTCTTTGCTTCATCTATCTTATGATGGCACTCATCTTGAACATATGGGGCAAACTGAATCTTGGGTAAAATCTTAACATTATCTCTGTGTACATATTTTTTATGTTCAAGTGCACATGTGGGTATGCATGTAGATACCCAAGGTCAACCTCAAATAGCATTCCTCAGAATGGGTGGATGGCTCAACTTGTTTTGTGGGGTAGGGCGTCTCACCAGAGCCCAAGTCCCATAGATTTAATTAGACAGGGATCTCTGCCTGACATGATTACATGAGTGGGTCACTGCATTCAGCCTTTTCGTATGTATTCTGGGGATTGAATTAATAATCTCATGCTTGCACAGCAAGTACTTTAGATTGGGCCATTTCCCTAGCTTTACAAACAACATGTCTAGGGCTATTCTGACTTCTATGAAGAACTATAACCAACATGTGTTACATTTAGCCATTTCTAATATACCACCTAGTGTTACTCCTAGTGGCTGGTTGTATGGCTACCATTGTCTGATTCAGTAAAAGTACCTATGTTCTATGAACACTTTAAACCAACTAGCATGAGCAAGCACAATTCAACACGACACAAGGAAAGCAGAACACCATGGCCAAGCAGCAGTAGTTTCAGCAATAAAAGACTAATTTGATGTCAGGAATTCTAAACTATAGGCATCTTAACCAGTCTACAAAATTCTAAGCATGGCCTTCCTTGGTGTGAAACACTACAAAAACCAGCAACTGGGGATCTGTTCCACGATAAAACCTACACTGATAAAGTGGAGAAATACTGAGGGGCCACGTGGGAACGCCACTGCTCCCAGTCAAAGCTATCAGCATTATGCTGAGGACATTTACCCAGTCTAAGTGGATATTACAGTCAATGATGGCTTTAAATTTTTAAAAAAGTTTAATTATGTGTATAAGTATGAGAGTGTGTGGGTATCTGCACCAAGTGCTGGTGCCTATAGAAGCTAGAGGCATCAAATCCCTCTGGAGCTGGAGCTACTAGCAATTGTTAGACACAAAATATGGATGCTGGGAACCACACTAAGGTCCTCCATAAAAACAGTCACACTCTTAACACTTAAGCCATGTCTCTAGCACCAAAAAGGCTTAACAGTTGGTAAGGAAATACAGAACTACCTGTTTAATTACATGATATGTCAGTATAACTGGAAAACTAGAGAATCAACAAGCAAACTGAATCAAGACATAATTACAAATCAGCAGGATATTAAATTATAAGAATTACATCAACCAGCTAGAAGCTGTAACAAAAGAGAAAAGTCTGGCAATAATGGCAATAAAAAGATTAAAATTTAAACTTACCAAGCAATATGTGAGACCTATGGGATTCTGTATAAAGCCTCTTAGGAGACACAAAAACTTTAAGCAAATGGCACAGCGATTATTAGCAAATACTGGGACTAGAGAGATGTCTCAATGGTTAGAGCACTGGCTGTTCTTCCAGAGAACCGAATTTGATTTCTAGCATTCATATGGCAACTAACAAAGGTCTGTAACTCCTGTTCTAGAGGACTCACCTTCTTCTGGACCTCATAGGAACTACACACAAGTGGTGGACAGACAGACAGGCAAAACACCCATCCACATAAAATACAAAGAGAACGGTTTTGCAAGGGACCCAAGTTTGGTTCTCAGCACCTACTCAGACAGCTCACAACTGTCTATTAACTCCAGCTCCAGAAAATCAGATGTCCTCTTCTGGCCTCTGTGGAAACTGCACTCATATGTATAGCACCCCCAACCCTCCACAAACACAATTAAAACCATGTTAAAACAAACCATCCCTCTTTGGCTGATTTAAACTTGTAACCCAATAAAAATGCTAACAAACTTCCTTATGGAAAGAAAAAACCTCCAAGAAGAGCCAAGAAGATGAACAATAGGGACCAGCCCCACTGTACGTTAAAACACAAATAAAAGCTCTCTACAGAACAGAGTGACGGTAGCATATGGACAGAGCAGTAAACTGACACTGAGAGCCCACAGAAGGTCCAAATCCATAAAAAAGTCAAATGAAGGACAGAGAACAAAAGTACTCCAAGGGGTCCTGGACCAGAAGGGCCTGTGTGGGACCTAGTATATGACGCTGTCTAGGTGGTATTCCAGACTTGGCAGCTTGAGCTGGTGTCATTAAGATGCCAAAATTAGGGGAAACTGGGAGGAGAACTTCTGGGTTCTCAGTACTATTGCAAAACTCTGATATAAAACTAAAAGTCATCTCAAAATAAAAGGTGAAAAGAAAAGAGTTTTGGTGAAAAACAACCTCAAACCAATCGTAAAAAAACAGAAGATAAACCCATTGGAGACAATCTGTAATGTAAGCAACTAACTCTTTGCTCCAAGAGCCAACGCATAAATGACAAAACACAAACTGCTAGGGGCCAGAGACTAGGCTAACAAATAGCAATGTAGGGCCTGGAACCCCAAATGGACAAAGAACACAAAGGTAAGCTTACAGTCTGATTGGCTACAGAGACATTATCTACAAAGCCAGTGTTACACACAACTTTCAACAGTTGTTGTCAGCTCAGCTAAGCTGTTATCCCTTCCTCATGGGGGAAGCTGGGCAAACAGTATATGACAATTCTATTTTTGCAAAATTTCTGCAAATCTAAGTTGTTTTAAACTTGTTAAAGAAAGAGAAACCATGTTTTGCTACATCCATTAAAGTAATACAGTGTCACCGTGTCAACAGAAGCTAGGGTTTTTGCAGGCAGCACCTGGTAGAAGCACCTCACAACCTTAAAACTGAGCTTGATTGAGTGTGGAGGCCACCACTCCAGATGTCAGGCTACTATAACGTGCAGGGGAGCCCCCAGGGACTGGGATAGGAAAGCCCTACTGAGGATGAGGATGCCAGCACATACCCACCTCGCCTGTGGTTTGTAGCTGCTGAGGATCTGATAGGCTCGCAGCAGATCCAGCTTGCCATGGCCTTGCTCAAACATGTTGACACCAGGAAGCCTCCGCGCTGATGCTATCAGGGCTTGCTTCACACTGGCAGGATTCACCAGCTCCCGCTTCTGCACTGTGCTGGGAGAAGAGAAGCAGAATTTGCTCACTTTTCTTTTAGTGTAGGATGAAAACCAAACTGCCTCCAATCTGCAAAAGGGACATCATGTAACCTGCAGTCTGTTTTGTATCTAGAAGGACTTCCTGGTCCAGTGGAGCCATAAGATGAGAATACCATGAACTCAATGGATCCTCGTGATAGGCCTAACCACAAAACTTTTCTCAGCAGTGACTGTGTAGGCCTATTTATACAAAATGCATGAATAACATTTTCCTGATAATCTGATTAAATAGATTACAGGAGGCAAAACCATCAAAGAGGTGCAGGGTCCCCAGAGAGGGACACCAGGGGACCAGGGGATAGAAAGAAACACAGGTGGATATTGGAGAGGGACCCAATTCAGAGTGCAGGAGGTGCAGGGTAAGGGAGGACTGTCTCCAGTGACAGTCCTTGTCTTTAATTTGGGATTTGGAGGCCTGAGGCCACTGTGAATATCATCATTAGACTGCACCTCAACACACTGACATGTAGCCTTGTTTGGTCAGCTTGACTTACTACAACTCTGAAATGTTCATGCTTTCTTATCTATGTATCACATACAAGTAAGTTTTAGTGACTAGATTGTAGGGGCAATTGGTAGGCAAAAATGGAAAACTCACTCTCCTACTTAGATCCCTAAATATTAACTAATGATAGAGGTTGATCTGAGAGCCAAGGCAATCTTTTTAATGGTTAACCAGACAGTAAGAGGAGATAGTGGCACTGGCTCTTCGTAAGGAATGAGAGTACTACTACTACTACTAGAAGTTACAGGTCAATAGACTCCACTTCCTCACTGAGTAGCATCTACCCGCCACAGCCTCCTGCAACCACAAGGCATTTGATGTGAAGAAATGAGGCGAAGGCTTTCCCAATGCTGAAACCACTTGTGTTGAGAGTTGCTATTGGAACAGCAAACATAGCCTCCTCACATTCCCACTCACTTGGCAGAGACAGATGGGCTCTACAGAGAAATGGGAAGCCTGGCTTCCTGCTAACAATTATGTGGCCAGGATTTTCTGTTTCTAGAATCCACAGCACTAGAAACAAGAGCCCGCACAGATCCTTTACTCAGCATAGTGAGCCAGGAAAGTAGAGTCCGCCTTCCCCCTTTTACTGTTTCACAGGGGAGAGAAGCAGTGCTTCCAGAAGGCACATACTTATTTCTGGGCAGTTCTGTCACTTTCAAAGACCTGGCTCTGACCTATAAGGGAAGATCAGGCAAGAGAAAGACTGCTCCTGTCAACATCATTTATAACATAAACCAACATGTAATTTGCTTAATTATAATATGAGCACAGGACACATTTCAAATATGAATGTTTATGTATGTGTGTATTTGTGTTGTTACAATGTAGTACCTCAACAGAGACCTAACTAGAGAAGAAGAAAGCCTGATGTCAGGGGAAATGCAAGCACTTCAAACTGAGGAAAAGGGAGCACAGCCCATCTGACCACAAGCCAGGGCAGGCGTGCTTCAAATCTGTTCTACCATGTTTTAGAAGCTGCTTCTAGTTTCATCACCTGCAGGAGGAAGGGCCGAGGACTAAGCTCCACTCCAACTACAGATGAGATTCAACACGACAGAATGCGTGGCACAGAGACACTCGTCAGTCATCAAGGAAAGTGGCTGGCTGTCAGGACCTAAGTGGCTTCACAGCTCCTTAGCTAAGAGCACGGAAACAAAACGTGAGGTGATGGCTATGTTAACTTGCTTCACAGCAGAAACCAGTTTTTCTCTGGGTCCCATGACACAATGTTATATTATGTTAAATTTGCACAGAACTTATTTAATAAGAAAAAAACATGTCTTGCTAAGGAAATGGAGGGTTCATCAAGGAAACTTGTATACTTCATGTCCTTGCCCAACACACATATTGCAAGAAAAAAGTCCAGCCCATCACACAAATGTTATCTCCATCATGGAGCTATGGAGAGCATTAGATATATGCCCTACAGGGCTTTCTGGTTTGTCCCAGCTTCCAGCTAGCATACAATAGGGAATCCTGCCTCCTATGAGAGATGAGGGAGCAGAGGAAGCAAAGGTCAGCTGTATAATACTCACCTTACTAACAAGGTGACAGCCCCAGCAACCACTGGGGAAGCGACACTGGTCCCTGAGAGTGCCCGGCAGCCCCCTTTCACACCGGAACCCCGAACTCCAGCACCATAGGTGACAATGTCAGGTTTCACACGACCATAGCCTCCTGGTAGTTCCTACAAACAAGGGTAGGTTGGTTTCTTATCACATCTAAAGCCCTTACCCATGGAGGGTTATGTGTGAATGAAACCAGACAGATAAATATCATCTGAGAAGATGCTGGTTGGAGTCTGAAACACAATGTAAACTGAAAACAAGTTTTAGTGGTAACACAGAGAATAAAACCGCTTTGGTATGTTTCATAGTACTTAAATAAGCCAGGTGTTATGGTACAAGCCTTTAATTCCAGCACTTGGGAGGCAGAGGCAGGTGGATCTCTGTGAGTTCCAGGCCAGCCTGGTCTACAAAGTGAGGTTCATTGACCTCCAGAGCTGTTATACAGAGAAACCCTGTCTTGAAAAACAAAATGAAGTATACTACTAAAACAGGAAAGAAAAAAAAAATAATTTTGCTGATATTTTAATAATTGCTCAGATCAGAAAGCAGTCACTGACTTGTCACTGAGAGAACCAAAAGCCTGCTCTACATTCTGATAATCTAAGCAATACATCAGAGAACTAGGAAAACTTAAACCAAAAAAAATATTTAAAAGTGTCTTCACAAGGAAAACCAGCACGTGGTTATGATTTGTTGTTTCAAATCACAAGGCACCACTGAGAACAGGCACATCTTCAGACATCATTCCCTTCAGATCCCTAAAAAGTGGGCCTATATGAAAAATACAAAAGGATTTTAAACTAACCCCACCACCACCGCCGCCACTGCTGCCGCCACCACAGCCGCTGCAGCAGCCACCACCATCACCACCTCTCTGTCTCTCTAGATAATGGTTTTTCCGGATAGCCCAGACTAGACTTGAACTTATTTGTGATCTTTTATTCTAGTCTCCTTAGTGCTGGGATTACAAGTATGTGCCACCATGCCTGGCCAAGAACTTACTATATCTGACCTATTTGAAATGAAAACCCTTTCCAGGAAATCAGTCATAAAAGAAGTATAGAAACACTGGCAAAGGGTGAAGACGCTGTTGGCCACAGCTCCATAGATAACTCAGAAACATTTCTTGGTAGCACTGAAAAGCAAGTCCTTGAGGAAGGCCAAGGACATGGCACCACGTAAAGTTGGTAAAAGCGGACCCAGGGAACTACAGACTGATGCTGACAGATGCTCTAATTCTTGCTACCTGACAGCACAAAGGGCATGCTGGGGAACACAGAGAATACACACAGAGTGCAAGCCTGACTCAGAGTAGTGTCTACCAGACCCGACATCAAGGCAATGAATGGGTCAGCTCCAGATATAGCATCCTATGTATGAGGGACAGAGACTTAGGTAACAGAGCCCACACTGTACAACTGAGGCTGACACAGAAGACTATTCTATAGAGTGCTGCAAGGAGCAAACAAGGCCTAAATGTTCCCAGGAAGTTGAAACTTTCTGGGCCCTTCTTAAGATCTTAGCACAAATTAGAGCAATGAGACATGACCTGACCCCAAAGAGCACTATGGATAGGTACTCCCCAGTCACCTCTTGAAGGTTAAAGCAACCAAGTGCTGCTCTGAGGGAACATCTAATTTTGAACCAAACTGGGGTAAAGGAGGGTGAAGTGATATACAATCAAACCCCATGCAGCTCAATCACTAACATTCTGATACTCATTAGTCACTAACACTGGAGACAGTAAATGCAATGACTCTGCTAACAAAACTGACATTAACTATTCTTATTGGGCTTTCAATTTCACTTTAGTGCTAGTGATGGAACTTGTGGTCTGATAGTTGCCAGCCAGGGTTCTCCCATGGAGCTAAATCACCAACCTCTCAGAATTGATTTCTTAAGGCCAATGAAAACTCGGCACTTGTATTGAGGAGAGTTGCTGTCTTTCCTGAGAACTGAGTCTGAGTCTACTTCACTTACATGTGAACTTCAGAAGATGGTAAAGACTGGAACTTGGAAATGCCGCTCAGACTCCACCCAGCATCTTCATGGCAGCTCAACTCACTGAACTAAAGTGGCTAACACCAAAGGAGCCTGATCTTTTGTCCTTGGGGGTGGGTGGGTGAGTGGGTGGTGGTAGAGTGTGTGTGTGTGTGTGTGTGTGTGTGTGTGTGTGTGTGTGTGTGTGTGTGTGTGTGCGTGTGTGTGCGTGTGTGTGTGCGCGCGCGCATGCACATGTGAGTGCACATACCATAGCTGGGGCTATTTCTCTGCCTGTGCATTGACAAATACATGTCAGGGCTGATAGACCAAGGGCTCCATGAGTCACATTAGGCTAATATAGAAAAGCATACCCAGGTAGTCATTCCCCTGGAAGAAAAGCGGGCGATGTTATCTTCAAAGTCAATGCCACCCACTCCAATCACATCCATCTGATCAGCTGGGTTATTCAGAGTGCTAAATTGAGACATACAAAAGAAAAAACAAAAACAAAAACAAAACAAAAAAAACAAAAAAGGGAAGAAAAATAATTTAAAATGAATAATTCAAATAAGGTCAAGCACTCCCAGGAAAATCTAGGGCCATTTTTTAGGTTCTTCTGTAAAAGGTATGTATATAGCTTTGACAGAAGGTTGCTCCTTAGAGCTGCCCCATGAAATGCCACATTCCTGCACCTTCATGCTATAGCTGTAGCCTCTTATCTGGAAGGATATTTGTTTCTTCTCTCCTTGCCACCTTATCCTCATGGATGGGGCCCATCTTAATGATTTCTCCTCCCTGGTTCCCTGAATCTGTCCTGGCTATGGACTTCCACAGAGCATACACATCAGTTTCTCACTCACCTACATGTCCTCACACCACTTTGGAGTTGTTTATTCTGCCTCTCTCACCAGATTAGATACTACATTAGATGAGCCCAGATCCATGGTTGTATTGCCACACACAGGCAGACCTACTGTATGCATCCCACCTTCAAGAGAATTTGAGGATAGCTACCATCAGCCTGCAGTCTTGAGCCCTTAGATGGCAGACACATACCAGGACCTCATGGCAGTGTATCTGCACAAAGGGCTGCAGTAAAAGAATTGGCAAAAAGGTTTAGGTCGTAGCCAGGCATGGTGGTGCACACCTTTAATTCCAGCACTCAGGGGCAGGTGGATCTGTGAGTCTGAGGCCAGCCTGGTCTACACAGTGAATTCTGGGCCAGCTAGAGCTATCTAAAAAGATTTTTATGACAAGAGTCAAGATGAAGCTGGCTAAAAAGCAGGAGCACTTAAGAAGGTATGCACTCTCACACATGACAGCGCTGCTCCAAGAACCCTGATAATGCTGTAATCACAACTGATTCCCAGGGGCTTCAGGTATGTGCAGAAAGATTCTAGAGCAAGTGCTTTCAGAGGCTCAAGGCACACCAGCCAATGCTACTCTGTAACCAAGTAGCCACTCAGCAAAAAGGCTTCTCACCCAGTGATGCTGCAAGTCTGCACATTTCCATGAAGGTAAGGAGCAGAAGGTGCTAACAAAAGCACAAGGTGGAACCTCCTACTGAAGTCAGCAGAAGATCACCACTTCCCACCTCCATCATATGTCAATCCGTAAATCTCAACCCTTAAAAAAATAAGGAAGGCACTGAGAGGGCCAGGCCAGGCCAGGCCAGGCCAGGAAATAAAGAAGCCCTGTTAGGACTGAAAAGGAGGGTGCTACAGCTGCAGACTAACTTTCATCAGTCTCAGCGCCAAGGGTGCAGGATCTAGAGTTCCTGGTAAAGAAAACGGGCTGCCCACCTCACATCCAGGGCATGCTTCCATCCTGACTGACTGAGAGCATTCCTCCAATGCCAAGCTGTAAAATGGCAACTTCTCATAAGCTAGGACACAGGGATGGGCCACATGCCACTTGCTACTGCTGCAGAGGGAGAAGATGCCCAAAGTCCGTGAGTACTGTGAGCACACCAACAAGCCTACATGGAACCACTCCTCAGATTTTCCTTCTCATCTATACTAATTTCACAACTCTCAGACCAGAGGTGACTATCCATGGCAGCAGCAGTGGGTTCAGGAAGGGCTATGTGATAAGGCAGTCAGAATGTCAGAACAGCACAATATAATGGCAGACACTATCAACAGGAGGACCAGTAGCACTGATAGTAGCAAGAACCTTCAATTGCTTCTACTGGAGACACAGGTGGGAACCAAATCCAAGGAAGATACTCATGGGACCAAAAGTTCTGGCAAACAGCTGGTAAACTGCCATGACACAAGCAGTTTTAGCATGAAATGGCTAAACTTGTCCATTTTCCTATCTTCCTGCTGCTTTCTCATGACAAAGGTAGAGACCATCTGACCACAAAGCCTACACCTTAGGAAGTTTGCCAATTCCAGCTAAAGTATCCAAAGAACAATGTGTATTTGCCCATTAGGTACATCTGTCTACTAGAAAACTGCTGCAATGTTGGCCTGCACAGCCATAAAACAGAACAAAGGAAAGAAATAGCAGCCACCAGTCAGGGCTCTCCTTGTGTGTCAGCATCACCTGCACAGTACCTGAAGAGCAGGCTCAGGACCCTGGGACAAGCGGTAAGGCCAAGATTCTAAACGAAAGGTTCTTAGCCTGGATAGGCCCCATCACACCTGTCTGGTTATGCCTGGTTTCACTCCTGTCCATGCCAAAACAGCCAGGGTAAGACATTCTTAGCCTACAGATAGGAAGAGGGTTCAGGAAACCGACAACCCAGGTGATTCTGAATTGAGTGGGGCTGTCAAAACTGGGAGAAGTGACACCAGGGAGAACACATAAAAAGAGAACAAGAAACACTAACAACAGATGCCTCGAGAATTGGTGTTTGCTACAGAAAAGGGACTTAGGGCAGTTCATTCCACTTACATTTATGAATCACAGCACATCAAGAACCATGGCCTCTTAAAAGGGATGGTTTGCACACCAGACTGTACCACAGGACTGTCACATAAACTCTAACTTCACATCATTTGGCCTCATCTTATGCTCTGGATGCTTTGCATACATTCGCCTGTTCTCCAGTCTGCCCTCCCTCAGCAAGAGCTCAAGGACATTTCAGCCAAATGCAGTATGAACAAATGAATGTGTATACACAGCTGTACATATAGCCAGTCTCTCTCCTTACTGCACTTGGCATATAAAACACATACCCTGGCATCTTCTCTTTTCCTTGAGGTCTCTTTTCTTATACCCTTGGTTCCAGTACTGAACTGCACCCATCCTGAGTACTCTGTGATGAGGGTGACAGGCATTCTACTTCAGAAAGTGCACCCAGAGCTTATAAATGAGGTTACTTCTAAATGCCAGATACATACAAGAGAGAACGGAGACCTCAGGTTTCATTGTTTGTTTGCCAGGATTTTGAAAGAGGGTCTCTCTACACAGCCCTAGCTGTCCTGGAACTCACTATGAAGACCAGGTTGGCCTCAAACTCGCAGAGATCCACCAGCCTGGGATTAAAGGTATGCACCACCACACCCAGCAGGCTGAATTTGTCAGTGCAGAGTGTTTCATGCCTCACACCGCTTTAATTTCCAAAAACTGGCACATCTATGTTCCCAGCATATGAGTCTCACTGTGTTTACACCTGCTTTTTAGGGACAGGGAAGACATTCACCCATGTGCCTCTTTATCACTGTGCTATACACAGTGAGTCTCAAAAATTACTCAGAACCTACTTCTCCCTAACAAACCCACTATCCTAATTACTGCCTTGTTTTCTTTGAAATAGGGTCTTATGTAGTTCAGGCTGAACTTGAACTGCTGATCCTCCTGCCTCTAAAACCTTCCAAGTACTGGGATTATAGGTATATGATACCACGTCCAGATTCCTGATTAAAGTTTGTGTTTGTGTGTGGGGCATACGTATATTTTGGTATGTATGTGGATATATATATGCTCACATGTATTGGAAGAGATGAGAGCACAATACTGAGGGACTTCCTCCATTGTTCTCTAACTCATTTTCTGAAGCAAGGTGTCTCTCACGGAACCAAAGTTCATTAACTGGTTAGAGTAGCTGGCCAGCAAGCCCCAAAGATCATCCTCTCTTCATTCCTAACCCTAGTTGGGGTCATATGTAGGTACATGCAGCCACACCTGGGAGTGCTGGGAATCCCAATTCAGGTCCTCTGCCTGGCATGGCAAGCACTTTGCCAACTGAGCCATCTCCCCAGATCCATTCTATTTTGGGAGGAGGGGAAGGTCAAAATAAAACTTTCAAGCCTCTAAACTATAGCTAAGTTTTTTGTTTTGTTTTAAATCAACATTTAAAAAAAATGGCTTCCATTTACAATTGTCAAAGCAGGTAGTAAGGACTTGGGGAGTCATTAATGTTTTTTTTCTTTTTTTTTTTGTAAATTAAAACTTAGCAACAAATTTTAGATAGATATAAACAAGGACACACACAAAGACACACAGACTGAAGACACAATTTCAGTTACTTCAGGGGAATAAGAATCCCTCAGGTTATCCTGCGGGGATTACTTACCCATAAAGAGGTCCATCATTGCCAATAGCAGAAACCATGATTACATTGTTAGCTGTTAATTCCCACACCTACAAAATAGCCAAGCATTTGGTTAACGAATGCTACTATCAACAAGTCCCACAAACTGCAGACCTTCTCCACATATAAGCAAATGGGATAAGGTTTTGGAGGACAACCCCATGATCTGGGGGCTGGACAATTTGTAGCACTTTGGCCCAATGGCCAAGCTTAGGAAAACTGAGTGCAGGTTTAAAAGAAAGGCATCAGGGCACCAGGGAGACAGCCATGCTCCTTAAAAATACCTGCGCCCAGGCCTCTAGCCCTCTGGGTTGTGACATGCAAGTTTCTGAAGTTCATGTCATTAACCATCTGTTTCACAAAAGCTGTCATTACCTTAGTAGGAATGACATACACTTCAGAGTATAAAAACTGTCACCCAACATGCTGTCCTTGCATGGTGATTTTACCAACCTTGTCAACAAAGGGATGATCCATGAAGTCAGGCCCACCGATGCTAAGGTTTAGAACATCAATCTTCTTTAGGATGGCATAGTTGAAAGCGTCCAAAAACCAAGATGTATAAGACACCTGGTTAAATCGAAACAGTCCTCTGAGGGCCTCAGCAGAAGTGTAAAGAGCTGTGACAGCTTTGGTTTCTAAGGACTAGCACACTCTTCAAAGCATGGGGACAAATCCCAAGTAAAAATGCTTTAGAATGTAAGCATTGCACCCACAAATTAAGTCCTAGAACTAGACCCAAGGAAGTGGTCTGTGCTGTATGCTGTGTCTCCCCTGAGGGGCAACAGCAACTGTCTGTCTACCTTACAGCATGCCGTCTAGGACCAACCCAAGCTTCTACCTCTCTAAGACACTGCTGTCATGTTAAACATTTCTACAGTTTAAGGCATCTGTCTAACATCTTTCATTACTAAAATGACGGAAGGACAAACAGGAGCAATCACAGTCACTTCCCAGTATCACACCACCAGTTTTCACCATCCTCTACTTTGGTTAGGTAAATTTAATTGCTTTTTAATTAAAAACACTACCTCTGGGTTTTTCGTTTTGTTTTGTTTTTTTCCACACAAGCTAAGCCAGGCATAGTGGCTCACAACTGTAACCCAGGCACTTAAAAGATTGCAGCAGGAAGACTGCCCTGAGTCTGAGGCCAGTCTGAGCTACATAGTGAGTTCCAGACTAGTCTGGGGCTACAGAGTAAGACCCTGTCTCAAGAGTAAAAACAAAGAGAACAACCAACAACAAAAACACAAAACCAGATTCCCAGTGGGCAGAGTAATACAATAAGAAAGAGTATTTTGCAATGCTTTTTTAAAAAGTTAAACTGCATGCCAACATGCAAAAGAAATCCTAAAAGGCAACATAAGAAGTAAAAAATGTTCCCCACAGAAAGGTGAGGAGTGAATTGAAAGCCACTGGAAGGACAGGTGTCATCACTGTGTTTCTTTTTTTTTAATGTGCTGGAGCTCAAAAATGAAATTTGAAAATGAGGGCGGGGGGGGGGGAGGGGGCTGGAGAGATGGCTCAGAGATTAAGTGCACTGGTTACTCTTCCATAGGTCCTGAGTTCAATGCCCAGCAACCACATGGAACCATCTGTAATGAGATCTGGTGCCCTCTTCTGGCATACAAGCAAACATGCAGGCAGAACACAGTGCACATAATAATAAATCTTTAAAAAAATAAATAAGGGCTGGAGAACTGGTTCCATGTAGTGACCACTAGTGTCAACTGTAAATTTGAAGAATCTAGAAACAATTGGGAGATGGACTATGCCTGGGGTTGGGGGGTTATCTTGAATATATTACCTCACATGGGAAGACTCATTTTAATAATTGTGTGGGTCTACAGGGCGGAACACCCAAGAAAAAGAACACTACTTTGCATTCACTGCTCTTCTTTGTGATTGTGGATCCTGTGAGCAGCTGCCTCAAAGTTCCTGCCACCCAGATTCCCGACCATGATGAAGAAAACCTTGAACTGTAAGCTAGAATCAATTCTTTCTCCATTAAGCTGTTTTTAATAGAGTATTTTATCACAGCAACAGGAAAAACAATTAAGTGGGTCAAGAGCTTGCTATGCAAACATGAATGAGTTTGGTGCACACACACAAAAAAAACTGGATGTGGTAGTGCACGCTTGAAGAACTGAGAGACAGATCCCTGGGACTTTTTTTTTTTTGCCACCCACTAGCCTAATGGGCAACCCCCAGTTATTTGAACATGGGCCTATACATTTAAACTGGATCCCACAGCCTGAATCAGGCCAGGCCTCCCTGCAACTCTCTAGAGAATTAAACCATCTACACTGTGACTTGACAGCTCTCAATTTATGATACTAAGCTCTTTACCTTGTATGCAACACTGAACTAAATTACATGATATGAAACTTACTGCAGGCCTGATATCTTCTTTGATCTTGGGATGTGCTAATTATGGAAGTGCTCAGAAGGCTAATACACTCTTTTTTTTTTTTTTTTTTTTTTACTTTCAAGACAGGGTTTCTCTGTATAATAGCCTTAGCTGTCCTGGAACTTGCTCTGTAGACCAGGCTGGCCTCAAACTCACTGAAATCCACCTGCCTCTCTGCCTCCCAGAGTGCTGGGATTAAAGGCAAGTTCCACTACTGCCTATATAGAAGGCTACTTTCTAAAGAGGCTCCTCTGGTCACCCTTCCACCCTGGGAGCAACCCTCCCCCCTTTCCTCATCTCTCTTAGCCTTACTCTTAACAGCACTGCTCTCCAAGCCTTAAAAGGAAGCATCTCTTTTCTTCTCAAGTCCCATAATGCTTAGAACTCCATATACTATACTGTCTGTCTAAAACTCTCCTGCCATAAGGCCTTTTCTCCTAATAAAGGGTAGGTACCTTATGAAGAGACTTTGTATCAGTCCCTTCCTGGACCAACTGCTGCTACTCTTCTTTCTCTTTATCTAGTACCAATGAGAGATCCTGTCTCAAGAAACAACGAGAAGTTTGGCGTGGTGCTGCCTGCCTTTAACCCCAGGACTCAGGAAGCTGACACAGCAGAATCTCTGAGTTCATGAGTTTGAGACCAGCCTGGTCTACACAATAAGCTTCAGGCCAGCCTAGGAAAGATAGTGAGACCCTGACTCAAAAACAAAGCAAAACCAACAAGGTGGATGGTGTTCTGGCTAACATATAGCCTCCACACACAAACATACACACACACACACACACACACACACACACACACACACAGACAGCAGCAGCCTCTTCCTTTCTGTTTTCAGATGAAATAAAGAATGAAACTGTAAACCCTAGGTGCTGGGATACAAAGGTCAGTAACACAGCCCCTATTCTCCAGCAGTGGGAACTAAATGGGGGCAGGGAGGCATATGTATGTCATGAACATGCCATTATTCTACTATGAAGACTTAGACAGTAGCCCAGAAGGTTCAGGCAAACCAGACTGTAAAAGACAAACAGATCAAGGAATCACAATGGCCTTGGAGGAAGGTCAGTCATCAGGACTAGGGAAGGTTGATGAATGCAGTGTTGGGGGAAGGACACACAGGAGATAGGACAGTGTGAGATAGTGAGGCACACACGACAATAAGGAAGGCTGTTACTGCAATACAGTAGCTATACAATGGTGCTTTGCATCATACCTCAGCTCTGACCACTCACATGTTTCAAGCCCCCCCACTCCAAACACCTACCTGACTGTTGGTAAAGACCCTGAAGATGTGCAGCTCTGCATCTGGAGCAAATCCCTGGCACTCCCTCATGCTGGCAATCACACCTGCGACAAATGTGCCATGGCCCAGCCCTACAGCGGAAAAAAAAAAATTCCATTAGACAGCTAGGGATGTGCAATGAGGTAGAACCCTCAAAACCAAGAACCATACACTCCTGGTCTTGGAAACACACGAGCAGCCTCTTCTGTGGTCTGTCCCTCATACTCCTGATACCACTCTTTCTATTTTCCTTTGTGGGCAATTCCACAGGTAACTTTCTCAGCAGGTACCACCTTCTCTCCCAGCCTCTACTTCCCTACATCATCTCAGAGCATCAGCAAAGATTCTTAGTACTTGGGCTTGTCGGTGCAATCACAGGCCAACATACAAGTTATTGGCCTCCAGACCAAGAGCCTCATCTGACTAGGACCTACCATCATCCAGGGTCCGCTCATTGGTCCAGTTGGTTCTCTCCTTAACGTTCTTGAAGTGTGGATGCTTCTCACTGAGCCCAGTATCAAAAACAGCAACCCTGACATTAGCACCTTATTCCAAAAAGAGAAAACAGCAAACAATCATATTGGGAGAAATAATCTTTCTTGATTTCTACCCATAAAACACCATTCCTCTAAGGGAGCCACAGAAACAGGAAATCAAGGACAGGCCCCTGGGATAGGACACAGCTCACAGTGAAGATAGAACTCTTCTGCTCTCATCAGCAAAAGAGAAAGACCTCTCACTGGTTCTGGGTTTCATCAAGTAAGACACAGTCCTTCAGTTTCCGGAATCAAGTGGACAGTTAGTGAAATGATTCCTCAGTTACTCCACAAACCCAAGTAAACCAGACTAACAGTCACGGAATTGTTTAAATCCAAGTGTTCATCTTTGAATGTTATCAACTTCCTAGAAAAATGCAGTTCTGCAGACGTGACGTGGCACTGCAGCACAAATGGTAGATATGAGCTTCAAGTTCTGCTGCTTTGTGTAGTATCAACAAGAAAAAAATGTTCAAGTCCAGTGTCCTGCATTCTATTCCCAGGTCCCACATAGGAGGTTAGAGATGCCTACAAGTCATCCACTGACCTTAACATGCACACCATGGCACAGATCCACCCACACATGTACACATGCACTCATGTATACACCCAGGTGCATACATGAACATGCGCGCATGCGCACATACACACACATTCCTATATATACATACACGTGTACTTGTGTTCAAGTACATACACACAAATTTTTACATGTAAAAATAGAAGTCACAGAAACAGATGCTGGGCTTAAGAGGCAAATATGGAGATAGTTAACTATACCTAGCTCCATACATGGTAAGAAGGGTAGATAGATGTATATGGTGGGGCAACCTAGCAGATGGCCTCCCTGGATGCTGACTGTCCAGGACCCTGGCCTGCAGTACACACCTGTGTATCCCATCTGCCACAGCACATCTGCCTGCAATGTCTGGGCAACCTGTCGAGGAATGGCTCTCAGCAATCGCCGACTTGAATGTCTTCCTGTTGCATGCCAGAATCCAGAGCCCAGGGAGAGACTGGCTCTTCTCAGGGGTCGTGATGACTGCCATTTCTGGCTCCACCGGGTTTCATTACATGGCACAATGGGGTCAGCTAGAGTCAAGGAAGAGCATGATCAGAGACCAAGAGAACAAGTGCATATACTGTGCTCCAAGGCAAAGCCACCCTCCTGCAAGCAGCAAGGACACCTTGAAATCATGTTTCAGGACTTTCCTCAAGGCAATCACAACTATAAGACAGTATTTAGTTGCTATATTATGTCCAAATGACTCTTAAAATTTTGTAACCAAGGAAAGGCAGAGAAAGACTTACAGTAACTTTTACTGAGGTCCTGTTGGGGGCCATGGTAATACATATCTGTAACCTCAGCACTAGCAAGGCTGAAACAGGATTATGAGTTTAAACCTACCTAGGCTATATTGCAAAACCCTGTCTCAAATAAATAAGCCTTTTGTGTCACTAAAACACTAAAGATAAAAATCATTCTACCAGTGCCCTGACCTTGAGAGATCAGGAGAAAGGGAAATGACCCAAGAGCTGGCCACTTAGGATCAGCAGCTTTTGTAGTGCTGCACTCTGGATAGGAAAAAGCTGCTTTACCTCACTGAACATACCTTTGGCCACACTTTAGCAGGGTCTTTAAGTCAGAAACTCGGTAATTTTCTTACCTTTTCCAATTTCCCCTTTCAAAACCCAAAAGAAATAGAGTAAGAGGAGGGTCTGAGGCAACAGAATACTCAGGGACTATTTTATGTACTTTTGCTAAGATCTGTCCAATTGTACACTTAAGTAATTAATTTTAAGACCTGAAAAATGTAGCTATAGTTTCTCTTGTCCCACCAGGTCCTGCCACCCTTCAGCCCCAAATATGCACACTCTGTTGGGCGATGGTTAGAGCTTCTTACTAGCTAGCTCTCTCTTAATTATTAACCCACAACTACTATGTATTTCTACATGGACTTATCTTACATAGCATCTCTTACATAGCTCTACATAGCATCTCCTTGCAGTCTCTCTCTGCCTACCTTCCCCAGAATTCTCTTCATCTCCTAGTCCCACCTATCTTCCTGCCTCTATTGGCCAAACAGTGTTTTATTCATCAACCAATAAGAGAAACATATGTACAGAAGGACATCCCCTATCAGAAAAATTCCTTCATTAAAAAAATAATAAAAGGAAATAAAAGTAAAATATTATAAATTATGAGTTTTCACTTTACCTTTCAAATATGTTACAATGAAAAACAAATCATATTTTTAAAACCTTAATTTCATTTATTAGTGTGTGGTAGCACATACAACTTTGAGTTAGCTTTCTCCTTCAACCTTTACATGGGTCCCAGGGATTGAACACAGATTGTCAGATTTACATGGCAAGCACTGTTACCCACTGAGCTACCTTGCTAGCCCTCAAATCAGTTTTAAGAACAAGGCTATACTACTCCTACAGTACTAGTTCTAAAGTAAATGACTCTCATTGTTCTCAAGGTTTCCAGGGCACACCCATGAAAGTATGGGACATGGAAAAAAAGAGGCTGTCAACTCCATGAAGCAACTGTCTAAAATGACAGTCCAATTCCCAGGTAACTCTTGTCTATAAATTCATAGCAGGGACAATCCCAAAGATACTGAGTAAGAACATTTAGATGATGGGAGCAGTCTATTCTGCTTGACCTTAAACAAGACAGAACACTCAAAGAAAATAAAGTAGTAAGAGGCACAGACCATACCGTATGAATAACCACTGAAAAGAACTGGGGATCATCAGCTTGGAGAGAAGAAACTGATTTAAAAAAAAAAAAAAAAAAAAGAACCACAAGACATCTGCAAATAAACATCTGCAAATAAGAGAGACACAATGTCCTAGTTTGGGGTTAGGGTTATTATTGATGAAATACCATAATCAAAGCAACTTGGGAAAGAAAGGGTTTATTTCAGCTTACACTTCAGGTAATAATCCATCACCAAGGGGAGTCAGGTCAGGAGCTCAAATATGGCAGAAACCTGGAGGCACGATCTGATGTAGTGGCCATGGAGGGTGCTGCTTACTGGCTTGTTTCACATGGCTTGCTCAGCCTGCTTTCTTATAGAACTCAGGACTACCATCCCAGGGATAGCACCACCTACAATGGACTGAGCCCTCCCACATCATTCAGTAATTAAGAAAACATCCTACAGGCTTGCTTACAGTTTGATCTCATGGAGGCATTTTCTTAATTGAGGTTCCTTCCTCTCAGCTAACTTTAGCTTGTGTCAAGTGGACGTAAAACTACGCAGCACAATGGACATCTTCACGATATCATTAACACCTCATAGAAAAGATATTAGCTTTGTCTTAGGGCCAGTAGGATAGAACCCAATGGGATCCAATGCAAGACAGATTTCAGTCCAACATCAACATTGAGCAAAACTTGAATTCAACTGCTACCTCATGCTGTGAGAATGCTGCTAAGCACTACACTCTGACACTATTTCACTTCAACCTCTGAGAACCAGTGAAGTAAGTGGGTCAGTACCTCTCTATGTTAGGAGAGAAAAATGAAGCTTATAGTGAAAAGGAACTTCCTGCTCATGACTACAGCTAGCCACAATACATTACAGACGCTACAGAAAGGAAGCACATAAGGACGGCCTAGGCCATGGCTAGAATCAGGTAACTCGAAGTCTCCAAAAGCATTCTAGAGTTCTCAAAGGTGAAATGAACCAGAATGAACAGGAAGTTCAATAAAATAAGTGTACAAACCTGACTAAGTTTGATCTGGTTTTGACCTGAGTTGTTTGGCACTGCAGCTCTTTAAGGAGAAAAGATGAAACATCTGTGATAATGAGTCAGGCCCTTAAGAAATCAGACCCGAAGTCAGAAACTCCCTGGAAAAAGCAGGGAGAATGAAATGTTCTTTAGCCTGCCTGATAAATAACAGGGCTGGGACTGTAGCTCAGTTGGGAGAATACTTGCCTAGCATGAAAAAGTTTCCAAGTTTTGTTGCTGGCACCACCAAAAACTGCTAAGGGCCTATTGTTATAATAAAGCCCTTGGGGGACCTTGGCAGATTCCATGGCAGGTGAGGGACAAACATGGCAGGCAGACAGAGCTTAAGTGAGAAGTTTTATAAGAAAGGGGGTGGGGAGGGGGAGTGAGAGGGTGAGAGAAAAGAGGTAGAGAGACACAGACAGGACAGAAAAGAGGGAGACAGCAAAAATCCTGGCTGCCCCAGGGGAACAGAATTGAGTGGGTTTTTCTTTTAAAGTGGCCTTTGCATCTGCATGTAGACTTCATAGTGATGTAGCCACCACGGAACCCTAGGCTGACCAGGGTACTGCTTGAGTGCATCATGTCAGGTGACAGGGGGCAGGCCAGCATAATGCCTGAATCCTCATACCTATAGTCTCCACACTTCAAGGTGGAAACAAAAGGATCAGAAGTTCAAGGTTATGCTGGACTACACAGTAAGTTCCGGGTCAGCCTTGGGTATATAACGATCTGTCTCAAAAACAGAATTTAAAAAAGGAATGAACAGCAAATTATTAGCTGGTAGTGTGCTAACCTCGTTCGGTGAAGAGAAAAAATGTTCCCCTGGTGGCACCAGGTCTTCTACAATACAGAAAGCACTACATTAGGTTTGTAGTTTGTTATTTGGGGATGAATGCTACCTTCAAAAGCCCAACTGTAGCAAAACTAGGCCCGAGAAAATGACAGTCAAAATCCATGGGCTTGTACCCATAGGCCTGCCAGTGCCCACAGATTACAAGGGCATGCCACAACACCCACTTCTAGTCCTAGTCAGGGAGCTCAGAGGGAAACAAAACAAAACCCAGGAAAAAGATACTTTACAAGAGAGCTGTAAAAAATGAAAACCTGAGCTCAAAGGAGCAAAATTTAAGTACAGAGGAGACTCAAAGACAAGGGTGTGGTGGCATACCTCTACAATCCCAACATTTGTGAAGCTGAGGCAAGAAAACTGTCTCAGTTCCAGCCTGGCTATGAAGCAAGACTGGTTTTGGGTTTTGTTCTTTTGGTTTGGTTTTTAAAGACATGATTTCTCTACATAGCCTTGTATCCTTGGCTGTCTTGGAACTCGCTCTGTAGACCAGGCTGCCCTCAAACTCACAAAGATCCACCTGCCTCTGCCTCCTAAGTACTAGAATTAAAGGCATGTGGCACCACCACCTGGCATGAAAAAACAAACAAACAGGCCAAGACTTCCCACTCAATACACAAAGGGCTGATAGACTCAAGGTTAAAAAGAGTCCCGGGTGAACACAGCCAGAAATCAGCTTCCACAGAGATGCATGGCATCACCATGCTCCACTACAGACCCTCAGTGATCCTCCCAAGACAGCATGAAGCTACTTTTCTTAAAACAAAATGTGTTGTCTCCTGGGCATGGCAGTGCATGCCTGCAATCACAGCACTCTGGAGGTAGGGGCATGAACACATGGAAAGTCAGCCTTACCTTCACAGTGAATTTGAAGCCTGAGCTACAGGAAACCCTGTCTCAGAAAACAAAACAAAGAAATCGCCTGTCAAGACAACGTTCTCCACTGGAGAACTGTAAAAAAGAACACAGGTGTCCCCAAATCACCCTTAGCGACTCTGTGGTGAAAGTCAAGCAGTGATGTGGCCTGTGCTCACCATACTCACATTCAGCAAACTTCAAGGAACGAAAGACTTTTCGCTGAGGTGTCACCCGCTTGATGTTTGGATGATCTTCAAGTGTGAGCAGCCCGGCCTTCTGCTTCTCTTTTATCTGAATCACCTCAAAATCACTAGGGTAGTCACTGGATGGGTTGTTCCGAGGTATAATTCTCCAGTTGTCTACTTCACTGCTTTTCAGAGCACTTGAAATAAATGAGTTTCTAGCTTTGGCTGTGAAGTATCCATTGAAAGCCACAATATATTCTGAAATCAATGGCCACAGTGAAAATTAAGTACTTACATACATAACAGAATATACCTAATTTGAATCTTCATTGGGAAAAAAACATGTACCTCAGCCCACAGCAAAATAAAAGCAAGCAGAAAGATAAGTATAAAATGTCATAGGTGGCTCGTGCCTTTAATCCAGTACTTGGGAAGCAGAGACAGGCTGATCTCTCTGAATTTGAGGCTGGTCTGGTCTATAAAGTGAGTTCTAGGACATAGAAAAACCCAGTCTTAAAAAAAACAAAAAAGCTGTAGACAGGGATCTGCAGAGTTCTGGGTAAAGCTGACTTAAGTGAATCTTAATCACACAAAATACACAGTTTAAACCTAAGTATGGGTCTGATGAAATGGCTCAGTAGTTAAGTTCTTGCAGTGGATCTGGCTTCAGTTTCCAGTACCCAAACAACTATAACTCTAGCTCCAGGGATCCAATACCTCTAGCCTCCATAAGCACCTGCTCACATGTGCATATATTCACAAACATATATAATCAAAATACATCGTAAGAAATTTAAACCAGGAGGGTTGGAGAGATGACTCAGGGGTTAAGAGTGCTAACTTCTCTTAAAGAGGATCCTGGGTTCAGTTCCCAGGATCTAATATAGTGGCTCACAACCATCTATAACTCCAGTTCCACAAGATCCAAAACCCTCTTCTGTCTTCCACAAGTGCCAAGCATTCACATGGTCCACAGACATTACATGCAGGCAAAACATTCATACACATAAAACATTTGTAAACTGAAATAAATAACAAACAAATAAAATCCTCATATCTACAGAAATTTGGCCACAAATTGCAACAAGGACAAGTGTTCAGAGAATGCATGGCTATTTGTTCTACAGGAGGAGAAGACAAAGACTGGATCAAGCCCCATATTTCCTGCTCAGCCCTTCTGCCTGAGGCTTGACTTCCAAAGTGATGTTCAGCACCTACATCAGCACCTTCCCACCTACAATGGTGCACAGTCAGTTCTACTCCATGGGGAAAACCCCTTAAGCAAATGTTAATGCCTATATGGTGTACACTCATTCCATTTGAAATTTACTAGAGAAGTGAAACAGAAGCTAATATTTATATTAGTTTGAAACCAATAAGATGGGAGAGCCCAACACTGAAGATTGTTCATTACCATATTCCACCACAGTTGAGGAGAATTCCACCTTCAAAGTCAGGTGGGAACAGCTGGGGCATGAGGCCTTTTCAAAAGCTTTCTTCCCCAGCCTGTCACCTAGATGCTTCTTTCCACAGAGCAAAACCACCAACAGAAGAAGCCAGATGTTGATGAGCTTCATGGTCCTAAGTGAATATGGTCATAAAATTGCATAAATTCAAATCGCACTAGGTTCTTCCTTGATCAGAAGTGAAATTTCTGTTTTGGCTAAAAGCTGCAACCTTACTGATCAACCATCCTACAGACTTGTCCAACGTAAAGAGAACCTCAGTCCCATGGTCACACACAGCTTGGCCCAAAAAGAGGCTTTCATTTCTTTCTCCGTTTCTTCTCCATCTTGGACAGGGCCTTCTCTCATCAGGGCAGAGTCGACTGAGTCCTAGATTCCATTTGCACCACAGACCCAAATCTAGCAGGGATGCCCAAGCAACCACTCTGAAGGACGATCTGAAACAAAACAGCACACAGAGACATCAGAGACATCCCAGCCAAGCCAGATGTGACAATTACAGTTGCAGTTTAAGTGGAATGGTCAGCTACTCCAGTTTTAAACAATCAATTGGGAATTCAATGCCAAGTCCCCACTCTTTTGTTTAGATTTATTTATGCCTCATTGCTTTCCTGAAAACATTTCAAGACCGTTCCCCAGGTAAAGGGAAAAATAAGTGAGGAAAGTGAAGAGACTAAGGACAACAGCTAACAAGAGGAGCATGAAGCAGTCTAGCCTCCATCCCTACAGCTAGGAAAGAAGAAAAGCCATCCTTCATGTAACACCCTCCACTTCTACCTTACACTGTGTTTCCTGACATGTGGCGCTCTCCACAGTCCAGGGCATGTTGCCAATCAGCACCTACAATTTCTCAGTCAAAAGCATAGTCTATAGATCCTTACTTTCTGCTGTAAATTATACCTAAGTACAAACTATTTTCTAGCCAAGTCATTTTAATAGGTTCTTTAAGAGGTATGGCTTAAATGTACTCATATTTTAAAATATTTGCTGCCAATTTTATGAAAAGGGCAGACATTTTCTACAGCCGTTAAATTTATTTTACCTGGAGCATCAAGCTTAAATTAAACCAGTTTAATCTATTCTAAAATCAGATTAGCTCTTTACTGAAAATGGAATAGAGAACAGTTTGTGAGGCAAACTATTGCTAAAGAAAGTGTTATTTGAGTATAAAACTTCTCTTGGGCTCAGATCTTTCTCAAAATATCTGAAGTACAGGAGGAACAGCTGTTCTTCACAACACTCACTGGCAGTGAGGGCCGGGCTGCCTCAGGGTGACCAGCAAATGAAGCTCACCACCTTATCTGTGGGGAATGGTCCAGCCAGGGGAGGGAGGCACAGAACAAGTCTGGCCTGTGTACTGTTTCACATAAAGAAAAACAAACAAACAAAAACAAAAACCAACAGACAAAGAATAAGCCATTGTCAACCAAGATGAGACAGTAAAACTCACTCTTTGGCAGAAACTGGTACTTTGTAGAATAATAAAGAGGTTTTGGTTTCAGCAACTGCCTGTTTGTACTTCTAAAACAGGAAAGGAATGAAATAATACTGAGGGAGTAGGACTTAAACAGCTGCCCAAACTTTACCAATAGGACCTTTACTGCTGCACCACCCAACAGTCTGCAAAACCAGCCAGTCTATAACCCACACCAGAGACCGGGGCTGCTGGGATGTACTCACAGGAGAAACAACTATGGCTATCTCAACAGAAGGACAGTGAGAATGTCAACTACAAGAGCAAAAAAGTAAAAGATCCCAGTAAAAAAACAGAGGTCAGCTAAAGCACCTTACACATTCTGCTGAAGCCAGAGGCCCTGTGAGAGTTATCAGGAACAGTCTCAAAAAATACTCCCTAAGATCACTGGTCAAAGAATATACATACAGCCAATCACTGAAGTAATGTAATAGTTTTATTGCTGTAAGTGTGCACTTTACAAAAGGGTATGGAGAGTTTCTCAATGGTTAGAGCAATGGCTGTTCTTCCAGTTCCAGGGGACCCAAGGCCCTCTTCTGGCCTCCATAGGCATTGTATATACACTGTGCACAGACACATGTGAAGGCAAAGCACCTATACATGTAAAAATTTTAAATGAAAAAAAAAAAAGAGTAACAAAAATAATCTCTTAAACCCTCTGCATTAAAAGAATTATAAGCCAATGTAGAGTTATATGACATGAATGTTAGTGAGCAATACTTGTGATAGCATCATAGGCCTTCTGCAGTAAATCACTTTATCACCATCCTTGATAACTCTCCCACAGGTAGACATTAATTTATATTATAATGTATTTATCTGTGCAGATCAGATAGTTGATGTTTACAAATTAAACAGGGGCCTGATTCTAAAACAAAGAAATGGAAAGGAATGAAATTTTTCAAAAGAAAATAGCCAGCTAGGCGCGCACGCGCGCACACACACACACACACACACACACAGAGCATAGGGTACCCTGGCTTTATTACTCACTATGCCATGCCATTTTATAGAATGCTTACCCAGTAAGGTACTGCCAGGTGCCGGAGTGGGGTGCGGGGAGAGGAAAGAAGGAAAAAGGAAGAGGGAGAGGGAGAGAGGGAAGAGGGAGGGATAGATGGAAAGAAGGGAAGAGGGAGAGATGGAGATGAAGAGGGAGAGAGACAGCACATGTTCACAAGTCAGAGATATAGTGTGATGAAGCAAAAGAGGCCAACCACAAACCAAGCACCAGGTCAAAGGCAGGAAAGGAAAAGTGTCAGAGAAGAGGTCACCTAAGCTGAGACAGAGTCCTTTTAGGAGTGACCAGAAGGTTCTAGTTGTGCTGAAGTGGAGGTGGGGAGAGCTGCACATAAGGCACTATGTATGGAGGGAGAAGCGGTGCATCTGTGACAAGGAGAACACAGAATAAACACAAGGACCAATAGGGCAGGCATCCTGTCTGAGGATGAAGGAGGCTGGAGCAAGACACTCCAGAATGCAGGCATCAGCGGCCAAGGGGAGTAAACACAGAGCCAGAGAACAGGCTGCTGAGCAACTGCTCAGAGCTCTGCACTGTACAGGCAGGAGGATCACTGGCAAACCATGGCAGAAACCTCTGACCTCACACAGCTTATCTTCCAGCATGGAGATGCAGATAAGAAATAAGTAAATGCAGCTTAACTGATAGTTTAAGTGTTGTACTTAGAAAGCAGAGAAAGGAAGGGAACAGGACAGCTAAGAGGGCTGCATTGTCAGCATGACTGTCACATTGGCTTCACAGAAGGGACTTTTTAAGTGAGCACCTAAAGGAAGTAGTTTGGAGTGAGAAGAAAAGCAAAGAGGCCACTATGGCTGAGCAGAATGCAGAAAGGGAAGGGAGGGGAGATGAAAGAACTGGGGACAGACCAAGGATGGCCCTGAAAATCAGAGAGGACCTCAGTTCTTATTCTGAAAGGGAAGGGGAGACAAAGCTGACCACTCAGCCTTCTAGGAGAAATGAATACAGGGCACAGAGGACTCAGTGGAAGATCATGGATATAAACAACCCACGGAGAGAAGATGCTGACTTGGACTTTAGGGAAAATAAGGTAGAGTCAACAAGATCTCCTGATGACCATATGTAGGTTAGGAATCCAAGCCAAAAGGGTAACTTTTGCCTTTGAGATGAAGACTACATGGAAGCTGGCTCAGGGTAACACCCATGTGGTCACTAAGCTGTGAACATGTCTGTTTAGGATGCTCATCAACATTGGGAAGCAGGCAGAGGCTGTCCAAATCCTAGGCCACCCAGTACCTCTTCTTGGGGGAAGATGACAGGGAACAGAAGAAACCAAAAGAAAGCCAAAATCAGACTTCCAAAAGGACAGAATGGCCAGTGGATGAGGCCACTGGGTTAATTTTCGGAGGGACTGGGAGATGGCTCAGCAGATAAGGCCACTCGCCACCAAGCTTGACTGAGTTCCATTCCTGGAACCAACTCCCACATATGTCCTCTCTGATCTCCACACTAGTACCCATCCACACACACAAAATAAAGAAGTGTGTTAAAATGTTACTGATCTCTTCCAGAAAAAGTTCACACTAAGTGAACGAGTGGCCCTGGTCTGACTGCACTCTACCAAGCCCCATTTACTCCAGGAACTTCTGACCCACTAGTTCTAGAAGGAAGTAAGGAAAGAAGGAAGCTGCTTCAAGTACAAAAGTCTCCTGAGATAAATGAGCAAGCTGGAAATGACAGAAAACGAAAACAGCTATGCTGTGCAGACCTAGGTAACCTGCTTATTGTCCTCAAAGGTGAAAAGTCCAGACTTTTAGGACATGACTGCAACTGGCACGTGGTGGGAAATTACAGAGCATAAGGTTTCTATAGGTTCCCAATCCTGAAAGAAGGCTCAAATTAATTTTCCTCTATGGCTCCTAATTCATGACTCAACTGTTAGAAGATAGTGCATGAGGCCTGGGTGCAGGAAGCCAACCATTTACCACTAACCCCTGTGCTCTTGGACCTATGTATTTAGAGAGATCCTAACCCACAGACATGTTCAGTGGGGC
The DNA here is from genome assembly GCA_030556225.1 of Cricetiscus sungorus. NCBI lineage: Eukaryota > Metazoa > Chordata > Mammalia > Rodentia > Cricetidae > Cricetiscus > Cricetiscus sungorus. The sequence goes on along the minus strand of JANBXA010000728.1, from coordinate 9,372,141 downwards.
TTTTAAAGAACAGACTGCACTCTGAGAGCTGTAACGTACCTATTCACCTGTATCAACAACCCACGATGTCTAAGCTATAACTCCAAGCAATAAACATGAGCCAAAGACATGCCCACTAGCTAGAGGCAGGCAGGAACACCATAACAGACATTAAGTTAGACAGGTATGTATATATAGGCTCACACACAGGGATAAAGAAAGCCACTAACTTGCCCTTCACTTTCTGAGTTAGTATGTGGAGGACAAGAAAGCCACAGACACCCAGTTAGAGCTGGAGTCAATCAGGTAAGAAAATGAGAAAAGGCCACCAAAAAATAAAATGAATGAGCCATTCAGTATTGAGCTGAAATGGAATGGAACATGAACTCGAGGTTTTCAGATGTACTCACAGAGATACAGAAATAAACAAGTGCACCTTTGAATACATACCCCATCTACCAAGAGGACATAGAAGAAGTGCTGTGTTGCACCCACAAGAAGGAAGCCCACCTTGTGCCCAGATGGCTGAGTACCATTCTCCAGGGAAAGAAGTCGGGATCCTTGAAGAGACAAATCAAGGGTGGGTGGGACTAAATTAATTGACTGTGGAACCCCTTGTGCCAGACAGCAAAGAAGTACTCACTCAGAGAATGGGGATATGTTGCCAGAAGTGAGGGTGGAGGGACTCTCCCGAGTAAAATCTGGGACAATCTGAGCTTCACAATATGTAATGAACAACAGATCATAAGTCCTTGAAAATTCAAAATGGGAAAAGAGTTTCCACCGCAAATAAAAGTGGAAACTTAAGGAAAACTCTGCTATTTACATAGTTTCAAATGCCACCCACTAAAATACATATTTACTGACTTCACCATATTATACAAGCCAACCAACCTCGGACAAAGGGGCCCAGCCAGCCCCTCCCTCAGCAGAGGCACTGGGAAGAGCTCTGCCTGTTTCTGCGGTTCCTTTCAAAGCTTGGCAGCAATCAAATCATGAAGAAACATCAGATGAACCCCAAGGGCTATTTCATGAAGCAGCTTAACACTCATCAGTTGTACAGTGACACCCAGAACATGGCAATAGACAGAACTGACTAAAACAAAAATGAGAGTGTAGCTTACCACGGCGATATTCAGCCATGTACAGAATGGTCTAAGTTTTGCTCCCACCTCCACCCCATTTTTGGAGATAGAGTCTCTCTACATAACCTTGGCTGTCCTGAATCTCTGTAGAGCAGGATAGCCTCAAACTCAAGAGCTCCACCTGCCTCTACCTCCCAAGTGCCAGGAGACTGGCTTTTAAAATGCATCCATCGAGTTGGAGAGATGGCTCAGCAATTAAGAGCACTTGCTATTCTTGCAGAGGACATAGGTTAGATTCCCAGCACCCACATAATGGTTCACAATCAACCCTAACCCCAATTCACAGGATTCTCTTCTTACCTCTGTGGACACCAAGTAAGCACATGGTACACATACACACATTTAGGTAAAATAAAAGTAATCTAAAATTTAATGCATCTAAGTACACAGGAAAAACAAAACAAACATAACTAACAAAATGGTGACAATGCTCCAGCACAATGACTTATTCTTTTTCCACTTTATTACATTTTCTTCAGTGTAGAAAGAGCTTTTACTATTTTTATAATTAGCTACACATTATTTTTAATAAATCCTTTAAAATTATTTCTAAAAAGGAAGTTGTACTTTCTTGTAAGATAACAATACAAAATTTCAACTTTGTGTCAGGCATGATCTGTGCGAGTTTGAGACCAGCCTGGTCTACACAGAGAGTTCTAGGACAGTCAGAGCTACAGAGTAAGGCCTTGTATCACAAATAAAAACAAAACAACAAAAATCAACTATGTCAGACTTACTTGTTTTGATACAGAGTGATCTTTTTGGAGTTTCTCTCCAAAAAGCTATTCCCACAAATCTGTCTACCGTGGGCATCCCAGCTAAGGGAGACTCTGTAGCTCCTCACTGCTTCTTCCAGAAACTTTGCAGGCATGCCGCTTAGCTTACTTGCACAGCCTCTTGAGCTGCCCCTGTATCCATCAAGTGCTGATCCCACTTAATCCCCAGGCATCCCTGTAGAAGGCCTGGTAATCTACAAAAAGCATCCTTCTACCCATGGCTTACCATGAGTATGACTATACCACTCACACACAAGAACTCAAGATGAGCCTGACAGCAAATCTAAACAGGGAAGACACCTGAATATCAAGAACGGATGCAGCAGGAGGGAGAAGGAGAGCAAGCAACAAGAGGCAGCTAGTACCTCTTTCAGTTCTGAAATTCTTCTACTTACAATGTGTGCCGTAGGAGAATATCATCGAGATTACACTACTGGGTATAATTTAAATATATCTGAAGTTATTTGCTTGAATATAATTTTAAAATCTAATTCAGGTGAGAGGAAATGACCCATATCATAGTCATCTAATTATGCCACCATGCCCTGCCTCTTAATAAACTAGTTTACTGAAATAACTCCAGTGAAGTCTAACTGTTAAAACCATGAAAAGGTCTTATTCAATTTAATTAAAAGTTGGCTGGAAAACAACCTCTTTTGTAACTTAATTGCATAGTTGGCTGTATTCCAACTATGTTAAACAGGCTAACAATTAAGCAGTGCCACAAGATACTCTCTTAAAATAAAGGTGCATATGGAGGACTCAATGAGGCATCAGTCAGTGTTGAGTGAACAGAGAAGCCAAGGCATTTACTGCCTCTCCCTGCAGAGTTTGCTCTCAGCTCTTGCAGCCTCTGCTAGTCCCTAGACATCTAACAGGTACCAGACAACCACAGATGTGCCACCAAACTTCCTACTTTCCTAATTTTATCTGAAATTCATTCTTTAAGGAAAACAAACCACTGTCAAGATTAATAGAGCCTAAAATTGGAGAGATGACTCAATGGTTAAGAGCACTTGCTACTTTTCCAGAGGACCCAAGTTCTATTCCTAGTTATCCATCTATAATGCCAGTTCCAGGGGATGTGATGCCCTCTTCTTGTCTCCTCAGGTAAGTGGTACACATACATACATACAGGCAAAACTCTCATATAAATAAGTAAATAAAAATAAAAATGATTAATAGGGCTAGTCAGATGGTCCCATAAAAGCACCTGCAATGCTGGCCTGATGACCTCAGTCTGTCTTAAACTCTGCCACCTCCCAAAACACCAAATGGAAGGTCTGCACCCCTTAACATTTCAGATCACTGGTTCTGATCCCGTTTAAACCATCCCCGAAAGGCTAGAGTGATTTGCAATCAAGAGTTGCTAACAAGGGGCTGGAGAGATGGCTCAGCAGTTAAGAGCACTGGATGCTTTTCCAGAACACCTGGGTTCAATTCCCAGAACCCACATGGCTGCTCACAACTGTCTGTAACTCCAGTTACAGTGGATCTAACCCTCACACAGACATGCATGCAGGCAAAACACCTGTGCATATAAAATAAATAAATCATTAACAACAACAACAAGAGTTGCTAATAACGCACAATTTCCTACCCAGAAGAAACCACTAAAAGCACTCCTTGGAGGAGCTGAGGAGATGGTCCAGGGGGAACAAGGACATGAATTCAGATCCCAAAATTCACACAAAAAGCTGAGAAAGCCAGTGCACACCCACAACCCCAGCACTGGGAGGCAGACACAGAGCCGACCCTAGGGTGCACTGCCCTATTAGTCTAGCTCAAACAGTAAGCTCCAGAATCCCTGTCTCAAAAAGAGAAGGTGGTGCACTGAGACACCTATAGGGCTCTGGCCTCCATGCACAATTGCACACACAGACTTCCCCTTCAGGGAAGGATCATCTACTGCCAGGCAGAGAACAGAATCAAAGAATATAAGAATATGATTGCAACAGGAGAAAAAGAAACTGTCTAGAAAACACCTTCCTTCATTCTTAGGTGATGGGGGGGGGGGAGTGCGGAGCCAACTCTTGGTTATGCAGGATGTTAGGAGTCCTAATTCCTGCAGTCCTCAAACTCAAGAGTGTAGCTCAGGTGGCCACCTCCCAAAAAAACACATACTGGAAGACAAAACCTTCTTGGCATAAGGTGTTCCACATAAAAGGGGGTAGGGGAATTCGGGCTGTCAAACAATGGAATATCATTTAGCGGTAAAAAGGATGAAGTACTGATTCATGAGACAAGATGAATCCTGGAAACAAAGGACCAAGAAACCAGACACAAAAGGACACATTCGACTCCTGACTATTCCCAAAAGGCAAATCTAAGGAGACAGTATATCCGTCAAGCTGACGAATAGGGATATGGATCACAAAAGGGTACCAGGGGTCTTGGAAGTGGTTCTCAAAGTGGGTTGTGGTGCTGACGATGCAGCTCAGTATGCTGATGCACTTAAAAGAAATAGCCCTTTGATATGGACGTTTTATAAAAATTAAATTCTTACATTTAAAAAATAACGTTAAGGCAGGTGTGAAGTGGTGCCCGTTCTTAATTCCAGCGCCACAAGTGGAAGGAGGATGATCAGGAGCTCAAAGCCAGTCTGACCTATAATTAAACTGTGTCTCAAGTATTAAGGGTATTCTTTTTTCCTGTGTAAAAATTAGTTTTGCAGATTTTAATGGAAGGAACTGCTTTTCTCTCCGTTCGGCTTTTCTTTCGCTTATTAACCTAGAGGCTGGCACCCAGAATCAACTCTTCAAGTGGTCCTTGTGTTACCTCAAAGCGCCACTCGAAAATAAACCCACAGTAAATGCAAATACGAGCCTTAATGTGCACGGACCTGCAGGCCGGTTCCCCGGGGCTGGCGGCCGCAGGGCCCTGCAGAGGAGGGCGGCGCGTGCGCAGCGCGGCGCGCAGGCGCAGGCCTGGGCGCTGCTCCGGGTGAATTTCTGAGGTTAACAGCGGTCGCCGGCGGCCCCCACGCGGAGAACGAGCGGCCGTGCCTAGGGCGCAGCCAGCTATCGCCCGTGGCCGGCTGACGTACCTGCCTCCGCCTCAGGCTCGAGGTCTGCGGGCCCGGGGGAACGGCGCCTCCGCCGCGAACACGCCTTGACTCTCCATTCGGGGAGATGTTTACTCGTAAATCTCGCGAGACCACGCGGCTGAGGGGGGCCAGAACCGGCGGCCTTTAGTGCCCCGCGAGCCCGCGACCAGCGTGCGCGCTCCTGAGGTCCGGGCACCAGAGGTGAGAGGAAGTCCAGAGATCTCGCGACATTTGCGACCCTGGGGCAGGGGCGGGGCTAGCTGCGGGGGACACCGGTCCTTGTAGTTCGCAGGGCTTGCTGGCCTGGCGAGTAGGGTAAGAACACCTTTGTGCAGCTGAAGGAAAGGACTGCTATCCAGTTTGTATGCATTGCTAAAATACCTCCGTAGCCCCAGCTTCTGATGGCCAGGGACTATGTGTCCTACTAAACTACACATCATGGTCCAAACGGCTGAGAGCCTCTGATGGCCTGGGTCTATGCACCGATCTAAACTAACCCCCATTGCTGTTCAGATGGCCCAAATCTGTGCGTTCTCCTGAACCATACCATGGCCACAGCTGCCAAGAGGGCCTCTGATGACCCAGTTTATAACTATTGCCGGGGGCATCTGCACCTTGAAAACCAGAAAGGGCTTTTATAACACCAGATACTTATCATTTTAAACAGTCAATGTAAAAGTCTGCCTGTTAAAATGTACTTGAGCGATTTAGACACCAGAAGGATAGGCCTATTCTCAGTCTTAATTTAGTACTGAGTTGGACCACAGTTGGCCTTGGCAAAACTAAAGTGCGGGTAGCAAGCATGTTCAGGTAATGTGAACGAACAAGATAAAAAAGGGTGGAAGACACAAGCAAACTTGGGAGCCAAGGAATACTACAGGTCACAATAAGCATATCAGCTTACAGCCCTGCTCCGGGAAAGGCTCCCCCAGTTTATCAGCTCTTAGGGGATGCCCCCTGGCCCCTGGCCCCTGCTTGCAAAGGAAAGTCTCACTCAAACCTCATTCAAGACATTAGGAGGGAGGAATCCAGGAGGGTGGCTGCCCTCTGCAAGAGGACAGTTAGGTAGCTGGACAGCCCCAGTAGGAGTAGACATGGGGGTGGGGGAGTTATATAGGAAGCCTTAGGGGGCAGGGTTTTCCAGGGAGATTTCCAGGGTGGTGATTGGTCAGAGTTCAGTCCCTAAGCTCAGAATGACTAGATCCCATGCTCATGGATTGGTTATTTTTCTGCACAGCTTCAGGGACAGATTTGGCTCTGGTTTCAGGGCCAGAGCGCATTTCTTTCACTGGTCCTTTTTAGCCTTTTAGCTCTAATTTTAGGGCCAGGGTGTGTCTCTTTCACTAGCTCCGATTCTAGGGACAAAGTGTGTTTCTTCGGCTCTGCTCTGTCTTTAGCTGGTCCACTTTCCTTATGCTGTGCAGGGAGGGCTCTTTTGCCTTGTTGCTTGGGTGCCTAGTCACGGCAGTTTGGAGGTGAGAGAGAGGACTTGGACGTTAAGAGTTCACATAAACCAGGTACGGTGGTGCACACTTTTAATCCCAGCACTCAGGAGGCAGAGGCAAGTGGATCTCTTGATTTTGGGGCAAGCCTGGTCTACAAAGTGAGTTCTGGGACAGCCAAAGCTACACAGTTAAACCCTATCTTGAAATATTGGGGGGAAAGGAAAAAAACAAAACAAAAAAGGTACACTACTCTTGTAGAGAACCCAAGTTTAGAGTCAGCACCTTACTGGGCAGCTCACAGCCACCTGTAACTTCAGCTTCAGGGGGATCTTATGTTTTTGGCCTCTGTGGGCCAGGTGCCCACATATGCACAGACCCACACAGGCATATACAAATTTTTAAAAGGGAAATCTTGAGGTAGATGTGTGGTCTGTGGATATAGCCCCATACCTTGAAAACAGTATATTACATTTGTTCCCAGGTTCCAGTATATCCCATGCAGGGCCCATCATGCAGGAGCTGTTATGTAGAGACTCTACAGTCTGCCCACTCCCAAGAACTTCCATCTTGTTCTCTGCCTACAGCACCCCCTGCTCTCCCAAGGGTGTCAGTCGCTCTGCTGCCTGGATCCCAGTAACTACAAGCCTCCTGCTGGCACAGGTATAAAGGATCTGTTACACCTTAGAAAATATTAAGTTACACCCAGCAGACTTTAGCTAAAAGAGTGCTCAAGGCTAAGCAGTGTGCTTACCAGACCACAGGACAGAAACGTTTACACCTTGAACATAATTACAGTTTAGGTTTGCTGAGTGTTTCTATTTGTTCACTAAGATTGCCACTTATTAGGGCCAAAACAAAAGGGGACACTGTGACTCACAGCTAGCCATCAGGAACATTCCCCTATCAAAGAACATGCCTCTGTTGGACTGTCCAAAGGGACAGCAGTGGGTCACAGCACCACTAACTCCTGGTTCTCATTAAGTCTAGGTTCTCTTACCTAGAAGAGCAATTTTCTGCCAAGCAGGTGGGATGGCCCTGATTAACAGGCGCCTAGGGGCTGTCTCAGGAGAAGTGACAAATACTTCATTATATTACCTACTATATTGTACATCTTCCCACTCATCAGAACAGCCACACTCTGGAACTGAAGTGTAACTGTGGGCCCAGAAACTACTGAAGCTGATGGGTATTTCTGTCCTGGGATGGTTCCTTTTTGTGCAGTAGCCAGAACCCCACTGGGAAGGCATATTGAGCCTACAGTATGCTGTTTATGTAGTGTTGGATATTATAATCTTGAGAGGACTTCAGATGACAGGGGACCTGTGCCGCTACATGCAAACACTATTTCATCTGATTCAAGGAACTTAAGCATCAGCAGAGCTTGGTGTCCACGGAGCTCTCAGGACTGATTCCACACAGACACCAAGAGATAACTGCTTATTAACCATGTGAGCACACAGCTGCCAGAGCTGTCACTATTCAGTACTGAGGGTGCTGAATACAAATACCACTCTCCTGGAAGCACATCAAAACTCAAAGCACATAGGAGGCACTGACAGTCCTAAGTCAGGGACTGAATCAAGCTCACTGTGGGTAGATAAGAGTAGAGGCTGAGGGCACTAGTCATCAGGTCTGAGAAGACACCACCAAGCCTCTAGATCTCATATATAGAGAAATTTTACATCACTGAGGTAAGCAAAACAGAAATGGCTGATCAGGAGGCTGGAGAGACAGTTCAGTGGTTAAGAGCTCTTACTGCTCTTGCAGAGGACTTGAGTTCAGTTCCCAGCACCCACACTAGGTAGCTCACAACCACCTGTAACTCCAGTCCAGATATCACTCTTTTTCTGGTCTTTGTAGGCACCTACACACTTGTGGCATACACTCACACAGATACAAAGAAAAATAACATCTTAGGGGCTGGAAAGATGGCTCAGGACCCCCAACACCCACATAGTAGCTCATAACCATGTGTAACTTCCAGTTCCAGGGTATCTGATGACTTCTGGCCTCCAAGGGTATCTGCACACATGTGGAAAATGTTAACTTCTCTCTCTCTCTCTCTCTCTCTCTCTCTCTCTCTCTCTCTCTCTCTCTCTCTCTCTCTCTCTCCCTCTCCCTCTCCCCCTCTCTCTCTCTCTCTTCCTCTCTCTCACACACATACACACACTTAAAATAATCTTTTTAAAAAAACTTCAGAATGATATTCTATTTTTTTCTTCCCACTTTTTAAAACCTACTACAATTGATTTTGTACCCACAAAACTGAAATGGGTCATGATGAGTTACCCCACCATCTCCACACTTCCAAGTTCATAACCCATCCTCACCTACTCAGCCATCAGAGGATTAAGAGCAAGATCCCTTGGGTGCTCTACAGGCAGTAGGCGCCTTGCTCACTGTATGCACAAGGGGGAAAATAGCCCTTCCAGGCAGTGACACCTTCTGAAGGAAACAGTGATGCTTTTATTGTTACATTTCAATTCACAGAAGAAGTTACAGAGGCTCAAGTTCAGAGTTCCTCCTTCCTTGGTAAAAAACAAAGCAAAACATGTCCACAGTGAGAGGAGTAACTCTTAGCAGAGGGGCGGAGTATGAAAGCTAGGAAGCCTAAGGATGTCTGGTTTGGGTCTTTTACTGAAGTCATGATCACTGTCCTCTGAATCTACACCAAACATCAAGTTCCAGCTGAGCCCTGCTGAGGCGCCATCACTGACAGTGTGGCCCTCTTTTTAATCACGCAGCAAAGACTCCATACTTTGCCTGGTAAGTCTAAATAATGAACCACAGGACCTTATACAGAACTGACAGTGTGTTCCTGCTATGGTTTTTGTTTCCTGAACCATAGTTTCACTATGTGGCTCACAATGGCCTTGAGCTCCTGAAACACCAACCCCCATGGGATCATGCCTAATAATATTTCAAGTGGAATTGCTGTTGCTTATCACATATTCAAAGTTCTCATAGAAGTCTACACCAGTGCTCTTCTGCCACTGCCTCCAAGCATGGAGTTCTGCACATGTTTTGAAGACATAATTGAAGACAGGAAGAACTTCAGAATCTAACCACTGATCTTCCAGATCCCAGCCACAGCTAGAAATGCTGCAGGTGATACTGTGGGCAAAGTGTGTGTTCAACAGAAAAGTGCACTTGGGCCTACAGGTGGCGGAATGTCACCTGAAATAATCCCACACAAGTCCTAGCATTTCACCCATTTTCATTTCCCAGGTCCAGAGTCAACACCACAGTGTTAAGTGCCACATTCCCCCACTCCACCATGTAGTGTCCTCTACAATATCATGACTTACAGTTCCGCAAGTGCCAACTACAGAATCCTTACAAGTGCTTGCTTTAAACATAGTAAGTTTCAATGCTCACCCATACTTTGGGGGTTTGTGTAAATTATCTTCACGCCAGTAAAAGCATTTGCTATAGTGTACACATTCATTACACAGGCCAAAACATGAGCTTCTAACATCATTTCCACAATACCTCATACCACACACAAAAGTTGCTCATATTTTAACCACTATTCCACAAACACTTGATGATTTTATCAACAATGCTCCTGGGATGGAACTGGATTACATAGAAAAGTGTATGAAAACCAGCTATAAGCAGCTCTGAATTACAACATAGATTACTGAGAATCACTACATAGCCACAACAATTAACTTAGAAATCAAAAGGTAACCCATTCCGTACCCCAATCTAGGAATGAAACCCTCCCATAGTAGAAAAGACAACAACACAAAGGAAGCAGCATCAACATGGTGAGCCCATGACAGACTTGGGCAGGTTTTTACCATGTGGAAAGGAGTAACCCAGACTTTTATACGGTAAGGCTCCCCATTACCTCGTCCTGACAAAGTCTCTATTAAAGTCCTATCAGTAACATTGCTCAGACACACACAGCACATGGCACACACGTGGTTCTAGGGAGACCAAAGAGAAAGGCAGTGTGCACACACACACACACATACACGCTCACTTGGAGCTTTGTGGTGTGACACACATGTCTACTACTAACACCACCTGCACTCACGGTTAGAAAATAACACTTCTGTTGCCATCCTGATGAATATTATTATTATTTGAAATAGGTTTTAATTATGTATCCCTGGCTGGCCAGAAACTCCCTATATAGCCCAGACAAATTCAGAGAGATGTACCTGTCTCTACCTTCCCATTGCTGGAATTAAAAAGACATAGCCACCACGCCCAGCATGATGAACATTTCACAGCCAATACTAAAATCACCTCTAAGAGGAAAAAAAACTGATTTTCCTTACAGAAACTGGCCAGTCACATTCTAAGTGCTAAGGAAGCCTTCTGTTCTGTTCTCAAGCTTCGTGACTGTGTGCCCTGGGCCACCCATGTGGTCCCTGAGGTTTTCTCACAGACTGAAAGTCGGCCTCGTGAAAAATGGCAACACACTAGGTACTCAGTAAGAGACAACACACAGGTGAACTAAATGTGTTTTCCAAATGCCGGAATCCTGCAGGTTGCTGTGGCTTGGCAAAGCTTCCCCCGAGCGTCCAGATTCAGGCTTGGCAGGATAAGGCCTTTTTCCGTAGGGAGCGGTGGAGAATGTTTGCTCCCCAAACCCAGAGCCACTCAGGCATATACTGTGCAAAAAGATACTACAAATGAAAGAAAGAGAGAGATGTGGTTAGAATCCCAAACCATCAAAGCTGAAGAAATAAGGTTACTGATCACTATGGGCCCTAACCCTGTTAACAGACAGCTACTGACCACATTAAACAACAGTCTGAGCCCCTTCCATACTGAGGTTTATCTCTGCACAGGCACTCACCTCAATTCATTCAAAGTTGCACAAGGACACAATGCCCCATGGTGATGTCCACCAACAGCACCCATTCCCTTTCTGCAAGCTACTGGGAACAAATGTCCTAAGTAAAACATACTAACTCCAAAGCGGAGCTACATCTGTACTATCCTGAACAGGTTTCATCTAACTCCAAGGAGGAGATGCAGCTGTGCCACCCTGCAGGTTTCACTTAAACCCAAGGAGATAAAAAAGAGTCTTGCAAGGGTCCCTTAGGAGGACCTGGGAGTGGCTCATACAAAACCATGGGCCCCTGAGACACGTGAGACCCTGGTGGGACTCATTGTGTGTGTTTCAGGGTTTACTTAGTGGGAAGGGAGCCAAGTAGAGTCAACCAGAGAACAGTTTGCCAGCATGCCACTCAAGCGCTGGCTGTCTCGGCAGCTGTCTGTGGGAGTGAAGGGAAGAGGAGTGATGAACTTTATCCTCAGGGTGCAGACATGTAGCACTGGAGCTTCAAAGGCACAGTCCTGAGTCAGGATACCTTCAAAATGGCCTTTAAGTTCGAACTGTACGTTATGATGAGCATCCCTGTCCATCACTTTAACCTCTGTAACCTTAAATAGAGCAAGAACCAACTCTATGAGACTATGTGCAGCCTTCCTGAATAAATCCCTACGCCCTTTGTTATGGGACAAACATTATTGCTCCAGAGACAATGCCTAAACTCTTCTTACCCTCTGCAGGTTGATCTTTATCCACCCCTGCGTCTTGACTATACTACTTTGGGCTTTGCACTCACCTAGCTAGAAACTCATTGCACTCCATTAGACAGGGAAGGACTGAACCACTCTGAGCTGGGGTCAGGGTTTGGGAAGCAGATGCACACAGAAAGGGGTTTCAGGCTCTTTAAACTCTTTAGAGTTTGAGTCATGTCAGGGGTACTGACCCATCCAGGCTTAAGAAAGCAGTGATCCTGGAGCAGCAAAAACCCAATGGTAGCCCTCAAAGTGATGAAGTTCAGAAAGCCATTGGAAGGCATTAGTGCTCTCTCTCTCTCTCTCTCTCTCTCTCTCTCTCTCTCTCTCTCTCTCTCTCTCTCTCTTTCTCTCTCTCTTTCTGTGTATTTTAAACTTTTCTATTTTGAGACAGTCTTGATAAATTGCCCATGCTAGCCTTGAACTCACTCCATAGCTCAGGTTGGCTCTGCAATCCTTCTGCCTCATCTTCCAAAGTGGCTGGGATTACCAGCTTGCACCTACATGAAGAATACATTCTAGAGAAAGTCCATTAGTGTGGACCAAATTCACCTGTGATGAAGATGGTGTTTTACAGACATGGTCAAAATACCCCATCATCACTTATCCTGGAAGCTGCATCTCTAAGAGGGCTTCAAGGCCTTGGAGCCACTTTCCACTTTTTTGTTTTGTTTTGAGAAAAATGGTCTCACGACATAGGCCAGGCTGCTCCTAAGTTGAGATCCTCCTGCCTCAGACTCTTGACTATTGAAGAGATGGCTGGGCTACCACAGCCAATCTTAAACTACTTTCCAGGTTTCTCTGCTTAGTTCTCAAGTAACTCAGACAGCTGCTAATACAGCTTTTAAGACAAACCTATAGCTCTGAGCCTATGGACGAATGTAAGAGTTATGTGCTGATCTACTCACATTTATTTTGTGGTGGTAAACTAAATTATCTTTATACACAACAGCCCCCAAAGCATTTAACTGGTAATCAGAAATGCCCAGTAAATTCTAATCTGGGATAAGAAACAAATTATCATACATCATTTAGTTACTACCCTAGTGATTAAAAAGATCACAATTTTAAATATTCCATTAAGTTCAAATATTTTTCTTTTTTTATTTTTGAGATAGGGTTTCTCTGTGTATCAACTTTGACTATCCTGAAACTAATTTTGCAGACCAGGCTGTATTCAAACTCACAGAGATTCGCCTGCCTCTGCCTCCTGAGTGCTGGGGTTAAAGGAATGTGCAAACGCACCCAGCAGAAGTTCAAATATTTTTCAAAATATTTTCATTACTTATTTGTGTGTGCATGCACGATACGGTGTGTGTAGAGATCTGAGGACAACTAGTGGGAAAGGGTACTCTCCTTCCAGCACACGGGTCTTGAAGATCAAATTCAAGTCATTAGACTTGGTGGCAAGTACCTTTACCTGCTGAGCCATCTGGCTGACCCCAAAATACTCTTTTAAGAAAATCTTTGTTTTGTCTGAACAACAACAACAAAACTTAGGAAAAATTCTAGGTTTCCTGAGTAAATGAATCCAAGAATACATGAAGATTTATTTGACATGATAGTTATGTGCTTATGGCCCTATCTTAGGGTTTTCTGAATTGGGCTGTGCACATAGCCTTTCCGCTTCAGAAATCACCAAATGAACTCCCTCTTCTCTGTACTGAAATCCCTACTCAAGCTCCCAGTATCCTTACATTCCCACACACACTGAAGCAGCCTGTTTCCTGTTTTTTTTTTTTTGGGGGGGGGGAAGGAATGTTGAAAACTGTTAGATTAATCACCACACATGAGCATCTGGCACTGTAAGTGAAATCACTGGGAATTCCCGACCCTCGGTCCCTGGCATGGCTCACACAGTTTTTGACCTGATGGCAAGGGGTACCTGAATAGAGTGGGACCAGTAGCCTGTGGTCCTTTTTGAAATGCCCAGGGTCGACACAGCATGCTGTGCATACACTCTTGGCGAAGGTGCCAGCCACAGGCATCTGTGCAGGAAGCTGCCAGGTGCAGTCACACTGCTGGTCACGTAGAAAGGGATCAGACTCTGCACGAAGATCCCTTTAGAGGCATACTCATACTGCAGGGCTCTGCTGAAGTGGTCCAGATAGGCCTGGGGAGGGAGGAGGGCAGAGGAAGAGTACTTTGAACCTAGAAGGACCTTGAAAGAAAACCCAGGAGCAAAAGACCTGCCTGTTCCCATCTCCAGGAAAACTGCCAGCATAAGCAAATGAGAGCTGACTACTCCCTGACCATCCCACAGGAAGAAGAGCCTGACCTTAGATGCAGAAAAGGCAGCCAGCTGTGGTGTGGGCTTGCAGCAGGAGCCGGAAGACACTGTGACGATGGCACCCTTCTTTCTCTCCACCATTCCTGGGAGCACTATGTGGACCATCAAGCTTGCAGCTGCAATGTTCACATTCACAATGTCCCAGAGTGTGTTCTCTGGAAGCTGGGTGAAATACTGGGGGTAGGGATAGAATGCACCCATGTCATTCACCAGGATGCCAATGTCAACGTCCTTCAGGGCTTCTCGGATTGGAGCGTAAATCTCCCGGCCTTTACTGAAGTCCACCACCATGACAACTGTCTCCACTCTGTAAGTGTCAGCTATGTGCTTGGCCACAGTCTGCAGCTTTTCTTCTTCCTGGCTGATCAGGATGATGTTGAGTCCATGGTTCGCTAACTCCTCAGCATAGGCCTTCCCAATGCCATCTGTGGCCCCTGCAAGGCAAGCCAGGAGGCCTGAGCATGTTGAAGCACGGTATACCTACAGAGAACCAAAGCTACTCATTGTCGTTCTCATCAGAGAAAAGCATACACTGGAGGGAAAATGTGTAACATCTGTCAGTTAAGGATTATGTTCAATTGATAAGATGAATCATAATGGTAAAGATTCTCAGGCAGGAACTAGCAAGAGGGCTCCGTGGGTAAAGGTGCTTACTGTCAAGACTGATGACCTGAGTTCAAACCCCAGGCCCCACGTGGTGGAAGGAGAGAACTGACTCCCAAAAGTTGTTCCCAGACCTTTTACGTGAACACATGGCACGCACACACATGCATGCACATGCATTCACGCACGCGCGCGCAACCCCCACCCCCACACACACACGAATGCATGCACTCCTGCATGCACTCCAAGATATTCTGATGAACAAACCAGATGCTTCTTACACTGAGCCCACTAGAGTAGGGCACAGTGTAGGAATCTGCTTCTAAACTTGACCCTGACTTGCTTAGGTGTCAGGATGAGCTTTCTGAGAAAAGGAGATAAATCACAATGCAATTCAAAACAGGTAAAGCAATTCTGAGAGCTTTGAGAACCCCAAAGGAGGGGCAGGGGGGTGGTGGTGGTGGTGCTGGGAACAGGAGCTGGAGTAATGAGGGGGATGCCTCTGAGGGTAGGGCTCCCTGAAGTGAGGTGGGAAGAGCACAGAATGAGGTGTCAACAGGAGGCAGAAGCCTGCAGTTAAATTCTGCAGCTCCTTGCTGGAAGCACCGACTTAAACCCAACCCAACCAGAAAGACCACAGGAGCTAAAGTCACATTACCACTGACGACGGCCCATCGTCCATACTGCTTGATGAGGTCGGGCCTGCTCCCCAGGCGAGGGATGAAGTGCAGCCTGACCAGGCTGTAGAAGTCACAGATGACCGTGATGCTCTTTCTGGCTGTGTACCAGGCTCCCACCAAGGCCAGGGCTTCCATATAGCAATTGCAAGACCTGGCAATTTCCCTGTACAAGAGGTAGAAGCTGTCAACCGCAGCCATGGCAACCTGCAGGGACAAAAGGAGAGAGAGCTGCACTTTGTGGACAGAGTGGACCTCCCTAGAGGGAGGAGGGAGAACCCTTGCCTGCCTACATTCAAGTAACAGTTAACTCCTGAGATCACACAGCCTGCTACTGTCAATTACTGAACAACTATTACTGAACAACTATTACAGATCTCACTGTAGCACTTGTAGTTTAGGAAGTTCTTGCCTTCCAAGAGATTATTCAATGGAAGTACTCAGCTACCAAATTCCTTCAAAAGTCCTGACTCTGAGCTACAAGCAGCTTGAACAAAGAGAAACATGAGTGCACTACTTCCAAGCTGTAGGAGGCACAATTATCACTGATGGCAGCTGGAATGTGTCCAGCTCCTGGCGTTGGTCAGTCAGCAAGTATGGAGACCTGCTACCTCAACAATGACAAGTAAGATAAACACAGGTAGTGACAGTGTGTGGCCTTGGTCCCAAGAAACATGCTTATTAAATAAAAGGAACACCCCCAAAACATGAGGAGATGGTGTCCTTCTACAACAGCACAGTAAGCACCCTCCCTTACTAACTTGGTCTGCCTGGTATTTTCCCCCCTGGCCTCTAGGTATGAGAAAGGCCCTCACACCTCTTCTAAGTGTGGACATAGCAAACACTAAAGGGCAGACATGTGGCAAGTATTGTGACAGGTGGTAAGGATCCAAGACACAGGCAGGCATTTAACAAAATACAAGCTCATCTGAGTACCCGAGCCTAAAGCAGAGGGGACCCTAGAGAAGTGAACAGAGGTCAGGCATGGTCTCGATGGTGGGGCCATGGCTATGCTCCATCCCGGACAATAGCAGAGGAGCAGCTGTGGTCAGATCCAGTGTACACTGAATGGTCAGATGAGCCCAAAGGCTCACACACATAGTAAGGCAGCTGAGATTGTGCACAGGAAACTAGACTTTAATGCCACCCCCTCTCCCTCAAAAAAAGAAAATGTAAAACTTGTGAGAATGACTTCTGGAAGGGAATCCATTTAAAGTGAGAGGAGGGGAATCCTGGCAACAGTCAACACAGTGGCAAAAATGGCACAAGCCTTGGGGAAGGAGTGGGTGCCCTCTGTGTGTACTATGAAGAAATTCAAAGCTCTATCAAGTTTTGCAGAGGGAAAAAAAGAAACAAACTAACCACCAAGCAGAAACCTGTGAGCTGCCACGGGGCAACTGAGATGCCACAGCCACAGACAGAAGACATGTGCCAGTGGCTGCAGTGGCCCTAACCACACAGGGCACTCTCCCCACCCCGTAAGTCCCACACTTCTACATGGGGCAGAAATCGAGCTGATGTGACAGTACATTTTGAAAACTTTTCTTAACCTGGGTATTGATGTGGACACTTAAGTTGGGAGGCTGAGGAATGGGGAGTCCCAGTTTAAGACCAAAAAGCTGGTGGTGGCGAACACCTTTAATCCCAGCACTCGGGAGGCAGAGGCAGGTGGATCTCTATGAGTTAGAGGCCAGCCTGGTCTACAGAGCTACACAGAGAAACCCTGTCTTGAAAACTCAAAATAATAATAATAACAAATAAAATAAGTATAAAAACAAAAAAGTCAGACCCCAGCTGAACCTGTGATATATGCCTTTAATGACTTTAATCCCAGCATTGGTGAGGCAGCGGTAAGTGGATCTCTGTGAGTTCAAAGCCAACCTGATCTACATAGTAAGTTCCTGACCAGCCAGGGCTACACGGTGAGAAGAAAAAAAAAAAAAAAAAAAAAAAAAATCAAATCAGGCCCTATGGCACAGATCTGTAACCACAGCTAGTGGAGAGGCTAAAGTGGAAGATTGAAGTTCAAAGCAAGACTGGAACTTAATGAAAAAACAGCCAAGGGTGTGGTGGAAGTGTGGCTCAGTGGCTTGTCCAACACGAAGTCCTGGCTACAAGCACCAGCACTGCAAAGAAAGGGAAGGAGAAAGGGAACAAAGAGGGGAGGGAGAGAAGGAGGGAATGAAGAGGAGCTACCCTCTGCCCTAAGTTTCCCAAGACTCTGAACACCAGTGAAGCAAACCCAGTGGAAGGTGCCTAACCTCAGAGGGGCTCTGCTCTCCTCACCATCAGCCCGTCTTCTCTCTGCTGCCTGCTGCCAGCAATGTCCTCTTAAAGGCAAACTGTGAAGGGAAGCTAACAATAAATAAATCCCCAGCTCAGCTGGGGATACTTTATGCAAAACTAAGATCAATGCTTTCAAAATAAAGCAAACTTTTAATGCTTGAGTCGGCAGCAAAGCAAAGAGTACACGCCTGGGGACAGTCCCCTGGCCTTGGAGGCACAGTGAAGAGGGCATTCCTTCCTTGTCCTGACTCTATTCTTCATCATCAGATAGGACAAAAATCCACCCAGGTGAGCTTGGGGAACAAATGGCAATCTACACTGACCTACAGCACCCAAGTCTAAGCAGCTGACTGCCCACATCACCAGCTCTGGTCCCTTCACCTGCCTGTGGAAGGGTCACCCTCTCTGTAGACTACCTTCCCCAGTCCTCTGCAGCACCCTCTTGAACTTTCCACACAAGAGCCACCCTGTGTAATCCAGACCCAAAGCCTAGTAGATTCTGACTGGCCTGCTTGAACCAGGGTGCTTTCTCATTCCCTGGCAGGAAGGAGAAGGGCTTAAATTGGGTGGGGGGGGAGGGCTTGGCAGGATTCTCCATTATCCCCTGGAGATCCTTCCCCAGCTTGCTACTGTCATGAACTGCTGAGACAGTGGCCCCACCAACTATGATGTGTTGCTTAGAAACAGGCACTGGCAGCCCTGGTGCTCTGGAGCCTTGACATGAGAAAACACCATTCAGCCATTCCTCCCAGCCAGGCTAAGGTGAGATCTGACTCACACCCACCAAACTCTCAGAAGCCCAATGGAGCCAAACACCAGATTGTTTATGAATAAAGCACAAATCCATCAAAAGACCTAAACTGGTGGTCACTGACCTGGGTGGGAGTGGTGGGGTCTTACACAGGAAAGTATGCATGGAAATGAAATTATTCAAACAGGGCTGAAGATGGCAACTCAATGTTCCACACCAAAGAAAACTTGAGAAATAAATCAGGACTCCCCTGGGCCCATATGCCTGGAGACCCACAGAAAGATAACTGACCATCTGAGAGGTAGGGCATTTGCAGGACTGCCGAGGGAGGAGGCAAAAACAAAACACACATGGGACACTACTAATAGATGAGTAAGATCCCTAGGACAAAAAGAGAATGGCTGTCTAGCCTGCCCCCACTCCAGGCACAGCCCTGAGGCATGACTGGACATTCCCATGTGTCCTTCCATGGGGACAGGAAGGTCAAAGGCAGAATGAGTGGCATGACCACAGTCTCCACAGGGTCACAGTTAAGACCTGTGAATGACTCTGAGAGGCAACAAGAGTGAGGACAATTTTCCCTGGGGTCTCTACAGGACCCTGCTGGGAACTGTGACTTTGGTTTAGTGAGGTGGGCTTTAGTCTCTCTAACCTGCAGAACTACAGGTAAGTCTGTAACATGACTTAACAAGTCATGTTACAGAAGTAAATATGGTAGACACAGGAACAGATGCTAGTAAGAAGGGATGGACAGACAGATAATGCACTGTCAGTCTGGAAGACACTGCAACAGGTCATAACCATAGTATTATCAGGAAGCAAGTCCTTTGCTCTTGGACTGAAGGATGACCCTGCAGGCTGGGAAGGACTGACAAGGCCTCCTTACCCTCTGCAGCCACAGGTGTGGTGCTTTTGTCTGGTCCTGGTGTGTCCACTGAGTCTGTCTTGTACACAGAACCCTAAGTCATGTTTAGCCTTTTAAGCCAGCTTGTATTCACCCAACCACCAACGGTCTTGAGGAGCAACCTCCTCCAGCCTGAGGACCCCTCTTTTCCTATCAACCCAGCCCCACCCTCTGCTGCTGCTCTGTCTCTAACACAGTATTTCATTTCTTTCTGACTCTGCAACTGGAGCTCAGGCCTCCAGAGGTCAGGAGCTCTGTCCAAAACCAATTTCTCAAAAAAAAAAAAAAAAAAAAAGGCTGGGCATGGTGGCACATTCCTTTCATTGCAGAACTCAAGAGGCAGAGGCAAGTAGATGTCTGAGTTCAAGGACATCCTGGTTACAAGTGAGAACATGTCTCAAAATTAAAAGTTTAAAAAGGAAACTAGAAAACACATTCCAAAGTGTAAAACCTACTATGTACAGCTCAAAGGAAAACAAAACACCTACTCAGTGACCAGCCCAACAAAAGCAGCATCCAACAAGTTCCCGGACAGCCAGGCTTCCTCCTTATCCCCTCTTCTACACTGGAGGGCACACCCCCCTGAAAGCTGGAGTTGGTTTGTTTGTTTTTGAGGCACAAGCTGGCCTTGATCTTACCTCGGTGTTGTGAATGCTGGCATCACAGCTTGTACCCCAAACCAGCTGCTCTGGCTCTTTCTGTTCTGAATCACTCCACAACGCTGCTGAGTGCTGCCTGTTTGAGTGGTTCCTGAGGAGTCCCCCAATTTCCTGAGCTGACCTGCACCCCCCTCTTCCAGAGACTTCATTACTGGCTGAGGTCACAGTTTCGATGTAGGTCGTGACACCCCTACATACAATTCCTGTCCATGCTATCCCCCTCTCCACCCAGGGCTACCACTTCAATTCTTAGTCACATCTCCTGGGCACTGGTGCAGGGGCATGCCACACAGTGGAACTCTGGGCCACAAGGCACTCCAGGGTTCCACCCTACCTTGCCAACCCTTTCCACTGTGACAGACCTGACTCACCTGTCTCGAAGGTGGGTGTGCACACTGCCTCTTCTGTGCCACCTGCAGGAATATCCAGGAGTTCCCCCTCAAACAGGGTGTGTAGGAATGGTTAGTAATAGGGACAAGACTCCTCTGAACTGCCTCTGCTACTGCTTCTCAATATCTGAAAGCCATTCCCATTGTTTGCCCCTCTTTCTACTGTATCATCTTTTTCTCTCATAATGACAAGTGTTCTTGACAGACTCTAGACACACACTCTCACTGCTATTTCTTGCTAGCATTGCTCATGAACTAGATGTTTCCAGATACCTTCCTTTAGGAGCAGTGCCCATCACATTTTACTTCATGCTAAAAGCCCTGGCAGCAATTTCCTCACAGTATTTTCTAGAAATTCTTCTGATTTAAGCCTGAAATATTGGATTTTGTAATGGTGGAAACTGGTTCTCCTACATTCAAAATGCTGTGTATACAATATTGCCTTAGTAAATACAATATTGCCCTAGTAAATATAGTATTGCCTTGCAAGTCCCATTAGATACTGTTTGTGCCAGTGCTCAAATTTCACTCAAGAGAAAAAAACAAAAAAACAAACAAACAAACAAAACCTGAAACTTTGTATCAGCATTCTGACAAATTCTCTTACAGTGTCCTTTGGTAGTTCCTTATCTTCTGCCTATTTTTGCTCACTGATTGAATCAGCAGTGAGGTTGAGGGGGAAAAACAGCCACATGGGAACCAGAACCCAGAACTCTTACCCAAGATCCAACACCCTGAGATCCAGGTCTCTACTCAGGCACTAGGAATTAAGGCAACAACAGTCCACTCCTAAGCACTCATCCAAAATAACTGAAAATGTTTGTTTGCACAAACATTTGCACAAAACTTTGTAAAGTGGGTTCCTATCAGCCTTCCTCACAGCAGCGGAAAGATGAAACTGCCAAAATGTCCATTGAGTGATGATCACAAGGTGGCCCTACCACGATACACTGGAATATTACTGAACTCTTAAAAGGAATGGGGCATGAGCATATGCTTTGGTGTGAAAATGTGAGGCTGAGGGAAATCCACAGACACAGAAAACAGATTAGGAACACTGACTGGGGGCAAGATGCACCCAAACTGCAGCTGATAGGATGGAATTTCTTATGGGGTGGTGGGAATTATCTGGAACTAGGGGTGACAACAGCCCAGCACTGTAAATATATTACAAGTGCTAACTTGCACATTTCAAAATGGCTAAAATGATGGATTTTGCTATGTGAATTTTGCATATATATATACATATGTATATGTATATATATACATATATATATATATATATGTATATGTATATGGCTCAGGAGAGTGTTTGCTGTGCAAGCCTGAGGACCTGAGTTGAGATCCCCAGCAGTATGTAAAAGTGGAAAACTGTAGAACCAATTTGTAACTCCAGTACCGAGAGGGAAAAAAAAGCAAACAAGAGGATCATAGGGGGCAATCAGTCCACCTAAAGGAAACTCTGGGTTCACTGAAAGACATTTTCTCAAAACATTAGGTGGAGAGTAATAGACACTGACCTGTGGCTTCCACAAACACACATAAATGAGCACACACACCCCCAACATACGCACTCTGCTAATAAAGTAATGTTGAACTCTACTTCTGAAATATTCCCAGAATGACTAGGGTCACTCTGGAAAACAGATCCTGCCCTTGGGGATTAAGTTACACTACAACACACTGTCCTTCCACCACTACCTGTAAAAAGGGCTAACACTTCCCGAATACAATGAGAATTAGATGAGGTGATACACAAAAACACTTAAAACAGTGCCTTTCGCAACCACTCAATAAACCTTAGCCACTAGACCCTCAGAGTTCGATGTTAACTACTGCTATTTGTACTGACCCGACTTTATGAAAAAACTTCTAAGCGTGTTATCCCTACAGCCTCACTTGATCCACTCCTTCAATCTCACGAGGCAGTACACACGAGGAAAAGGATGCAAAGTCACATCCCAGGATGTCACAGCTAAGACCTGAGACTAAAGCACGCTCAGAGACCTGGCTGGTGGTTCATGACACCCCCGGACCGGCCGGTGGGAAACTGTAGCCCTGCGGTCACTGCCCAGGGGTGCAGCTGAGTCCTGGTTGTGTCCTGCTCATTTCCCCATCTCTCCCCTGCGACGCCGGGCAACGCCCAGCGACTCTGCAGAACCCACCCGGCTCTGCAGGATCTGCGCGCTTTCTTCAGCAGCGCTGCCATTCTGCATCAGTTCTGAATCCTAGAACCCATTCAGACCCAGCCACGGGGAAGAAAGGATAAAGAGGCGGTGAATAAAGGGCGGTCCCAGGGCGGTCGCGTATGCTAGCCATGCAGCAAAAGATGAGGCCCGGGACACCTGCTACGGCTGCTGAGTGACCGCCGGGAGCGCGGAACCAAGAGTTCGCAGCTACCGGGAGCGGCAAACGGGCGTGGGGGGGCGTTCCCGAGGGTCGGGGTCCCCGGGGGCGTGGCCATGCCCGGAAGTGGGGCGCGAAAGGCGCGGGCGCGTTACCTGCAGTAAGCGCCGCGATCTCCGTAGCCCGTCCCGCCACCAGTCCGCGCGGCCGCCGCCCCGGACTCCGCCGCAGGTCCGCTACCCACGTGATCCGATACGCACGCGCCCGGGTGGAGCCCTCCACTAGGCCCGCCCTCGGCGGCGTAACCGACCGCGCATGCTCATTGGTTACCGTGACGACCGGGGAAGCGTTGGATAGCTAACGACGCGTACCAAAGTGCTGCAGCTGAGTGGAGGAGCGAAGAGCGAGCATGCACCCAGAGGCTTCAGAGTCGCCGGCGGGCAGAGCGGAGGAACCCAGTCTGGAGGAGTCGGCAGGAGATCATGGCGACGCGGGCCCAGGGGTCCGCAAAGAAGGTGCCATCGCGTAGGGGAGCCGAGGGGGCAAGGGCCCGTGTGCCTCACACATTCCCATTCACGGAGCTGGGAGCAACCAGTACCCCTCACAGATGCCCATCCATACAGCTACAAGAACAGTCAGCCAACACGCCTCATACAGGCCCATCAACACAGCCCGGAATAGCCAGGACCGCTCAAACATGGTCATCCACATAGCCTACATCAGCCAGCACCCCACATACATGCCTGCCCATTCACTATTAATGAATGCTAGACCTTTATTAATATAATCAATCCAGAATATATAGAACACCATTTATTTATTCTAATGAATATTAATCAGGTACCGCCAGTGTCTGGGAATTGATGGCAATGAATGTAAGACACAGTCTCCAAACTGTTCAATATCGTCCAACAGACTCTCCCACAGATAGAGCCATCAGCTCCTAAAGTTACATTCATTTGAGGCTTCTGGGGGGGGGGCTTACAGGGTAAAAGTTCTTGCAACACAAGCCTGATAATCTGAGTTCAAATCCCAAAAGTGCATAAATACAAGTGGTTCAAATCTGTATCCCAGCAGTCCTAAAGTTATGCCTGAGGCAACAACTCTTTGGGTAAATTTTACTTCTGTGTAATGTGATATTCTACAAGAAAACTTACTGGAGAATTCTCCAAATTCTCCACGACACCAGTTTGTCCTTTTTAATTTTTTTTTTCACTTCAAAAAAAAAAAAAGTTCATTGCTGGGCTGTGGTGACACATGCCTTTAATACCAGCATTTGGGAGGCAGAGTCAGGTGGATCTCTGTGAGGACAAAGCCTGCCTGGTTTACAGAGTGTCCAGGACACCCAAAGCAACACAGAAAGAGGCCAGAAGCATCATATACCCTGGAAGTGGAGTTACAAGCAGTTATGAGCTGCCATGTAGGAGCTGAGAACTGAACTCTCTGGTTCTCTGGAAGAGTAGCAAGCATTCCAAGAACTCGTAATGAGTGAGCCATCCCTCCATTCCCTGTATAGCAACCTTTACAAATTATTAATGACTATGAGAATGTCACTTTTAGGCTGATCCCCTATAAAAACATGCACAGAAGAACATAAGAATGTGGACAGAGGTGTTCATTTTTGTTTCTAACAGTTGAGCAATGCAAATGTCTCTAAGGGAATGCTTGTAGAGGACAGTGGGTTCTTCCGCATTGAAAATGATGCCCTAAGAGCTTCATCCATCAGTAAGGATCATCCTCAGGAACATGTATGGGTATTTTTTTAAAAGACAAATTCCACAAAAAGTACAGTATCCCATTTATATAAATCAAAAACATGACCGCCTAGGATTTTTTTCACTTTTGTTTTGGTGTCTCACTATGTAGCCAAACCTAAAACCCTTTCTCAACTTTCCTGAGTGCTGGAATCATAGGCTGTGATTGCCATACTCATCCTAAATTTTTTAATCTTTACAAGTTGACTCTTATTTTTACAGAAACCAATGAGGCCAAGGAAACATGTGTGGGTCCTTCTACAATATCCTGCCAAAGTCAGCAGCAACAGAGTGGTGACAGTGGATTAGATGGTCACTCAGCCTATGCAAGAAATGACAGGGATGACCGGGGTCCCAGGTATGTGTCATACAGCATAGCTACCAAGCTACCAAGGAGGGTACACAGTAGTATCCCCTTACATTGCACAGATAACAGCTGAGGAGCCTGTCCAATTATTACCAGAATAGGATATAAACAGTAGTAGCTTTTGTGTGTGTGTGTGTGTGTGTGTGTGTGTGTGTGAGAGAGAGAGAGAGAGAGAGAGAGAATATGAGGGAGTATTACTTGTATTTATGTGTGTGTAGGTATCCATGGAGGCCAAAGGAAGGTGTTGGGCTCCCTAGAGTTGGAATTACAAAAGGTCTTCTGTGAGTTGCCTAAAGTGTGCTGGGAACTGTATCCTCTCCAAGAGTAAGATTGCTGAGCTATCTTACCAGCCCCTAGTTTTTTTTTTTTTTTTTTGGTGTTTTTTTGTTTTGTTTTGTTTTTTTTTTTAAAAAGTATTCATTACTAGAGTGAGAGGAAGACTATGGAAATGGAAGTGTACAGGCATATTCCCTGGCACATATATGGAGGTCAAAAGACATTTTGCAGAAGTACATTTTCTCCTTCAACTGAAGGTTCCAGGGAGCAAACTTGAGTCTTCAGGCTTTGATTCTACCCACTGAGCCAAATTGTTATGCCCACCCCAACCCTGCATTAATACAGGGTCTCACTCTATTGCCCAGTCTGGCTCTCAACCTCATGAACTTCCTGCTGTATTGGCATTACAAATGTTCACATCATGCCTGGTTCACACCAGTTTTGTTGATGACACTTCTAGAAGTATTTGTATTAGGCCACACACTGCAGTTTTATTAGAACACTGAAGTAACAGTATTGGGTAAATCCCTAAAAGCTATAAATAAAATAAACTTAAAAAATTCTCAAATAGTTAAGGGAGGAGATGCTGCTGAGATGGCTCAGATGAAGGTGTAAATTAGAATCCCCAGTGCCCATGGAAACATCCAGACATCTCTGGACATCTGTAATCCCAGAACTGGGGAGGCTGAGACAGAGCAGTGGGGGGGGGGTGGCTGACTGGCCAGCCGTTCTACCCAAATCAGCAGGTTTAGTGAGAGACTCTGCTTCAAGAACTATGGCAGATGTGAAGTAGAGAACACCTGATGACCACCTCTGGCTTCCATGTGACTTTGCACACATATGAACACACAAGAATACACACACAAACATACCAAAGGAGAAGGGGAGGAGGAATATTTAACCTGAGGCTTCAGATTTAGGACTTTAGACCGAATGGATGTAGGAAAGAACCTGAGTTTGTGCCATGGCTCACATCTGCAATACCAGCAGGCTGAGGCAGGAGGACCACAAGTTTGAGGCCAGCTGAGGTTGCATAGTGAGTTCCCAGCTGACCTGGGCTACACCCTATCTCAAAACCAAACCAAATCAAATGCAATCCTTAAAATCTATTTTACAGCTGACAAACTGAAATGAGCCTCTTGTTTGTGTTTTGCATTTTAACAGGATGACTAAACAATTCCTTCAAAAGCTCTGCAAGCAACACAAGCTGTACATCACCCCTGCCCTCAATGACACACTATATTTACACTTTAAGGGTGAGTCCCAGGGGAGCCTATGACCAGTGTCAGGAAGGCAAGGTAGAAAATGAGCTGCAGAGGTCATCTTTGTGCTCAGATGCCTCTCTAATTAGAACTTCAGCTTGAGGGAGCTCATAAAGGGGCTGTGTGGGTACAGAGGAGCCACCCTTTATTCGCTTTCTTTCTTCTTCTTCTTCTTCTTTCTTTCTTTCTTTTTTTTTTTGTTTTGTTTTGTTTTGTTTTTTCAAGACAGAGTTTCTTTATGTAGCCTTGGCTGTCCTGGAACTCACTCCATAGACCAAGCTGGTCTTGAACTCAGAGATTTACTTGTCTCTGCCTCCCAAGTGCTGGCATTAAAGGGATGCACCACCACCACCTGGTCTTTGCTTCTTTGGTTGCTTGATTTTTTTTTCCTCTTGCAATATAAAGGATGGAACCCAGGACCTGACTTATGCTAGGCAAGTACACTGCCACTGAGATACAACCCTAGCTAGCCCTCCTTTCCCTTTATATATTCCAACAAGATTTCACCAAATTGCCAAGGCAGCCCTTGAACTAACTTTGTAGCCCAGAGGGATCTTGAACTTCACATCTTCCTGCCTCACTCAACTAAGTAGTAGGCATTACAGGCCTGTGCCACAAGGCACATAACTAATTAATTTAATCTCAATATTTCTCAACACCCCCCCACACACACACACACACTGAAGGTGGGATCTTGCTAGCCTAGGTCATGCTAGCCTTGAACTTGTGACCTTCCTGCCACAGTCTGCTGGGTGCTGGCAGTTCAGGCTCCAGTCAGCACAGCTGGCTCAGGGCTGAGCAATGTTTAAAGCAATAGGGGCAGTTGTGAATCTTGGGTTTGGAAGGGGTATACTGTGAAAGCTGGAAGATCAGGGTAGAAGACAGGGGATGAGGGTCATTGGTCCCCTCAGAATGCAGATATACTGTGACATCCTAGGGACTTGTGCTTAGTGTCCAGCCCCCATCTACATCTGAGCTCAGGTTCATGGCCAGGACAATCCTGACCAGTGATGACTAGGATTTCTAGCTCTCAGTTGAGACCCAGTGGAAAGTGGCTGACCTGCTGACCTCTCATCTATTTGTGTATTTGTTCAGGAAATCTTTTCCTGAGAGCCTTCCACGAATGGGACTTTCTCAGTGCTGGGAATCCAGAGGTGGGTGTGGCAAGGATGGTTTAGAGGTCCTGTGGGGTAGGGCAGTCATGAGTGGGCAGCTACAGGGAGGGGGGCATTGTGCCAAGAGGCACACAGGTCCAGCAGCACACAGGTCATAGGGTTTAGAAGGACTCCCCACCTGTCTCATCGCTTCTGCCCCTCTGAAGTCCTCCACCTGGCATCCAAGCAAAGCAGTGGTTAGAACAACATATCCTTGGGGGAGGGGGAAGGGCAGAGACTAAGGACAATGGGCAAAAAGGAGCCAGTATGTTAGGCTAAGTTCAGAGAGGGAAGGGAGCCAGGAAAGAGATGCTTACCTTAGTAATATGGCACTTAGTAATAGGTAATAAATCACCCTGAAACTTAGCAACTTCAAATACATTATCTCACACAGGTTCTGAAGAACGGGGGTCCATGTGTGATTATCTGGGTGGTTCTGGCTCAGGGTCCCTCTTGAGGTATGGTGGAATTGCCAAGTGCCCTCAATTTCCTGAGGGACTAGAAAATGGCTGTGAGCCACAGCCTCAGTTCTTCACCATGTGAGGCTCTCAGTGGCTACCAGATATCCATAGAGCAAACTGCCAGGAGATAGGAATAGGGGTCCCAGTTCCAGAAGTGACACATGCCATATTTATGCCTTATCTGTAGTCTCAGGGCTACCCTCTTCTTGATGTATCAATACAAAGGCCTGAACAAAGGGAGGGGCTGTCCTGTGGGAATGAGAAAATGGGTCAGAAGCCTTGGAGAGGTCAAGGAGGAAGATTAACAATGGGGCTTAGCAATGGGGATGTCACTAGGGACTTCAGCTCCTGGGGGCAGATGATGGGAACGAAAGAGAGTCTGACTTAAAGACTGCTGCTGGAGGAATAGAGGGAACAAAGGGGCTTTCCCTAGTGACAGGTGAGGCTCAGGACAAGAGATGGAAGGTGGGCTAGAAAGAAGAGCCATGTCAGAGTGCAGGAAAGGGACACATAGAGGCACAGAGACTGTCTGAGAGGTGACCTAAGGAGGCTTGGGTGTGGCCCAGTGCTAGAGGACTCACTCATCAGGTATGAGACCTTGGGTTCAATCATAAAAGGGGGGATGGCTTTGCAAAGAAAAGCTGTTACTAGCTGTGAATGCTGGCACATGACTTTAATCCCAGCACTTGGGAAGCAGAGGCAGTCAGATCTCTCTGAGTTCTAGGATAGCGTGGTCTACAGAGCAAGTTCCAGAATAGCCAAGTCTACATAGAATGACCCAGTCTCAATAAAGTAAAACAAAACCATCTTCTTTTTAAAAGAAAGGAAAAGAGGAAAGAGATGTGAATGTCTTAGTCTCTCAAGTCCAAGACCAAGGTGCCAGCAGATCCAATGCCTTGTCATGGCTGCTCCCAAGTTCAAAGTTGGATACCTCCATCTGTGACCTCAGTCTGTAGCCCAAAGTAGCCTTGAACTTGTAACCCTCCTGCTGTAACCTCTAGGGAGCTGGGGTCACTGTAGTGCCACCCTGCCAAGCAGTCTCTCTCTAAAAAGGCACTAATCCTATTGTGCATGTGCCTCCCTCAGAAACTTCTAGCCTCCCAAAGGCCCTTTCTAACACCATAACCCTGGAGATAATGCATGGTCTTCTACATCAGAATTTGCAGAGACTCAAACACACAGCCTCTGCCAATAGGCAAAACCAACAATGCCCAGGCCCCTACCCCCTGAGTGCACAGGACCCTTACAAGCCCCTCCCCACCAGGGTTTGACCGAATTGAGAACCTGGAAGAGTACACAGGCCTTCGCTGCCTCTGGCTGGAGTGCAATGGCATCCAGAAGATCGAGAACCTGCAGGCCCAGAGCGAGCTGCGCTGCCTCTTCCTGCAAGTGAATCTGTTGCACAAGATCGAAAACCTGGAGCCTCTCCAGAAGCTGGACGCCCTCAACCTGAGCAACAACTACATCAAGACCATTGAGAACCTCTGTAAGCTTGGCAGCCCTGCTCTGTGCCACATCCCGGCTGGAATTCCAGTGTGTGGGCTGGGAGCACAGGCTACTGTTGCTCATTTGTGCCGCCTCCCCTCCAGCCTGCCTACCTGTCCTGAACACGCTGCAAATAGCCCACAACCGCCTGGAGACCGTGGCAGACATTCAACATCTCAGTGAGTGTCTGCGACTCTGTGTCCTCGACCTCTCCCACAACATGCTGAGTGACCCTGAGATCTTGAGTGTGCTTGAGAACATGCCCTGTCTGGTAAGTACAGCATATCACAGACTGCATGCTTCAGGGTGCTTCAGAAACATCACCTCCCTCCTTCCCCTCCTTCCCTTCCTCTGTCTCCTCTTTTGTAGTTGTGTGACTTTTCATTGGGAGACTTGGATAAGTATATGGTCACCCCTAGTGGGACACAGTCACGAGAGCAAAGAATGTATTCCACCTAAATGTAGCAAGCCCGTGAGTTTACTGGGGTCACTTACAGGAGCATGGGTGACTCAAAACCTGCATACCTGGGAAACCCACCCAGCATGGTGGCACTCTGAGAGCTGCCTCCCTACAGCTACCTGGGTGACTTGCATGCACCTCTCAGCTATGGCTAAGTGTGTTCCACATAACCTCAGCAGACAGCTGAGACTTTGTGCAGTTTAAGTTTCAGCTTTTGGAGACTTGGGAGTTTTAGTTTTGTTCCTACACCTTGCCTTATTGCTTTTGATCACCCTGTCCTTCTCCCCTTGGAGGGGATGTTTCAAGCTAAAAGAAATAGCTTCAGAATAGTGGTTCTAGCTGAGTTTCTCAAGTGGCAGATGTTACCTAGGGGCAGTTCCCTCCTATTTCAAACATTGCAGTGACTATACTCAATACTTCCTACCAGCCACTTACTAAATACTCTTTCAATATGTGTGTATAATATATAGATATTAAATGAATATATATAAGAATGCTAAACACACACACACACACACACACACACACACACACATACTTTGTCTCTTCTATTTCTTTAGAGACCCTGACTAAGCTATTCTGTTCCCTCTTGGTCTCAGAAGTGTTCTGTCCAGTGCTGATCCAGCCATTCCTCAGGATTACTGTTCAATCGATCCCCTTTGATCTGAGGTCTGAGCATTCTCTGCTGGTTCTTTTTTGTTGTTTTTTTTCTTTTTTCTTTTTTTTTTGTTTTTTGTTTTTGCATTTATTTGACAAGGAAACTGTTGATGGCAGCATATCCTGACCTGGACTTGGAAAACTCTGTCACTTCATAAGCTCTGTTGACTCTGGTGTTTTCTGGGAAATGCAGATAGTCAGAGAGTTGCTTAGATCCTGGTTCAGCATGGCCCTGTAAAATACATCACCTCAAGCCTGCAACCTCCTCTCTGCAAGATGGATTAGTAAACTCTCGTGCTATGTGCCTGATTGGCCTCACAATGTTCACTCATCATGGTTTGTGGGTTATAGAGGAGCCACACATGATTGTCTCTAATCCTCATTTTCCTTCTTTGTGTGTTTAAAGAGAACCTTGGTCAGAAAGAGCCAGCCTCAGTGTTGGCTCTTTCCTTCCACCAGTCAATTGTCAGAGTGGGTTGAGGTTCTCACTGCCTCTGACAGTGAGTGACCCTGAGGCTTTTTGCTTCATTTGTATCACTGTGTAGCATCTGCTATGAGCTGATCCTTGCTATCATCCTTCTGTATCCTTCTCTCTCTCTCTCTCTCTCTCTCTCTCTCTCTCTCTCTCTCTCTCTCTCTCTCTCTCTCTGTGTGTGTGTGTGTGTGTGTGTGTGTGCATGCGCGCGCACGCAGTGAGTATGGATATATACGCACCAATGTGTAGGTAAGAGGTCAACCTCAGCTCATTGTTGTTCACATACATCTCATCTCATAAGAGTGCCAGTCAGGACAGTAGGGCCTATCCTAATGACTGCACTCTAACTTAGTTACATTTGAAGATACTGATGGGGAAAAACTGGGGGCAGGGGTAGGGGACATGGGACAACACAGAGCACTCCGGTCTATTACAAAAGTGGTCACTTTTTGTTGTTGTTTGGAGTTTTGAGCTGGGATTTTGTGTAGTCCAGACTTGCCTTGAATTTGCTTGCTGTGTTGGGAAGGGTGACCTTGACTTCTTTGTGTCTCAAATGGTGGGATTATAGTTATGCCCCCCCCAAACATCAGTTAAAAATGGTCACCTAATCATTCCTTGTGATACCTTTAAATCTTCCACATACAATGTAGCCCTTATCAACCATCTTGGAATACTTTTCTGCTTCCTGCTGTGAACTTTGAAATTAAAGCAAGGGTAACAAAGCAGTCAGGAGAGCACAGCATGGTGTGGTGGTTTCAGAAGGAATGGCCCCCACAGGCTCCTATATTTGAACTTGTGGTCATTAGGGAGTGGTGTTAGTTGACAAGGATTAGAGTGGGCATGACCTTGTTGGAGGAAGTGTGTCACTGGGTGTGGGCTTTGGGGTTTCAAATGCTCATGCCAGGCCCAGTGCCTCTCTCCTCCTGCTGCCTGTGGATGCAGATGTAGAACTCTCAGCTACTTCTCCAGCAACATATCTGCCTGCATACTACCATGCTTCCTGCCATGATGACAATGGACTAAACCTCTGAAATTGTAAGCCAGCCCCAATTAAGTGCTGTCATTTCTATGGTGTCTCTTCGTAGCAGTAGAACACTGACTAAGACACATGGCAAGTTCAAATAGAACTCATTTACATATAATATGGATATGTTTACTCAACAATATAAGCCATTTTAGATATGAAAAGTGCCTGATATGATCAGCAAACAGTGAAAAATGATTCTCATTAACCCTTTTAGCTTCCTCAGGTGGAGGCCAGAAGGTGTACATATGGCCATGGGAAAGAAGTGCTGGTATTATTAGACCAACTCTCCTTACTATAGTCTAATCCAGGGGATCTGGTGCCCAGTGGGAAAGACCCCTCCTGGTGGCCCACACACCCTTCCCCAGTCTGCCTCTTTGTGTTGTTATTGTTTGTTTGTTTTTAAGACAAAACCTCATGTCTAAGCCTGATCTCTCTCAGCCATTGATTCTTATTTGCTGCTCCTGTGAATGTTTTCTTGAAATGGGTCCCAGGTAGTGAGAACCAGAAACAAACAGACTAAAGTGCGCTTTGGGAAGAGACACTGAGAAATGAAGCTAATAGAACCACTGAACTTGGCAAGGGCCTTAGGGAATGAATGTTCTCCAATATGGCTCCAGAAGAACCTCGGTCCTTCTAGCAGAAAAGAGGGTGGTTGAGAAGTCTGTGTAGCTCTAATGGCACAGCACAGGGGAGCCTTCTCATTGTCCTGTCACAGTCCTGGCATTTTGTTTTGCTCAAGAAAATTGTGTCAAGTTATTCTAAGGGCATGTAATGTGATATTATCATCTTGTGTTTGATTATTACACTGTGTATAGTATGTGTGTAGTGTGTGTATGTGTGGTGTGTGTGTGTGTATGTATAGTATGTGTAGTGTGTGATATGTATTGTGTGGGGGCAGAGAATACATGTAGAGATCAGAGGGCAACTTTCAGGAGCTGGTTCTCTCATTCTACTATGTTAGTCCTGGGGACTGAACTCAGATCATCAGTCTTGGCAGCAAGTGCCTTTACCCACTGAGGCCTTCCATGGCCCTGATTGTCTGGCTTTGATAACAAGTTTGGCCCTGCATCTTGCTTTGCAGCGTGTGCTGAACCTGATGGGAAACCCAGTAATCAAACATATCCCCAACTACCGCAGGACAGTCACTGTTCGTCTGAAGCACTTGACTTACCTGGATGACAGGCCGGTTTTCCCCAAGGACAGGTAAGAAAGGAGACCTTCCTGCTGTGTGCATTTGATTGCTTCCCAGTAGAGCACACTTGTCAAACCTTCAAGTTCTCTGATTTATGAGCATTTTCACAAATTGGTAAATACACTCTGGACCTATTTAATGGCACCATCACTGCCTAGAACAGGAAAAGAAGAGCTGCCCACAGACCGACCCCCCCACCCGTGTGTGTGTGTGTGTGTGTGTGTGTGTGTGTGTGTGTGTGTGCATGCACATGGACACGCGCACACCCATGCACCCCATGTGTGTACAGCTACCAGAAAAGGGTATGGGATCTCCTGGAGCCGGAGTTACAGGCAATTGTAAGTCACCCAATGTGGTACTGGGAACTGAATTCATGTTCTCTACAAGAGCAGTAAGCCCTCTTAACCACTGAAACATCTCTCCAACAGTACAGGGGGCTGAAGATATTGCTCACTCAGTAAAGTGCTTCCCTCATGAGCATGAGAACTTAAATTGAACACTCAGAACCACTGAAAAGCTGGACACCATGGCATGTACCTGCCATGCCAGCTCTGGAGAGATGGAGATAGGGCTCCTGGACTGCACTAGCCAACCAGCCTAGCATCCTCAGGGGCTTCTGTCCCAGGAGGAAGCCCTATCTAAGAAACAAGGTAGATGGTACATGAATAGGAAAGACACCAAGGTCATACCCTGGCCTCCACATGGATATTCACATGTGTGCACCTGCACACACATGTACAGACAAAAGACCAAAGAACGAATAAGTTTGACCAGACAGCATGTGTTTATACTTTTCTTTTAACCTATACAAGTTGTGGGGAGCCTGATAGATGACTCAGGGGTTAAGAACATTTACAATCCAATACTCTTTTCTGGATTTTGATGTCATCGGCATGCTTATGTCATGCATACATACATATACATAAAATAAAATATAAATCTTTAATTAAAAGGGTTAACTCAGACCTATATTCTCTTTCCAGATCCCCCGCACACTTCTTCTCTGCCCCCCAGGGTCTTACTCTTACCAGAACTCATTATTTAGTCTAGGCTGGCCTCAAATGCATGGCAGTCCTTCTGCTCGGGTATGGACAGGCATGTGCCCATGCCCAGCTCCCAGTTCTGTCCTTCTTTGTCATTACCCAGGGCATGTGCAGAGGCGTGGGCCCGAGGGGGTTATGCAGCTGAGAAGGAGGAACGGCGCCAGTGGGAAAGCAGGGAACACAAGAAGATCACGGACAGCCTGGAAGCTTTAGCCATGATCAAGCGGCGGGCTGAGGAACGAAAGAAGGCCAGAGACAGAGGTACGGCCCAGACCACAGCTGTACAAACTTTGGCGTGTGACCTTTTCTTTTCACATGAACCTGGTGCATAGGTATAGAAAACAGATCCAAAGGTCACACTTTCCTGCAGATGGAGCACAGATTAATGTCAGAACAACTCTTTGCTGGACATAGAGTTCTCATTTAATGAGGTAAGTGGATTTGCATGCTAGTGGGATGGATATGCTTGGTTACTTTTATATAAAGAATTAAACCATGGGGGCTTCAGAGATGGCTCAGAAGCTAAGAGCACTGGCTGCTCTTCCAGAGGATCCAGGTTTGATTCTCAGAACCCACATGGTTTCACGCAACCATCTATAACTCTAGTCCCAGGAGATCTGATACCCTTTTCTGGCTCCCAGGGCTCCAGGTACCCATGTAGTACACAGACATACATGCAGGCAAAACACTCATGCACATAAAAGCAAAACAGAATGGCCCTTTGACCGACTGTTGGATATGTCAGGGTGTATAGCATCTTCAGGCATTTATAGTTGATTGATACTGTGGTTCTATAGTTGACAGTGCTGAAGATTCTGATTAATAGGACATAGCAAGAAAGGACAGAAGCATGCTGACGACCACTTCAAAAAGTGTTGGAAATTCTATCTTAACTCCAAGCCAAAAATTCACCTGTAGAGTTTTTCATTTTTAATTTTATGGGGTGTGTGTGTGTGTGTGTGTGTGTGTGTGTGTGTGTGTGTGTGTGTGTGTGTGTGTGTGTAGGCAGGCACAGGAATATTGGTCAGGAAAGGCCTTTCACAAAGTCCTGGCCCCTTCCTGAGGCAAGGGCTTGTCAGTAGCTTCATCAGCAAGATGACCTGCCAGTCAACCTAACAGCACATCTCTGTAATTAATCCCAGCTCAGTCTGGAGGCCAAGGCAGGAGAAACGTGTTTGAAGCCCTGACAAAACAAAAAAGAAAGATTCAACCATTTTCTTCCCCTAAATTATAAAAATTTACTATTTTGGAATCTACCGCCTTGTGTGTGGTGGCATGTCCTATATTTCACCATGCATGCATATATATGTTTTCATATAAAATGCTATGGTCACATTTCCTTCCACCTGCTTTTGAGATAAAATACCATTAACTATTTTCTACAGACACTTTCTTATAGAATTTTTTTTAAACCAACTCTTATTTTGGAATTTTCAAGCTTTCAGAAAAGTCGAAGAATCATAAACAAAATGGCTGTATTGTTTGTGCCTATTTGGAATGGAGTTTTAAATTTTACACACACACACACACACACACACACACACACACACACAGTCTCAGCACATACATAATTTCTCTGAGACGTTTGAATGGAGTAATTGATTGGGTCCCACTATGTAACCCAGGCTAGCCTCAAATGTGAAGCCCTCCTACGTCTGCTTTCCCTATTCTGGGATCACTGGCATGGGTCACTGTTAATTCTCTATTTCTATAAAGAGAAACCATGACCATGTCAACTTATAAAATAAAGTATTTAATTGGAGGCTTACTTACAGTTTCAGAAGGTGAATTATAGTGGGGATCATGATGGCAGGCAGGCAGACATGGTGCTGGAGAAGTAACTAAAAGCTTACATCTGATCTGCAAGCATGAGACAGAGAAAGAGAGAGACAGAGACAGAGAGACAGAGACAGAGAGAGCTCTAACTGGAATAATGGGGGCTTTCAAAACGTCAAAGCACACCCCTAATTGAAGATGGAGGTTTCTGTCTCGCCTGGTCCTACAGCCGCTTTGTCCCAAATAGACACACGGATGCTATATTAATTATAAAATTGTTGGTCAATGGCTAGGGCTTCTTACTGGCTAGCTCTCAATTATTAACCCATAACTACTAATCTTTGTATTTGTACATGGCCTTATCTTACCAGAGAACGCCTGGCTCATCCTATCTTCCCGGTATCTACATGGCATCTCCTCGAGGCCTCTCTCTCCTCTCCCCAGCATTCTCCTCCTAGTCTTGCCTCTCTTCCTGCCTCCACTGGCCAATCAGTGTTTTAGTCATCAACCAATAAGAGAAACACATATACAGAAGGACATCCCCTATCACCTAGTAGCATACCTCCTCCAACAAGATCACACCCAATCCTTTCCAAGCTTTACCAACTGGGGACCAAGCATTCAAAGATATGGTCCTATGAAGGTCATTCTCATTCAAATCACCTCAGTCATCTCCCAAACCATTTGAAGTAAAGGTGGATGGGGCTTTAGGTAGACCTGCCATGTCCTCAGGGCCCTGTGTTGTGTTCTCTTCATGGGAGAGTTCTGCCCATTGAGCCGTGAGCAGAATAATCCCTTATTGGAAACATTTATCTGCCTTTATCATATGAACACTCCCTCCACACATATTTTTTTTTTAAAAAAATCTTATTTTACATACTAATCCCGGTTCCTTCCTCCTCCTGTCCTCCCAGTCTCATTCATTCATATATATATATTATGCTTTTGAGACAGGGTTTCTCTTTTACAGACTGTCCTGGAACACTTTTTGAAGACCAGGCTGGCCTTGAACTCACAGAGATCCACCTGCCTCTGCCTCATGAATGTTGAGATATTAAAGGCATGTGCCACCACACACACACACACACACACACACACACACACACACACACACACACACATTTTTTTTTTAATGTCAAGTGTCACATAACTCTGCCAACTTGCTATGTAGCCAAGATGACCTTGAAGTCTTTGATACTCTTGGCTCCACCTCCTACGTTTCAGGACTACAGGTGTGTACCACCATGCCTGTCTAATGCTTTGATGAACTGTGTTCCTGACAACTCTCTGTGCTCAGTCTCTTAAGTTCATTGACGCACAGATGCTCTTGTCCTCTCCAGCAGCTCCAAGTTCAACTCTGAACTTTACTTCTCTAGGGGAGACACCCCTGCCAGACAGTGAGGAGAGTGCCCCCACCAGCCCTGAGGCTCAGGAAGAGCTGCCCATGGGAGAAACTCAGCAGAAGATGGAGTTGTTTGTGAAAGAAAGCTTTGAGGCCAAAGATGAACTGTTCCCAGAGAAGCCAGGTGGAGAAGAGGAGCTGGCTGTGGTAGTGAATGGGACAGTGGAAGATCCAGACCTGTCTGGGAGTCTGGCTCAGACCCAGACACCCCTGGTGACCACTCCTGAAGGTAAGGCAGCTGAGATAATAGAGGACAGCCTCTGACTCTGCACAGTTATGGCCTCTAACCCTGCACACCCTGCACAGTTATGGCCTCTAACCCTGCACACAACTATGGCCTCTGACCCTGCACTACAGCTACGGCCTCTGACCCTGTACACAGCTATGGCTCAGACCCTGAATCCACTGTTGTGTTTCTTTAAAATATAGTTCATGATAAATCTCATTTCCTAGAAGAGTGCACCCATGAAAACACACACACACACACACACACACACACACACACACACACACACCACATACAGCACATTAAAACCATACAAGCAACAGGGAAAGCTATTAGCAGAATATTTTGCTTAATCCAGTGGGTCATCTGGAATCAAAAGAAGAACGAGTCGTGATGTGTTTTACACTTTTGCATGGAGCTGTCTCAGGCAAATGTGTGTTTGAAAACTTGCTGCACAAAAGGGAACAGTGCTAACAAACTAGCACACAGCACCAGCTCACAACCCAGGGAGGTGGCTTCCGTTATAAATGTTAGACTCATTAAAAATGTAGAAACAGAGAGCTTTTGCCAGGAATACAGACAGGTAGATCGCTGGAACTCACTGGCCAGCCAACCTGGCTTTATTCATGAGCCCCAGGTCTAGGAGAGAAACCCTGTTCTAGCTTGCTTTTTGTTGCTGTGTTGAAACATTCTTAACAAAAATGAATAGGGAAAGGAAGGGTTGCCCTGTATCATAGAGCATCACTGAAGGATGTCAGGACAAGAACAATAGGGGAACACTGTTAACAGGCTCTCTCTGGCTCATGTTCAATTAACTTCCTTATACATCACTGGACCACTGGCCCAGGGAACAGTGCTTTGCATAGTGGGCTGGACCCTCCTATACCAATTAGAAATCAAGACAGCCTCATAGCCACACCATGGGCCAGTCTGATCTAGGCTGTTCTTCACCACAGGCTTTCCTCTCAGATGACTCTATGGCCTAGAGTATAGGCTCTCTACTAGGTTTCCCCAGGATGCCACAGGGAGGCCGTCTTGGAACATTTTGTCCACAAGGTCATGGACACAACATTCAGAGCCCCCAACCTGATAGTGTGTGAGGTCTGGCCCAGTAAGCAGGCCCTGCTGCATGGAGAATCCTGGGGGTGTGGAGTTCTCATGAGGGGGCCTGTAAAGGGTTAGGTGCCAGAGCTCCAGGAATCACCTTGCAAGTGAAGGACTGGGCAGGGCATAACCTTGGCAATCCACCCAGCCGGACCTTAATTCCGCCTCTTGAGTCCATGCTGCCAAGCCCCACCTGCCTTTGTTCTGCAACATCTTTTAAAAGCCCCTCATATCCCAGTCCTTTATAGGATATATGGGCTTGGTGGAAGTGGAGGTGGGAGTATTCCTGGCCTGTTCCCAGGATCTTAGGGTCAGTGGTTCTACTGTGGGGGCTCAGGTATCCCAGGCTCACAAGAGGCAGGAAAGACAGGACAGAGAGCAGGGGTACAGGGAGGAGATGATCAAAGGCAGTCTAAAGAGGAGCAAGAAGCCGTGAGCTCAGGTATACCACACTGTGTGTGCATCGAGAGAGGCAGGAAATACAGGACTGGGGGTGGGGAGAAGAGCACCAATGGCTCTCCAGAGGGAAGAAGGAAGCAGGGGCTTTGGCATGGTATTGGAGAGCCACAGCCACCAAGAGAAACCTGCTCTTGGTGCCCTGCCATGCTCATCTGGTATGCTAATGGCTCTCCTCGGTTTGATGGCACTATGCGCCAGAATGTCTGGGGACATACCTTACTTTAGTTATTGCTTATATAACAAGCGAAGACTGCTGTTCCTAGCTCAGGGTAGGTTTGTCAGACCCATGCCTGCCTGTTCTGAGCTTCTAGGAAAATGTTTGTTTAGCAAGGGTCTTGCTTGTCCTGTGGCTTTCCACACATGGGTGCACTGTGGCTGTTATTTGAAGGTAAGGGGCATCTGGGATTAGCATGTGGGACTGTGCCACCATCTCAACTACAAATGTCACACACAGATCTGCAGGTCAGGGTGGACTTCCTGACTTAGGGACTACTCTCTGGTCCCCAGCTGGAGGTGACAGTGAGTGGACTGGAGGGCCTGGCAGAGGAGGACCCATAGTGCTTCCACCCACCCAGGCAGCCTTGCTGTGTTAAATGGCAGAGGTCCCTGGTGCTGGAGAGCAGGCGGCTATGTGTTTGATGGACAGGCAATGTAAACTAGCAGAGAGGCCTCCACCAGGGCTGGGCTGCAAGGTTGGCTTCTCCAGGCCTTGGAACCAAGTTCTGAGCACATCCCTTTCTTGCTGGGTAATCAGGCTGTCTACTCTTTTTGTTTGTTTGTTTGTTTTTTGAGACAGGGTTTCTCTGTACTGTTTTGGAGGCTGTCCTGGAACTAGCTCTGTAGACCAGGCTGGTCTTGAACTCACAGAGATTCGTCTGTCTCTGCCTCTCCAGTGCTGGGATTAAAGGCATGCACCACCAACTCCTGGTTCAGGCTGTCTACTCTTGGCTTGGCTGCTTCTGCAGACTCACCTTCTGCCACAACAGGGCCAGTTTCTTCCTGTCTTCCCTCAACTGGGGATGGAGGGGTAGCCCTGTCCTCAGTAGAGGACTCTTACAGCTTCCATCATAGTGGCTGTCCAACCACACGTAGGAAGATCTGCCCTTCCACGTTAAGCTGTAGCTTGTCACCCCAGCCTTTGTATCAGAAATCAGTGTCAGGGTCAATAACTTCTCACTGTTGTTTCTCAGAGTCCACATCCCCAATGGCAGCTACTGAAGGGGCCAGAGCTGAAGACACAGAGGCCATTGCCCTGGAGACCAAGGAGAAGCTTTTCATTGATGTGAGCAGGGAGCTGGTCAGGCTGAGGGTGGGGTGACACCTTTGTGGTCCTCACTGTCAGGAGTTCTCCAGGGAGCAGACACAGCACAACCAGCCAGGCATACCCCTCAATCCACCCTGCTATATTCAGGTTATTTACTTCCCCAGACTGTGAAAGCCACACTAGAGTTTCCAGGGACATTATAATGCAAAGTAGTTCTGTGGTCAGCCCTGAAGTCACATATCATTGAAGCCTTCTGGGCCTCACATTCACAGCCTAGCCAGTGGCTCCAGCCACCTCATTGGCTGGTCCCCACTCTGGCTTCCTGTTGGTTCACCATGGTGTGATTGCTCAGTGTCCCTCCCAGCAAATGTTAAGTGACCGCTGTGTCACCCTGTCCCAAAAGCTTCTCCCATTTGGATGATAGTATAATGTCTTTCCTGCATGCAAGGCCTAACCTTTGCATTCAAGAACTGACCATACAGGACACAGTGAGGCATGGCATGTACTATGTGTTCTGAGATATGTAGTATTATCATCCCAGTATTATGGAGTAGGAACTGGAGAAACAGCAGTTAAGCAACTTGCCCAAGACCACACATCTAGGAAATGGTGGTGTGGTTTTCTGGTTTTTAGGAGGTACTTGAGGCTCAGACCAATGTATAAGAGGTATGTTTTGAGTTTGGGTTCCCCAGGACACAACAAAGTGAAGAAACTGTGACAATCTTAGACGGCTGGACCTAAAGTGGCAGTGTGGCTTTGAGCATGCCAAGGGCATGTGTGGGAGTTACTGAGAGGCCTAGGTGATGGTTCCCATAGGACATCTTGTTTCCTGTTGATACTTTATTCTATTGTGTCTCTGGGTGATATGTGGCCACTGGCTCTTCCAGGACCTGCCGGACTTGGAAGATGTTGATAACATTGACATGTCTATGGAAGACCACACAAAGGTCAGCACCCTCTTTCCTATACCCCAGAATGGCCTCAAACTGTGGTAGCCCTCCACGTGCCTCGGCCTCCCAAGTATTGGGATTATAGACATGTAACATGCCTAGTTCCTTTTGCTGTTTTTTTGAGACAGGGTCTCATGGTACAGCCCATGGCTGGCCTGGAACGCATTGTGGACCAGGCAGGCCTTGAACTCAGAGATTCACCTGTCTCTACCCTCTGAATACTGGGCTTACAGGAGTACACCACCACACCTGTCCCTTAGAGGCCATTTCCATCTCATGAAAGTGAACTGTTCTGAGCAGAGTGGCCATGTTTCCACCTCACTGAGGAAATAGCCACTCTCTGGCCCTTCTGAGAGCTTGTTTCAGCCACTTGGGCTTTCTGCTGCATGTTCTATTGGTGGCTTAGGCTGTATTCCTGTGCGAACCTCCCAAACTCATCTACTGAAGCTAGAGGGAAGGGGCATAAGGGTGAGGCACCTAACCTGGGCATAACCAGGAGCCAGCAAGCAGCTGTGTCAGACCCTATCCCTAGGAGAGGCTTTGGGGGGAACTTCTGCATAAGGTCTCACATCCAAGCAGGCACTCTGGCCACCAGCTATGGGGACTGAGATCCAGGAACAAAGTCCTGAAGAGTTGCTGGGCTATGGGGTGTGGCAGAGGCTGGAA
Source organism: Cricetiscus sungorus (assembly GCA_030556225.1). Taxonomy (NCBI): domain Eukaryota; kingdom Metazoa; phylum Chordata; class Mammalia; order Rodentia; family Cricetidae; genus Cricetiscus; species Cricetiscus sungorus. Next base: position 9,329,838 of record JANBXA010000728.1, on the reverse strand, counting down.
TCCAGACGTTGGTAGGGTGTGGTATAGGGGAGCTATGTGGGTGGGGAGTAAAGCATGGAGAAACTACTGGTTGAGGTGTCCATCCCGAGGCCCTGTCCCCACCTGCTTTCTCCCTAGCCTGCACCTGCTTTCCTGTATTATGACCTTGGGAAAATCAGACACTGCTCACTCTCTCTCACCAGGAAACAGGCATCCCGAAAATCCAGGTTGTTTCCAGCATGAGTGATGACAGCGACCTTGAAGTGGATGACTCATCCCTCCGCACACTTGAGTGCACTCCCATAGGCTCCACAGGTGCCCTCACACACATATTTGCAGTCTCCAAGGACCACTCAAAGGCAGCCAGGGTGCCTTTTACAGACATATGCAAGCCAACAGCAACAAGAGAATTGGAAACCCAAGGTCAAGTCTCCAGCGCCACCTCTCCAAGACCCCTCATCCAGGAGCTGGGAGAGGATGAACGAGGAGAGAATGAATCAAACCAGTTACTGCCACCCCAAACGTGTGCAAGTGACCAGGCACCTGCTCAGTCTAATGAAGATGGAGACAGCCAGCTGCCTGAAGCCACTCCACTAGGTAACACTCCAGAGGCTATTGTAGGGGGCCGAACTACACAGAAGGGGAAGCAGATGGGGGTTTCTGCCCCATCATAGGTGACCATTTGTCTGTGGTGTGTCACCTGGCCCTATGGTTCCAGGCCAGAGGCTCTGAAAGAGGGGACCACAGGCACTAAGGCCGAGTGACCAAAGCACTGGTCTTAGTGAAGGCATGGCAGTTTAAACCACGCGCCTGGTGCTGTGTGCAGGCACACAGGGCAGTGTGGGCAGCTAGTCAGTGAAAGATGACTAGCCCAGGCCTGGATGTGAGAGCACTCAATTTTAAGTGAGTACTCGCCTTTGGGGTGGCTTATATTCCCCATGTTCCTCTTGCCTAACAGTAAGGGATATTTCTGGAGGATTCTGTGGCTGGCCTAGACAAGTGCTCAGCAAGAAGGCAGCTCTACCCAAGTACTGATTTGTCCTTTCCCAACTCTTCAGGAGACAGAGCTGAGAATGAAGCACAGTCTTCGTTGGACCTAGAGCCTTGCGCCAGGGCAAGCCTGGAAGATATTGAATTTGGCTTGGACTGAACCCCAAGGTGGTCTACGCTGTTAGGCTAGAAGTGAAGTGGGCGAAGTGCACCCTTTCCTGTGTATCACTGCTGGAGCACTTTGGAATCCTGCATGGCTTTTGCTCTGCAGCCACATCCGTGTGCCTTGTACCCAATGCATCACTTTCCCTGGTTACAGATCCCATGATTACATAAACACTTTAAGACCCACAGTCAGCATGTTACTGAGCTACCAGTCAGGCTCCATTCTGATGAGCCCAGAGACCCCTCTCCAATGGGCTGCGTGTGTGTGTCCCCAAGGTGGAGGGAGGAGGGCTTTACACATCAGACATGGAAAGGTACACAGAGACACCATCTTCTCTGCTCATATGACCACCCAGCTCATGGCCAGTGGACGGGTTTATTCAGTCCCTGAGCCAGAGCCAAAGCATCAACTCCTACAGAGCCCATGTGCACCATCACACAAACAATCCACAACAGCAGCTGCTCACCAACATTGCGCCACCTCAGGAGACATTGGAGCCTCAGCCCCCAACACCATTTCCTTTGAGGACGGGAGGCTAACACTGACACAAAGACTGAGGTGCAGGGGCAGCTCTGCCCTGGGGAGCCGGCCCTTGGCCATGGCTGCTCCTGTTGTTCCACATAGCCCTGAAAAGAGCAGTGGGAGAAGGTGGGGATGGCCCACACTGGATGAGTGGGGAACTCGGGACCCATAGGATCAGTGAACCCAACCAAGAGCTCTGTAGCCAGAGCTCTGGAATAACCTGCCATCAAACATACCAAACAGATCTGTTCCCCATTCCTTCAGATGGGCACACTGTCCTAGGGTGGTAGAGGCTCTGTCCTGGGGACCGTGCTAGCTAAGCTCAGTGCAAGGGTCCAGGATGAAGGCTAAGCTTTCAAGCATGGGTGTTCACATTCAGAAGCCCATTCGTGGCTTTTTCCGGAGAGGATGGGAGCCAGAGAGGACAGGTGTTTGCTGCCTTAAGGGTGTGGCCTGAAGGCTGGAGGCCTGGGAGGGAGGTGTAGCCACAGGTCCTGGAGTGCCATTCTGAAGTGGCAGCTTGGCCATGTAGTCCCGGAGGGTCTGTCGACGTTCACGTTGCACACCTTGGGCCCACGGCTCCTGTGTCAACTCCTGGGAGGGTAGGGTCCCTGGGGGCTGAGGCCAGGCCTCTGAGGTAGCAAGGTTTTGGCTACAAGGGGGGCTGCTGGTATCTGGGAAGTCCAAGCAGCTCGTGAGTGAGGAAAAGGTGCTAGACAACTGAGTCCGGCGCTTGGGCCGCTTGATCTGTGTCTGGGACCCTGAGGTCTGACCTTGATGCCTTTTCCACCAGGCAGGTGCCCCACCTTCCCAGGCTTCTGCCAAGCGTTCAGTGAGCTCATCCTGCTGGCTGCACTGAGGTGCAGGGGGCGGCTCTGCCCTGGGGAGTGTACCCAGATCCTCAGGCCGCAAGAGATTTCCCTTGGTCATAGCTGATCGGAGCTTCTGTGACAAGGCCTGACTCTTCTGCTGCTCCATGTGACCCAGAAAACGGCGGTGGGAAAAGGTGGGGGCAGCCCACACTGGACGAGTAGGGGATAGCTCCGTCAGGGCCTCCACCCAACGCCTGCAACGGGCACTGGCCTGAGGGGTCCAAGAGGACTGGTCTACAGACGGTGCTAGTGCTCTGGGTGCGGGGCACTCTGGTGCTGGGTGATCAAGTGGCTCTCCTTCAAGGCTGGAGGCTGGCTGGAGACATAGGTGCTGGTAGAAGATATCCCCAGCTGCTGAGAGCTGGAAGAGCAACAGTGCTGGGGCAGAGGCACAGGGTGGGGCAGCAGCCAGACCTAGACCGGGAAGGAGAAGAGATGTAGAGTCTGGCAAAAGCTCTCCAGAGCAGCCCCAAGCCCCTTCTTCCCATCGCACCTATGACTGGTGCCTCCAGACGCTCCTGCAGCTGCTGCCGCCTCTTGGGTTCCAGTGAAGGAAAGGCAGGGAGGGAGTCAATGATAGAAGGCAGAGACTGGGGATGCCCTGCCAGCTGGGGCATGGAGGTCCCCTCTCCTGGAGGAAAGACAAGAGAACTAGGTATACCAGCTCCAGCCCCAGCCCGTCTCCATGAGCCTCCCTCCTGCCTGGCTGACCTGCTATATGCAGCAGCTGAAGCTGTCCACCCTGGCCCCCCAGTAGCAGCGGCCAGGGGCTGCCAGGGCTAGCTGGGGGTAGCAGGCGGGCAAGCAGGGGTGCAGACGGCAGGCCATGGTCCCACTTGAGCATTGGTACCAGGGGGAGGCGCTCATCCATCAGGTAGATTGAGAACTGAGGAAGAAGGGAGACATGGGCATGGCTGATGCCTGGCACCAGCCTTCCAATGACCCTTTCCAGACCATACAGCCTATAGGAGGCTCCTAACACTCAGAAGAGGGCACTCCCAGCCTTCAAGTCCCACTCAACTTGGCCTACCAAAATTGGAATATGTATATTTCCTGGGCAAGCAACACCATCCCAGAAGGGTTCTCATTAGAAGTATGAAGAAAACCTTGCTCCCAATGGTAGACTCTCATGCAACTTGGGACCCTGAGCAACAGTCAACCTCTACCTCCTCCCAGGTTCTAGATATGATTCAACAGATGACCCAGTTTGCCTGCCCTAGTGAGATCACATGCATGGGGACCTAACACTCCCTGGTTCCTGTGGCTGCACATCAGGCCTGCTGACAGAAGCCTGAGTCAGAGCCCAAGGAGGAGGCTGCTTCTCACCTGGGTGCAGATGAGATGCAGAGGGGTACAGGTGGGACCTGGCTGCCCAAGGTACTGTGCAAGCAGCACTCGTTCTCCTTTCTGGCAGGCAGCCTCTGCTCCTGCACGGAACAGCAGCAGCCCACAGCCTGGGGGGCCCTAGGGAAAGTACAGCATGATCAGCAAGTCCTCAGGCTGGAGAGGGGCCTCCTGCAGCCCATCACTTCTGGCTCTATTGCTTCTCTCCCCCTCGCACAGATACCTGAATGTCAACCATCTTCAGACCCGTGCGGTCACCCACAGTCAGAACCCGGGGGTGGGCAGTGAAGTCTGCCCAGCGCCAGGGAGAAGGGTCACGGAAGGCAAGTGTCTCAGTGTCCTTGTAGACTAGCTGCAACCTTGAGGAGGAAGGCAGGTCATGAGTGTGGGCCTGGTGGGGCTGGGCCATGGAGCAGAAGGCCATGGTTCTGCTTTGGGGTGGAAAGTTTTAGGGGAAAGGGGAATTACCCATCTTGTGGGGTCCACAGACACACCGCCCCAGAACGGCTGCAGATGGCCATCTCTCCTGGCAGGTGAGGGCTACAGGGCACAGAATGCTATGTTATGATTCAGCAACCTAGCCCTTCCTCCAGGCCCTTATCCTTGCCAAGAAGCCAGCAACTCTCACCTGAGGCTAATACCAGTGGCCCCCTTTTCCACTTGCAATACCTGCAGAGGTGCTGGTGGCCCCTGCTTATCAGTCTTCCATATGGCACAGTGGTAGTCAGAGCGGACGGCCAGAAGTGCTGGGGAGAACAGAAAGGGCAGACTTGCAGTGTGTGTATGGCGGGATGGTAGCCAGCTGGACGAGAAGGAAGAAGAGGGAGAATGGAAGGGAAGGAACCTCACTTTCTCCCTGGACAGTGCTGGCCACCACCTGCCGCACAGGTCCCCGTAGCTGGACGTGCCCAGGGTCCTCAAGGACGCGGGGATTGCCACCTGAGTTCACACTGACCTCCTGGAAATCTGAGCCCCTGGTTAAGGATTGGGATGGTCTCTGGTCACCCATCATCACTCTTCCCCTGCACCACTCTGTGAATGGCCTCAGGATCCTCACCAAATGAGAAAGGATACACAGCCTGTCCAAGGCACCTCCACTAGGGTAGACTAGCTGCCCGGCCCGTGCTGTCCTTCCAGGGAGCCAGGCCAAGGCACCCCCAGTGAAGGCCTCATCCAGCAGCAACTGCTCCCACCGCATAGCCAGCTCTTCATGCAGCAGCTTCCCCAAAAGCAATGACACTGATCTACTCAGGACAGGACCCCCAAGGATGGAAAAGCGACGCAGCCGGTGGCTAAGGAAAGCCCAAGGACACCTAGGGACAATGCAGCAGAGGATGGCACTGGGACAGTGAAGGACAAACAGACAGTCTATTTCACAACTACATAGAATACACACCTTACCCAGTTCTTAGACCCTAAACCCTGAATATTTCAGCACCTCCTAGCAAGTTGGCCACAGAGCTGAGAGGATCCAGCCAGGCCAACCAGTCTTTTCTAGGATTCAGGATACTTTGGATACTAACTCCTTGGAATAAGAAGCCATCCTGTTGCTACTTGAATTGTCAGACAGAAGGAAGTAGATGAGAAAACAGAGAGCCCTGTCAACACTCTGAACACCTGGATGAGTTGTAACTAAAATCAACCAATGACTGATTCTCTTTTCCTTTAAGCTGCTTGAAGCTGGGGGCTTTGTGAACTCGTGGCTCTTGACTTTGGGCTGGGCTAGAAAAGCCACTGTGATGAAAACCCGGTCTGTGTCCTAGATCCTTCTGCATCCCACCACCAGCCAGACCTATCCATGGCTGCTTCCTCACTGGCTACTTGCCCCCAGGGCTGGTGTCCACCGAGGTCCTGAAGCAGCCTCTTCACGCTGACTATGGTCATCTTTTTCGAGTAGCCCTGCAGGGAAGGCCTGTTAGGCTTGCACCCTCAGGTCTCACGAGGGAGGTGCCTGTCCCTTCACCCAGCCAACGGCACTTACTCACCTTATTCCCCTCCAATCTGAAGTTCTCCAACATGAGCTTCCCCAGGGGTGCGAAGGCTATGTCCCCATGGTCCCACAGGAAGCGGCTGAGCTGTGGGGGATGGCTGTGTCACTCAGCACAGCCCAGGCTGTGCAGCACAATCCCACCCAGGGACCACTTACCTGCTCAGTGACATCTAGCCCAACCTGAGGCCGGAACTGGTAGCGGTGGCCTCCCCGAAAAAGGAGGTCCCGAGGGGTCATGCCAGGTTCCCAGGGATCTAAAGGGAGAAAGAGGTCAGAGAAGAGCCTGAGAAGATGGCATGGAAACACAATTGTATCTGGAGGTAGGGATCCAAGGCCTGGAATGTGTGTGTGTGTGTGTCTGATGGCTGAGGTCCTTAGAGGGAACCCAGGAGACCCTTACCAGGACCAGGAGGCAGCAAGGGGAGGGGTCCTGGTGTCGTTGGTTCCCACAGCAGGTTCTTGGCCAATGGCAATGTTAGGTCCTATGGGAACAGAACAACAACAACATGGCGGGGGTGCACTCATCAACTAAAACTCATTCAGTCCTCATGACAGCTCTGCAACACTGGTCACTTCACTGATGTAGAAACTGAAGCATAAGTTTGCCGTCACTTGCCTCAGGTGAGAGTCAGTACAGAGAAGGCATGGACTTAAACCTAGATAGCCCACTCCAGAATCTGTATTCTAAACTCCATTCACACCAGCTTCCACACCCATGTCTGACTGTGCACCCAGAACCCAATGAGCTCTAACTTCCTTGGTCACTTCTGAGCCCTGCTTTTCAGTGAGCTAGTGAGGCTCACAGCAGGTACCAGCAAGGCTCCCTTGTCCCAAGGTCCAAGGACACACCCTTCCTTCAACACCCCCTTTTTGACCCACTCTTCTGTATGTACTCAATTCCACAAGGCAGCTGGGCACCTAACGATGCCCCCTTCCCCTGCCATTCCACTGTTCCAGTAGAGCCAAGGCCACACTACACAGTGTATGCCTGTTGGTATAAACTCTCCCACCTTAACCAGCAGTCCCTGAGATGGAGTTGCATAACTTCCTCATGCTGAACCCTGGCACAGAAACACTGGTCAGTAAATACCTGCTGAACCTGGGGAGAGATAGAGGGAGGAAAAAGGAACAGAGGTCTCTGGATAGCTGGACTCTCTCTGGATAGCAGCATGGCCATGCACAGCAGGAGTAGCATCTGCCTGACCCTGCCTATCACCTGTGCCACTGAGTCTGAATGCTAAGAGGGAGGACCAAAGGAAGGGCCCTGTTTCCATCCTCACCTTGCAGTTCTGTGGCTGGGACCCTGGTATGGTCAGTGCATCTCTCCAGCTGCACATGAAGGACAAGTCAGGGCCATCGGTCATGCCAAGAGGACCAGACATAAACAATGAGGGGCGCAGAGAGCTGGGGAAATCCATCCTGGAGAGAAAGCATCTAACATCACACACACACCTTCATTAGGAGTCTGAACAGTGCCTCAGGGAAGTCTATTACAAAGAAGCAGGTAAAAACCAGACTATGCAGCCTAATGCCAGAGAGTAAGAAGGACCTTGGGAGAACTGTTCACTCTCTCATCACTGGGGAGGGTGCTGATGGGCAGGTGAGGGGTCCCTAAGGGTAGTCAGGGAGATAGTTCTGCACACACTTGGGTAGAGGGTCCAGAGAGAGTGAGTGCAAAGGCTCTGAAGCAGGAAAAGTGCATGGGCAACCACAGAATATACACAGAGTAGAGTGTGGAGGATCAAGTCGGGTAGGTGCTATGTATGATAGTGGCATGCAGACTATGCTTTACTCCTCTGTGGACAAGGGCTGCATACTATTCTTGTCTTCCCTCTGTCAAACCTAGGCTTCTCCAAAAATTCCCGTGGATCGAATAAAAGTAGGAACTCTCTAGAACTGCGGTTCTCAACCCTCTTGCACAGGAAGGTTTTTCAAGACCTTTTGAAAAACACAGATATTTACATAATCATTCATAACAGTAGCTCAGTTACACTTATGAAGTAGCAACAAAATAGCTTTATGGTTGGAGGTCACTACAGCTGTATTAAAGGGTCGCACGCAGCATTAGAGAGGTTGAGAACTACTGCTCTAGAAGCATTAGGGGCTAATCAGCCCAGTTTTAGAAAATTTAAATCGAACATCAGCGACAAGAGCATCTGCTGAGCACTATCATCTGCTGGATGCGGCATAAAGGCACTGAATTTGAGGAGTCTGAGGAATCGGTGTGTGGTTAACTTGCTCACATGTGTGCCGGAGGGGAGACCCTATCCCAAGGCTGTCCTTCCTCATCGCAAACGTCCCGGACCAGCCTGCCCCCGATTTCTGTAGCCACGCGGCACCGCCACGTGCTCACATCAACCCCGCGCGCAGACCATGCTGGTTCCCGGCGACAGTCTCACCTGATCTGGAGCCCAAAAAGGAGGCGGAGCGCCACTCATCAACTCTTAAGCCCAGAACGCGGTAGCATCCACAGCCGGACTGAACTGTTTTCCGGGTCAGGCCGGAAGTGCTCCCGAGAAACAGGAAATCCCGCCCTCAGCAAGGCCTCATTGTGTCCTCTAGCGCTCCCTACCGGGCAGACAAGGAATAGGCGTGGTCGTGGTGCCTGAGGTGTGGAATTTCCAGCCCGGTGTTGGATGATCCCGCCTCAGCTTCATTAACTTCCTATCTCACTGATGTGTTGTAAAGCTTTAACTGATTCTCTCAACCATCACCGACTACCTCCGATGGGCCACGCACTGTATTTATTGTTCATAAATCCTAAGAATCTGCTTTACAGATAACCCTGGGCTCCTGCGTGCCTTAATCAGGAGCCAGGAAGGAGTATTAGCCTGTAGTTCTCAAACTCCAGCTTGCATCTGCATCCTTTGAGAGACATGTTCAAACTCAGATGCAGCAACCAGTGGAGGCTGCCTGCAAGTTGCTTTTGTCTTGTGACTTTCACGTGAAACTTAAGATGTGTGACTCTGCTGACCCATCACTCGCTTCCACACACCAGGAAGCTAAGAATGCCTTGAGATAGAATCTTGAGACCTAAGCTAGATTCTCCTGCTTTGCTCGAACCTACCTACATGACGTTCCCTCCAATGTATTTGAAAACCGCTTTGGGTTATGATTTCCTTTGTTCTGGGACTAGCAAAACTTCATTAATCTGTCTCCTCTGTGTAGTAGATTATCCGAGGAACCATAAATTTGTTTCTCTGGGTGTTAGGGTTTTCTAACAGAACGGATGGATGAATATAGAATAGAGATTTTATTTCTTTTTAACTGTGATCTGGGTAGTCCAACAATAGCTGTCTAATGCCCAAAAAGGAGATGTTCAGTGTGTGAGGCTGGATGTCTCGGCAGTCCCTGTCTGGTGCTAGAGTCCTGGACGATTCCTGGAGAAGTTGGTTCGAATGCCACATCCTTTTTAACTGGGATACCACCAGAAGGCATAGCCCAGAATTAGGGTGGGTCTTTCTTCTTCAAATAATTAAGAAAATCCCTCACTGGGCTTCCCAGCCGTTTAGGTCTCAGTTAATTCCAAATGTTCATTTAACAACCAATTTAGCCATCATGTGGGGCCATGCTCATTCATGTTTAGCTGAAGATTAAGCTATCTTTTATTCTCTATGTCACAGAGATGAGGGCTGTGCTTTAGTCAACATCTTTCCCATTCCCAGGCAATACAGGAATTCCCTGCATGTGGCTTTAGCACCACTGTTCCATCAGAAATAGCAACCGGTGTCCTTGTGGTTTAATAACAGTTAAGTGTATACCAGCGCCACCTGGAGGCATGTTAAGACAGTTTGCTGGGCCCACTTGAGTGGGTCCAGGATAACACAGCTGACCCATAGCTCACACTCTGAGAACCACAAATCAATTTGCACCTGGTAGTGTCAGTGAATGCCTTTAATCTCAGCAATAGCGCCTGATCTACAGAGCCAGTTAGGGCAGCAGCCAGGGCTGAAAGAGAAACCCTGTCTCTAACAACAATAACAAAAAAACAACCAAAAAAGAAGAATAAATTTGTAGGGGAGGTAGCTCAGCTGATAGTGTGATGGCCTAGTTTTCACAGAGCCCTGAGTTCTAGTTCTGACACCACATAAACCAGTGGTGGCTCATACCTGTAATCCCAGCAATCTGCAGAAGAGACAAGAGGACCAGAAGTTCAAGGTTATTCTTGACTACATAGCAAGTTGGAGGCCAGAATGGAATACATGAGGCCCTGTTTTGTTTTTTGTTTTTTTAAATCAATTTTCAGATTGTCAATTCCCAGCTATACAGTATTTGGAAGGTGCCTGGAATCAGATGGCCCCTTTCCATCATCCCTTTCACAGCCACAGTCACCATTTTCCCACATGGAGAGTTGCCTTAGAATGGGTGCCAAACAGGAAGGTGCCAGGGGACAGCAGATGCCCTGCAGGAGGCCCTGGAAGAAAGCTGGCTCCATTAAGAGATGAGGGCAGGACAGTGAGGAAGGGCTTCGTGAAATAGCCAGTCTACTTCTTCGTTGAGTGCTGCTCTCGTGATGTTGGGTGCTGTTCCACATGTACCTATTCACCTCAGTAAAGAAGGCAGTGGAAGCCCAAAGAAATTATTCCATTGAAGTCCAGCTTAGTGAACTGGAGTTATTTATAGGAGGAGGGTGAGTGATCCCCCCCACACAGCTGCACTACCCAAAAGCTCCATCGCAGCATAGGTGCATGGATAGGAGCTCCCCCTTAGTTACCTTCCACCTACTATAGACACTCCAGAATCTGCTAAGACCATTCTGCAGCTGGGCAGGGTTACATGAGGCGGGGGTAAGCCTGGAGGGAAGAGTTATAATTTCAGGTGAGGACCTGATGACCCTCCCCACACTCCCCTCCTGTGAGGGCACTTTAACAGGCTTGATCTAGGGAGGGTTTTATGCAGGTCATCATCATAGCTGGTCTCTTTTCAAGATGGCAATTGCCTTACCATGCCCAGAGTACTGTATTCAAGGGCATATTCAGCGTGAACGGTCTGTACTGTTTTGTGTAGGTATGTTATAGTTTCACAAGTCTCAAAAAGAAAAAAAAAAGAAAAGAAAAGAAAATTACATTAGTCCTGCTTGCCCATTTCAGGACACTTTGATTGATTGGTTAGGTCGCAGCTTATATAGTTCTGAAGCTGGGAACCAGAATTCCAAAGACAAGTGTGGAGTTTGTCTACCTGGCACAACCCCTAACGTGTCCTAAACACCGAGTGGGCAAAGGGGAAAATGAGATGAGGTGGTTTTCTCAGGGCAATGTCAGCACACTAACTTACTCAAATTGGAAGATGATGTCAGACTGCTCCCGACAGGATGCAAGTTCTGCTTGGCACACTGGTTTGCCTCTGAGGACCAACTTTGCCAATGAGGTCGTCTGAGGATGCATTTTTTTCATAAATGAAATGACCTAAGGCAGAGTTCCTATAGTTTGGGTGGAATAGATCTAAAATGGTGATGATGATGATGATGATGATGATGATGATGATGATGATAAACCCAAGATGTTTCCAACAACTTTGGGATTAAGAATTGGGGCTACCTAGATTTTTTAAAAAAATTATTTTAGGGTGCATATTATGCAAAACCACTGCAGACTATTCATTTTGAGGCAGGGCCTTGCTCAGGTGGTTTCAGACTTTCAAATCTCCTGCCTCAGTTCTCTGAGTACTGGGATCAGCTGTATACTCCTACGCCAAGCTTGAAGACCACATAAGTCGGTTCCCCTGCCCCCTGCTGTGACAAGTTATAGAAAGTCTAACACCGTACAATTTCTTAAAGCTCCAGACTTCAGAGGCCCAACACAGACCCACTGGGCTAAAATCACAGTATAAACAGGAACTCTGGAGAAGGGGAAAATTACAGTGCTTTGTTTGCCTTTTCCAGCTTTTCGAAGCTTCCTGCATTCCAGCACATGTCTCCCTCCATCTTTAACCTAACAATGGCTGCTTGACTCTTTCTCATGGTACTACCTCCAGTTTTCTTCCAATAAGGATGGTTGTGGCTACACTAGTCCAGCCTGGATAACCCAAGATATATTCTTTTAAAGTCAGCTGATTAGCCAATCAGTGGCAGTACACACCTTTAATCACAACACTCGGAAGTCAGAGGCAGATGGATCTTTGTGATTTCAAGGTCAGACTGGGATACTGAGAAAGTTCCGGGACTGCCAAAGCTACACAAAGAAACCCTACTCAAAAAATAAATAAAATAAAAATAAAGTCAGCTGATTAGAAACTTTGATTCACCCTTGTCAAATTCCATCACATATTCCTCGGCTCTGGGGACTAGGGTATGGACATCTTGGGGAGATTATCATTTTGCCTATCACACCAGTTTCCTACATCACCCTTATAGACACTTATTTCTTCACAGAGACCAATTCCAGGTCTTCCTAGCTTGCTTTGAATAAGCTGCAGTGTGATCTAGTAACATACTCAACACGAAGTAAAAAAAAAAAAAAAAAAAAAACCAACAACAACAACAAAAACAAAACAAAACAAAAAAAAAAAAAAAAAAAAAAACAAAAACGCACGTGCCTTTAATCCCAGCACGTGGGAGGCAAAGGCAGGTGGATCTCAGTGAGTTTGAGGTCAGCCTGATCTACAGAGTGAGTTCCAGGACAGCCAGGACTGTCCCACAGAGAAATCCTGTCTCAAAAAACAAACAAACAAGCAAAACACCCGGTCAAATACTTAATGTAATTATAAGCCATTGGCATATTATTTCCATAGCCAATAATATGTAAATTGCCTACACCTCTGCTTTCATCTTTTTTCTCTATCCCCCCCCCTCATTTTAGTTCCCTCACTTAAAATTTACGTTTGTGTGTATGCGTGCCAGTGAGCATATCACGGCAGGTAGGTGGAGAACACAGTAAACTGACAAATTGAGGCTTTGCATTTAACGTGTGGGTCCTGGGAATTGAACTCAGATCCTTGGGCTTAAAGGCAAATGCCTACTGCGTCATCACGCCAGCCCTACCCCCACTCGTTTTAAATAACTGACATCTTGTGGTATTTTCCAATCCAAACGCAAGTCCCTCTGGGAAGCGGAGACAGGCAAGGGCTAATCTGGGGCGAGCTCGCACTTCTGTTTGGCTTCAAGAAGGCCGGGTGGGAGATTTAAAGCACCATACCAGGCTGTGAAGGGATAAGGACCCCGTTTAGGTAAGGGGGCTAGGATGGGTTGTGTTATGGGTGGAAAGCCTGAAAACCCTCATCCTTCCACTCACAGGCGTCAAGAGCAGAGGCCCTCACGGGACCTGCCCTCGTGCTGCGCGGATGGCGGGTATGAGTCCAAACCACAGCTCTGGGAGACAGGCTTCCCCATTGGTTGGTCACCACATCCATCACAGCGCCGCGACCTGTTATTGGCCGGCTTCAAGCAGAGGCGGAGTTCATGATCTGCTCTGTGTCACATGCTCCACGTAAAAAAGGGCGCAGCGCGAGTTCTGGTGCGGCCATGGCGAGTGTGGACGAGGGTGGGCGCAGGAGGCCTCGACTGGCAGCGTCGCTGCAGATCAGCCCTGGACCCTGGAAGCCCTCGGGAGGCCAGGAGTCCACAGAGGCTGGGGACGGGGCACCTGGGACTCCTGAGACTGGGGTGGCTAGGGGGCAGGAGGCCCGTGGGGAGGCCTGTAAGGCCCCAGGGGGCTTGGTCCTGCGCACAGAGCCCGCAGGCGACTTCCCTATGACCGCCCAGGAACTCAGCCTGCTGCCCAGGGACCCTCCCCCAGTCCAGGCAGTGGCCCTGCTCACCCAGTGTGTGGCTAACCTGGGCATCTCTCTGACCTTCCTGGAGGACCAGACTGCAGGTGGGGCCTGGGACAGGTGTGTGTATGTTGGGGGGGGGGTGAAGGAGCAGCTAATTAATGCAGGAAGGTCCGGCTCTCCCAGTGATCTGCTGAGCTGGCCATGATGTTCCTGGGATCTCCTAGATAAACCCCACTCACAAAAGGAGCAAGACGAACAGCTCGAACAATCTGGTGCCTTCAAGGCTACAGCTAAGCAAATGTCTCCATCAGCCACCCCTGGTGAAGAGGGCCAGTTTCATGCAATCACAGTTGCCTGTGTTGGATACTGCACCTTGCTCATGTGTGTGCCACTGTCCCAAAGAGCTGCACACACCTGAAAGCACTTAAGTGTGTTCTTATCCTTGGCTCAGGTGATGCAATTCTGGGATATTTTAAAAACCTGCTCTTTGGCTATTACACCTGAGATGGTGTTGAATCAAAAGATCTTTTAAGATTAGGGCATGGAGGAGAAAAATAAAAGGCTGATTCTGGTGGCAAGCAGGAAGCTGTCTCTCATGGGGTTGGGGAACTTCCTCCTACCTAGGTCCTACCCTCCTCGCTCCCCAAAAATGCCTATCTTTCCTGTCATTTATGCTTGTTCCAGAAGGCTCTGTGAAAGCCAGGTTGAGTTAGCAGTGGAGATAGCATGGTTGTCACCTGTTATCAGGCGTCAAGAGGGGGGCTTAAGGGAAAGAAGGTGGCTAGGTTCATAAATCCCTACTGGAAATGGTCGAGATGGGACTGAAGGCCAGGAGACTTCTTCCTCAATATCTCTTCCCCAGGTCCAGACTCCTCATTCTCTGTGTGTGCAGAACTGGATGGGTTGGTCTGTCCTGCGGGAACAGGGAGAAGCAAGATGGAGGCCAAACAACAGGCAGCACTCTCTGCCCTTCAGTACATCGGGAAGCAGCTGGAAAAACCAGGTAAGCAAGGCCCAACTGAGATGAACAACTGTGTGTGTTGGGTGTGTGTGTGTATATGATGGGGGGGTGTTGGGGTGTGTGTGTATGGGTGTATATGGTAGAGTGTGTGTGGGGGGGTGGGGGGGTGGTGTGTGTATGTGTGGTATATTGTGTGTGTGTAAGGTGGTGTGTGTGTGTAAGGTGGTGTGTGTGTGGGGGTGTGTAAGGTGGTGTGTGTGTGGGGGTGTGTAAGGTGGTGTGTGTGTGGGGGTGTGTAAGGTGGTGTGTGTGTGGGGGTGTGTAAGGTGGTGTGTGTGTGGGGTGTGTAAGGTGGTGTGTGTGTGGGGGTGTGTAAGGTGGTGTGGGTGGGTGTGTGTATGTGGGTGTGGGTGTGTATGGGTGTATATGGTGGGGTGTTGTGTGGGTGTGATGTGGTGTGTGAGTGTGGTATGTGTGTGGATGTGTATGGTGTGTGGTGTATGTGTGTGATGTGGTGTGAGTATGGTATGTGTGTGGGTGTGTATGGTGTGTGTGGTGGGTGCATGTGTGTGGGTGTGTGAGGTGGGGGGTGTATATATGTGTGTGTGTGATGTGGTGTGTGAGTGTGGTATGTGTGTGTGTGTGTGTGTGTATGATGTGTGTGAGTGTGGTATGTGTGTGGGTGTGTGAGGTGGGGGGTGTATGTGTGTGTGATGTGGTGTGTATGTGATGTGGTATGCGAGTGTGGTATGTGTGTGTGGTGTGTGGTGTGTGTGTGAATGTATGTGTGTGTATGGTGTGTGTGTGTGTGTGTGTGTGTGTGTGTGTGGTGTCAGGGTGTATATGGTGGGGTGTGGGGAGGTGGGGTGTGAGGGTCTACAGCCCCATTTGGGCATCAGCATGGAGAAACGTGCCTCCTCTGCCCTAATGCCCCACACTGGAGCCCGGGAGCATAGGAGCAGCTGCTGGTGGACTCTATGCCTGGAAGATGGAGACTTTGCCTCTTCTTCTTGGCCTCCCAAAGGATGGGAAGACCCAGCACCCATGCAACTAGCTCCTCTTGTCTCTTTCAGAGGCCCCTGTGACTCCACACCAGCCTCTGCTCACGTCACTCAACATAGGTAGGTAGACACTTGGTTCAAACCCTGGTGTCTGCTCTCAGGGCAAGAGGGAAAGGTGGAGGAAGCATGGCTTTCAAGTCCTGCACTGTCCTCTGGTCACTGTGCAGAGAATATCCTAACCCATGAGCAGCGCTGTGCAGCTGTGGTCAGTGCTGGCTTGGATCGACTACTGAATGAGAGCTCACCATACCAAGCCTGTAAGGGGACAGTGGCTGCAGTCATCCTGGAGAGGGGTAGGAATTGCCCTGCCCCCGCCCCAGCTTTGCAAACAAGCTCAGGCTCCAGGCCTGAGTGTTTTGTCCCTTTCTGCACAGAGGTCCAAGGCACCATTGGTCACTCCAAAGAGACCTACGAGCTGGTGGCGCTGGGTACAGGCAGCAGCAGCTGTGCTGGCTGGCTGGAGTTCTCAGGCCGACGGCTCCATGACTGCCATGGTTTGGTCATTGCGCGCAGGGCCCTGCTGAGGTGAGGAACAGGCAGGCGGGGATCTGTGGCAAGCTGCCTACGACCATTACCCCACCTTACCCTCTGCCTGTCATTTCCAGGTTCTTCTTCCGACAGCTCCTGTTGGCCACAGAGGGGGGTCCCAAGGGCAAGGAGCGGTCAGTGCTGGCCCCACAGCCTGGGCCTGGGTCCCCCTTTGCCCTGAAGCCTGGGGTCTTTCTGCACCTGTATGTGAGCAACACTCCCAAGGGGGCAGCTCATGACATCTAGTACGTGCCCTGGGCTGGGAGTCCCTTGCTTTCATTGTGGGAACCAGGGTATAAAGAGTACCCTGATTCTGGGCTTCTGCCCCCCTACTCCACAGCCTCCCACTGGCCTCAGAAGACAATGTCCTACACAGACCAGCCTTCCGCCTGCAGGCCCATGTCTGTGGGCAGCTGAAACCTGTATCCTATGTGGCACCTGCCCTTCGAGATACCCATGTGGGCTGCCTCTCAGCCAGTGACAAGCTGGCACGTTGGGCTGTCCTTGGGCTGGGTGGTGGGCTGCTGGCCCACTTTCTGCCACCACTCTATGCCACCAGTCTTGTCCTAGGTGAGGGGCACAAAGTGCTAGGGCAAACAATGGACTCTGGGTGGTGTGAAGGATCTGGTGACTCTGGCCATGTCCTGTGTTTTTTGCCCACAGCTGACCCCTGCCATGACCCCCCAACTCTGAACAGGGCCATTCATTCCCGGCCTAAACTGGACAGTGTCTTGGGGTCATGTCTTCCATGTCCATATGTCCGCACCACGTTGCACCTGTTTGCCGGGCCCCTGGTGGCCCCCTCCGACCCTATACCCAGCACCTGCCATGGCCTGAGCCTCAACTGGAGCCTGGGAGACCCTGACATTGAAGTTGTTGATGTGGCCACTGGACGTGTGAAGACTGAGTGAGGAGGGCCCTGTGGGACTGGGTCTTAGCAGGGAGCTCATGGGTAGGGAAACCCCATCCCTTTGCAAGAGAGGGTAAGAGCACTGTGGTAGCTGGTGCTTCCTGTGACTCCGGTAACAGGCACTGTGAGTAGGAGTTTGTGTGAGTGTCACAGGCAGGCCTGCCTACTCTTTCCTAACGATCACTACATGTCTTTTCCCAGGGCCAGCATTGGGCCCCCCTCCCGCCTCTGTAAAGCGGCCTTTCTCGCAGCATTCCGCCAGGTTGCCAGAGCTCTGGAGAAGCCCCAGCTCCTGTCTCTGAAGACCTATGAGGCTGCTAAGGTGGACTTTCTTTCTCTCCAGCCCTTTCTTCCACCCACAACACTCTTTGTAGATAACTTACTCACCCTGTTCGTTTCCCTTCATTCTAGGCTGTGTCCTACAGGGAAGCTCGCCAGCAGCTCTCTCTCCTCCTAGACCTGCAGGGCCTGGGGGCCTGGCCCTCAAAGCCACTTGTGGGTAAATTCAGACACTGAGCCAAACTTCGAGGGACAAGGACCCTAGTGGACTTGGGCCTCCCCAGTGGGAGGATGTACTGGGGACCAGACCAGGCAAGGGGAGGTAGAGGTGGATGAGAGGAAGGCTAATGGTGAGGGGGCAGTCCTGCAACCCCCAATAGTTGAAGCGTGGAGGCTCTTGTGTGTTCTGTTTGAATAAAGACACGTTCTCTATCCATCTGTGTGTTTGGGTGTATTGAGCCAGTGTGCCGTTGTGGGGAAACTTTCATGTCACCACAAGTGGGTACTCACTTAAGACCCTGCTCTCCAGAACTTCTCTGTTGGTATCCTGTTTACAGGCCTGAAAGCAGACTTGGGAGGGCCCAAATGCTGGGGCAGGTCCACGTGAGGCCTGAATCCCTTCCTTTCCAAGACTGAGGCTTGGGGAGCTAGGAACAAATGGGTCCTGTCATCTCTGAGGCATTGCTTGTGCTGGCACTTGTGTTTTGTGGGTTAAATTCTCATATTGAAGGATGTAGGGTGGCAGCAATACCAGGAGTCCTTTCTCTGGGGCACCTGGCTGCAGAAGCCCGCTGCCCACTATGGAGAAGCCAGATTTTCCATTGGCAGGATGGATGCTGCCTCCTCCCTTCCCTCCAGGATGTCACAGTGGATGCAGGAAGATGGCATACACTGCAAATATGCCTGTAGATGCTGCATCTGCAAACCTGGGGCCTCACCACCCTGGGTGGGAGCACAGCAGCTTTGAAGTTTAGGGAGATGGTGTTGGCCCTGCAGCCGCATTCTACAGTCCAAAGCTCTCTGCATCCCCTCCTTTCCCAGTCCAGAGCCAGAGTGCTGTCGTGGAAGGACCTGGTGAAGCTGGTCAAGTCTGACGTTGATGTCTAGTGTTCTGTAGGAACATGGCCTGCTAAGGGATGCACACACGTGTCCTGGGTATCTGAAGCAATTCTGGGGAGTGACATTTGACTCGGGGCATGTGCAGGGCATGGTGCCGCGCCTGACCCTGGCCAGCAAAGAAGACCCGACTCTGGGTAGATCTTCATGCAGTTTTAATCAGGATCCTTGAAACATGTTCTTTTGACCCGCAAGAGACTGGGGGACCCTTGCATAGGCTTAAATACCCTTGAGCTAACCAACCCCAGTGAGCTACGTGGATCCTGCAGATAGGCTGCGGAAGCAGACAGGCTGAACAGACTTAACCAAATAAGGGCTTGTTTACACCAGAGAGCGCTCGCCCGTGGGGAGGTAGAAGGCGGAAGCCAGTGCCATCTTTAAGGCGTGGCACTTCGCGGCTCTCTACAGTTAGAAGGTATGGAAGGGCATTCTTCTCAGATGTGGACACAAGTGCTATGGTTTCTAAGCCTGCAGATTGGAACTTGGGCTTAGAACATTGGTACTCTGGTTTTGGCTGTAGGGTTAACCTTGGCAGCCCAGGCATTCAGATAGTCAATCAGATGACTCACCAGCCTCCACAACAGTGTTGCCCATTCTAACAACCATGTGGGCCTCTTGTCCTATGTCTCTGTTGACCATTAACTGATGACTCTTAACCAGAGCTGTCATTCAGTGCCAGCTTGGGCTTCCTCTCTACTGTGTCCTCATGGTCAGCCTCTGAGCCTATGTGCACACTGGTAGACTTGTGAAGAGAGATGCTCACCTAGAGGTCACACATCTGCATAGTCAAATGGAAGCAGATCAAAATACCTGTGGTAGAAAAATCCATGTGTACCTGATTCATAGATTCCACGACTCCCTGAACAACTCAGAATGACCCCTATTTATATATGGTTGACACCTCATTCTGTATTGAGGTGATTCTGAGTGGCACTGAAGCATGCAGGAGCGGATGCTCCATGGTAGAGCCATGTTGCAGGTCTAGTTGTGAATAAGTTGTATGGGAAGACTGTGGTAAACTTTAATATTTTTAGTTTTAGGTTGGTATGTAAAAGTTGATTGGTTGGTTGATCCTCCCCTCCCACAGCCCTCTGTCCACCTATTGGTCTAATCCCACCCCATCCCACCCCTACCCTAGCTTTACTTCCTCCTCCTATTGCTTGTATTTTGTTGCCTTTTTGTCTTTTTTTTTTTAACCCTTCCCTAAGCAGACCACAGCTACTAAGGAAATCAGTGTGGTGGGTTTTTCTAAAACAACTTTCATACAAGCCAGTCATACACTCCTCTGAGTATTTACCCAAGAGTCTGAGTCCTTCCACAGAGGGACCTGCATGTCCCAGTTCATCGCTGTTCTATTTACAATAGTCAGGAAATGGAGCCAGTCTAGATGTCTGTCAACCCAAGAATGGATAATGACAGTGCAGGACATAGACACAATGGAATTGTGTAACCAGAAAGAACAATGAAATGGCATTTGCAGAAAAATAGGTGGAACTGAGAATTATTTTAAATGAAGTATCTCTACCCACATCGAGAAGACAAATTCATGCTTTGTGTGTGCGTGATCATGTGTGTGCAGGTTCAAGCAAGGCTAGAGGTTGTCACTGAATGTCTTCCTCAGTCGCTTACACCATGTTTTCAGCCAGGAACTCTCATGCAGTCCTGGGGTTCTGTGACTTGACTAGTCTGGGCTGGCTGGCCACTGAGCCCCTCCTGTCTCCACTCCCAGTTCAGGCACTGCTACAACACTTTACGTTTAAAAAAAAAAAACTAAAAAAAAATTGTATATATGGATTATATGGATGGAAGGGCATGTGTATGCTCTCCCACAAGTGGAAGTCAGAGGGCAGCTTTCAGGAAGTTGATTCTCTCCTACCATGTGGAGCTGGGAAACTGAACTTAGGCCATTGGATTTGAAGGCAGGCACCTCTGCCTACTGAGCCATCTCACCGGCCCTGGTTGCTGGGGACTGAGCTTAGGTCCTCATGCTTGAGCAGCACTTTGCAGGACAGATGTGGCCATCTCTGGCAGGCCTCCTGGAAACACACAGTGAGGGCTGCCCGCTGTCCATACTCTCCCATCTCCGTAGCCAGCCAGGGCTACTAGGTTCTTTTCCATGCTCTAAGATTTGACTCAACATCTCTCAGCCCTATTCTGCGGACCTATAAAAAGAGGACCAGGTAAAGTCATTCATTGTTAGTCTCCTGGCTCAACTGTCCTGCCTTTGCTCTGCAGCTCCTGGCTGCTGTGGACATCAGCATCCCAAATGCTAGGGAGGTCACAGGTAGAACCAGGGTCATCGGGGTAAGAAAAGGTCAGAGAGCAGGAAGGGCTGCAACAGAGGAGAGCTGAGTCCTCAGGAGCCCACAAGGTAACAGCCTCAGTGAGCCTCTTGCTGAAAGAGGGGACACAGGAAGCTGGTAACCTTTTTTCTTATCACTTTTGAAATAATTTCTCATGCATATAATTTTCTGGAGATGAGAGTTCTGGAAGCCTCATGTCTATTCATTAGCCCACTATTTACCCCAGGAGACAACTAAGTTGATTGACTATTCCTTCTGCAGTGGTGATAGCAGTCAGTCCCAGAAATGGATTAGCTACTGTGCTTTGGTTTTATGTCCCCGAGCCTGCAGTACCCATTAATCACATAATCACTGAGTAAACAAGTTATTCAAAATGACATTAACTCTGCTGTGATCTGCCAAGAAGTACTCTTTGTCCCTTCGCTGTACCTACGGGCCTGCGGATCCTTCCCTCCCCAGCCAGTCCCTTCATTACACCGAATCTGCCTCATCCTCTTCACTGGACTATGTCAGAGTGACAGTCTGTTGATGTCTTCTTGGCCTGATCCTCCTGGGTGAAGTTTTGCTGACAGTAGCATATTTAAATTGGCTGCTGATATAACCTATTCCCGCACATCCCTGCAAGGCTTCCTGAGTGCCTTTTCAACTTCCAGCACCTTTCCCTACAGCCCTAGCCTTTTCTGGACCTCCACAGGCCCTGCACCATGTGGTCTCTGGGTTTCATCTACAGTCCAGTGGCAAAGTATGCACCCAGTAGAAGCATGGACTCAGGGGACCAAGGCTCTGCTCTGCCTTCCTAATTCTCATGTTCCGCATATAGCAGGTGAATATGAATCCCAGCCATCCAGGCTGCAAGCTGAGATGGGATTCAGCCTGGAGTAAGTAGGTGGGGCTATTCTTGGCTCCCAACTGTCTTCTGGTCCTGACTGCCATCAATCCTAGAGGGGAGACCATTCATGTCCTTGTCTTCTGCCCTGAGGAGGCAGAGAATAGGCAAGCTGTGAGTAAAAAACTAGCATTGTAGGCCTCTTCACAGAAATGTGTCTGGTTAAGGACAGAACCTACTGACCTTGGGATATCTCCCTGAACGTTTTGTGCTTCTGTTACTTCACAAAGCAGGAGGAGGCTGTAGAGAACTTAAGTGATTAGATGTGAAGGCATGGGGCCAAGCATCCCTGATGGGCACTGTGGTCCTCATCCATGGATACCACCCCACACTCTCTCCCCTTTCTTATAGAGCAGCCCACTGTTCCCATCATTAGGTGTGTGACTGAGCCTATATTCTGCTCCTGGGTGAGCCTTAAGCCTCATAAACCAATTGGTGCCACAGTAGTCAGGATTTATTTTTATTTTTTTAAAAATGTTATTATTATGTATACAGTGTTCTGCCTACAGTCCAGAAAAAGGTGCCAGATCTCATTACAGATGGTTGTGAGCCACCATGTGGTTGATGGGAATTGAGCTCAGGACCTCTGGAATAGCAGCTAATGCTCTTAACCATGGAGCCATCTCTCCAGCCCCACCCCCAGTAGTCAGGTTTTAGGCTGTGCATGTAACCAACTTAAGGCCATCGAGAAGACATGCCTGGGATTTTGCTCTTCAGGGCCAGGTGGAATGAAAGTGTGAAATTTGGAGCTGGTACAGTCATCTTTGGCCAGGAGGGAAGCCTAGGAGTAAGGTAATATACCCAGAAAGACAGAGGGAAGATGAAGTAAAAATTAGCTTGTTAGATACTGTTAGAACTCCTGGATGGACCCACTTGAGATGTCTGCCTGGATTTTCAGCTCTGAGAACTAACAATGTTTCTTTTGTCTAATGAAGTCCAAATGGAACTTCTTCAACTTTGAATCAGATCACATTGAGATTTCCGGTGTGTTCTCAAAAGCAGTAGATGCTGTTCCCATCTGCCTGGGTCAAGAGAGTGGCAAACAAGAGAAATATGGTTTTGTCCAGTGAGTCCTTGGCTTTTCTGTGTCTACACAACTGTCCAGGAAACCTTCCCTGCCCCCAGAGTCTTCAGCTCTAGTTGCCCCAACGACAAGCAGGCTGGATCACACCACTGCATGGGGGCTGCTTTCTCTGTGTCACACCTCTCCTTGATGGTTGTTACTGGGGTTTGAGAGACCTCGAAGGCAGCCTGGCTTCGACTTTTCTGCAGAGGTGGGTGGTTGCCAGGGTTGCACAAACCCTTGCTCAAGGATTCTCCACAGATTTTTGTGGACATGGAGGACCACCTGGGATTCTCCATATATCCCAGGCTAGCCTCAAGAGTCTGTATGTAGCCCAGGCTGTTCAGACTTGTCTTGAACTTATGAGAGTTCTGCTTCCACCTCCAGAGTACTAGGGTTACAGTGATTGCCACCACACCTGACTCCTACCCATCTTCCGACTTAAGCCTTTCAGATGGCTTGTGATGGGTAGCCTGCCTCCTACCCTTCTCCTCTCAGAGAACCCTTCCATGACCCCAAGGATGATCCTCAGTGACTAGGCTGGTGCTGATATACCACAGACATCACATGCCTCTTTTTAATGTCATTTAATGCTTAATTCAGAAATGTGTAGGGTCCCAAAAGCTCACCTGGAGAGTGTAGGTGGCAGGCACCTCAGGCCTCACAGGGTGGGGGGGAGGTCTGCATCAGGCAGGTTACTGCAAATACAGTGGAGGCTATTTTTAGTTCAGGGCTCACACTGTCCCCAGCTGTGTCACATGGTGCCTGTGCCCCCTTGGCTGAGTACTCCTCACAGCAAGTCCCAAAGTGGTGGCTCTGAATTCCCGCTATGTCCTCAGAAGTAGGCTGCCTCATGGCAGGGCTGGCGCCTTTTGTTTTATTTTTAACTGACTTTGTATTCTGGGAGGCGCCCCCTGGCTAGATGTCAAAGCTTCATAAAGACAGCCACCCAGGGCTGGAAACTCTAGAGCTGGGTGTCCAGAGCCTGGGCTGAGCCTGGCTGTGCCAGCCCTGGTGGTTCACCTCCTAAGTCACATCCCCTCCTTGGTCCTTCCTGTCCACACTTGGAAAGGCAAAGGTGAGACCCTGAGACCATTAAGGTCCTACTTTACAATCTGTGAAGCTGCCCAGGGTTGGGGATGCTGCATCTTGAGAACTCCTTTACCTGCAAGAAGGATGTATTCTTACAGAGGTCCTTCATTGTTCTAGCTGAGCTAGAACATTCTACCAGGCCTAGCCAGGCAGGCAGCAGGCAGGCCTAATGTTACTATTTTGTTTCAATCTTTGGGCCCTCCCCTCTTTCCCAGTCTCTATATTGTGTCCTGGGATCACCTCTCAAAGAAAGGAACTGCCCCTCATTGATAGTAACTCCCCTTCTTCTTTCTCCTTGGTGGGGGTGGTTTGTTGGGACTCATGGCATCTGACATGGTCTCCTCACAAACCATTATAAACCCACAGGCTGAGTGCCAGTGACCACCCAGAAAGTGTCCACTGTCACATGTGACCACCCAGAAAGTGTCCACTGTCACATGTCTCCATAAGGAGTGGGAGATGTGGAGTGTCCACAGTGGGGCATGCAGTGTATTGTGGGAAGGGTGTGGTATGGTACCTGAGTGATGGAAATCTGGTGGCAGGAAAAAATCCCTGTGGGTAAGTTTGGTAGATGGTGAAAGGTCTACAGACTGAGTGCTGCATCCTTGTCTATGCGGCCTTCCCAGGTCACCTCCAGGTTAGAAGCTGTTGCAGTGAGTTCCCAGAAGCCCAGATGCCCATACTGGGAGGGACTATGGTGTCCTCCTTCAGAATCTCCATGGGATACTTGAGGAAGAGCAGGTCCAGCAAGTCCATCCCTCGACTCAGGACAGTGTAACAAACTGCTGCTTTCTTGTCCTCTTCAAGCATATTCTCTGAGGGCAGGCCTTGCTTCCCATGAGCCCAGGGTGGTGGCAAAATGTACTAGAAAGGACTGTTCTAGAAGTCAAGGTACTTGAATACAATGCGATGAACCAGATGTGTGAGCTTAGGCAAGTGGTTTTCCCTCTCTGAACCTTGGTCTCCCCATCTTCCAAGAGGGAGTTGATTAACATTAGGGCTCCTTACTCTGTTTTGAGTGTCTTCCTTTGAAAAACAGATGAAATCAGTGGACACTCTATGCTCTAAAGTGCATTTGCATCCAGAGGCACATTTAGCCTTTTGGGCACACACACTGGTCATCTTTTGATAGGACTGCTGATGGCCATGGAAGTAGTCTGTGTTCTTGGCACAATCCCAAGTCAGGACCTGTTTTTGAGTTCCTTTCATTGCATTGAAGAACTAACTCTTCTTCCTACTGGTGGGCTCAACTCTGCATGGCTAGAAAGACTTTTAATCAATGCTGTTTCTTCCCCTGGGAGCCACATCTTTGACAGCCTGAAGGTGGCTCAAAGTCAAGGGTCCCCTTTTGCTATGGCCACATCAACTGGGGATCACTGGGCTCCTGTCCACCAATGGGGATGAAAATACTATCTACCAACATGCTTGTTACTCCACTCCATCTAATCACATCAAAAGGGATGCAAAGCCAAACTTGGACAACTTAGACCCATCTTCCAGGATGTTACCCAGGAGGAAAAAATGAGTGTTAAATTAAGCCCCAGATCAAGCCATCCCTTCCAATTTTCCAAGTCTTATTTAGTGAGAGCTTTAACTGGGATGTGTGCGCAGATGACAGAGATATTCAGTGTTTTCAATGGGTTCAGCCAATGCGGACTTTTGACTTTTCTTTTTGTCCTGGTGTGTTTTTGGTGGCACAGAATTGTGGGGATGCCTGGTGGGAGCCAGGCACACTGCTGGGAAACATCACACCAAGCATGTGACACAGATGAGGTCTTCAGTCAGAAGAGAGGGATAGATGCAGATAGTCCTCAGTGGCTTCTTCTCTAGTTCCAGAGTGAACCCAACACCTCAGATCTGTGATCTGTGGATAGCCCTGTCTTGGAGGAGAAGAGCTGCTAGACATTTCTGTATTCTTTTAGATGTTGTGTGTGATCATCATTGGCCAATGGGCCCTCTGCCTATTTGGCTGCTCTTCCCTCAACAACAGCTCCCAAGAGTGTTTTGTAAAACTTTAGCTAGGGAACCACAGATCTGACCTAACCCTATGGTTTACAGGGAGGCACAGGGTCCTACCCATAGTCATAGACAGGCCTCAGATGGTACCCATGCTGTCTGTTCTAAAGAGCATAAAGTAAAAATTGTTTAGTGTTTTGCCTAGTAACAGCTATAAAAATGTTAGCTTGGGAGCCAGGAAGCTGAACCAGGATGATTTTATGTTCAAAGATAGCCTGGACTGCACTGTGAGACCCTGTCTCAAAACAAACACTAGCCTGGTGGAAAAGATTAATGTAGCTATTTTTGATATGCTCTCAGAATAATTCAGATACCCCCAGGACTCAGCTATCTGATTCCTGGAACAGAGCAGCATGCCTCTTCAAGGCATCTTCAAGGCATCAGCTTTTTTAGTGCAACATAAAGGGCTTTCTTGAGATATGTGAGCTTGGTAAGAACTAAGGGTGCTCTCTGGTCTAGAGAGATGGAGACATGTGTGTGCATCTGTTGGGGGAGTCAGAGGATGTGAGAGTCCTCACAGGGGCAAGATAAGCTTCAGGTTAGATGTTGAGACTTCTCTGGGAAATCACTGGCTATGTGCTTTAGTCAGGGGAAGTGTGAGCCTGGCACACAGTGGGGCTCAGCTCAATCCTGGCAGAAGAACACAGCCAAGCACATGTTAGCTGGGCTGCAGTATTGCCTGTACCCACCCGAGCCATACCAGACTCACAAGGCCCATCCTTCTGTCATTTATTTGTGTCCCTTGTACTTTCTCCAGTAGGTTTACAGCCAATACTGAGTGACAGTGAAGCTGTGTCACTCCTGAAAAGTGTCACGGAGATGTCTCCCAGGTGTGCTGTGCCAGATTGGTAGTGACGTGGAGGAGGTGAACCCACAGGTCATTCCCAGATGGATGTCACTCCCACTTCAGTTTGGGCTGTCATCCTCGTCCTCACCCCCAGTGCAGCCACAGGCTGTCTTCTGTAAGGCTCTGAGGTCCATCACCTCCTTACAGCTCTGGTCTCCCAAGTGCCCCTCAATACTAGACCCCATACCTTGGGAAGCTTTGGGGCATTGGCTACTCAGAGGTCTCTGTTTCTTTCTGGTTCGTCTCTGGATGTCTTGTTCACAGCACGCTGCCTCCTCTGTGGATCCAAGGGCTGAGTCTGCTGACAGACGAGCACGTGGATATGTGGACACACCAGGAGTTTCCAGCCTCCATCAGTGGGGGTTAGATGTGGAGAGCTAGAACCAGGCAGGCCTAAGGACTACCCTGCTGAGCTGTGTCGGTAATGTTTAGTTAAGCGCAGAAAGCTGTGGTTTCTCCTGGTGCTATTGTTCTCTGAAAGGATGTTGTGCAGTTCTCAGAGTCTCTCTGTTAAGGCTAAGAGCTGCATAACTAAACAGTATCCACCAAGAGTCCAGCTGGCCAAGTGGGCACTTGCAAGTGGCCCCGAAGCCCAAGTCTCCAGGTGTATCATAGGTGACAGCAGGCTTGCTACCATGAGACTGACAGGGTTTGCTGTAGTGGCCAAGGCTGCCTCATCAGCTCAGAGCTTCTAGAGCAGTGGGTGCTTCTGCTGCATCTGGAAGTTCAGTTGGCAGCAGCAGGAACTAAGACAGCACATGATTCTCCTGGAAGCCTTGCAGGATGCATGGAGCTTTGAGCAGGTCTCAGTGCTAGAGCTCTCTGATTCCCAGGGATGGCATGGACCAGGACAGGGAGTCTGGGGAAAAGATGGAAATCTGCAGACTCTGTATTTGGCTATTAGTGGCGGTCAGTTCAAAGAGCATCCGGAAACCAGGGTGGAATATCACAGTCTGCAAGGAAGGGAAAAGAATACAGGGACACTGACCCAGCCTGCCAAGATGGGCTGTGCCCAGTATCTGGCAAGGAGCTAGGGAAAGGACAAGGGATGTGCCCAGGATCACAACACCCATGGCCATATGGCCTGGTACCTTTCCTGCTTTGGAAGTCAGTCAATATTCTGAGGACATACTCACAGATGGTCCACCAGAGAGGAGAGGATCAGGAGCTTGTCTCAGTCATGGGATGGGTTGAACTTATTGCACATTCCTAAGGTTGTAGGAGCTACACATAGCGGATGGGGGAGGCCAGGCCCTCGGGGACCAGATCATCTACATCGCTCAGGAGCTCCCTTTCGCTGGCTGAGTTTGTGTTTTGAAGACGCCGGAGTCGGGCCTGGATCTGCTCCTGTTCTCGCTTCAACTCCAGATAGGAGTGGGAGAAGGTGTGAAAGATGGATGTAGCTGGGAAGGCCATAATAAGGATACCACTAAGAATGCTGCTCAGGGCCACCATCTGGCCTGGAACACTGCGAGGGACCATGTCCCCATAGCCCACCGTGGTCATGGAGATGATGGCCCACCAGTAGGACGCGGGGATGCTGGTGAACTCTAGGACCCTTCCAGATTCATTCTCAGCCACGTAGACTAAAGGGGAAAAAAGGGTGACCGCCACACCCAGGAAGAGCAGCAGAAGGCCAAACTCCCTGGCGCAGCGGCGCACGGTGAGGCCCAGCGTCTGCAGCCCCAGTGAGTGGCGGGCCAGGCGCATCACATAAAGAATACGTAGTGCCCGCAAAACACGCAGCACCAACCCCACTTTCTCCAGGTAGGAGCTGCCACTCAGCCTCTCGCCTGCCTCTGGGGATTCCTCAGACACCACAAGTGACACATAGTATGGAGAGATGGCTAGAATGTCAATGACGTTCAGGGGCCCGCGGAAGAACTGACATTTGTTCCGGGCCTGGGCAAAACGCAGACAGAACTCCAGGGAGAACCAGGCCACACATATGGTCTCCACCACGAAGATGTAGTAGCACTTTCTCGTGCATTCTCCCTGGAGTGAGAAAGCCATAGAAGCAACAGGTTAGTCATCTTTCCTCAAACCCTGGCACAACAGCACAACAGCTCAAAGGAGGAAGAATTTATCTGGGCTCATGGTTTCAGAGGGATAGCCAGTCATGGTGAAGTAGACATGAAGAAGTAGTTCCATGGTGGCTGTCTGGGGTATGAGGAAATGGCTTCCCTCTTAACAGTCTTTCTAGGTGTACCGTGTGTGTGTGTGTGTGTGTGTGTGTGTGATGGTCTGGGCCTTGCCAAGTGTGCTAGGCTGGCTGGCCAGCAAGCCCCAGAGCTCTGCCTCTGTCTACTTCCCCAGTGCTGGGATTACAGGTGCATGCCATGACACCCAGCTTTTTAATGTGATCCCAATACTTTGACTCAGGTCCTTATGCTTCCAAGTCAAATATTAACCGACCAAGCCATCTTCCCAGGTCCTAGAACAGTGGTTCTGAACCTTCCTAATGCTATGCCCTTTAATAGAGTTCCTCATGTTGTGGTGACCCCCAAACAAAGTTATTTTTGTTGTTGCTTCATAAATGTAATTTTGCTACTGTTATGAATCATAAATATCGTAAATATCTGATATGCAGGATATCTCATATGTGACCCCCCCCAAAGGGGTTGTGATGCACAGGTTGAGAACCACTGGCCTGGAGACACAGTTTGATTTTGCTGTGTCCTGTGGGCTGAGCTGTCCCCTGTGTGGTTGTTAGGTTGTAGCTTTGCACATGGCAGATCAACCTGGTGGAAAGCAGGATTTCCTGCCTCCATTACAGGTAGATATGGCCAAATGCTTGCCACTGACCTCTTTCCTGGCACCAGGACATTAAAGGAGCCTGCAACAGAGGACCAACATCCCCAGGGAAGAATGAAACATGTAAGTAGACTAGAAGCTGCCAGCTCATTTAACTCCTCACTGGGGGAACTGATACTGAAGAGAAAAAGTAGCTTCCATTTTGTTTAAAGCTACCTGTCCTGAAGAGCCAGGCAGTGGTGGCACAGGCCTTTAATCCCAGCACTCAGGAGGCAGAGGCAGGTGGATCTCTGTCAGTTCAAGACCAGCCTGATATACAAGAGCTAGTTCCAGGACAGGCTCCAAAGCTACACAGAGAAACCCTGTCTTCAAAATAAATAAATAAATAAATAAATAAATAAATAAATAAATAAATAAATAAATGCAAGCAAGCAAGCTACCTGTCCTGGGCCTCCTGATTATAGCAATCAACCTTCACTTTCACTGACAAAAGCTTTGCTTAGGGATGCATGCAGCTCTGGTGCTGTCCTGTAAGCCACACAGACATGTTGTGGACAGAGGATGTGGCCACATCTTACACTCCAGGAATTGGGTCAGAGTCGTGTGTTCACTACCTATAAATGGTTCTGTCCCATCCCACTCTAGGTCTCTTAGTCACTATTGATTGCCTTGTCACGTCTTTATCCACAACTGCAATTCCTTCATTCTACAAAATGGACTAAGGTCCTAAGGTCCACTTGAGCTAGGCTCTGGACTGGACAAGCAGACATGGTTCTGGAGGCAGAAAGTTGCTAGACAGAGGGTCCTAAGGCTGCAGTGTAGCCTTTAAAAGTGGTAATCACACCCTTTGTCCAGCTACTCTCTCCTGGCCATAAAGGTCACCAATGTGTTACCCACTTCTGACTCCTGGCTCCCGATATATCTCAGCATCCCCTTGCTCCTTAGCATGGTCCTTAACCAAAACCCCACCCAACTTCCACCACTACCAGATACATAATCTGCATTTAAGCAAGATCCTGCTGGATATATATCCTTCAGCCTTGAGTGAATGTCAGACCACCTGGGTAGCTACAAAAAAATCTCACCCTCAAGACTGCCCCTAGAAACTCTAATTTAGTTGACATAGGTTTTTAGCTTGAGTAGTAGAATTTTCCAGAAGCACATGGATGAGTCTAATGTTGGGAACTTGTCTCTAAACATTTTACATATATGTGTATGTGCACGTGCATACATACACACACTCATGGATGCACAAACATGAATTCACACATACACACACTCTCTCTCTCTCTCTCTCTCTCTCTCTCTCTCTCTCTCTCTCTCTCTCTCTCTCTCTCTCTCTCTCAAGCACACACATGCATATAAACAGCCTGGAAAACAAGCAAATATATGACAGAGCCATGTGCCTATGGACAAAGCAAAATGTTGCCAACTGTGGGGTTTTGGATTTAAATGCTCTGAAGTGGAAAAAGAAATTGCTTCCAGTGTCCAAGCCCAGTGGAATCCTGAATTGAAATATTTTTGTCTGTCCATCAGAAAAAGAGAAAATGACTAGAACACCCCAAGCTTTGTTGGCCTGCCCAGGACTAGGAAGCTTCCTTGATGACTTCTGTCTGGTCCCTTCTAGGGTCAGAGCAAAAGGATGTCATTGAAATGAAGCCCTGAGTGTGCATGGCCCAATCAACACTTTCACTCACTCTGGAAGTTATTGGTCCTCCCTGGACTTACAGGGGTCATTGCCCTAAAGGACAGCTGTAAAGGATGGAATCATGTATATATCCGCTATGATGATGCTGAACCCAGTAAATACACATATGACACACTGTCACAGATGCTGCCCTGCTTGGTTAGCAGAAGGCTAGCATTCTATAGGAAGTAGAAAAACATTTTCCAAGTCACTGAGAGGGCTTCCTGAGAGGTTTGCATCAGCATCCTGGTCTGGATTCTCCAGGTATTTATTGCGGTTCAATAAGGGTCAGGATAAACAAATAGGTCGAATAGATGTTTATTAAGGGAGAAACAACTCACAACACAGACAGATGAACACAGCAGTTAAAACTGGATGCTCCTCTCTCCGTGTCCGGCCAGAAAAAGCCTTTCTCCGCCTCCTCCCGAGACTAAGCTCCACAGGTCACTTCCGCCCCTGGCTCCACCCCTCAATGGGTGTGGTCAGTGCCACAGAAGCAGACACAGTGAATATCCCACTACAATTCCCCTTTTAGTCTAAAGAAAAGATTTAAGCTTGATACAAAACTATATACAAAACAGTGAATAACAAGTGTGCTCTAAGAAAAGGAAAATCCAGACCAAAACCACAAATATACCTAGTCCTAGGGTGAAGGCATAAGGGAGTTACAATAGAGTTGTCCTAAGCTGAAAAGCTTAAGTCTAGTACTTAATATCTAACTAGGAAGAGAGAATAATACTAAGATAGTTTAATCTACAACCTCACCAAGACCTGAGAAGGAAAATTACAATACTAGGGTAGACGGGAAGTGCAGATGGGCAACTTCCAAAAGGTGCAGTGAGGACAGAAACAGCAAGCTACCTGGACAGTCACCCAAGGTCTCACAGCAATGTTGGTACAGCCAGATACGACTAAGGCCAGGAGTATTTGACAGACCACAACAAAAGCAGGGAGGTAGAAAGGCTGTCTTACCCTGACTTGGCAAGGTTCAGCAGTCTTCTAAGTTTGTCTCCTGCAAGCATATAGGACCGCATGTCCAAATCAGTGGTCAAGGCTGAGGCAGTTCCTTGCCCAAGAGGCCATTAGCCGAAGCGAGGATGAATTCCAGAAGGAGCAACAACAGTGTCCAACATACTTTCGGGAAAGTGCACGGTGCTGTCAGGAGCAACAGTGTCTCATGTCAACAGAGTACTAATATATAAAACATTTAAATGCCATGTTCTGCAGGTCTATGAAGTGATTGAAGATTAAGCATCTATGTCTGACTAATCTCATAGTCAAAGGAAACATGGGTGAGGATAATCTGTAATACTCAGGAACTTGGCTAACAAGCCTGAATAAAACTTCCTTGAGTAAAGCAAGGATAAATACCTAAACTTAATGGTGTCAGAACTGGGATTGAGAACTTTCACTTAAAACTTAATAAAAGCTTAAAAAATAGTTTTTAGAAACAAAGGAACAAAGACTAGCAAGACTTCTTAGTAGCAGCATTTTTTTCGGTTGGATTTGTTTTGCTGTAGACAGAGATTTGCGCGGCTCCTTTAAGGGAGGTTTTCAAAATTAGCATAAGCGGCAAAAAAGCCGCCTTGCTTTTAAAGAGCTCTGCTAACAATTCATTGGTGTGTACAAGAGCTGCAATGAAGGTTTACACTGTGTTTTAAAAAAATACGCTGGCTTGGGAGAGAAAAAGAAACAGGGTACAAGGTTTAAAAAAGAAAAAAGAAAGTAGAATGAATGGGTATAATGGAGCATGCCATTAATCCCAGCACTCTGCAGACAGAGGCAATTAGATCTCTATGATTTCAAAGCAAACCTGGTATGCACTGAATTCCAGGACAGATAAAAATTACACAGAGAAACCCTGTCTCAAAATATGTAAAAATAGAAATAGACTAAATAGAGTAATAAAAAAGCCACGTAAAGATGGAAAACACAGAGAAATTTTGGATACTATACGCGATTCTGTTGTCTTTAAATTATTTGATTGCTGAGAAAATAACTACTGATAAAAGACATGCTGCTGGATTAATTCAATTTATATATTTTAAAAATGCTGTGACTCCAAAATTTAAGCCTAAGGACAAGTTACTGGGGAAAAGGATTTCTATTTTTGTTTCCACAGAAAATGGAAGGCTATGGATTCTTTCCAGACTTACGTGGTTTGATCAAGCCAGACCCCCTGAAACAACTCCCCAGGTGATCCAACATTCAAAGCAGTTGAGACAAAGCCTTGCAGACTACTGCCAAGATTCCTGTGTCTTCTTAGGATCCCCATGACAGCGCCCCCTACCAGCAGGAAGTAGTTTGGAAAGAACGTCGCCCAAATTCCCAAATATTGTTTATAAATGTTTGTTTTCGTTTAAATGGGCTTAGTTATAAATGGTTATAACCACAAGCAATCATTTTAAAGGTAAAAAGGGAATTATGGTATAGATATGAATACTTTGCTTCGGAATGGATTTTCTTTTATTAATACAATTTAAGGTCAATTTTATGATATGTATATTTCTCCTCTTGTTTAGGTATTGTGTTTATATAGCTCATTGGAAAATGTAATGTATAATTTAATACAGATTATAGAGCGTTACCTATGATAGTTAAAACTTGGAGTTAAGTTAGGATTTCTAGATATGCAGAGATGTATTTGAGATGAATAGGCATTCTTCAAACCTTTCAAAGACCTACAGAATATGGCATTTAAAATGGTTTAGGGTTTTTCTTGACAGGGAGGCACAACTGCTCCTGGTAACACCACCTGCATCAAAAAGGTAGATGGACATTGAAGAAACTCGTTATGAAGTTTGCTTCTAATATGGCAAGACTGGCCATTTGGACAAGGTACTGCTCTTGTCTAGACTGTTAGACTTTATGTTGTAGAAACTGGACATGCAGGACCCACAAAAAGGTGACTGCTGAGGCAAGATGGACATTGCTACAGGATTCCTGCTTCATGGAAGAGGCTGCCAGACAGCCAGACAGCCTACAGGACACAGAGAAAAGTTTCCTGCCTTGTTGAGGAGTCTGGACACACACTATGGCCTATGGGCTGAAGATGGAACATTACAGAAGAACTTTGGGTGACTGACCAGGCAATGAGTTGTTTCTTTCATTTCTAGAGTTTATATATTATCCTTCTGTGGTCTTTGATGGAGTTGAAGACAGGTAGTTATGGTTACAGTTTTCCTTAGTTAGGATTAAAGATAAGTTACATATAGGACTTTAGACTCACAAAGATAGGATAGATGATATTTTCTTTAAGTCTTACAAAATGTTAATGGACTAAATATTGTTTACTATGATTCTCATTTGATAACTGTTGTATGGTACATTTTGCTATGTTAAGGTTAAACCCCTTCTTTTACTTTAGACAGAAAAGAGGAGATGATGGGAGAAGTTATTCTGTATATATGTTTCTCATACTGGTTAATAAAGCACTGTGGCCAATAGAAAACTAGATAGGCGGGGCTAGGAGACTAGGAGGAGGAAAGAGGAAGGAGAAGGCGGGGTCGAGATGTAGCCTCGTGGAAGAAGCCACGTGGAAATACTTAGATAAGTAGAAATGGGTTAATGATTAAGGCAGAGCTAGCCCATTAACAGTAATGGTAATTGGCCAACAGGATTGTATCAAATACAGATTCTCTGAGTATTATTTGGGGCTAGCATGGCTGTGGGCCCACGGGGTGGCAGGACCGGGAGGCCGGCGGGGAGAAACCTGCCGCAACAGGTATTCTGCAAACTTGCTGTGCAGTCTGGAATTGGTCCCTACCTGTCTCTGGGTTCCAGTTTTTTGATGAAGAGGGTAAAACACAACCAGAATCCCCAGAGTGCCAGCTACAAATACAGATTCTTGGGTCTATCAGAAACCCTAAGTCTTGAACCCAAGCTCAGGCATGGGATCTTGGGGAAAATCTCCCCTTTGCTTTGAAGCCCCCAGAGGACCTAGACTCTAAGCTGCCTTTCCTACAAGGGATGTTTCTTGCTGCCGCCTGGAAATTTTCCTTGGCTTTAAAGAGTCTTGAGCCCAGGGAACACCATCTCCAGATCAGTGACCAGCAACTGGGGAGGATGACTCTGGAGGGCCCAGCAGGCCCCAGCAGGCTGAGCTTCTGCCTCTGGTGCTGGTGTTTGGCTATTCAAGCCATGTACACCCTGTCCTCCCTCCCCGGGTCTGGGCTGCCGGCCTCCCTGCACTGCAGCAGACTGGCTCTGCCTAGTCACTCCACCTGCATCCTGCTCTGCCCTGCATCCTAACCA
This sequence comes from Cricetiscus sungorus, assembly GCA_030556225.1. NCBI lineage: Eukaryota > Metazoa > Chordata > Mammalia > Rodentia > Cricetidae > Cricetiscus > Cricetiscus sungorus. The sequence goes on along the minus strand of JANBXA010000728.1, from coordinate 9,294,508 downwards.
GCCTGGAGCTGGCATCTCTGCAGCCATGCTGGGACACAGAGACAGATGTAGGGGTTCCAGCTAAGAATGTGATGTCTAATCAAGTCCTGCCAAAATTTGAAGGAAGGGGAGAAGGAAAAAACAAAACACTTCTTTTTTCTCTGAGGAAGATTCTGGCTGACGGGGTGCTTTGGTCCATATTGTTCTAGTCTTTCTGAATTTGGGCACCAGAAAAATCTGGTTTGGGGATTCCCCCTAATTCCAGGCAAAGAGGAGGAATTAGCCTCTGTGCCGTGTGCCTTGTCCCTGGTGGTTGTGAGGGAAGCGCCGCACATGACTGAAGTCAAGGGGAGCCAGGCTGAGGAGGAATGAATGCACCACACAGGCATGTAGGGCCCGGCAAGCCAGAGGCAACATTGGGGCTCACCTCCAGGCCTCCAACCATCAAATCAGCTGCTCAGGGGACCCTGGGCTGACTGGAAAGGGCCCAAGGGAACTTCTAGGGTGAGGGAAATAGTGTACATTGACAGGGGTTGGGTTGTAGGGGTGTGAGTGTGTGTGTGTGTGTGTGTGTGTGTGTGTGTGTGTGTGTGTGTGTGTAAAGAAGTTTTGATGTGTGTACCTGCAAACTGTGATTAAAAGAAGAATGAGGGCTGGCAAAATGGCTCAGTGGGTTAAAGCTCTTGCTGCCAAACCAAGCTTGACAACCTGCCTGAACCCACACGGTGTAAGGGGAAGAACTGCTCCAGAAAGTTGTCCTCTCTCTCTCTCTCTCTCTCTCTCTCTCTCTCTCTCTCTCTCTCTCTCTCTCTCTCTCACACACACACACACACACACACACACACACACACACACACACACACACCTACCTGCTGGACTGGGTTGCAGGGAACCACCTGGCAGCTCCTCCAAGGGGTTAAACTCAATCTCAAGACTCAGCAAGGTCACACCTATGTTATGTACACACCCAAAAGGAATGAAAATACACATACAGAAATGAACACACAATTCCATATTCTCTCTGTAGCCAAAGATGACCTTGAACTTCTGATCCTCCTGCCTCCACCTTCCTGGGGCTGGGATTATAGGTGTGTGCTACCACACCATGTTTATGCACTTCTAAGATCAAAGCTCTGTGCAGGCTGGTCAAGCACTCTGCCAACTGAGCTTCAGCCCCAGGCCGGAAAGTGGAAACACCACGAAGGTCATCAACCAATCTACCAATGAACGTGCAAGCACAGTACAGCCAAATGGCAGCTGTGACAAGGCAAAGGAATCTGGGCTTCCACAGGTCACATCTCCAGGGTCTGAGGTCCTCAAAGTGTCATTAATTCACCATGCCCTATGACTCTCCTCAGGATAAGCTGGCCAGCCTTAACAGCTGGCTGGCTAAATAGAACCGCTCTCTGCCTGCCTGCTGTCCCCTGAGGACAAATAAGAAATACAAGGCATGTACTACAGAGAACACCGCTTTTTATGTAAATGTTGGAGACACTGTATTGAAAGAACAAAGATCCTAAGATTGTCTGGCTTCAGCCTCCCTGGCTCTTTGAATTATAATCCCCAATATGAGCATAGACTCCAGAAGCTGTGACCCTCGGGATGTGTTAGGGCAGCCTGTACAAAGCCGGCTCCACCAGAGAGTACGTACAAGGATACTGTGGCTTCCCCTGGGCAAGAATCCCTCTTACCCATGGGACACAGCTGCCATTTTCTCAGGGACAGCTCTGGGATGCCCAAGACTTCAAACTGGTGACCTGCACCTAATTTGATTTCCACAGTGGCGTTAAGCCCAGCCTGGGTTTGCACTCCGTAATTTTCGAAGCATTAGGCCCTGCAATGCCCCCACTCCTCTGCTCAGGGAAGCTCCTGGCTCCTCACACTGTCTTCACTCCAGAAGGGGGAGGACACATGTGTGAAGACCAAGTGTGATTTTTCAGCAGCTGCAACCTGTGTCCTTGACCTGGGTAAGGACACTGCTTACTCTGCCCTAATCTCCAGGAGCAAAATCCACATGTAGATATTCCTGTGGACAAGGATGTGTTTCCACTTCATGTTCTGTGCTAAAGACTGGTGGGGTCAGAGGAAGCTCCTGATTACAACTACAGGCAGGGGCCAGCTGTTTGAAAGAGGACTTGAATGTTATATATTTTATGCTTTTGGAAAAAAACATTGGTCAGTCAGATGAAACACATTTTGTTCAACAAATATTTGTGAAGAACTTATCATGTGTAAGGCATATGCTGGTTCTCTAACTGGAATGTTTTCTGGTCCCACTGTGTGTGTGTGTGTGTGTGTGTGTGTGTGTATGTGTGTGTGTGTGTGTATGAAATATGTAATGAAGCAATGTGTTTGTGTGTATGTGTATATATGTGTGTGCATGTGATGTGAGTGCACAAGTGTGTGTGTTTTAAAATCTTACTCCTTTGTCTGTTATAATCTTATATAGATGGAGGGTCAAGTGATAAGAGAGTTGTACTGTAAAATTGGAGAGAAACAATGTTTTTCCTTAGGAAACTGTCTAGTTCTAGTTTCAAGCTCTTCAGCTACCTTCCTAACAAATGCAGGCTCCTATTTCATTTTTGAGACTCTACTGTCAACTTTACAAAGCCAAGAAACTCTAAGATTGAAGTCTCAATTGAGGAATTGCCTTGATCAGATTGGCCTATGGGCATGCTAATCTATGTATGAGGGCCCAGTCTACTGTGAGTGGCACCATCTGTAGACAGGGTCCTGGGCTGTGCAAGAAAGCTAGTTGAGCAGTAGCCCTCCTCCTCTGTGGTTTCTGCTTGAGGTTCCTGCTCAGGTTTCTGCTCTGACTTCCCTTACTGAAGACCTGAGATCTGAAAGGGGGCGCCAAACAAACCCTTTCCTCTCCAACTTGTGTTTGATGTTTATCCCAGCAACAGAAAGCAAACTAGCACCCAGACCATCTGGTTCCTGGGGTCCTTGATGCTTCACAGCTCTATGCAAAGAGAAGGTAGGAATGCACAGTGTTGTGAATATTAGTTTAAGATGTGTTACAATTTGTTCGTGTTGTGCAGCACTTGTTTAATGATGCAAAGATGTGTTGCATTCTTTTATTTTGTATTTGTTTGACATTGTGAAGCTGTGTTACTTTGCCCATGTAAAACACCTGACTGGTCCAGCAAAGAGCTGAATGGCCAGTAGGTATGTAGGAGAGGAATATGTGGGGCTGCGAGGCAGATGGAATAAACAGGAGAAAGAGAGGAGAGGGAGGAGAAAGAAAAGGAGGAGAGGAGGATGCGAGGAGCCTGCCACCCAGCCACACTACCAGCCATACTACCAGTCACAAAAGGAGAAAATAAAGGAATATAGAATAGAAAAATGTAAAAACCCAGAGGCAAAAGGTAGGCAGGGTAATTTAAGAAAAGCTGACTAGCAATAAGCTAAGCTAAGTCCAGGCATTCATAGCGAGAATAAGTCTCTCAGTATTTATTGGGAGCTGGGTGTAGGCTCCACAAAGAGCAAAGAGTAAAACACTACTCATAGGTAGAATGTTTCCTCTGGGACAAGGTCACTTTAGGGTTACCAGGGCCCAGGCTCTAACCCCCAACAAGCCCAGTAATACTAGGGGGAAAGGCTTAAGCCTGGTGTCAGCCCTAGGAGGAGCCTGTCTCCTGGGGAGAAATTCGAATGCAGATCCCTCCAGCCTTCCACGTAATTCTCAGACCAGTGAGATGGCTCCTTGGGTAAAACCCTGGGTAAAAGCACTAGCTGTCAAGCCTGACAAGCTGACCCAGGCTTGATGACCCAGGACCCACAGAGTAGAAGGAGGGAACAGATTCTTGCAAGTTGTTCTCTGACCTCCACATGCATATCCTCTAGGCCACATGTGTGCTGAGGCATGTGTGCCTGAACACACACACACATTTCAATGACAGTAACAATGCAATTTAAATGCAAACATCAGAACCGGAAGATGGGCTTGGGGACCATTGACCCCTCTATTATTTCTCTTCCCACAATGTGGCCACCTCTCTGTTTTCACTCTAGTTTAGTCTGTTGAACACAGATGGCCACACCTAGCTTGTTGGAGCTGCTGAGCTCCCCCCCCCCCCTTTGAGTTCTCTTCTAGTGACACTAAGACTTTGGGGGAGGTGGCAAGCAGAAAAAGAAGGAGCAAGTGTTTCTGCTATAATCTGTTCCTCAGTTTAGAGTCAGAGGAAATACATGCTGCATTGTTGAGCCTCCATCTGGAGTAGGGTTGGCTCATGTGCGGGATGTGGATTCTGGGCTAATAATTGGCATGAAGTAGTTGCTCAATAAACATTAACTCAATAAACAGGTGAGCTTTCAGAGAAATGTCTCCCATTTTACTGAGGAGGTAACTGAGAAGCAGTGGGAACCAGTACTCTCCACCCCACCACAGTAAATGGAAAGCGGACGATGGATCAGCCCACCATCCCAAACCAGACATGACTTTGTCAATATCCAGGGTTTCCTACTGGAGTCAGGAACATGTAATGATTTTAAGGGCTCCCATCTCTGCAATAAAGATGAAATTGTTATAGTCCTGTAACAGTGTTTAAAAATGAATATAATCCATATAGAATAGTATTCATATTCCCCTACTTATTTAAATGAGGATCTTCAACTGGGTGCGGTGACGCATGTTTGTTATCCCAGCACTCAGGAGATGGCTGCAGGAGGTTCAGGAATTTGAGGCTAGCCTTGGCCGGATAGAGAGCTCTAGGCCAACCTGGGCTGCATGAGACTCTATCTTAAAACAACAAAAAAGGGCTGCTGCTATACTCAGTGTTTAGAGAACATACTTAGCAATCAGGAAGTCCCAGGGTTCAGTTCCCAGCACTACAAAAAACAGGGTTTGGTAGTACACACCTGTAATCCCAGCATTCATACAGTGTAGGCAGGAAGATGAGAGGGTTATGACCTCTTTGAGAAAGTTGAGGTCAGCCTGGACTACATGAGACCCTGTCTCAGAAAGAAAGAAAGAAAGAAAGAAAGAAAGAAAGAAAGAAAGAAAGAAAGAAAGAAAGAAAGAAAGAAAGGAAGGAGAGAGGGAGGGAGGGACGGAGGGAGGGAGGGAGGGACGGAGGGAGGGAGGGAGGGAGAGAGAGAGAAAAGAAAACTATTTCCATGGTTTCCCAAGTGTCCCTTGGCTGCCCCATGGTCTCTGATGGGCAACCACTCACCTTGTCCTCCTCAGCCCTGAAGTCGGGCATGGTGCTCACACACAGACTGACAGCTGTGGTGGCCACGAAGAGAATGGAGAGGCAGGCAAAGACTTTCCCAGGCAGCCCTGACTGTGGGTCCTCCACCATCTCACGCAGCTGGTCCATGCTGCGGGCCCATCTCGAAGTGTGCACTTCGGAGTGGCAGGCCTGGCGCTGCTGCTGTCGCTGCACAGCCTCCTCTCGGCGCAGCTCAGCCACCTCCTCCAGCTTCTTCATGAGCTTGCGCAGGCAGCAACGTTCCAGGTTGGCTTCCTCGATGCCCCAGTAGCTCAGCTCCTCACGGAAGGACAGTGCGCACATCTCCCGCAGAAGCACCAGCTTTCCCGCAGCCAGGAAGCTCACAATCACCCCGAAGGCGCTGGGGCTTCTGTCAAAGAAGAACTCCTGGTTGTTCTCATCATAGTCATCACAGAGTTGTGTGATCTCCTCATAGCTGCGACACAGCCGGAGCCTGCTCAGGCGGCTCAGCGGGAAGGCATCCAGGGTGCTCCAGGGCAGTAGGTATCGCCGGCCACCCACATTCACCAGGATCTCCTTCTTCAGGTCGGTCTCCGGAGAGGCATCCAGGGTGCCCACCTTCTTGGCCCTGCTGTAGTAAAGGCCCTTGACTGACGGAGGCTCTGGACCAGGCCAGAGCTGGCTCAAGGGGCTGCAGGAGCCAAAGTGATGGTGTTCAGGGCGCAGGTCTCTGGAAGACATGGGCATTGCCTCAGACTGTGCGGCCAGGAGCAGTGGGCTCACCTGTCTGCCTTCAGGGGAAGAACAAGAGAAGGAAGGGAAGATGAGCTTAGCAGTACAAACATCGTTGCATTTGTGGACTGTAGCTGCAGCTACTTCAGCCAGCTCCGAAACTTCTATTTACTTCGTGTTTATCCAGCAGCTACTATGTGCTTGGACTATGCCATTGGATACATCCCTACTCCTGTCGGGGAGGTTCAGCCACCAAATGCTGGGGACCACAACAGCTTTGCAACTCTCAGGAACTGCCCAGGAAAGTTTCACTCCTCGGTTTTCCCTCACTCAGAGGACCCTGCTGTGAGAATGAAAGACACCTCCCACTTTGGACAACTCTTCCCTACTCAGACATGCACTTTGTTTGCCTCAGCCACCCTTGCTGTGTGACCTTGAAGTGGTTACTCCCCTCACTGGGCTGTAGTTTTTTTATCTGCAGAGCAAAGAGCCTTCTAATGCTTTCTACATAGCAGACCTATTTAGGGGCTTCACTTAAGACAAGCATTTTGAGTTCAGCTCGCTCACATATTTTTTAAAGTTCTGTAATATGTCTCACCCTCCCTATTATGTGATCATTTCTTTTGCTATTCATTCCAACCAGAGCTGTCTCCAGGCACCTATAACCTTACATCGAGACAGGCACTCCAATCAGGAGGCAGTGGAAATAAAAGTGCCTTTCAGTTCCAGAGCTTGCTGAATTCTGGTGGACAGTGAGGAGCAGTTGGGGCCTGTGTTTCACACTTGCACCGCAGTGCACTCTTATTTTGCATGCGTTACTTGGTTCACAGCACACAGCCAGTGGGAGGAGTGCGCAGCCTGCAAAAAAAGAGGAGTGTTCTCAATTTCCAGAGCAAAAACTAAGACCTGGAGTGCTGAAGGGACTCATCCAAGGTCACACAGCCAATCTGAATCCAACCTAAGACTCAGCTTCCCAGCCTGGGGTTCTGTCCAGACCCGGAATCTTGTTCCGTCTCCTTCCACTGAGCAGATCTGATTTTGCAGTCTTTGCTTTCCCTAACAGCTGGCCAGCAAAACTCCTCCAGAACCTGGGGAAAATAATTCACTCCAAACATCCCTTCTGCCAAACTGTTTAGCCCCGTCACTGCTCCAGAACATCCCACCAGAACAAACAAGTTCCTCCCAAGTTCAACTCACCGCTTGTCTTAGGAAGTATGTTCCCAGCCAGTTCTCTGCCGGGCATGGGGAGCCCATGCCTCTGTGTCCAGGAAAGAGACAGCTTTGTGTCAGAGAGTTGGGGAGTAAAAAAACCCACAAACCAAAACCAACTCCCAACATAGCATCCCTGGCAGTCAGTGTCCAGTTCTTCTCCGGCCTCCTCTAAAGAGCAGAAGTTTATTCAATCTGGATCTGTAGAAGAGCAGGGGGAGCAAAGAGCCTTTCTAGAAGGACCCTGAAGTCCTCCTTCCTCCTGAGAGCTGAAAGTCGGTCCGGATGCTGCAGGGAGCCGGGCCAGCTGCCCTGTCTGGGCAGCGGACTTGGTGCTCCAAGTCCCACAGGGACAGCCAGCACAGTCCATGCCCAGGGTGGTGGTGGAGGGGGGGTGGAGGTGCTGATGGGAAGGGCTTAGGATTAATCTCTCCATCAGCCAGGCAGCAGGCGGGAGCAGCGGCTGCTCTGCCAACGATGGGGGAGGCAAGGAGAGTGTCTGTCCTCTCTCCTAGGTGAGGAGGAGCTGAGCTCTGGAGGAGCCAGGGCAGCTGGGGACCTGGGGACCAGGCTTTTGCCTGGTACACTAAGGTGGGGAGATGCCTCAGTAAGGGTTGCAGAGAAGTTTGCAGATAGGGACAGACCAACTCAGAGCCTAGGGTGGGTATTGGGGAGATGGCAGAATAGGTTAGGAACAGAGAGTCTTGGAGTCAGATTCCAGCTTCCAGTGTGAGTGCCCTTGGGCAGGTGGGTTAGTGCCTTCATACTTAGTTTCCTTATTTGTAAGAGATATATGAGTGGCAGGGGGGGAGGGCAAAGAGGGGAGGGCTCCCAGGATATAAGATCCACAAGTTTTTCCTGTAAGCTTAGCCCTGGTGGAGAGACGCCACAAGAGAGTTTCTTGCTGTGTGTCCTTGGTGAGTCACTTCACCTCTCTGGGCCTCTGTTTCCTCACCTGTCAAATGAGGACAGTGGGGCCACAAAGGTTGAAATTGCAAAAGCACATTAATGTAGGGCTTGCTGTCCTTGGGTCCTTCCTTTTCTTATAAGGTTTTGCAGCCAAGTGTCCTTCACGACTCCATTCTGTCTCTGAGGGCCCCAGAGGCTTGTTCAAGGTCATCATGCTAATTAGCAGCTGTACGGGGTTAGAACCATCACTGAATTCAGACAAGATCTGATGTAGGGGTCCAGGAGCAAAGGGGATCAGAGCCTGGCAGTCTTCAGTCCTCTGGAAGGAGCAACTGAAGTTACCTATAGCCTGGCACAGGGATGGAGGGATAAGATCAGGAGAGAGAAGCTAGCAGGGGGTGGGGTTCTCAAAGGGGATTATGGGAACCCCGGGGTATGGTGAGGGGCCTGGCCTGTGGCAGGACGATGACTGGAGACTCATCTCCTGTTTTCTCTGCCTTCCCACTGCCCCTCCCTGCTGCCTGCACCAGGGTCACTGCTGGGGCCCAAGGCAGAGATCTAGTCCCTTCTCTGACTCTTCAGGTCTCTAGCTCCTCTAAGCCAGGCTTCAGACTTCTCTCTCCCTGGAGTGGGCTTTCTGTTCTCCATCTGATTTAGTCCTGTCTTAGTCAGGGTTACTACTGTTGTGGTGAATCATCATGGCCAAAGCAACTTGGGAAGGAAAAGGTTTATTTGACTTACATATTTCCAGTAACAGTGCACTGAAGGAAGCCAAGGCAGGAACTCAAACAGGGCAGGAAGCTGGAGGCAGGAGCTGATGCAGAGGCCATGGAGATCAACTCTTCTGTTGTTGTTTGTTTGTTTTTTGAGACAGGGTTTCTCTGTATAGTCCTGCTTGTCCTGGAACTCATGCTGTAGATCAGGCTGGTCCCGAACTCACAGAGATCTGCCTGCCTTTGCCTCCCAAATGCTGGGATTAAAGGCATATGCTACCACCGGCCGCCCCAGAGGCTGTGGAGGAGTGCTGTTTATTGGCTTCTTCTTCATGACTTACTCAGCCTGCTTTCTTATAAAAGCCAGGACCACCAGGTCCAGGTAGGGGATATCCCCACCCACAATGGGCTGGGCCCTTCCCCAGCAATCACTAGTTAAGAAAATATCCTCCAGGCTTGCCCACAGCCCAGCCTTATGGAGGTGTTTTCTCAACTGAGGCTCCCCCTCTTAGGTGACTCTAGCTTGTGTCAAGTTGACATAAAACCAGCCAGCACAAGTCCATTAGGTTAACCACCCTCCCCAGAGACCATCATCTTTCTCTCTTAGTCCTCTCTGGGCAGGCAAGGTACAGCTACTAATCTAGAATCCCAATTCAAGGCTCTGTCAGTAAAGGGCTTGCTACACAAGCTTGCAGACCTGCCTGAACTTGATCCCTTAAAAGCCACATGGTAATAAATGCATGCCTGTTTGTGCTGGGGAGGCAGAGGCAGCGGGGTCTCTGAGTCTTGCTGGCCAGCCAGTCTGGCTTCCTTGAGGGCTTCCAGGCTAGTGAGAAGACTTGATGGGGGTGGCCCATGGTGTTCCCCGCTCAGGATTAAGATTACATTCTGCCCTGACTGTCCAGCAAAGCTTGCTATGCAACAGCTATATGACCCCAAGGCAGGTTCCTTTCTTCTCTGTGTATCAGGTGACTTGACTTTTGAGCTCTGCGGTCTTTGTGAGTAGTGAGTGAAATATTTGTCACAGTACAGAACACAGTCCCTGGCATACCACCATACAGATGCAGATTTGGCCTGTTTTCTCTCTTAGCATTGTTCCCATCTCTTCCTACAGTATTTCAAGCATCACTAAGAGACCATGCGTATACAGGGGGCACCGAGGCTCAGGCTGCTGTTGATCTGTGGTATGTGACAATGGCTGGCTTTGTAAGGAGAAGACTTCCTCAAATATGATGCTTGCCAGTTACTATAGTGTAAAAATTCTGGCCAGTATCAAGTGAATAGCATTGTTCTGTGGAGGGCTAGGGAGGCAGGTGAAGGACAAACTCTTGAACCCCTGTGCTAATGGGTTCTGTGGCATCCCTGAACTTGTAGCTTTCCAGCATCAGCAAGGAAAGAATCCCCAAGGCAGGATTCTTGGTTAAACCATGGCTGAGTAACAGCTCTCAAGTCTTGACTGTGTACGCCTCTCATGGGCAGTGCCCTGTACCCTGGGATTCTGATGGGTAGCCGGGGCGATGGTATAGTCCAGAAAAGGCAAACGCTGAGAACAGTACTCAGAAATGATTGGTTTAGCCACATCTAAGAGTGCTAGGCAGGCTCCCTCTCAATACCTCCCCTTCTCCCTGGGACACATTGACCCTCTCATGGCTGTCCTCAGTGGTTATAGGCCTGATAGGATACCACTGCCAGAGGGTATCTATGCAGAACCTGCTCTGCCTGGATTGGGGTAAGCACAGCCAGGCAGGCTCCCTCCCTGGAATGGTTGTCCCCCTCCAGCAGCTGATACACAAAGTGCCTCTCCCAGGCCGCAGTGGGCAGGCACACTGTGGTCTCCTGAGCAGTCCAGCTGGGTTCTGTATTGGGCACTATCATGTAGGTGGCTCTGTGGAATACAGACTGCCAGGCATTACGTGCCTCACCGGGGGGGGGGGGGGGGGTAAACTAGGGTTTCAGGGGTGCCTTTAACATGATGGCAGAAAATTTTGGGTCAGTGTCAGTCTCCAAGAGAGGAGTTGGCTCAGGGTATGATGGTGATAGTGTGTAGGTGGGTGTGTGCCAGATGGCAGGGGTGAGAACTGTTACATCAGGAGGCCAGTGCTGTGGATAGCAAGACACCTTCTAGTGTGCACACACAGCAACAGGAGACTGGGACTCCTATGGGGTTTGAGTTTGGGCATTTCTCATACCCCATTCAGCTCCCTATAACCCACAACAGCATGTCAAGAAGTATTTTGCTTTGTAAAGCTGTGGGGACAAATTTATTGTCTTTCCTTGGGGATCTTGGCCACGAAGTGTTCATTTAATCTACAATTGGCACCAACTCTGAAGCAGACGCAGTATCTGCACAGATAAGAAGCTGCAGTGTGACAAAACAACAGTGCAGTCAATTATCCTCCACTTTGAACTTGGCCTGAAAGAAAAGGGATATGTTAATCACCTGTCCACCGGAATCAATTTTTTTCATTGTTTAGAAGCTTTGGGGGCTTATAGAACCATCTATTACTTGTTTTGTTTTGGTTTTTGACTTTTTCAAGACAGGTTCTCTCTGTGTGGCCCTGGCTGTCCCAGAACTTGCTCTGAGGACCAGGTTGGCCTCAAACTCAGAGATCTGCTTGCCTCTGCCTCCCAAGTGCTGGGAATAAAGGTGTGTGCCAGTATTTCCAGCTTTGTCTATCTTTTATTAATACCCAGTCTTGATTTTTGGGGTTACAAGTTCCTGAGAGAGGCAGGCAGGTGAGGGAGGGGGGGACTTGAGAGCTGTAATGGACAGAGTCTAAGGTCTACAGGAGGCGACAATGGTGGAGAATGAGAGGCAGGATGGGCAAAGCCTGGTGTCCACATTCAGCCTACCAGAAGGGAGCAGACAGCTTGGCTCTGTGTCTGACTGGTGTGGATAAAACAGTGGGTATTCACTTCTATGGCTCTCTGAAGGAAAGATGATGTATAGCAGGACTGAGGTGGGCAGTGCCTATGCATTTCCACTTCCCAGCATTCCCGTTTTAGTTTAGTTAGGGTTCCTATTTTCTTGGACCTCAGCAACTCTTATAAAGGAAAACATTTAATTGGGGCTGGCTTACAGTTCAGAACTTTAGTCCATTGTCATCATGGTGTGAGCACGGTGGCATGCAGGCAGACACAGTGTTGGAGAAAGGGCCAAGAGTTCTACATCAAGATGGGCAGGCAGCAGGAAGAGAGCATGACACTGAGCCTGGCTTGAGCCTCTGAAACCTCAAAGCCCACCCCCAGTGACACACTTCCCCCAGTAAGACCACACTACTCCAACAAGGCCACCCCTATGAGCCTATAGGGTCCATTTTCATTCCAACTACCACAATTCCCTTACTGCTTCCATAGTGGGCTGGTTTGGTAGGTTCTCTGAAGATGGTGGCTGACCAATGATGTTTCTGTGGCTCAACAGTCCTGGGTTCCACAGCCAGCAGGTTCTTTGCAGAGATAAAACTGGTTTTCCTTTGCCAGCAAAGTCACCCAAAGTCACATGTCACTGCCCAGATTTTTCTCACTCCCCCAAGTGTGGTTCTGCTCCAGTGCCTGACACTGCTCCAATCCATAGTTGGTTCTGGAAGCAGCTTACCACCCTGGATTCCCTCAGTGAGAAGTGCAATGAAATTTTGACATGTGTTTAGTCTTTATTTTTATGAGAAGCATTTAAAAGGCTTTTTGAAAATATTTTTATAATGTATTTTAGATGTGGTTTCACATAGCCCAGAGTGGCCTTCAACTTGCTATATGGTCAAAGCTGACTTGAAATTCCTGATCCCTCTGCCTCCAGCTCTGTGTGCTGAAATTATATGTGTACACTACCACACTAGCTAGATGTCCACTGCCAGCTACAGATGCCTCCTGAAGATGAAGAGAGGGCAAGTGGAGAGCAATGGGACCGTGGGATGCTAGGGGACGCATGGCTTCATGGTGTGGATGGGTCCTGGGAGGTGGATGTGGCAACCCTGAGCATTCCATTTGTGTCAGGTGGCCCCTGTGTCCAAGGCCAGGCTCTGTCTCAGTTCTTCAAGGTGGGGTGGGCTTTTCAATGATGTAGCTGCCACTGAGTCACCTGTGGTCCTGTGAGTAGTCCTTCACCTAAGCTGGAGTTGAGTAAAATCATTTATTTGTCATCAGTATCCTTTCAGTCACATGTCCCCAGGAATGTCACCTAACACCATTTCACATGGATCAGGAAGAGAAAGCCCTGGGTTCCAGAAACAAGACTCAGAGCTTCAAGGGGCTTTGGCTCGGCTCTGTGGTCCTGAGCCCCCTCTGGGATACCTAAGGCCAGATGATTTGGAACTTTATTGTAAAATGCAGCTCTTTCCCTGGCTTGATTTGCTGTAACAGGAATGTTGACTTTTGTACCAAACATGCTGTCAGAATTCAAAATACAACTCAAGCCAATAGCCATGACAGAGTGACCATACTATGTCTGGTAATCAAAGAAAACAGGAAGAAGGTGAGCCAGGTGCTGGGTGGCTTTCTCTGAGTAGCCACTTTTTTTGTTTGTTTGTTTGTTTCTTTTTGGTTTTGGGGGACAGAGTTTCTCTGTGTAGCCCTGGCTGTCCTGGAACTTGCTCTGTAGAACAGGCTGGTCTCGAACTCACAGAGATCTGTCTGCCTCTGCCTCCTGAGTGCTGGGTTTAAAAGTGTATACCACCTTTCCTTTCTATGGCTCAAATATCTCCCGGAGATTAAGTGCTCCGCTCTGGACCCATTTTACCTTGGGTCAATACCCAGGTTGTAATTTCTGCCTTTGTGAACTGGGCCACGTTCCTCTGCTTCTCTGGAGCTGTAATAGGTGCGCAGTATCCACCTCAAGGGGCTGTTGTAAAGATACTTTGTTTACATGTATTGGCTTGGGATAAGCAGCCTGGGGTCATTTATAGTTATTTTATTAATAACTTTTAAAGGGGATAAATGCATGTTAGGTGTTCTGATATCTGATTACAGGATCCTGTGTGCATGTGGTGTGTGTGTGTGTGTGTGTGTGTGTGTGTGTGTGTGTGTGTGTGTATACACACACACACACACACACACACACACACACACATACATGTTATCTGCCTCACCAAGAGTACAAATTCCATTTTTTTGCCTGAAAAATCTCCTGACTTGCTTTCACACTTTTTTTTTTTTGAGAGCTGTTTGCGCTGGACACATTCTGCCTTCGTAAAGGTTTAAAATCTAGGGCAGAGCTTTTCCTCAGAGGGAGAGGGAAGGTCACAAGGAACATCTGTCGTCCTTGTCCTCAGTGTTCTAGATCGAGGACTTACTCGGACAAGACTGAGACACCAGAGCAATAAAATAATTGACCTGATTCTCATTTTAAAGCAGAGCCACGAGCTTTGCTGAGACACAGAACTCTTTATCATAAAAGGCAATGTTTTGCCACACTTATTTCGCTGGCAATAAAAATGTTGGCTTTTGCACCCAATGTCCCTCCTAGTAAAATAAATTGGAAGGACACACAGGGACAATGTAGTGTAGATTTCAAGCAAGTCTGGCTCAGGATCCAGTGCTGGAGGAACTGGCTCCAGCAGGACTCACAGGCTGAGACACTATAGCAAGGGTGTGCTGTGGGGACCAGGTTAGCCTGGGTCTGATCTAGCTTCACTGCAGAAGGCAGGTCTGAAGTAGAGCCAGGATTTCATCTGTGTACACTTAGCACCAGAGCTGGCATGGAATGGGCATATTGACATTGATGGAGGGAATGATTGAGGGATAGAGGGATGGGAGGATGAAAGGATGGATAGATGAATGGAAAGGCAGTGGGCGGACACACCCATATCAAGCTTTTGTTTCTGATGTTCCATGGTGCCCAAAGTCTTGGGTTTTGAGGGTCTTGAACTATCAATTTGCTGGGAGACACCTTGGATCAAGGCCAAGGTAACTTGAATAGGTCTTGATATCAGACAAGATTAAAAACTTGTGGAAAGGTGAAATGTGGGGGCTCACTGAATCAAAATAAAAACAAGCATTGGATTTATAATAGAATCTTGTTTGACTTCAAAAATGTGTCTCTGCACAAATTGAAATGCTACTTTCAAAAATACAGCTTGAATAAGCTACTGAGAAAGCAAAGCTGAGTTAATATTCTTGCAAATAATGTCCCATGTTTTCTGTAACAAGTGTGAATTGTCTTAGTTTGGGTTGACAGGACAAAGTACCATAGACTGGTTAACATGGAAACAGCTTGGATTTATTTATCACCACTCTGGAGGCTGAAAGTCTAAGAACAAGGCCTCAACATGGCTGGGTTCCTGGGAGGGCTCTCTCTAGACTGTGGTCTTTGGCCCTTGTGTGACAGAGAGCTGGCTCGGGCCCCTTTCATACACACACTAATCAACCCATATGACTGCATCACCACCTAACTCTGTCCCCCTGGAGCTTAGGGCGACAATCTCCACACAAGCATTAAGTCCAAAACAATTATCTTCATAGAGTTGAGCATAAGATTGAGCTGTACACAAGCCTGTAGGGCATTTTTAAAATTAGATGGGGGAAAGGCAGCCCAATGTGTGTGGTGCCATCCCTGGCTAGGTGGTCCTGAGTGCTTTAAGAAAGCAGGCCAAGCAAGCTTTGAGGAGCAAGCCAGCAAGCAGCACTCCTCCATGGCCTCTGCATCAGCTCCTGCCTCCAGGTTCCTGCCCTGCTGGAGTTCTTCCCCTGAGTTCCTTTAATGATGAACTGTGGTATGAAAATGTAAATCAAGCAAACGCTTTCTTCCCCAAGTTGCTTTTGGTTAGTGTTCCATCATAGCTAGAAACCCCAACTAAGACAGACAAGGGAGAGAGATTGCTGTTGTCTTTTCACAGACAAGAACCACAGCCCAGAGAACATTGTCATCCTGTCACTCGGCTTCCTTTCACTGTGACAAATCCCCAAGAGAACTTTTCAACAGAGGAAGGGTTTGCAGGCTATGGGAAGATAGAGCATCATGTTGGCAAGTGTGATGGGAGAGGAGAGAGAGTGGAGATCAGGGACACACACACACTTCAAAGAAATGCTCCCACCTACCCACTCACTCACTGTCCTAGAGCTTATAGCCAGGCCCCACTTTATAAGATTTCTGTCACACTCCAGGAACATCATCGAGCTGTGAACCCATTGATTAGGCCTGGCCTCCACTCACTTGTCAATGATTGGCCTCCCAGTTAAGGACCAAGTGTCGCCATCCGCCATTTGAGTCTTGGGGTGGTGGGGGGCATGACGACGACAACACTTCATATCCGAGCCATAAAGCTGAGGTCAGTGTTGAGTCCGAATACAGACATTCTGAGCGGATAGCCTAAAGACCTACTGTGCCATCCCATTCTTTCATGAGAGAGCGAATTTGTGAATATATTTGATGATTTGCAAAGTGAACTCCCTTTTCTAGGTAGAGATGACAGGTGCCCACTGGCTTGTGACTGCTGACTGGCTTAGTCCTTGTATCTATGGAAGATGATGGGGTGACAACCATGACTGGCCTTCTAGACATCCTGGAAGGGAGACTTCTAGGGTCACTGCAGCATGGTGCTGTCTGTGGTCAACCCAAAAGATGCCCCCCATAGAGTCTTCACACAGTACAGAGATTAGGCATGTGTGGTGGTGAATGCCTTCACTCCCAGCACTTGAAAGTAGAGGCAGGTGGATCTTTATGAGTTCAAGGCTATCCTGGTCCATATAACATGTCCAAGGCCAGATGTCTACATAGTAAGGTCGCGCCTAGCCCTGAAGTCCATGGCCACTGTTTAGTTATGGACCCCAAAACTTATCTTTGTCATTTGGAATTCCTGTGCCAGAGGCTGCCAGGCACCTGTCCATGTTGGCTTTTCTGTTGCTGTGATAAAACACCATAACCAAAAGCAACTTGAGGAAAGGGTTTATTACATCTTACAGCTTGTAGTCCATCATCCAGGGAAGCCAGGAAGTAGGAACAGAAGTGGAGGCCATGGAGGGGTGCTGCTTACTGGCTCCTCAGCCTGCTTTCTTTTAGCACTCAGGATTCCCAGCCCAGGGGTGGGGGCACTGCTCACAGTGGGCAGAGTTCTTCCAAACCAACCATCAATCAAGGAAAATGTACCACAGGCTTGCCTAATGCACCACAGGCTTGCCTAGTAGCCAGTCTGGTGGGGGCATTTTCTCAACTGAGGTTCTCTCCTCCAAAATGACTCTAGCTTGTGCCAAGTTGTCACAGAACTGACCTCCAGGCTACCCACCCCCAACTACCAGCCACCATCAGCCCTGGGGAGAATTTAATTGCTTTCATACCCAGCACCTTGCTAAGTCTGCAGGCACTGAGGGCTTTGAAGATTAAAGTATGAAAAGAAGTTAATTATTTAAAGATGCACATTTGAAATGGGGCAAACTGAACTTAGATAAAAACCAGGAGGTCTAAATTGCCAGTTACCATTAGCAAGCTCTTCATATGTAGCAAATGAGCAGGGCCTAACCTCTACATCAGGTACCCTGACTGACACAGTTTGACTTGGGCGTGTCATCCCAGTCCTGTACTTAAGGAAACCTAGGCACAGAGAGGTTGGGTGCCTTGCCAAGGGTAATACAATTTCAAAAGGCAAGGACAGAGATTTGAACCCACATCTATGTCCCTTCCTCAGGGTACTATTGGGGTAGAAAATGTACTCATTCCTGGAGAAATCGGTCCCCAGGGATCTCTATTGACTTTATGTTCCCTATGCCCATTGCATCTATTTGAGGTTGAGAAACAACTATTTGTAGATGTGATGAGAAAGAAAAATAGGTTCCATGGTATCAGTGAGGATGCTTAAACTATCTGAAATTACAGAAACAGTTCACTCTGGCTCTAGTAGGATATGGTCCATTAGTCATGGAATCAATTGGTGAAGATGGCGCCAGGAGGGCCTAATTTGGTGCCTCTCCTTCCAGTGTCATGCCAGGCCTCACTCAGTGGAGAACCGGTCTTCCATCTGGACGCACCACCACCAAACCTCATTATCCTTTCTGTTCGATGTTATTAAACATCCGAAGTTGATGAGATTTTTTTGGAGGACAAAATAGTAACTGTGACTTAATGGGAAGCATCTGCAAGCACAGTTAAGCACTGAGTGATTGCACGGACCCACACGCAGGCCGGCTCTGCACCTCTTAGTGGCAGGTAGCTTTCCTCTCCATGGAGCGCCCTCCTTTTCTATTAAATTTTTTTATTTATTTTACATATCACCATAGTTTCCCCTCTCTCCTCTTCTCCTTCTCCCGTCTTTCATCTACTCTCCCACCCCCGGTTCCATTGCTCCTCCATTCTGAAAGGGGTAGACCTCCCTTGGGAGTCAACAAAGCATGGCATATCAAGTTGAGGCAAGACCAAGCTCCATTCCCTACACCAAGGCTGGGCAAGGCATCCCAGCATGAGGAATGTTCCCAAAGCCGGCTCAAGAGCCAGGGACAGGTCCTGATCCCACTGTTATAAGCCCCACAAACAGACCAATCTATGTAATCGCCACACACATGCAGAGGGCCTAGGTCAGTCCCATGCAGACTCCCTAGTGTCGCTCCAGAATCTGTGAGCTCCCGCTAGCTCAGGTCAGCTGTCTCTGTGGGTCGTTGCATCATGATCCTGACCCCCCTGACTTACACAATCCCTCCTCCCTCTCTTCATCAGGACTTCCAGAGCTCAGCCCAGTGCTTCCATCAGTTACTGGATGAAGGTTCTCTGACAATTAAGATAGACACCAATCTGATTATAGGAGAAGGCCAGTTCAGGCACCCTCTCTACTATTGCTAGGAGTTTTAGCAGGGGTCATCCTTGTAGATTCCTGGGAGTTTCCCTAACACCAGGTTTCTCTCTAGCTCCCAAACGCCCTCCCATCAAGATATCTCTTTCATTGCTCTTCCCCTCAGTCCCATCCCCAACTTGCCCATGTTTCACTCATGTTTTCATCCCCCTCCCCCTCCCCTCCCCACTCCCAGTTCATCCAGGAGATCTCATCTATCTCCCCTCTTTAGGTCCTCCTTGTTACCTATCTTCTCTAGGGCTGTGGATTGTAGCATGGCTATCCTTTACTTTACAGCTAATATCCACTTTTAAATGAGTACATATCATGTGTGTCTTTCTGGGTCTGGGTTACCTCACTTGGGATGATTTTTTTCTGCAAATTTCAAGATTTCATTGTTTTTTAGAGCACAAACAAAATATCACAAGTGTCATTGCGGTATGATTGAGAATTCTTTGGATATATATATATATATATATATATATATATATATATATATATATTGCCTGAGATTGGTATAGCTGAGTCTTGAGGTAGATTGATTCCCAATTTTCTGAGAAAAAACCACACTGATTTCCAAAGTGGCTGTACAAGTTTACACCCCCACCAGCAGTGGAGGAGTGTTCCCCTTTCTCCACATCCTCTCCAGTATAAGCTGTCTTTGGTGTTTTTGGTCTTAGCCATTCAGACAGGTGTAAAATGGTATCTCAGAGTCATTTTAATTTGTATGTCCATGATAGCTAAGAATGTTGAACAATTCTTTAAGTGTATCTTGGCCATTCAAGATTCTTTTGATGAGAATACTCATATTAAATCTGTATGATGTTAATGTTTTATTGCTTTGACTCTTCAATCTTTTTGAGGAGCCCACCATCCAGCTCCCAAATAAACCACTCACAGAGGCTTATTCTTTTTTATGAATGCCCGGACTTAGCTTGGCTTGTTTCTAGCCAGCTTTTCTTATCTTTTGTTTTGTTTTGCTTTGTTTTGTTTTTCATGGCAGGATTTCTCTGTATTGCTTTGGAGCCTGTCTTGAAACTAGCTCTGTAGACCAGGCTGGTCTCGAACTCACAGGGATCCACTTGCCTCTGCCTCACAAGTGCTGGGATTAAAGGCGTGTGCCACCAACACCGGGCCAATTTTTCTTATCTTTAATTTTCCTAACCACCTCTGGGATTGCCTCTGGGATTTTTCCTTTTCTTTTGTATATCTTACTTTCACTCTTACTCTGTGGGTGGCTGGGTGGCTGGCTCCTGCCATTTTCTCCTTGTTCTCTTGCTTTCTCCTCCTCTTCCTCATTTCTCCTTCTTTTTATACTCTCTGCCTACCAGCCCCACCTATCCTTGCTCCTGCCTCACTACTGGCAGTTCCGGTCTTTATTAGGACCACCAGAAGTTTTAGACAGGCACAGCAACACAGCTTCAGAGCTAAACAAATACAGCATAAACAAAAGCCACACGTCTTAAAATAATACTTCCCAACATCTGTACCCCCGTTTTTAAATTGGATTATTTGCTTTTTTGATGTCTAGTTTCTTGAGTTCTTTATATATTTTGGAGATCAGCCTCTCTGTCAGATGTGAGGTTGGTGAAGATCTTTACCCATTCTGTAGGGAACTGTTATTGACAATGTGATGGGAGATGTCATTCTGTAAATATGTTACTTGTACTGGTTAATGAATAAAGTACTGTTGGCCAATAGGAAAGCAAGATAGACAGGACTAGGAGACAAGGAGGATTCCAGAAAGTAGTTGGGAGGGGTCAGCATGTAGAGCCTGGAGACAACAGAGGTCCTGGGCCGTCTCTCCAGTAAGATGAGGTCATGTGGAAATACTTAGATTAATAAAAATGGGTTAATATTTAAGACAGAGCTAGGTGATAAAAAACTAGTAACTGGCCAACAACATTGTATCAAATACAGAGTCTCTGAGTGTTATTGGGGGCTGGTGTGGCGGTGGGACAAGACCGGCAGGAAAGAAAACTGCTGGTAACAACAGTGTTCTTTGCCTTACAGAAACTTTTCAGTTTCAGGAGGTCCCATTTGTTACCTGTCAATCTCAGTGCCTATGCTACTGGTGTTATATTTAGGAAGTGGTCTCTAGTGAGGCTCCCTTCTTATCCAAGCCTTTCATGGTGCTTTCTGGGTGTCACTATGGAGACAACAGCTGTTGACACCTTCCAGGGAAGCAGCAAACATCCAGTAAGCTTGTACTATTAGATCTATCACCAAGGGCAATGGGTTAAAAGGCAGCCCCCAAATGATGCACTCATTTGGAACTTCAGTGTGTTCATCTCTTCCAGAAAATACCTCAAATAACATGTGACCAACTATCTGGATACCTAGTAGTCCAATCAAGTTGGCATTATGAAACTAGCTGCTTGTGGTGAGTATTATTAATAGCATGATAGCCTTCCATTCAGCAGAGGTCTGTGGAGGTCACGGAGATTGTCTCCTGGCCTCCACACTTGTGCTATGGGCATGCATACCCACTTACCTGACTGCCCAGACAAAACATTTGAAACATCAGACTAAGCCCTAGCCACAGGTGTGGCCTCAGAAGACCCCACCTCCACGCACATCCCACAGGTGTGGCCTCAGGCCAGGACTTCTGAGCAAGGGGGTCATCCTTACTATAGCATTTCTTGAATTCCATTTCCTTTTTGGACACTTGATGCCATCATGATGACATAAAAGAAGGAGTCAGGGGTCCATCCTGCCCACAGTTTCAGAGGTCCACTTCCTGTCTGCTCTGTGCTTCCTGTTCTGCCAAGATCCCAGGAGTGAGGAGGCCCAGCTGCACACTTCCACGCTGTGGACCCATGCCTTCCCTCATGAGGGACCATATTTCCTCAAACCATGAGCCAAACAAACCCTTCTTCCCTGCAATTGCCTCTGATGGGATGGGTGTTTGGTCACTGAGATGAGAGAATCGCTGACCCGGCACCAGCCCCAGCTCCCCAGGCTCCAGCCAGCTATCATACTAGCTGAAGCCAA
Source organism: Cricetiscus sungorus (assembly GCA_030556225.1). Classification (NCBI taxonomy): domain Eukaryota; kingdom Metazoa; phylum Chordata; class Mammalia; order Rodentia; family Cricetidae; genus Cricetiscus; species Cricetiscus sungorus. The sequence goes on along the minus strand of JANBXA010000728.1, from coordinate 9,273,049 downwards.
CTCTTTCAGGCCAAGAGCTCAGCAGGGGTTTGGACAATCCAGGAATGCCTTGAATATTCTCCCAGAGTGGTAGGCACCCCAAACCCACTGCACATGCTGGCATCTTCTGGGTCCATGCAGCATCTTACACTCAGGTAAGTACTTTGGGGGCACTTTATTCCTTTCAATTTTTAAAAATGATGTGTAAGTGGGCTTGTGTCTCTGTGTGGGTATTTGCATGAGTTCAGGTGCTCACGGAGGCCAGAGGAGGCCATCAGCTCCCCTGGAGCTGGAGTGACAGGTGTCTCAGATCCTCTACAAATGCTCTTTGTTGTTGGCTTTTCGAGACAGGGTTTCTCTGTGTTAACAGCTCTGGCTGTCCTGGAACTCTGTAGACCAGGCTGGCCTCAAACTCACAAAGATCTGCCTGCCTCTGCCTTCAGAGAGCTGGGATTAAAGGTGTGGACCTCAAAGGCCCGGCTTGCTCTACTAGTGCTGTTAACCACGGGCCGTCTCTCCACCCTTACTTAATTTGTTTCTTAGTTGTGGTTACAGACATTTCCTTTGCCTTCTTACCATGCCGGCACCCGGTACCGGTCACTGTTGAATGGTGCCGGGTCAGCGATTCTCTCATCTCAGTGACCAAACACCCATCCCATCAGAGGCAATTGCAGGGAAGAAGGGTTTGTTTGGCTCATGGTTTGAGGAAATATGGTCCCTCATGAGGGAAGGCATGGGTCCACAGCGTGGAAGTGTGCAGCTGGGCCTCCTCACTCCTGGGATCTTGGCAGAACAGGAAGCACAGAGCAGACAGGAAGTGGACCTCTGAAACTGTAAGCTGCCACCTTAATGAAATGTTTTCCTTATAAGAGTTGCTGTGGTCACGGTGTCTCTTCACAGCAATAGAAACCCTAAGACACTTGTACATCGGCCTCATCGGAGGTGGGAACAGGTGATGAGGTCCTATGTTCCTCTCAGTACAGTTGGGCAACCCAGGACAGGTGTGGGAGGGGGGCAGTGAGGAGCAAGAATCGTGGCTGCTGAGTGCCACTGCTCTGCCAAGTTGCTTCTTTGGCCTCAGCACCCACCAGCCATTTTTGTTTGTTTTAGCCACCAACACCTCCTTCACCTCAACCACGGAGAACCACCAGCTCCATCCCCATCACTGGCGTCCTGGATGGGCACCAGCCTTGGTTTCCTGGTGTCCTGCCCCACCATGCTGCCAAATGAGGCAGGCTGGGTTAAGGCCTCTGGATTAAGGAGGCGCTAATGACCTAATATCTCAGCTGGGGATTTGACGGATCCCATGCAGCAGTGCAGCAGGAGATGCGCCCGCCCGCTGATTTCACTCTCAGATGCCACCACTTCAGTTATGCTAAGTCCTCATCAAGAGAGAATTAGAGGAGATAAAAGGCAAGTGCTTAGGGTTCCCGTGGACCACCTGCAGCTGCAGAATATCACGCCATCCTCAGCTGTCACCTGCCATGCAAAGGTGCCGCCACCAACCCTTCAAAAACCTATGATCCCAGGGATCATAAGCCCAAGTCTACAAGGCCTTTTGCCCTCCAGCCTCCAATTTCTTTAACCTTTGGTTCCAGCCAAAAAACAGGCAACAGCTTCCTGTTTCTACCTTCCCCCAACTTTAAGGGTTTCCCAACTATACAAAGCTGAGATGGATGCTAGACCCCACTTCTTGCTTTCTGATGGAAGTAAGCTCCTGGCTCACTTACCAGCTACAAAGAATACCACTTACTAATGGTACTCTCTGGGCCTCAGTTTCCTCATCTAGAAAATGGGGTGAGTGGTACCTTGGGAAGTTCATGCTTCAATGAGGTCACCAAGGAAGCTTGAGACATCTTAAAACACACAGGATTTTGAATGTCAGCCTCTGAGCCCTCTCTATGCTACCCAAGATCCTGAAGAAAATGCAGACATATTTACTGTTACTATAAATTTGACCTTGAAAATCAGAAGTTAAAACAGCTCAACAATGATGGGATTCTAAAACAGTTAGGAAAGGGAAGCATGTGACCAGCATGGCAGGCCATTTAAGGCCAAAGCATGTCTCAGAATGCGTACTCATCTAAAGTCAAATCTCAGGCTTTGTGAGGACACAGCAAGGCTTGACCTTAAGGACTGATATTTCTGCTAGACACATGGGTGATGGGATAAGAAACTGTTAGTACAAGTCGGGTATCATGGGACACAGCTGTGATCCAGCAAAGAGGGTGGTGGTTCAAAGTCAGCCTGTCTTCATGAGAGGAAGGGAGGGAGAGGGGAAGGCAGCAGGGAGGAGGTGCCTCATGAGGTTGATCTCATTTCTTCATCAGGGGATGTCCAGGGGAGTGAGCAAGTTTTGGGAAGGGGTGGGCTGCAGGCTGAGCAGGTAATCGAAGCAGCTGCAGTCACTAAGTCTAACCCTGGACAACATGCTTTCCTGGAGCATTTCTCTGGATCCTGCTGGCAATGGTGATCTCTTGTATCATCCCATTTCCCAGCTGAGGACACAGTTTTACAACTCCAAGAATTTGTTCCAGAGCTCGAGGCTCTCAGTTTGCTGCAGCAGCTATCTGTGACCCCAGAGGAGTGGAGGTGGGTTTCAGAGATGTAAAATAAATATGGAGATTAGATTTTGATACTGGCAACACCAAACCAGAAAACAGCCTGTGGCTGTGGCTTGGTCTGGAAATGATGGAAACACAGTGGGAGTAAGGTGGGTTTGCAACAGGCACTTTGGAATGGCATCTGCTAAACTGAGCACACACCACTGTGTCTAGCAACACCCTAGGGCTATTCACGGGCAGAGCATCTGCTAGAGCCCTGTAGATGGCTGGCCTGGGTAGATCTCACAAACTGGCTGAGTGGAGCCAGGCTTGAAACACTGAGCACCCAACTGACTCTAACTGGCTTCTGTCCCAGAAGTCTGGGCCATGGTTACCTCTCAATGGTGGAGACAGGAGTGGGGGGTACAGATGGAGCTTGGAGGAGGGCTCCACGCAGGCTATATTATTCCACAACTACCCAGGATCAGGGTTACCTTACACATCTGATGTAAAACCCTCCAAGCATTGTCATCTTTCGTTTCCCGTTATTCCCACCAATTTGCTTTGTTTGTTGTCAGGGTCTCTTGTAGCCCAGACTGGCCTCAAGTCACTATGTAGCCAAGGATAGCCTTGAAATTCTGCTCCTTCTGCCTGTCCCTCCTGAGAGCTGAGAGTATGGGCTGGCTCCATCACATCTGGCTTATGTGGCACTGGGAACCCAGGTCTTCATGCATGCTCGGCAAGCACTCTACTCACCAAGCCACATCCTCAGATCCACATTTTAAAAAAAAAAAATGGAAAAGCATATATGTATTTAGCCATTTGGGGTATACATGTTGTATGTACGTGCACCAGCCTAAGGGGATCAGAAGGTGGCATTAGATTCTCTGGAAGTGAGTTACAGGTGGTTGTGAACCACCATGTGGATGCTAGGAATTGAACCTGGGTCCTCTGAAAGAGCACAGTCTGAACAGCTTTAGACAGTTTATGTTCCACAAATCCACTCTGTTGGAGCCTGTGCTCCAGTGGTGATCAGTATATTCAGAGTTGTGCAGCCAACACCACTATCTCATTTGGGGACATTTCCCTCTTGTCAAAAAGAAAACTGGCTCCTGTTTACAATAAGTCTGCAGTGACAGTCCCTGGTCCCCAACCCCAGACAACAGTGCACAAACTAAAATGATTATTGAAATGTCCACAGTATAATGGGAGGGAGTTAGGTATGGGGGAGGTTTGGGGGGAAGCTTAGGCTGAGTTCCTGGGCCACTGTCGTGGCCTGCTGTGTATACATTGTTGGTTTGGGGGACTTTGGCAGTGTTTTCAGCATAGTAGCCCTGCTTTCTTGTTTCTCTGCTTCAAGCAGGCCTGAGCCAAGTAAGTCATGGCACAATCAGAATTCAAATGTGGGTATGCTTTGTAGCCAGATAGGAGCAGGCCAGGCTTCTTTTGTGGCCACAACACGGCTTTCCCTGGAAAACTTGTTCACATCTGGATGGGATAAGTCCTTGGAACCTCAGGGTCTCCAGAGCCTACTGCTCTAGGACATGGAAAGCATCATCCTGCCTGGTACCATGCGCTCAGCACCACATGGGCCACAGACACAGAGGACAATACCAGGAAAGAGCAGAGAACTGTGTTCCTGGGTCACCTGGGGATGGGAGGGTGGCCTGGACTTAAGTCACAACGCATAAGATTGTATGCTGGCCCCGCTCACTGGTGACCATCTTTCTTGTCTAGGGAAGTCACCTACACTCACTCAGTCCTCACAGCAAACCTGAAAGGCAAGAGGCACTGTTACTGTTTTTCAAATGGGGAAACTGAGGTTCAAAGAGGAGCCACCAGCTGTGTGAACCTAGCATTCAAAGCCCTGGCTTCCATCCCCAGCACAGGATAAGATGTAGCATGGTGGTGCCTCCTTTAATCCCAGCACTTGGTAGGTGGAGATGGCAGAATTAGAAATTTAAAGTCATCCTCTACTACCTACTGACTACATGAGACCCTGTCTAAACAAAAGTCCCCAAACAAAATAGAACAAATATGAACCAAGCCAGAGGTCTGAGCTTGTGGTGAGCTGGAATATGGTTTCCAATATTCTCTCAAATTCGCGGGATGCTGGGCCTCAGTGGGTCACCTCCCTGCTGATGTCCCTGGAGCTCGCTTATGCCATGGGGAGCCTGGCCACTAGGACTGAGCTGAGTTGGGGCTGAATGCCTACAGTGGCCTCCATCTGCAGGGCTTTGCCTGGCTGCTTAGTGCTGAGAGACCACAGCGGCTTTCCCAGGGCTTCATGCTTTCCGGCTTCCTATTGGTCGAAGTAAGTCATAAGGCCAACCCTGGAGGCGGGGCAAAACAAGGCTAGCACTTGGTGCCAGGATCGGTACTTGTGTGCTCCTATGTCCAGGTGCTCACGAGTGTGTGTAAATGGTTATGAAGACTGACACCAGGCAACTGTACTTGCTAAGAGTGTGAGTGCCTGTGTGCATGAACCCCTGATCGAATGGGAATAGCATGGATCAGTAAGGCTCACTTCCTGTATGGACCCATTGAGTGTGCCTGGAAAGCATCGAATGCCAAATCCAGCAGAATAAATTCTAGAATGGCAGCTGCTGTTGAGATTTTTTTGCACTGTGATTATGATAATTACTGTGGGTCCCCAGGCCAAGGAGGTAGAAGAAATGGGCTCTTCTCAAGTCAGTGATTTCCAGCCCCTGTTGTTTAGAAGGCTAGAGAAAAGCTCCTGGGCAGGAGATAAAATTGGGTGGTCCCAGCCCCAAGGGACAGACTCTGTCACCAGGAAAGGACTAGGGATCTACCCTAGACCAGAGCCCCAAGGGGATCCCAGGATGTCTCCATCTTTCATGCTCATCACACACCACATAGGACCACAGCAGTCCTCATGCAGTCATCTGCCACTGCAGAGGCACAGAGCCTTCAGCACTGGCTGCCGGCCCCACCCCTGCTCCCTTCAGCCACACCTGGCAATCTGCAGTCGTGTTTCAGTCGGGGCCGCCTCAGAGACTTAGAACGAAATCCCCAGTCCTTTCCTGGGGAACATTCACTGGGGGAGCATTCCCTCAGGAGAGTTTTCACATCTTAGAGCAAGTAGAAGGACCCGTCCAAGGAAGGCACTGGAGCTCTTGCAGGAGGAGGCTGGGCTGAAGGGAAGAGCCAGTGAGTCAGAGGAAGACAGAGCAAGCCAAGTCTGGAACCTTGTCTACCAAGGAGACTCAAGGTGGTGGACCCCCTGGAGGGGCATGGTGGTCCTCAGAGCGTCCCCAAACTGATCTTCTCCCATCCCTGGCTTCCTGGACAAAGTCATGCATTCCTTTCTTACTGTAGCTCTAAGTTCAGTGTAAAATGGGTCTCACAGCTGGCATCGGCTGGTTCCCACTGGAGGCCCACTGTGTCCTCCCAACTCCTGGAGGCTGCCTTGACTCCACTCACAGCCCCTCTCTCTATTGTCCAAGCCAGCAGCTGTGTCTTCCTTTCAGTCTCTGACCGCTGTCTCCAGTCTTGTGTAAGCTTCTCAGGCTTCCACATAACTGTGCCATGCCCCCAGTCCCGCCCCACCCTGTGACTTTTGGGAGCACAGTGTGCCAGCTTGGATCAGGCAGGGCCATCTGCCCCATCAGCTTAATCATACCCACAAAGCCTCCTCCTCCACTTTGTGGCTTGTGTCTGAACTGTCCCCTCACCACTGTGCTTTAGAGATTGGTCCCTCCTGGTGGTGCTACTTTGAGAGGCCAAGGAGCCTCAAGGAGGTGGAGCCCAGCTGGAAAAAGTTGAAAGTTAGAATCAGCTCCCCTGGTTCCCGTTGCATTCTCTACTTCCTGGTCTGCTCTGTGAACACCCTTCGTTTTTCTTTAATAAATGGATCCTTCCCCAGGAACAGAGGATATTGATTAGGTCCAGCAGGTGGCGACATGAGCCAGCCCTACAGAGACCCAGGCTGGTGCCTGAGGCCCCTGTTAGCCTCAGTGTGGGTGGGCAGTTCCACACCTCTTTGCTTTCTGTTTTTACCCTCTTCTGCAGCCCAGCTCAGCTGTCCACAACTTTGGCTCTGCACACCACCAGGAAGCAGAGGTCCAGGGCACCAGAGAATCACATGACAGATGAAGGCAGCCGGGGCTCACAGTTATCCTGAGAGCAATGTGGCACTGTATAGCAGTTCATTTATTTGCTTGTTTTGTTTTGTTTGGTGTACAGAACGTTTTGCTGCTGTAGGTCATTTTCTGCAGGCCACATAATCTGTGTGACTGGGTGACAAAGGGTGGGTGTAGGGTCCTGCATGGACCCCCAAGGCACCTTGAGCAAGCCTGAAGCTGTTGGCTGGAACATCTTGCACCAGAGTAGTCTTGGTACTCTTCTTGATTTGCTAACACACATCTGCTGGGGAGGAACTAAGCCCGAGAACTTGCACGCTTGATCCTTGATTGTTTTCCACTGTGCTGTGAGTCAGTATATAAGCCCACTCCATCCCCTCAATAAATGGCATTCAGCATTCCAGCTGCACGAATGACCTGCTGTCTTCTTTTATTTCAATCTCTAGGCCTTCCCCTCGATTGTAGCACCGGAGCTACAGGTGGGCAACTCCCTCCATCACAGGCCTTGCCAGCAAGGGGCAGTGTAGTTTCATGCTCATCCCCCTAGGGATGCTTCTTCATGGGACCTAACACCCTATCTTCACCACCACCACACCACCACCAGGTAGGGAGACAAGAGATGGCACCAAGGTTTGTAAAGTGAGGACTTCATTCCCTCACCCACTGTCCACCTCTGGATGGGAGCAGAGTCAGACAGGAGAGGCCAGCCTGGAAGGACAGGGACACTGGGTTCATGTCTGTGTTGAATGGTTTTATGTCGACTTGACACAAGCAAGAGTTCATCTGAGAGGAGGCAAGCCATCCAAGGGCTGGTGGTCCTGGGTTCTATAAGGAACGTGGGAAATAAGCTAAGAAGCAGCACCCCTCCGTGGCATCTGCATCAGCTCCTGCCTCCAGGATCCTGCCCTATTTGAGTTCCTGTCCTGAGTTCCCTTGATGAAGAGGGATATACAAGTATAAGCCAAATAAGCCCTTCTCCCATCTTGCTTTGATCGTGGTGTTTCATCTAAGCATTGGTGACTCTAACAAAGACAATGTCACTGTGGCTTATGGCATGGGCACTAGGAGGCTGCATTTTATGATGAAGAGGACCAAGGAAAGTTAGGAAGCCAGGCACTTTATGTCAGGATGGGAAGAGGAAAGTGAGATCCTTCAGGAAGGGAAGTACTTAGCAGGGAGCTGCCCAGTGCCTGCTGTTCTGGTTAGGGCTGTGTTGACATGGCTGTGCCACCCCCCCCCACCCTATTGCCGTGATGACCAAAGCAACTTGGGGAGGAAAGGGTTCATTTGGCTTACACTTCCATAGCACTGTTGATCACTGAAGAAATTCGGGGCAGGAACTCAAAGCAGGCCAGGGACCTGAAGACAGGAGCTGATGCAGAGACCATGGAGGGATGTTGCTTACTGGATTGCTCCTCATGGATTGCTCAGCCTGCTTTCTTATAGAACCCAGGACCACCAGCCCAGGGGTGGGACCACCCACAATGGGCTGGGACTTCCCCTATCAATCACTAATTAAGAAAATGTCCTTCAGGCTTACCTGAAGCCTGATCTTATGAAATCATTTTCTCAACTTGGGCTCCCTCCTCTCAGATGACTCTAGTCTGTGTCAAGTTGACATAAAATTAGCCAGCACACCTGCCCAGCCCTTGGCAAATTGTTAGAGATGGATCATAAGATTGTACTGATTGGAGGAATCCCTCAGGACTCCAGAGTTATAGAGCCATGCGTACTCATCTCCCCTAAGCTGCCCTGCTTTCCCCAGCATGGAGAGGACCCAGGCCCTATCTCCTGAGTGGGATTTGGTAAGGGATGGGGAAGGGTGTTTGGGGTGGGGGAAGGTCATAGACAAACTTCTAGTGTTCTGTGAGCCTGTGCTGCTTGGGAACTAGACCTATATGCAAAACACTACTCCAGGTGCCTCCAGATGATGTGTACATGGTTTCTGGGGACCAGGGTGTGGACGCTTCTGCTAGCCTTCCAGAGTTCCTTCTCCCCTCAGGCCAGACTGGCTCTAGAACAGGATCTGGGTGGATGGTGTAACTCCCCAGCTGAACTCCAAGTCCACATCTTCTCAGAGGCCTCTTGAAGGAGGCTGAATGTGGGGCTTAGTGGGGCCTGGGTCTGAGGAAGGGACCACAAATAGGAAACAGTGGGAGGCAGAGGCAGGTAGGTCTTTGTGGTTTGAGGACAACCTGGTCTACAGAGCGAGTTCCAAGACAGCCAGGGCTACACAGAGGAAATCTGTCATGGAAAAAAAAGTCGGAAACAAGAAATTGTAAAAGTGTTGTTTAGATTTTAATTTTGTTTATTTTACTTATATAACTTATAAATGATTACATTTATTTTTATATTGTGGGGGTTGGCATTGAGTATGTGAGAGCAGATGCCTACAGAGGTCAAAGGAGGGATGCTTTCCCTGGTTGCTCTCCTCAGGTCAGGTTGGCTGAAGACAAGGATGAATCTGGGATCTCATCCTGGGCCTGCCAGGTGGAATTAGGAGTACCGTGGACAAGGGAAGAGAAAGGACTCCTCTCTGGGTGTTCTGACTTCTGTCTCCTGCTGTCTTCCACCCAGGAATTTTAACTGTACCTCACTTCAGAGGAACGTCACTGACAATATTGCTATAATGGCTGGTGACCCAGGCTTCAGCCCAGCCTCCTTGTGCCCTGCTGTGTAAGCAAACTCCTAGGATGGGGGTTCCCTCTCCCTCACTCCCTGCTCCAGCAGCAAGCTTGGGTACTGAGCCTAGAGGCTCCTCTTCAAGGGCAGACATCTGTGAATAAGTAATAGCACCAAAGCCAGGTAGCGGTTGCACACACCTTCAATCCCAGCTCTGGCAGAGGCAGGTGGATCTCCAAGTTCAAGGCTAGCCTGGTCTACATAGAGAATTCCAGGTTAGTCAGGGATGCATAGAGAGAACTGTGTGTCCCTGTGGGAGTGTGCTGAATGGAAGGCAGGTGATGCAGAGGTCAGGCATGTGCTTCAGACAATCAACTCTTGTGAGAACTGACTCATCATCCCACAAGAACCCATTAAGAACTTCCTTAACTCTCTTCAGAGACCAAAGACCTCTCGCTAGGCCCCACCACTTAAAGGAGCCACTAACCTCCCCACATGCCCACACCAAGTACCAATTCTCCAGCTCAGAACAAACCTTGGGGACCAAAGGTGAGTGGTTGTGGGGAGGGTACTGTGGTGGGAGATAAAAGAGGGAGCATGAGGCCCAGTGTTACAGGTGGGGAGAGGCCACATTACTCTTTGTGTGAGACAGAGTCCCACTGTGTAGCCCTGATTGGCCTGGAACTCACTATGTAGACCACGCTGGCCTCAAATTCTGTCTCCTGAGTGCTGGAACTAAATGTGTGTACAACCACACTCAGTTGTGCAGGTCTGTTTTCACTGGATGAAGTCCTGGTTCCACAGGTTTATTGTGGACCCAGATGTGGTATGTTCCTAGCCTCTCCTGCAGGGGGCACTGAAGTGCTACCAGGGTATTTGAGGGACTGACAAAGGCCTTGGCGCAGCCTTCCTTGCTGCTCCTTCCTTGTGGTTTAGCTCAGACTTGTTTCCAGAGAGGAATGTACACAAAGAAAGGCCAGGTCACCCACTAAGCTTGGGGATGAGTCCAGGAAGGCGGGACATGGCTGAGGCCTGAGACTGCGGTGGAGGGGCCTTGGCCAAGGGCCCAGCCAGGCCAGCCCAACCTTGGGACTTCAGTGCCCGTGGCCTTGGGATGTCCCTTGGCTGGACAGGGGGTCCTCTCTGCAACAATCTCTAAGACAAAGACCCAGAGCTGATCCTGGGACCAGTTCCCACAGCCTGGCCCTGGATGGGTCAATCTGGGCTAGCAGTAGGGAGGGAAGACTGCCTTGCAGAAGGTTGGGGAGGAAGCAGGGAGCTCGCTGTCTGAGAGGACAGTGAACTAACTGGGAAGATGCTAAGTGGAGGTCAGTGGCCGGGCAGCCAGGGTCTGGCTCTTGAAGGACAAGGCAGCCCAGGGCAACATCTGTTTCCATTCCCAGCCAGGAGTGGAGCCAGTGGGGCTCAAGTGGGGAAGCTTTACCCGCCCCTGCCCCCATGTCTCATCTCTCCCTCCTCACCCCTGCTCCCCTGCTGCCTTTGCAGAACACAGCAAGGAAGCCACAGTGGTAAGGCACTGTTCCAGGGTACCTCATGGGGCTGATGTGTTAGAGCTCCATCTTTCAGCTCTCAGGTCAGAGAGGTTAGAGGCTAGCGATGTGCTTGGACACAAGGCCCAAGTTCCCAACTGCCAGCTGCTAACATGTTTGAATGTCTCTTCACATCTGAAGGAAAGGGGCTGGGGGTGTGCCACATAAACTTGGCATGGTAGCACACACCCGTAACCTCAGGAGATGGAGCAGGAGGATCAGAAGTTCCAGGGCTAGTGAGATGGCTCCATGGGTAAAGGTGCTTGCTGCCAAGACTGATGACCTGAGTCCACTCCATGAGACCCACATGGCAAACTCTAAACCCATGCCACGGTGCCCCGCTCCAAAAATAAGTGTCATTTTAAAGAAAGTTCAAAGGTCATCCTTGGCTATATAGGGAGTTCAAGTCCAGCCTGGGTCTGCATGAGATCCATTCTCAAAAAGAATTGTTTCTAAAAGAAAAAAAAAAAAAAAAGGATGTGATGTAGCTTTGGTTAAAACTGGTCTTTTATCAATGCACAGAGGCGTCGGGGGATGTTGTTAGTGTATTTTTAATACAGGAAGGGCTCCCAGTAGCAAGCCAGCCTCGATCTGGCAAAACAATGGCTCTGTATGGTACCACCCAACCACTTGGGGACACCCAGCCAAGGGCTGTGGCCCCCTGCCTGCATCCTCTCTGCCCTCCCATGCTCCAGGCCCTTGAACTCTGGACCTGGGGCCTCTGGCTCCAGCCCACATCTCAAGTGCCTTCATCTCCTGCAGTCACACAGCACAGCAGTTTTAAGCGCAGGCTCTGACCCCTGTCTGGTCCTCCACTCTGCCTCCCTGCTGGGTCCTCTTTCCAGTTCTTGACCCCTGACCTCCTCTGCAGGATGGGGACAGTGTGACCGCCTTCCTGGCACTGTCACTACAGTGGCTGTGAGACTAGTACTCTCCCTCTGAGACACAACCTCATTCTGTAGCTCTAGCTGCTGGTTAACTTGTAATCCTCCTGCCTCTGCCTCCCAGAGGCTGGGATGACAGTGTGTGCCACCATGCCTAGCTTTAAATGAGTGACTCTTCTTATCACACCAGGTGTTACCCTGAGATAAGAGGCTGGTCCTTGAGCAGAATGGGGGCTGATCAAATGGGAGGTCATTGTCCAAGCCCTGAGAACAGGGCCTGACTTCGGTATGTTTATCTGAACTGTGGGTTAATATCTGAGTCCTCTACTTGGTCTTAAGCCCCAGAGGCACAGAGGTAGGTGGGGCTTAGGCCACTCTTTCTGGTGTTCTTGGGTCTAGCACAGTAGATATTCAAAGGCTTGAATGAATGAATGAATGAATGAGTGAATGAACAAATGAACTCCCATGGCCTGTGTTTCTCTGTCTGGAAGTCATTCTCACTGTAGTATGAGGTTATGAATCAGAGCTGCTTTTGCCTGGTCTGATTTGGCATGCTTGACACTTCTGTCTCCCTGGAAGACTGTGGCCCTTAGTGATCCTTGTGTCCTCTGCCTCCTTACCAGGAGTCTCCAAGCACAGCACTCTGCTTTCAAGGAGCAATTTTTCTCCTTTTTCTGAGAGAGGGAAACCCTGGAGAAAGCCTCACCCCCAAGTCTTCAGGGAGGTGCACCAAAGGTCACAGGACGACATCCCACCAGGCTGGGGTAAAGTTCAGGCTGCCTGTGTCACATAAACTGGAAAGGCCCAGGCAGCTCGGGATTTTCTGAGTGGTGGCAGGAAGCTGGGAAGGGGCTGGCCCTGATCTCATGCTGGGACCACTCCCTGCTGGAAGCTTCCAGTGGCTGTCATCCTGCAGCCACATCAAATCCCTGATCAAAAGAGGAACTGGCTCCCCAGGCAGATTTGCTCTGTTTGCTTCTAAGGCCTTTTTCCTTCCACACAATGCACTCCCAGCCCAGCATCTCTTCAAGTGCCTTCACTCCCGTGGTCTGTCCCCTGAGCAGTCCCCTTCTTGTCCAGAAGCTTCTGCAGGGTCCTTTTATATCATACTATTGTGAAGACTTAACTGGGAGTCACAGTTTGGAGCTTCTGAATGCCACTGTGGGACTAGTGACTCAACCTAAGAGCATTTATTGAGCACCTAATGTATGTCTGGTCCTTCAGTACATTATAGCTTAGTCATACCTTGGGGCTTTAGACTGCAGGCCTCGCTTTGGGGACCACCCATCACTAAACCTGAGGGATATGAAGAATCTTTGTGGTTGAGAGGATTGAGTTTAACCAACAGCAAGGACTTGCTGGGTACAGGACAGGTGCTAGGAGCAGCTGGACGAGATTCAGACACGGTCTTGGTGAGCCAGGTTCCAGGTGGGATCCCTACCTCCTCTCCCCAGTGTGACAAATGGCCACATGTTGAGCAGCTTGTGGCAACATGGTCCAGCTGCCTCTGGATGTTGGCAGTAGGTAGAGGGGTCCCAAATCTTCTCTTTACTCCCCTTTAGTTTTCAAATGCTTGGTCGCTAGACACAGAGAGCTTGTTAATAGAACAATGACCCACTGCATTCAGTCTCTTGGAATTCAGAACGGTGGCCTGATGTGGAGGAGGGAGTCGTGCAGGTGGGCTCACAGTGAGATCAAGGTTTGGAACAGGCCTACGTGAGAAAAGGCCAGTGTTACAGGTCGATGAGATGTCACAGAGTGACTGACTTTCCTAGTAGCAGTGTCTAACCATACAAGGAAATGGTGTGGTGGGGGTGGGGGGTGGGGGGTCAGACACAGTCATGGTTCCGCTGGAGCCAGTAGAGCAGTTTTCAGTGTAATCAAATGTCAAGGAAATACTCACTTCCCACCAGTTGTCAAAGTGCTTGCTCTGGGGCCATTGTGGGAGCTGAGGTGAATGGCTTGGCTGGTGAAATGCTTCCCTTGCAGGCACAAGGACCTGAATTTGATCCCCAGGACACATACAAAGAGGAGGGTGTGGTAGTGTGTGCTCATAACCCCAGCGCTGAGGAAGCCAAGACAGAAGGGTCCCTAGTGTTCATTGACTGGCCAGCCCAGACATCTTGAAGAATTTTCAGCCAGTGAAGAACTATGTAAAAAAAGAAGTGAATGGTCACTGCCTGAGGAAGGTAAGTGAGTTTGTCCTCAGGCCTACACACACACACACACACACACACACACACACACACACACACACACAAGCATGTGTGTACACATTGTGCTTGGCACATGGCATCTGCTTTATACTCAGGACTGTTCTCATTTGGAACTGCCATGTTTAGTGATCCTGTGTCTGTGTATTGGATAGCACAGGTGAAGAAAAATGGGAAGGTGACCCCAGCTGCACCTGCATCCGGCACAGCAGGGACAGCAGTATTCACCTACTGCCTTAGGCATCTAGCTACATCACCCAGTGTAGCTGGATGTCTAGTTCAGAAGACAGAGGGCCAGCACTCCAGTGTAGATGCGCCTAATGGTGGTGGTGTGAAAGGCCCTGCCAGGAGACACACTGGGAAAGCAGGGGTCCTGGCGGAGGGACCTGTGGGACCAGAGGGAGTGCTGTGATAGGGGCCTGCTGGGAGGAAAGACCCTCCTGTGGGGAACTAGGAGAGAGAGGAAGGTCAGGAGGGCATCCTAGAGCATCATCCCAGCTCAGGCAGAAGCCAGGCCACCCACAGAGAGACTCAGGAACTGGGCCAAGAGCCTGCTGTCCAAGAATGCTGTATAGGCACATGTGGAGAAGGGGAGTGGGGGCTGGGGTCTGCTGTAAGGGCCCGGGTGCTGCTGCTGGTGGGTGGGAGGGTGCACCCATCTTCATGGGTGCCCGCCCTGCTGGTGCCACCCCGCCTCCCAGGATGTGCCCCAGGGGTTTCACCTAGGGGCAGAACTGAGGCTTGCATGTGGTGTCCTGGGGCCCCCTGCCCCCTGCAAGTGCGCTGGGGCTGCAGGGAGGTCTGACCTCTCTTTCTTTAGGGGAGCGCTGGGGTCACACGTCAGCCCACACCATTGCCTGCCTGCTGTCAGAGCAAGCATGGAACCTCCTTCCATCTCTATGTCCCCTTCTGAGAAGTGGACATCCAAACTGCATCTACCTTTGCATGCACAGACAGGCAGGTGGTGATGGGCTGGGTGCCGTGAATGGCTCAGCATCAGGACCCTCAGTGCAGGCAGATGAAGGTACTTTGCTGTGCAGTTCCACTCTGTCCCAGTGACATCACAGCAGGAACCCAGAGATCAGAGCATGATCTGCCTCCCCATATGAGGGCCACAGGTGCCTGTGGCCCTCTGTCCCATCCCTGCAGCACCCCCAAAAGCATCTCCTTGGGCAGACAGTCACCAGCAGTACTGAAAGCAGCCACAGCCAGCAACCCAGCCCAGCCCAGCCCAACCCAGCCCAGCCTGAGGCAGCAGCAGCATGCTGGTTAGAGAGGAGTGGCAGGCCCCTCCCGGCCACGTCTCTGCTGGTACCCCCTCCTCCCTCTGCCCAGCCATCTGAGCTGAGCTGTCCAGCGCAGCAACCCTCATCACTGGAGCTACAGGGAGGGCTAAAAATAACCCGAGGACCAGCCATCACCCAGGGCGCAGGTGCTGGGGTGAGGACCTGGGATCCTTGGAGCACCGCGCCTGAAGCAGCAAAGGACTTCTGCCCCTCTCTCAGGCCCCACCCAGGCTAGCGTCCCTCCTCCCTGTTAACCCCTTTTGCCTCCTCTCCTGGGCCTGCGGAGGTCACTTGGTCACTCGTGCTGGAGGAAACCCTGTCACCAGCCTCGGGATGGGCCACTGCCGCAGGAAGGTCCTTTGGGCTCTGGGCTTCCTGCTGCTGCTGGGCGCCAGCTCTGCCCAGGGTACCTGGGAGGCGCTGGTGCCGGCCAGGCTGGCGGAGAAGTCCCGCGTAAGTGCCGGAATGGAGGGCCTCTGTGGGTGGGAGGTGGCCCAGAGGACACAGGTCCTCAGATGCTGTGGTTTCTCAGCAGGGTGGGTGTCTCCTCTATCTGAGCTGCATCGGGTGGTGGGCAGAGGAAGCTCAGTGCCCTCCAAGGACACTCTTCTGCCAGCAAGGGGCAAGAGACACGTCTGCCCACCCGAGACTTTGCATTTGAAGCTTAACTGAAGCATCCTTCTTCCTGGAAAGCAGAGTCTAGTGAGCGGTTGGTGTGTCCCCCCACACTCTTCCCTCTCCCCCCTCTCGTGCCTGAAGCCTGGCCAGGACGCCTTACTCAAGGAGGAACCACTTAGTGGAAAGTATGCTGACAGAGCTCTATACGGCAAACCTGCAGGTACAAGATGAGGGTGAAGCAGGCTGC
Organism: Cricetiscus sungorus; assembly: GCA_030556225.1. Classification (NCBI taxonomy): domain Eukaryota; kingdom Metazoa; phylum Chordata; class Mammalia; order Rodentia; family Cricetidae; genus Cricetiscus; species Cricetiscus sungorus. Next base: position 9,257,004 of record JANBXA010000728.1, on the reverse strand, counting down.
CTGGGGACAAATGTCAGCGATACCTAGGAAGGTTCTGAGAAGAAAGTCAATGAGAAGCAGACCCAGTGGGACTCTATGGCTGAGTCTAAGTCAGGGCTTATCTTTGACTGTGTGACTTTAGTCAAGTTGTTTGACCTCTCTGGACACCAACAGTGTCCTCTGCAAAAGACAGGGTGATGAGTTGCTCTCAGTAAACACGTGGACATTTTGTTGTTGTTGTGTGTGACATGCACATATGTGCATTTTCAGGTGTGTGCAATGCATGTGTATGCGCATATACGTATGTGCTAGTGCCTGTGGAGGCTGGCAGCTGGCGTCAGCTGCTTGCTCCGATCACTCCATTTTGTTTACTGAGGCAAGGTCTTCCACTGAACCCAGAATTCCCTGTCAGCCGGGACTGGGCACCCTGACTGCCTCTCAAGTCCTTGGGTTACAAGGGCCACCCCTGCCAGCTTCTACATGCATTCTGGGTATTACAACTCCAGCCCCACACTGGCATGGCAAGTGCATTATCCACCAAGGCATCTCCCCAGCTCTGCTGCTGGTGCTCTGATGGCTGCTGTTTGGCAGGCACTGTCCTGGGTGGGGGACGTGTCTGCCAGCTGTCTGCACAGGGTGTCTACACAGCAGGGTGGGCAGCAGAACATGAATGAGAGGGAGTCCTGGGGTGTGTTAGCTTTGGAGCACTGAGGAGGGACAGATAATGAGGAAAAGGCTGGGGTGGGCGTAAGGTGGGAACCCTCCAAGGAGCACAGATCAAGGGTGTAGTGCACCTGTGCTGACACTTCACACACCTGGGCAGATGTGGGACTTGGTGCACAGAGAGGGCTCAGGACTCAGAGTGGCCCGTGTGTCACTCTCAAATCAAAGAACGGGAAAGTGCCGATGCACTTTAATCCTAACTAAGGAAAACTATAATCATAACTACCTGTCTTCAACTCCTTCAAAGACCACAGAAGGATAATATATAAAGTCTAGAAATGACAGAGACAACTCATTGCCTGGTCAGTCACCCGAAGTTCTTCTGTAATGTTCCATCTTCAGCCCATAGGCCATAGTGTGTCTCCAGACTCCTCAACAAGGCAGGAAACTTTTCTCTGTGTCCTGTAGGCTGTCTGGCTGTTTGGCAGCCTCTTCCATGAAGCAGGAATCCTGTAGCAATGTCCATCTTGAATCAGCAGTCACCTTTTTGTGGGTCCTGCATGTCCAGTTTCTACAACATAAATTCAAACAGTCCAGAAGAGCAGTACCTTGCCCAAATGGCTTGTCTTGCCATATTAGAAGCAAACTTCATAACGAGTTTCTTCAATGTCCATCTACCTTTTTGATGCAGGTGGTGTTACCAGGAGCAGTTAATCAAGTCAGCCCCTGGAACATTCTTGTGCATGACTTGAAAACAAGTACAATGAGGATGAAAGAGTGTGTTTGTTCAGCCCTGCTCAGGAGCAAAAGGAAGGGCTTCCTAGGGTTGGGGACATTTGACCTGGGGCTTTGAAGGGCAAATAGGAGTTTGCCAGATCATGAAGCATGGAGCTGGGATATTAATCTGTACCTTGCCTGACCTGGGCTGGCTGGATGTTCTTGGCAAGAGACAGGAAGTCACAGGAGGGGAGTCAGAGAGTGAAGTAGTCAGAGATGAAGTTCATATGAGACCTGTAACTGCCAAAGGCTTCCTGGAAGAGGCGGATACCTTGAAGGGAGCCTGAGGAAGGATTAAGAATTAGGAGGAGGGGTGGGGAGAGCATTCCTGGCGGGCTCAGTATGAACTGAAGCTCAGAGGCCAGAGGCCATGTGGAGGAGGGATGGGTGGAAGGAGGACCAGAGGGAGGAGGCGAACTGCAAGGAAAAGATCTTTCCTGCTTCCCCAGGTCCAGCTCTTTGTGTCTTGTTCTGCCATTGGACACAACCCCTGGGCTTCGCATTATCCGCCTCACACTGCTGCTCAGTCACAGGCGGCAGAGTGAAAGAAAGTGGGTGGAGAGAGCACACCCTGGGGAAGGCAGGCTGTGACTCTGAGGCTAGGCTTAGAAATCCTCATGCAAAGAGAGCTGTGCAGCCTTGGGCCGCTTGCTGCCTGTCTCTGGGTCTCAAGCCATCCTTTAACCTGAGGGTAACATGTGCTTAGCAGTAAGATGTAACTGTAGCCTCACTCTCCTCACACAGCTTGGTGCTGAACCCTTGATGGCTGTGGGCTGGTCAGAGCTGGGGCCCCATCCATAGGTATTTGGAGCAGATGTAGCCTTAAGGGGAGCCACTTTCATTGAGGACAGTTAAATGTTAACTCCAGTATATCTACAATGGATAATTCATTACAGTCTGGTCTGGAATGCTCCCTAAAGACTGGTGTGTTGAAGGTCTGGTCCCTAACACGGTAGTGTTGAGAGAAGGGGCCGTGAGGGGTGATTGACAGGTCAGAGCTCTGAGGACTGGATGGGTTAGTAGGTTAGTCCCCAAATGGGTATATTCCTGGATGGACACAAGGATGTCCTGAGAACTCTAGGGGGTGGGACCTGGTGGAGGAAATAGCTCACTGGGGTCACAGATTTGAAGGGGTAATCAGTCCCTGCCCTTTCCTCTCTGCTGTCTCCCACTTCCTGGCTCTCCACTCCCTTTCTGGGATGGTCTGCTTCTCAGGGCAAAGAAGGAGAGAGCATTCAGAGAGAGACCAAGCGAACCTTTCCTTCTTCCGGTTGACTTACCCAGGTGTTTTGTTACGGTGCCAGAATGCCCACTAGCTCACAGGCAGGAGGGGGCACTCTGAAGGCTTGGTTGTTTTATCTTCCTCACTGCCCCTGAGACTTATGTCTGTGAACTTGTGGGGGTTAGTGAGGTGATACTGTTTATTTCTCAGCCCAGGCCACAGAGGGGAGATGGTTTTTAAACCCTGCCAGGCACAGCTGCTGGCTTCTCCCACAGTGGAGTGGCTTGTGTCTGGGGACTGGAGTTTTTCCAGAGCAAGGCCTGTCCATTTCCTGAGTGACTCACAGTAGGGGACAGACAGGAACACTAACCCAGTCTTCCCAAGTGAAGCCCTAAACAAAACCTAGTGATGCCGGGTGGTGTCAGCTCATACGATTAATCCCAGCACTCAGGAGGCAGAGGCAGGTGGATTTCTGAGTTTGAGGCCAGCCTGGTCTACGGAGTGAGTTCCCTAGGGTTGTCATCTTCCTGAGCCTCAGTTTCCATGTCTGCAGTGGGGAGTACAACAGCATGTGCCTTGTGGGTTCAGCAAAAGATCAAGTTGGGGCTGGAGCGGCAACTCAAAGGTTAAGAGCACTGGCTGCTCTCCCAGAGGCTCTGGCTTCAAGTCCCAGCACCCTAATGGTGGTTCACTACTGGATAACTCCAGTTCCAAGGGACCAGACACCCTCTCCTGGCCTCTGCAGGCACCAAGCCACTCTGTGCTTCACAGACATACATGTAGGTAAAATACCCACACACGTATAAAAAATAAAAACTAGAACGACCAGACCATGGCTCTGTGCCTGCACCACTCTGTGTGTGTACACACACTCATGCATATGTTTGTGTATGTTTGCCTATGTGTGTATGTTTGAATGAATGCATGTGCAGGGATGTATTTGTTGATACTACAGGTGTATGCTTGCATACATGTGTAGATATGTATGCACATATGCATGTGTATGTTTAGGGTATATAGTGTGTGAGTGTGTGAAACCTGGGGCCTATGATGGCTGAACTGTGGGCAATGGCCATCTTTTTTCCCTCCACAGAGGCCCTTACCCCAGAACCTCCCAGATATGTCATCTCTGCCTCTCCTCCCCACCCCCAGGCCTCCCTTCTGTGTTTGCTTTCAGGGTATCTTGACCGTACTCTTCACTCTGTTGTTCTTATCAGAAAGATTTGTTTATCTTTTTACTAGCTGCTTTTGTAGAAGACAAAAGAAGCAGAGGGTTTGCTCTAGGGTGGGTCTCACTTGCTTAGTGTCAGGGGAGGGTTAGCCCAAGTCTGGAACTGGGCCAAGTGAAGACAGGGACAGCGTCTTGGGGTCCAGCACAGAACTCTTCGGATCCAACTGAGAGCCCAGAGCATATAGGCTCAGGCAGAAGATGTCCATGTCAGCCAGAGCATAAAAGAAGGCACAGAGAGCTCTAGAGGGGCATCACAGTGCAGTTGATGAGACACTACTCCAGCTCCAGGCTGGTCTTTGGAGCTCCCCTCTGGGAAGGGCCCCATGGCCTGCTGTGGAAGCCCAGCGTATCCTCACACTGAGCTCCAGCGCCGTGGGCCAGGGAGGGACTTATTTTTAGATCTCTGACGTCCAAATTCCAGAGGAAGGGCAAGTAGGGCTCTGAAGAAAGTTGGCTTTCTTCCTCCACCATGCAAACCAGACCTGAAGACATTTTTATTGGTCTAGCTGTGAAGTCTCTAGAACATTCCAAAGAAGGGCAAAGTTGTCTTGTGGAATGAAGGGGTGGAGAGTATAGGGGAGGTGTGGGGTGAGGGCAACCTTGCAGATGGGGTGCCAGCTCCCCAGATGGAGGTCACTCCACAGTTTTCTCTGATGGGGGCAGCATTGATATTTACCCTCATAAGAATCTGATAGCCCACAGCTGAGGGTTGAGGACAGTCCATGCACCGTCTTCGTCTTCCTCCACCCATTGCTCGTCTGTGTGGACCTCTGTTTTTCCATGAGCCCTGCCCACAGCACATGTATTGATTTTTATTCATACTGTTTAAAATGTTTAAGTTGAGTTGAACCTTGAATGACATATGACATTTTTCATTTTTACTTTTAATTTTTTGAAACAGGATCTTGTGTTGCCCAGGCTGGACTCAAATTCCCTGTGTCACTGAGGATGACCTTAAACTTCTCATGCTGGGGTCACAGGCATGTGCACCACATCCAATGTGTTTAGGGCTGGGGATTGAATCCTGCTTTTTAAGCATGCTAGATGAGCACAGTACCAACTAAGCTTCACCCATGACCCAAGACAAACCATTGATGTGGGGGGAGGTGGGTCTTGTGTGTGCATATGTATATCTGTGTGTATGTGGCTGTGTGTATATCTATGTGTGTATCTTGTGTGTGTGTGTGTATGTGTGTATCTGTGAGTCTGTGCGTGTGTATCTGTGTGTGTCTGTGTGTATGTGTGTGTTGTGTTGTATGTGTATCTATCTTGTGAATCTGTGGGTCTCTGTGTATGTATCTATGTGTGTGTGTGTGTTGTGTGTATGTATCTCTGTGTTTGTGTGTATGTGTGTATATCTATGTGTGTGTCTGTGTGTGTTTGTGTGTATATGTGTGTGTATCTATGTGTGTGCTGTGTGTATGTGTGTATCTATGTGTGTGTTGTGTGTATGTGTGTATATCTATGTGTGTGTCTGTGTGTGTTTGTGTGTATATGTGTGTGTATCTATGTGTGTGCTGTGTGTATGTGTGTATATCTATGTGTGTGTCTGTGTGTGTTTGTGTGTATATGTGTGTGTATCTATGTGTGTGCTGTGTGTATGTGTGTATATCTATGTGTGTGTCTGTGTGTGTTTGTGTGTATATGTGTGTGTATCTATGTGTGTGCTGTGTGTATGTGTGTATCTATGTGTGTGTTGTGTGTATGTGTGTATATCTATGTGTGTGTCTGTGTGTGTTTGTGTATATGTTTGTTTCTATGTGTGTGTGTGTATATCTGTGTGTGTATGTATGTATCTATGTGTATGTATGTGTGTTTCTGTGTGTGTGTATCTGTGTGTGTATGTGTGCATCTATGTGTGTGTGTGTCTGTATGTGTATATGTATATCTATGTGTGTGTTTGTGTGTATGCACAGTTCTATGCAGTCACCAGTTCTTTCTGCTCCCAAAGTGCTTCCTTCCCTCTCTTTCCAAAGGAAACCCAGACCCAAGAAGCACTTGCTTTCATTCTCCCAGCAGCCACCCAAGGGCTCTGTCTCTGTGGGTTCCCTGCTCTGGGTTTCCTTGTGTGCATGACGGATTCACTCTGCACACAATCTGCACATGATGACACATGGCAGAATTTGTGGTTGTTGCTGGTTCCTGTTCTTCCCCCAAGGCCCATGGAATGTTCCAACCTGCAGCTGACCCATCTCTTACTGCACCCGGCCTCTGGTGTTCAAGGACCTTGAACTTGCTGATTCTCCCTCACAGGTCCAGTAAGACATATCCTTGGTTCATTTCCTGTGGATGGTATTGACCAAAAAAGGGCTTTGTTACCTGAAGAGGTACCAGAATGTCTCTCCATTCTCGGGTCATGGGTGAAGGGGGAATCATTAGGGGAATCATTCTACTCAGGTCTAGCATGTGGAGCTGGGACATCGGAGGTGTTTGGGGATACCCTTAAGATATAGTCCTTAGTGGGGGTGCAGATAAAGGCTGGGCCTCATAGGAAGGGGATGCCACGGCCCTCATGAAAGATGCTGTCATTCTGGCTGAGCCTCTGGCTTCTGTGAGAGGTTTGACATGCTCCTGTTTCATTTCCAGCTGGATGGCAACATAGGCTGGAGAGAAGGGTGGGTTACAGCCACAAACAGGCCAGGAACGAGCTGTTTCTAGAATATACCTAGATGAGGATGTCAGACACCTAACTGTATTCTGGACTGGGGCTGTTCCTCAGGACCCTGGAAGCTGTCATGTGTGTGAGATAAAAGATCCTCAGGGCCAGAGAAATTGAATCTGCCTCTGTCTCTGGAGAGCATTATTAGCTCAAGCAAGATGCCTTTTCTAGTCCCAAGCCTCTGTTTCTCCATATGTAAAGTGGGTTAATAACGCCCTCAGCAGAGTGTGCTGTAGGCTCCTGAGTGGGGTAAGAGTTTGACAAGCCCTGCTTCAGGCCACAACTGTGAATGAGATCGCCCAAGTTCTGAGTCTGGAGCTCTGTTGGGCGGTGACTATGTGCCTTGGTTTCTTGACTGTGCGACAGTGCCAGCAAGAGGGCCTACCCTAGAGGGACAAGGCCACACCAAGCAATGGTCAGAGAGTGGTGTGAGCGCAGAAACCTGTCCCATTGCTGGAGTCCTTTCCCCGCAGGCCCCTCCCCCACATCTCCTAATAACTCTGCCACCGTGGGGTTGTCACAATGAGGTTATCACATGCCCACCACACTGCTGTTTGTGAATTTGTCCCTGAATGTTCTATGTGCCCAGTTGGATCAGAGCTCCTGGGGCCAGGGACACATTTTTCTTTCTCTTCTTTTCTTTTTTAAAGATGCTATGTCTATGGATGTTTTGCCTGTGTGCATGTCTGTGCATCCTGTGCATGCAGCACCCACAGAGGCCAGAAGAGGGTGTTGCATCCTCTGGAACTAGAGTTACAGACAATTGTGAGCCAGCATGTGTGTACTGGGAATCCAACCCTGGTGATCTATAAGAGCACCCAATGCTCTAACCACTGAGTGATCTCTCCAACCTTCTTTTGAACCTGTCTTAGCATCACACCTCAGTCCATGGTGTTGGGGGTGCCCAGCCAATCACCCTCTGTGAGTGATGTGTGGGAGGGAGGCAGGGAGCCAGAAAGGACATTGGTATGGGTGGCACAGAATGTTCTAGAGAAGGGAAGGGAGGCCCCTGAACCCATAGAGTCAAACTTGGTAGAAGCAGCAGTGATCAGTACCAACTGGAGTGAAGCTTTGTGGGTTCTGAGCTGGGTACCTCACAGGCCAGACCTTACCACAACCACAACACCTACAGCTATTGTGCCCATTTTAAAGAGGAGCAAAACTAAGTCTCAGGAAAGCTAGTCAGTTTTCCTATAGAATTGATCCCAGTTGTGAGGTTCAACCCCAGACTGGTCTAATTCTTAAACCTGAGCTCTTAATCTCAATTCTGTCAGCCTTGACCCTCCACAGCTTTAATCCCATTCCTCTTGAGTCTGCCTAAAGGTAGACCCAGCTCCTGGGTTCAAACACAAAGGATGAGTGAAGGGTGTCAGAGAAGCAGCAGGTAGAGGGGGCAGCATGTGTGAAGAATAGGACTGTTGCAAGTTATAGATATTTGTAGCATCAAGGCAGTCTCTGGAATATGACCCATGCACTAGCCCTATCTAGTCCTTAGAGTGTGGAGTCCTAGTAAGATACTGGCACACAGAAACAGACAGTCAGACAAACACACAGACACACAGACACACAGATGCAGACGCAGGCACACACACACATACACACACACACAGGTACATCCAAGAGTGACAGGAGGCTGGATGGGGTGTTGTATGTGAGCAGAGTACACAAATGTCCACACAGGCAGGTGGTAGATGGCCAGCAGTGGACAGCCAGGACATCTGGAGAAGGTGCAGTAGGAAGACAGGAGGGAAGAGGGGGAGCAAGGAGAGGGGGTTTGGGAGCCAGTCTTGGCCTGACCCTTGGGGCTGTCAAGCCTTTAATCTTGGATCAGGAGGGGCTACAGAGCACACCCTGTGTTTTTTTTGAGTTCCTCAGATCTCTTTGTTGAGAGTTTTTCTAAGTGTCACCTTGCAGGACACGGAATGTTCTTCAAAAGTATTTAATCAGGGCCTCTCAGTTCTCAATCCCTAGGGAACATCTGTTGTCAGGAAGGAGTCTAAGGTGCTTATCTCCACCCTGGGAAACAGGCTTGTGTTCCATGGGACAACAGCGGCCAGTATAAAACTGATCTCTGCAGACCTCTCACTCAGGCTGCCCCTGACTAATGAGACAGGAGGCCAGGGAGGTTAGAGAAGAGGCTCACTGCTGACCCCCAGGCACCACAGTGCCTGCACATGGGAAGAAAACCCAGCATCTCCCCTGACAGTACCAGTGGCTCTCAGTCACCCTCTGAGGGGGCCAGCATGGTTGTCGTGGTGGATCAGGATTAGGGTTGGTGAAGCTGAACTCCATGAAGTTCTCTTAATCCTGTAGATGATGAGTGTGGAGTGGAGGGTGAGGGGTTATGCCCCCTGCTGGTAGTTTCCAAGCATCTGGGACAGTGTATGAATGTGGGAGACAGACAGGGGGAGGATGCTAAAGACAGAAGACCCAGGGGTCAGAAGCCCCACACAGGTCTCCCTTGAGTCTCTGGGGGCGTCTAGCTGCAGACTCCCCTCTCCATATCCAGAGCACTCAGCAATGCTCTCCATTTACTTGCTTTTGTATGTGTTTGGGGGGGGGGTAGATGCATGTATGGGTGTTTACGGGTAGACTTGTGTAGACAGGGATAGATGTGTGTGCATGTGTGGTAGAGGTTTGCACTGTGTGGGTGCAAGTGTATGCATATGCATGGACAGCAGAGGGCAATCTTAGGTGTCCCTCAGGCTCTGTTCACCATGTTTTTGGCTTTTTTTGTTTGTTGGTTGTTTGGTTTGTTTTGGTTTTCTGATTTTTGAGACAGGGTTTTTCTGTATAGCCCTGGCCATCCAGGAACTCACTCTGTAGACCATGCTGGCCTCAAACTCAGAGATTCACCTACCTCTGCCTCCCAAGTGCTGGGATTAAAGGGGTATTGCCACTGCCTGGCTTTTACCTTGTTTTTTTGAGACCGGGAACTCACAAAGTGGGCTAGCCTGGCCTGTCTCTACCTCCCTAGCACTGGGAATACAAGCACAGTAGGCCTGGGTTTTTTACAAGGATTCTGGGAATCGAACTCAGTTGCTTATGTTTGCAAGGCAAGCTCTTTACTGAGCTCCTACCTTTCACAAATTGAATGAGCAAGCAGTAAGACAGATTCTCCAGGTGAAGCAGGCTATAGCCAGAGCACCTCCATCTTGGCTGCCCCACCCTGCCTGCTTTCGGTTTTCCTGTGTGCCAGCTCTTTGGGCAGGAACCCAAAAGCCATTGCCTGCTTTGATGCCAACTGGGGGTGGGGGTGGGGTGGATTTATTTCCTGTGATTAGACTCCCCCTGCAGGACATCAGCAGTAGTGCATGGTGTTCTCAGCCTCAGAGATGGCAGCACAGAAAGTGTGTGGGTAAGAATTGTACCAGAAAGATCCATGCCTCTGCTAGTGAAAGAAGGCCACCCTCAGGAGGATATATAAGCTGAGGGTTAGAAGGTGATCCAGCCAGAAGATAGATGTGGAGCTGTCCTCCAGGCAAAAGACCAGTTTGTAGGAGTGGCCACTGGTGACAGTGAGCTACCTTCCATCCAGGGACAAATGCCACACTGGACACTGCAAGTCTCACCGTGTCTAGTCATCACAAACCCAAAGAGAGAGGTGCTATGTTGTCCCCACATAGAGAAAGGTCATACAGCAGAATGCTATCTCCCAGGATTCACATTTGAAGCCATCATGCATGACTACAGAGCAGAACAGCATAGAACTAGATGAATCAGAGCACGGTTAAATACAGGGAAAGTACTGCTAATATTAATGATGGGCTTTTGATGCAAACAACCCTTTGACTTTTTTTTTCTTTGAACAAGCTAAGAAGTTTGGCACTGGGGTCTTTTGACTCCCTAACTGCTGTTAGACCCTTCCCTGTGCTAGACTTCTCTCATGCAGCCCAGCTGTTTGAACACTCCACAGATGGCACGAGGAAGATGCATGGCAACCACAGCTGCTTACTGCTGAAGCCCAACTCTGGCTCCAGCAAGCAGTGTCTTAGCCAGAACTGTTTTTGAACAGCTTGCACTGGACTGCTTGTTCATCATGAGCCTCAGTGAGCTCCACCAGACATTTTCAACTACAAAGGAAGCACTGGGCAGGTGGAGAAAGGAGGGTCAGAAGTTCAAGGTTATTCTTAGCTACATGGCAAGTTCAAGGCCAACCCGGATACCTGAGACCCTGTATATAAGAAAAGAGTTGGAAGAAATTCATAACTCAATCACCAAGTGTGGATCACTGTTGCTATTTTTACTCCCCCTGCATTGCCATGCATATACATACATAATACACTAAACACATATGTTCTGACTAATATATATAAACACATAGTCATGACATGACTACATAAGTCCCTTGGTTTATATATTTTTAAATGTGCATGGGTATTTTGCCTGTATGTCTGCATCATGTACATGCTGGTGCCCACAGAGGTCAAAGGATGAAATCATGTCCTTTGGAACTAGACTTACAGGTGGTTGTGAGCTGCTATGAGCATGCTGGGAATCAAATCCAGGTCTTCTGCAAGAGCCAGTGCTCTTAATCCCTGAGCTGAGTCACTCCTTGTAGGTGTATAATCAGACTTTTTTTTTTTTACACTTATTGTTTTGGTAGAGATAGCACATGCCTGTGGAGATAAAAGGACAATTTGTCAGGGTTGGCTCTCTCCTTCCACTATTTGGGGTCCTGAGGATCAGACTAATCACCGGGCTTGACGGCATGCACCTCTACCCTCTGAGCCATCTCACCAGCTGTCTTAGTTAGGGTTACTGCTGCTGTGATGAAATGCCATAACCAAAGCAACTTGGAGAGGAAAGGGTTTATTTGGCTTACACTTCCATATTGCTGTCCATCGTTGAAGGAAGTCAAGACAAGAACTCAAGCAGATCAGGAACCCGGAGACAGGAGCTGACACAGAGGCCATGGAGGAGTTCTGCTTATTGACTTTCTCCCCTCAGCCTGCTCACCCTGCTTTCTTATAGCACCCAGGACCACCACCCTGGGGATGGCACCATCCACCCTGGGCTGGGCCCACCCCCATCAATCTATAATTAAGAAATGGTCTACAGGCTTGCCTACAACTCCATCTTTCTCAACCGTGGTTTCCTCTTCTCAGGTGACTGTAGTTCGTGTCAAGTTGACATAAACCTAGCCAGCACATGAGCCCTGACAGTCAGATGGCTTGTGGCTATGACAATACTTGAGGAAATAATTACAGTGTCAGAGGGTCAGTCCATAGTTGGCTGGCTCCATGGCTGTGGGCCTTGGCAAGGAGAAGAACCCTGGTAGTAGGAATGTGAGGAAAAGAAGCTGCTTACATCATAACAGTCAGGAAGCTGGGGACAAGTAGAGACCAAATATCTCTTTCAAAGGCATAGGTCCATGACCTCCTCCCTCCAACTGCACCCTCCCTCCTAAAGCTTCCACCATTTTCCTTGAACAGTACCACCTGCTGCAGGTGAAGTGTTCTACACCAAGCCAGTGGGGCGGGGGTGAGGGGGGGGTGGGGGGGTCCAGTTCAGCATCTTAAGTGGACAGATGTTGGTGGAGAGCTTGGGGAGGTGACTAGATAATGATTAGATGAAAGTGACAGTTCAGACCAGGAGACAGCCAGTGCTTCCCCAGAAACCTATTCTATATTGACTTCTTATGTGTCCATCTGCATGTGTGAGTGTGCATGTCACCTGTGCATATGTCACCTGAACATGTATGTGTATGCCACCTGTGTATATACCACCTATGCATGTGTGCATGCCACCTGTGTGTATGTGCATTCTACCTATGTATGTGAGTGTGTATGTGCGTGCCTATGTGTGTGTGAATGTCTGATGATCTGCCCTTCTCACATCCCGTATCAAATTCCACCATGACACTGTGACCAGCACAGATGGAGGAGTCTTGTCGGAGGGACCCAAGGTGGGCTGCCCGGAGTGACCTGCCCTGGCCGGCCAGTCAGTGCCACCAGCAGCCTCACTGACTCCCCACACCAAGCATCCACTTTGCCTGGCTCTGGATTAGTGTAACAAACGCACTAATGCTCTCCAGTGACCTTTTCACCTCCATGGTAGTGTGAGAGTTATCCAAGATGTCTGTGATTACATCCTGTGTGCGATAGTGAATTCTCAAAGCTCTATACATGTGGATGGATTGTAAAAAAAATGTTTATACAGAAATATACAGGTACAGTATCTGCATGTGTGTTTACATGCACATCCATGTATGTGCAAACACATGTAGACAGACAGAGGACAGCTAGCTCACAGGTGGTCATGTAGACTGTTTATCCAGCACATACTCAAAAAAATACCTCCCTTCCCTTCTTCTGTCCTCCCTTCCTTTATTCCTCCCTCCCTTCCTGCTTCCCTCTTGCAGCTATCTCTTTGGGAACTCACAAAGAAACAGCAAGTCAACCCAGAACCGCTCTATTCACCCATCCATCCTGGCAGCAGATTCTGCCCTGGTAACTGTTTTCCCAGGGAGGAAGCTTGGGCCGAGAGCCGAGACTAATGCCTTTCCACTATGTCCCACAGGCTGAAGAGGGTACACCAACAGGTCCCCGGCAGCCCCATGCAGACCGATGCCCACCACCCCCACGGTCGCTGCCTCCAGGTGCCTGCCAGGCCACACGCTGCAGGGCAGACTCTGAGTGCCCCCGACACAGGCGCTGCTGCTACAACGGCTGTGCCTATGCCTGCCTGGAGGTTGTGCCACCTCCACCAGGTAAGCTGAGCTGGGGTCAGGTGGACCCAATGCTGGCCTGATGGAGAGAAGGAACTGAGCTACCTGCTGCCCAGCCTGGGTGCACATTTAGAGCCTTCAGCGCGCGCGCACACACACACACACACACACACACACACACACAATCTTTATATTCAGTGTGGGAATGTAGTTCAGTTGCTAAAACCCTGGGTTTGATTCCCACCACTATATAAACCAGGTGTGGTGGTACACACTTGTAATCCCAGCACTCGGGAGATGGAGGCAGCAGGATCAGAAGTTCAAATTCATCCTCAGGAGTTCAAAGTTGTCCTGAGCTACACGAGGCCCTGTCATAAAAATTAATAGTAATAAAATCTAGATTGAGGACTTTTCTTTAAAATCCCTGGCCAATGCACTCTGTTCCCGGCTGGGCAGCTTCTCTAGCTTTTCTTAGGCAGCCCTGATCTGATGCCTGGGTGCCCCTAACATTTTCCCTGGACACCTACAGGGCTCACTTCTTCACAACCCTTAGACCTTCCTCTGAGAGGTGCTCCCTTGTCAGCAGCCGCTCCTCCAGGAGATCCTCCCTCCCTCCCCACTGTTACAGGCTGCAGTTACAGGGTTTACTGTTGTGTATACCTAGTGTCCCCTACTTGGAGTCAGCCCTCAGGGCAGAGGGTGGGCTACTCTACTCCTTTCTGTATCCCAGTACCGTGGTCTCTGGACCATGCAAGGCACTTGGTGAACATGGATGTATCATTTATTCATATCTGGCAGCAGGGGTAGTTATGTCAATTAGTAATAATGGCAGCCTTAGCACTTGGCTATGGGGTTGGGGGACAGAAGGGTGAGGGTGGCCTGGATGCTGCAGGCTATAGCATGTCCCACAGGGCAGTGTGCTGGAACCATCCTCACCTCTTCTGTGGGTGGCACGCCTCTTCTTCAGGGCGGGTCACATCAAACTGTCCCAGGAAGGCTTCTATCTTACCCAGCTCTCTTCAGTTCTAGATTGGCTGGTACAGCCCAAACCACGATGGCTTGGTGGCAACGGCTGGCTGCTGGATGGCCCTGAGGAGGTGTTACAAGGTACTTGCCATGGGTTCCCAAGTCAGGGCTGGCCCTCCTTCTCACTGGGCTTCCATGGGTCACAGAGATGCAGAAAAACAGCAAGGCTCTCCCTGAGAATGGGCCTCCATCTCAGTAAAGGAGAAGAAAGGGGGTCTGGGACCCCTAAAGTCTTAAAGGGCCTCATTGCCAACTATAGAGATAGACTCCTTATGTG